>OY540835.1:12529345-13806678 GCA_961205895.1 Mythimna pallens
GTACAAAAACAATACAATACAAAAACAATGCAATACAAAAACAATAAATGCATCAATATAATACAATAATGTAATCAGTATACCTTACAATTATTTCATTTAATCTTAGTATACTTAATTTTTAGACCCCATTGGTCTTCATCAGATAATGGTGCCTATTAGTCTGATCAATTAATAAATCCTATTGGTAATAATTAAATAATAGACCCATTAGTGTTAATCAAATTACAGACCCTATTTATTGGTTAACACCAAATTAAATTTGATTCACATTTATTTTATATTTGGTTTGATTAACATCAAATTACAGACTATTTATTGGTGTTAATCAATATTAGTGCACATTAGTTTTAAAGAATGTTGATAAAAAAAATACCAAATTACACCATTTTTACGGACATGACGAGAATATTCGACTGTGTTGATCATGAACACTTATTAGCAAGTTAAATATTATAGGCAATGGAAGAAAAGTACTTAATGTCGCAGAATATACACAGAAATAACTAAAATATGTTAAAAAAACCAGGTGCGTTGGGTCTGAGGAAAAAAATATTAGATTTGGCGTACCACAGGCAGTGTGCTGGGACCTTTATTATTTCTGCTTTATATCAATGACCTGCCCCGCTACATTGACTATCCCATGGTCGTATTTGCTGATGACAGCACTGCCTTGATTAAATGTAATGACATAAAAACATACGAACAGGACATAAATAATACTTTAGTTGACATAATACACTGGCTTGACCAAAACAATTTAATTATTAATGTACCGAAGACTACTATTAGGCAAATTTAATCAACGCAAGTTACCACAGTCACTAAATTTACATTATAGTGAAGAAAAAGAAGACCAAGTACTGGTCGCAAAATTTCTAAATGATAATAATTTATTTTATTGACACTGACATTATTATCATTATTTTTTGACATATTATTTCGTGATTACTAATGCGAACAAGTTTTATAATTATTTTGACACATTATTTGAATTTGACATATTGCACATATTTATTAAATACATTAATTTATGTTCAAAATGTAATTATATTGTAATCAGATGTTATGTGTCCATTGAATTCAAATTAAATTAAATTGGTTTTGCATGCCTAGTTTAAGGTAGTTAGTAATTTATTATTTATTATTTATTTAATCAATTACAACATTACAGGTTAAATAACTAAACAAAATGTTTTAAGTTATAAACGACATGTACTTTCATCAATTCCTCTAACAGTACTTCTGACATACCAATAAAATCATCTTCCAATCAGCCGTAAACAGATCGTTTGTTGGATAAGAATCCAAGATATCATTTAGTGAAGCCAAAGTGCGAGGTATAGGAGACTGCGCACGGGCAACAGTGCGACATTGAGGCACAGCAAACATTCTGTGCTTTTTGCCGCGACAGTAATTGTCCGGGACAAAGAAACGCGCTGGCACAGTAAGCAAATCAGGCGCGCCAATAGTGCCACGGAGCGTCTTGCAGGCTATGGTGAGCTGATCTTGCGCTCGTCTTACCTCTAGTGAGTTTTATCCGAGGCAACCCAATAGAAATTTTGTCGGATAGAGGTATGGGTAATAGCCGTGCTTCCGCTTGTACAGGAACCTAAGGAACACTTTTTGCACTTTTTCCAGTAAAAGTGCGTAAGAACTTTGGTGCGGGTTCCACACGCAAGAGCTGGATTCTAACTTACTGCGCGTAATGGATCCTTGTACATTTTTTTTTTAACTTTTCTATCATTTACCTACTAACTGAACAAATAAAAATTATTATTACAGTGTTAATCGAACAATAGACTATCGGTCTACCATACATATAATCCTGAACTGCAAAAATGTATGAATCAATCGATTACAATTTTAAATATTATTCCTCAGAGTCTTTACCGTGGTCTTTTGAAACAAACACATGGCTTTAATTTATCTACTGCAATAATACTAGAGTATTTTTTTTGTTTCCCTTTCTCGTAAGAGGCGTGTCCTCTACTTGATAACGTTCATGGTCTAGAACATGAGTAATTTTATAAGGGCCTTGATATTTAGGGATTACCACTACTTTTTCCACTACCACCAGTAGATGGTATTTGGCTATCCACTCTTACTAAATTCCCGATATTGTAACTGGTAGTTTGGCAACGTGATTTATCAAAAGTGGCCTTTTGGGCCGCTTGTGTGGTATCAATATGAGAAGAAACCTCGAGTCGAATTTCTTCGAGGCTTTTGGCACATTCGTTTACTTTGTGTAACCCACAGAAATATAAAAAACAGGAGAAGTGGCAAGGGGGCGTGTGCATGCCCGCGCGACTTGCACAAAACGGCTTATTCGGGCAAATGGCCGTCAGTCATAAACTTGCGAGATTCGCGATATGTGATCGTAAACAAAATTTTAAATGACTGGCCTGTTGGTGTAGTGGTTAGTGACCTGACTGCTACTACACCGGAGGTCGTGGGTTCGATTCCCACCCAGGACAAATATTTGTGTGATGAGCACGATCATTTGTTCTGTGTCTGGGTGTAATTTATCTATACATGTATGTATTTAGAAATATAAAGTATGTTTATCAGTTGTCTAGTATCCATAACACAAGCTCTGCTTAGCTTGGGACTAGACGGCTTTGTGAGATAGTTGTGGAATATTACTATTATTATAAAATGCCGTGTTGTTCAGTGGTTTCGTGCAAGAACCGAAGCAATAAGAGAAGCCTGGGTCATCAAGGAATCTCTTACCATATGTAAGTACAAGTTTAATACTATACTTATCTTTAAATCAGTAAAACAACAAATCTTATAATCCTTGTTGCTACTGCGTTATTTTTGTTTTCAAATATCAAGGCGGCTGAATTGCTCTGGCAGTAAATACATTGCTCTTTAACCACTACCTAATTTGAATACTCAATAATCTGAACAAGCAATGTAAAAATAACATAATGATACTTTATCAGTGCGGTGTATTTCATAATACGGCCGCTGTTAGTTGCGGCGAGTTAATGATGTGCCTGTATGATCTACTAATGTAGACTATCGACCATAATACCGATTGGTTGGATATCCGAAGTGAAATAATGTAAATATTTTTATTTATTTTGATTATTTTCACTTCCTTCTTAAAGTCTTGAAAGTTTTGAAAGCGCTACAATAACGGGCATGATTCAGAATTTAATATCGACTTTTGCTTTAAATAACATAACATGTTCTAGCTCTTTATTTGTTCTCTTTATTTAACATTAACAAAAGCCTTGCATGGTGGGGTTTAGCAAACTTATGTAAAATGATAATTAAAATGTTATTTATGTTTTTAGTTTCCCGAAAGACGCAATTTTAATAAAGCAATGGGTTGATGCCACTGGAAGGCCACCTAATTGGTTCCCTAAAAAAAATATAGTACCATATGCTCAATTCACTTTCAACCAGAAATACTTTAGCCTCTTAAAAAAAACGCAGTCCTTTTGAATGAGAAATCCCTAAATTAAGACCAGACCTTATTTTTGTAGAAGTGAGTGTGAAGCCATTTCATGGTTTTCAATTCATAATATAAGTTATTAAACATTTCAGGATTTTAGAGAACCAGGACACGGTATTTGATATTGACGTTTTAATATGCCGTATATAATAGCCTAATGCAGGTAAATGGTTAGAGGTTGAGTTTTATGAAACAAATTTTATTATTCTATTATTAATGTATTATTTTCTGGACCTATTGATTTTGTTTTTGGGACCCAAAAGAAATGGCACAACAAAACATGGAAAAATAGATAACTTCTCTATTTAGTCAATCAATCGATGTAAAATAAATTGCTTTTGCATAGCACATCGACGTTTAATGTGTGCGTAAGCTGTATGGGGCATGGAAAATACACGCTGTTTTTAATGACATAAGGTTTATAATTGTCTGTGTAGTATGGACTGATTTATGAATTGCGGATGTGTGCGCGACTGCGTAACTATTGCTGCATGTGTAGTAGTGTTGGCGGTGGTAGGGAAACTGGAGATATCATGTGATGATATCTATGGTGTAACCACATTCCTATCGTTTGCTCTTTTCTTGCAGGATCAATTTCGGGTATGGTATTATTAAATTAACCTATGTTTTCATGACTCGTTTTCATGAAACAAGAGAATTTAGTGCTTGCACTAATATATTAAAATCACCACTACTATTGTTAGGAGTAGTAGTGGAGGTGGTACCTGTAAATCCTTATGTGCATCGGGCTGCTGCGCATCGGTCTGCGCCTCGGGCTGCGCATCGGGCTGCGCATCGGGCTGCGCATCGGGCTGCGCATCGGGCTGCGCATCGGGCTGCGCATCGGGCTGCGCATCGGGCTGCGCATCGGGCTGCGCATCGGGCTGCGCATCGGGCTGCGCATCGGGCTGCGCATCGGGCTGCGCATCGGGCTGCGCATCGGGCTGCGCATCGGGCTGCGCATCGGGCTGCGCATCGGGCTGCGCATCGGGCTGCGCATCGGGCTGCGCATCGGGCTTCGCATCGGGCTTCGCATCGGGCTTCGCATCGGGCTGCGCATCGGGCTGCTGCGCATCGGACTTCGCCTTGGGTAGTTCCTTGGGCTGCGCCTCGGGCTTCGCCTCGGGCTTTGCCTCGGGCTTCGCCTCGGGCTTCGCCTCGGGCTTCGCCTCGGGCTTCGCCTCGGGCTTCGCCTCGGGCTTTGCCTCGGGCTGCGCCTCGGGCTGCGCCTCGGGCTTTGCCTCGGGCTTCGCCTCGGGCTGCGCCTCGGGCTTTGCCTCGGGCTTTGCCTCGGGCTTCGCCTCGGGCTTTGCCTCGGGCTGCGCCTCGGGCTTCACCTCGGGCTTCGCCTCGGGCTGCGCCTCGGGCTGCAGCGCCTGGTGCGGAGTCCCCTGGTGCGGAGTCCTCTGGTGCGGAGTCCCCTGGTGCGGAGTCCTCTGGTGCGGAGTCCTCTGGTGCGGAGTCCCCTGATGCGGAGTCCTCTGGTGCGGAGTCCTCTGGTGCGGAGTCCTCTGGTGCGGAGTCCTCTGGTGCGGAGTCCCCTGGTGCGGAGTCCTCTGGTGCGGAGTCCCCTGGTGCGGAGTCCTCTGGTGCGGAGTCCCCTGGTGTGGAGTTCCCTGGTGCGGAGTCCCCTGGTGCGGAGTCCCCTGGTGCGGAGTCCCCTGGTGCGGAGTCCCCTGGTGCGGAGTCCCCTGGTGCGGAGTCTCCTGGTGCGGAGTCCCCTGGGGCTGCGACTCCTTGGGCTGCGGTCCATCGGGCTGTGTGAGCGGCGGCTGCTTGGCACTCGTTGCTTATCCATAATTTTCGACCGGAAAAAAAATAACACAAAAAAAAACATATTAGAATGGGCTTCTATCCCACTTCTGAATTGTAGGATAAATCAAAAGACTAGTTCATTATACAGTGGGTTTTAATGTTTCCAATATCAATAACAAGTTTTAAAGAACAAATAACATTTCATAAGCAATACTTTACACATTTATTAATAATTATAGTTAATATTCTAATAGTTTTACTCACAATTATTAACATAGAAGCAACATATTATCAAACATCAAATACCCTCAATTTATTATTTAACTTACTTGCAAATCACGGGTTGTTAACTCCACAAACGTCGGACAGAAACTGAGCGCGCAATAATGGCGACATGCCCTTTTGTAGGTATGGGGAGGGGATGTTGCCATCATTGCGATCTCGGCCGTTACAAACATTTTCTTTAAATTCAAATTGTTTTAGTATTGTTTTGCAGCTACTATGTATTATTTAATGGTAACTAATACCCATATTATTAATCGATAACCAATGTACGACTTAATATAACATAAAAGAGGTATAGAATAATACAGGCTTACAATATGTTCTAATACTAGATACTTATTACTGTGGAAATGAAATACGTGACTCTAATACAATACGTACCTATAGGTATATTATATAAAATGTCAAGCAAAGTCTATATTGACTACTTAGATTGCTTTTTCCAACCTGATACCTATTCAAATTGGTTTTCTTTTAGGTACTTGTATATGTATTCCTGCCTAGATTTGAGGTGCGAGATTGTTCTAAAGAGTTTGTAGCTTTACAAGCCTAGTTTCCATATAAAATGTATGGAGACTGACGCGCCCAGATTGGCGTGTGTGGCACAAGTGTGCGCAGTGTAATTCTAGTTTCATTCCTAGTGTGGGGAAGTTTATTTAAAAAAAATCTTACCATGACACCGAAACGCAAAGGGCAACTGAAGGAACCCAGATGGGTTGTAGTCTGACATTCTAGTCTCTAGTTCCATCTTCATCAGACTGAGGATGTACTTACAAAATTATTATGCAAAATTGTTCTATCTGTAGACCAATTATTCTTATGAGAACGGGTCACGCCATGGGTTGGCTTCTGGAAAGGTTACCCGTGGTCTTAAAACTGCAACTGAAGGAATATGGATGTGGTTTTAGTCAGTAAAGTCTGACACGCTTCCCCCTCCGCTTTAGAGCGGGAGAGTCATTAGATGATATCCCATAAAAATACTATTGTCTCGTCACGCCTTTCTGCGAGAGTTTTAAAATTGTAGTAAGTGACAGCTGTAAAATTGCAACTAACAGTAGGCCATTCAGATTCGCGTTGAAATGATTGACTTTAAAACCTTACAATAATGAAAGCGAACCAGTTAAACCCGAAATGAGTTTTAATATTGACATAACGACGCCATTGAATTCTTTTATTACCATCGAAATAGGCTCAGACCTTATGTGAACCAGTTTTGTGCTGAAATGCGGTCAGTTATGCAACGATTCGATTAACTCGAGTAAGCGCAACTTAACGTACTTGTAGACTCCAGTTTCCGTCCCAATATTATGAACTTGTGGTATTTTTTTATTTTCAAGTGATATAAGAATCTTAAGAGCCTACAACCGGCTCTTAAGAGTCACAGAGTATTTTACCGGCCCGGATTTCGTGTCGACTTCGAGGTCCGGTAACAGCAATTTTATTTTTATTAAAAAAAAAACATGGAAGGTAGTGGGGATAGTTAGTAACTATTCATTTTTCTTTTTACCAGACCCTTTTAAAAAACAAGCTTTTTTTATTTTATGTGACTTTCAAATATTTCCGAGACGTAATCTCATTTGAAATCGTAAGTTAGGGTCAGATTCGTGATTTTTTTTTATCAAGCCAAAAAAATTTCAAGTTACAAGACTCCTTTTAGGTATTTGCTTCATAAACATACAGACAAATTAAATTACATCACACAGTAAATTAAATTGCATTCGATTATTTAATAATTATAATATTACCCAGGCAAATATTAAAAAATAATTGCATAAAATTAAAATTTAACAAAGTTTAATTAATAAATTACATTTCAATTATCATAATATACTCACGACTATTTTCCCTTGGGGTTAAGCAGAAAGGTCATTACAGGACTCCATTTGCTTCGTTTACGTTCATAAACTTGTTAACCGGGTAGTTTAACGAGTTTGCAGATTAGTTTGTTATGAGAGATGAAACTGTTTTTTTTTGTTTGCCGATATGGTTTGTAAATAGCTGCTGGTTGTATTAATTATAACGGGTCAGTAAGTAGAGGGTACAGTATAATAATAATGTATAATAATAATATTATTTATAATATTATGCCCGAATGGTAGAGTAAAATGCTACCTCAGAACGACAGAGATTTGTTGATACCAGGTAAGTGAAAATTCCAGCTTGAGTATCACAATAGACACCTGAAATTCATCAAAGGTATAATATAAAGGACTCCGTATTTAACATAAACATAAAATGTTGAGTACTACTCGAATATATTTGAACAGCTTGATCAAAAGTTCCACTTTCAATTACTGATATTTGTAAAACAGAGGTTTCCAACCGTAGCGTCGTTGTGTCAGTTCAGTTTATTTATTGAAAAATGTTTCATCTGTAAAAATGGGCACGGATGCATTTTATGAAACTGCTTTTTTATGAATATAGAATTTTTGAATAATGATGAACTTAGTTTACATAGACACGTAAGATATTATTAAAATATTTTATTTGTCAGTTATGATTTTATTATTCGTAAGGAATATATATATATCTAACTGGATTATATATCTATATAACTGTATTAGATTACATAACTAATAAAATACGTAATATCATAAACAATTTGCAAGTTTTTTATTGTTCAATATTATTTCATACTCGAAAGTGTAATAAAGATTCTATAATATTGTATAACATATCTGCATGATAATAAACGTCTATAAAAATGCATATCATCATAAACAATTACATAATTATTGTTTCGTGAGTGCTTCCTAATTACCTGTCAAACTTTATTAAGTACCAGGTACCAGGATTGCATAAAGCATAGGCGTTTACAAACATAACACTAGCCATTGACCTTGTACGTCATATAAATTGACCTGAGGCAAATCTGCAGCCGGTTTGCGAGGGCTCTTAGTCACATGAGTAGGTTCCTTTCTTTGACCGCAACTTACCTTGGCACCTCATGCCTAGTCATGTGCTTCGCTTCTTAATCATACTCCAAATTGTCTGTCCTTGGATGTACTACAATCGATTGGAATGAAGACTAGTGTTAATGTCTATAAATCAAAGAACAACGATAGTTTATGTCTTTAATATAAAGTAAGCCTTGAAATTCTTAATGATCAATTTTGTAATAATCTTTTTCTGTGTATATAAAAGACAAAGTCCTGACTCACTCGCTGACAATTACCTAGAACTCTGAAATTTTGTTCAGATGTTCCTTTCACGATCAATACAAAGTATAAGAAAGGGATTGTTCGAAATTCAGACCATAAGAAACAGGGTTTCAAAATTTGTAAGGAGAAATATACTTTCACGCAAACTCAAAAACGGCTTGACCAATTTTAATCATTTTATTTTGTTTGGTTCCTTTATATAGGGGTGGTTTAAAAATAATAATAATAATAAATTGGTTGATAGTGATCAATAAATATGAATATTTAAACCAGCGTCAGGCACTAGTTGTCTGACATTCATGCTGAACTGGACCTATTTTGGTGCAGCCGTGAAGCACACAACTACTTTTTTTTTTTTGCTTCTTGTTTCTATTTTTGTTTCGTATTTACCTATATTGTGTTTGTGCCTTGTGCTGTACCAAATAAATGCTTTTTCTTTCTTTCTTTCTATTATTAGGTAAGTACTTATTAATCTTCAATGGTAACTTTTGCTGACATCTAGGCAAGGTACCTGTTTGGTAGAATACATATTCGTATCCTTTTCTGCGTCAATTTCAAGCTCAATCAAAGAGGAATAATTTATCAGTCTGGAGGCCTAAAACGTTGTTATTTTATAAATAAAATAGAAGGGTGCCTTCGTATGCCTGCTACATCTAATTAGTCTGTAATGTTCCACACGTGGGCATAGACCTCCCTCTGCCTTTTCCACATACATCTGTCCTCTATCATTGTTGGACTTTTAGACTAATTCGACCCTACATATTTATCATGGTTTTACCGCGATGTCGCCAGTGTTTTTTTTAGCTCATAATTCACATGTCACGTGCAGTAGAATCTGCGCTACACGTTTTTTTCTTTCATTCTTTCCTGTCTCAGCAGTCATTTCTCATATAATCTGTCCATCTTTTCTTTGGCCTTACGCTCCCTCTCATACATCCACATGTATATTCATGACTCTTTTAGTAGCATGCATTTCATTCATCCCTCTTCTTCACATGATCACACCAAAGATAAACGATTTCCTTTCAACTTTTGTGTCACTGGGGTCACATTAAAATTTCCTCTAATATACCTAGATACTTACTAATTTCTCACTTTATACATATATTCTTGGCACTCTACACGTAGAAACTAAAAAAGAATATTGCCATTTATGTTTAACTGTTATTTTTGTTGTTGTTATAAATAGTTAATTTTCAAGCGTCTAGTGCATTTAAGTTGTGCAATAGCTCGTAGAAAGTCGGGTATTGCAATATGTGCATACAAATTGTATTACGCACTAGGATATTTTACGATTTCCGTTTATAATCTCTCACTTGATGTTTTCAAGGAAATCGTATTAAACATCGTAGCGCTCATAAATACTGTGACACGATGTTATTCTTGCGTCCTCTTACGTAGGTGATGTTACATACTAGCGGCTGTATAATTATTTTTAATGGGATCATTTAATGTTCTATAATAGAATTAAATGTTTAGAGGAATGCGGAACAGAGTATAAAGTCCCGCAAACCTCCGTTGAAAAGGGAGGATCCTCCAACGAGACGGGTGTTTTGTCTATGGATTTCGGGCTGTTGTATATGTTCTAATCGCACAGAGAACTCTAAGGGCCGAAACTGTATTAAGTGACAGGCACCCGTTGCGTAAAAGTGCGTGTGTCGTGTGTGACGCTACGACGGTCCCTGTTGCGGAAACCAGATTATTACCTGCGCAGTGACGCTAATTCAACTTTAACGGTGTGCATGTAGTCGTGTTGATGGAAGAACTTAATATTTATTACATAGCAAAAAGAGGGCGGGGCGGGGCCCGGCAACGGAGCACTTTTGTATGGACCCACGCGGGGGTTTCGGCCCTAATACTGCGATGCAGGATTTCGGAGTTTAGTTCCTTTGTATTATAAATGTTTCGAAATTTATTTTCACAACAGCTTAACATTTTCTCGTATTTTTAATGTATAACAATCTGGTAGTCTTTAAGTTAGAATGTAAAGGAAATGATCGTGGTTTTGGAACGCGAAGTGCAACTAAAGGAACACAGGTGGGTTTTAGTCAGTGAAGGTCTGACAAACCCTCTCGCTGCACCCAGAGCGGGAGAAGTTAATTGACAGTTTCCCATGTTTCCCACATCAAAAAAAAAGATAAATGAATGCCTCTGTGCCATCATAAATCATTTTCAAATCTGCGTATTTAGAAATTCGTGGTCAAACAAGTGACAGTTACTAATGAATAATAATAATAATGAATCCATCAATATTTTCGAACAAAGCAGGGTTTTCGAGGTAAATAAGTAGATACGTAGTTCCTTTAAATGGTAGGTGAACAAACAATCAATCATATATTAAAACGTTATTTATATTTAAACATAGGAAATGACATTTACCAAGAATAGCATTTCATTATTTGTACCATTTTCAAAGCTTTAGCAGCTTATTTTAAACATTGATTTCCCAGAAGGGATAATGAATGGGACGACTGTGAGTTATGGGGCGGTATGTTAAATCGACAGGGAAGTTAGAACAAAGTGACTTTAATTCTTTTCGATTTCTCATCTATAAAAAGTCAAAAGAATAGTTCTTTCTATGACCGTCATACTATTGCGTGTCTTTATATTTAAAAAAATATATTTTTTAATCACACTTCACACTTATCACACTAATATTATAAAAGCGACTTTGTGAGTGTGTGTGGTCTTCGGTACCTGGTTCGAAAACCCCGCAGCATTGGCAGGCGTGTGCCTAAATTGGCCCTGTCAATTTTGCTGACCATATGCAATACGTCGACGACCACCGGTACGTCGATGCGTTGCGTTTTTATTGTTGCGTTGCCGGACTGCATTAAGTTACCCATTGCTCGCCATCCGTAAGCCCGCGCCTATAGTGGCCGGAAATCGTCCCGCGAATCCCGAAGGCGTCTTCGGCGTGGACTGGTCCACACCACTCTTCTCTTCTTAATGAACACAATGTGCTACATAGTCGTATGATCGTATCATCACTCAAATGTAACAAGCATTGGTATAGTAAGCTTGAAAATGATATTTTGGTTAGGTCAAAATTATATGACCCAGATAGGATGGGTAGGTAATGACTGCCATGGTGTTAAAAGACTACTTAAGTTTACGACTGATTCGTATTAAACTCACATTTAATATTAATGATGTCTATGGACATTGTTAGCACTTAATATTTATGAAAGTTTGTATGGGGTATGTTTGTTACTCCTTCAAAATTGGTGTACGAGTAGACCATGTTCCAGAATAGGACATAATTCTGATACTTTTTTTTATCTCCAGTATAAGCTCCCTTGGGATCATTTTCAACTTTCACGTGGACAAAGCGTCGTTTGTCTTGGTATGGTCATGTGAAGAGGAGGGATGAAACGCATGTTACTAAAAGAGTTGTGAGTTTACATGTGGATGGAGAGGGAGACCAAAGAAAAGATGGATGGATTGTGTGAAGAAAAGGAAGTTAGTGATAGCATGACGAGTGACAGGGCAGAATAGAAGAAAACATGTTGCGCCGACCCCAAATAACACGGGACAAGGGCAGGAAGATGATGATATGATAACAATAATGCTTTATTGTTATAAAGAGGCTGGTACATTTCCAATTGAAGCTATGTCCCCTGAGGTAAGTGGTACCTGTGTTATAGGAGTCGGCGTCTTCACTCGTTTGTGGAACATTAAAAATTTGTGTAACAAAATTGAAACTAAAACTGTGTACCAACAATTAGTGCAAACTTGCTCTTGTGATAAGTGTACGTGTAGAAAGAGAGAAAGTAATAGAGAATATTACTGAGAAAAACGTGTTAAGGTAATAAATTTACTATTGAACTTGCCTTTGCCCTCATCTAAGTTGGAAATAATCACACGGGAATAAATATACTCAATAAACACATTTTTACTTAAAAACTGTACTAGTCGTACTGCCTGTAGTTTTTGTGCCTTTAATCCGAAATCCGATTACACACTACATAAAATTTTATCGAAACCCGTTCATCCGTTCCGGTAGGATTGAGTAATGAAAATACATCAAAACACTATCTCAACTAAACCTCTCTAACCAGACGTCCATAATATTTTAAAAGGTTAAATATAATGTAAGTATGTTGTACTTTTGACCACTAGTTTTCTGTCGCGACCCCAGCGTGGTTCATGCATACGTTGAGAGCAAAGTTTTTAATTAGCAGGGCCGTCATACCACAAGTAGAGGACACATAAATACGGGCTTTTTAATTAAGGAAATGCCGCTTCCTTTTTTAAATCTGAGTGAAGATATTTTAGCTTAATTCGTTATAAAGGTGAGCCTTTTTTTCTGTAGAGTAGGAAGAAGTTCCGCTATAATTAAGAGTAGGTACTATGCACTCTTTCTGTTGATAAAATGTCAAGAAAAATCCTGCTTTGGAATAAGTTGAAAATTGTCAATTTTCCGAGTGACTTGACCCTTTTATCCCTTAAGTTTGACAGAACAATCGCTCTGAGAGACTGAATAGAAATTTCATGATGTTACTCGTAAATACAATGTTCCCATTCCTGAGACTTAGGCCTCCTCCGGGTAATTAACATTTAATGCATATTATTGTAGCCACATTATCGGTGTGTTAAGAGGTGTATAAGCAATCTGGTTACAATAGGTAGGTTCATTAAAAAAAATGGATAACCTTCCGTTTATGGCCGGTCAATAAATTAATTGTTTTTTCATGATAGCCGTGGCCCTGGAACGCAAAGGGCAACTAAAGGAACACAGTTGAGTTTTAGTCAAAGTCTGACACTCCCTCTCGCTTCATCCAGACCGAGAGGAGTTATTAAATGATTTTCCGCCTAAAAAACATTCTTTTAGAGCCATTTTAAGTTACTTACTTAAAAATCAACCTAAAATATACATAGCTAAAGTCTATACTTGAGTTGACAGAGTAAGATGGGTGACGACGGATTTAATCGAATAATAATTTCAAATAGAGTTTACTGAACACACATAGTTACAAAGTAAACGGTGGACGTGGAACACGGAAAGTTCGTCTTTGGATGCTACTCAAATGTTTGGCATCGATAAGTGCTTGACCCACAGACAGGGTCATTGTCTTGTTGAACAACTACCTACTCTTCAGTGGCTTAGCTAGGTGAACAACGGCCCCGAGGCCAAAAAAATAAGGCCCCTTTTTTAAATAGGAAATCATTAAATAATTCGCCTGCTCTGGCTGGAGCGAAAAGGAAGGTCTGACTTATACTGACTTAAACAAGTTACCACAATATTAAAGTAGTGTTGCAACCACTTTTATTTAGATTTCGAAGGTGGGAAAATTTTTCGTTTCTTCAATAAGAGCTTTGAGCTGAGCTTGGGGACCCCGGGTTGCTGTCCCGCACAGCCCTTTGGTAGCTACGCAATGGCAACTCGTAAAGAAAAACTTACCATTACATCTGACAGACAAGTGAAATAGACACGAAACAAAGTTTATTTTTACTATCGAAGTAATTATAGTTTTGCAATATTGGCGTCATATTGTTTTCATATAAATTGTGAGTTAATAATTGGGTAGCAATTGAGTAAATAAAATAAATTTCGTCACGGATAGACAGCTAGTCAAAAAACTTATAAATGTTACAGGATCTCTGAAAAACATTGTTAAGTTTGTAATACGTCTAGCGAGATTATAAACTTGCAATTTTATCAACGAAGCGTTTCAAATTAGTATTAACATGAATAATCTTTACTTCCTCAAATAAAATCCCCTACCTCATTTCTCTGTCTGTATGAATGCAGTAAACGAACGATTCATGAGGTAACCTAAACCTTTTAGTCATTCATACATACTTTAGAAGACAAAAGCTCAAATAGGGGTGAGTCGAATATTATAAAGCTGAAAGTTCTTTTTTTGTCGTTTGAACGCGCTAAATTCAGGAACTACGAGTTCGAATTGAAAGTTAGTGAGTGATTTAGTGTTGGATAATGTATTTATCGAGAAAGGTTATAGGTTATATATACGCGCTACGACGGGACGGGACCTGACCAATACCAAAGACGCGGGTGACCGCTAGTAATTACATATTTTCTCACTATACTTAGTACTTTATAACATTTTTACAGTTTACGAAGAAGTAAGCATTAAAGAAGACAAGAGAGCACACTAAGTGAAACCGTGCTCTGGATCTCCAAAACTCGAAAATATTGTCGAGAGCCATGTTTAGAGAATACCCAATTTACGGTGGATTACAATCAATTCAGTCGAAATATAATAAATTTCACCCTTCGATGGTTTAGAATATATCCGTGTCTTATCGAGAAGAACAAGTTTACGATCTCACGCGATTTATTATAAACTGACGGTGTTTGCAATAGACCCGTCTATTTTTGGAAATTCGAGCTTTAAGGGGATGAAAAGGGGGAAATTCGTTTGTATGCAAAATCTGTTTCCATGTACTGATATACTTGAAAGTTACCACAAATAAGTAAGTAGTAACCTAAATAAATAATAAAGTTTGTCATAATTAAAAAAAAAAACAATAAAACAATTTAGGAGGTTTTAATGACTGAATGGAGGATTCTTATTTCTTGGGTTGATAAACTTGAAACTCAGCACAAATTTTAATCAATATGAATAATAAAGACTGTCATTATTAGTTTATACCAGAGCAGTAGTGGCCGAGCGGTAACGGCTCAGACTTAGGAGTTGTAGGTCGCGGGTTCAAACCCAGCCAGGTGCATTACTTTGTGTAATTTATTTCATCACCACTCTCAAAACGGTGACGGAAAACATCTTGAGGAAACCAGCATGTCTTAGAACCAATAAATTCGAAGACATGTGACATTCACCAACCCGTACTGAGCCCCTGTGGTGGATTACGGCCCATTCCCTCTCCTAGAGAGGAGGCCTGAGTTCCAGCAGTGAGAACATTAAAAGGCTGATTAAGCTATGTTATATGTTATTATTAGTTTTTCAAAACTACCCTAAAAATATAGTTTAAGGGGTGTTAAAGTTTTTATTTATTTATTAAATCTTGATGCAACATAATACACAGGCGGACTTAATGCCTTAGGCATTCTCTACCAGACAACCAAGGGTGGTAAAGAGAAAACATGGCAGGTGCATAAAAAAAAGAAATGATTATTAAGAAAACAAGGGTTCAAATAATAGGTTTTATTATTTATTTATAGGTTCAATTACTGTTACATAAGAAATTTTATTTCACGTATAAATTTTCTTCTCAGGAAGGCTACAAGACAAAATTTCCAAAACGAAAGCTATTAAACTTTGAAATGCATAGTTGGAAGTCTTAATATGAAAAAACAAAAACGTTTTTTTATTAGCTTTCATGGTTATACGTAGGTACTGCGATATTACAGAAAATAAAAAAAAAAAACACGAAGAAACCAATAAATACCTAATTTTGAAAAAAGAATAACGTACCTTTAATATAAAGTTTATTTGAATTTATAATTCCAATTCAATCCAAAGATATAACACTTCAAAGCAACCCGTTTTATAAAACGGCAATTTCTTATGTAAAGACCTATTATAATACTACCTACTCTCTATAAATACTTACTCGGAAATGAAATCACTGAAAAAGTGCTAGTTTATATTTTTTTATTTATATACACATGAAAGCCCATGAAAAGCTTCAGTTTATTTTTATCATACACGTGTGCAGAGTTGCAGACCTCGAATTTGTCGTCGAATGAGGTTATAAATCACCCAGAATATTTATGGTCATATCGTAAATTTGTAGGTATGTGCGAGCCTGTGGTATCGGAACACGCTTAATGTTTGTCAAAAATGCATTATTAATTACTCTGGACTAATTTTAACTATAGGTACTACTATATTTAATATTTTGTTTCCTAGTCAATGCGATGCACTCTTGTGGTTGTAGTTTATGTATTTATTTAGGATCTTCAACAAAGGGTATAAACAATATTTGTATCTTATAATTAGTGGTTCCGGTATCTTGTTGATGTACTCCTTCATTTAAAGGAGACCACAGCATGTACAAAAATAATTTAAATAAATAAGCTAGTAAAAAAATAAATAAATATAAATACATTAAAAACGTGATATAAAAAATTAAGGGTAATAATATTGAAAATTGATTGGATAGTTGTATTTTTTTTAAAAAAACACTACCCTATACTAGGAATAACTCCTGTATCGTGGGTACGTTCACAAATATATAAACTCACTTATACAAGACACCCAGACCCGGAACAAATATCTGTAGGCCATACATTTTTTTTTTTTTTTTTTTGTTTTCGGGGAAACCTTCGAAAGGCTTCCGGACTTTGGGGATAAGTCCGGGCAGTGTGGGATTTTTACCTCACTAAAACCACCTCGGTGATCACCATCAGCACATGTAGAAGGGGCGCCGTTACCTCTTTAAAGACCACTCCGGAACCCCCTCTGTGCAACGCCTGTTAGGGCACATCCCTGAGGAGACTGTACAACGGTCTCCTAAATTTTTGTTCCGTACGTGAATCGAATCTGCGACACGCAGTGCAGTAGCCAATCGCTTGAACACTGCGCCAACCGTACTTTGTGATGAACTCTTCCTTAACTTAAGAGCCGGTTGTAGTCACTGAATATTTTGTATGAACTTCGCCCGGGTCTATGACGATTTCGCTGTCCCGTAACAGCGGTTTTATTTATATATATAAAAAAAAACAGTAACTATTCAAGATATTGGTTTATGCGAGGCCTTTTTAAAAAACAAGCCTTATAATTTTTTGTAACTTTCAAATATTTTACTGACATAATATCGTAGATATACGTTAGAAATCGTAAGTTAGGGTCTGATTCGCAATTTTTTTTTATCGAGCCAAATATTTTATATCATGTTTTGATTTTTGCCCGGTGATTTTTCATATGGTCAATTTTAATAAACTAATTTTTCATTGTGTTCTGTTTTATATTTGTGGAATTCCAGAGGTTAAAAAAGTTCAAAATGAGTAGAACCTGGCCTTAACTTTTGGGAGCATCTTTAAAGTTAATCAACGATTGTAATGGCCTTTCAACTGTATGTGTATGTAGCCGTCTATTACTGAGATGATTTGGGTTAAAATAACTTCAGATGGTACTGCCTTTTCCTAAAATAGCATTAATCTTCGGAGATCTCTCATTTATGCTAATGGGAGAGACAGAAATAAAAAGTACTTAAATCGATTTTGCGCCATCACTCACTTCGCATGTTTCTTCTGAAGATAAAGTATTTAAGAATGATTTAATTAGTTGTAATTAGTGTAGGGTTTTTTTTTTACTTTACTGTAATTATAGTTAGTTAAGTATTTTTGAAATGTAAATTATTCGTGTAAATAATAAACTAATACATAGATATTTCATATTATTATCTATATTCAGCGCACACTTTAATTAAAGACAAAGTTTTGTTTTGGTGTTACAAAATTGTTTTTTTTTTTCTTTAAATGTTTAGGGACTTTTATAACGCACAGCGTTTGTCAGTCCCATCGTACCCTAAGACAATTATCACCTAACAAACGAGATCAATGGATCAGGGCCATGAATTCGAACAACTTTCTTGCATCATCGGAAGTCGGCTTACAGAATTGTTCCTGGTGACAAAGAAATAATTTTACTCAGATGCTAAACAAATTAAAACCTGAAACTGTAATTAGACACTTCAAGGCTAATGAATTACAAATCTTTGAAGTTACCGAAAGTTAAATTTGTTTTCTGAACAATAAATTTTAATTTGTGTTATCCAGATTTTTCTTTTGAAAGTCTCATTTTCCCGAAAGTTGTTTTATTGTTTATTATACCGTAGGGTAGTTTTTTTTTAATTTTATGGTGTACTTATCTACCTTTTTTTGCTCAAAGTAAAATACTTGACAAGTACTTTAACCAAATACCGTAATTAGAGACACAATAGAAAGACAATGAGAGAGCGAACGTTCGCTTGGGGTGAATTAAAACCTTAAAAATATATTTTGACTTTGGGTCTAATTTGAGACCGAAACTAAACAAAATCAACGCTACACGTATCGTTTATTCGATATTATTGTATCACAGCAAAAAACCTCATCAAACCAAACAGCATCAAAAATTTTGACGCAGAAATAAAAGGGGTGAATAGAAACATGTTTCTATTTACCCCTTTTTTTTGCGTCATTTTTTTTTGAGTTGGGTAATCATCAAATAATTTCTCACGTTCTAGGTGGAGCAAGAGGGAGTGTCAGACTTGTACTGACTAAAACCCACTCTTGTTCCTTTAGTTGCTCTTTGTGTTCCAGGGCTGCAGAGACTCTTTTATACAATCCCGTAACCCTGGCAGGCATCGGCTCTAGAGCTTTTATAACTGCAAAGTAAATTAGATGAGTAAAAATTTTTACATCAGCACATTGCAGTGCACCGTGCATCGTGTTTGATTTTAAACATAACAATTTTGGGACAGCACGCGTATTTGGCAAAAAACATCTTCTGTCATCCTCCCAGTTTTGTTGTTGGCAGACGATCCAAAGGATTGGATCGTCTGCCTGTGTAAAAAGCGATCACTTATTTATTTACCTACATCGTACTTAGGAGGTCGTAGTTTCAAACCACGGTAGCCGTTTTACTTTGTGTAATTTATTTCATCACCACTACTCTTAAATCGCTGAAGGAAAACATTGTGAGGAAACCGGCATGCCCATGCCATGCCCACTGGGCCCGCATGGTGGATTACGGCCCATTCCTCCAGAAATGAGGTTGGAGTCCCAGCAATGGCTACATTTTAAGACTGATTATGCGTACGATTACATCGCGATGTATTTGGTATTTTAAATTTTCTCCTTTGTGTTATTGGTACGACTGTTGGCAATTCAAATAGCATCTCCATGACATCATCTATGGCAGTAGAGGGGCCCACATTGACTGCACTTTTGTATGACTAGTAGGTACTATATTGCAGCTATTATTAGGGGGTCAAGTTCGGCATTATATTTAATGTTATGTATGTGTCATGGGAACCATACAACGTTGATAACCTTTCAATCAATATATTATTAGGTATGTGTCTGGCTGTCTACATGCTACTGTCCCACGCCCCGCCTTCCGTTCATCTATCGAACATCGAACATTTTGTCCTTATTAACTATAGTTCCTCGGCCTTCATAGCCTGTTCGTTGTTTATATGGCTTCACTAACTTCCACCAGTGGCTTTGCTTGAATATTAACTTTCGGTATATAATTATTCTATATCATGGTTTATCCGTGAACCGAAAGAGCATGGTCTACCCGTGTGCATATTTCCTTTTTAAGTCGAGTCATCATAACAACGCGCGTGGTTAGTTCGAATTCGAACTAGTTTGAGATGCCTGCTCCCACGTGGGTTGCCGCTCGTCGTCCGCGCACTCAGTGCGGCCACTTGTATGATCGAACTATGGCGTAAGTAGCCCGCGCGCGACCCGCGTCGAGCCCACACCGTTTCCTGCGCCCGTGTACCTACTACGGATACTCAATGAAGTTCTTAAGGGCCTATTACACTACGCGATATTCAGCACACGATATTCAGACTGTCTTAATTTTTATTCCGAGTAAGACCGGTCTAACCCTTATTACACTACGCGACATCGACTAAGACTGTCTGAATATCGAGTAGTGTAATAGGCCCTTTACGTTCGAGATTGCCGCACCGCGCCGGCCCAGCATAAATGTATTTTCACTAATAGACACAGAGTGATTTATGAGGAAGGTTTAGATGTATAGTTATATGTATATCATAGCAAAGATTTCAAATTCGTAAAACCTTTGCGAAGCTGGGGCGGGTCGCTAATAGTTAGATAAAGGAATGTTTAACTCACTTTACTTTAAACACGTTTAAGTACTAAACTAATCCATAAAACAATAGGTAATATACCTCTTGAAACACTACGGGCAAAAACACATACTGTATAGTTCATTAAAACGTAATTTACGATGTAGTTTAATGAAATGAGGTACACGTGATTGGGCTCCTTAAAGCCTGCCACACACATTGCTACAAATTGTAGTGAATGACTCGCGTAAAGATATTGTTAACTATTCCATTGACTATCGTTAAGGACGCGCTAATAGTAACGTCTCTAGTATCGTTCAATGGATTGCAAAGGTCTAATTGTTGCAATTTTATCGTGATGAAGTAGTAAGGGGTATGAGAATCCGAGAATGAGTTCATTACTTGTGCGTAATTACATTGAGTTCTGTATTTCAGTTTTAAGGTAATAAACCGTGTAGACGGGAATAATAAATAAGTCTTGGTTGACAACAATTTACGCTAGGGTTAGAACGCATCTAATATAGTCAAACAAGCACCCTTTTTTAAAATAAGGTGGGAAATCATCCAATGACTTCTCTCGCTCTAGAGTGGAGAGGTAGGGCGTGTCAGACTTTTATTGACTGAAACCACACCAGTTTCCTTCAGTTGTCCTTTGCATTCTTAGAGCACGGGTTTCTTTTTCAGCTCGCTAAGGCCAAGGGGAATTTTTCAGTGGCCTAATATGATTTTGCTGACATTTTGAGGAGCGCGTTGAACACTACGTGCCTTCGATGGCTCCAGCTCAGTCCGGACGGTTACTGGACAACACACATAAAATCATCAATCATTCAATATAACATAAAAAGAACAAATTTAATGTTTTATTTTTTGAATAAAGTCTTATGATAACTTTTTTGTTATTCATAATTTAAACGTTCATTTTAGTTATTATAAGATAGGCAACGCTACACAAGTTCAAAGATTTTTGCTTGTTTCAAAAGTCTCCTCGCTCCCGTGGCCTCTTTACACTTTACGCGATCGAGCGTATCCAATAAATATCATAGTATCGATCTTAATATAAAGTAGCAATCATATCAAGATGGATCCTTTTGAAAACGATATATGATTTCCACAATTTATGTTGAAGGTCTAATCAAAATGAAATAAAATGCAGAAAGAAAAATATAATTTTTATCGGCTTAGAAATGTAATTGCAATGTTATGTAGAACGTTTTTTTTTTTTATTAGAAATGCCTTGTCAATCATCACCCAAACGGTTGCAAACCCACGTCCCAATCAAGGTGACCTTGCTAGTTTCATTCCGTGTAAACAGTAGTTATAATCCACGCCCCCTTGGTTGGGAGGCGCGTTTTCCCAACCATTGAACGTGTTGGCGCGTAGTTTACATCCATGTGGGGAACACAAATCAAACACATAAACCAAGGTCACCTTGGTTGAAACGCTAGTTAGCAACCGTCTGGTCACCCCTTTATTCTAACTGATTTGAGGTCGGCGTATTAATTATGCTTTTTGTCCAATACTTTTTTATCGCCATCTCAGTGGTTGACCACTCTCTAGTCATATCTAGCCCCCACACTAAAATTACTACTGGAACGTGGGTGCGTCCGCAAACATTTAAAATCAATACGCAAGACACCCAGACCCGAAACAAATAGCTGGAGGCCCGCTGTGAACCCGCGACACCAACCGTATCGTCATCGTTTCTTTACCCTCCCCCCTTTTCCCCAAATATAGTCACTCACATTTTTTTTTCTCACGTTGTACCCACCTCACAAATGTCCTCATTCCTCCGCATGACATGCCTCCGTGACAACTTAAAAGAGAACTGAAAATATTTGCACTATTGTGAAGTTTCAAGAACAATTAAAATAGTGAGTTCAGTTTGTGAAATCGCTTGGGGATCAGTTTCTAGAGCTCCAACCACCCTCATAAACTTTGTTTTTCTTTCTATTTATTAAGCTCACTCTATTGAACCGGATATCTACACTACTCTATGAAATAACTAGTCGAGACTATCTCTGACTGACCTAACAAATATTTACTTAGAAATTTATGAAACGGTAACAGAAAAGTTACAAAAAGCCTCACTATTAATTAATTCTCTAAAATTTATTTAGAACACTAATAATATACTATAGTAAACATCAAAGTGGCATTTTATTAATTTATTTAATAATATTATATTTTTGGTTTTAATTGCATTTTCAAGCAATTTTTTTCCATTAACTTAAGTAGGTATCTATACTGATATTATAATTATGATATGTAATAACATTATAAAGATGAAGAGTTTGTTTGTATATTTGACCGCGCTAATCACAGGAACTTGTGGTTTGAATTGAAGAATTAGCCCATTTATCGAAGAAGGTACCACACTATCACTCATAGGAGCGGAGCAAAACCAAAGACGTGGGTAAAATCTCGAGGGTAGTTAGTCTTCCAATATTATTATTATGAAGCCAAAAAAATGCACAGATTTTGTGCGATGCAAACTTTTTAATTTAATATTATATCTAGCCCGCATTGGCCCATAGCTGAGCAAAGTCCCCTCTCCATTCTTTCCAACAAACTTATTATACTTGTAAAAAAAAATCTTCATTAAATCACAATAATAAAGATAACAGGACTGCATGCAGGTAAAGTTGCACAGGTAAACAGAGTGTCCAATAAGACACGTGTTTACCACAGAGGTCACTCCGTGGGTCAAACAAATACAATAAAACCTTCATCGTAGTTGGAAAACAACAAGTTGTCCAGTTCAATTATTTATAATACGAACCAGTATCTTTTTCATATCAGTAATGTGATAGGTTTTACTGCTGGTACGAAAAAAGAATACAATAAATTCAATATTCGTTTTTCAAAATAAAATTGAAGTTCATTAATGAATATAGCATACGTAATGAAATTAGTTTACAGTATCGGAATTTATCAATATATTCAGCAGTTTGTTTTGGATTGACTGAAATGTTACAATTTTAATTAAACTTTCTCTTGGTCTGTACTGTAGTAAATATTCTGAAACGAATAGAATTTCTCTCAAGGTCAAAAAATTTAAACTATTTATTATTTATATAAGCTGTGTTTTGTTAACGTTTCTTGCATTCAATTCTTATGTAAGGCTGGGAAAAATATATCTCAGAAATCTCGAATTTGAGCTTACACTAGTCAGCTGAAATCAATACAAATACGTCACAAGATAAGCCTGTTATCTGTCACATAGCACAGCCATCGATCACTCAATCAATCTCAATAATCATTATTTCTGCTGACAGACAAAAATGTCAGTTATAAGGAGTTTAAGCTAACTTAATTGTAATTAATAGAAGCCAAATGGTCGATATTAACATAATACCGATGTAAATATACACTGGATTAATTAGAGCTACACGTGCTTTAATGATTAATGTTTTTCTTTTTTAGAAGTTGATTTAATCAGTTTTTATTTGTAAGTTAAATAAATAAAATAATGAATAATAATAATGACTTTTGTATTTAGACTTTTAGAGATCCTTTCGTTGTGCAGACTTAGTCAATACTTTTGATAAACAATGATGCCAGGGGTTTTATGAAATCTGGACCCACCTTCCATTATCTAACTTGTTAACTCTAACTGAAAGGACTAAGATCTGGAACTTGGTGCCATCATCATTTTTCAGCCGCAATACGTCCACTGTTGGACATAGGCCTCCCCCAAGTGCCAGGCTGCCCATTGCTACTTAAGTTTGGCGATTCTTCGCGCTATGTCGGTAACCTTGGTTCTCCAAGCATAGCCCTTTCCATTGCCTTTTGTGTGAGTAAGTTTTCTGATGAGGCCCATTGTAAGCGACCACGTTTCGGAACCAAATGCCAGCACTGGCAACACGCACTGGTCATAAACTTTCGTCTTGAGATACTGTGATATATTGGACGAGAAGATACCGCGCAGCTTCCCTAACGCTGCCCTGCCGAGTCGGATTCGACGATTGGTTTCTGTCTCGAAGTTAGACCTACCGAACTGGACAGTCATGATAACTTTTATTCAGTTCAAAAATAACTATCCAACGAAGTAACATACATAGAGCTATTGGAAGTTAGGCCTAGGATTTGCATCCTCCTTTAATTCCTGCAAGTATCATCGTGTGGGATTACAGTCAAGCACTAGTTTATATCAATTAAAAAAAATATATAAATAAGTGAAATTTCTTTCTCTAGAAGAAAGTTTCATTATTGTTTAGCGCTATACTTATGATAATAATTTTTATTCAGAAAAAAGGCACCATTACTACAGGGTAACCAGGCTCATGAGTGAGGCCGCAGGAAAAACTAGTGTCGGAATATCCAAAAGTTATCTTTTTTATTATTATTGAAAGGCTCGCAATAGAAAGCTATCTCACCTGACTGGAAGCGAAGATTTGATCGACTTTAGAGCTTGTTTGCGTAGAAGTAATCTCTTTACTCTTAAAGACCTCTAGGTTTTAGCTATCAAGAAACACAGACTCCAATTGGGAATTCCATTCCTTAGCTGTACGTTGTTTCTAAAACATTTTGTGCGTCTTTTTGCCAGGAGAAACGTTGAAAATAATTAAGCTGATAGTTTTATGACGTATGCATACATACTATCTCCCTAATCTTTTCCTAACTAGCTTAGGATCGTCTTCCAGTCTACCCTGATGCGGCTGGGTAGGTCCCGGTGTTTTGCAAGGATCGACTTCCTATAAGACTTCCACAACCCAGTTACTGGGCAACACGAACACCTTGAATAGACTAATGGTCAGACTTTCTGGCGTCTGACTACTTGTAATGACTGTCAAAGAAGTACGAATGACTACCGGGACAAACGACTTTTACGTGCTTTCCGCGAGGTACGGGTTGTCAGTAATGTCTTAGATATACTTATAAAAGTACATATTCATTTAAAAATTCATATTGGCATGTGCCCGGTTTTGAACCCGCAACCTCATGCATGAGAGGTGGGTGCCTTAACCACTGGGCATCACGACATTGATGTATGTAGTTACACAATATATGCAATTTTATTTTTTTTAATGAAGTGCGAGTCTGGACTAGGCTTGGTGACTGCGCTGTTCTCGATTGTACCGCCACGCTCCGCTTCCTAGAACTCGTTCGCTCAAACAATTTTCCATGAACTAAACGTAGATACTAGATGCACTATTTTCTCTATAGAAGTGTTTTGATTAAAATGTTCAATTTAAAAACCATAATAAAGTAGCAACTTTTATCCAGTTATTTGGTTTCTTAATAATAAATACTGTAAAGTTTGTGATTACGTAAAGAATTAATTTATGAATGACAACAACTTTTACAGTGAAATGCGTGTCAATGTCGCTTTCAAGTAGTTGCAAGAGTGTGCTTAATTATAAACCAGTTTGCATGAATTATTACCAAAATTGTGCCCTTAACTCAGTAAAAATTATCTGCACTTTTTATGGATTATTGGTAAACAAGACAGAACAGAGAGAAGTTGTTAACAATTTTTCTAAAGACTTTAAGACTAGCTCCTGATCTGCTTATGTTTAAGTTAAACATGTTTGGATTCATTTTGTATTGTAACTCTTTTTTGTACCGAGTTTTTTTGCTAATACATATTGTTATTCTATTTATTTATTTTTAGTGCCATACCTACTTAAAATAGTAGGTCTAAGCTACCGGTGGTTAGGGTTCCTGCTTTCTAGATCAAGCCCTTGATCCTATTGCCCAACGTGAGCATCCTCAGATTTTGGTCGAGACTATTTAGCGTCACAATTATCGGTACAATGACTACTGTATATATTTCGCACATAATTATTGACTGGCCTGATGGTCTAGTGGTTAGTGGCCTTGACTGCTATGCTGGAGGTCGTGGGTTCGATTCTCACCAAGGACAAATATTTGTGTGATGAGCACAATCATTTGTTCTGTCTGGGTGTAATTTATCTATAATATGTATGTATTTAGAAATATATAAGTATGTTTATCAGTTGTCAGTACTCATAACACAAGCTCTACTTAGCTTGAGACTAAACGGCGTTGTGTGATGGTTGTGGAATATATATATTTATTATTATTATTATTAAAAAAAAACAGTAAATAATGTCACAAGTTTCAGTATCAGAAATAAACCTGGCTAATCTAGCATCGGCATATCTTTGTAAATATGATTTTCCACTTGGCATTCGCTTAATTAGCCACTAGCATTAAACATGATTTAGTGAAAGTATAGCGGTCTGAACATCTGTTACCTATAAGTAATTAAGAAGTTTTCTGCAGTCTGTACAAGTTTCAACTTTGCTGCACCTAAAAGTTGAACAACTTTTCAACTAAATTTTATAACGAATTGGGTATTTTCATATTTTGGATAAAAAATAACTATGACGCATAGCGTTTTAAAAGTTATGTGTTGTTCTCGAAGAAGTCTCTCCGAGAAATTTCGGAATATTTTCCTTTTCTCATTCTTCTAAAGTCTTAAGTTCTCTTTACCCGATTGTGCAACGCAAAGGAGTGGTAATGTGTTTATCAGTCTGTGTGTGTAAGTTTGTTCTTTTGTGGCGCTCTATAGTCTAAGCGCTTTAAAAAGTTTGCGTTGTTCAGTCTCGAAGTAATCGAACCGTGTACCAATGTAGGTATTAAACTTGAAAATCTTGCTTATACTTTCCTTTTTTCATTATTCTAAAGACTTAAGCCCTCCTTACCCGACAGCGCAAAGGTGTGGCAATGTGTTTTTTAGTTTATGAGTGTATGTTTGTTCTTTTGTAGCGATCTAGAGACTAAACGCGTGGCCCAATGTTTATAATTCTTATGTCAATAGAATTTTTATCGTAAAAAAACATATCAAATAATATTTTGCCCGTAATAATTGGGTGATTGAAAAAGATTTGAAACAGCAAAGAAACACAGCTGTTTTGTTTGTTCTCCTACTGCTCACGTTATTCTATTACAGCCCAAGAAAAGGCATGAGCCTTTTGTTGGGCTGTGACCACGAGCCTTAAAACTAACGCGATCCATTTTACGATATAAATTGGACTGTTAAAGGAATGGAGCTATATAGGGTCTATAGCTCCATCCCTCTCTCTCACTCGCACTCCTGACATTTTAACACGTCATGGTAAGGCCCTTTATCAGGTTTGAGACAAAAAGAATTCCTTGAATGTTCCTGCACCTACAATTAAGAATATTAATGAGAAAAACTAAACTCTTGAACCGGAAAGCATTTTTGCTTTATGAACTTGCCTTTGCCTAAGGTTTCGCTCGTGTGAATGTAGGAATTTATTCCACGGGAACTACTAAGAAAAAATAGTATATCTAATATATAATTGGTTTCAGTATGTTGTCTTTTATTATCTCACAGAGGGTGTAAAAAATAGAGTATCCAACACACGCATAAAGCTGTCTTTGTCTTGGGAGGCTTGAATTTCTCACATCACTCAGGCTTCTATATTAACATCTTCGCAGTGCTCGGGAGATAATTATATGCATGTGTTCCAAATTTGTTCAGCTATATTGAGGCGGGATTAATAAACACTCATTCAAAACATACAGACTTTTACATTTATAATAGTAGAAGGAAGGTAGGATTTTTTTTTAATTTCTATGCTCCAAAAATTGCTTTGTTTCCACCGCGGGTTCTTGTTAACCTCCCTTTTATTACGATATTTTCATTACGAGTGGCCGTGGCTTCTGAAAGCTTCCATTATTTTGGGATTAAAAAATGACCCTAGAGGACCTATGGAGTTGTACGTATGACGTTCTTTTAACTGTACGTTTTTTTAATTACGAGTAGTTGATTTTAAATTGTCAAAAATGAATGTTGTATTTCGACTTTTAGAAATCCTTTTATTAATTTGTCTTGGTCAATATTTTTGATAAATTTCAATTCTGATAATTATGGGTTTTTGTATTTGTAGGTTTTTCTAAGTTTTTTTTTTGTTTTTGTTCGTTTTTGTGTTTAGTTTTTATAAGGCTTTGGTATAATTTTTCTAATGTAGATAATAAATGAATTAGCAATCTGTATTTTTTTAAAGAGGAGGCTATATTTGCTTACTTCTAAATCCGTGGAATTTCCAAGCAGATAACCCGCCATTTCGGATCACTTTTAACAATTTTTGGCTTGCTCTATTTTACTAAACTAGACGCGAATTGAGGTTGAAATCTGGGTTGAGCTTATAACGAAGGAAAATATTTTTTTCAGATGGTTCTGAATTATTCTACATAAATAAAAATAAAAGGCTAAATGTGTTTTTAAGCGCTAGATTCAAGAGTGACTGGGGAAAATTAGATGAAGTTTTGTCAAAATATTTGTTTAAGTCTCATGAAAGTTTTATAATGACAAAAAAAATCAATAAAAGACGTAATATGTCCTCATTGATATAACCACATGATCGTTTAGCTTAAAAAGTTACGTTTTTAGTCTATGACCCACTGGTGGCGTTTTTTTTTGTATCTGTGCAAACTCGCTTAGCTCTGTAAAATCATTGTATATTAACTAATTCTAATTTAGGTGTTCTTTTACATTCAAAACTTTCCTCTAATTAAATTGGATGAACTTTTGTTAAAGTATTTGTTGAAATCCCAGGAACGTTTTTTTAAAGAGAACAAAACAACAATAAAAGACTTCAGCCTACGTAATATGTTCTCAATTATGGAATCACTTGATCGTTTACCAAAACTTTCCGTTAGGAAATTACTGTTTATTTAATTTTGGTGCTTACAATTCTCAAGTGCCGATCCTTTCTTAAAGTCGTATTGTACCGTGATATCGCGAATATACACTAAAATAAATTTGTGAGAAGATTTTAATGACTTTATTAATAGAATTTTCTTAATTAGGCTATTCACAGTAATATCCTTGGTTCCTTGAAGGAGCATTGTCTGGTTCAAGTCAGTAAAAGTCTGACTCCCTCTCTGTAAGGAGCGACAGCTATCGCTCCTCACAGAGAGGGAGAAATTATTTGATGATTTGTGAATCACCCTCAAAAAAAGGGGTAATCTCTAAAAGTAGCGATTACGAACTCTTCTTCATTGATAAAAGCTATTCCATCGCAGTGTCACTCTCAGCTATTTTTCAAGTCCGGGAAAACGCTCGGCGTCTGCGGTATGGACCACGAGAGAAAAACCACGGAAAACAGCTAGTATAAAATTATTGAGGGAACAGTGGTGGTCCAGTGATAACGACCCTGAATTACGAGACTTACGTAGGTGGTTCGAACCCATCGAAGACACGTGTCATTCACCGACCCGTACTGGGTTTGCGTGTTGAATTACAGCCCATTCCCTCTCATAGAGATAAGTCCTGAGTCCCAGCAGTGAGAAAATTAAAAAAAGGTTGATTATGCTATGCTTATATGCTATTGCACGACGGACAACGTCAAATCTTTGAAGTATTGACTGATAAAATTAATTATTAAAAACTTTTTACAAAAAAAAAATATGACGAATAATACTAAAACGACCTAAATAACTTTAATTTCGGAAGTAGGTGTTTCTCGGTGTTTATTTTTCATAATTTAACACCCACTTCCGAAATTAAAATTATTTTGGTAGTTTTAGTGGTTTTAGGGTTCCATACCTCAAAAGGAAAAAACGGAAAGATAACTTTGTTGTCCGGCCGTCTGCCTGGCTGTCTGTCAGCATGTCAGCATAATCAGCCTTATTATAAGGCTGATTATGCTTGTAATTAAAGAGGTATTTAAAAATATGAGCGATATCCAATCAAAACAGCGGTCTATACACGCTGTTAACAATTTAACTAGATCAAATTATCATGCAATAAATAGTTAATAGTGTAGATACTCGTATTATTTAATAATGTTATCCAATACCGGACGGAAACGAGGTATGATTTATAGTCACACAGCGTGGTTCGGAGTTGTATTGAGTAGATAATTATTTGCTATATAAACAGTGGGTAAAATCGGAAAAGGAAGTTAGAGATCACACGGTGCATTCCCACGTTTGTTTATGTGTTACTATTAATTAATAAGATCGTAATACTACGACTTGCCTACGTTATGTGTTCAGTACTTTTAGCTTTGTTTTTTTTTTCCGCGATGTGGGCGCTGGCCTTTGTGAAACAATAAGTAGTCAGACTCAAACCACGTCTAATGCCGCTTAGTATTTTACTTTAGTGTTTTTATTCAAAAACCTAAGGTCCGGATTTCTTTTTTAAACTCGCGCGTGAGTTTTGCGTACAAATTTACCTATGAAAACAGTTCAATTCCCGAATTGAGTTACGAAGAATTTTCCGAATCTTCATAGCACAATTCCGAATAACTACAAATTTACAGTTTTCAGACTTGTTCCTGTAGTTGTGTTATGATATCTTGCTTCGTACCAAATTTCAGGATTCTAAGTCAACGGGAAGTACCCTATGAATTTTGATTCCCTTGAGTGTCAAAATACAAGTCTTTTGCGACATATACGGCCGTGTCTTTATTTCCCGTTAACTCAGTTGTTTGATTTTTTCACAGCTTCAAGGGACCGCAAACTTGAGTATATGGTTTTAAATTCAACTCGATACCTCCACGCGTTCTCGAGAGAAAGGGTCTTGACAGACAGACAGACAGATGGATGAACGAACAACAAAGTAGTTAGTATAAGGGTTCCGATTTTTCCTTTTTAGTTACGGAACCCTAAAAATGATTATAACTTTACAAATGAAAGTGCAAAATTAGTTATGATGATTCATAAATACAAAAAATCTTTTAAAATAAAAATAAAATGTTAAAAAAAGATGCGTTAGACAGTAAAATCTGCAGCATTTGAATAAATCACGGCAACCAGGCAGTCTCAGTGAAGATGGACGACAAGATTCTCTTCACAAGATTTATGTGTCGTACGTAACGGTAGTTTTGTTTCGGATAGAATAATTTAATGTCCTTCGTACACTCTAGGAACTTCAAATGGGAAACGTGTGTACTTGTGAAGTTACAAGTTTTACAATGTGTACTTATAGGTATTAGCGACTTCACCCGCGCAAAAGTAAAAATTTAAAAACTCGTGGTATAAAAATGAGTCTATAGCACTCAAGGATAGGTCTAACTTGGAGAAAAATGTTAACCATAACCCAAAGAATCACCAAACTTAAGTGCCAGAAATCTTGTAGAACAGATTATCGATTGGGCTGAAAAGTTCAGCCCCCCTAGCCAAGTTACAACTGTTTCGTTTCTATTCTCTTTTCGTCGACCGCCTCGAGTCGGCCACGCCTCCGATTCTTTTGTTCTGACGTCTTTTCAACACTCAGTCACGTGGTCTGAACAAAGGAATAGAAGGCGTGGCCGATTCGAGGCGATCAACGAAAAGAGAATCGAAACGAAACGGCTGTAACTTGACTAGGGGGGCTTTTTTTTTTCGGTGTACCGTAAGGCGCAGCGTTGGAAGACCTCCCACAAGGTGGATCGATGATCTGGTGAGGTTACGGGAATCCAATGGATGCGATATGCACAGAATTGGTTGTTATGGTGACATTGGGAGAAGCCTATGTCCAACAGTGGGCGTCTATCAGCTAAAATGATGATAAAGATGAATCAAGAATAGTGTAGCTTCATATTAGTGAACTAATTTTCAGAGTCGGTTGAGTAGTTTCAGAGATAGAAACTTACAAATTTTACCTCTTTATATATATTATTATTAGTTATTAGTATACTATATTTAGCATTAGTTGCACTTGATCTAAATTCTGTTTGTCATTCAGAGTTGGTTTGATAGCAAAAAACGTTCTTACACTTTTTTGTTTGTATTTATAAAACTGTGTATTGACTGAACTAAAAACCTGAAAAGCGATCCTAACCTCCTGCGAAGAGTGTGTATTTTGTGAAGTGCTAACATCGTGATTATAGTGTTGGTCTCATAGTATCTAAAAGTTGTTCACAACGACGGCTTTTCAGTTATTTTGATTACACCTAACAAAAATAATATGTAAAGTATACTTTTTTGTGCATTTAGTGTAGAAACTACTGCGGAAACTACTCTGATGATGATCTAGACTTTTTTTTGACTTTAGTCTAAATTTTAGGTTTACAAGTATCAGCATTTAAGTAGCAAAAATATAACGACCTCGTTGGGAGTTACATTTTCGAGCCATTTGGGATTGACACTCTTAGGCAGCAGGGTCCAAGCACTCTTGCGCGCTATTGAAGCTAGAACTACAGTGCGCACACGTGTGCCACACACGCCGATCTGGGCGCGTCGGTCTCCATACATTTTATATGGAAACTAGACTTGTAGAGCTACACTTGATCCACGCCACGCCACGCGACGTCGTTCTACGTGCAAATCAGGCGTGTTACACGTGTGCATCGGTCTAATGTAGTTCTAGCTTTATAGTTTTTTATTATTATTTTTATTTGTATAAACCAGTGCTTGGCTGCGATCCCACCTGATGGTAAGCAGTGATGCAATCATCGATGGTGAGGCGCACTAGTTTATTAGGAGCCTATTCACTCTATTTCTGTTCTGTTTTAAGATTCTAATTGTATACGTATATACACATATTAGTTAACACTTCGTATGACTCAAAGCCTGACTTTTACGTTTAACAGTTAAAGCATTGCTATACAACGTGGTAATGCCACCTATCTTTTGGGCACATTTCCAGACAACAGCGATGATGAAGATTTTTTTGACGAAGATATTGTTACATGGAGTTTTTTTAACCTTTTAACCGCCAATGTCGGATTTTGTCAACAAATACTCTCGCGTTGATTCCGTCAGGGTCGCACATCCACGACCAAACACTCCTCTCCTCAGCTCATCTCTCACCTATGGAGATTGAAGAGCTAAACGAGATGGAGTACTCAGTCGCAAGTTAAGTATTGCTATTTATACGCGTCAATTCAGAAAACTATTTATAATTTTAATTTTTTTATATGCAGCGCTCATCAATGAACATAGTACCCACACACACACACACACACACAAGTTTATCTAAAGCGCTTTCATAGCTGCACTTCAATATCCCCTTTTCATCCCTCTAGTTGATGAACTAGAGGGAACGAATGTTCACTAAAGCGATGGCTTTTAACTGCACTTTTAATTTCCGGTTCAACGAACGTGCACTATTTCACATTCGTTGAATCGGAAATTAAAAGTGCAGTTTCAAATAAATCACAAGAAATATAAATGGTTACGTTTAGTTTGATTGCCTTTTCAATAACTGGTAAAGTCCTTGTGATTGCAATATTTTCCTTGTCTTGTAATTACTGATTTGCGTGTCATAATATTCTAGGTACCTACGTGCTTACGTTGTAGTATATGTTTTGACTACTGTTTTGAAGATTATGTTATCTCAAGATAAACATAAAGATATAATAAGCAAAAAAAAAAAAACACATAGGCCTACATGGGCACTTATAAAACGTCAGAAGCTAGTGCACGATTCCAAATTGGTCGTTTCCTATGGAGAAGAACCAGCAAGAAACTCCATGGCTACTCTTTTAAAAAAAGTGGTTGATCCTACCCTCTATTGTGATCTCTCTTTATCATTCACCTCTGTGACTTCTCTCTATCATTTAATGGTTGCTGGGAGAAAACTCAACTTTGAGTTAAGAGCCGGTTGTAGGCACTGGCCCGGATCTCGTATCGACCTCGCGTCTCCGCAACTGCGATTTTATTTTTATAAAAAGAACATAGTACGAGTAACTATTAAAAATTATTGTTTTTGCCAGACCCTTATAAAAAGCAAGCTTTATTATTTAGTGTATTTTTCACATATTCTCGTTTGACGTAATCTCGTAGATATACACGTTTGAAATCGCAAGTTAGGGTCAGATTCGTGATTTTTTTATCGAGCCAACTAATTTGTCACGGTGTTCTCTTTTATATTTGTGGATTTCCAGAGGTTCAAAAAAGTTCAAAATTAGTAAAACCTGGCCTTAAGCTCGCCTATGAATATGAACTCTGTTATTACTTAATGTATTTTATAAGTAAAAATCGCTTTTAGCGATAAGATCGCCCATTGTGACACCCTATTAATTTTAAGTTCCTAATGTAATTTTTATTTTTGGTGTACAATAAAGAATATGTCTATTTATCTATCTATCTAAGGTTTTAAAGGTCTTATTAGATAGATCTGTAATAAATACTTATGTAATTTTCAGTGACGATAAAATTTCAACCACCATTCACCATTTTAAATCAGGTCTCAAAATTAGTCACCGCTCCGCACAGCTGCCAAAATTTCTCAACATCAGGTAAAACAAGGAACAAAACTAAAATACTCGATTATCCATTGAATCGCATTGCCTCACTGTCGACCTCGTATTCTACATAACAATAGCGCAAAAACCCGACGTAATAAAGTACATTTCTAACTTGTAACGCCTAGACTAAAAAACTGGCCAAGTGCGAGTGGGACTCGCGTACGAAGGGTTCCGTAACGTCCGTAGCGAAAAACGAGTAAAAAAAATCACGTTTGTTGTATGGGACCCTTAAATATTTTTTTTTATTCTGTTTTTTAGTGTTTGTTGTTATAGTGGCAACATAAACATATCATCATCATCTTCTATATATTTGTGTGTACATGAATTATAAAATAAATAAATAAATCATCTGTGAATTTCAATTGTCACGATCACGATTCATGAGATACAGTCTGGTGACAGACGGACCAACAGACAGATGGACGGACGGACAGTGGGGTCTTAGTAATAGGGTCCCGTTTTACCCTTTGGTTATGGAACCCTAAAAATTAAGCCGACAAGGTACCACGCCTTTATAATCGGTCATGTGTGACGGCCTCCTTGAAGAGCTGTTTTGTATTTAGGGGTTAAAGCAAAAACTAATTGAATATTGATGCTTTAGTGCAGTGGCACAGAGTACGGAATGGTTGCATTATTAAAATATATTCTTTATTGTAAATCTCATAAAAAAACAGGACAGCAATTTACAAAAACAAGTGTATAATGGGCAGTCTTATCGCACAAGGCAATCTCTTACCAGATAACCTTTGGATAGACTGGACGAAAGGAGATAGTTTTTGGGCTGTCATAAACATCAGAAATAATAATACTAGGACATAATAATGGGAAATGCATTTTTATATCAAATATATAAATAAGAAACCAGAAGAAAAAAATAGAGTGAAAGGTATAATTATGCTCCTTCAAGTATTTTTTTAAACGTTGTTAGCGTTTGAGCACGCTTCACTTCTATAGGTAATGCATTCCACAAATGAGCTGTTTGAATTATGACAAATTTCTCAAAGAAACATGTTGAATGTATCATCATCATAATTTCAGCCAAAAGACGTCCACTGTTGGACATAGGCCTCCCGCAAGCGTCTCCACAACGGCCGATCCTGCGCGTCTCGCATCTACCGCATTTCCGCGACTCGAATGTAATGCATACGAGTATTTAAATAAATAATAATAATATTCCACAACCTTTACAAAACGCCGTCTAGTCTCAAGCTAAGCTGAGCTTGTGTTATGAGTACTACACAACTGATAAACATACTTATATATTTCTAAATACATACCTACTATACCTAGATAAATTACACCCAGACACAGAAATTAATGATTATGCTCATCACACAAACATTTGTCCTGGGTGTTAATCGAACCCACGAGCTCCGGCATAGCAGTTAGGGCCTCTAACCACTAGACCAACCGGCCAGTCATACATTTAATTTTAGATTTTGTGATGATATCAACGATGACTTGGTAACGGTTGCGGGAGTCCGATGGATGCGAGACGCACAGGACCGTTCATTGTGGCGACACTTGGGGGAGGCCTATGTCCAACAGTGAACTTCTTTCGGCTGAAATGATGATGATGATGATCAAGGACTTAGAATGTAAGTCACAGAGAAACTGAAAGCGTTCTTTGAAAACGTTTTCTGAGCTCAGGTTTCGGCAGTACTGGTAAGAATGCGGTATGGTTCAAGAGAGTTACCATAACTCAGGAACGTAATGGACAATTGAAAGAAAAAGGACAAGAAAAAGTGGGTTTTAGTCAGTAAAAGGTGCACTTTCTCCCGCATTATTCAGAGTTGTTAGGAGAAAAAGTTTCGGCAGTAACAGGTCAGCCTTAGTCGAAATTGACACGAACCATCAATTTCGACACTTGCTGATACGCTTGGTTTATGCGAAATGATTTCACAATCTGGCGATGGCCCCCCAAAGCGTCTCGTGTTCTGTGGATGGCACTAAATTATTTGGTTGGTTAAGCTAGTTCAAGCATGATTGAGCGTCTATTAGATAACTTACGATTTTATTCAGAAAAACCTATTTTAATTATATAGAACAGTTCAAGATCCTAATAGAGACCCAAGATCACTCCATTCATTGGTCAATCCTTACATATTATACAAAAAACATAAATGCATATTATAAAACAAAGTGCCCCATCTTGTGTCTGTCTGTCTGTTTGCAACAAAATCAAAAACTATTGACATTTTTACATAAAATACTGATTCATGAGAATGGTTCAATTCATAAAGAAATGTATATACTCATATGAGGATGTCGCACTCCGTCACTCGAGTTCTAAGTTCATTTGAACGTGCCTTCATAAAAGATAAAAATAAATTTATGGAGTACCTTTCTCAAAAAAAAAACGGAACGTGCCACACGAATATAATATATTTCCAATAAGTATCTTATAATACTTTCCCGGAAGAAAGTACTAAGAGCCTTAAATCTTTTTCGTTCAGTTTCACTAATGAAAATATAAAAAAAAAAAATATCTGCCGTACAATTTGCAATGTTATGGAAAATATAATTATTAACTACCTTTTCTACCTAAGCAGCTTTTTTTTTTTGTGGGTTAGATTCCCACCCAGGACAAATGTTTGTGTGATGAGCACAATCATTTGTTCTGTGTCTGGGTGTAATTTATCTATAATATGTATGTATTTAGAAATATTTAAGTATGTTTATCAGATGTCTAGTACTCATAACACAAGCTCTGCTTAGCTTGTGACTACACGGCGTTGTGTGATAGTTGTGTGAATGTATGTATGTATGTATGTATGTATGTATGTAAGCAGTTAATTATTATTATACACATTAGGGGACACAATGGAGGGATATTGTGTCTGTACACGTAATCCACCTGTATTACGTGGACACCTGTACAGTATCTAGATCTGTATCTAGGTATCGTGATATATCACTCGATTAAATTCTTCCCCGTCATGCTTATCATGTCTCTGTTGCTAGGTAAATCCATCCTGTTCGAATCTATATTATTATCTATATAAATGTGAAAGTGACTCTGTCTGTCTATTTGTTACCTTTTCATCCGTTTTTAGGGGGTTCCGTAACTGAAAAGGAAAATACGGTTCCGTTTTTTCCTTATAAGATCACTTTGTTGTCCGTCTGTCTGTCTGTCAAGACCCTTTATCTCGAGAACGCGTAGAGGTATCGAGTTGAAATTTACTCAAGTTTGCGGTCTCTTAAAGCTGTGAAAACATCAAACTTCTGAGCATACGAAAAAAAAAGATACGGCCGTTTCTGTTGTAAAAACGTATATTTCGACACTCTCAAGGGAATCAAAATTCATAAGGTTTTATATTCCCTAGAATCTTGAAATTCGGTATGAAGCAAGGTCACATAGCGCAAGTATATGAAAAAATCTGAAAACTGTATATTGTAGTTACGTCGAAAAATATTTTTTTTGCGATTCGGAAAAATCTTTGTAACTCAGTTCGGGAGTTCAATTGTTTTCCTAGGTAAGTTTATACGGAACCCTCTGACTCGCACATGCCCGGTTTTTTTTGAGGTTGAAAAAATTTAAATAACTTGAGTGGCGTGTTAATCTTTTATTGATTAAAACCCACTCATGTCGGAGAATAAGGACCCCGTGTTCCTTCATTTGCCCTTTATGTTTCAGGGCCACGATCACTCTCTAGAGAGACTAAACTGATTTATTTAAAAGTAAGCAGACAGGTCGAACAAGATATAATAACAATAAACGTTTATTCACAGAAAAATACAGATAGTACGTACTCATTACATAAAACAGTTGTTGGTAAACCAGTACAAATCAAGTTTATGACCCTGCCTCTTAAACTAGAATAAACCTGTATTTTAAGAGACAGAACACTGTCTCGCTAGTGGCTAGTTAATTCCTCAGAATTAAGTATGATTTAAGATAACAAGTGAACGGTACTGAATTGATTCTTATTTATCTGCTTTTTTTTTGTTTATTTATTGACATGTTATATACAGTAAGTGGTGTGTGTGTTAGGCATGTGTAGTGTGGGTGTGTAGCATGTATGTTTATGAGTGGGTAATATGAGCGCATATGGATGAGGACATAGAACAATTTTTATCCCCGTAGTATTGTTCCCATGGGAGAATAAAAAACTTTTTATTCGGGCGAAACGGCGGGTAAAAGCTATAATATTTTGGCTCAGGACACCGTGACAAGGGTCCTTGTGATTACAAATCTGAATCAAGTCACGTAGCATCAGAAATTCAGAATCATTCGCCTGAAAAATATCTACCCTACTTTTTTATTACGATCATAAGGACAGACAGTGTTATAGACGGGACGTGGAACATTTACCTGGGACCTGAATTCATAAAAAATGTGTACCACTGTAACAAATTATATTAGAGGTTTTTCTACGTGTGACCTAGATCTATAAAGATTTTAGTCTATTCTAGTCATTCCTGAAACTCACAAAAATGTAAGGTGAAGTCAGCGAATTTTCGTTTCCGTAGGCGAGGGCTTGCGGACGGCGAGCAATGGGTAGCTCGCCATCCAGCCGTCTGGTAACCGACCAGACCGAGCTCGAGTTTTTGTCGGTAAAAGTCTGACACGCCGTCTCGCTCCACCCGTAGCGGGAGAAGTCATTGGATGATTTCCCACCTAAAAAATGTTTTGTTAAAAGGAGATAACGTTTTTTGTTTTAAGAGTACTCGTACTTCCTTTCCTGCTTTCAATGAATAGAGATTTTATCGCTGCAGCTGCGAATCGGATTGGTTTTTATGAAGCATCGATGCTCGCTCCTTGAAAATTCTATTCATCTTTGTGTTTGAACTGTCGTGAAATTTATGATTCTACCTTCTCAGGAGGATTTCTTTCAACATTTTCATGAAAAATTTAGACTAATGTTTAGGCATAACAACTTTAAATAAAAACTTTATGCTTCTGGTGTTAGCACCAGAAGCAAAAAGTTTTTACGTTTGTTTTTTGTTTTTGCTATTGTTTTCAAGCGGGTTTATTATTATTCTAACTAGTTTGCTGCCTGCCTTCATCGTCCAACAAACAAAATTGGAAATCCCTGAAGAAATAAAAGCTTTGATCTTTTTCATTTTGAAATGACGATCTTTAAAACTTGTTTGAATATCTTCACAAGTTCTAGATTAAAAGGGAATAGGTATCCTCCTAGACGTTTATTCTAAAAAACATCTAAAAGTACTATTACCAAATTTTTCCATTCGGAAAATACGAGATTTCTGTACCTATTGTGCAAAAAAACCTTAAATTTTTTTTTTTCATTTTCAGGTGACAACAAACATCTGAAAACTGGTAAGTTTGATCGCAGATATTGAAAATTAAAACGTCTATCTATCCAAACGTAAACACCTGTTTCTTACTTCATCTTAAATTATTTAATTATGAAATATTGAAATAAAAAATAAGAAAACATCATCTTAAATAGTAAAAAACTTAAGACACAATTTGTTAACTTTTTGCTCATTAAAGTAATACAAAATGTTTTCAATAAAAACTAATTAAAACAACAACAAAATTGCACAGATTTTTCGAAAGGAGAAACGAAATGTCCGCGACCGTGATTTTGTCGACGGGCGAGAGGAGTGTAAGGCCATGACCAGTGTAAAATGAGCGGTTAATAAGGCGAGTTCTGGCGTAGTGGCGAGAGCAGTTAGGTGGCCACATTGTATCACAGTGATTGTAATGGACAGCAGACTATGGGCGACAGCTTAACTGAGACTGTTCCTGATGACGCTAGTACCTCTGGTGTAGTGAGTTATTCGCTCCCTAATGAGTGTCAAAACACAAGAACCTGCATTGCGCAGCTACCTCAGGAATGGTCTCGGTTTAGCAGCCGGCCTAAGTCTAAAATGATAGACGATTGATTGCTAGCTAGACGAACAATCATTTCAGTATAAACGCATACGGCGGTTTTTATGTTTGATACTTCGCACCCGCTTTAATAATCGCGCAAGCTTCTCACCCTGACCGAGGCTTAAGGTAGTGACAGACGAGCGGGATGCAAGTGGTTCAAGGCTCGAAGGGAGGGCGTGGCCTTGACTTGGGCCATTGCTTCCCCCAACAGCTGTGAGGTGCAGATAAAGAGAAAGTTTTGTAAACGAGCTGTTATCATGTTTGAGTATTAGGGTTATTTTTATATGGAGCGTTTCAAGTAGAGTATCTTTACGATGTGTAAAATATGTAGGTAGTTAAAAAATTGTGTGTATATCTAGGTATTTTTATTTATTCTTAGATTTTTATAAGTTGGCTGGTTTAATTAGGCAGTATGAGTTATTAGTGCGTTTCACAACGCAATTGTTGTTTATAAAATGATTATTTGATCGATTGATTGACAACGGTAGTAAATTAATTTTAACAAAGGAATAAAGTAAATGAATCAATTTCAACCGTGAAAGTAAATATCTAGTACTAGCTTTCAGCAAGGTTATTAAATGAAGGGAAATATGGTAAGATTGTGATTGTTTATTTACCCTTTCTTGTTTAATATTCATTAGCTTCCTTTATGCATAAATTAAATTATATTGTTTATTTAAATAATAATAAAAAAGGTGACCACGCAGCCACGCTCCGGAAGACACAGTGTTAGGAAGGCCTCCCACAAGGTGGACCGATGACCTGGTGAGGGTCGCGGAAATCCGTTGGATGCGAGATGCACAGGACCTGTCGTTATGGTGCTTGGGGGAGGCTTGTGTCCAACAGTGGACGCCTTTCGTCTGAAATGATGATGATGATGATGAAAAAGGTGTAGGCATGCACATTGCTCGCACAACAGATGGTCGACGGAGCTGAGGTTCTGTAGTGGCGACCGCGTACCAGAAGACCTTAGCGTTGGAAGGCCTATCACAAGGTGCACCGATGACTAGGGGAATCCGAATGTTGCAAAACACACAGGTCCAGTCGTTGTGGCAACACTTGGGGGTAGCCTATCCAGCAGTGGATGTCTTTCGGCTGAAATGATGGCGATGAGAAATAGATACTGGTACATAATCATAAAACATAATACATTATTTTTAATTAGTTTATCAGCGTATAGTAGGACTGGCATCTTAGATGAAGTCGGACAGGACAGGTACACAATGGTCTCGCTCCGTCGCCATCATGGAGATGCATCTTGTTCTTCTGAAACGATAAACCTAACGGACTAAACTTACTAAGTATCTAAATATGAGCAGTTTTATTCGATTCACATAAAAATATATTATTACCTTTTATTTTATAAGAGCTTTTTTTACTTCCGCGGTTTAATCCACAGGATTTAGGGATGATAAAACAGCTAGCTTTCTCTCAGTGAAAGATATTCGAAATCGGATAAGTAATTTTTGAGATAAATATAAGGAAACAAAAAACAATTTTACCTCTTCATAACATTGTGTACAGATTTTCCGCATAGGCAATATGATATGCTTGTTCACATTATTTACAAGGTTTGCCCGAAAGGAAGACATGTGGTGAATCTGTTTTTAAATAGCTGTTGATATTGTATGGGTGCTCTCAAGTGAATATTACATTTCAAAGGCAAAATATACAAACTGCGCGGCGCCATTTGCCCTTTGAAATGGAAAACATAAAATATAATGTAGAAATGTGGAAGACGGACACTAGTCTGGCATAAAAGGAGTGTAAGATTGCAGATTGTTCTCCAAAACGGGCATTCAGCAAATAAAACCTTTTGCAAATAGGGCATTTGGTAAATCGGACTTTTCTATTCAATTTGACCTTTTCCGGATCGGGTGTGTATACCACAGCCGATCATACAAATTTTGTTACCGTCTACTTGATGCCAACATGCAACTCATTTTATAACGAAGAGAATGTAGATTTTTTGCCTTTATGGGCAAAGCGTGTGCTTTATTATAACTTCAATTTATAATAATAATTCATTTTATTATAATCACCCATTACATTAACGGAACTCGCCTCATTCCAATGATTACGGTTACGTTGCATAAATTAGTTTATTACAGCGTCGATCAGTTCTGATCGTGTTTGCTGTCGTAACTAGAGTCGCGTGCGCCTTCGCAGGTCCGAGTAATGCTAATTTTAATCGTAACGGTCTGCAAGGCCATGCTTACTCTTGTTGTGACAATAACTTTTGTTATTATTGTAGATTCGCATTTGACTACTTATCTTACCTGATGAAAAGCGAAAATGTAGTCGGCGATGGAACACGCTTGTTAAGAAGTAACCTTTTCACTCTTGACTTAATGAAGGTTGTATTAATATGGAGGACCAACATGTATGGTTTTAGTCTGTAGGAAACTCGAATACCAAAACTTCTTGCTTAAAATGGTACCATACTTCGCTAGGGCTGCGGAAACTTCGAAAGACTTACCATGGTCCTGTAGGCCTAGCCAAGTTACGAAAGAATTACCGTGATCCTGTAGGCCTAGCCAAGTTACGAAAGAGTTACCGTGTTACTGTAGGTCTAGCCAAATTACGAAAGAATTACCGTGGTCCTGTGGGCCTAGCCAAGGTACGAAAGAGTTGCCGTGGTCTTGTAGGCATAGCCAAGTTACGAAAGAGTTGCCGTGGTCTTGTAGGCCTAGCCAAGTTAAGAAAGAGTTACTGTGGTCCTATAGGCCTAGCCAAGTTATGAAAGAGTTACCGTGGTCCTGTAGGCCTAGCCAAGTTATGAAAGAGTTACCGTAGTCCTGTAGGCCTGGCCAAGTTACGAAACAGTTACTGTGGTCCTGTGGGTCTAGCCAAGTTATGAAAGAGTTACCGTGGTCCTGTAGGCCTAGCCAAGTTATGAAAGAGTTACCGTGGTCCTGTAGGCCTAGCCAAGTTATGAAAGAGTTACCGTGGTCCTGTAGGCCTAGCCAACTTACGAAACAGTTACTGTGGTCCTGTGGGTCTAGCCAAGTTATAAAAGAGTTACCGTGGTCTTTTAGGCCTAGCCAAGTTATGAAAGAGTTACCGTGGTCCTGTAGGCCTAGCCAAGTTATGAAAGAGTTACCGTGGTCATGTCATTTTAGACATTTGAAGTTTTCTACTAGCGTTAACGATTGTAAATTATCAACTAGGCTAAGCCCTCTGAAATGCAAAGGGGCACTGAAGGAACACAAGTGGGTTTTAGCCAGTATAAGTCTGACACTTCCCGTCTCTTCCCATCTCGCTCGACCCAGAGTGGGAGAAGTTATTTTTCTACATAAAAAAAGCTGCTAAAAAAGGCAGTAAACTTAATTAGTTGTGTAGTAAGTCTGTCTGTAAAAAAAATCCAACAGTGTCCATTGTAATAATTGCAGAAGAGGCACTAACTAAGCCATATAAAAATGACAATTATTTCTAGAAAACTAAGTAAAGTTACCTTTGAAATTACAAACGGAGGAATATTTCATGTAATTAAAATATGAAATTTCACGACTTTTTCTCCAATTATATTGTACCGAACAGTTAAATCTGGATCATTTTTAACAAGCTGCCAGATTATGAAGGCCTATTTTGATGACGGCTTTAAAAATATGGACCTTGCCTGTTACAAGGGCTGATGGAAAGTATGCTGCGCAGTATGGAAAACTTATTTGTAACAAATTTTGAACTTGTTTTGCTAAAGGTCAGTCAAGGTAGTCAGTCATTCTCCTATTTAAACGTAATATGGGGATAACTTCATTGTATGACGGAGTAATTTTTAAATAATAAATTATGTTGATTTGTTTTCTAATTATCTAGCTCTGTATGAAATCAATGCAAATTAAAAAAAATATATTTAAAGTTATGTGCGTTGAAACTTACCCTCCAGTACTCCAGTAGGTTTCGACCCTGCTGGGCCCCTACGGTTACTGACATCTCCTTGAGGCGCGTGTGGAACACTACGCGCCGTCGACGACTTGGGCTCGGTCCGGACGGTTACCGGATGGTCGGAAGACGAGCTACCTATTGGTAGCCGTCCGAAAGCATTACGGCTTCGCAGAAGGAGGCGACCTCCTGCCACTTCACATGGCCACGGCACGAGAGATCGCTGCTGCCGAGCGCTCCCACGAGGACACGGCGATGCTCCACCGTGTTCTCCGGGCGGTCCACACAATGGTGACACCCGGGCGTTTCTTCCGCACGAATCCAGTGTAGGAATCCCCCGAATTGACCATGTCCAGTGAGGACCTGCGTCACGTGGAAGGTAAAGACGCCATGTTGTCTTTCCAGCCACTTCTCAAAGAGGGGAAATACCGCCATAGAAACTTTCACATTTGGACATTCATTTACGTATTTTTAGGCTATGACTTATGGAGTATGAATGTGGCGAAATAGTTATCATACAGGGATAGATTAATTGTTCAAAACATTACTTTATGTCGCATATATATGTAGTTTATTGTTATAAGCCAACTAATTTCATTAACAGTTTTCATTCTCTTTGTAATATCTATTATTTATTTATTGTGCACACGTACCACAGTGTTTTCTCTTTTAATTATTAACCCGAAGGTTAAGTGGTAGAGAATGCCTTGTTGCATTAAGTCTGCCTATGTACCATTACAGTGCATGAAATATAACGAAAAAATAAATTTAAATTTATTTTAAATTTTAAATTTATTTTATTTTATTTTTATATAAATTAAAAAAAAAAAACATCAGGTTTTTTACCATATCTAGACGCCAAAATTTCTGTTCAATACAATTTTACGCGTTTTTTTTTTTGTTATAAATTATTGTTAGAGCAGTGGTGGCTGAGGAGAGCAGTGGTGGCCGAGGAGAGCAGTGGTGGCCGAGGAGAGCAGTGGTGGCCGAGCGGTAACGGCCCCGACTTACGAGTTGTAGGTCGCGGGTTCAAACCCAGCCAGGCGCATTACTTTGTGTTATTTATTTCATCACCACTGCTCTCAAAACGGTGAAGAAAAACATCGTGAGGAAACCGGCATGTCCTAGAACCAAAAATTCAAAGACATGTGACATCCACCAACCCGCACTGGGCGTGGTGGATTACGGCCCATTCCCTCTCCTAGAGAGGAGGCCTGAGTCCCAACAGTGGGAACATTAAAAGGCCGACTATGCTATAAATTATTGTTTATTTTACGGGAGGGTGAATTTGTGTGTGCTCTATCTTTTTTATTACTGATCAAAGTATTTCTAAGTTGGATGAAATAGCATGTATTTTAACGTAGCCCATCAACGTATTCAAGCCGCCAACTAGTGCAACCTTAAGCAGTTTTGTGTCGTTATCAAATTGATAATGAAATATTAAAGTGTAATAATCCACTTGCTGTTTCTATAGCTCATTCATAATACCTTGAAATTACTTACTATCACGTAAATAATAGCTAGAAAATATTAAAAAACTAGTTACAGTCTGTGGCTTCGTCGTTTGTGAAAGTAGAAAATTATCTCAAGGGTACATAATCCCGGGATAAAAAATATTTTATGTCGTATTCTAGGATATGGTTTACCTGTATGCCCGAATTTCCTCCGAGCAACAAACATACATATCGACGGTTGAAAGGCTAATTCATCTAACCAAAATTTTTTCAAAAAAAAATTGAAACCCGACTCAAACGACGGAGAAAAATTTGCTGATTCCGAATATGTATATAACTCAATATTGGAAAAAATGTCGTTTAGATCGATTAGCCTTTCAACCGTCGATATACACAAATACTAAAAATTTTCGCCTGTATGATATCATAAAGGCGAAAATTTCACACTTTCATACTGATATCAGTGTGAAGGTGTGATTACCTTCTCCCAATACAATCTGTTATATAACCACGGTTATTAAAAGCACCTCAAGTGACAAATCGCACAATTACCGCTACGACGACACCATTATTATCTAATTTCCGTCAAATGATGACTTGCATCAGATACACTACTAGTAATTAATTTTGTAATTTCTTACATTAACCAACATTTTTCACGATATAAGCAGGTCTTTACTTTTTTTTTTTTTTTCAGTATTTACTTTACAAAAAACATAACAGTTTTAGTTCGTTATAACTACCAAAAAAAAAAAATTAAAGTAACTAAAAATGTGCCGTGTAATTGGTTCATTCAATAGTTTGGTCGAGTCTTTTTTGAATTGTTGACACAAAAGCCGCGTCGAATTGAACGGCTTCCCGTCTAACCTGAAGGTTGGCGTTCAAAACGTACGAAGTGATTAGAAACAATGCCTAAGGGTGCGTTTCCATTGAAGCGTAGCTGGACGGAGTGAAAGAGCAGTGAAAAGCCGCAAGTGCAGGGCTGAGTGGGGTTGAGTTACTTTTCGCTTCGTGTTTTCCGCTCGGCACTCGACTCCGTTCTGTCCGGCTCGAGGCCGCGTATTCATTTGTTTTGTTTGTCCGCTTAGCCCGCTCAGCTCCATTCCTCTCCACTTACAATGTTTCCACTGATGCAACGTTGAGATTTCGATTACTTTTCATTATTGTTCTTTTTATTAAGGTTTTGGGTACAATATTAATTCTTTAAATATCTATTAATATTTTAATAAGGAAATAAATCAATATTTTTTTTTATAAGAGATACCATGAAGTTTTTTGTCGGTTCTTCTCCATAGGAAACGACCAATTGGAACCGTGCACTAGCTTCTGACGTTTCATATGTAGGCCTATGTGATATAAAAACCTTTTGAATTTTGGCCAATTCACAGTCCGCTCCTTTCCACTTCGCCCAGCTCCGCGTCAGTGTAAACCCTCCTTTAGTACTGTTTTGTACCTAGGCGTTTTGGTCGCGTGATTTATTGGTTTCATTACCTACGCAGTTACCTATGTATGTGCCTATTGTTTGACAGGATTGTTAGTTCAAATTTAGATTGTTTTGAAAGTTATTTATAAATGAAATGCGCTGTTCAGTCACGTGTCAGCTTGCTATGCATTCTGTAGGTATCAATTTGCATATCTATTATAGAGGTAATATTTATTATTTATTAAATTCTTTATTGAACACTGCATAAACAAAAAATACAGGACAAACATTTATAAAAATAAGTGTACCTCATGTACACTTATTTCAAAGGCGGTCTTATCGCACAGGGCAATTAAATTAATGTTATGTTTATAATTTGCAGATAAATTATATCTAGTTTAAAGCTTTAGTTTTTGTTTTATATTTGGAACACTTTCGTACCTACAACAGTATGTTTATTTTTTCTTACTGACTAAAAAATTATCGTGTTGAAAGAACTCAACTGCAAAGAAACACGGTTTTGTAATATTAAATTATTTATTTATTTATTTAAACTTCATGTACAGTAGAGGTATATGGGATGTGTATGTAGACTTAATGCAAAAAGACAATGTCTACCAGTTAACCTTTGGGTTAAAAAAGACAATACTGTGGTAGGTTTGCACAATAAATAAATAACAGATACAGACAGAAAAAATAAAATAAAAATAAGTTATTCTCAGGCCTTTTCATTAATCAACAGGAACCTATTCCAAGCATCCCATTGTTGCTTCTTCTTAAAGAATAAACACAATAAATAACTCCCACGTAAACTGATTCAAACTTTTCAGTACATTTCATTTTTCCAAGAAAAAAATATGTCTGCCAGAAAAACAACCCTTTTGGGTAAAAATACTGTTTTTAAGTAGCTACTCTTTAAATGTTAATTAACAGGTATTTATTCGTTAATTAAAAGTGAGTCAGTTGTTAGGAGTTTTTAGGTAGATTATGTCATAACGAAGCTTGGGTTAAGTACATAGGTATGGTACTTGGGGTTCAGTGAGCAGTGAACTTGTCGCCACAATGGACCATTGTTTTTTTTTTTTTTGAGTTGGGAAATCACCAAATCACTTCTCCAACTTTGGCTGGTGCGAGACAGAGTGTCAGATTGTTACTGACTAAAATCCAGTTTACCTTCAGTTGTCTTTGCGTGGGCCATGGTAACTGTTTTAAACAATCCACCGCCCTGGCAGTTACTAGCCGATTATAAAATAGTTACCTATATATTTCCTTGAAAGCGCTGTGTAAATATTGTTTCGAAGTTTTGTATTCAACCAGTTTTCAATGAAAATCATTTTTTTCATAGCAAGCTTTTATAGCGCGGTATATACCTATATAATTAAAAGCTCAAAACATATCTTGTTTGAGTTTTTTGGAATGTGTTATCTGAGTTCCTGTGGCCACCTTCCAGTCCCATTATCAGAACAGCTCCATGTCATAATAATTTTGCATTGTCATCTGATATAAACATGCGTGCAAAATTTAAAACAGGGAGGTGGATCAAATTTAATTTGCAAGATTTGATTAGCAAACAGACAAACTAATATCGGGACAGGAGAAACTAAATAAAAGCTTGTCAAAGTGCACGTGTCAGATTTGGCACATAGGTAAACCATATTAATATTCTGGTATAGCACATAGGATACTCCTTATCCCTTGGGATAATTATCCACTAACATGTTCGTTCCGTATTGTGTGATACCGCTGGTAGAAGTTAGCAATAATAATAATAAATCTGTAGGGCAGTTTTGTGGCGAACTGTTGGGCATTAGCGAGCCGATCTCCCGGGAGAATTCTTGTTCTTCATCTCTGGCTTGCCTTTATTGGCCGGCCGTAGTGAACACTGATGAGGATCACAGATCCCACCTCTCTCTTGCCTTTATTGGCTGGTTTGAGTGAAAATTCGCAAGAGCCTCTCCCTAAGGATGTATAATCCAGCAAGGTGCTGGTAGGAATCTTGACCGTACTTATGGGATAGTCCTGGTAGCCGTAGTTTATCTCGCCACTCCTCATGCACCTCAGGATATGTTGCCCTCTTGTTGCTATCTCACTTCGTGCTAGCAACCGTTTTTGGAGGCCCTTTTACTGAGTGTGCAAGTCAACCCCTGCCTTTTTATCGATGGAAATTATTTATTTAACATTGTTCAAGCATGGGGCCATAAGCTTAAAATAGTTCCTGGTAACTAGTCCACTTAAAGACTCCAAAAACCATAGCCCTATTATCTTTATTTTCCATTATGTCGCAATAGTTTTTCACCAACCAGGGGTTATCCTTGGGTGCACTAGCATAGCGCGTACAGGGATAATCGTCGGTTGGTATCACGTTACATTAAAAGCGTCTAAGGGGCCTCTGCGAGTTGGTTTCGACTCGTCGTACGCCTTCCAAAGGTCCAAGACCCCAGGGTTCTGCGATATATTAACCCATAATAATATTAATAAATAGAGAGCTGAAGAGATTCTTCGTTTGTTTGGTTGAAAACGCTTATCTCAGAAATAACTGTTTCGAATTGAAAAAAAAAACTTGTTCGCGGTGATTTATTTTATGAGTTTAAACTAAAAAACAGCTGTGCCGAATGTAAGTATTGGGAAAAAACTGCCGAAAACTCAATGATTTACGAGTATATATATAAAAAAAACTTGTTCACGTAGGCACTTATTGTGTTTGTTGCCAGAATTACTTAAAAAGTTTTTACTTTCAAACTATATAGGTGCTGAATGTTGAAGTTCATAGCTCGCATCTGAGACACGAGAGATATAAGAAACACCGAACTCGTGCAAGCTTTCAATATTTACGATAGAAAGAACTTAGCACTTCCATATTTTGCTGAAAATAAGATTTATTGGCTGATTCTGATACTATTAGTCTATTGATAGATACGCTTTCGTATTTATTTTAATTAAATTATTTTTTTGTGAACTTATTGACTAATTTAATGTATTTGAATATTATACTAACGTAGTTTTAAGTTTTAGTACATTGAAATACACACACATTGAAATAAGGGTTATATTTTTTTATGTCTATAAAAATACCTAAATATTTTGTTCAAAATCTTTACTGTGCATAACTATATTATCGTTTGTGATAACAATATTTTTATATCTTGTTTTTTTCAAAGCCAAAACCACGTATGGTGTTATTAAACTGTCAAGGTGACTAAAATAATGTTTATTTTTTATGGTTATGATATGTTATGTCAAAGCATTTACCTTGGTTAGTTTTCGTTGAAATGGAGTAGATAAATATCTAATGGGTATGGTAAATACTTCTATTACGAGCGAGGGGTTAATTAGTATGTAGTTGCATGCAATGATTTATGGCTGTCATTGTCTGTACCTAGGTGACATTGACAATATTTTTTTTTTGTATATTGACCTTTGTAGAGTGATAAGTTCAAACCAATAGGTACCTATACCACAATTACCATAGGATGGTGCGGGTGACAGCTGTCAAATTCATTCAATGAAGCTACCTATCCTTTTCTCTCATCTTAAAGATGCATATTTTCATCCTGCTGTCATCCTACGCATGATATGTAAAAAAGGTCCATTTTCACATAGAAATATGAAGTTTAATGTCACGAAATAATAGCAAAAATCGCATAAGATTGTATTTTTAATAATATGATTTATAAGAGTGTCCATGGAGTTTCATGCACGTTCTTCCTCAGAGAGATCTACGCTTTGGAACGTGCAATTCTGCTTCACTTTTTTGGCTGTCCAACATTTTGACAATTCAAAAGTGCCTCTATGTGGTTTATTTGAAATATATGTTTTTGACTGATTGATTTGAATAGATCTTGTAAGAATGTAAACTTTTGATATAATTATTATGAACAGACAGCTAGCTGTCCCCCGCGGTTTTACCCGCGCCTATGGTTACTGATCCTCTGCAGTAGGTTATAGCGTGATGTTATATAGCCTAGCCTATAACTTTCCTGGATAAATGGGCTTGCCAACACTAAAATATTTTTTCATATCTAACTAGTAATTCCTGACGTTAGCGCGTTCAAACAAACAAAAAAAGTCTTCAGCTTTATAATATTAATAATTAAATAAGTTAGTACAGACAGAAAATTTCAAACACATTAAAAAAAAAACTATATTCCTTTGATAATTCGAGATCCGTGACAATAAACAAAGAGTTTACAATTTTACGGGATTATCATAAACTGACAGTGTTTACAAATTTCCGGTGACATTTATTTTATTATCGTAAAATGTTATTTTCAGACGGAGTTTTTAACGATTTTTAATTTCGTGTTATAATTGTTTCCATATTTACTTAGTCCCTAAGATTTTTCACGACAGATGGAAACAAAATAGTTACTTATAAAAAGGAAAGATTTGTATTATTGTGTTTTTGTTTGTAATGGATAAAAAACGACCGAACCGACTTTAAAAAATCTTTCGCTAGTAAAATGCTACTTTATCACTGAGTGACATAATAATATATTTCCTCCTTGGGCGAAGCCGCCGACAGATGCTAGTAAACGATAAAAACATATTAATTTTATACGACACAGCGGAGAACGTTTTGTAATAAAACTATAAAAAGAAAAATGCCGTTTGCCTAAACCATCCCCCGCCTAAGTGAATTTTTTACACTCTGTGAGGTAGTAAAGAGGAGTGGCTGTAACTGAAGGAAACTCATTGATGTAACATTTCTGTTTAAGTCTAACCTCGGAAGGTTCTTTCAGACAAGTTGAGTTTATTTACACCTTTTTTATTTCAGATCCTGTTTAAATTTTATAAATCTTGATTATAAAAAAACTAGTCAGATTGTCTCAGTCACGTTCACTTTTGTGATTGGCGGATGAAAACAACTATTGTAATAAAATGCTTGGGCATAGGTTTGACAGTGGTTCAGCTCAATTTTTTTATTATTATGATAGCTAGGCGTTTCTTTTTTAAAAAAAAAATACCGGTAGTAAATATTATTTTTAATAGTATGAGTAGGTTGTACCAGCAAATAGGTTTTGAGGACCTATTTCAATTATTGGTATAGTTTAATGATGGTAATTCGCATAATTAATTAAGTGGCTTATTCGAGCAGGACAACTTTCGAATTTTGTGCAAAAAACCACTTAAGTTTTTGATATGATATAATTTTGGTTTTATCTTTTTTTAATTGAATTCTTGGAACTCAAAACGTTTGATTTGATACATCTAATTACCTAATAAAACTGCAATGGTGTAATGTGTTTCTAATGTAATGAGTGTGTATTTTAATTTAATTATACTCTTGTGCCAGTTAATTAATTCACGTGATAAGAATGAACAGGCAAGCAGTTTTCAACACTGTTATTTAACTGTTTGAAAGCTTTTAATCACCTATAATTAATTATTATTTTATTTGGATCACTGACTTCCAAACTTGTTTGTTTGACACTTTTTTATTCTTATTAATTATTTTTTCTCATTATAAAGAAATTTTTTTTTTTTTTTACATTGTTTGTGTTATGGTACACTGACTGATCTAAATATTTTTTTCTTTCGTTCAGTCCATCCAAAGGTTGTCTGTAAGAGACAACCTGTGCTATAAGAGCACCTAAACTTATTTTTATAAAAAAAAAAAAAAAACAATTATTGTGTTAAGGTGTACAATAATATCCTACGTATTTCACAGAAACCGTATGCATTTATCAGAGACTAGCTTCTGCCAGTGGCTTCATTCGCGTGGAACTACTATTTCTTCACATTATAAATTATAGCCTATATGACATCCTGATGTATAAGCTATATTACTGTAGAGTTTCATCAGAATCCGTTTGGTAGTTTTTGCGTGAAAGAATAACAAACATCGGTACATTCTTTCGTCCACATATCCATCCATACTAACCATCCTTACAAACATTCAAATTAATACACCCCTATTTTTTAATTAGTAAAAGAAATGGAGCTCTATCCGTACCCGTTACTGATCATATTTGTGTAGTCAAAAGTAAATAAAAACCAAATCCCAAAATTGTCCTAGAAAATTTGTCATAATTGGTAAATTCATAATTGAATCAATTATTCATAACAATTGGTACTAGAGAATATTACGCGCAGTGTTTTCCATTGTTTTTCACTCATAATCAATAAGCCTTTACAATATTTCCTTAAATTGAGTGATATTTTGAGATATAAACTAACTCTATTAACTTGGTTGTTTATGAATTGAGACTTTACTTTTAAATTATATACTAATTAAATATTAGTGGTGTATATACTTTAATAATTGCTAAAAAACCTCAGAAAAACAAAAGTTAATTAAATTGAGTACAATTTAGATTGCTGATGACTATGTCTGATGGTATTTGACGGTTACACATAATTACACTACATAACACTATCAATCTATTATAGAACACGCCATTATACATAATTATGCAATATGTGTAATTGCTTTGTGTGCGTGTAGGGTTAGTTACACTGCATTGTACTTAAATAGACCCAGTGAACCACGAGCATGATTATTGTAAAGATCTTGCATAATATTTGAAGCAATCACGAAATACAGACAGCGAAAAAAGTTGTTACCATTTTAAGACAAAATAAATTATTGTTAGTTGGTTGTTGCTTCGTATTAAAATCAAAAGTAAATATAGGCACTTTATTATGTACGTGAATTTCTACAGTATCAATGATTTACTCGTTTAGAATTCATTCAATTTTTTTTATGATAAAGCGGTTAATGATCTAGCAAATTCAATATCGTTTAAAAAGATGTTTATGTTATGAATTCAATATTACGAAAAGTCAACATTTAATCAATTAAACAAAAGCGCGAAATTTCCTATTCAGGAGTTAATTTACGACATTTCAAAGCTATTAATTTTAGTAATGGTTTAAGATTGTCGCTAGCAAGTAAGACGTTTGGTGTTGACTGTACTTTTCTCAGTAGATCAGTTAGAAAGTGAATGTTAGTTAAAATTAGCATGCTTATGGTAGGAAGCGAGGGTGTAATCAAGCTTGCGATAGAAATGTTTTTGTGTTTATTACTTTGTAATAACATACATGTAAGTACCTACTTGCGAATGCTAACAAGATGTTATTTATCTAATTACTTAATCGCTGATCTATCACAATTAAATATAGCCAATGATTAATAATAGTATGTGAATTTAATTCCGCCAAGTCCGTTCCATCATTGGACGACTAGACGTACGGCGTTGCACCATCGGTATATGGTGGACTTTCCACCCATATGTACAAAGCGTTTTGGGAACAAATTCATTATGCGCACAGCTAAGGAGTGGAGTTCCCTGCCGGAGTCTGTGTTTCCTGATAGCTGTAACCTCTTAAGGAGTCTTTAAGTCTCTAAGTCTTCAAAAGTGAATAGGTTACTTCTATGCAAGCGTGCTCTATCGTCGGCCACATCATCACCATCAGGTGAGATAGCGGTCAATCGCAAGCCTAAGCATAATAAAAACAAAATATATATTCCAAAGGTTACTTCCTACAAAAAGACTCAAAAACTTACAAACTGTACCTATTTATATTATTAGAGAAGATTATAATGGCTTTGTCGGCAAAAATACCGATACTCATACGTTTTGCACCCGTCAACCGGTCATCGTAGTGTGGAGTTCAAAGTCAAAGTCAAAGTAGAAAAAAATTATTTCACATAGGCCTACATGGGCACTTATAAAACGTCAGAAGCTAGTGCACGGTTCCAAATTGGTCGTTTCCTATGGAGAAGAACCGGCAAGAAACTCCATGGTTACTCTTTTAAAAAAATGATTGTTTACAATATTTTCTTATTACAGTATTAATAGACATTATGTAAGAACAGTGTAGACCAGTCGATATTGTACCCAAAAGCACAATAAAAATAATCATATTAAAAAAAAAGTGAGTCGTAATAGGAAGTAACCTAAGAATTCGCGAAGTCCACGGTGTTCTCACATTCACATTAAAAAAAAGAAGCTATATAAAAAAAAAACAACAAGAACAATAAGTAATTACAATTATCAATAAATGACATGTCAACAAAAAGAAAATTACTAACAAATTTATGGTGGTTGGCGTCTAATAATATAAAAAATATTGCAAAAGCAATGTGTAGGAAGAAAAGAAAAAAGAAAATGTATATATTACAACAAATTTATATATTACAACAAAGTTAAGGATCCTGTAATATTTAGCTAGGGTGGTGGCAGCTGGAAACTTTAAGACATAGGTGATCAACCCAACTTTCAATTTAGACTAGACTGATTTATCGTCACTATATATCATAGGTTCCACACTTAGTCATATATTTTCAATCAAAACTTCAAGAAAGTTATAAGTTAAAAAGCAAGAAGCTCAGTAAAGGCGACACCCTTTATAGAGCTTTTTTGCTTTGCTTGACACGACAGGATAAATTACTGCAATATTTTCCTCAACATTTACCTCAAAGATGATATCAAAAATCGTTTCTTTGAACTCGAAATATTTCGCGGATGTCAATTTATCACTTGGTTTCTTATTTTTATACAGGTGGTCCAAATAGTGACGTCAATACAAAAAAATAGATTTCACATACCTAGGGATATCGATACACATTACATTAAATACTCGTACATTTTTTATATCGAAAGTGAAAAAGTTATATTCTTACGATTAAAAGTATAGATTTTCTTTTTCAATATATAAACTGTTAACAAATTATTTCAGGTTCATCAAGTAATTTACAAAACTGAGATTTAAAAAACTACGTAGATATCAGTTAAAACTCAACAGTAATAATAACTATTTTTAAATAAAAAATAGTGTATATATTTCCTAAACTATTAAAAATCGCAGAACATGCATGGGGTACTTTTGAATAGGTAAGAAGAGTATATAATTTGGTCCATCTTATATAAGGTACGTATGTACTTTTGATCACGGGCAATATTTCATTGGGTGACAATGTATGGGTTACCTTGTTAGCACTTTTAAAGGGCTGTGCATATTTAGCACAAAATTTTAATTCAGAAGTCAGTGAGTTTTTAGCAGAGAATGTAACAGGTGTGATTGAAAATATATGTATTGAAATATTATGTCCGGAGTTTCTCTTCATATACAGTTTCACCACTATAGTGTCCATAGTACTCACACTACTCATCAATGCGAGTAAAAAACAGCTAAAGATAAAAAGTACCCTATTCCGGGACATGGTCGTCTCGTGTATTCTAAATCCATTAAGCCATTGGATTTTGAAGTAGCTACAAACATGCGCACACAAACATACGAACTTTCGCTTTTATAATATTAGTTTGAAATGTGATTACGGAAGTTACCAAGATCCTATTCTATATATAACTCTTGGCACCATATGTCATATGATAAATGGAAGCAGGGAATTACGTTTGAACTGTCTCCATTTTAATAACTTCACTGAACCTCGTGATTTTTGTGACAGTCAATTAGGTACAGCGTTTCCTTGAATGTTACATCCACTTTTTGCCTCTAAAGCCTTGTACTTATAAAAATTAAGAAACCTCATTAAGATTTCAGAGAATGAAAATGAATTTTGTGGAGCAAGTTTATTGTTTCAATTACCGGTGTTAATCTGCATGAACAATTTGAATAAAAAGCAAATTGAACTCTAAATGTCTAGAACATAAATCATTAATCAATTTCTTGTGCATTTACTATGGTGTCAGATTAGCGATATTAATCAAACTTGTCATCGCTTATTCGAGTATTTGGGGAAAGTGTCCACGAGCAACTTAGTAAAGTTGCCCAGCTATTTTTTTGTGTCTATCACTGTATCCTCGATGCGTACACGAGAGCGAAAGTATAGCGAGAAAAATATTTTACTGATAGACCCCCGATAGTTGCATCTATCGGCCTATCGGTGAACCCACGGATAAAAAAGTTTCTACATGCGCTACATGCGTGAACGTTTATACAATCCCATAGACTTAATCTGAGAAACAAATTAGTTGCTCGTGTGCGCTTTTTCATAGAAGGCTACTTTTTACCATAGATTCACTTTTCGGACAAAAACAATGACAGCTGTAGTCGAGCCTTGATCTCAATAGCATAAATAGTTACTTGTGATTAAAACTATTGTAACGTAACGGCCATCAAATTCATCAACATTAAAATAAAATATTGTTTTAATTTATATTTCGTATGAATCGTTGGTACTTATTATGATAATAAAGTGTCTGTTTGCAAGGGGTAAAAGCGTGCCAACATAAAATATTACTTACATAACTTAATGACCAAGTGCTCTGAATTTTTAAATGGCTGTAATAACATTTAATACTCTAGTGTTTTATATGTGGCATGGTATTGTGGCGACCATAGAGGACACACAATAATATTACTGCCAACTGGCATGTTATACTTTTAAGGTTTATGTTTTAAAAAAGTTTAGGATTGAGGGATGAAAAAACAAGTTAGATAGGGGATGTCAATAGAAAAGTCGTAACGAAGTTGTATATATAAAATGTATTAGAAAGTGCTTCATACAATAGAATATCAGTATAATTCAAACAGAAGCCTTTCATTTGCGTCTCTATCATCTCGTCCTATCACAGTATATATATAAGATAGATATATACAACATAAGGTTACTTAATCATTTTAACCTTTTATGAACTGTGGGAAATAGCGCGTTGACATATTAACCGTTTTATTTACTTGGAATGCACTACGACCTTGTTTAACCAGTATCTGGGTAATATTTTTTTTTACCATGACTTTAACAAGTAGATACTGAGATATTTATTAGTTTAATTTAAGATTTCACAAACTCTTCTTTGCTTATTTTCTACACACTACAGTCTACATCTTTTCTAATCTCTCCTTTCGCAGGTCTGCTGGAAGAAATTTCTTTTCGAAATAAGCAGTACCTTTGTACAAAATTTATATTTAGATACCTATCTTCTTCTTCGTATTTGTGTGTACATAAATTATAAAATAAATAAATAAATAAATAATATTTTATATTATGTGCAAATGGCTGAAATGACCTATTCATTTCAGCCATTTGCACGTATATTATTTATTTAACAATTGATAGCAATTGTAAAATGTCAAGATAATTTATTATAGAATTAGTTATCTTTTTATTTTACAAAACAAAGTCACCCACCGCCTTTTCTGTCTGCCCGCAATAAACTCAAAAAATGTTTTGGTTTTTCATGCAGTTATCACCAAAAGACAGAGTGATGTATGAGGAAGGTAAATGTATGATACATGCATATTAGATACTGTAGAGAAATATCGTGAATTTCAAAGATTTGTAACACATTTTTTTTATTTTTTCCCACTATAGGAGGGTCAGAATTTTACTGACTGACGCCCACAGTGTTCCTTCAGTTGCCTTTTGCGTGGGCCACGGTTATTTTTTCAAACAATCCGCAGCCGAATATGCATAAAAAATCCTTAACTAATTAAAAGTGACTAAAAACAATTTAAAATATAGTAGATAGGTACCTACTTAAGTTTCGTTAGCATTTTGTAAGTACAAAGTAAAGCTGAATAGGAATTACCTTGAAATGAATCCCAGAAGAAATCAAAAAGCGAAAACGGAGAAGGATTAACAAGCTTTCAGCTCAGATTACCCAAGCTTATTCTCGATGAGTAAACGTTTAACAGATTTTTTTTCATGGAAACGAATGCCTTAGCGCGAGTTCTATTTTCCTTAACGCGATCAAATCGTTTACTGCGTTTGGCTCTGTGATTGGTTAAGAGCTTTGAGCGAGCCAATCGGAGCGCCGAACGTCGTAAACGTGTCGCACTAGTCGCTCTGAATGACAGAAGTACAGGGGCCCAAGTTTGCTATTTTTATAAAGTCGTCATTCCAACACGATTCCATTGTCATTTTGCTAAAAGTTCGTAATCTTATAATCCATAATGATCGATCATTTATCGGTCAATGGTCTCGTAAAAGAGTTGTGGTAGAATGACAATATCGAGCTTATTAAAAGCAATGACGTTCTAATAGCAGGTCTCTGATCAAAAGAACGGTCAAAACTTTAACAGATTACCGCATACTTCAGACATTCATTTGTCAATATGTACGAGATTACTATTCTATGCCACTTCTTTCAATTGAGTGTCAGTGGTTGACCGCACATATTAGTCGTAGCGTGATGTTATACATAGCTTATATAGTCTTACTCGATGAATTATCCAACATCATTAAAAAGAAGATGAAGAATTTTTCAATTGGAACGGTTTAGTACTTACTTCCTGAGATTAGCACGTTCAACCAACCAAACAAACCAACGCGTTAGTTTTATAAAAGTGATAATATGGTATAGATTAATAAGGCTGTCCCCTTTAGTTCTGATCTTTATTGCGGTATTATGTTCATAAATCTAAGTAATAGAGGATGCTTATTTAAAATATATTGAATTTAGATCGGTCGTCAGCAATTCCTGTTAACAGGTCCCTTTATTACGCTTATGTGTTCATATGACAGAGGACCAAAAAGAGCTTAGACTCATAGAGGGTATCATGGGCCGATGAGGTGGAGTGCCATTGTGAGGTAGCGTTATGAAATCATACTAAAACGAAACAACTTGATAAGCTTTTTTCAAGGTATGCTGGAGTTGGCTTCTAGTTGTTCTTTCTTCTTCATGCAACTCAAGGTACAAAGGTGGACTTAATGCCTTAGGCATTCTTTACCAGTTAACTTAGGGTGGTCGAGAGGATAGATAAGCAAAAGGCTAAGTAAGCATAAGGTGGAAGTCTGCCCCGCTTGGGCGGAGCACCGTCATGTCCTCGTGGAGGTGATCGTCGGTGGCGAGCTCTCGCGTCCAGCCTAGGTTCAGGCCATGGTATGGAGAGAAAGGGCATAAGAAGCAGCCTCACCTCCTTCTATGAAGCAGTAATGTGAGACAAGGAGGTAGCGGAGCCTGAGCAAGAGAACATCGTCACGCTTCAGCCGCCATCGGAGATTCCTTCGGAATGCCCCGCAGGGATGGATAACTCGCCGCCCAACAAGGATCAAGCTCGGATCTGCCGCACGTTATATTCCACGTGCGTAAGAGTTGTCAGCAAAATAAACGGGGTTTGATAGGGTCGATACATGTCATGGATGCGGCCACTGCGGGATTGTTCCAAAGATTTATTGTCGCGGGCTTGCGGACAACGAACCAATCGAGCCCGACTAGCAGACGCGGTGATGGCGCGTAGTGTTCTACGCGCGCCTCTAAGAAATATAGCCATACCTACTAGAACGCAAAGGGCAACTGAATTACACAGGTGTGGTTTTAGTAAGTTTAAGTCGGACAAGCCCTCTCGCTCGCTCGGTCATTGAAGGATTTCCAACCTCAAAAAAAATATATTATGGCCTTGAACCGCAATGGGTAATTGAAAGAAAATCACTCTTACTCGCTCCATTTAGAGCGGGAGCTTCTCCAAAAAATACATAAACAAGAGCCTATTCAAATGTAGCTGGATACTTGAAGAAAACACCTGTGAAGCAATCCAACCAAACCAGCCAACCACAACCAACTAACCAAGACGTATAACGTTGTCAGCCTTACCATTAACAATCAGTCTATCTTGTTACTATTTAACTGCGAGTCCTTCAAATAAAAGATATACTCTTGAACATTAAATGTTAAAGCGCTTTTTATACAACGCGACGCCGTTCACTTGATCGTGTGTCGTTAATCTTTCACACTTCCTTATGGTTATATCTACGTTTCGATGCTTCTTTATTCTGATAGCTTTCTTACAGCTGTGTTTATGGAGAAAGTTAGGTACCTATATTAATAAACTAGCTGCCATATAAGTTATCAAAGGAAAAAATAGGGGATGGGGTAGGAGGGTTAAAATAGCCTACGGTCTATTCCCAGACCTACCAAATATTCACAAACCAGTTCATAGAAATCCATCAAGCCGTTTTGGAAGAGTTTGGTGTCAAACACTATGACATGATTTCCTGTCGGCAGCTTCACCTGCGTCTCAGTATAAATGATCCAAAAGGAACATACTCCCGGGATTAAAAGTATCCAATGTGCCAAGGGGGGAATTAAGAGGGGGAAAGCTATACTAGGACGTGGTTTACCCTTGTGTCAAATTTCATATAAATCCGTTCAGCTGTTTACGATTGTAGGAGTAACAAACATACACGCGAATGCTCGTATACAAATACATAGGTACAGTCAGGGGTCAAAAGTGCAGTTCCACCTTACCAATGCTAAATTATCTAAAATTTCTTTGTAGAAGAGGGTTCATGACTAATTTAATTGGTAGCATAGGATCTAAAGTATTGAATAAACTAGTTGTGGACTATTGAACTTCTATAACAAAGAAATTTTAGACACTTTAGCATAGTAGAGTGCAACTGCACTTTTGATCCCTGACAGTATACACAAACTTTTGCCTTTATAATATTAGTATGAGTAATTTATTTTCTGGTAAAATTGACCTATACGTAGAGAATAAATTACAGAATTATTATTATTATTATTAAACCTAGTCCGTATTGTCCCACTGCTGGGCAAAGGCCTCCCTCCTTTCTTACCAATGATCACAGTTTCTTGCTTTCCCATTCCAATGACTGGCCTGTTGGTTAGTGGCCCTGACTGCGATGCTGGGGGTCGTGAGTTCGATTCCCACCCAGAACAAATGTTTGTGTGATGAGCACGATCATTTGTTCTGTGTCTGAGTGTAATTTATCTATGATATGTATGTATTTAAAAATATATAAGTATGTTTATCAGTTGTGTAGTACTCATAACACAAGCTCTGCTTAGCTTAAGACTAGACAGCGTTGTGTGATAGTTTTGGAATATTATTATTATTGATGTTTTAGGAAGACATCCAGGTTGTGCCACCTTCTTCTACCTGGGGCCCAAGTCTGCTATTTTTATAAATTCAACACGATCCCATTGTCATTTTGCTAAAAGTTCGTAATCTGCTAATTCATAGTGATAGAGTTGTGGTAGAATGACAATATCGAGCTTATTAAAAGCAATGATTGCACAATGATGTTATAATGGTAGGTCATTGATCAAAGGAACTGTCAAAATTTTTGCAGATTACCGCATACATCAGACATTCATTTGTCAATATTTACGAGATTACCATTCCAAGCCACTTTTTTCAATAGAGTGTCAGTGGTTGATCATTGGAAAGCCATAATGAAACTATTATATTAGCAGATTACCAAAAATCAACAATTATGAAATCAATTATAGATCATTCTTACACTATTGTAATAGAATTTGTAATAGCAGACTTAAGGCCCTGGTCTGCCGCGACCCCCCGTCGCTGTGTCCGGGCGCCAGTCCTGTGTTTTACGGACCCACAGAAAATAATGAAAATAAAACAATTCTTGCTGATTTATAGAATCCTAAAACTTTTTGAGTGTGAACACTTCACTTGAGCCTTTAGAACCTTAGGTACATTATTGTAAGTATCTGTAACAGCTCTTCTATTATAGTCCTAAATTTATTCACAGCGTGTCCCATTTACATAATCATATTTTAAGTTCAGAAAAATGTTATCGGTAAAATGGCTTAGCTATGATAAATGGTTGAGAATTGCAGATTATATCTATTTGAAATACCAAAAGGTCGGGCTAGGTTATCTAAACTTAGATATGTGGGTCCTATGACTTACGTAAGTGCCTTTGTTTTCAATGACACTTTCGTTTAGGTATCGGGTTCGGGATACCTAGAAAATCCATACAGCTATAATAGGGGCGTCTTTAAGTCAAGAGTGAACTTCTGGGCAAGCGTGCTCTCATTGTCCAACACATCATCGCTTGCCATCAGGTGATTAATAATGGCGAAACACGAAACTATCAATAAAAAAAATATGTACTTACCTCATCTTTATAATGTAGGGATAGGTTACCAACTTTTCTAATGATTTTTGGTTCCGTATCTATAGAGTGAAAACTGTAACTCTATCTTACTGGCTATTACAAACGTCCTCTGTCCGTCTGTATAGAGACGGCAGTGATCTTTGGAATTATAATGTTATAATTATATGAATACTTAAAATTCCAAATAATCCTTAAATGTATTATGCGATCACAAGAAAAAGGCATTAAAGTACAGTTATCAAAAAACTGTATTTTTATTTTATTTGTGGTCCCAAAGTGCTAAAAAAAAGCTGATTTTAATAGGTGAAAGTTGGGACCGTGGTCCTGGTCCAATTAGCCCCACGACCCGAACTGTCGCACCGCGCTAGTCTGTGGAGTATTTAATATGACAGTAAAAAAAATGTTAAATGATTTATCACACGATCACACAATCACACACACACTCATAAACGCATCTTCAATTTTTCTTTTTTTGAGTAGCTAACTTTTTCTTTTTGTTTAAATTTATCTTTTAAATTCGAAGAATAATAGCAAAATATACACAAAAAATGCATTTATGAATTTGTAAATTTACGGAAGGGACTGGACCTCACGACATAGTTTATAAGTCAACTGATGTACCTAATTTTGTGTATCTTGTACTAACGTTTTGAACAAATAAAGTTTATTATTATTATTATTTATTACGGGGTTTCAAAAGGCAGCCACTTTTGTCTGTTTTATAAAAATATAGTGTTTAATATTTACAAAATATGAGTCTTATCTAAGACATTAAACACACGTTTCATTTCAACAAAAACCATTGTTTAAAATGAACCCTTCAAGTTAATAATTAACTATATCATCAGCCTTTTCGCAAAAGTATGTCAGTAGGATTCTAAAATTAATATGAGATGAGTAACGCGTTATAAATGTAACTCTAGAACTAATTAAATTCTGCACAAAATTAATAAACACTACGGCGTTTAATGAGATTTATAACAAGACTGTGTCGTCGTATGAAATGTAGGGAAAGTTATTTTGTGGATAGCTAATGAGATAATAAATATGCATAAGCGCAGGTAGCGTGAGCACCGTTTTCGCATTAAATCATAACCCTCTTTTGCCTTTGCCGTAGTCGGGTAAAAAAGACACTCCTGGTCTTTGGACAGTCAAAAACAAGGACAGATGTCCAGAAGAAAAAAGCGATATGCGGGAAGTGAGGTTTTTTAGGGTAGGTACCCTAAAAAAACCTCACTTCCCGCCTCAAAAGCGCGGGTACCTCAAAAGGAAAAAAAACGGAACCCTTATAGGATCCGGGGACATTGTAGTGGTAGGCGTCTACCTGTCCCCGACCAGATCTCTCGGCAATCTCCACATCTCTCTTATGGCGCTGAATGCGGTCGTCACTGTGTTTGGTTCCCTCCCCGTGGTTTTTTGCGGGGACTTCAATGCCAGAACTTGGCTTGAGGTTCCCGGTACACGAACCAGCGTGGTGGATGGCTGGGCCCTGGAGACATGTCTGGTCGTCCTAAACCAGGGTTCTGTCCCTACGTGTGCGCGGATGCGGGGTAACTCAGTGGTAGACATATCGTTCGCCAGCCCCGCTCTGTCGCCGCGTGTTGTCGATGTCACAGTGTTTGTTATCCAACTCCTCCAAAACGGCTTTAACAACTTTTAAACTAACTAACTAACTAACTTTTTGGGGGCGTATTACCCCACAAAGCAACACTGCTGTGTTGCTCTGTGGGGTAATACGAACAATTGGGCAACAATGTAATGATTTATAGAAATTATTGGTGTGAAACTGACAAAAATATAAATAGTGGTTGTCGCATCGTTGTCGGATTGTTGTATCGTGCACCACAGACCGCTGTGGGAAACCATAGAAACACTGAATCACACTAATACTATAAAAGTGTAAATTTGTGAGTTTGTATGTCGGTTACTTCTTCACGCTCGAATGGCTGAACGGATATGCATATTATTTGGCATACTGGTAGGCTATGTTCTGGAATAGCACATGGAATACCTACTTTATATCCTTGGACTATATTCCCATAGGATAATTTTGACTGGCCTGTAGGTCTAGTGGTTAGTGGCCCTGACTGCTATGCCGGAGGTCGTGGGTTCGATTCCCACCCAGGACAAATGTTTGTGTGATGAGCACGATCATTTTGTTCTGTGTCTGGGTGTAATTTATCTATTTATGTATGTATTTAGAAATATATTAAGTATGTTTAGCAGTTATCAGTTGTCTAGTACTCATAACACAAGCTCTTCTTAGCTTGGGGCTAGGCGGCGTTGTGTGATAGTTGTGGAATATTATTATTACTTTGTAAAGATTTTGATTGCGTAAATACTCGAATTCATTCACTAAAATATTAATGTTGGAAGGAAGCAAACTTTTATTTCCTTAAATATTTTGACAACTTAAATTTAATTCTTACAAGTGATAAAAGTTATTCTAAAAAAGTAAATCAATTATAAGTTTCTAGGAAAAAATCGGTTTTCAAGAAAACATTTGCGCCAACTCTGATTTATGCCGCCTCTGTACAAATGTCAAGAAAATTAATAATTTTACAAGTTATGTTCACAACTGTTTTTTTTATTGGTATAAATTAGTGCTTGACTGCGATCCTACTTGATGGTAAGCAGTGAAGCAATCGTTGATGTTGAAGCGCACTTGTTTATTAAGAGCCTAATGACTCTAGTCTTGAAGAAAAATTATAATCAGACGGGAAGACCGCTACAGGCAAATTGTTCGAGTCCTTCGATGTACGCGGTACTTATAAACGACGAGGTGAAAGGCCTAATCCGGACCGTAGAGTTTTCAACAACGTAAGGGTGGATACTCGCTGTACGTTGGGTTTTCCGATTCCTCTTATTCAGGGTGTTTTTAAAGACTAGCTTTTTGGCGGTCGGTAAGGAATGGTGGGCTTTACATAGGCACTTTTACATGCATAAAACACTAATCGTGCGCGAAAGAGCGTGCTTGTGAAGATGTTGAAAAGACCACGCGCTCAGTGCTTGTCCCCCTTATCAGTCGCGCAGGCAATTTTGTACGCGCCTTTTTTTTGGTAATGTTTTTGACTTGGATACTTGGGTTAGAGGACTTTTTAAGCCATGTTTTCTTATGTATAGTTCATTAGTTTACCATTAGAATGTGAATGTACACCTTCCAATGTTTTTGCAGTATTTGGCAGCAAATGCATCGAGTCAACCTTCTCGGCAAACTTCGCTGAGGTAGCCAAAACTTCAAAATTCTCGGTTCCAATTTACCGAGGTCGCGACTGTTTCAATGATTCCATATATTTTCCAGTTGCGCAGATACCTACATGAGATACAAAACTACACCAATTGTACATCACAATATCCACTAGGAATCAATTTGCAAAAATTTAAAATTGACACTGAACTTTGCTCGAAGAAATCCCGTGTACGCTAATATGAACACGCGATAGAATTGGGGCTAATGTCACTTTCATTATAATGTTAATGTTGATATCGCCAGCGTACGCAAAGTGATTGTTTAGCAAACGTAGAATATTGCATCAATATTATAAATGCATAAAATTCAATTATCTTGTTCATAGAACGCAATCTAGATATAGCATACTAGTGTTATGACTGCAATTGTTTGCAATGGTTGCAACTTGCAAGAAAGTAATTAGATTTTTTCGCATGAAAAATATCATGATCAAATTATTCATTATAACATATAATATATACGCCTATATCTAGATATTATTTGCTGTATGTTTAGCTAAATTTACCAAAAACATGTCAATTTTTGCAGTATGAAAATTAGTGAATTTCTAACTCAAAGTATCTACTTTTTTAGGGTCCCATCATCAAATAACTTCTCCCACTCTGGCTGGAGTGAGAGGGACTGGTAGACTTTCATAGACTAAAACCACCCGCGTTCCTTCAGTTGCCCTTTGCGTTCCAGGGCCAGTGACTCTTTCGTGCAACCTCATTATTTATTCAGAGTATTCAGATTTCCTATTAATGTAAAATTTTATATGTTTGTTAATCAATTACGACTCGATGAATGAACATCTTTGGATGACAAAAAGGTACTTACTTCTACTTAGCCCGGTAGTACAGTACACACTGCAAACTAGATCGCAACTAGATTTAGTTTGCAGTGTGTCACCAAGATACATGTTAATGTGCATAATATCAACAACTGTATTATCTACTTTATCTTTTTACTAGGTTTGATTGCCAATATTTCATTACGTTTACGTTCCGTTTATTTTTCGTTTTTTTGTATCGTTTTTTTTATTTTGTTTCTGTTTAATTAGTATTTTTTATTATTATGTGCGAGTCACAAATCAACTTTTTTCTTTCTTTCTTTCTATTTTTAGAACATCGTGGACAAATCCTACTTCCACTTTAAAATGTCCAATAACATTAACCTACTTACTTAATTGTACTAATGTTTTACTTTACTCGTTGACCAACTACCAAATATGTTCTTACCTGAAATATTAGTCCGTTTTCACCACTCGTGAGAAATACGCGACTTGTCAGCTACGACGCAGTCGCAATACCTGCAAGTTTCACCGAGATACGAATCAATGATCGTGTTCTCTTTCGCAGGAAATTATACGTAGGTAAATGAATGCACGTTGATATTGGCGAATCAAAGAAAATGTATTATAACGTCAACGAGGTCTAGTTTAAATGTTCTATCGTTTAAAATTGAAAGTGACATTTAAATTAATGCATTAATGTTTCATTTTTGCTTGCTTATCACTTGCAGGCTGTATGATATCTCCACTGCTGGGAATCCACAATATCCATTGCGTGAACCCAGTGTGGGCAGTTTTCGAGGCTTAATTTTTTCGTTTGAGGACATGCTTGTTTTCTCTTTCGATATGTTCCTTTACCGTTTTGAGGGCAGTGGTGTTCAAAATATTGACACTAGGTAAATTGCCTGCCCGGGTTGGACTATTTAACAAACCGCATATAAATAAGTCACTATTGTTCCTTTTTTTTTGAGGTCGGTAATCACCACATAACTTGTCCCACTTTGGGCGAAGAGAGTTACTTTTAGTGACTAAAACTTAACTATGTTCCTTTTATGACCCTTTGCGTTTTAGGGCCCACAGTAACACTTTCGAAAATTCCCGCAGCTCAACTGCTAGGTTACTTACGATTCTATTAAAAAAATAAACCACTTTTATAAATACTTATTTCACTTAGTATTATCATCACTAACACTCGGCGATATAAATAAAAGATACATAAAAAAAATACGAATAAATTTACCGATGGTACCACTGTTTTGAATGCAGAAGTGAAGAGCTTATATATAGCTTGAGCTGAGCTTATATAGCTTGAACACAGAAATGTTCCTGGGTAAGCTGAAGATCGAGGTATCTAGTAACTCTTGCTCTCATTCATGAATGATGGCTTTTTTGATCTCTGATAAGGTCTGTGGGGACATTGGCAATTCGAAATAGTTTGTGTATTTTCTATGCAAGTTTGATCAGGTTTAAATCAAGAAAGCGGGTCGGTAAATCTAATTCTTTTTTTGTTTTTTTTTTTTTGTGAAATTTTTTTGTTCTCGAATAGTCACCACTATTCGAGAACAAAAAAATTTCACTCGTTCAGCTTAATGTTCAGTCGCATTATCTTTGACAAAAACGAATGTAACGCTTCTGACCACCGGTAAGAACAGTTGGGCGGCCACAACAAGGTCGATCATCCGGTCGAAGGTCCGACGTAGTTACGATGCAAGTTTGAGAGACCGATATCTTGTGTTGTGTTTCTCTCGTAGAAGTTACCTTCTTAACTTATAATTATTATTCTTAACCGGAAAACTTTTGATAATTCTAGTTACATTTTGAAATTTAAAACAATACCAACTTCACCACGTTATACACCGACTAAACTACTACTGCTTCCTTGCTGGCAGTAACAAGAATAAGCGTTATAAAGTATTGACCAATACTTTGTAACACTAATACTAAAAGTATATACTTAATTTTATTTTTAATTTTGGTTTACTAACTTTTAAGGCGTATAGTCCCTTGAACATCAGGCCGGAGTTAAATGCACACATACTCGTACTGCCACTTAGATCGCAGTACGAGTATGTTCGCATTCGGCCAGCTGCACCCGGATAAAGCTGCCTTTAAATCCATTTTCTTTGCAAAATATTATACAGAACACTTAACCAGATATTTTTTTGTGTCAACATATACCTAAAGATCAAAGCCGTTTGAAAGGTGTAGGGAAAACAAGCGAAAAAACATAATGTTGTTAAATATTTCTTTTTTTAGACAAGAGTATTAATTGCACGAAAAAATCATATATTGATAATATTGTACACAAATCTATGATAAACATATATTTCTTTCAAATTTGTTAACCCTGTTGTTACGGAGGAGTAGGCTTCAGAAAGTCACTGTTTTATGGCACTGTTCGAGCGCTAGGGCCTTAACTAAAAACAAAATTGAAGGGATTGAAAAAATTTCAGTATAAAAATATATAACCTCAGTTTTTGCGAATGAATGGAGATTTCTTTTGATGTGTGTAGTAACAACAATTCGATTTTTTTCACTTAGACTAGACGTAGGTACATTACTTTTTGCTGGAACCTTTTTTTATAGGGATTGTAATAAATACCTTACCTAAATCCTATCAGCTTTACCAAAGCGTTTCGGCACTAAATTTTCTAGCTATTTGATTCACAAAGGGTTTCTGAGCATTATTGACAAATGAGCGGTGTTTTAGGTTAAAGCTAGAACTATAGTTAATAGTTTTTTATGTATATATATAGTAATATTGTTATACGATAGTAACATAGAAAAAAATATTTCATAGGGGTATTTCAATTAGGGTTTTATTTGTCACGCGGTGTTATTGATTTATCACAGCGACCTACATCAATATAGGTACTGTTTAGAACGGCAAAGATTTTTGGATTAAATCTCTATAATTTTAAGAAATTTGTCTAATAGATATACGAGCACTTAAGAAAACCGTTTCCGTAAGTTAATTTATTATTCCGGTTCTACGGCAGCTCATTTAATTTGTAAAATTTTATTCAGAAGGCGTGGGAATCTTACAAAACTCTCGCAACCCGAGAATAAATGTTATAAAAAAGAAACCTCGAAGCCTCGAAATATTTTTGTATGATACTTGTTGCGAATACTTTTTTAGGCGCCGAGTATCTCAATCTCCTTACTTTATTTTTGTAAGAATTCTCTCGGGTGAAACAATATGTTTGACTCTATCCAAATCTGAGTAAAGTGAGTGATAGGCACTCTATAGAGCTCTGTTATTTACTCCTAAACTTATATATGAATAGGCTATATCTTACAGTCACGATGTCGCTTTTCAAAATGACGGTCGAAATTATTCTGAATAAAATATTTATATATTTCTCTCATTATGTTTTAGAATCAGCACATTGGCCAAAGTTCTTTGTTCATTAGTTATATTCCTTTGTGTCCAGTTATACACCTCATTGCTCATTGTTTATTTTAAAAAGGTAAATAATTATGTATGTTTAGTGTCCTCACGCCTCTTTTTTTTGAGTTGGGAAATCATAAAAAAAATCTCCCGTTCTGGGTGGAGTGAGAGAGAGAGTGTCAGAATTTTACTGACTAAAACCTATCTATGTTTCTTTAGTTGGCCTATCTGTACTACCGTGACCGTAGAACACTCATTCTTTCAAACTTCCCGCAGTATTAAAGCATAATATTTGCGACCGAAGCCACAGTGGCCAACCTCGACAGAAATCAGTCAGCACGCAGGAGATATTATAGTGCACAAGTGTGCACAAATACGCGTGCACTCTTTCTTCCTTTATTGTCATAGTCTAATGGGACGGCAATGTGAGACAACCGGGGAGAGCTTAGGCACAGGACCAACGCCTTTGTCTGCTTTGCACCCGGTACCACACCACCGTCCTCCGAAATTCGGGCTACTCCCGAGAAATTTCTTACTGAAAAAAAAAAAATTAATGTAGCATGGACATTCCCTAGGAAATGATGTGATTTGAATTTGGAACGTCAAAACATTTGAAAAGAAAAGAAAACTTTTTCAGTGAATTACTTGTAGGTACGTGCATTAAACGTTTTTATTTAACAATCAAACTGGCCACTTAAACAAAAACAGAATAAAATGTGGTTACTGTTGTGTACCTAAAAAAAGCGAAAACAAGAAAGAGTAGGAGCGGTTTAGTAATTCAATTTACTTTTTATTCATTTATTATATTCTTTATTGTACACCGCATAAACAAAAAATACAGGACAAACATTATTAAAAATAAGTGTACATTGGGCGGTCTTATCGCACAGGGCAATTTCTCACAGAAAACCTTTGGATGGACTGAACAAAAGGAGAGATCAGTAATCAGTTTTGTTTGTTTCAAATCTCAAAACATGTCGAGATAGTTAACATTAAGTTGTAAATAAAATACTTACGTATATTTCTTTAATATATAATTCGTTTCAGCAGGTATATTGTCTTTTAATTATTTTGCGGAATGTGTAAAAAGTAGAATATCTAACACGGGCCTGCCTTTATCTTGGGCGGCTTGAATTACTCACCTCACTCTGGTTTCTATAATAACTCCCTCGCAGTGTTCGGGATGGATTTAATTATACATATCCCTCAAGTTTAAGACACTGCTTTATCCCCTAGTAATCAACTATTAGTTTACGTTAACTTTGCATAAAGCAAGGCTATCTCACGGTTAGGAAACACAAAGTTCACCCCGACGTTTTACGTGTCCTTAGCTGATTTCAAAATGTCAAAATACCTTATTTGAAAGGCCATTGTCTTACCAAGTGATACTAATACCTCACACTTTAGATATAGATTGTCCATTAACGGCCATAAGAAATAAGGAAATGTAAGGCATAAACCCTTTGTTTAAGTCAGTTTTTTTTATTTCGTACACAAATGTAACTTGCTATTATGCAGTCTTATTCCTTTGTTCTGTTGCGGGACTTTGAAGTTTTTTCATCAGTGTGCGTGAACTTGCATACCTACGTTAGGCAACAATACATACCACTATAAGCATTGTCTTAATTACAACAAACAATGTGAAAATCGAAGTGTGGATTGCAAAGCTCCGTGAGAAGTTCGAACGTGGTGACAAGTTGAATGGACGTAAAGCGATGTTCAGACTGCGGGAAACGAACGGCCACTATATTACGTAAGTTTCTTGCAAAAACTATGAATATTATTACGGAATAATTACTCTTTAATCGCAAAAGTACCTATTAGTATCAGCGATAGCCGCACCATAGCAATTTTTCAACAGTGCTGCCTCTTCAACAAAAGAGCTAACAATCTTGTTATAACACTTTATTAGACTGAATTATACTAACAATTTTTTTAGGTTAAAATAGAAATTACTTACAATTTTTTTAGGTTAAAATCTTCGAATTATAAAACTAATTTGTACTTACCATTCGCAGTCGTTTTTATAGATAATACAGATTTTTATGTCGTTACGCCATTGATCGCGCGACGACTGTGCGATAGTTGCGCAATTATTGCTGATAGCAATTTTTACGTAATCTGCCCGTCGATTTTTTATAAATCATTGAACTGACTGAATGAGAGAAAATCGACCTAAGTTTCGGAAAAACAAAAAAGTAGCCTTGTGGATTTTAAATGATTATTTTCATATTATTAAAAAGATCCTATAAAAAGTACGGGTAGTACTAGAATTTGAACTTTACTACTTATAATATAGAGTCTGTTATTCCAAAGAATACATATCTCGATATAATAGGTGTAAATATGTTTAATGCAAACAATGTTTATAAGTAGATCATGAAAGAAACTTCCAAAAACTGGGAGTTTTCTAAGAATCTGGTCTGAATTGTTTTGACTATTTCAATTTAGGTACCTACTCAGAGAAAATTATCAACCGGCTATAACCTGCTTGACTGTAATTTTCATTTGGTTATCAAAATCTTATTAAATTCATGATTCATATGTAACAACTAGGTGTGATAATGAATGTAACATTATGAATGAAGGTTAATTAATGTAGATTCTTGGTAAATTAGTCACACATACTAGGCATATGAAATCATTAATGCTATTATAGATGAGGTTGATGAACTTCAATCAAGACAGGTTTATTTATTGAGGTAGGTTCTTCACTACATAACCCTCATAAAGTTTGCAAGGTGAATAATGATATATTTAAGTTTAAAGATAAATTTATTCATAATTCTGTGTTAAAGCTCAGTCGAAGCCAATAAAAGGTTCTCTGAACTTGATTTTTATTTGCATTTAAAAAGTTGTTTTGGAGTAAACGGGTAACCTTGTTGCATCATAATGACCGTCACAGAGTACTGGCTACCTACTTCAGTATCGGATTTCTTTTGTGGAAATCAATCCATAGCCCCACAATGGTTGACATCCGAAAAAGAAACCCGTGGTCCTGAACCACAAGGGTAAAGAAGGAATATAGGCGTGGTTTTAGTCAGTAAGCATATCAGTGCTCTTGCGCTCCACCTTAGACCGGGAGAAGTCATTGGAAGAACACCCACCTTAAAAAAAACCTACTTCAGTATCGATGCTTCTTTTAGATCTCTTGTACGATCTTACATTCATTCTGAACAGCACCTAACTTTGATTTCTTACAAAACAAGCCCCAGATCTTAACGAGGTCATCCGAATCGAATATCGTGGACGTCCCAACATTTCTTATATAATATTTAAAAGGAAAACGTCGAAACTTTTCCGGATATCGTACATCATCATCATCATTTCAGTCGAAATACGGCAACCGCTATCTAAAGACGATCTAATACGTGTTACTTAATGCTTGGAATTTTAACGAATACCATTAAAATGTTTGGAATAAATTCTGGAGTATACAATATGTATAGCACAGTATACATAAGTAGGTAACTAGCCTTTTCTAAGCCCGGTGCGAGCTTCTATAGTTGCGCCCCTAGAAAAAGGTACAACACAAAGAAAAAGGACTAGATATATTTTTATTCTGCGAGGGCGCAAAACAATTTTTTCTGTACTATTGATATGTTCACGCTTGTCCTTTTTGTTTGAAGGATCCAGGGACTGCGCACTGTACTTTCCTAGGAAAGACAGTGAACTTACAGAGTTGCGGGATTGTTTTGAAAGAGTTACCGTAGACCCGTAGAACGCAAAGGGTTATAGAAGAAATAAGAGTAGGTTTTAGACAGTAAAAGTCTCACACTCCCTATTACTCCACTCTGAGCGGCAAAAAAAGGTCTGTTTATGGTCTATTTAAATTAAAGTTTCTGATTTCTGGTCTTTTAAAATACGAGGGTCACGAAGTCCCATTCTTGCACTGATGGTGATAACCAGGGTGGTTTAAATGAGCTACAATTCTCTTACTCCACATTTTAAACCTAAGTCCAGTCGCCTTTTGAAGGTTTCATCCCGAAAGGTTTCCTCCCTAACATTAAATGTTACGTTACGAGACGTCTTACTTTATTTTACGATGTCAACACTGTCTGTTCGGAAACAATAATACGATAGGTCATAAAGTTTACATTTAACAAGTGTCAAATGTTCTTTGGATTACCTACCAAGTCATAACTCGAGACTCGGAGTTCAGTTGTTTTTACATCATGAAAATATATCTCATTTAGGTATTTTTTTATTACTAAGTGTTAGATGTTTATTGACTCGCTTTTGACCACTATCTCACTTGATGGTAAGTGAAGCCTATGTTCAAACACGTTTGCTTAGAATTAAACTATTCACTTTTGAGTTAAAAACTTCCAGGTTGTAGATATCCCAAACACAGACTCCGGCAGGGAATTCTATTCCTTAGCTGTACGCACAGTCAATGTGTTACCGAAACGTTTTGCGCGTTTGAGTGGGATGTCCGTCATGTACCAGTATCGCATGGCATGTCTAGTGTTCTGATGTTAAAATGTTGATTGGTTTTTAAGCTAATCATTTTAAAGAACACCATTAATTATTTACAATTGTTAGGATTTCTAATTGCAGTACCTATACTAGTTAGTGGTACTTTCATTCTTTATGCATCTTCATTAGTTGTGTACAATTCGCACGCTTTAACTTATGGAAAAAAAGCAGATGAATTACCAATTAGGTAAGCATCGAGCGTCTCAAGGGAAATACTCTACCCTTATCTCCAACGTTTGGAGATAAAAACAAATATCATTGTAAGCCATTCCCATACGAAATAGAACTAATAATATTACCAGTCATTGTTATAAAACCAACATTTTCATTAAAATAACAATAGGTCTATATCGAGTAACTTCACATTGACATTCCATCACCAATTCTACGTGCTATTCTGTCACAATGTGGTCACAATAGTGTATTTTATAACAGTATAGCGTACTGTATCTGATTGTTTGAGCAGTAATTGTGCTGTGACACAACTTCAAGGTTGTTCCACATAGTTTCATGCCCTACTGACTCTTGGCGATGCAGAGAAACGTGCTGAACGCGGCGTTTTAAACGTAAGAAGAAAAATGTCGCTATAGAAATATTTATTAAACGTTTTGGGAACACATTCATTATGATTACTATGATAGCTCCTGATAGCTACAAACTGGGGGTCTAGAGTTTCCATGTCCGTCGTCGAGTACATCGTCGCTTTCCATCAGGTGAGATAGTGGTCAAGCGTGAGCCTATCAATAATAATAATACTATGCAATGCTTGAAAAACTAACAAGCAAAATATATTGACAGCATCTTATGTATGTTAATAATAATGATATTAGCTATTCTTTTCATTATTCAATTAATTTTGTGTACTTATTCCTTCATTTGGTACGTTTTTTACTTAATAATATTCAAAGCGTTTTAACGGTACGTCTGTTAAATTTTTCGTGAAGGAATTATACCTCAGTAACTATATCGATGTCGATTTAAAAGTTTGTTCATATCCGTCTTTTAGCAAATTAGGCATGAAGTGGGCTAATGAAACTTTTAGTTCGTGTTTTAGTACCTATATTACCTAGGTAAGTATTGAAGGCAAATTTTGTACTCTTACTGAGATCCTTGCCTAACTACTAAGGTCATTTTTAATTTCTGGTTTACCCAGCTCTAGTTCTTGAACTTGCCTTATGAATAGCAATAAATAAGGTAGACCTCATTCATATTGCTTGCCATTAGGCAAAATTTCTATAGAGGCACTGAGTCTCGAAGATGCCTATTCACTATTTTTTCAAAGGCTGATAGGATAAAAGTGATAGAAAATAGAGTCGCTTGCAAAAAATTTCACATTGTGACTGTGCACATAATAAATGAGGAGGAGAAGCGATGATAACGATTAATTGGAATATCAAACAAGTACGCATGGTACATTGCAATACAGCTAGGTAGGTATTAGTCTGGTAATGGAAGGCAGATATTGAAATGAGGTCTTTAGTTTTTTATAGCATTTGCGTACGGTCAAGTTCTGCTTGCTTTTCGTTCTTTAAGCATTATAGGTACACAGGGCCTATGTGACAGGCCGGAAAAGTAAAGAGGTTCTAGACAGCCTTAAAAGTGAAACAGACACAAAATTATATTGAACTTTAGTTGGGCAGTTGCCAGGTTCGCTATTAAACTCACGTGTATTAAATACGCGTATTGGTACGTAGAAATACTTCTCAACTGCAAACAGCAAATTGCTCTCTAATCACATTTGTATGCTTGTCATTAAATACTGTAATTTTCTCGATAAGATCAATCTCCATATTCAATTAGTAAACTGAAGGAATTATTTAGATTAAGTAGGTACTACTTTGTAATTGAAAGCTCTAGTTCTATGAAAAAATAATATCAAACAGCCAATTTATAGAGAAAGAAAATAGCTGCATCTATTGATTAATCACACTATTATAAGCGAAAGTTTGTGACTGGGTATGTTTGTTACTTCTTCACGTTCGACCGGCTGAACGGAATTAAATGAAACTTAGTACATGGGTTAATTTTGTCCTAGATAATTTCCTACTGTATATATAGTCTTTTCGGATAATTTCCTCCTATGACGCAGGCGAAACCGCTGGCAGCAGCTAGTGTCTATACACCATTATTTTTCAATAAGTACAAAAATAAATGAGGCTCTATCCGTACTCGTTACTGATCATATTTTTGTAGTGAAAAGTAAAAAAAAAACTAAATCTCAAAATTGTCCACAAACGTCATAATTGGCAAATTCATAATAGAATCAATCATTCATAACAACTGCTTCTAGAAAATACTACGCGCTGTATTTTTACATTTTGATCGTCATATTTTATTCATTCATAATAATCAATAACCTGTACAATATTTCCATAAATTGAGTGACATCTTGGGATATAAGCAAACGCTAATAACTTTGCTGTTTATGTATCGAATAACTGACAACAACGGCGAATGACATTTATGAGCGTGTATATTCAAGTGACAATGTTGTACGGATATTATGAAAAATTGAAAATGATGAGGGTAGTGTGTGCATTGAGTAGGTATAATGGTTGGCGTTAGCGGGAAGTGACGATAAAAAGGGTGAGCGTGAACAATAGGGCTGCCTGAAAAGAAAAAATATTCTAGACACGGCCCTTTATATGTGCGTGATAAACATTATGATATGGTCGTAAATAATAATAAGTGATTAATGAAACGTGAATATGTAGAAGGTGTTTTGGCCTTTTTTTAGTTCTTATCTTTATTAATTAACAATTAAGTCCAGACACGAAGTGGTTTGCTTCGACTTTAGTATTCTAAACACTTAAGATAACGCAAATTGTTTGCACCCAAATCAATAAAATAAAATTGCTACGGTCACTTTAATAGAATTCAAATTGTGAAATGACTTGGTTTTGACCAAATGCTGTCCAGATGTGGAAGTACTTCCAAATGATTTCTTAAATTAATATAAAATAAAAAGTAAAGAATAAATGAAAACGGCGACCAGGTTGAAAAAAAAAACTTTTAAAGTTTCGCTGTTAGTTTCAATTAAATGATTTAAATATGTATACTCATAAAACATCACACGAAAATAGAGCTACCTATATGTTGATGATATTCATGTTGTTTGATCTCTTTTTATCAAAACTCTTCGGGTAAATTTTGGTAAATTTTGGTTTACAGACTAGTATTAGCATATGGAACATAATCCGCTATGTTTCTCTGTAACTCTGGGTAGCTCGTGGTCCAACTCCCATACTTGTGTGGCCAAGTCCTTTACTTTTTATCTATAAACTTGTAAGGGAGCAACTAAAAGAAATTCTTCGTAGATTTTTTTTTCGAATAGAAAATATCGTAGACAAAATGCGTCACAATCAGGTGTACAATGCCCGTATCAGTAGCATCGTGAACTTGAACTATAAATGGATTTAAATTACCGACTTCTAGGTTATTTATGGCATTTATGTCTTTGCTGTCGTCAATAGTTTACGTCATATGTCTTAGGGGTCTATGATCGATAAAATATGACAAATAAAAGTGAAGTTAGAATTCAAGGTGATATTGTAAAACATCGATAATATAGAAATACATTGAAGTTTGATAGAAAGCAGATAAGTTTATCTGCTTTCTATCAAACTTTAATATCTTGGCATTGACAAGAAACGAATAAATGCTTTATAGTCGCTATGGTACTGGAAAAATGGAAGAAATGGGATCGAGGGGACGTATTTCTGCCAGGGATGCGTACTGATTGAAAGAGTTGCCGCTGCGCTAGAATGCAAAGGGGAACTAAAAGGACGTAGGCAGATTTTAGTCAGTAAATGTCTGAGACACTGCCTCTCGATCCTCCAGAGCAGTAGGAGTTATTTGATGATATTCCACCTCAAAGAAGGGAACGTAACTCTATTCAATGTTCTGACGAAGTGAAGTATCGCATAGACACCATTCTACGTGGTTCTACAGCAGGCCAAGGATCGTCACAAATGAAGAGGGATTTTTGAGAGTTTAGTCGGGTACATCACGACGCTCAACAGTGATCAACTCAGATATAGGAGGACGACTTTAGCAAAAGAATATAGACAGATAGATAGAAGATATCTATAACGTCACTCAAGTACTAAAATTCAAAATCGGTATTAAAGTTTTAAAGCCCGAAATCAACTGTCGGGTAGTTGCATGGATCAGACATAACATTCGTCTGGTCAGGGAATAATCCCTTTTCAAGGGAGGTATGTGGAACTTTTTCACCCTATTTTACATACCTCTAAATATATTCTTTAAAATTCTGCACGGGCAATCTGTTTTAGCATCTAACATTTACGAAATATAGCATCTTTATAGGAAATAAACAAATTCTAAAATCTTAATAAAAATAAAAGAAGATTTGAATACTATATTCTAATGGCCTTGTCTAAAAGTTTTTAATACTGTTCAAAGGAGTTGAGGGACTAGTTTTTCTTTTGATGTAATGAGCTCGGTAAAAGTTATTTATGATGAATAAAACTGGTAGAAATGGAGCACTTATATAAAATGCATTATTCATTGTTGATCGGAAATGGGGTTGTGGGATTGTTCGTTCAGCCATTGCGGCCCTAAACTGTAAATAGCAACTGAAAGAACACAGGCGGATTTTAGTCAGTTTTTTACCGACTAAAATCCGCCCTTCAGAAACTTCCTCTCGTTACATCCAGAGTGAGAAAAGTTATTTGATGATTTCCCAATCACAACAAAAAAAGCAAGTTTGACAACTGCGGTTGCAGACAACAAATTCCTTTTTAATGTTCTGCGTACCTATTGTCAATAGGTTTCATTCTTTAATTCTTTTGCCTATTTTCATTCAAGTTGTTTCTTCAATAAAATCAGTAGTGGTTTTTATAGTTTTACTTCGATTTATTTTTGTATTTGTATTACAGCTTTGAGATTGCTTCATCCTATCATCATGATCTCAATTATTTCTAATATAAACTGTAAAGTGGTGTTTGATTGTCTTCTTATTTCCTCTTGTGAATGTGGAATAGTATTTGTTTTATAATGTGCAATTACCACATAAATATCCGTGGAGGTCGATAGATTTTACTATTCGTAGAAGCCTATACAGCATTTAAATTGGAGGAAATACCGTCATACGGTGTGAATAGGAAAGCAATATAACCTGCCAGGATAGTGGATTTGTTAAAAAAAAGTTACTAAAGAAGGGGAATAGAAACAAAAGTTTGATCAGGGTTTTGCTTTTGATACCTTATCATCGATCTCGCAACACGTGTAGCGTTGTTTCTGTTTAGCTTTGGTCTAAAAGTTACACCCTATTGTACATAAAATGTCCGTCTTCAAAGTTAAATTGTTGACAATTTAGTACACCTGGCGCCTAGGTTGGTGAAATTTCTTGTTGGCTTTCAGCTATTTTGGTCCGAACTTATTGCGTTACGTTCCTGTAGGAACTTAATATTTAACACAGGGGCGTAATATTTCGAAGGACGCCGAAGTAATTTCAATTTTATGGTAGCGCGTCAGACATCAATGTTTGGAAGAAAAACGATTTTGCGATAACGTTATTGACTAGCTGAAACATGGTTAGGATTGTCAAGATGATAAAGTTAAAAAGATTTCTTTTTGAGAATAAAACGTAGTTTACTCGGAACTAATCTTGCTACCGTTAGGCCAGTTTTAAGACCCCTTTAGAACCTTACAAAAGATCTGAAAGTATTTACGAGGCCTAGATTTTACGTTTACACTGAGATAAGTGTAGCAGTCGTTAAAAATATAGGTTTAGAAAGTCTGTACACAATTTTTGGGTCGTCTATAAAACTCACTCTTAGTATTATCGACAAAAATGAAAAGATCGTAAATATAAGTACTACCTACACGAACCTACCAGGAAAAGTACTTAAGAACGTGGCGACGGATGAATTATCCATACAAACGTAATACCAAAATCATTTGCAGTTTGAGCATATTTTCACCATAGCTATATTTGGATTTAGGCAATATTGATCTAGGTTCCTGTCTTTCTTTTAAAAAAAACTTACTTAAAACGAAATTTAAGCGAATTCCATTTCGCACCTTTTTACAGCGTAAATGGCATTTTTTAATTTTGTTTTTCTGTATTATTAACAACAACGTTCATAATATTGTTTCCTTGGCAACATAACTTATATTATCAAGTTACACCGGACGGCCCGACGGCGAGCTACCCATTGTTCGCCGTTCGCAAGCTCAAGCCCACGGTGGCTGGAAATCGTGGTCGGGATCCCGGCGGGCGGCTGGGGCGTGAGGGCATTACCTCGCGTGTGCGGCCGCAGGCCTCGCGTGGGCATCACTGTTTCGCAGAAGGAGGCGACCGGGCGACCGCCTGCCATTGCTCCTTTTTCTTTCTTTCTTTCAGTCGCACACGTGATTCCAAATTATTTCCAAGACCACCTTTGTATTACGTATCTGATAGTTAACCTAATATGTTGAGATATCGGTACGGTATGTAATTTCCCAAAAAAAAATTACTAGTCTGTACATTCACTAACGATTCCCCAAAGTATTCGACAAAAATGAAGTAAATAATGAACATACCTAATTTTACTAACAATAAATTGTAATTGGTACGCTCATAATATACACACACAGCTGCGTCAATCCCTCACTTGTTTTTGTCAAACAGAGATAGCAATATTCCGCGAACGAATTTTGACTACGCGTCAAACTTGCAGTTACGAGTGTCATTCGCCGAGCTGTTAAGTTTACGCACTGCGGTGTGAAAAAAAAAAACTCTAATCGATAGACACATTACGATGTCAAAATTTGCTGTCATTAGTGAACTACCCTGGATCCTAACTTACTTTGGTATTACTAATGAGCGGCAGCAATGTGTAATGGAGATGTAAGAAGGGTGGAAAGTTAACCGACGCAGTCTTATCTGCTGTACGGAACTTGTAACTTTCCATACAGCAGGTACAGAAAGTAAGGACATTTACGATACAAAAATAGAAATATTCTGTCTACAAAAGTAAAATCATATAGCCTAAAACATACTGTTTTTTTTTCTCTCCATAACACAAATACCGTGGCTTAGAAGACTGCCCAACTTAATTGAGACTGGATTGTTTAACTATGTCTACCGCATGCTGATCGAGCGTTGAACCCGTAAAACATAAAATTGGTGCGATGAAATTGCGAGACGGTAAAGGAGTGACCAGACGGTTCCAAACTACCGTTCCAACCAAGGTGACCTTGGTTTATGTGTTTGGTTTATGTTGCGGCTACATGGATGTAAACCACGCGTCAACACGTTCAGTGGTTGGGAAAATGCGCTTCCCAACCAAGGGCGTTGAAGGTCATGGTTTACAACTGCTTTCTACATGGATTGAAACTAGCTAGGTCATCTCGGTTGGGACGTTGGTTTGCAACCATCTGGTCACCCCTTTACACTGACCTCGAAGGAGATGGCGGGTCGACTAAGATGAGATGTGACACAGAGCCGGGAACACTGAAAGGAATGGAAGGAGGCCTACACCTGATAATAAAATAACTTACGATGCTGCTGATCAATTTTTGTTTGAAGTAATGTTTGGACTTCAGGCACTTTAGCAATTGACCCTGTTTTTTTTGTTAATTTAATTTTTCGATTACGTTACAATGATTCCGCCAAAGGTAGAACATAAAATTGGCTTTTGTAATATAGAAAAAAACAAGCATAAAAATAAAGCATTGTTATGAAAATTAACGATCATGCCAATGAACGACACTGACATATAGAAAATATTCTTTTAAGAAAACTAGAAGTATGCCTAATTGCTGAGTATGATTAATCTAGGTTTATAAGTTGCCAAGGAACCTATATATTATCCTTGTAGCCTTTAGACCACTTTAGGCTTCAAGGATAATGTAATGTATTAGCGTAAGTGCTTTATTATTATTATAAGTGCGAATTCCACCCAGCTGTACTGTAGATGGTTTATATCTCTCTTCACTGTATTTGATACCAAGTGCTCTGAATTTATCGAGTACCTATCCCAAATCCGTTTATGACCCAGTTCTCCGTCATTGAAAACCGATGTAACGGTTTTCAATTGCGGAAATCTAGAGGCAAAAGTACTTTTGCCTCCTTTTTTGAAAACCGTTAAATCGGTTTTCAATGACGGAGAACTGGGTCATAAACGGATTTGGGATAGGTACTCGTGGTACTAGAGGCAAAAGTACTTAGGTACTTTTGCCTCTAGTTTTCCGCTTGTGGGGGCTTTAAAGCATGTGTTTACATCACGTTTATTGCAAGGCATAAACGGTTTCGGGAACCCAACGATGCTTGAGAAAAGTGGATTAAGTTTGCCGAACATATGGAAACAAGATTAGCCAATCAAAAACTTTCCAGTAATATAATTTATCTAGACGAATAGAGGTTTTTAGCTCAATACGAGTCACATGAACCACGTCTACTTTGTTTTAAAAATGTACTGGAAGGATCGAATCGATCGGAAAAAAATTGTCCGATGGAACAGATATAGCCTTTAAGTTTTCAACTTCAGAATCTCGAAGTTTTCGAACTATCACAGTTCTTTGCGCCTACTTGAGCGTAAATTAAAAAAGTTAAGGCTTTCTAAACTTTACGGGTAGGTATATTCAACTAGATCGTGTCTTTTTATCTGCGATATGCAAAATATATATTGTGTAAATATCATCCTTTTTGCTGGATATTGAGTTGAACCACCATTTCTCGGCCATCGACCATCTTCCAAGCCATTTCTCGGCGCACCATGCGCGAATCTCCTTTTTCGCTAAAATGTGTTCTGTGAACCCATTATCATTCTTGCTTGTTTTTGTTTCGGAAAAGTGTTTTTTGGTTACAAACTTACTTACCTATTGAAATCTTTTTATTTATTCATCTTATGTTATCCCGACAGTACTGATAGTAGATAAATCCATTGTTTCGTAAAATCCGTATATGTTGTCCAAATAAAGTCAGATTAAAATAAATCCTTTTACTGGTGAGTTTGTAATAACCCTTTGTCTCGTTGATATTGGTGACAGATATGACAACCTACTTTGAAATAATAAAGTATTACGGCTGTGTATTATAAACTAAAGAGACCTAATCGTGTGATGGCCTCAAGCAACGAATTGTACATCGTAGGCTCAAATCTAGGCAGGCGCTTTACTTTATGTAATTTATTTCATCACTACTGCTCTCAAAATGGTGACGGTAAATATCGAGAGGAAACCGAATCAAAACTTCGAAGAGATGTGAAATACATCGACCCACACTGGGTACGTGTGGTGAATTACGGCTCATTCCCTCTTTTAAAGAGAACATTTTAAGGCTGATTACGCTACGCTTATTACTATAAATTAATATCATATATTAAAACTAATAGTGTACTCGTACTTTAAAAATGATAAAAATCATTGCGCATTAAAACGTAAAATAGAAGTATGTAATTCTATAAATCATTTGATAGTTTGTTAGGATTTATGCACAATTACATCTCTAATAAATCGTTATTTGGACAAGTGTGAATGTTTAAACCGGTAGCCATTAATTATTTAATATGTTAACACGCTCCAAATCAACGCATTTACTAGGTAACCATCAATTATACGCGACTCACTCGCTATTTCGCTAAATGTTACTAAGACATTCATATACGGTGATAATCTTTTTTATACATTTAGGTAACTGGCTAGTTAAAAAAAAAAACAGGCTGGCTGGTTATAAAAAAAATGTAAACAAGTAAAAGAAAAAGTTTGCATTGTCAACACCAATTTTTTTTTAAGTTTTGGCGTGATTTTTTCTAGTGTGTAGAAATCGGCATGTAAAATTACTAGAGAAAAGACTACTTATACAACTAAGCGATGAAATGGAATTGTTGAAACAGGCACGATCTTGGTAAAATGGCGGTGAGAATTTTATTGTATAATTCAGAAGGCTGACTCGAGATATTTGCTGTCAAATAAATAATGAAAAAACATTTTATGTTTGCTGCTAAAGCTTTATGGAAAACAAGAAGACTGAATTCTGTATAAATAAAATTAAATACTTTCTAAACTTGGTACTGTTTAGATGCAGAAACCGTGACACGACAAAAGGAAAAAAAATATCGATTTTTCAAATTAGATTTCTAGCGAGAAAGTCTATGCTGCTTAGGCTATGGTTTTTTCGAGCGATGCAATTTTGTTTTTAGTTGATTTTGCTGTTAAAAAGTGTGATTGTTGTTTATTCGTTTGTATTATTTTATATGTATTAAATTGTTATCTCATTCATGTATTAAGGTCAATATTTACAATTTAAAACTCGTAATTAATTGGTTTAACGTTTTGTGCTAAGGACACAAAAAGCATGAAAATCGTAAGTTATAAACACTACATGATTTTGAATAATTTATTTTCGTCTTATGTATGTAGGGCATTATCAAATGGACGGTAGGCTCAGCCATTATTAATATCTAAGATTTTCGCAATTTTACTGTTTCATAAAGGAAGGATATAGACTTTTAAAATCTCTCTTGCTTCATTTCCTTGATGTCAATATCGGCTGAAGGAAATATCTATTTCTTCAACTGGACTTTGACGAACTGTATCCGTTGCCCAAAAACTCGTAGTAGGTACGGTTGGAAAACTCACTACCGCCTGACATTAGGGACTGCTAAACGATTGCAGTTTTTACAAGACGAGTGATTTATCGTTTCCTTTTGATTTCATCATAGCTGGAAAACATTGAAAATAGTAGGTACATATTATATTATAATAATACATGATACTTTAAAATATCAAACACACAGGACAAACACAATAGTATATCTTTACATTGTATATTATTTTGACATATATATTATCAAAGGTTATATTATAACTGTTCGCGCGGTTTTTGCAGCGATAGTGCTATATTATAATTATAATGCCTTCCTCGATAAATGGGCTAACTAACACTAAAGCCCCCATTTTAACCAGTAGTTCCTGAGATTAGGGCATTCAACCAAACAAACAAACTCTTCAACTTTATAATATTAATATAGATTATTTAATTTTTAATTGAATTGTTTTTTAACCGACGCACACGTGTAACACGACGTCGCGTGGCGTCGCGTGGCGTGGATCAAGTGTAGCTCTAAAGTCTAGTTTCCATATAAAATGTGTGGAGACCGACGCGCCCAGATCGGCGTGTGTGGCACACGTGTGCGCAGTGTAGTTGTAGCTTTAGGCCTACTGTCTACGGACGCGTAGCTTCATAGACGCGTATTCGTTCTACTTAACGGCACGACGTTGCCGCTTCGTCGACAGGTTATAATAGTTTTGTATGTATGTAAGTTGCGATCAGGCGTACACTAAGCGTATAATGATGTATACGCGTCTATAAAGCTACGTGTCCGTGGACAGTATAGGCTTTAAGCTAGAACTACACTGCGCACACGTGTGCCACAGACGCCGATCTGGGCGCATCGGTCTCCATACATTTTATATGGAAACTAGACTTGTAGAGCTACACTTGATCCACGCCACGCGACGTCGTTCTACGTACAAATCAGGCGTGTAACACGTGTGCGTCGGTCTAATGTAGTTCTAGCTTCAGTGGTGTCTATGTTCGGAAAAATCGACACATTAACCTTATCAATGCTTGATATAATTAATTTCAATTTCAACATTCAAACATCAATCAAATATTATTATGATAAATCTAATTATCGTGTCGGCCATAAACGTTTAACACATAATTATTAGACTGCAAGTAATTATATAGCATCAACAAACTAGTTTATTACTAGACGAGTTGGTATGTACCGTGAAATATATTATTACACGCGTTGCGTGTTAAGTAGGTACCTACTCAAACGTCACGCTATGCTAACATTAAAAGGGGTAGGCTGGGATAACAGTTGCTAAGGTTTGTAAACATTTGTTTATTTTTAGTTAATTAAAATGGTACACGTCCAAATTCATTACCCGGTACATCATACCTAAATAACGTTGGTAGTTTTTTTTTGACCGATATAAAAAAAAAAGGATGAGTTTCTCAATTCAGTTGCGAGAAAATAAAACCGGTGTTAAATAAAAAAAAAAACATTACCAAGAAACACCGACTGCCGAAATTAAACTTATTTTGATTCTTTTAGTTTTTTTTTTAGTCAAGTCGGTTACTTTTTTTTTGTAAAAAGATTTTTTTTAGGTGAGAAATGATCCAATGACATCTCATGGTCCCGGGGTTCTCTTTTACGCAACCCATGACCATGAACATGGCTTCGACCCAGCTGGGCCCGTTGGTAACAAATTAACATTTTTACATGGAATAATAAACATCCTTGAATTCAGCTTGGTTAGGGACCACCTACACCACCGGGGGTGTAACAAGCCTTATCTTCGTTCGTGTAACACGCCTTATCTTCGTTCGTCCGTAAACACATCACATTCTGAGTTGGTAGTCAAGAGGGTTTTGAGCATCTTTAGAGCACCTACGAAAAGCTGCGCATTCAGCTATAGCGATAGGTCTAGATGGTGGTGGTGCAAATATATTGTGATGGCGGCTTTAACGGTGTCCAATATATTTGTTGAGAAAAAATAAACGGAAGAAAAGGCCATGGAGCTTAGTGCAGTCCGTTTAGGGTTTTACGGCTACAATGAGCTAATGCCAGTAAGAATTAAGAATGTCAGGAAAGAAAAGTGACTGAAAAATAACTGTTCAACATGTTTCTAACTAGGGCTACTGAAAATTTTCTACCATAAAAACAGACTAGCAGAAAAACGTCACAAAACATTTTAATAGAAACTTACATATAATATAACTATAGTATGCATAAGTAAGTATAAGTATGTACCACAATTTCCTCCTATAAACATAGTCGTCGCATTGCGTTTGTATCCCATAAATATATGAAACCCTGGTTAAATAACCCCCTTTAATTAGAGTTTCATGTTGGGCAGTCGTGTCCAATTAGTCAAAAGTTACATTGGTACCCATATTCCTATGCAGGTATACTCGTAGTTTATTGCCTCGCGTGTTAAGTGCCAGTCATTTCTGTTCTTCATAATGATTGAGGCTAAACGAAAAAGTCATTAACATTCGGCTAACCTGCATATTAAGAGCGTCCTTTTCGAGGTTTTTTTTTTTGGTTGGAAAACGTTTTTATACAACCGCTCTTACGTGATTATGTGATTATGATGTTATTACACATTTTTGTCTAGATATTTTGGATACATAGCTATCTTTTGGATATTATCTAGGCTTCTATAGAAATCAAAACATAAATTTGTGTAAACTAACCTAGGAAAGACCTCTGAAAATCTTGGCCCTCCATAATGTGCTTATATATTAAAAATATAAAAAAGTACATCAATAGAAGCCTTGTACATTTAATCGACATTGACTGAATGACGACAATTTTTCTGAAAAACTTTTAAGGGTTTAAAAAAAAACACGTATTTCCTGGAACAAGTTTTGTGAAATATTCGAGTAAATCATGGAATTACTGAATGCCAACAGAGTTTTCAGGCGTTGGATTGCGTTAGATGAAGCAACAAGCTTTTAAACCATGTTCGATGTTGACGATAGGCGAGTGGGAAAGGACCCTCTTAAACCCGCTTTTGAGTTTTATGAATGGCAGAAACTTATCAGCGTGTCACTTTCAACGGAGGAAATAGACTGCCTCGTTAGTCTAGTGCTTATTTATTAAATATTTTATGTACAGAAAATTACACATTTTCTACTACTGAAAGAAAGGCAAACCCATGTTCCTGACACGCAAAGGGCAAAGAAGGGACATAAGTGTGGTTTTGGTCACTAAAAGTCTGACAAACGTTTTCGCTCCACCCTAGAGTGAAGTCATTGGATGATATCCCATCTTAAAAAAAAGCCATATTATACCAGTCAACCTTTTGGTGATGCAGAAAAAAATAATAGTAGGTGCGATAATAGAAAAATAAAGCCAAGAAAAGATATACAAATAAATTATAGATACAATGCAATATAATCATCATCATTATGTCGATTATCTGAAGTTGAAGGATCTTAATTTGAATCCGTAGTCGAACAAAACTGTTTTGGGTTGTACCCGGCTGAAGGTAATCATAATGTATCTCGCTTCATATCACGGGACATACACAATGTGGAGTAGATAGTGTTATTTACTCTTACCATACTTCAGACAAGAGAGGCGTGATAATGTTATGCTGTTGTATATTGTGGTGATGGGTGCTGGTACCGTTGATGCCGGGAAAAAGATATAAAACAACGGAGGAGTAGATTTTTCATGTGTATTGGAGAACTGTTATAGATGGAACACGCCCTGTGTTGCCACAATTAACAAAACAATTTACATTTTTAATGTTGGTGTTGCAATAATAATAATTAAAATATCAAACAGATGTAATTGTATCTAGAATTTAGGGGTTTTACAAAATCTTAGCGACAAAACCAGGGCAAAATTATACTGGTTTTAAAACAATGGCATTAGTAAATTCTAGCTAAGTACGTAATTAAACTAGTGAGAGGTCGTTACACACTGCTTTGTTATCGAATATATTTCATTGTCAAAATAAGTGGAAAATTCTAAATTTTCCGGAAGGACTGAACATTTTAGCTCACCATAATGAACAGAATTCAATTTTATGGTTTCTTTTAATTATATAAAATAAATGAAGATTTTATATTGAAGCTAGTGAACCGCTACTAAGATGATCACTTCAGATATAATACAATTATCGACGGTAACGACCTCTCGCTTCGGGCCATGCTCTCGCTCTCGCTTCGGTACATGCCATGGTCCAGAGCGAGGAGGAACGGCAGGCGGTAGCCTCCTTCTGCGAAGCAGTAATGCTAGCGAAGGAGCGGCCACACGCAATAACGGCCTTCTCGCTCCAGACAACGAGATCCCGACTCCAATTTCCAGCCACCGTAGGAGTGGGTCGAGCTATCCATTAGCTCGCCGTGCGGCCGTTCGGTAACCGCCTGGACCGAGCCCAAGTCGTCGACGGCGCGTAGTGTTCTACGCGCGCCTTGAGATGTCTACAAAACCGTAGGGGCCCAGCAGGGTCGAAGCCTACAGGGCCATGGGTTCGCTTCTGAAAGGAAAACCCGGAGAATGCAAGGCAAAGAACGAACATAGGAGAGGGTTTTAGTCGGTAAAAGTCTGACACGCGAATAACGGGAGAAGTCATTGGATGATTTCCCACCAAAAAAAAAGAGAATTATAATATAATTAAATTAATCAAAACGTTTATTACGGTTTTAACTAATAGTGAGAAAGTATTTAACATACTTCAGCTGGTTCTAGATGTTTCAGGTTTTTTTTTCAACATTTTCAATGAATAAATTGCTCTACTAGGTACCTACTACTCTACTAGGTACCTACTCTGATCTAGGTAGCGTGAATGATCGAAAGAGTTACCGTGGCCCTAGAATGCGTTCCAGCCACCGCCGAAGGAGACGCCCCGGGCATCGGGAGTCGCAGGGTGATTTCTGGCTACCGTAGGCACGGGTTTGCTGATCAATGGGTAGCTCGCCGTCCGCTTTCGGTTGGAAAGGACCAAGCCAGAGCCGACGCGACGGTGCATAGTGTTCTACGTAAGCCTCAATGAGATATCAGAAGAACTGAAGGGGCCCAGGAAGGGGCAACTGAAAGAACACAGTTGGGTTTTAGTCAGTAAAAGTCTGACATCTCGCACCTTGTACCCAGAGTGAGAGGAGTTATTTGATAAATTCTTTCCAAAAAAAGGAATCTATTCTCGTGATAAATTACAATAGTAATCAAATGTAATATGAATACAGTTCTGTAATAAATCCTCTAAATTACTCATGTGTTTAAAATTACATAGTTATTAATTAGCTGTCTGCGCCGTCTCCATTATATAGTCTATATTTCAAGAGTTATCCAATGGTTAATGTTACCGACTGAAAAGTAAATTATATTATAAACAATAATATAGAAGCGTATTAAGTTCTACGCTTAAGTCAATACGTGTCTGCTATTTCTCATTTCACTTAAATAACGTGGGCGGAAGATATTATGTTAAGTAAATCAGTACCAAGTTATGTAGATATCGTTATAACATATTATCTTTTCGACAATTTTTAACTAGGTTTTGTTAGTTGCTTTAGGTTGGAATTCACCAATCAAACGAATCGCGTTTTAACGTTTGGCTCGCATAATCGCGTTTAGCCGCTGTCACTAGTGTCACTTGTAAAAATACAACAAAAGAAAAATACAGACAAGTGACACTGATATCCGCCCTTAATATACTGCCAGGATAAAAAGTACTAGTCCTATCACCATAACCGCAGTCATGGTCAACCCGTGTGCATGAGTCGACTTCTGAAAGTGTTACTCGTGGTCCTGGAATGCAAAGGGCAACTGAAGGGATATAGGTGTGATTTTAGTCAGTAAAAGTCTGACACAATTTCCCACCTTAAAAACCCATGTGCAAAATTTTATCTAAATCCACTCAGCCATTTGATTGAAAAGAAGTAGCAAATTTTATTTATTTTTATTTTAATAGTGACAGACTACAGGCTAAGACAATCAAAGACTAAGAAAATATACACACTTATACAAAATTCAATCTTCGCAGACCATAATCCACCTCCACGCATGCCAAGTCGCCTGTACACGTAAGGTCTATAATGGTTGCATCGAATGCTCTCGCCCTGGCTGAATAATGACTCAAACATAATATAATTTAGTTTAAAACCTTTTTTTTTCGGTGGGAAAATCATCTTATGATATCTCCCTCTCTCTTGGGCGGATCGAGAGATAGTGTCAGACTTTTACTGACTAAAAACCCACTACTGTTCCTTCGTTGCCTTTCGTACCCGGGCCAAGTCTTCCTTTCAGAATTAGACCCTTGGGTCCAGTAGGCTTCGACCCTGCTGGCATCATAAGGCCACTATGAGTACAGTGATGCACAACCATGAATACACCCATACACTCAATATTAAAAGAGAAGCGTGTTCGCTGTGTGTGTTTAAAACAAATGTCATCAAAAGTCGTTGCTCTGTGACGTTTTGTTATTTGTTTAAAAGCATTATAGGATCCTTCTAGTCGAAAAGAGCTCAACAATGTTGAATCCAGCCTATTCCTTGCTGTCCTCTTTCCAACAACACTCTAATCCGAGGTCCGTCTCCAACAGGGTGCCCTTAGCGCGTAGTCGTTAAGTTTTATATCGAAACTTTCGAATGGTGGCTTTAATTTTATTTAGGTCGCCACAAGCAAGTCTGGTTAAGCAGGCGAAAACCTTATAGAATAAAAACACAAAAAAAAACATAGAGAGTCCAGTGTTCAATTGAATTTTAAATTTGTGCATTTTAAAATTGAGTCGTTTGGCAGACTCAAAAAACTGACATGACATGCCTAATCGTAATAATTTGAGAACAATAAGCATCTCCACTCGTATATAAATCAGAGCTAGGTATGGTTCATCAAAAAAAAAAATACCAGTGCCTGATAAGCAGAACATAGCAAAATGTTTCATTACAGCAAATATCACGAGTTATACATAATACTTGTGAACGAAAAATTGCAAATGCCGTAAGATTACAAAATATCGCGGGAAATTATTAACTATTTTTTCTTAGTAATTTACATGGTTATGTTGGAAACTAATATATTTATTTGGATGTGTTTTATCGTATACAAAACGAATTCTTCATATTATATTTAGAAATTAAACTAATAAAGATTTATTACAATCATACGGAGTCTGAAATCCGGTGATATATTACATATTATTATTTATTATTATTATTATTTAATTAATTTTCGATAATTATGCGATATATTTTTAATAAGAAATTAACTATTTCATTCTTATATTTTATAAGAATGAAATAAAATTGTTTAGTTTTTTATAACTTATGAAGGTGAGAGTTTAGATGATTCTTAAAAATGGAGTCTTGAAACGAGTAAACTAATCTCTCTGAGAACATTCGTATGAAAGTTTGTTATTATTGCCCATGTTATTTAGACATGCCTACATAATTATACAAATGTAAAGTAACTTGGAAGCGATGTCTTACCTAAAACATAAAAAATGCAGTGTTTATTATTCATTCCAAGTGTAAACTTTTTCGAAAAAAATATTTAAAAAATGTGTAATTCAGTGTACACGGTGTTCAAAAATCGATAATAGTCAGTGTCGAAAGTTTTGGATTTTTCACTATTTAAAAATATCTATGCTGACGTATAACCTGGCTGTTTTTATGTCTCAGAGTGAATAGGTTAGTTCTAGGCAAGCGTGCTCGCGTACCGGTTCTAAAGGACCTTTAGAAATTGTTCGATTCTGTCATATTTGAGGGAAAGACCCCACAAGCATGGAGCGGAGAGAAGAGAGGTGTGGTGGTACTTTTCTTTAAGAAGGGCAACAATAGGCTTAAGAGTTATAGGCCCATCTCGCTGCTGAGCCATGTCTATAAGCTGTTTTCTAGAGTCATCACGAATCGTCTCGCACGCAGGTTAGACAACTTCCAGCCTCCCGAACAAGCCGTATTTCGAACAGGCTTCAGCACCGTAGACCACATACATACGTTCTGGCAGGTTATACAGAAGATCGAGGAGTATAACCTGCCTCTCTGCTTAGCGTTCGTGGACTACGAGAAAGCTTTTGATTCGATCGAGACCTGGGCTATACTGCAATCTCTCCAACGGTGCCAGATTGACTATCGGTAAATCGAAGTGCTGAAGTGTTTGTACGAGAATGCCACAATGTCAGTCCAACTTCAAGACCAGACCTCGAAACCTATCCTTCTACAGCGGGGTAAAAGGCAGGGAGACATAATTTCTCCAAAACTGTTTACAACTGTAATGGAGGATGTCTTCAAGGTTCTGGATTGGAATACACTAGGCATTAACGTCAATGCGCGTACATCACTCACCTTCGGTTTGCCGACGATATATTAGTCTTTTATTTATTGAAAATACTTGAATAATATATGAAAAGCGCTGAAAAAATATTCGAATATTTGAAAATCAAAACTATCGATATTTTGCTACGTCTACTTTCTACCTCTGCAAAAACAGAAGTTATGTTGATTGCCTTTTGGTTACCGACTTCTGTTATAAAATTTACCGTCTGATAAAACCATATACGCTTGATCTTTTCTAACTTAAACCGGTGTGAAAACTAAAAAGAAAATAACACCTTTTTAGGAATATTTTGTATTCTTGTTTAATTTTACTGAATATGTGTTTTATTAGTATAATAATTTATTTTAATGTTCTCAATCTATCAAAATGCACATAAATAAATAACACTACTAAAAGCGGCAATTTTGAACGCTTGTCGAATAGTGAGATTTTTTTTACAACTGGACTTAGATAATAATTTAAATTCAGTACAAAGTCTTTTACCATCTTAAACCAGTAATTAGGATCTTACTTTGGTTCACACCCGTGAGATTCTGAAAGAACACCAGTTACTAACCTGTGAAAAATTACCTAAAACACCATAATAATAATAATTAACTTGTATAACAATACAAAAAATATAAAATGTATTGGTATTTTTATGCGTTTTTATTTGTTGCCGTTTGTCACACATTTTTTACAGTAAACCGTATCTCAATCGTTCAAGCCGTTTTGGAGATGAGTGGGGACATTCGTTTACACGCACAGACAAACGACATCTCACCCTAAACGGATATAGTATATATCCGTTTAGGGTGAAATGTCTTTGTTACGTTGAGGGTAATAAAACAAAGTTATCGTTTACCCACAGCTGGTGCTCAGACATTCTCATTGTAGCCGTAAGAGAAATTGACCACTAATCCACATCGTGAACCTACAATTATATTTTAAGTTTGTACCTAATTGTCAAATTTACATCCCAGGAACGGCCGATCGTTAGGAAATCAGCATCACGTCCAATCATAACGATTTTTTGGTCCTCAATGTTCGTGAGGGCCTTTAGCAAGTAAATGCTTCTTTGTGCTCGCCTCATTTAGCCGAATTCGATTTGGTACGCAAATGGACGGATTTAGTCTATCCATAAGGCAGAGGAAAAAAAATACGAATATCTTCCGGAAAACTGCTGGAGTTTAGTGTAACGTTAATGGGTTTGAATGTTAATCGGAATGTTAAGCTTGATAACGATCATTACTTTTATTTGTTCCAATAAAAAGAGACGTGGTTTTTTGAATAAAAGTCGAAGCCCTACTTGCTCTGCACACTTATTATCTCGGAACTCTACGTCTGGTATTATCATTTATAATATACTTTATAGGTCAACTTACAATCTGGAAAGCATCCCTCCAGTACTCTTGAGTAGTTCTTTACATTTATTGCCTTACTGATGTTAGTCCAACCAAAGTTACCGACATAGCCTTCGGGCTTTCGGGCTATTCTTCGGAATCGCCAAACTTAAGTAGCAGTGGGTAGGGCACATTGTTCGCAGAATAGATAGTCGATCGATGGGGTCTGGAATTGCAACCATGTACGGGAAAACATTAAAATAAAAACAGCGGTCGAATGCCTCCCACAAGGACCGATGACCTGGTAACGGTTGCGGGAATCCGATGGGTTACGGGAATCCGATGGATGCGAGACGCACAGGACCGATCGTTACGACAACACTTGGGGGAGGCCTATGTTCAGTATTGGACGTGTTTCGGCTGAAATTATGATGATGATGATGATGTCAATATATTTGAGTAATTCATGTAAATGATACACTCTGATCACATCCAACTTAACTCATATTATAGTTCCGGCACAATAATCGTAGCCGTGCACAAGGGAGATATAAAATAGACGTACTTACGCAATTCTCTTTCTTTGCAGATACAATGGCCACGGTGACAATATACGTGGCGCTGGCATTGTGTTGTGCCATTGAGGCCATTCACCTCAACTTCCGAACAAACCCGACCCAATTCCTCCTGGACCACCCAAGTTTGCACCTCTCTGGACCTGGTGCCGCCTACGCAAGAGTTGCAGCCTTTGGACCACAACCTGCTCGATTATCTGTCAATGGATTTGGGTAAAAAAACCTTAAAAAAAGTCAACATTTTCAAAGAACTACATCATTTACGAAAGCTATTGATCTGTTGCAGTTAAAATAATGTAAATTAAAATTGTGAAGGTATTAAAGCTCTTTCGAAAATGTAACTAACTTACAAGCACTTGCTATTTTGCATAAACGATTTTAAGGTTGCTTTTGGAACACAAATTAATGTTGATATATTATGTTAAATTATTTTCTTGAATGGTATAATTGAAATTTGCTGTTCTCAACGTATGCTTGGGAATACGGAGCATGAGTTTATGATTTTCATTTCATAACATAATGCGAGATTCTCACATAGTGGTTGCAACAGTATTATATAACGTAATAATCTGCAAGAGATGGAATACTAGAATATGACGTGTAAAATTGCGAAACGAAAAGGTTTAACAGTTTTAATATATTTCTTTCCAGGCAAAAATATCAGACTAGTATTTTTCATTAATAATAAGTGATAATGAAAAATACCAGTCTGGTATTTTTTATTAACACTTATTATTAACTAGCTTCTGCCAGCGGCTTCGCCTGCGTGAGTGTAGGTTATTCATACAAACTTTGGAGCCCCGTTTTGTACTTCATAAAAGAAAACCTTGTGCAAAATTTCACGCTCGTAGTCCTAGTAGTTTCGGCTGTGCGTTGATATGTCAGTCAGTCAGTTTTTCCTTTTATATATATAGATAAAAAATACCACTCTGGTATTTTGCCAGTGCCAGTTGTTTTACCAGCTTGAAAATCGGAAATCTTCCCAAGGGAAAACACTCCCGAGATAAAAAGTACCCTTTATTATGATCCAGGGTATATTATTATTACCTATTTATTATTAAAGATAAAGTTGAAATTAAACTTTACATATTAAACCTATACCCCAAAACTGTATAGTCTGCCGTGTGCTAAATTTCATCGAAATATCTTCGCCGTTAAGATATGACAACAGACAGACTGACAGACAGAGTTACTTTCGTATTTATAATATTAATATGAATTTGTATGGACGTCAGTAACTGTTTACACAAAGCTGATTTACCTTTTCATTTGGCGACTGCACGTTTGTATTTCGTACTTCGTATATTCCTAGTGCCCCGGTTTTCCTCCGCTCCGAAACTGAAAAATTTCCACCTTGATTTTAAGGACAGGCTCTTATCCACAAATTGTACAATAATTTGTTTGCACTGTGTTTGCACTGAATGCTAATTCGCTCTTTGTGTTGCATGTACCTGTTTTAAAATGCACTGATTCTGTCTACAGCCCGACGATTGACCCAGCCCACTATGGATCGCCGACAAGGTTACTTGCTCTTTATGTGTTTGACTAATACTATTAACTAAATAACGATTAATTAATCTGCAGTTTTATGTGTAGTTAGTTTAATCTTTGTTAACTATTAACGACACTAATAAAGTAAGAACACAGAACTAATCTATACGTATATAAGTTTAGAATAATATTGACCTCCAGCCCATAAATCAGACTAAAAAAAAAGAACCTATGAAAATGACAAACAGAAAATATATTTTGCATTTATGTTAAACAAATACGTTTAACTCGTAATATTCATAAAATACGATTTACTAAGAACCTAATTTCATGCCAGATTTGAACATAAAATACTACAATTTAACAATATGACGCTGAAATACTTTATAGGCTTTAATCGTCCATTATTTTCATTTCGACACATATAAACCTAACATAAAATAAATAATGTAGTGATTTATGAATATTGCTTGAGCTTAAAAAGTAGCGTAAAAAAGATTGCCTGTAAAAAAATCGTATTTACACATGACCTTGTTTTATCAGTCCATTTTACCTCTACATTATATTTTGTATTACAAAGTGAATACATTTCATATAGATGTAAGCCTCAAATAAAGCATAATATCACTTCATGTTACGGTCCTCATGTTACGATATTTTACTACATTTGTTATTTAGGATTCGTTCTCGAAAAAGTGAAAAAGTTAAGACATTTTTCATTAGTTGAGTCCCTTTATTGAACACATTTATTAGGTACCTCGTACGTAGCAATCTAGGTATATTAAAAGTCTAAATGATGGAGCTAGGAGCTGGCACCACGGTTAGTTTTCGCATCATTGAGTCACGATTAATTGCGTGACGACACGGTGGACGCAGTGGTTTGGCGGTTAGCTGCTGTCTTTTATGTCACGGGTTGGATTCCCGCGTGGAACAAATATATGGCCTACAGGTAGTTGTTCCGGGTTAAGGTGTCTTGGATCGTGAACGCACCCACGACTCTGGAGTCATGGTTAGTGTGGGACGACATTTTTTACAAAGATGAAGAAACATTAAAAGTAAGATAATATAGCAGCTTCTAATTTGTCACTTACAAACAATGGGGACGAAAGGTTTTGGAGTGGCAACCACGTACCGGAAGACGCAGTGTTGGAAAGCCTCCCATAAGGTGGACCGATGACCTGGTGATGGAGGTCTATGTCCAACTGTAGACGTCTTTTGGCTGAAATGATGATGACATAAGCAAAGACCTAAATATAAAAGCAGTATAAATAAATAAATAAAAATAAAAAAATCGGTCCACAATTGACCGGAAAATCGGTGAACATACATAAAAAAAAAACAACATACATTCAACCGAACTTCAAAAAAGAGGAGGTTATATACCTCCTCTTTTTTGAAGTCGGTTAAAAAACAGCATCATTCTTTGTGTCTACAAGTATTTACAGATAGGCTGTTGAGGCATTAGACTGTGTCAGTCCACCAGGATCAGTGCCTTCCTAGGCCTCAGGATTTTTTGAAAGAATTACCGGCCCCGGAACACAAAGGGCATTTGAAGGAACACGTGTGGGTTTTTGACAGTAAAAGTCTGATACTTCCTTCTCCCTCCACGAGTATCAATTTTTAACAAACAGACTTTCATGTTTACGATGAATTTATAGAATAGGATAGGATACAATCCTACATTAGCTACATATGTATTTAATAGATATTACTCACGCTCTAAATCTATTGCTGTTAGCAGCACGTGTGGGTACAAACGCCAACAAGATTCTCCAGAAATTTTCTCTTGAACGATTTTAGAGTTTTAATGAGCAAACTTGACTCCGTGTGAACTTTCTTTACCACTCCCGCAGGGTAAAACTGAACAAGTGAAGGTTGCGGTATATTTGCCAGGAAAAGCGAAGGCTGTAGTAGGAAATGTGTTCTTGAAGTTGAAATGCATGACAAACTTCTCGATGAACATGATATTAAATTGTACAAATGGTAGCCTCAGGATTTTGTACAAAGTTCTTCTCAATTAAAAAATTTGCTGTAAATATGTTAAAATTGATGTTCCTTTAGAATATAGAATTTTCTTGAGAAGCACCAAATACATTATTGACACCTTTACTGTGTATATTTTTCTACAAGTTTTTTTATATCCTTCTTAACTAACAACTATGCATGCCAATGACTTACTTAGGGCCTGTGCATACCGCATTTTAGAAACGTGCGTCGGCGGCGCGCTTTTATCCTATTATAGATCTACAGGCTGCGTCTGACTCGCGTGTGTACCGCGTCTGTATCGCTACAAACGCGCGCCAACGGCGCGTTTAAAAAACGTGGTGTGCACAGGCCCTTACCAACATAATTATAGCACCTGCATGCCATTTCTTCAACAAACAAAACTAATTTTTAAAATCTTTCTCTTTGGCATAGTTTCAGCAACCCGCCACCTCCACTAGGATCTGGTCAGGACCCGGCAACTCAGACCTGTGGTCTGTCACCTCCATTCTGTGCCAAGTCCCGGTACAGGGCCATTGATGGCTCCTGCAACAACTTTGAGCGGCCATCATTAGGCATGCCTCAGACACCTTATGGACGATTGGCACCCTATAATTATGCTGATGGTGAGTACACTAAATTTAGTTTCATTTTTGAATTTCAAATTTATTACAATTTATTTTTTCTTTTATTCTTTTGCAAAGATTTCGCTTTCTTTTGTGTGCAAAGGTAATTTTATTATAAAGAGTTTTTGTGTAATAAGAGCAACATAATATATGCGTCTTTGTATATATAGTAAATAGTTTGTGGGATAGGTTAAATTACTAAATTGCAGATTAAGTTTTTTAGTAACAATTAGACCTGTGTTGTCTTGGCTATTTGTACCAGTGCTCTGGAATGCAAAGGCCAACTGAAGAAACACAGGTAGGTTTTAGTCTGTAAAAGTGTAATACACGACCAAAACTAAATATCATTTTAATCTACCACATTATATTCATCATCATCATCATCATTTCAGCCGAAAGACGTCCACTGCTGGACATAGGCCAAGTGTCACACAGTGTGTATTTTAAATATTAATAATGTTGTCTTTTTAATGCATTTGATTATACTGTTTATTTGAATTGCTAGCCTAACAACCGAATAAATTTTATGGCACGAAAATAGACTCGCTACACGAATGTATATTCCACGTCAGCTCAACGTAGCAAATGATTTACGAATGCACGAAAACGCGCTCCAGGTCGGTGCTCGGCTTATGCAAATGTCTAATATGCCCACGTTTCAGACATTTGCATGCCATTTCAATCGTCACTGGCAGACCTGCATTATTGATGGCTGCTCACTAAATCTACAAATTAAACGCAGGAGTAATTTAAAAGGGAATTGAGTCTCGACCTCTCGAATGATTCGTGAACTTTGAAGACTAGTGGCATCGTTTATTGGATTTCTAAGTGTCCTCCCAAGTTCTATGGCCTTTTTATTGTCTGAATCAATTTAATTTAAAGTATTTTATCTGCATTCGGGACAAATAATCTCTTTTAAATCGTTTTATTGTTTTGTCCCGTCAAGGTTTATAATAAATATATTAGCAGTATTGTGTAGGTTTCTAATACCAGTGCTTTTGTTTACAATAAACTACGGTCGTATGGTGTAGTAAAATGCCAAAATTATAAAGAGAAAATATTTTGATAATGGTGAAAACTCGCTGATAATAATTGAGATATTTTGTATTCTGTTTATTAAAACAACGGCTTAGCAGTCGGAACTGAATCAAATCTTTTTTTCAGTTTATTGTAATGATATAAACTCAAGTTTATCTATTAATTGATGGCCGTAAGGTCTAGAAGATCTCACAAGCCGGATTTACTGAACAAAATCTTTTGAAATACGTTTTTGGCAGTAAATATCAAAATGTAATACTCAACTCAATAATTATTTCAATAAATAATTACACATTTTCAGATTTCAGTTGGGTCATAAGTTAGTGTCTGTGATAATTTTTTTTGACCTGGAAATTTAAAAAAAAAAGTCGTATATCATAGTTATTGGTTGGTAAGAAAACTAGTTTTGTAAAAGGAATCTTACAAAACTAGTTATTGATTTCTCTTCTCTGGGTTTTGTTTTTTCTGTAATATTGCCATATTTAGAATCTTTTTCGTATGAAATTTTCGAAGAATCGTCTTATTACCCATCCTGGCTTCACAAGGACACAAAATATGTACAAAAACCTTCCTCGATTTTTGCTCTTTCTATTAGTATAAACTACATCATTATCTATTGCAAGATTTAGGAGGAGTTCGTTAATAAACTGAAAGACAAATGCGGAGATTTTGTTGTTAAATTGACATCAAATTCTGATGGGTAAATATTTTTATTGAAGCTTATAACAATACAATTGGAAACGTTTTACTAAAATCTATTCAGTGGAAAAGGGTTCAGAGGTCTTTGCAAAAATGCCTTTGCACGGTAACAGATCACATAAGTCAATGTGATAAATATGTAAGCACCAAAAATTTCAACAAAGGTTTTGTAGTAAGGATACACATTCAAAACTACACGAGCGTAAGTAATACGCGCGTAGCGGAGATGCTTCATATTAGGGATGGTTCGTAACCCGCAGCTACGCGCACTACGCGCGTAGCATGCGTAGTACCACGCGTAGGGTGCGTGCGAAGAAGGTAACGTGGGCTACAACAAATTACCTATAAAAAGTGTTTGTGATGGAAACAAAAAACCGGCCGTGTGTGAATCGAACTCGCGCAGTAAGGGTTCTGTACCACTAAATATACAAAATTGGACACTATATCTACCTACTACCTTTTTTAGTCTACCTAGTACCGTTATTAATATCGAACAAAAAACGGCAATAAAATCACGTTTGTTGCATGGCTTCAATGTTTATTTTATTTGAATTTAATCATTTATTTCTATAGTAAATTTACAACTAAACATTCTCTGAATATTTCAAGCGTCTTCCTGTTGCTGTTATTAGTATCAATTAAAAAACGGCAAAATAACACGTTTGTTGTATGGGAGCCCTGCTGAAATATTTATTTTATTCTGTTTTTAGTATTTATTGTTATAGTGGCAGCAGATAATTTCAATTTAGACAATTGAAATTATCTGCTATCACGGTTCATGAGACCGGATGACTGGATGGTGGGTTGTGATGATGTGTGCCTGGTGACAGACAGACGGACAGTGGAATCTTAGTAACAGGGCCCCGTTTTTACCCTTCGGGTACGGAATCCTGAAAGATTAACTTATTTGTTTTTAATATACTGTTAGTACGGGCTTGTTCAGTAACAGTACTGTCCTTATACATGGCAGATGTTTTTTTTTGTTTTACTTAATCAAGAATAATAAATTCTCAAAAGGCTTACTGCAGTTATCATAAAATATTTTTATTCCGTAATTATCTCAGTATTGTAAATCCCTTCCTAACAATCAATCATTTCCGCTGGTTCCATTTCCAATAAGATAACTTCCTTCTATTTATTACTTCAGACGAAGGGTATAGCCGCCATTTTCCTTAACTGACGATGGTTTGATGAATGATTGTGACGCTTAGCAATTAATGTATTGTGCATATATATATATATAAAAGGAGACAAGGAGAAACTGACTAACTGACATATCGACGCACAGACGAAACTACTGGGAAGAAGCGTAAAATTTTATACAAGGTTTCCTTTAATGACGTAGCGACGGTGAAGTGCCAATACCTTCTAACTAACATAAATTACTTTTTAGCGCTTTTAATTCAAATGTGTGTTTCCGCATGTTTTTGTGAAATCTCTGAAGCGAATATTTAGTTGCTAATGCACCAAATTAAATTGTGGAAACACTTCCTAACTAAACCAACATGTCAATTTTTAGTATTATCTTCTAATGTTTTTAAGACAAACATTTTTTGACTTCGACGGTTAGGAGTTCTTGTCACTTCGCCGTCGGTAGGCGACCACTAAGAGAGGATTTTCCCAAATTCACCCCCTAAGGACATGAAACGGGGGTCCAAAGTTTGTGTGGAGAAACCTACTTTTATGCGGGCGAAGCCGCTGGGCAGAAGCTAGTTAAACCACAAAAATTGGAAACTTCTGGTAAAATAATTTTTAAAAAATAAAGCAAAACTTGTTTAAATCAGTTACAAATGCCAGATTTGTATTGTTAATGCAGATACCTACAGCTAAATAAATGTAGTTTTAAAATAATACCTTTAATTTAAACGATGATTTTATATTTTTTTTCCAGGTGTAAGCGCCATGACACTATCGTCCTCCGGCCGTCCACTCCCGAATCCCCGAGATATCAGTCTCCGGTTGTTCCCCGACCGACAACTGATCGACCCCATTTGGAATCTCAACACACAACAGTGGGGACAAATTATAACCCACGACATGTCACTCACAGCCGGCGTAGTACAGTCCCGTAAGTTGGAGTAATTTCTTAGAAGTTGAAGGACGAAAAAGTTTGGTTAGGCTCTGTGTTACCTAATTGTACTCTTGGGAAAAGAATTTGGTGTGCAGGAGAAAAAAGTAAATGCTCTACTCAATAATTATCTTTAGAATTACCAATATTTTACCAATTAGTAATAATTTAGCCAGGAGTAAACATGTTTAGAACTAAAAGAATATATATTAGTTTAGGAAAAAAAAGCGCCTGTGATAATATAAAATGTAATACCATAATCTCAATATTGTTATTATTCGATCAATATCCATCGTTATGTATTGCGTAGCAACTAAATGTCATATACTGTGAAAAGAATATTTTATCAGGGCGACGTTGTAGTAAACGTGTATGACATTCTAAGGTGAAAGAAAGAAGGTTGTTTTGAAAAAGAAAATGAGTTTAGTTCGTTTATTGACCACCCACCAAAAGGTCGTCGTACAACAACAGGTACTAACTTAACTATTAAATTGAGTGTATCCACGTTAAGCGCGTACAAAATGGGTGTAGGTGTAGATTTACGCTGGGATTATCGGATTTCGTTCAAACAATGTTTCTCATGTGAACTTTAGTATCACTAGTAAAGTGTTACTTATTCGTAAGTTAATAAGCGTATAATAAACTGTACGAAATAAAAATAAAGAACGTCTGTATCTACCTTACATATTATATTATTATACTTTTCTTGAGAAAAAGAACAACGGTTCTTTTAATCTTCATTGCGTGCATTTATTTGATTGAAACATATTAGTTTTGCCTTTCAATATGTCTGTACATAATGTAAGTTGACAGCAGGTTTATTGGGCGTTGGAATCAATATTTCAAAATCTGGAGTTAATACTTTAAGCTTAGAGTAATCTTTAATAATTAATTTTAATTATTTTTCTACAGCCTTTTCGACTGAAGCTGAGAGTAAGTTAAATGTCTATGTGTATGTGTTACTAAAATTAATCATTTTCTGCATCATTCGTCTATAACATTTTGTGTCACGATTTCATATTTTGTATGTGTATGACTTCTAACACTATCGCATGATTTATAGAATGTTAATAGCCCATAATAGGCTTACGGAAAAGCCTGGGTTAGTAAATACTTCAGACTTGTACGTACCTAAGTCAAAAAGCATCTTTTGAACTTTTTTATAAAACATAACACAAAAAAAATGTTTGGTAATTATTCACACGTGAGGAATTGATATTTTACAATAAACAAAATATTTGATTAGTTCAATCAAATATTTTGTTTATTGTAAAATATCTGAATTGGTTTTCTGTTATAGAATTATAAGAAAAAGTATTTTTCTAATGTAGTTAAGTTTCAAAAAGAAATGCGAAAAACTGGCCAAGTTCAAGTCGGCGTCGAGCGCAAAAGGATCCAATCGTTTTTTTTTAACCTTTATAATGGTTTTATAAGTATAAGACTATGTACTTCCTGTATTAACAAAAAAGAATTAGGCTTAATAGTATTGGAGATAATTTTGTTAAATAAATTTACCAAATTTAAAATTATCAAAAAAAAATATTTGTAAACTAAACAATGAGTCCTTTCGTTTATATATTTCTCAAAGTGTAACCTCTTAATAAAGATTTATTTACTTAAATTACGCGTCCTTGTTAGGAACAAAGAAGTTCATATGACTGGCAATATCCAACTGAATTAGTCCAGTCGATTCGGAGCTAATTGGCTGTGACTGACAAACGGCTAAGGGTTCCAATGTTTCATACTGGCGTTTGGAACCCTAAAGTTCAATAAGTGTTCAACATTGAAGAGCAAAGAAATTGTTTCGGAAAAGGTGTTTCTACTTTTGTCACGACTTATCTCGATCGTCAAACAAAGTTGTTCTTGAATATCGATGAAAATATTTGAACATTTTTTCGATTTTAAGAGACAAGTTTCTCTCGCAATCAAAACACGTCTTTTTACGACTGACTGCTCAAACGATGCTGACTACGATGGATTCGACTTAATAAAACCTTATCTATTGTACAAAAAATGGTGGATCAGCAATATAAGGAAAGGAAAATGGTTCCACAAAAATATTTCAGGCAATTTCCTTGTTTCGTGGCGGTTTGTTTAGAAGAATTTATGTTGCCAAAAAATTACGAGGAGACACTTTACGAATATTTGTTAAGCTTTTCTTTATTCTCAAATATGTGTTCTGTGTAAAATGTCTCAATTTTTTTCTATGAAAAGATATTAGAACCAAAAAATATTAATAAATTAATATAAGTTTAATGAACTAAAAAAAAATTTTTCCCATAAAAAAAGTACAACCAACTTCACAAAAAAAAAAAACATTAAAAAGTGCAAAATAACTTCGGATGTCGGTGTTTCTATAATAATAATAATAATAATAATAATATTCCACAACTATCACACAACGCCGTCTAGTCCCAAGCTAAGCAGGGCTTGTGTTATGAGTACTAGACAACTGATAAACATACTTATATATTTCTAGATACATACATATTATAGATAAATTACACCCAGACACAGAACAAATGATCGTGCTCATCACACAAACATTTGTCCTGGGTGGGAATCGAACCCACGACCTCCGGCATAGCAGTCAGGGCCACTAACCACTAGACCAACAGGCCAGTCAATATAATATAATAGTCATAATAGTTATGTCTCTTCGTTATTTAACGTCGTCATCGTCGTTCGTTGTTATTTATTTTTTTCGTTTTGTAGTAGGTACTCTTTTGGTTATGGTAACTACTAAAAAGTACTCCTCAGCCAAACTTAAATAAGTTCTATAGTAAGATACTTATAAAATTTACTCATTGCATAACAATTCCAATTAGCCAAGCCCAGGCCTACCTTCCGGCTTCATCATCAGATCAGTTAGATATATCCCTCACTCTTCTTTCAGTCAGTCATCGACTACACGCATACACAAAGCAATTTTACTTGTTACTACAGTTCTGCTGTGATCCTATGAAGAGTTCAGTTCAATATCTTCGAAGTTCATCATCAAATCATAACAATTTTTCTATGAACCTATCAATCAAAAAAAAAAAAAATTAAAATTTTGAACATACTTACATTAAGAAAAAAAAAAAAAATTCTGCTGAACATAGAACCTCCTTCTTTTTGAAATCGGTTAATAAAATAAAAGCCCTTAAGAACTAACTAAAAGTAATCTAAAGTATGGCGTCGAAAAACTCCTCGGCAGGTTGATGAGATTAATGTGACAAAATCACAAGGGGTTTACTAAACATGTTATGAAGACTGTTTTCTAGGATGCATTTGGCATGAAGCCTAAGTATTTATTTTCATAAAGTAGTGTAGTATTTTTCTGTGTTTAAATTTATAAAGCCACATCTCATTACTATGTTAAGTTACACCAAACGTGCCTTAAAACTAGTGCTCGGTTGTAGAAAAAACTTGAACATCGTTCCGACCGATTCTGGTTATGGCTGTATTTTTATAGCAATTTCTAGATAGTTAGCTAAAAATACATTCTTCATTAAAAATTATTGAAAATCTCATGAAAGTGCGATTTTAAAAACTTTATCTGTTACTTTATCTAGAGCCTCTAGTATCTTCTACTTCAATGTATAAATCCTTTTTTGCTGCTACAGATAAGGAACTGGTGACTTGCTGCGACGACAATGGTAGACTGACTCCTGACGTCACTACGAATCCAGTGTGTGCACCTCTGCTGATTCCTCCGAATGATCCCATCCACGGCCCTCAAGGAACCCAGTGCATGAACTTCGTTAGAACTGGTACTACCAGGGATAGGGGATGCACGTCTCCATATGAGCCTGCTGAACCGGTAAGGAAATATTAAATATTTGACATCATGGCTATATTCTCCGAAGAGTAAAGTCTTCTTCATTATATCCATATTAATTTCTCCAGGAATGTTAAACGATAAAACCCATCATCAGATAATCTCAAGCCACAGTGTTTGTCAGTGTTTGTTGTCACAATATTGAATATGTCGCTCCATCTTTAAAAGAGACTTTGACCCCTGAGTTTGTTTCGGTGTTTCTTCTCAGGGTAGTCAGCTAGGAAACACCGGCCTCATCAAGTTTAAAAAGATAAAAAAAATTGACGTATAATAGTACATTATGATATAAGTGTGTAATGTTTGTGATTACCGTCGAGGCGGTATTTATAATAATAATAATAATAATTGTTTATTGTTCAAGAAGGTACAGATGGTGCGAAAAAGAACTTAAACTAGTAACAGCAAGATAGTTTACAAGTTTATGAACTATATTATATGATAGAGCAATATGAAGTACATGGTACATCTGTTGACAATATACGTTTCCCTGTCTCTTAAACTAGGGTATACCTGTATCTTAAGAGACAGTTGACGGCCAAAAGGCTAAGTTCTTATATTACATATTTTATAAGTGAGGACACTGTCGATCTATCCATCCACAATTAAACAGTTATCAGAAAATGATAAAAAGAATAAAATTAAATAGTTAAATTGTTGATAGTCTTGTGAGTGTGTAATGTGTATGCATGTGTGTGCTTGTGTATGTGAGTGCGTGTGTAATGTGTATGCATGTGTGTGCGTGTATATGTGAGTGCGTGTGTATATGTGTGTGCGTATGTGCATGAGCGTGCAAATGCTAGGTTAAGTAAGTTAAAAGTGATTCTGTGTGATCATAATCTTGTTGGAGTAGCCACTCAGTGAGTTTCTGTTTAACTTCCCATTTTGTCAGATCAAGTATATTAAGATGTTTATGAATTTTTCTGTAAATGAGAGAGCTGAGAATATGATATTGATGTTTGGCAAAGGTTGTACTATGAGGAGTACTTGGAGGGATAAAGGTACGTTTTTTCTGGTTGGGAGGGGGTAGGGATGAATGTTTTTTAAGGACCGAGTAGAGCACAAAGAGTTGACGAACTGTAAGAACTTTACAGTCGGAATACAGTTGAGTTGTTGGGTATCTGTAGGGTTTTCTGATCATAACTTTAAGTATAGCTCTCTGTGCTCTCTCTAGTATGAGAAGCAGTGTTTTACATGCCCCTCCCCACACCGTAATACAATATCCTAGTACCGATTGACAGAGGCCAAAGTACACCATTTTTAAAGTGTCAAGATTAGCAGATTCTCTCAAGGACTTAAAAATATGTAAGAGACGGAGGGTTCTGGTGGTGAGAGCCTCAATTTGTTTATCCCATCTTAGTTCACTATCTATTTGTACACCTAGATATTTAACGCTGATTCTTCTGGTAAGTTTAGGACAGTTGCATGATATGAGCGTACTAGAAGGGACCTGGCATGAGTGAGCAGTAATCGAGAACGTGTCTGATGGTGAGTTATTACGTCTTATAGCAAATGGCATGTAGGTGGATTTTAGTAGATTGAGTGTAAGTAGTTTCAAGTTTAGCCATGTCATTATGGTACTTAATGCAGACTCTGCTGCTGTTTTGACGCTATCCCAAGTAGGTCCATGTACTATTATCGCTGTGTCGTCAGCGTAAGTAAAAATTTTGCATTGTGGTAACTTTAAATTGCATAGGTCATTTATGTAAATTTGGAATAAACTGGGCCCCAGAATGCTACCCTGCGGGACGCCGAAGGAGACAACTTCTTCATCACTGAGGTGAGAACTGATTTTAACACGTTGAGTGCGGTTTCTCAGGTAGTCTTTAAATATTTCAAGGGCAATTCCTCGTACACCAAGCAACTCCAGCTTAGAGATCAGTAGGGGAACAGAAACTGTGTCAAATGCCTTGGACAGATCCAGAAATATGCCTAGGCATTTAGTTTTGCTATCCAGATTCTTCACTACATGTTGCGTCAAGTCAAGTACTGCGTGTTCTGTTGATATACTTTTCCGGAAGCCGTACTGATTCTCAGCGATTATATTGAACCTATCCAAGAAATCTTTAAGGCGGTTGTTGAGTATCCTTTCCAGAATTTTAGAAAGTACAGGTAACACCGATATGGGTCTATAGTTATTGACACAGTTTCTGTCTCCCCCCTTATGAATAGGATGCACTAATGCCTTTTTTAAGGCATCAGGAAAGACACCATTTTGCAAACAGCAGTTAAAAAGGTAAGTTATGTGAGGAACTAACACATTTTTACAGTTCTTTAATAGTAAGGGTGATATTCCGTCCCAGCCAACAGCACTGTCATTATTTAATTGAAGTATAAGTGACTCTACTTCGGCTTCATCTACATCTAGCAGAGCCAATGAGTTGATAGTGGGGTTGGAGATATTACAAGAGGACGATCGGTGTTTTGGGAGCAAGGGGGGTTGTGCACCGGATTGAATATTTGCCGCCAGGTTTTTGCCAACGTTAGCAAAGAAATGGCATACTTTGTTAACGGAAGAATAGGGATTATCACATAAATTTAGAAGCTCTTCAGGTATAGTTCGAGTTTTAGATGTGTTTGTAATATTCTTAATGGTTTTCCACAACTCTCTAGGATTGTTTTTCGTTCTCTCCAGTTCATTTTTTTCATATGAAATTTTCAACTTGCGAAGTAAGGAGTTACAAAAGTTTCTATATCGAGTGTAGGTTAACTTAAGTATTAGATTATCGGGTGCTTTTTTGGACTTATTATGAAGTTTATCACGGTTTTTCATACATTTTAGAAGACCCGGTGTTATCCACGGTTTTATAGTTCGTTTGCGTCTAGGAATTTTAATTTGTACTGAGTTATTTGATATTATAGATGTTATTATAGTGATGAATTTGTTCATGGATAGATTTGGATCGTTAGTTACATAAATATCTGAAAAGTCCGTGTTTAGTAGATTCTGCACAATAGCTTCATGATTTATACGGGTGGTAGTGTGTCGTAAATTTCGAACAAGTTTAGGGTGAGCAATAGATAAAAGAGTGGGTCTATGATCGGTAATGTGGGAGTCCAGCACGAGTGTGGTAACAGGTAAGTTGGTTTTTAGGAATGTGTGATCTAGGCACTTGTCTAGCCGGGTAGGGAATAGGTGGGTAGGGAGAAGTCCGTGAGAAGCATTAAGCAATAAATATTCCAGGCTCCGCTGGTTTCTATTATCTTGCCTTATATCGATATTAAGATCCCCAACAAGAGCGACATTTGTAAAGGAGGATATTTCACTGTGGACGTGATTAAGACTTGCTAGAAATTTATCATAATTTTCTTTCGAATTGTATGATGGCGATCGATAGACTGCCACCACTGCCAGCTTATTATCCAATTGACATACCAGGCAATTTCCACACTCAAAATCCGGTTCCCACACTGTACTTTTTAAGCTCTCTTTTATATAAAAAACTACGCCATCATTTTGATTAGAATTCGTTTTCGTACTGTATGATTGAAAACCATCAAGTTTAGGTAAATTAAATGTTTTACTGAGCCAGCTTTCGGTCAATATTATGATGTCATGATTTATACCAGTTTGGCTCAGTAATACTTGAAGTGAATCGAAGTTTTTATTTATACTGCGAATATTTATGTGTAAAAGATTTACATTGTTTGTGTCAAAAAGTTTAACATGTTTTTGGCAATTATCAGGGCTGCAGATAGCCGCATCTCCTACGCAGAGTTGGTCAAGGTCGTTGTTTATATTAATGATGTTAGCCATTGATCTATGTTGTTGATTACACAGAAATATTGTTTGATATAAGGTGACTGAAAGTGTTTGAGAGAGTTATGTGCTATTAAGTAGTAAGAGCTTTGCTTTTTTGTGTGTATGGGAATTTTGTGCGTGTGTGTAGAGTGATTAAGGAGATTGTTTTTGTGCAGAGTGTTATTGGAGTACATAAGTTTGTGATTGAATTTATTGTAACATGAGAGGTTGTGTAACAAATAATTAGTTCTTATACAGAGAGAGTAAAAAATAAAATTTTTAGGGCAATTAAATACCATTAGAGTGGCATGCAATAATGATAACTTATACAAATAAAAAGATGTTGCGTAGTTACGTTTTAGACCCGAGCCGTGGCGAGGGTCTTAAGAGAGCCTAGAACGGTAATCATTAATTACTCACGTGTGTCATACGACGTTTTACAATATACTTGTGAAGAAAACAACAGTAAAACTAGTAAAATTTTCTGTGACATGGCGGTAAAAATCTGTTTTCTGTTTTCATAACGCGCTCATCATTTATTTTATTTACCCTTAGAGGAAGGCTAAGGTATTTTGATCATACTGCCTAGTCTTACGTTTATGCACCGTTTATATTTTCTTGCGTGAAAAGTTTTTACGATAATGTCTTTCGTAGTGACAATAGTATACGGATGTAACATTTTAATTAATTTTACTTAATTAAGTAATACAGCCACTGAACTTCACTGGATTAAAAAAAACACGCCAAAATCCGCGCGCATCTGAAAATGGCGGCCAAAGACTACAAAAAAAAATATATTTGAAGGTACGATTTATTTACTAAATGTTTTTTATTAAATAAATCGTTTGTACAAGATAAATTTGTCCATTTTAACTTGTAAATTGGATGAAATATTATGAGTAAGTAAGACACTAATTTATGTAAGTACTATTGAACGGGAATTTAATTAGAATTCAAAATTTGTTTTGTGAACAAAGAGGTTGAACAAAAAGGTTTTAACTACATTATAGCACTAGTGCGTAATGGTAATCAAAATGTCACAGGTTGGTAACGAGTGCCATTATATACCTAAGTGCAGTGCAATAAGAGTCACTTTCTGAGCAAGTGTGTTGTAAAAGTGTTTTATAAACCTATTTGCAGAATAAATATTATTTATCATAGGCAAATTTTGAATTTTAAAGAGTTAAGTTATTTTGAATGATTGTAATATGTTTTACTTATAGGGTGACTAGTAATTAGTGTACAAACATTTTTTATTATGGGAGCAAAGCCAAAAAAGTTGTTGGTTATCATGAGCACAATCACGTGTTTAAGTATCGTACACTAATTGCCAGTCACCCTAACTCTTGCTTCGTCTGACGTAGGCTTAATATCATTAATATTGCCAATAATATTTTTGGTTCGTTAGAATTTGGTGTTCTTACAATTGAAAAAATTACATAGATAATATTAATGTCTATAAATTAAATGTCCAGTCAGTTTGAAAAGGAATTATGTTATAAACTATGCAGAGATTTCAAAGTTCTTGGTGCGACTTGCCCTCTGAGCTAAATCTATCTGAAATTGTTTCTTCTCCTTTTTGTATTATATGATTTTCTTGATATATAAAAGTGGTTGTATCCAGCCTCCCACAAAGCCCCCGAGACGAAATGGACCGGCCTTTTTTTAGCTAAGGGTCTGAAGCAAATATTTACTCATTATTATACAGACCAAAATAAAACAAGTAACTAAGCTTTGTATTTTTCTTCGATAGGGCTTAGAATATATTCTTATCATGTTCAAAACGTAGTCTTGTTCAGCTAGGCTTTTCCTAATTTTACTAGGCTAGTTTTACAAATTGCTTGACTTGACTGAGTAAAAAAAATCTTATTAAATGCGTCAGAATGTTCACAAAAGTATTTAATTTTCAACGGTTTAGAGCCTTGGTATTAAACTCTTTGAAAATTACTTTTATTTTATTTAAAGTAAATTTAATAACGTCCACGTCAATTTCAACTTTACATCACGTATTTCACAGACAATTTATTATATTTCGAAATCCCTTTTTACTTTAAATTTGGGCTCTTGTTTAAAATAAAAGCAAAAAGTTATGTTGTGGAGAGTCTAAAATAAAGTCAGAAATGTTTGCCTATTCAGAATTTTGCAGACCACTCATGATATTATTCAAGAGAAAAATAAACAGTAGCTAAAAGATTTAGTACACTCAGGAGGCAAAACGCATGTTAAACATACGGGAAACATGAATGTCATTTTCTGTGCCATTACGTTTCACAAAGGAGATAAATATGAATAATAAAACTCAGTTGCTGTACCTACTCAGAAAACGCTTAGCCTGGTTTTTTAAACAGGATATACGACAGGCTTTATAAAAACGCATGAACTTAATAAACTTTAACTTAAAATCATATAAAGACTAACAACCGCCCAAAGCTCCGCTTGCTGAATTTAGTACTTATTTTAGTATTAAAATACTTTTTAAGTATTAAAAGCCCTTATGTTTTAATCCAGGATATAAACTATCCTGCTACCAGATTTAATTCAAATCCGTTGAACTGCTTGATGGAATAACAAACATTCATACACTCAAATATATACAAACTTTTGCCATTATGAAATTAATGTGATAGTGTAGCGAGGAGAGATTCTGCGAAGCAGTAATGCTAGCAAAGACCGCACGCGCGAGGGCTCTCACGTCCCAGCCGCCGGAATCCCGATTCCGTTTTCTAGCCATCGTAGGCGTACACTTTCGGAGAGCGAGCTATGGGTAGCACCGGTAGCACGCTGTCCGGTCCTCCGGTAAATGTCTGTCTGTCTATCTGGACCGAACCCAAGTCATCGACGGCGCGGAGTGTTCCACGTCCGCCTCGAGGAGATATCAGCAAATCGTAGGGGCCTAGCAGGGTCGAAGCCTACTGGGGCCACGGGTTCGCTTCTGAAAAGAAAATCCGGGACTCTGGAATGCAAGGCAACGAAGGCACATAGTAGCTGGTTTAGTCAGTGAAAGTTTGACACGCCCTCGCGCTCCGCTCAAGGGTGGGGGATGATTTCTCACCTAAAAAAAAAATGTGGTAGTGTGATATCCTCATTGAAACTACTTTGACGTACGGTTCAATTTCCAAACCACTTAAGTTATCTCACAAATTCCAAATCGATTTCAATTCGGACAATGGAAGCAAGCTTCACATTTTTATCTGAACAGGTCCCCAGAGGTGCTCACTGATCACGGTATAAGATTTCAATGTAAAGAGAGTAAATCAAACAACCCTGCTCGGTCAATTCCGAATGTTCGGTCACTGTACGCTTGGAAACTTTTGTAAATAAATAAGTTGGGATGAACGTTACTTGGCCTGGGAATTGGATTTCGAAGTTTGGAAATATTTGCTACTTAAACGAATTTCATTTCGGCATTTGAGAACAAATAAACGAATTTGGCTTTAACTCGTAATCAAAGTCTAATCTACTTAACAATAAAGATAATTATGATTAGTCTGCTCAGAGTCTGTAGTGATAGTCTCTAACTTTTACAACTTTCAATTTGTGATTCTGGCATGATCCTTCAATAACTAGTTTGCTTTCTGACGATGCGATGTATTGTTGTTTGAGTTAAGATTCAAGCTTCATTTGCTGTTAAACACAACAAACTAATCTAGCCAATATTATTTTCATAAAATAACCCTTTCGATAATTGACTCGAATTGAATTTTTCATTGTTACTGACAATAAAGGATCTTGGAACTGCACCTAGTATGTTGTATGCCAAACATAATACTTAGGGCATACTGAAAATTTCTGTATTCTGACAAATAAGACTTACGAGACATACATTTTCAAAGTATATTAACTCGTAATTAATGCATTTTTGCATTCGCTGAAACCACAGTACAAAGCAGTTGGACCAGTCTTCTATAGGACCTCTTCAATAGCTTTATGGAACATTCACCGCCGATTCAGGGCTCGTAAAACGTGTGCCTCTAAGTTTGTCTTTAATTTTTGGAAACAAATAGAAGTTGTAGGGTGCGAGGTCCAGGCTGTAAGGCGGATGCGTCTGGATTTTTTTATGACTCTGGGCAAGCAAGTGTTGACTTACCAATCTGCAGCCACGATATTATAAATCGATATTATAAATAAGATATTATAAATTAACCAATCTCCTGTTACGATATTATAAATAGCCAATGACTGTTCTCCATTAAACTTTTTTATAATTTTACGGTACCACTGGATACGCAGTTATTTCTGGCCCTCCGTTAAGTCATGTGGTATGCATCGAGTGTAAAGCTTCCGAACCTTCAGATGCACATATAAAATGTTTTGCACTTAGCTCATCCCAATGTCTAACAAAGCACGATTTAGCTGGCAAGTAAGTAATTTGTTTGCCAGTTTCAATAAGTTGTCGTACGGTGTCGATATTCGAGTCTGTAACCGCAGTCGCCGGCCGACCTTTACGTACCTCGTCATAGATCACGTCCACGTCTAAATTCTCCAAACCACGAATACACAGTGCTGCGACATGGCGCTTCATTACCAAATGCCAAATGAAGTCTCTGGTAACTCTCATGTTGATTTAATGCCACAACAGAAATCATAAAAAATCATTGAAGGAAAATGTTCATGAGTTAAATTCATTTTGATAGCACACACAATCTTCGAAAGGACGCTACAATGAAAAAACAAATGACAGTTTTAAAGTAACATGCTCGCTAAGAGCATTGCTAAGAGCACCATTTTCGAATTCTATAATTGTTTTTTCATTCTTTTAATGTAAGTAGCCAGATCCAGAGACTTTCAGTATGCCACACGTATAATATCCCAGGTGATTGTAACTATATATAAAACGGTGGTAAATCCACATTTTACGAGTAAGCAGCTCTTATAGTTAAATTGTTTTTTACCAGATTACAACAGTCACAGCTTACATGGATCTATCGATGGTCTACGGCAGCAGCCAGGGTCAGGCCAACCCCATCCGAGCGTTTCAAGGAGGCCGTTTATTGACCAACGTGAGGGGAGGTCGGGAGTGGCCCCCACAAGACCCCAATGTCACCATCACTTGCGAGTCTGCGCAAGCACCTACTGAACCCTGCTATTTGACTGGTAAGCTATTTGTGGTAACTAATTTTCTTGCTTAATCTTAATAAATGCCTATCAAAGTGAAGGCGAAAGTGTACAGAAAGATAGAACGACCAACAGTTGAAAGTTGAAATATACATACGGAGCAGAGTCAAGCGCTGGACCAAGAAAAAAAATATACAAACAGCGACCAAAATGAAAATGCTGAGGGGCTGGAGGTGTAACTCGGCTAGACAAAAAAAAAATGTCATAGGATCGTTTAAGGTAGCACCGATTGCCGAAAAGCTGAAATAAAGTCACTTCCGATATAAGCATAGTATAGCATAATCAGCTTTTTTATGTTCCCACTGCTGGGACTCAGGCCTCCCCTCTAGGAGAGAAAATGGGCCGTAATCCACCACGCGAGCCCAGTGTGTGGTGGATGTCACAAATATTTTTAAATTTTTAGTTCTTGGACATGCCGATTTCCTCACAATGTTTTCCTTCACCATTTGAGAGTAGTGGTGATGAAATAAATTATACAAATGCACCTGGCTGGGTTTGAACCCACTTCACACCATATATATATTATAAGAAATGTCATATCCTTAGAAGAAATGACGGCCACTCAGTCAAAAAAAGCCCTAAATATTTCTGACCAACCGTGAGAAAGTGTACTAAATCAAGTGAATCGGAGTACACAGACAAGTCAGAACAGAGCTTTCTGGCGCAGACGTACAAGAAAACCCAACCCGCCCCCAGCTAAACTGAAAAAATGGAGGAACAAAACAGAAGAAGATTTTCTTTCTTAATCATACTGATATTGCAAATACAGAACTAATTCCGTCTGTAAGTCTGTACGTTACCTCGAAAGTGGGTGATATTTTGCACATGGGTAGACAAGATATGTGTTGAATTTTGATATTTTATATGATACTTTTTTATCGTGGGAGTATACTCCCTTGGGAATTGTTCCGACCAATGTAGCAGCGTAAGCCACGTGAACACGCGGGTGTACCCATTGGAAGAATTTAGTATGGTAGTATGGTTTGGTAGTATTATAGATAGCACAAAAGATCCAGAAGGGTCGAAGTGCTCTGGTTTTAAGGCCAGCCCCACATCAAGATAAGATAAGATTATAGATAATATGTGTATTACTTACTTTACATGTTCCAAGGTTGTTTCATAATTTCCTGAGCTTAGCGGTACCTATTTACTCTTTAGTATCCTGTCTTATTTGGTTACCATGATCTAAATTGTTTATAGATCGATAGGATATTACTAATATAATCTTAATATATATATAAGCGGAGTAGATGTAATATATGCGGTGTAAATACCACATTACATTAAGGAAACATTAAATAAGGTTACACAACACAGCCCTAAATTATCTATGTATTAGTAATATTATTCCGGTTATTGTAGATTAAAAAATATATAAAAATAGTAGCTCACCGGAATCGGGAAGAGAGTCCAAAATAACAACGGCAAGGACTTCAAAGAGAGTACTTGCCCTTTTCACAATACGAGCCGTGTTAGAAGTACCTACCGCTTTTTAAATAAAACCTTTGATCCAGATAACTAACGAGGGCAATAGTATTTCTTTTTTAAGACTGAATTATATATATGTGCTTTGCTTTACAAAACCACTCATAAACATTGCTAAATCAAACATTAATAGAACTTAATTTCATTTTATGTTGATACTACCAAAAACCTAGCCTCGCATTTTCGGGAAGCTATGTCAATATTAGGCATGAAATATGGCTACCTAAACTGAGACGGTTCGAAATAATCTACTTAAGTATATTGACAGAATTGAAGGCAGCTAAGGATACATATCATTCTTAGAGATGCTTACATAACCAGCTTGAGTGCTTGCTCTAGGAAACCAAAAAAAATATAGTTTTTTTTTCCAAATTCCGGTTTTTTGCGTTGAAATGCAAATAATTACTTAAAAAACCTGCAACTTTATTGGAACATTGAAAAAAAAACACTATCCAATCTTAGTTGTATTATAAATGCGATAGTAAATCTGAAAGATAGATAGATATACTATTTATTTTACACCATAAAAAAATACAGTAGGAGTTTAACCTATTCAGTAGCGTAATTAGAGACACAATAGAAAGACAATGACCGAGCGAACGCCGGCGTTCTCTCGGGGTTTAATGAACTAAAATTAACAGGGTGTAATAACAAAGGGTTTTTTTTTTTCGGGTGGGAATATCATCTAATGACGACCCCCGCTCTTGGGCGGGGCGGGAGATAGTGTCAGACTTTTACTGACTAAAAACCCTCTCCTGTTCCTTCTTTGCCATTTTTCCAGGGCCCTGGGGGTCACTTTCACATCACCCATGGCTCAGTAGGCCTCGACCCTGCTGGGCCCCTACACGCCGTCGCCGACTTGGGCTCGGTCCGGGCAGTTACCGGACGATCGGACGGCGAGCCACCCATTGTTCGCCGTCCGCAAGCCCGCGCCTACGGTGGCCGGAAATCGGGATCAGGATCCCGGCGGCGGTTGGGGCGTGAGGACCGTTGCCTCACGCGATCGGCCGCCTCCTTTGCTAGCATTACTGCTTCGCAGAAGGAGGCATCCGCCTGCCATTCCTCCTCGCTCCGGACCATGGCCTGTACCAAGGCCCGGCGGTAATAACAATGGGTAGCTCGCTGTCTGATCGTCCAGTAACCGTCCAGACTGAGCCCAAGTCCTCGACTCCGCGTACTGTTTCACGCGAGCCTCAAGGAGATGTCAGCAACTGTAGGAGCCCAGCAGGGTCGAAGCCTACTGGGGCCAAGGGTCTGATTCTGAAAGGAAGACTCGGTCCTGGTACGAAAGGCAACGAAGAAACAGGAGTGGGTTTTTATTCAGTAAAAGTCTGACACTATCTCCCGCGCCGGCCAAGAGCGAGTGACGTTATAAGATGATTTTCTGTTATTGGTGTTTATTTGTTACATTTAAACTGCAAAACTGAACTTAATGTTTAACATGGATTTAGTCTAGGACCTGAATAAGGAATTAATATGGTATTTTTAAACACATCAAGTGGGTGAAACCGCGGGCAGAAGTATTTTTTTTTAGTATATAGTATTATGTTATAAAGGTGACGGTAATCATTCTTTACCAAATACCTTATTCTTGAAAGCCACTATCATTGAGTTATCGTTTTTTGGTTTCCAAGGGGAGCATAAGACTTTTGAATACTGATGGGAAGATCTTCTTGATATTTGCTTATAACCCTCACGAGGGCAATTTCAGGGTTGAGTACCACTGGTGAGTTTCTTCAATTAAAGTTGGCTTCACATATCACAAAGGAAGTTTGCACATCAGTAGGGAAGTTATCACGCGTATAAATTACTTTCAGCTCGGTTGGCAATATACTCATATGAGAATTGTTTGTGTTGTTTTCAAATTGTCATGTTTTTTTATTGTAGCCATATCGAGAGCGAGCAAGCTGTATACTGTTTCTTATTACCAACGCATTTGTGATTTGAATAGTGAAATAGATAACTCAGAAAATATTCATACAATTGTGTTATTGTTACTTGAATCGTGGGATTAGTAAAAGTGGTTACAGCATCACTAATGAAATACTATCAACATTAATGTCGCTGTACCTATGTGAGCTTGATTAGCGATATATCTAATTCAAACTATTGACAAAAAATCAATGGTCGTGAACGGGCGCCGTCAGTTGTGACGAATCATCTCTTAGCTGTCAGTGGCTTATTTAAATTTTTTTGTTTTTTTTTTGTCATGACTCTACATTGTGCTCACATAATAGAAACGACAAGAAACACATAACCAAGATTTATGTAAAGGGGTGACCAGACAGTTGCAAACTAGCGTTCCAACCGGGGTCACCTTGGTTTATGTGTTTGGTTTGAGTTGCGGCTACATGGATGTAAACCACGCACCAACACGTTCGGTGGTTGGAAAAACGCGCATCCCAACCAAGGGCGTTGAAGGTCATGGTTTACAATTGCTGTCTACATTGGTTTGCAACCATCTGGTTACCCCTTAACTCATACTTATTTTAGATTTAAGAGTGTCCATGGAATTTCTTGCACTTCCATCTACGCTTTGGAACGTGCAATTTAGCTTCCCTTTTTTTTTCGACTGACTGTCATTTTGACAATTCAAAAGTGCCTGTAAATATTCAATTTGCAATAAATGTTTCTGATTTATAATAGGGTACATACTACAATAGGAGCCAACCCCAAGTAAAATATTAAAAAAAAAACTTTTCTTTTCGACAGGTGACATCCGTGTGAACCAAAACCCGCAACTGACGGTCCTCCAAGTGATCCTCATGCGTGAACACAATCGTATCGCTGACGGTCTAGCCAAACTTAACCCTCACTGGAACGATGAGACTATCTACCAGGAAGCGAGAAGAATCCACATCGCTGAGATACAACACATCAACTATTATGAATATCTTCCTATTCTTCTAGGTAAGAAATTATAAAACACTAGAATTTTACGGGTGTTAACTAGGTATCTGGTTCGGTCAAACGCATTATCAAAATCAACCTAATTCGTGAAAAATACCTAAACATGGGGACCATAGATATCCCTTAACTAACATACGATTATACTAAAGCGTTATAGTCGGGTGTAGGATTAAGTATTTTTAATTATTCGGCTTAGTTAAGTAAAGTGAAGTGTCCAATTTTAACAAATACCATTTTATACTCAAATATCTAGCGTGAACATGGCTACGCTTGAGCCTGTACTTTCATCTTAAAAAGTAATTGTAGGATGTCTTAAAATAATCATAAAATTTAAATTTAAACATGTCATGGTGAGTCCCCTGGTACTCTAAAGCAAGGTTTCAACAATTGAAATGAAATTGGAAACAAAAAGACGTCCAAACTTCATCTCGATTTTAATTTGTTGATTGTTCTTTTCGTAATCGGAAAAGTACCTTCTAAAATCTTAGGTCTGTAATCATTCATCATACAATAACGGTCCTTCGAAGTAAGACATGAGGAATATGGCGTTAATAATTCACTGGGAAAGCTTACATCAATCATAAATCAATTTAATAAGTCATCTTTCAAGTATTAGAATAAAGAAAAAGCGGCTCGTAAAGGCAAAATAATTTGCCAATACGCTACTAACTGAGCATTATACAGGGCGCTTATGTGTCATAAAGATGAATATAGGGAAAACCTCCCTCTTAACCTTGGCCAACTTTTTTGATATAAGTGTGAAGAAGAATTTCTTAATATTTGTTAACTTTTTTGGCTTCTTACCACTTTGATAATATTTTGTTAGAATTTTCCTGTTAGACGCCTGACTGACTTTGGTTGAGCTTAAGCGTTTTCCAAATTTCATGGTTTAAGAAGTGTAAATGGTGAACAAAGATGCTGGAGACTCTGCGTCTACGGTAGGTTGGTAGTATCAGTATGTGATGCGTTTACGTCACAACTACGCTTTTTCAACACTAACTTTTCTCAACAACGAGACATATTATCAGCGTTACAAAAAAATGGAATATTTAAAGTTACTTCCAAGGTCTTAATCCACTTCAATGTAGGTAGCATTTTAACTAATGGTAACCTTTCACATCCAGGCTATGAAAACATGGTGAAGAACAAGCTGATCTACCCGGGGGCTCACGGCTATGTGAACGATTACAATCCCGGAGTGGACCCTTCAGTGCTTGATGAGCATGCCACGGCTGCCTTCAGACATTTCCACACTTTAATCAGGGGTTACTTGAAGTAAGTATTTCTACCACAAAATTACTGGTTTTATCCTTAACGATAAGTACCTAGGTTCTTTATTATTGAAATATATATAATTTCATTTATTCAAGTAACCAAAGACTCATAATTACACATAACACACAAACATAACACCAACAAACAAATAACAATTACATAAATATTTCACACACAGTTATCGATAACTGCAGGTAACATGCAAGTCACTGCAGCGCCTTATAAAAGGACAGTCGAGCCGGTCGGCTATCATCATCAGCACACTGTTAGGGCTGCCGCGCACCCTGCGCACCAGAGATGTGCTCCGCTTACGCATCGTCGCAAAAATCGTCGAAATGAATGGCCACTACCATCAACAGACTTGCACCCAGATTTCGGGGAGATAGAGTCGACTGGGCATAAATTGAATGCAAATCAACTATGTCGTTGAAAATTCAATATCATACCAGTCATTCAACCGATCTCAGTAGCTAGCCGTTTTAGTTAATTTGTTACATTGATTTTGAGATCATTTTAATTTCAGAAACCGAGTCTCATTATTTGATGCCCTAAATCGTGATTAAAACTAGGTTTAATTTGTATGCTATGAAAATCCCTGTATTGCCAAAGACAGTAATACAATTATGTCATTTCAACAGAGATTATCAGGGTCAATATTGTGCTGTATATCAGTTTCATATAACGTTTACATTAAGATGGCTCTAGAGCAATCACGCTATACATATTTATATTGACTATTAATATTAATGAGATAGGAAATTGCAATTCCGGTCACATCTGGATTTATTATGCAAACCGAATTTAACATAATCATTGCCAATATTTTTATAGGCCATGGTTTCTGGCTCTAATTACAGTAGAACCTTAATGTTATGTCTTATTTGAAGATATCTATACTCGATTCACGTTAAAATTTAACATTTAGGGTTCCTTACCTCAAAAAGAAAAAACGGAACCCTTGTAGGATCACTTTATTGTCCGTCCGTCTGTCTCTCTGTCTGTCTGTCTGTCAAGACCCTTTATCTCAAGAACGCGTAGTGGTATCGATTTGAAATTAAAACCATATACACAAAAACTGAGATAGCAATCAAGTACGAACCTATCAAGAATAAAAAAAAACTGCATTTATTAATTAATTTGTAAATTTACGGAAGGGACTGGACCTCACGACACAGGGTCCTAGACCAGAGATATGTTGTTTATTTTAGTTTATAAGTTAACTGATGGTCCTAATTTGGTGTATCTTGTACTATAGTTTTGAACACTTAAAGCTTATTAATGAAGGTCTGCAGTCCCTTGGAGCTGTGAAAAAATCAAACTTCTAAGTTAACAAAAAAAAGATAAAGCCGTTTATATCGCCAAAAATGTATATTTCAACACTCTCAAGAAAATCAAAATTCATAGGATACTTCCCGTTCACCCATAATCCTGAAATTTGCCATAAAGCAAGGTCTTATAGCACAGGTATAGGAATAAATCTGAAACAGTAAATTTGTTGTTACCTCACAAAAAAATATTTTGTGATTCGGAAAAATCTTCGAGACTCCATTCGGAAATTGAACTATTTACATAGATAAGTCGGTACGGAACCCTCAATGCGCGAGTTTGACTCGCACTTGCCTAGTTTTTTAATTTATCTCTAAACCCAATTCATCAGACTAGCCTTTACCCGCAATTTCTTCTTCAGACGAAGTTGTGGCCAAAGACTAGTTTAAGATATAATTAAAAATACCCTTCTGTGTTTTTCTCAGATTAATATCGGAGAACCGTCGTACAGTCGGCACCGTGCGTATGAGTGACTGGTTCAACCGTCCCCTACTGCTAGAACTTGATAACGCCTTTGATCACTTGGCGAGAGGACTTGCGACGCAGGAACAAGACTTCAGCGACCAGTTCTGGGACTCGGAAATAACTCAGTTCCTTTTCAAGTAAGCCATTTCAGTTTGGAAACTAATAAAAACTTTAAGCTTCAAACTAATGCAGTGGGAAACTTCGACATTCGATATCGAGAGGATGACGACGACATTGGATGCAGTAGAGGTAAAATTGAACTTTTACTTTTACTTATATTCTGAATATTTACTTCTAATATACAATGTGTTTTTTTGATATCCCATTGCTCAAGATAAAGGAAAAACTAATACTAAAAATCCTAGATAACGTTGTCCAAAAATGCATGGTTTCGAAGATATCACAATCATAATTAATTAAGGTCAAAAATTTTCACACGTATCGTTCGTAAAAAGTTGTAAAAAAATAAAATAAGTGTGTTCTGGTGAACCCCTTCACTAACTGCCACAGTAGTATCTAAAGTAGTTTGAGTAAAATTACGAAATATTTTTTTTTTCATTCTAACCAATCGTTCATATTTTAAGCTAAGAAAATGCGGCGTTGTCATGTTTCACGTATGGGTGTTTTACATTAATCGTGAATTTATAGAATTATTTTTTGAGGAAAATGAAAACAAAAAAAAAAGATAATTGAAATATCATTCCTATATTATGCCAGTTGATTCTTTGACGTGGTCCTATTCATACCCTAGAGCTATGGGATATAAAAAAATACGTTGTATATATATTTTTTATTATTATTAATGGCTTACGTTTGACCACTATCTCACCTGATGGTAAACGGCAACGAAGACCCCTAGGTTGTAGCTATCAGGAAACAAAGACTCCGGCAGGTTATTCCACGCCTTAGCTGTACGCACAATGAATGTGTTCCTAAATATTCGGAATATAAGCTCCTGTAATCAGAACAGAAGGGTTAACGATGGTCGCAATGTCAATGATTTACGACGAAAACATTCGCCAGAATCGTGATAAAGTTTTACTGTATGGAAGATTCGAGGAAGATTTATTGCCTCATTAATATTAAAACCAATCTGTGCCGATATTACGGCTTCAAATTAATAAGTCTATAAACTTGAAATTAGGCGTTATTCGGCATTACGGATGAACTGTCAGGAACGTATGCGAATAATGATTACATTATTATAACAATGCTTGGTTTGGCAATCATGGTATTATGACGTCACATCAAAGGCAATCTACATGATTTCTCAGTTATCTTCACATGTGATAGAATTATTTGGAAAATGTTTATCTGACTTCAAAGTTCCTATTGTCATATATATATGGCTTTGATGTTACAATCTCTAGGAGTAGTCTCGCAGTCGACGTAATTTTATGCTGATATGATTCAACTGTTATTTCCTATAGAGGGAAGGAAATTATTCGAAAATACTCGTGGGAAATGAGGAAGCATTTGTTTGAAAGTCGAGTTTTGTTGTTATTGTGGGTAGAAAAATGACAATCATTTGTGGGCTTTTGACAAACCGGAATTTTGTCGTGCGATTTGTCACACTAATAATAAAGACAAAAGTTTGTAAGTCTATGTGTGTATGTTAGGTATTACTTCACGCTCAAACGGTTGAACGGATTTAGATGTAATTTGGTATATACATAGGCCATGTTCTGAATAGCACATATGATATCATATTTTGATCACATGGGTATGTTCCCTTGGGATATTTAAAAAATATTACCTCAAAAGGAAAAAAAACAAAACTCTTATAGAATCACTTGGTTGTCCGTCCGTCTGTATGTCTGTCTGTCTGGCAAGACCCTTTATTTCGGAAACGCGTGGAGATATCGAGTTGATTTTAAAACCATATACTCATGTCTACGGTCCCTTGAAGCTGTGAAAAATTTAAACATCTGAGTAAACGGAAAAAAGATATGGCCGTTTAGTCATAAAAAACGTGTATTTCGACACTCTCAAGGGAATCAAAATTCATAGGGGACTTCCCGTTGACCTAGAATCCTGAAACTTAGGGTGAAGCAAGGTCTCGTAATATAGGAAAAAAAACTGAAAACTAAATTTGTAGTGACGTCACAAAAAAAACTATTTTTGCGAATCGGAAAAATCTTCGTAATTTAATTCGGGAATTGAACTGTTTTCATATGTAAGTTTGTACGAAACTCACAGTGCGCAAGTCCCACTCGCACTTGCCCAAATTTTTACTTTCACGCGAGTATAGCTATTGGTAGAAATTAGTATATTTTTTTGAAACTGGAACCCACAACATGCGGCGCAGCGGCCGATCGCTTAACCACTGCGCGAACTACGGTTATCAAAACACATTGAAATGCTTTTTTTTCCACGCAGTACAATACATTTCGTAAAAGTTTTAATAAAATAAGATGGCGTTTCTAAGACAGTTTACCAAAGTATTTATTATTTTATCCTTCAATTATTCAGCTGGTAATATAACAAGATGCCTACAGAAAGTATATAAACAAGATCCAAAATCTGAAAAGCCTTTCCAAAATCCGTTGTTAATTTTCTATTATTATTTTATATCAAATCTAGTTAGTCTAGTTAATTGTTTGTTGAACAAGTTTAATAACAAAACTAAGATACCGAACATTTCAAATTATATTATCTACTATTGTTTGGCTTAGACTGAGCGTACATCACTTGAATTCTAAAGGTCGTTTGGATTATAATTATTAGCTTTTGTTATTAGACAAAATTATAAGTAATTAACAATTTAGTAATTATACTAGTCTCTTTGTGAATGGCTTCGCTGGCCTAAAAGTAGAAAATTATCCTAAGAGAACATACTCCCGGCATAAAAAGAATCCTATGTGCTATTTCAGGTAATAGTCTACCCGTACGGCAGCCCCCCTAGCCAAGTTACAACCGTTTCGTTTCGATTCTCTTTTCGTCGATCGCCTCGAGTAGGCCACGCCTCCGATTCCTTTATTCTGACGTCATCTCAACGCTCAGTCACGTAGTCAGAACAAAGGGATAGGAGGCGTGGCCGACTCGAGGCGATCAACGAAAACAGAATCGAAACGAAACGGTTGTAACTTGGCTAGGGGGGCAGATCTGTGTAGCCATTTGAGTGCGCAGGAGTAATACACATTCTTACGACATACAAACATTATTTTTTATAAGTATTTTTCTAATAAAAAAACAAATCACTGGTTACTTTTATTAAAATCAGGACGTGGTAATGTAAATTTGATCAAGCCTTAAGTATCTTCATTCAAATCTTCATTTATACAGACGCAATAACACTTTCGGAGGTGACCTACGAGCAACAGACATCCAAAGAGGTCGTGACCACGGCTTGGGAACTTATGCAGCCACTCGAGCTGCCTGCGGTCTGTCCGAACCGCAGACTTTCGATGATATGCTGGACTTCATCTCTAAAGAGGTATGTATATAAACGTGGTACCTACTTTAAAAAAATCTGGTGTAACGATTTGAACTCGTTTCTGCTAAATTGGTCGAGAAAGGGAGGATATAAAGTTGTAGGCTGGAAAAAAATAAGGCTTTTGGCACATACACACACAGAAAAAAATATATACACGAGCTTCGCACTCCAGAATTATGTTCCAGATATATGGTACTGTAGGGAGCTGCAGATGCAATGAAAGGCTTAGATATATTCGATTTGACTATTATTTTATAGTTTCAAGCACTTTCAATAAACATTTTCAATATAAAATATATCGTCCCGACATTAGTCTATTCTATTGATTGACATCAATCATAACTAAACTTTTTATAACTTAAACCTTAAAGGCCAGTTAGCAAGTTAATAAATAGTGCGACCTACTTAGTTGTCACATGAGCTACGTCCCTACGAATAGAAATGCTGAGGATCGCAAAGCAATTCTATTAAAAAAAAAAACTTTTTTTCATGGTGGTGGTCGTCTCTTTATGAGCGAACCTAAGACATGACGAACGATAAGCAATATTCAAAATCTATTTACAATTCTACTATGCGCTAACTTGGCGCTCACCATTCAACGTTGTCATGCTTAGACCCCACTGCGGCCAAAAACTCCACAAAAAAGCCACGGTGCAGCACCCTAATTGTCATAATTGACATCTATCCAGAAGGGATCTAACAAGATATAAACTACAACTTTTACGGTTATGACTTTAACCTCATCGGACGCTCATCGAGTCAGAGAAGAAAAAGACAGAACTGTGCAAGTTCCTATCATCGCTAAAAATTGAATATGTTCCAGTGACAAAACTTTAAAAAAAAATCATGTAGTCTAATATAATCTATCAGTCCATAATGACTGAACTGTGGGACTTCAACCATCAGTTAAACCAATGGTGTCAACTAGTCACCCTTTGCGAAGGCTATGCCTTATCTGCAAAGTCGGTATCAGCATTGATTAATACACCACTCCCCCTCATTAGGAAGGACCACAGTTTCCCAAAATAATTTGACTACTGCAAATTCAAACTGCAACTGGATCATATCAAAACATAGACGAAAAGAAAAAACTATTTAACGCACAGTTTTCTTGTCTTCTTTCTTCGGTGACGGCGCGCAGCGCCTCTCATTGAAAACGAACATGAAACAAAAGGAAATGATTAATCATTCATGCCCTGCTGACATCACAAAAATAATGCAGTGACATGATAACAAAAACAGAAACCAAAATATTTACAAAATTCTTAAAATGAATCGTATCCTTATTTTATAATTCCAAAAAATAAAGTTAAATTTCTTTATATAAAATTTTCAAAACTTAAATTTTAATAAAAAGGATTGATTTAAAAAGTTATAATCACAAAATTTAAAATTCGATGAATATGGTTTGATTTTATTTGAATGAATGTGACGGACGGACCTTCTTTTAACTAAACTTTTTTTTGTCATACATTTATTTTTCTTAATTTGGGGACGACGATTCAAAATGTAGAAGGACTTCATTGGTGCCATACCTCTTTTTGGTTGACATGTGGCATGACAACGATATTTATTATTAAAAATAAAATCAAATTTAAAAATATTTAATTTTATTGTTACCAACAGCGAATGGACCTCATCTCTTGTACTATACTGGACCATATCATCTGCTTCATTCTGGAAAAAACCCTGTCCAGTTTCGTTATTATCATTTTCGTAACTAATTTCTAAATTGTGATCATTCTCGATGTGATTTTTGTTTATCTGTTCATCCTGATCACATTGTGATTCTAAAAAGAACGAATCTTGGTTTCCTGGAAATAAATTGGGAGAACAAATGATTGGAATGGACACACCCCGGTTTTTGACTTCATCCGTACAATCCAATCTCGTCTCGTCATCGACTAAGCTGTTTACTTTACACCTCTGGGCATCAATTTCAGCACTTTGGTCATCATGACCATCACTCTGCTCATCAGTTTGTGGTACGTCCATCATCATGCTAGAACATAAATCAATATTATCTTCTTCATTTAAAACATTAACTGGTCCGCCTTCTCCATACAAGTCTGCAGTTTCCTCCTCAGTATTACATGCTACTAATGTTGCAGTCGCTGCACGTTGTGCACAATTACGACATTCACATGGGAATTCTACCCTAATTAAATTACATAATGTCGCGAAGTCCATATCATCACGATACGTATATTTGTAAAAAGGGTTTGCCAAAATTTGCCGTTTGCAGGAATGCTCCTAATATGAGAGCATAATCACTCTCCAACCATTCGTTTGACCTAGCGGTCTGCCTGAAATCGGCGATAAATTCCTCAAAGCATACTTCGTCTACGCCTGAGAACATCATCTCTCCTTTTATATATTCAGGCGTATATTCTTCGCCTGCTGTTCTAGCTCACTCGTACTCCGTTGTATTTCTTCGCTTTGCGAGAATCTGCGAGAGGTTCCGTATGTCTATACTAGTCGTTTTTCTTCAACTATCAGACATTTAAAATTTTACGTTTAAGCGCTACGGCGCGATGGTGCCTCCACCATTTGTAGGGAGCTGGAGACGCAGTGAAAGGCTTAGAAATCGAATATTTTGACTATTATTATATAGTTTCAAGCACTTTCATTATACATTTTCAATATAAAACTAGCGGTCCCGGCAGACGTTGTTCTGCCCAAAAGCGGGATTTAGTAAAAAAAAAAAATTACCCTACTCTACCCTACTCTACCCTACTCTACCCTACTCTACCCTACTCTACCCTACTCTACCCTACTCTACCCTACTCTACCCTACTCTACCCTACTCTACCCTACTCTACCCTACTCTACCCTACTCTACCCTACTCTACCCTACTCTACCCTACTCTACCCTACTCTTTTCTTTGCTATAAACCACACGGAGCCCGAGACCTTTCCAACGAATGCAAAACCGTAGAAATCGGTTCGTGCGTTATGGAGTTATAGCGTCAGGAAGGAAAACCCGACTTATTTTTATATAGTAGATATATCGTCCCGACATTAGTCTATTCTATTGTGCCATATGTCAATCACCAATCATAACTTAACTTTTTATAACTTACACCTTAAAGGCCAGTTAGCAAGTTAATAATTAGTGCGACCTACTTAGTTGTCACAGTACTATGAAGCAGGGATAAAAAATGTGAGACTATATAATTTTGCTCCTCCGGACATGATCTAACTCCGTGCGAAGGAATCCTAAACTTTAACCTAGGTAATGGTCGTTTCGTGTACTGTAAATCTAAATCCGATAATCCTATAAGTCGTGAAGCTCAAAAGTACAAAGCTGTAGTAAGGTACAAACATATAATAGTAGTAGTAGAGCCATAGATTTTAGTTTGTGTAGGTATGTAGGTAATAGTTGTGTATCTTTTTAGTGTACTTACAATAAAGTTTATACTATTCGAGTTTATTACATTTTTTCACATTAACTTACTTTGTTAACAGATCTATGGTTCGTAATAAGAGTTTTGCCTCGTTATTTATACCGCGTAAGTACTCGAAGGAGTGGAATAATTTCTTCCCATCCGATTATAATTTAGGTGTCCTTAAGGCTAGAGTGAATAGGCTCATAATGAGCTAGTGCAATTACCATCAACTATTTCATCACTGCTTACCATTAGGTGACTTCGCAGTCATGCATTAGTTTATATCATTAAAATAAATATATATTACGGAAGTAGGAGTCACTGATTTAGCTTATAACACAAGCAAGCTACGCAGCATTGGATTAGCCTTGTGTAGTAATAATAGTACAAGTGTAGTAATAGTACAAGTGCCTTGTCCATCTAAGAGATGGCGCGTGCTGAAGCGGACATGTTTTTGAGCGGAAACCACGTACTGTGAATCATAGTTTGCATGTACCTCGATTAAATCGGAAGTCTCCTTGGACCCAATTTTTCTATATACTTAGTTGTTTGTCTATATGAACATGAATGGACGGCCGAAAGTTTTGGAAGACTTAGCCTTGGAAGGCCTTTCATAAAGCGAACGAATGACTTGATGAGGGTCGCGGGAATCCGATGGCTATTATATATTTATGTACTTGTAATTCAAAATAAATAAATATCACATAAAGCGGACCCTTTCGAATGACAGACTCTTAGGATCTATTGTTGTATAGAAACTACATTTGGAAAATATCGTAGGTTATTTATAACTTTTGTATATTTTATAACTGTTTATTTTTATTCTATTTTCTAACCAGAAGGTAGGTAGGTAATATAATGTATGACATCCAAGTAAAACGCGTGGAACTCGGCTACAATATAATTAATCCAATTTATTACAAAAACGAAATTTTTCGCTATGTATAGAATGTGTCATGTACCCAATACGTGATGTCAGGCGGTACGCCAACTTTTATTAAACTGTGTTTTTCATGCCCAGTATTATATCTAGACAAGAAAAAAGAAGTAAGTAGTAACAATAAATTCTGTCTCAAAAAATTAGTTGACATGTTAGACATCTTGTTGTTTCCTCAGATATATCAGATATATCAGTTAGGCAGGTAAATACGTGCTATCAAATTAATATAAAAAACAAGTGGCGTAGCTAACGCCGTATCAATAATATGGGCCGAGACGCTGACGTGAGCAAAAAATTTTTTTTGCTCACGTCAGCGTTATACACCGCAACCTTATATTCATTTATAAGTAAAAGGCCACTGAATGAATAATTGCTATTATGATAGGATATTGTGGTGTGTAGTTTATAGCTCACGCCGCAAAACTTAACAGTTTAAGGGACCCAGGATGCTCCAATAAACGAGCTCATTTTCAATCAAGGCTTTCTGTCCCATCTTAGAGTAATAAAATTTTTGAGTTCGGTCTTACGTAATCACAAAAGTTTCGCGTGCCCAAACATTTTCCTCCATTAACCTATCTGGTCATGTGGACGTAATCTGGCCATCTACTTCATGACCTACTGCAATTCAATCGCACTATCTCAAAGTTCTGGCTTTGAGCTAGTAAAGCCTATTTTTTACAAAGAAAAAACCCTCAAAAATATTTGATACACGCTCAGGCTCTAGTTATTATCTCAAAAATATTTGATACACGCTCAGGCTCTAGTTACGCCACTAAAATAAGTATTAATTACGGTTGGCGAAATAGCTTCAACTTCCATACGGAACAAATATTTGTATGTATGGCTTACAGATATTGTTCGTTCCGTGGCTTAGGTGTTTATGTATGTATGTAAGATCAAAACATTTGTAAATGCACCCATGATACAGAAGTAATTTTCCGTGTAAGGAAACGAAAAGAAAAAACAGTTACGTAAATTATCTGACGGGTTACATGTGTCGCGGAAAAAATAATTGGCTTGGCAAAACAGTCGAGTTTATTTATAGTTGTTTTATGTTATATGTGGTTACAAACAAAAGGTAAAGGAGATTTATTCATTCTTTGTGCTATTACTGCTTAAGCAGTTTCAGTTTTCAAAATTATTCTTTTTTTTTATTAGGTGCGAAATCATCCAATGACTTCTCCCGCCCCTTTCGTGTCAGACTTTTACTGACTAAAACCCACTCCTGTTCCTTCTTTGCCTTCGTTCTAGGGCCCCGGGGTTTTCTTTCGCATCACTCATGGCCCCAGAATGGTTTCGACCCTATTAGGACCCGACGGTTGCTGACATCTTCTTAAGGTACGCGTGCAACACTACGGACCATCGACGACTTGGGCTCGGTCCGGACGAATACCGGACGGTCGGACGGCGAGCTACCCATTGCTCGCCGTCCACAAGCCCGCGCCTACGGTGGCTTCCAAAAATAACTTAAAATATAGATTTATGTGGCCTTTATTCGTGAGGGAATAAAGTTAATTTGAAGTGGGCATAGTTTTTTGACACGATATGTGCTTAAATGGAAATATTATACTCATAATTCTTTAATCAGTCCAATTGTTATTTTTTGTGAGTAACAGACGTTGTAAAGTACTTATTAGTCCACAACCCTTTTCCCCGTTTAGCTGTGTATGTACCTACGACTGCACCAGCGAGCTTTATCCTGGGTTTTCTGAGTGTGTTCCCTGTTTCGATATCTTTTTGCATCATAGACCTGCACCAAGTGTCGGGCATTCGTTCCCTACCTAGTAGTATATGAGACTCTTTGATAGGGTTAACATCTCCATGTCTCAAGACCTGGCCATACCAACGCATTCTACCAATCTCAAATGATCTCCTGACGTACTTGTAGACTTCGATTTTTTTACTTACCTGTACGTAAAATTAATTACATAGTACAAATTCCTTTATTAAATTTCACAATCGAGAATTCTCGAAAAACAATCTGCGACCCAGTGACAAACTTAGCCCGTCTATTTTTAGAATATCTGACCCATGATCATAAATAATCTTTCGTTCGCCCGAAGTTGTCAAGAGATTATCGTCGTGATCTTGTCAAGTGTTATCTTCCATTATAAATCCTGTTTACTGTGGCTTTGTTAATAATAATTGAGGTCGCAGTTGATGAGTTTACCAGGAGCGTTTAAATTGAAAACGGTTACTAAGGCAATATGGTTTCATTTTCATCAGAATTTCCGTTATAATCTAAAGATGGTTTAACGGTGGGGTGAATTTATTCATAACAAGTTAATATTTATAAACGTTTATGATCATCAAGCTTTGAGTTTTTGGATTATTCTTTTCTTGTTTGAAATTATAGGGATAATAATAACGATAATTATGTGTATGAAAGCAACAGTGATAAATTAGCCGTCATCAGTAAAGTTTCTTGGTAGAGAGTTCATGGCGTAGAATTAAAATAACAATTTACTTTGCAGTCATTTTTATTTCACAGTTGATATAATTATATGATTAAAAATTTAGGTATATTGTCATCTGACACAAACAGTAAACTCAACCCTTGTTGTGAGCTATGTATTTTTATGGTCAAAATATACTGATATGTAATCGTTTGATAAGATTCCTATAATTTAAGTAGCACCTGATAGACACTGAATGAGCAATTGAAGGACTGTGATCGAAGTGGATTTAGAACCATTTGAGAGGCTCGAAATAAATCTACATGCAACTATCTGCATCCACCCTTACGTTGTTGAAACACCAACGGTCCGAACTAAGCGATTTGCTTCATCGTTTATACCGCGTACATCGAGGGACTGGAACAATTTGCCTGCTGCAGTCTTCCCGTCCACCTATAATTTAGGTGCCTTCAAATAAGGTAATTTACACAGTTTTTGTACTTCATTGTTGAATTAAAAATAATAATAAATTAAACAAACCCCACTAGCTGCAGTCTCACGATAGCCTTTTTATTTTAATTTCATTTGCATTGCAAAATTATTCTCATTAGTTAGCTTACCTTTAAACATTTTTAGAATGCGGAAGAACATTTTCTGTGGGACAAAGTGCTAGAACTATTAAAATATTCCACTTTGTTAGGTTAGTTTTCTTTCTTAAAGCGTTATAATTAAAAAATACATTTTGAAAAAAATATTTAAGGTCAAGTTTAGTAACTTTGTCCTCTTTGTAGACCAAAAAGTGTAGTACCGGATGATTTCGTCTTTATTTACAAACGCATTTTTTTTGTGTTTTATATAATCAAATTATATCAAGGAAAACAATTGGTAAAAACATTCAAAATTGCCATTGGTCGAACCCAAACATTTTTGATTTTTCAAAAAGTTTTTTATTTGGCTTCATACAGTTTGTGCATTTAGTCCGTGTCAAGTTTACAAAGTATTTAGTTTTGGTATAGGATACAGTCACTTAGAAAATGGATGTAACATATTGTAATTTAGATGTGTTTGTAATCCCCCTCTTTGCGTCGTATGAATCCTCAATGCTGAGGGTCGTGACCTCCCTGCTTCGTCACTTTCACTTGTATGATATTTCTCCATATGTTTCTGTCTCTGGCATTGTTAAGGGCATTGTATATTGTAGAGTCAAGACCGTTGCGGATCTGATCGGACCAACGGTCGGTGGCAACATCTAAAAGGCATATCGTGATAAAGCACATGAGAAAAGGATTCGTGAGCGCAGCCCAATACGTTGGTTCGACCAGATCCGCACCACTCTTGACTCTACGGAATTTTCAATATTTGACAGCATATTATCAAGGCAGTCAATATTACAATAAAACATACAGCTTTATTTTACCGAGATCAGATAGAAAACTACACCACAATATCTAATGGGATTCAATTTGCGAATAATTAAAGCAACCAACGAAAAATTCAAACTTCACTCAAAAAAATCCCCGCAGTCGTTATCCCCGATGGAGTGGTACTTTGCCTATGGCCTCTCAACTAGTTCTGAAAGTATTTTTACAGTCGTTAGTCACGTCAATCTAAAGGTACACCTCTTTTTTTTCGAGGTGCGAATTCATCTCATTATTTCTCCCTTTTAAGGTGGAGCAAGAGGGCATGTCAGACATTTACTGACTAAAACCCTGTCTTGCCTATCTGTTTCTGCGCTTACGGTGGCCGGGGATCGACCTGCTACAGTCCTTCTGGGGCGTAAGGATGTCCGTTCCCTCACAATTGTGGCCATCAACATTGCTTGCAATACAGCTTCGCCTAAGGATGTGAACGCTTCACATTTTTTTTCGCTCGGATCATGTCTTGAACAAAGGCCGGATGCAAGAGGGCACCGCCACTGATTGATTTCACGAGGACACGGCGGTGCTTCACCTAAGCAGGGCAAACTTCCACTGTATCTATGTTTAATCATGTCCTTCGGGTGATCTGTATAATGGTGAAACCTGGGCGTTTATTCCACCTGAATCCGAAACAGGAGCCTCCCGAACTGGCCATGTCTGGTGAGGACCTACGTCAGGCGGAAGATAAGGATGCTGTGGAAACTCTCATGCCACTTCTTAAATAGGGGACTTAGCGTCGTGGTTGTCGTGTGCCCAGCACAGGGTTATGACAATCGCTGTTAGGACCTAGACATGCTGCTGGAATTCGGCAGCGGAGTTTCCCCCGGCGTTGCAACACCAAGTGCAAGTTGTGCATATTGTGTACAAGCATTGTTGCCTACACCTACAATTATATGATTTTAAAAATCAAAATTCATCGATTTACTATTATTATTACACGCGCAAATCGACTACTTGTTAGTAGTAAGTAATGGAGCTTTAAAACAACAATCCATTTTAATACGTTGTGTAGGCGTAGAATCACTTGCTGCTGAAATAACTTAGACGTTAGAAGTTCGTGTTAAAACATATTAAGTTATATTAACTTAGCTGTCTATTATAGCAAAAGTAATGGGAATGATTAACATAGCAACTCAAAAAGTCCCTGTAAGGATTGAGCTAATTCTGGCCGCACTCTCCTATGCGTCCATTGTTTTCTGTCGCTTAGAACCACAATGTACTAAAGCGAGAAAGAGAGCGGGAGTGCGATCATATGCGGCACAATTGTCGAAGTGATCGGCAATATGCTCTATTTATTTATATATTTCAATGGAACAGTTTACTGGCACTTTGGAAATTCTAAAAGATCTGTAAGAAAAAGAAACTATTTGTTGACTATTTTAAAGCGTAGATCTCTGTGAAATAACCAGATATTCTTGGATGTACATAAATGTCTATACTTCTTAGCTATCTCCAAGTTAAGATAAGCTAAGATAGACAAGTCTTCTTTTGCGTCAAACATGGTATAAAGATGTTATAGTCAGGTTTTATTATTAATCTATACAGGTTTTATTATTAATCTATGAGATTTCCTCCAGTTTTCAGAATCTATATTAGGTCAATAACTGAGCCGTAGAAGAGAAAAAAATTAGTAAGGGTACATCGACACGAAAAGAAGAAGTCCACATATTTAGTTATTTGTATAGAATACCTAGACAAAGTTTGAAATAAATAATATTTCATACATTACCGCAAATTACCGCATTTTGCATTATTATTGCATGCAAAATTGTAATTATTAGTTGATTGTTGATCAATGCCATAGATATAAAGTCAATACAGTAGTTTTATCTCAGCGTAAAGTATGCGTACTCACAAAAATCCAGAAAAAAGTTTGTAATTAAAACAATCTTTAAGGTCATAAAAGTGCTTCTTTATTCTTTTTCATTATAAGAACTCTACTTTTTATTTAGAAATTATAGTTTGTGTACTCTATATGTTATTGCAATTTTGGTAGTATATTAATAAATGAAGATCAGTGTATTATTTCTGCAAAAAACGCTTACGCTTCAGTAGGTTTTTAGCTAAGAGAATAATGGTCTTATTTTCGCACAAACAGGAAGATTAATTAAAATAGACTCCATCTTTTAATTGAAGAGGAATATTGCTATATTATTTTGTATTGTTAATTCCAGAGTCAAATAAATTTTACAAAGTCTTTACTTTGCAAACTCTTTAGTTTGCCTAAAACCACGACACGACGTATAACTCGTATGTTAGGACCGTTGCCACTAGGCAACCATTGCTTTACTGATCTAGCACTGTTTGAAAATTAAACTATCGAATAAAATATATAATTATGTAGCTGCTGAAATAATCTTCGTAAATAAAAATCTCGTGTTGATAGATTTTAATGATTTTTTTTGTGGATATATGTGTTACGGGCAATCTTTATAATCCGGTATTCTACACTAGGCAATGTATAGAATACCTAAAACGTAATGTATAGAATACCTAAAAGGTAATGAATGAATTTTATTTTTTATTTGATATAAACCAGTGCTTGACTGCGATCCCACCTGATGGTAAGCAGTGATGCAATCATTGATCATCATTTTAAACTTTGTCTAGGTAATCTGTGTATACAATACCGGATGCGCAGCCGGTAATGTGTGTAAAAGTCGAGAGCAGGGATGGAGGTGACGTATTTTTAGGGTACCACAACACATTTTTTTTATAACCCCCCGGATATAGAAGCCTTACTTTAAACACCGCAGACAGAAATAGGACCCGAGTAGTTGTAAGCGCACATTAAGTTACTTATTACCAGATTATTTTTTAATTTATCGTTAATTATATTATGTATAAGTACTCAAGTCCTTTTTCTGTCCGCGGGGGTTAAAGTAAGGCTCCTTTTTCCAGGTGGTTATAAAAAAAAACAACCACGAAGGCTAACCTGTCCGTATCGGAGTGCCCTAAAATTAAGTTAATTCCTTCCCTACTCTCGTTTAGAACATGTTTAATTTACCTGTCATTTTATAGGTAGTAGGTTAACATTGATAAACATAGACCGAAATCTATTTATTTTACACATTGCCGGTGGAAAAGCAGATACTCTATACAATCCCTAGGAATTGTATACATTAAAGTATGTAATGGACAATAATATTGATAATAATTCATACATTGCCTGGACACCCCAGCCGGTAACATATATGTATTTGGTAGGTCTAAGAAAAGGTCGTAGGCTATTTTTATAATCTTATATCCAACCTCCATTTCTTTTTTGATAATTTATTATGGCAGAACAAAGTTTGCCGGGACAGCTAGTAAACTTATAAAAATACCATAAATTAACTGGCCTGTTGGTCTAGTGGTTAGTGGCCCTGACTGCTATGCCGGAGGTCGTGGGTTCGATTCCCACCCAGGACAAATGTTTGTGTGATGAGCACGATCATTTTTTCTGTGTCTGGGTGTAATTTATCTATAATATGTATGTATTTAGAAATATATAAGTATGTTTATCAGTTGTCAAGTACTCATAACACAAGCTCTGCTTAGCTTGGGACTAGACGGCGTTGTGTGATAGTTGTGGAATATTGTGGAATATTATAAATTCTAATTATAAAACACAATCTTTTCAATAACACAGGCTTACAGAAAAAATGAGCGCAGTTTACTTGCTTACCTTACAATAAAACTAAAACGCAGTAATTTTTTAATCATTTTCTTTCTCCACTAGAATGTGAATGTCCTGAAAAACCTGTACGAGACTCCTCAAGATGTCGAACTGGTGGTAGCAGGCTCCTTGGAGCGCAACGTGCCGGGGGCACAGGCTGGGCCTACGTATCTGTGCATCTTGACTGAACAGTTCTACAGGACAAGAGTTGGAGACAGATACTTCTATGAAAATGGAGCTGATCCTGACACTGCTTTTACACCCAGTAAGTATTATTTGCTTACCTAAGGAGGACCCTTAAGATAATTTAAGGGAAAAATATATTTATTTTTTAGAATACTTGACTGTCCGGTGGTTGGCATCACAGCTATGGCAGTGAGTACAGACGGTATTTTTAAGTACTCGCAATGAGCTGATAAAAGTTTAGCTGTGACGGCCAATGACCATCGTAAGACTTTTCATAGGCTGATATATTTAAGAGTGTTTACATCTAACGATAAAATATAGCTTGGAGAGAAGGAAAGAGTGATTTTTTACTTTCTACAGAAAACTTAAAATTGCTTTCTCTGTCTCACTGAACTCTTTTTTCAAAAATATTCGTAACTTACTTATTAATTCTAGATACCTTACCTATGTGTCAAGTTTAATTAAAACTGGTTCATTCTTTCACTCTTAAATGGGACTGGGCAGGATATGTCTGCCGCATGCATGACAAATTGTGGGTCAAAACAGCACAGAGTTTGTGCCTTTTAATATTTATTTGGGGTTGTGGTTGACCACAAAGGAGGTATCGAAACAAACTAGATAGATTTCGGCAGAAATGGAAGAAGGAAGCGCGGGTCGATGCTCTGTGACTGACATAGTCCCGGTGAGGATTATTGGGTAAAGGGTTACAGAACAAATATTTGTGTGACCTTAAAGTCTAAGACTTAGGTTTTAGCGACATGCCCCAGCTTCCCAAGTGTGTTACAAATCTATTAAATTTTTATCTTTTCTTTACTATAAAATGTATGTATTTATACACCAAAATGTTCCCCATGAACTGATGATTGTGTAAAAATGTATAGGATTCACCAACCCGCGCTGGACCCGCGTGGTGAATTACGGCCCATTCCCTCTCTTAGAGAGGAGGCCTGAGTCCCAGCAGTGGGAATAATTATTATGAGGCTAATTATGCTATAATAAGCATAGCTTATGTATTAAAATTCGTTCAGTACTTTTTGAATTTATCGCTAACAGACAGACAGATAGAAGCGGAGGGGACTTCGTTTTATAATAATGATTGTGTAAAAAAGATCTTAGAAAATCTGGCAGGATTTGCTGTGATTTATCGAACGTATTTATCTACTTATAAGTCACCAATCCAATCTGTCTGGAAGAAAAGTAAGACGAAATAATTTTCTGGTACGAACCCACGATTTATTACCCGTATATTCCCTTGGACGATTAAGATAAAATAAGCTATCGGCTATTTCATAAATTTGAACAATCTGTCAAGCTATTGTTTACCTGTATTTCTAACAAACAATCTCATATTTACTTTATTATGAGTAGGTATGAATAAAGCAGAACTGTAAATAATTCTCCGATCATTTCTGCAAAATAAATCTTTTTTTGCATGAAAATTCATGTAGGTAAGTATTTTATTGTGTTACGTGAAAATGTGTGATTGTTAATCATTCTTTCAGGACACAAATTACAATGCAGCGAACCCATGTCCAGCCTTTATTACTTTCATGTCTTTTGCAAATAATGCCATTTCAGTGAATGAATAACATTCTCCTGTCATATTTTATAGCAAAGTACGCAATAAAATGGGGATAATGGCAATTATTCATCAGATTCAGAGCACGTGGCTCAAGGTTATCAAAATGGTCTTCCTGTATACACATATGCCCTTATTTTATTACTTTCCTCAACAAATCTTGTTAATATGTTTGTTTAGTGCAGCAGTAGATGAATGCCGCATCACACAAATTAACGTTATTTAAGCCAATTAAGGCATTTCTGTTGTTGTGGCAGATGGAATCGTATCAACAGATTTTTTTCCTTGACGGATAATCGCTTCTCAAATCATATTTACTGTATGATGAGGAAGTTCATTCTGCGTACAAAAGATTATTGCTGTGTCAAATCTTCTGTTATTTTATTACGTAGTAAATAAAACTCGCGGGATTCGTACTTCCTTACATCTTATAAAACAAAAGGTCCCACCGCCCGTCTTATGAATGCGACCAATTCAAAAACTACTTAACAAATTTTCATTAATTGATCTCGAAACGATGACGGAAAACATCGGAAGGAAACTGCAATATATCCTAGAATCAAAAAACAAAGCCATGTGACATCTACCAGTCCGCATTGGGTCTGGGTAATGGTTTACGGCCCATTCCCTCTTCTAGAGAGGCGGCCTGTGTCCTTGCAGTGGAAATATTATAAAGCTAATTATGCATAAACTTTATGATTCTAACACCTTTGTGACACTGGGATAGGTCGCTAATATAATATTGTTTGAATCCAATTAAAAGTACGTATTATTGCTAGTACCTGCATAGTGAAACCCCACAGTTTTCCAAAACTTTCATTCGCATAAAACTTTTCAACCCCGCTGGATGGTACCTATACAGATTATATTTTGGCCCTATCCTTTCGTAGCCGAATGTTGCCGCGTATTCAAATAATTTATATTGTAGTTACGTGGATATTGTGATGCAAGAGTCAATTTTATAGATGTATAATACTTTACTTTTATAAACAGGTCAGCTCGATACGATACGTAGAGGCTCATCAATGGCTCGTCTACTCTGCGATAACGGTGACAACATTCGAGTCATGCAACCTAGAGCCTTCCAGCAGATATCACATGGGTAAGTACTGTCATTACTTACAGCCCCGTATATTACTGCTAATAATGCTGTCGAGATACGGAGTGCGTTCCGGTTGAATTATACAGAGGTTGAAGAGTTATTGTGATAATATATTCATTATTAGCTGTCGAAGGCTTTCATGGTGTTTTTATGGCACAATTTTCACAATACTTTCGGAGTTTCTTAGTTATCAAAAGCTTAAATAACCTTATGTTCAATACCAAGTTATTGTGTAGGTCTTTTGCATCTCTTTTCTCACCAATTAAACAAAGACGATGGAGTTTAATCTAGTGAATATGCATGTCTAACTGTTTATTAATTATTTCGCAATTTTGTGTTTGAAATAGATTTTATTCAATGGTTTAGTCCCTCAGTTAAAGTCTCTTGTATAGTTTTGAACTTTTGCCATCTTTTTGTGTTGGTACTAATTTCATTTATTTTTACAGGAACAAGGTAGTCCCCTGCGATCAACTGCCGTTTGTTGATCTGACATTATGGCAGGATGCAAGAGGCCATTTTTAATAAAATCTAAGAAATAGTTAACCTAAGTAAATCTATTGACAGATAAAATGTCACCGCCAACAATCAACGTGTATTGTAAAAAATTGTACAACTAGGAACATGAAAATATTCTTAAAATTAGGAGTATTTTTATTTCCACTACAAAGTAACATTGCTAGGTCATAATAAAGTGACATTATTCAAGTTTCACGTTTCATAAGTCTTCAATTAACTTGACTGAATCAATAAATACCTTATCCTTTATTATGTTTAAAGTATTGTTTCGAAAACTGTTAGTTTGCAAATCTGTCGTCCAGTGAGCCGAGTGCGAGTTTGTTTTACGTTAAGGCCCTAGCGCCCGAGCAGTGCCATAAAACAGTGATTTTCTGAAACTCCTCCTACTCCTCGGTAACGGCTAGGTCAATATGTTTGAAAAAAAAAAATTATAGATTCATGTACAACATTATCAACATATGATTCTTTCATATGACTAATACTTTTGCCAAAAAAATGTTTAATGACATGATATTTTTTCGGTTTATTTTCCTACTCCTTTCAAACGGCTTGGATTTTTAGAAATATGATTACACATAAAAATTGCTGGTTAAGTGTTCTTTAGAACGTACATTAGCTTGGGCTCTATGCAGCAGTACGAGTTTGTGTGCATTTAACTCCGGCCAGATGTTCAAGGGACTGCACGCCTTAACGCGATCTACATGTTTACGACGTTCTGCGCTCCAATTGGCCTGCTCCAAGCTCTTAGCCAATCAGAGAGCCAAACGCAGAAAACTTTTCGATTGCATTAACGTAAAAATAACTCGCATTTAGCGCGCAGCTCTATAAACAATGTGTAAATTGTGAACAAACATTTTTTATTTATTTATTTGTACAGATTATGATACTAAGTTGTAAATGTGTGATCAAGGCCATCTTATAAATGTTTGTATATATTTTAAAATTATATTTTATAGGTTACAAAAGCTGATAATACTGACTGTATAAATGAACTATTTACATACTTTATTTGAAATGAATGATCAGTAAGAAAGTTGTGTGTGTTGTAAGTAGACGTAATAATAAAGTATTTGTTTATAATTTTGGGTCTTATTTATTTATTCTCCAGGAAAATTAATAAAATACTAAAGTTATTGAAATTCTTAAATTGGTTTTGGGTTAAACCTTTGAAATTTGTAGATACAAGAACCAAAACAAATATAAACAAAAACGACAGAGAATCAAAGAGGACTGAATAAATACAAATAGACATAAATATAGATATCTCTGCTTATATAAAGTGAATCGTCTTCGTATCTTTTATTGCAAAAACCAAATTAAAAATTGGTTGAGATTTTACCTGATGAAGTTCTTACTTTACTGACATATTATATTATACTATATTTATATACAAAAGCACCTATTTCATTACTCCCAGAAATGTCAAGAAAAGTGAAATAGATACTGCAGATGACGTTAGTAACCTAAATATCATCGTAACAAGAATGCCCTTCACCGAGATTTCAGCGCTGCCCTAAGTGCCTTTTAGATGCAGTTGCTTAGAACATTTCAAGTTCGGCTAAGAGTCGTCTGAATTTGGCGCTAACGTGGCAGTTAAGGACAACAGCAGTCAGCTGCAGTGTGCATGTAACTTTGTGACCACTTCAAACAGTTACGACGTTTGGAGGGCATATCTAAGTGCTGATACACACTAGGCAACTGATTTAAGTCTACACTAGCGACTCTTACTAACTTAACGTAAACAACTGAGTTGAAATTTTGCAGACATGTTCAGTTTGGATGACAATGCATGCTAAGCTAACAGAAGTCATTCTAAATTCAATATGGCAAACTCCTGAAGAAGGCGGACTAGTAGATAATTTTTTATCTACCTACATGATTGGTATGGTTAACAATTTATGAAGGTTTGTTGTGAAGAATACGCAAAAAAACTACGTCACAATAAATTCAAAGAATTTATTGTGACGTAGTTTTTTTGCGTATGACAGACAATTTTTTTAAAGCTAGTTTATAAAAAAATGCTCATTGTTGAATGTGGACACAGCCTCAGCGGTTAACGTATCTGCCCTTGCTACCCCATTTAAAAATTCACTCTTTATACATTGTTTGCGGTACGCCTATTTTTCGCCGATCTGAGTTTCTCGACAAAGTCATTAGAATGTAAATTTTCTAGCGCCCCTAGCGCGTGGCTTGCCTTAGTTACTGGCCTAAATACACAGAATTCTTATAAAGAAGGCTGTCTGTCGTCCAAAATCAAGATCATTTAGGCTACACTCTAGATATGCAAATATTATAAAGAGAAAAATTTGTATTTTTTATCATTTTAGGGTTCCGTTCTGTCTATCTGTCAAGGCCCTTTATCTCGGGAACGCGTGAAGCTTATACTTAGGTCTGCGGTCCCTTGAAGTTGTGAGAAAATCAAACTTCTGAGTTAACGAAATAAAGAGATACGGCCGTTTATGTCGCAGAAAACGTGTATTTCGATATTCTCATGGGAATCAAAATTCTTAGGATACTTCCCATTGACCTAGAATCCTGAAATTTAGCATGAAGCAAGGTCTCATAGCATAAATATAGGAAAAAATGTGAAAAGTGTAAATTCGTAGTTATGTCACAAAAAAAATACTTTTTCGCGATTCGGAAAAATCTTAGACTCGATTCGGAAATTGAACTGTTTTTATAGGTAAGTTTGTACGGAACCCTCAGTGCGCGAGTCTGACTCGCACTTGCCCAGTTTTGTTGTAACGAATAAACTCAATAACTACTGGACCGATTTTTACATTTATTTCACCATTTAGATGCTAACTTTTGACTGAGTGACATACTTTTTATATTTTCTACTTCCACGCGGTTGAAATCAATGGCAGAAGCTAGAATGTTTTAGATGACATAACAACAGCTTAATACTAGAGTTCCTGTAGATGTATCATATCTCAGACACGTCATTAATACGTCGCCTCGGTGACTTATGGCATGTATAGTTTGTTGTGTAGTGTATTGTAATGTGTAATGGAATAATATGAGGGAATAACTTAGTTTGAACAATACTCGATAAGGTAAGCACACTTATACAAAAGATTCGTGTATTTTTATGCACGGGTGCTGCTGCTGCACCACTTGTTTTTTCTTGGGTTGATACACTTCCTCATGTCTAGATTCTTATCCATCGACTAAATCGATCGGACTGACGATGAAGTTTCTTATGGCTAAAAGCTCAGAAAAATTTGCAATCATCGTGGAATTCAATCACGGTAATAGGTTATATGTTCGGCTGTTATTTTTTTTATGTATGTTCACCGATATCTCGGTGAAATATGGACCGATTTGACCAAAGGTTATATTAAATTTTGTTATAATCTCATGATGGACTTCGAAGATATGGTACTCCTTGACTGACTAAAGGACAAGTTGGATTGAAAACATCAAATTGATCTGATGATGAAGCCGGAAGGTAGGCACCGGAACTCTGTAATAAATCAATGTAGCCTAGCCGTGTTTGGGATTAATGGAATTGTCATGAGATGCACTCTGGCTATAAGGTACCATCGAGCAAGTCTAATGATGAAATGGAATAATGTATCCTAGCCGTGGTTTTTTTTTTAGGTGGTGAATTTCCCACCTAAAAAAAAAATGCTACGTCTTATGACAAACCATAGCTAAATATTGGTACCATAACTAAAAAGTGTAAAATGAAAAACTTTTTCAAAATAAAAAATATAACTTCAAAGTAAAAAAAAAGCAGTGAAAAGCGCAAAATAACTTCCATCAATGATTGCATCACTGCTTACCATCAGGTGGGATCGCAGTCAAGCACTGGTTTATACCGAAAAAAAAAAAAATCGGAAGTCGGTGTTAAATAATGAAGAGACAAAACTATTATAGAAACACCAACTTCCGAAATTAAAAAAAAAGAAAAGTTTTTTAATGATTAAATTCTATAGGTACACTAAAGAAGCAAAAGTCCATAGTAAGTTCAGAAATAAAATCGTGTGAAGCGAGAAATTACGCCATCTAGCGTAAAACCAGATTGAAATGTTGCTATTGATAACATTACATTATACTGTTAATAGATGGCGTCGCTGTGCTTAATTAATGCTTATTTTTGTAGTACTTTATTTTTGTTTCTTTAAATATTGAAATAATTTATAATTTATTTTAAAGAGATGAAGATATTCAAATTGAATATCAATTTATAAATATTTGATTATCTATGTGTTAGTTTTCAAACTTGAGAGGGTAGGTTGAATAAGGATTTATAAATAATAACTAGTAGGTAGTATGGAGTATAAATGATACTTAGACCAAAAAATTATGACTAAGCTCAATTGGTTGTTTGCTAAGTTAATTTCGATTATCTCTTCCCAGCGCCTTTCGTTATTTTATTTTTTTTAACCAGATGTATTGTCTACTTATTTTACCAAAATGAGTAAATATGCATTGTTATATAGATTTAGTAAAAAGAGCTTCAATAATTGCTAAGCATAATCAAGGTAAAAACTTGTCAGAAGACGCCAGAGAGACCAGTGTAAATGTAAGTAGTTTTTTTAACTCTTTTATATAACAAAAAACTCCTATATAATAATCATTATTGGGTATTATATATTTATGTATTATTGTTGCAGAGAAAAAAAGTTGTTCTATGGATATGACGATTTGAAGAAGAGGGTTCTTTAAAACACCATCAAAAAGCTGGCAGATTAAAACTAATAAACATATTGCAGTGTCAAACCATGATAAGGGAGTATACGAAGAAAACGGACATCTGTCGACGAACCACTATGCTAGTTTATTTGACACAAGCGTTGGCACTGTCCGTCGGAGGCTTGCTTACAGAAAACCATAAAAGGGCAAGATTGCAGTTTGCTTTGGATCACATAAACTTTGATTAGAGTAATATCATGTTTACTCATGAAAAAACTTTTAAGTCCAGTGAACACGGACGGTTTTGTTTGTGGCTACAAGATAATAAATAATTATAATACTGATTTAAAATTATTCACTCAGTACTTATTCTCTGTATTAACTGGAGACCTTGTTATGTGTGTTTAACTTAATATCCGTAATTAATACATTAAAAAAGTTATGAACACTTGATATGTTGTTGTGCAATTTTATAGTTTTTAGCCTACATTTAATCTTTTTGATCTTTGTGATAAAATTATCTGGTCTTTTGTTTCTTTTTGTTAAGGTTACATAAGCTTCAATCCTCTTTCCAATATTGGAAACGAATACTTAAGCTATGGCCTCAATAAGAAATTATATATAATGTTATAATCTTATTCGGTGATTAATAAACGGTGATTGTTAAATTTGAATAAGAAATTGTAAGAAATAAACATTTTATTTTTTTAATAGTGCTTTTTTGTTTGATGAGCCTGTTTACCAGCATTTTTTTCGTCTTGCTGAGTAACTACCCACTTGAATATTATATTACAAATAAATATCCACTTGTTAACTTTGATATAATATTCCTACCGATTTCTTTAGTTTGTCATTCATAACTTACAAAAAGTGTGAGTACTACGTGAGATTTGAACTCACGGCTCATTGATTTACGCATCTATCTGCACATGCTAAACCACTAGGTCAACATGACTTTAGTTTGAATGATGAAATTATGAACTACAATCAGTTGTTGACGACAATGATGACGCAAGTGTCTATTATTTGTTGAACTAAAAGTCAAGTTTATACTTTGTGGGATTGCCTTTGTTCGCTACTTAGCTGTGAAGAAACCAACGCCATCTAGTTTAATTTTGTAAAATTTGAACTTTAACGTGCAAGGGAAAATAGGCGTTAAGATACCCAAGCACTTCTAAAGGTTCACTGTACCTTACTATAGAACTTGCGCACTATTTAAATTTCGCTGAGGGGTACTTTTAAATTGTGGTACCATAACTAAAAAGTGTAAAATAAAAAACTTTTTACAAAAAAGAAAAATACAACCGACTTCAATTTAAAAAAAAAACACATATTGCTCTGACCTAAAATTACGGCGATCGTTATAGAAAGTTAGAGTATATACTTATGTTTGTTTGTGTGTACCTATGTATGTTTGTACTCCGTCAGGCTCACAATGGTGAACGAATTTGCATGAAATTTGTCATAGGGGTCCATGGCGTGGTATAGGACATAGAATGATGGAAGACCTTGTCATACTCTCTTCTCGTTCGTTTTCCTCCCTATTCCTCTAGTCGGTACAGTGGATCTTTCACTGTTAAAACTGCGCCTTTTTCTTTTTTTTTCTTCCGCACACATTAAGGGCTAGCCCCTCGTTGGAGGTCTTCAGGGGAAGAATTAGGGAACATTTCCTGTCAACATAACCAATAAATATGTATGTATAGGTTTTATTTATTGTATATACTATGTTTATACGTATTGTGTGTTGTGCACGTATTTGTGTAGTTTATTTTAGTTATAAGTGTGTGTGATCTGATTTATGTTAACTTAGATTTTTGTTGTGCATTTGTTTGAGTTATCGTCTTATATAAAATTTATAACAAATATAAATATTAAGGTTTGCTGTAAGAAACCTAATTGTGGGTTAAGCTCACCTTTGTGCATCAGCTGTCCAATTTTTAATTAATTGTAAAATTATGCACAATGAAGAATAAAAGAATAGAATGTACAATCTTTTTCCAGGGATTATGTTCCCTTAGGAAAATTATCGACTATCGCTGGTGTTAACAGCTAGTTTTCAATAAAACCTTCACAGGTTTTCTGAAAATCATATTTCAGTTGAACTTCGAGGTTGCATTTTATTGTATTAGATAATTGTCATTTTTACAATAAAAAAAACACGTCTAACGTTTCTTAAGCACATATAATATTTCTTAAGTAATTTTTCACGGACGCGGCTTACATGGGTCGTTCAAACGTAAAATGTGCCAGCAAAATGCTAACGGAAAGAAATTTACATTATGTACAAAGTCTGGGTACTTGTAAACGCCATTCGAAAAAAAAATACTAAGTAATTTTTACCACAAACGTCTTCTGCTAATAATTTCTTCCTGTACTTTTATGAGGCAGACTTTTATAAAGAAAACCAGGCTAGTGCGAGTCGGACTCGCGCACTGAGGGTTCTGTACAAACTTGATTATAAAAACAGTTCATTTCCCGAATTGAGTAACAAAGATTTTTCCGAATCGTAAAATAAGTTTTATTTTCGTGACGTAACTACAAATTTACAGCTTTCAGATTTTTTTTTTTACTTGTGCTATGAGATCTTGCTTCATGCCAAATTTCAGGGTTCTAGGTCAACGAATAGTATCCTATGAATTTTGTTTCTCTTAAGAGTATCGAAATACACTTTTTTGCGACATAAACGGCCGTATCTTTTTTTTTTTTCGTTAAGTCTGAAATTTGTTTTTTTTTTTCACAGCTTCAAGGGACCAAAGAGTTGAGGTATGAATTTCAACTCGATATCTTCACGTGTTCCCGAGAAGGGGGGGAGAAGGGTCTTGACAGACAGACAGATAACAAAGGGATCCTATAAGTGTTCCGTTTTTTTCCGAATTACGGAACCATAAAAAACTTCCAAAAAGTTTTAAAAAAGCAAAGGAAATTTTATCAAAGCATAACAAAATATCCATGAGAAAAGTTAAACAGTATGACACCCTTGGTAACACAGCGGACTTTGTTTCGTTTGCTCAGTAAATACAATAAAAGCGCAAAGATAAAGGTTGGATTCCTCAGCTATTTTGATGAATAAAAATTCCAAAAAGAAGCAAGGAAAGCTTTTCTAAAACTTTGTTTTATTCGTTTATTCCTGTTATTTTTATTCAAAAAGGCTGTACTAGAATATTTTGTTAGTAAGGGATCATGGCCTTCCCACACAAATGCCCACCAGACTGAATGTCTAAGGGCCCGTTTTCTGCGACGTCTGCGACAAGACTATTTTGTCTACGTCACGGCGCACAATATCAAGACCACAGAATAAGTTATAGTATAAAGTCCAAAAGTTTCACTTTTCAAAAGAAAACATGCGAATATGTATGTCACCTACGAGTATGTTCATAAAACATTGCATGGCACGGACATGACCTTGATTGGCGTTATCTCTCTTTTCTCGTGTTACCTTTTCGTAAAACATCGCGTTGGATTGGGTTAGATGAAGTAACAAGCTGTTAAACCATGCTCGATGTTGACGATAGGCCAGTGAAAAAGGACCTAAATATGCAATGAATAAAAATGGCTAGGTTAACCAGTTAACTTCTCAATACAATCCGGTATAGTATTATTAGGTAGGTATAAACAACAAAACGTGGGAGAGTTTCAGTGCGTCTTCATGTTGCGACGGCCTGGTTAAGAGTGCCCGCCGTAATGGCGGGTTCTCCTCAAGCTCGTAGCAGCCAAACGGAAACGTCTGACTCTGTCAAAGCGCACTAGAGGTTGTGAGCTTCTTCTAGTTACCACTAGATGGCGCGTCTTGTTTTGTTGTCAACAAAATAATATATGTCAACATCACTATAACTTGCGATACTCAACATGTAAATAGGCACTTAATTATAAATAAACTATAGGTATTCCTTGTATTGTCTACCAGATCGTCATCCATCGAGTCGTACTAAGTTGGTCTCAGTTTCCAATCTTGTTATAGTTGTGGCTGAATATTGATAATTTTACACAAAGCGACGACCATATGACCTCTAAAATCCAATTACTTCGCAATATTGACATTCTTAGGCTAGACTAGTTATTAGAATTTCGAACTTCGACCTACCTGTAGGTATCGTCTGTGCTTTTCATATGAAAACTAGGGTTATCCGGGGAATTATGAGACATACTCGTAATTAAAAGTAGATATAAATATATACGAATGGTTATATCCTACGAGTAGATTTGTAAGAATTATAATTCCCCGTGGCTCTAGCGGGCATCGGCTTAGCCCCCCTAGCCAAGTTACAACCGTTTCGTGTCGAATTCCGTTCTCCAATCTGTAACGCCTCTGTGTCAGCAATTGTAGAAAACGATAAGTTGGTAGCCATATTGACGCGCTTGAGTCGGCTGCTTGTTCTACGTTGTACATGTCGTTCTACAATAACAAAGGATGTAGTGTTAAACATTGTAGAAACGATAACAATTCATTCTATCATTTTGAACGATGTGAACTTGGTTACGAATTTTCTATTCGTTTGTTCTGACCACGTGACTTAACGTTGAGATGATGTCATTCTCATACATTTCAATAGTTTTCGACTAACAACAACAACTTGGTAACAACTTGGCTAGGGGTGCTGGTAACGTAGGGGGCCTCCTACGTTTTTTTCAGCCATCTCTTTGAAGCGCACTTGGAATATTAATAACCGTCATCGACTCGGGCTCGGTCTGGATGGTTACCGGACTAGCTGACGGTGAACTAGGTCGTCATCCGCAAGCCCGCGAATCCAGAACAGAGACCTCCCGAACATACCATGTCTGGTGAGAGTCTGTGTCGTGCAAAAGGTTTATTTTTTAGGTAGGAAATTATCCAATGAATTATCTCGCTCTAGGCTGGAGTAAGAGGGCATGACAGACTTTTACTGACTAAAATCCACTCCTATGTTCCTTCTTTGCCTCGCGTTCAAGAAACCAGTGTTTTCTTTTCAGAAACGAACCCATGGCCCCAGTAGGTTTCGACATGCTGGGCCCTTACCTACGGTTTTGCTGACATCTCCTTGAGGCGCGCGTGGAACATTACGCGCCGTCGACGACTCGGGCTCGGTAATTTACCGGACGGCCAGACCGTCTGCAAGCCCGCGCCTACGATGGGTCGGGATCCCGGTGACTGGGGCGTGAGGTGGGTAGAAGACGACCGCTTGCCATTCCTCCTCGCTCCGGACTATGGCCTGTACCTACCCGGGTATTGTGTGAAAGGTGAGGATGCCGTGGCACCTCTCCAACCACTCCTCAACTACAAGGTGTACAGTCTTCTTCAGGCCAGTTTAGATTTTATCGAGCCGGAGAGCATCTCTCCTGGACACGAGCTACCATGGCTAACCTGGAAAACTCTAATCAGACTCCATACCCAGGTTGGGCGACACAAAGAGAATCTCCACTGATGGGGGTTCTCGGACGGTTCCAATATTCAGTGTTTGTGCGGCGTATCAAATAAAATTAAGATTCATCCGACTATGAAATTGTGTTTACTCTTTCGAACTATATTATGAACAGAGATAAGATAAAAAACTTAGTAACTATTAATTCAATGTATTCATAGTCGAATTGAACTTTATTATAGTACCTGACAGATCGAAAGTAAAACGAACTCTCTACCAATATCTGTTAGACAGTACAAAATTTATGTACGATATTATAAATTAATTAAAAGTTAATAAATGAGGACTATTTGAAATTTAATAGTTAATATACCTAAGTGGTCTCCTGCGTCTCGAAAAATTGCATATTAATTTTCAATAATAACTATGATACGTGTAAAAACTACTAGCGGCAATAACTAAAACACTAAAACGCAGACGTGGGGTCGTAAGTTCAAACCGTTCAAACCGTACAGTTTGTATATTTTTAGGTACACATGAACCTACCAGTATCTATATTAAGCGCATAATATGTTGAAAATAGATAGATAGGTAGATATATTCTTTATTGTAGGTACACCAAAAATACAAATTACATTAGGAACTTAATATTAAAATATATATATATATATATAACCAATACAAGACAAAAAAACGGCGGAAAATATTACCAATACAAGCTTCTAGCTCAGATTTCACCCACGTGAATGTCGAACATAATGCTAAGTGAATGTATATACCTATATGTACAACTATAATGAAAAGTATCCTTCTTGGGGTGGGAAAATCATGAAATAACTTCTCCCGGTCTAGGCGGAGTGAGAGGAAGTGTTAAACTTTTACTGACTAAAACCCACACATATTCCTTCAGTTGCCCTTTACGTTCCAGGGCTGCGAATAATCCCGCAAGCCTAGCATGAAAAGCAAGGACCAAGGGGAATTTCTGAAAAAGAAACCCGTTATCCTAGAACGTAAAGGGTAATTGAAGGACACAGGTGTGGTTTCAGTCAGTAAAAGTCTGACACGCCCTCACGCTCCACCCAGAGAGCGAGAAGTCATTGGATGATTTCCACCCTTGAAAAAAAAGCATGAAAAACATGCTGTAACTAAATCCAGATCATGGTCTACCTGTTTTCCTTACACCAAATCCGTCAGTCAATCAATTGATCGATTCGCAATTTAACCATTTTCAAACGATTCGTTTGCCATTGATAGGACCTTTTTTGCCACATCACATACAATGCCTCATTTCCTCTCGATCGTGTTACTGAGCGTTTTGCATGAGCCAGCGCATTGAGAAATCTTACAAAGCCGTTCTTGTCGACGTGGTTGGATTTTAGCCGAAATTTTTTTTAAACATTGTTGATCATCGACGAAAAAGAAGAAGCGCTTTCTGGTACAATTCAACCCCAAATTAAACGTCTTTTTAAGCTCTTTATTTTGAAAATATTGTTACATAAACAGACAATTCTTGATACCAAAACAAGTCCAACTAAAATAAACTTGATCATATTCAATGAGACGTAAACATCGCGGTGTGCACCGCATTGACGGTGAAGTTCTACAAAAGGCAGTCGAATGAATACAGACTTACAGTTTCCGTTTTGTAGCGCGGAGAAAGGACAAAGCTTTATTTTCCCTTATTTTCCCACAATAACATGCACTCTGTAAAAATAGACAGAGGTAATGTGTGTCCAATACTGATTCTTTTCAATACACTTAAAGTAGGAACGGATTTGTGCTTGTTTCTATGTATTTTTGTGTGTTGTCAAAGATTTATTTGCTAATTATTAACTGATTTTAATGATTTTTTGGGTTCTGTACCTCTAAAGGAAAAAGCGGAACTCCTATAGGATCACTTTGTTGTCCGTCTGTTACGACCGTTTATCTCGGGAACGCGTGGAGGTATCGAGTTGAAATTAAAACAATATACTCAAGTCTGTGATCCTTTAAAGCTGTGAAAAAATTAAATTTCTAAGTTAAAAAAAAATATACGGCTGTTTATGTCACAAAAAACGTTAGGTATATGTCGACACTCTCAAGGGAATCAAAATTCATAGCGTACTTCCCATTGACCCAGAATACTGAAATTTGGTATAAAGCAAGGTCATATAGCACTGTTATATAAATCTGTTATATAAATCTGTAATAGTAAATTTGTTGATAGGTCACTAAAAAACAACTTTTTCGCGATTAGGAAAAATCTTCGGGACTCCTTTCAGTAATAGAACTATTTACATAGGTAATTTTGCCCAGTTTTTATTGTTTGTTCACATTTTACATGTCTATTTCCAGAACTCATCTTCTTTTGCAAACCTGACGTGCTCGAATTCGAATTCTAGAAAAAATAACCATGGGCAAGTTTTTTTCTTTTGAGTTGCGAAATCATCTAATAACTTTTTTCGCACTAAGGCGAGAGGTTGTATCAGACTTTTACTGACTACACCCACACCTATGTTCTTTCAGTTACATTTTGCATTCTAGGACCACGAGTATCCCTTTCATACATTTTTCCATTGCCCTAGCAGGCATCGGCCCTGCTGGGCCCCTATTGTTTGCTTACATCTCTTTTAGGTGCCCGTAGAACACTACGCGCCCAAGACGACTCGGGCTCGATCCTTATAGGACGAGCAGACAACAAGCTACTCAGTGCTTGACGCCTAGTTCTAAACCTTACGCAATTCAGAAACTTGGTCTTGCACGTGTGCACTTCATAGTTGAGCAAACGCAAGGCAAGAATTTCTTGAAACTTGGCCTTGCACGTGTGCACTTCATAGTTGAGCAAAGGCAAGGCAAGAATTTCTTGTCGACAAAGTAATTTTAAATGGTAATTCAAGTAATTTTAAATGGTAATTCAGAAACTTGGCCTTACACGTGTGCACTTCATATTTGAGCAAAGGCAAGGCAAGAATTTCTTGTCGACAAAGTAATTTTAAATGGTAATTCAGAAACTTGGCCTTGCACGTGTACACTTCATAGTTGAGCAAAGGCAAGGCAAGAATTTCTAGTCGACAAAGTAATTTTAAATGGTAATTCTCACTCTGTTTTTGCCTCAAACAAGAAAGTTTACAAAACTTTAGGCAGCTGTAATTTTGTTGGTCTGTTTAAGTTTCAAGTTAAATACAACATGGATTTCTGAGACGGGCAGCAAGTTTAATGTAGAAAGGTACTTCTACCGTTGTAGCTACGGGAATATGATTTTCAGAGATTGTCTATGAATTATTAGGAAAATTAGATCTGCATTTTGAAACAAAATTGTAGTCAGCAAACTTATTTTATCATCCATGTTTATTATAATAGGTAAAGATCAAACAATTTTACGACTCAACTTAGGTTGAGCACTGAAAAAGCCACAAATTACTGTATTGTTTTAGCTCAGGACTTAGACTTTGGAAGGCGTACGAAGGGTCGAAGCCAACCCACAAAGGTCCCTTAGGCACTTATCGTGGAAAGAGGTACCAACCAACTTTTATTCGACTATTATTATTATTAGTGTAAGAGCTTCAACCGCCTTTGATACAGGTTTATCCTAGTAGAGGCTCATAACATAGCTATACCTTTGTAATTACCTACTCCTAAGATTTTGTATAACTATTTTACCAAATTTTAACTCTGAATAAATGTTATTGTTATTATATTGTATCTGTACGCGCTATGCTAGGGAGGCACTCAAAGAAAACTCCCGGTTGGTGGGAAATTATTGCCACATAATATGGAAAACAATATGCCTAAGGTTTCGAGAGGCTTAATTCATTAAAACCCACTCTTGTTCCTTCGTTGCCTTTCGTACCAGGGCCGAGTCTTCCTTTTAGAATCAGACCTTTGGCCCCAGTAGGCTTCGACCCTGCTACGCCCCCTATTTACGGTATTCGAAAGGTTAAGTGGGCTGGTTACCAGGAACTACCAGCAATCTTTATTAATACCTATAACTTGTCTAAAGCCAACTATTTCATACGTATTTCAATATCTCTAAAAACTTGTGTGACTTCGTTTACAAAGTTGAGATAATACCGACAAAAAAATTTGCGCTAGAGTAACTCTTAAGAAAGCAGGCTAATTGCGTAATAAGATAGAACTGGTAATTATCTCTAAGCTTAATGCTAAAACTTTGAAGATTTAAAAGTTTTGATTTGTAGTTTCGGAATATTCTTCGAGAAATTTCTAAAAATAATTAAGATAATATATCAAATTAAAATTTTAGTAAAAAGCCGCAGACGCTATGGGAACATCAGATAATGTTTTGCCGATATTAGATACTAGCTTCTGCCAGTGGCTTCGCCCGCATAACAGTAGGTTTCTTCATACAAACTTTGAACCCCCGTTTCGTCCCTTTAGGGGGTGAATTTTGGAAAATCCTTTCTTAGTGCTCGCCTACGTCATAAAAAGAAGCCTTGTGCAAAATTTCACGATCCTTGTAGCAATAGTTTCGACTGTGCGTTGATATGTCACTCAGTCAGTTTCTACTTTTATATATATATAAACCTTCTACTCCTTTTTAACCCCGTCAGGGGATGAATTTCAATCAAATACGTAACTCGTCTTCCATCGATTCTGTTAAAGAATGTTCATGCAGAAGTAGTTTGGACCAAGAAATCACGTTGTCACATACAAACTTTACCCCCCTTTTTTAAAGTCTTAGGGGTAGAAAAATGCTTTCCTATCGAATGCCCCTACGATAGACATTTTAAGCTGATCAGGAAATACACCTTCCACAAAAGATAAGAGTTTATAACATGTGCTATTGGATGACATATCCAACTAGCACAAGCCTTCAAAACTTATGTGGTGATGCCGTCATAACCACTTGTTTTGCTATTATTTAAGGACATGATGATTTTATACACTTCTAGTGCATCTATAAGGATTCAGGGAAATAGTATTTGGATTTTTATTATTTTGATTTATATCAATATTTTTATTAGCATTAGATGTCTGATTAGATGTCAAATTAATAAAATAGTCATTAAATATATTAAAAAATTCTGATGGATTAGTAGTATAACTCACATTTTTGAAATTTATTTTGTCAATATCATTTTTATACAAGTCATTATTAGTAATTGTTCCAAGTGGCTTTACATTTATTTATACGCTTTTTTATACGTCTTGTATTTATAAGTTTCTGTGCTGATTATGCACATCGTTTGAACAAATGATTATAAAGTTTGTAGTTTTACTCATTCAAATTTTATTAATTTTACTACGTTTGAATTTTAGATATAGCTGAAGTTTCATTTTGCTAGATTTTTTAATGCCTTTCATTGTCCAGTTTTGTGCGACTGGTTTATTATTAACTTTAACTTTATTTGTCAGAAAGCACAGATCATAAAACAATGTAAAAGTTTCATAAAATAAATTAAAGGCTTCTGTTAGAGTGTTAGAGTTAAATGTTTCCGAAAAAAAAGAGAAGATATATATTCAACGAATTTTTCAAGATTTTTCGAACAAAAGTCACGTTTTCAGACCAACACGATATTTTTTTTGTATTTTCTAGCTTTTATGGTTACCGTTTGTGCCGTTTCGTGATCTGACAGGCCTAGGTGATTAATTTCTGACTCTAATTTCTCACCGTTTTACATTACACACCTGACTGACAACCAAATTGTAATAAAATTTTCGCCGGCTTGTAATTGAGTTGATATTTTACACACGTGTAGTTTCCGCGACAAAATAATGTTCCTTCGTATACGAGGGATGCTATCTACCCATGAAGAAGGAAATAGGCCGATGAAAACTGGCATTGTGAAAACATGTGATTATTTACACCAAAGCAATGCGAAGCTGTAAAATGGTACATTTATGGTACACTTTTTTTAAGGTGGGTAATCTCAAAAACTTTTCCCGTTCTGCAAGAGTATGTATCAGATTTTGATTGACTTAAACCCAGCTGTATCCAACCGTAGTGGCTCAGTGGCAACGGTCCCGACTTACGAGTTGTAGGTCGCGGGTTCAAACCCAGCCAAGCGCATTACATTGTGTAATTTATTTCATCACTTCTGCTCTGAAAACGGTGAAGGAAAACATCGTGAGGAAATCGGTATGTCCTAAAACCAGAAATTCGAAGACATATGATATCCACCTACCCGCACTGGGCCCGCATGGTGGATTACAGTCCATTCCCTCTCCTAGAGAGAGGCCTGAGTCCCCGCAGAGGTAACATTAAATGCTCTACTATGCTATGTATTCCTTCAGTTGCAAGTGCAAGGGTCATTTCTGGGTCGTGGTAAGATTATCGAACAATCTCGCGGCCCGAACGATGTACAGCTGAGTGATGCGAGGATACGTAATAGAATCTTTTCAATAGTGCTTGGGTGGGCTGCGGTGTGGTGAGGTAAGCGGTGATCAGTTGCTCTAATTCCCTAAACTGTTTGGACGTAACCATCACTCACATTTTCACTTGCGTCCCGCTTGTTAGTCCTCGCTCACGTCCCTTGCACACATGACTCGTAGTTTTGTACTTTAAAGGTACGTGGATTATGAGAAACGAGTGTAAAGTTCCAAAAAACTCCATTGAAAGGTACCTCCGTAGAAATATGCGTTATGCATGACTGTCAATATGTTTACCGAGCCTACCGCCAGTGTATTGTAATCTGCGAGCTACTTAACTCACTGTGCTATCTACTAAGCTCTTTCAGTGCTCTCTCTCTTATCTTCATATTTCTACCACTCCTTCTACTCTAGCTAAAGCCAAAATACGCAACAGTTCCCACTCTTGCATATTTTGGCTTTTGAAACTTTGTACATTCATTTTTTTTCTATCTTTCTGTTTCTTATTTTTCTTTCTCTTTACTTCCTTCATACTACATCTACCTAAACCCTTCCAGTAGGTGAAACCCTTTGCACAATCTGCTCTAAGCCACGTCAGGGAATGCGTTTACAATATGACGCTATGAGTAATTGCTCCAAAACAAATGTAAATATTACTCTCTTATTTGTTCAAAATATTTATGAATGTGACTTTGGGGATGCAGAGCAAACAAACACCAACCGCTATTCCATTTGCATTGCATTTTTCCCGAAAAACGATTCATAACAATTATGTGAACAGGTATCTAAATAATGACCAAACTCGATAGTTTGATATTGTAGATTAAAAATAGGTATCTGTTTTGAATATTATTTTATCGTGGTTAATCTATTTCAAATCGATGCAACAACACGGCCAATGACTCGAAATAACTGAGTATATCTCTAACAATATAACTTCTGCTACTAGAATTAAACCTGTTAGCTAAATAAAGATTAATTTCGTTAGATCTAAACCTCATTACGAGTACTTAGATGAAAACTTATTCAACGAAATTTAAAAAATAGGGGAAAACGGGACTATTTTTATATATAAAAGAATTACGGTGTTCTTCAAAACCGTAAACGCTTTAAAATTAAAATGAACTCGAGAGAACACGACAGAAGAGTAACGAAGTGATTACAAAAAGATCGACATGTTAGATATTCATTTGTGGGTATACCAAAAGCCATTAAACCTGCAGGATTAGTCTGAAGCACGATTATATTCGGAATGCCTTTTTTTGAAATAAGGAATCATCTAATGACATCTCCCGCTCTACGTCGGTTCGGAAGGTGTCATACTTTTACTGACTAAAACCACATCTATGTTCCTTCGGTTGCGTTTTGCGTTCCAGGAGTTTCCCCTTCAGAAATCCCTAGTAGGCTTCGACCCTGCTGGTTTTGCTGGCATCTTTTCGAGGCGCACGTGTAGTAATACGCGCCGTCGACGACTCGAGCTCGGTCCGGACGGTCGGACGGGAATGCCATGCTGTTTCGATTCGATTGCGAATATAAACTCTGCCACATATGCTCCTAAACCTTTCAAAGCGACTATGAACTGCCTCAGATGACGATGTAGAGGAAGACAAAAAAAAACAAAACATTAAATCAATCCTAATGACGCTAGGTTGACGAAGGAAAATGGAAGAATGGAACGTGTTACGTGCACCGGCCGAAAATAACTCGAGACAAGGACGGGAGGATGGTACCTGTGAACCCAAAGTCTGTCAACCTGTGTATTGCGCGTTATTTTTTTATTTGGGATATCATCTAATGACTTCTCCCGCACTGGGCGGAGCGAGAGGGCGTGTTAATCTTTTACTGCCTAAAACCACAACTGTGTCCTTCAGTTGCCCTTTGCGTTCAAGGACTATGGGTTTTCTTTTCAGAAAATCCCCGCGGTCCTAGTGCGTATCTGCCCTGCATGGCCCCTACGGTTTGCTGACATCTCTTTGAGGAGCGCGTTACGCATCACTGCGTGCTTTTGACGACTGGACTCGGTCCGGTCGTCGATTACCGGACAGCCGGAAGGCGAGCTACCTATTTCTCGCCCTCTGTAAGCCCGTGTGTATTGCACGTAACCTAATAATGTTAAAAAAGTAGATTCTGTCAATGGCTTCACTATCATCATTCATTTAGGTCATTTGTTATCAAGTAAATTCAAGAGTCTAGATGTTATGCTACGCAAGTGATTTTGATGCGTAGCATACTTTGCATACTTGGGCTCAGTTTGTCATTACCTTTACTCCTTTACATTAAAACAGCTGAACGAATATGTATAAAATTAGGTGTACCTCTGTTTTTTTTTTCGGTGGGAAAATTATCTTATGACATCCCCCGCTCTTGGGCGGGGCGGGAGATAGTGTCAGACTTTTACTGACTAAAAACCAACTTCTGTTCCTTCGTGGCCTTCGTCCCAGGGCCCCGGGTTTCGTTTTCACACTACCTGGCTAGGCTTCGACCCTGCTGGGCCCCTACGGGATTCAGAAAACAACTGTGTTACGTAATTAGTTTGCTATTCACATTTCAAAGTCAAAACGCCTAGATAACGTAAATTCTCAAGGTAATTAAAACTTGAAGGGACCTTTGAACTTACTTTTTGTTCCTCTTCCATCGCATTCACAAAAAAAGATCTAATGTGCGTCCCGATAAGAGGAAGACTGACTCTTTCTATTAATAGAACACGGGTCATTATTTTTATTGAGTCGAAGTAGATCGTGCAGGTATCAATCATCATTCGTTTATTTTAGCATCATGGGTGACAAAATTAAATGAAAAAGTTTCCAGTCACTATGTCCAACATTAATTTTGTATATTACTTATTAATTTCAAACAGCTGTTTTGTTACTGTCGTAAAACTAAAGAGTGTAAAAAAAAAGTTTCTTTAAGAAAGTTGTTTGTGATCATGAGTACAATCACGTGTTTAAGCATCGGTCACTTACCAGTCACCCTATATACAGATACACACTAAAGGCCTACTAAATATGGTGTCCAAAAATTTCTCCACATCGCTGTTGACTGGCTGTGTGCCAAAAGACTTTGAATTTCTCTGATCGAGATAAAAGCCAACCCTTACGAAGTCTTACATGACTCAAAAGACAAGAATAAATAGGTTACTTCTAGGCAAGCGTGCTCCATCATCGACCACATAATCTCTCACTATCAGATAAGATAATGGTCAAGCGCGAGTCTTTCAATAATAATAATAATAAAAAAAACATTTTTCACTAAACTACGCTAGCCACTTGTCTCTAAACGGCCGAGGGTGGCCAAAACTGCTATTTCGTCTCTATTGGCAGCCACAGCCAGTACAACATTTACAAAATAATTTCTGTATAATTATATTGCCACAACAATTGCTTGTGGCAATAAAAACCCTTTGTTTGCTTCAGGTAGGTAGGTAGGTACCATTCTGTTAAGGAAAACCCAATAAGAAGATATCCGCTATTTCACTTACGTTATTATAAGAATCTCCTCAAGGAAATACCTAATGTGCATATTTTATTAGAGTGTCGGTTTGCATATGAATGTATTAAGAACTAGTAATTTTTTTTTTATGATACGAGTACATACGTGACGAAGTATTTTGTGAAAATTTTGGTAATTTTATACAACAAAATGCTAAATATTCCGTTTACAGTTTAATTTTTTTTTTATTGATATAAACCAGTGCTTGACTACGATCTCACTTGATGGTAAGCAGAGATGCATTCATTGATCTTGAGGCGCACTAGTTTATTAAGAGCTAGCCTTGAAGACACCTAAATTATAGGACTAGGACTGGGAATATATAATTATAGGATTGGTTTAGTTGGACGGGAAGACCGCAGCAGGCAAAATGTTCCAGTCCTTCGATGTTCGCGGTATAAACGACGAAGCGAAACGCTTAGTCCGGACCATTGAAGTTTCAAAAACGTAAGGGTTGATACTCGCCGTACGTCGGGTTGTCCGATGGTAGAAAGGAGATGGCAAAATCAAGTCATGCAATTCCGGCGCACACTCTCCAAAATGCAATCTGTAAAATACCGATAGGATGGCTATCCTAAGCCTGTGCTCGAGGCTTTGTAGATTGGATTTAACCAAATGGTAATATGGGAAAACCTACCTTATCGGGAAATATATACAGGTACACGATAAATAGACTAATGTAAAAGATAAGATTATAACAAAGTTTATCAATAAATAAAAAACTAAAACTAGGAATTGATTTCAATTCCAACTAAATTATTTTGGAATACAGCTGTGTAGAAAAATTCAGCCCGCTCACACGGCATGTCAGACTTTTACCGACTAAAACCTACTTGTACTACTACTACTACTACTACTACTACTACACAAGTGTCCCTCAGTGGCCCTAGCGGGCATTGGTCATAATGGGCCCAGTGGGTTTTACTGACATTTCTTTGAGGTGCGCGTGGAATACTACGCGTCGTCGATGACTCAGGCTCATTCGGAAGATCTACCCATTGCCCGTCGTCCGCAAAGCCGCGCCTACGGTGGCTGGAGATCGCCCTGCAACTCCCGACGGTGTACCTACAGAATCCCTGTTCAAATTTAAATAATCTTTATTTTATTGAGTAAATTTTCCCCCTACCCGAATGACAATATCACGGTGAATTTTATAGATGTTCAGGGACTTTGATATCCCAAATTCCTTTCTGTTTGACTAGCTAGCATTTGATACAAATTCTCTTTTGGCCTAGTGCGTAGTACGCATTTTATGAAACGGTTGAAGCTTCTTTGACACAAAAGAGTCAGATGACAATAATGCGTCCTCTGGCTGACTGTACACAATTTATATTTGAATATGGTCCACATAAGTATTCCTACATCTGTACTTATATTTTATTATTAATATTATAAAGCTGAAGAGTTTGTTTGTTTGGTTGAACGCGCTAATCTCAAGAACTACTAGTCCAATTTGGAAAATAATTTTAGTATTTGTTAGCCCATTTATTAAGGAAGGCTATAGACTATATAACATCACGCTAAGATTAATAGGAGCGGAGTACCAACGAAAAATATTGCTAAAACGAGGGGAAATTAGTACTTTTGAGAGCTTCCGTTGCGAGCGCCGCGTAAACGGTTAAAAATTATGTACTACAAATTTGTTTCCTTTTAAAAGTTTTTTTTATATTAGCTCATTATAATGTTTTTATGACAATCAAATTTGTTCTAAAATAATGCATTATTTGAGAAGGTGTTTTTATAAACATAATATTAATTCTTATCTAAATAAATACAATATTATTTGTAAGTATTTAATTTTGAACACAATTGCCCTTTACATTATTAGATTTCAATAAATATCTTAGGAGGAGATATCATAGTTTTAAAATAACTCTGCAACCAAAATAATGATCAAGTTGCTGCCCAGAGAATAAAAGATTACACGTGATTCGTAAAATTACCCAAGTAAAAGCGATTGAAACAAAAATACATATACCATTCATTAGCAGTCCTAAGTCCGTATACGTGTGGGGCCGGATCTTCGGATAGCCAGTTTGGCTTCCGCAGGGGGCGCTCCACGGTGGACGCCATTATGTGCGTGCCAGCCCTCACGTCGGAGGATGCGGTGTCCCGGGGCAAGGTCGTAGTGGTGGTGTCCTTGGACATCACCAACGCCTTCAACTGTCTGCCCTGGAGTAGCATTAGGAGGGCACTCCGGTATCGCCACGTGCCCGACTACCTCCGTCGTTTGATCGAGGCCTACCTAAAGGACAGTTTTATCATGTACCCTGGTCACGAGGGAAAGTGGAAACGGCGAGAGATGTAGTGCGGTGTTCCGCAGGGATCGGTACTAGGACCGCCCTTGTGGAACATCGGATACGACTACGAGTTGCGCGGCGACCTCCCCGACGGGGTCAGCGTAGTCTGTTACGCAGACGACACGCTGGTCTTGGCGCAGGGGGAGTCGCACCAGGCGGCGGCCGAACTAGTGACACGCGCTGTTGCGACAGTCGTGGACAGGATCCAAGAGTTGGGACTCGAAGTGGTACTGCACAAGTCCGAGGCCATGTGTTTTCATGGCCCTCGGAACGCGCCACCACCGGGTTCCCAAATAACGGTAGGAGGGGTTCGCATCGACGTCGGGTCGACGATGATGTACCTGGGACTTGTCCTCGACAGTCGGTGGAACTTTGTGGAGCACTTTCGACGTCTGACTCTCAAACTGGAACGGACCGGGGCTGTCCTAAAGCGGGTCCTGCCCTACCTTGGGGGTCCAGACGCCTCCTACCGGAGGCTCTACGCGGGAATTGTTCGGTCCATGGCCCTTTACGGGGCACCGGTGTGGGCGCCGTTACTGCAAAGGCGACCAGTGGCCATGCTGAACGCTTGCCAGAGGGTCATGGTCATTCGGATGGTACGGGGATACCGCACGATTTGCCGCGAAGCGGCGAGCCTCCTTGCTGGCGTGCCACCATGAGATTTGGAGGCAACAGTCCTTGCACGCATGCACGATTTGCGCGTGGAGATGCAACGCCGGGGCGAAATTCCGCTGCCGCGCCAAGTCGCGGCATGGCGGACAGAGTTCCGGCGGGATCTCATGGTGGAATGGCGACGGCGACTGTCGCAACTCAGTGCTGGGCACGCTACAATTATGACGGTAAGTCCCCTCTTTGAGGAGTGGCTGGAGCGGCAACACGGCGTCCTCACCTACCGCATGACGCAGGTCCTCACCGGACATGGTAACTTCGGGAGGTTCCTGCATCGGATTCAGGCGGAAGCAACGCCTGGGTGTCATCATTGTGTGAACCACCCAGAGGACACGGTGGAGCATACGGTGGAGGTGTGCCCCGCTTGGGCAGAGCACCACCGTGTCCTCGTGGAGGCAATTGGCGGCAGTGACCTTTCGTGTCGGGCGCTGGTTCAGGCTATGGTCCGGAGCGAGGAGGAATGGCAGGCGGTCGCCTCCTTCTGCGAAGCAGTAACGCTAGCGAAGGAGGAGACTGCATGCGTGAGTGAACGAAGGTCCTCACGCCCTAGCCGCCGTAATTCCGACCCCGATTACTAGCCACGGCAGACGCGGGCTTGCGGACGTCGAGCACTGGGTAACTCGCCATCCGGCTGTTCGGTAATTAACCGGACCTAGCCCAGTCGTCAACAGCGCGTAGTGATCCTCGCGCTCCTCAGGAGATGTCAGCAAACCGTAGGGGCCCAGCAGGGCCGATGCCCGCTAGTTAGGACCGCGGAGACTTTCTGAAAGGGAAACCCGTAGTCTTAGAACGCAAAGGGTAATTGAAGGATACAGGTGTGGTTTTAGTCAGTAAAAGTCTGACACGAGAGAGCGCGAGAAGTCATTTGGATGATTTCCCACATTAAAAAAAAGGTCCATATACGTCATCAATATTGTATGTATACCGTTTCGAAGCATTGTTTCCACGGCAGAACTCATATTCCAAAATAATAGGAAATCATATTCCTCATGTAATTTTCATAGATTTCATACAAAGCTGGATATAATATAGCAAAATTACAGAAAATACAAAACAGAGCAAACAGCAAATAGCTTATTGAAAAAGAACAATAACTTTAATATAAAGATAATTTGAACTTATAATTCCAAGTCAAACCGATTCCAAAGTTACCCGTTTGAAAAAGGTAATTGCAAAGGTAAAGACCTAATATTTTAAGACCCACTAATTTCATTTAGTTCTATAGTTCCATTCTAACTTATAATTGCGATAAGTAACAAAACAGCTTCTTAATATACTTAGACTTTACAAATATTCCCAACTTCTACACAAACGAAGTCGCGGACAAGAGCTATTAATTATAATAAAACAAAATCAATCACAAAACCTATTAGAAACATTTTCGACTTCTACGCGGACAAAGTCGCGGGCAAAAGCTGGCTTACTATAAAACAAAGTCTCCTACCGCGTTTGCCCGTCTGTATGAATGTGATAAACACAAAAACTACCGAAACGATTTTCATGCAGTTTTTATAAATAGATAGAGTAATTTATGAGGAAGGTTTAGATGTATAATACATGCATATAATTAAAGACTTCTGAAATCCGTGCGAAGCTGGATCGGGTCGCTAGTAGTTAATACTATAATACTAGAGTATCATTGTTTGTATGTTTGAACACGCTTATCTTAGGATATACTGGTTTAAATTGAAAAAATGCTTTAATGTTAGATAGCCCATGTATCGAGAAAGGTTAAGTGACATCACGCTACGACCAATAGGAGCGGAGCATTAACCAAAGACTTGGGTGAAACCGCGGGGGATAGATAGTCTTACATTTATAACATAAAATCACGAGTATCTCCTGAGATGGTTAGGCAAGCGATCTTATAACACATTCATATTATTTATCTATATAAATATAATATAAACGAAAAAACTGACGGACTGACACAATAACTCACAGCTGAAACTACTGGGACCAGAAGCGTAAAATTTTGCACAAGGTTTTCTTTTATGACGTAGGCAAGCATTAAGAGAGGATTTCAAAAAATTCTTCCCCTAAAGGTATGAAACGGGGGTCCAAATCTTGAATCTTGAAACCTGTTTTAACGCAGGAAAAGCCGCTGGTAGACGCTAGTTTAACTAGGCGGGTATTAAGGCTTTGTTTTTAGTAAAACAAATGTTTGTTCCATTATTGATTCGACAAGAGAAATAAAGAAGGTATTGAAAGTCGGACTAGTTCAGTATTCTTTACACGTGGATCCCTAGATGATTAGACGCCAATTCATTTAAAAAACTATCACGTTTGTAAGGAAAAATCAACATTTTTTTAGTAAAATAAGTGATCAGCATAACTTCAAACCGACTTCTTGGATTTTATTATGTATGTTTCAAACATAAAAAAAATATGTCATAATGTTTGCATACGATTTATATTTGGCTTGCCCAAGTATGATCACATATCCGATTTCCTTACGAAACTCAAGTGGCTTCCAATACGTCTTCGCCGGAACGTACACATCTTGTCTCTGCTCTACAGTGTTCTGTTCAATCCTAAAATTCCCGCTTATCTTAAAGAACGTTTCAAGTTCTTCGTGACACACATACTAGATATCTTAAGTCATCGGAAAACTTGAGGCTAGTGATGCCAAGCCACTCCACTAATTTTTATGACAAGTCGTTTGGAGTTCAAGCAGCGCGGCTGTGGAATGTAAAGCATTCCACAGCCGCGCTGCTTGAACTCCCTGCTGGGCTCCTACGGTTTACTGACATCTTTGAGGAGCGTATGGAATACTACACGCCGTCGACAACTCGGGCTCGGTCTGGACAATTTACCATTTACCTCATGAATAGTGCCTGAAACTTGGTCAAATACGCAAAATTATAATAATGGAATTGTCAAAAACAAACACGCGGCACTTATTTATTGATGAACTCTGACATTAGCCTAATTTTAGGAACGGGTCAATCGTTTTGCTAGACCCGTTCCAAAAAAAGCTACTGCAAGCTTGATTGCTAGTGAATTTTTTAACGTGAGCAACGTTGAATTTGCTTACTAGAGATAAAAAATTCTGTAAAAAAAAAAACCTTTTTTACATTCTAGTTGAAATTAAAATGTTATGTATTTGACAGTAACGTACATGAAATATCGTGTTGTATCTAGTACCAAAATTGGGAACGGGAAGTATTGGAACAATTTATCTGCTGTCATGAAAAATTGGAAACATGAGCTGTATACAAAATGTAAATAGAAGGAATTGTAGCTCGCTGACAGACAGATAGATAGACTGACAAATGGATGGATAGACGGACCGCGACTTAGCAATAGGGTTTCATACCCGAAGGGTTGCCAACGAAAACCTACGCCAAACCGTAAAATAACCGTAATAACAGAACCGGTCGTTATGGAGACATTTGAGGGACGAATGGACATCTTTCGGCTGAAATAAGGAAGATACAAACAAAGACCTAACAGACAAACTAAGAAAAAATGTAAAAGCAATATAAATAAAACTTAATAGCAATATAATAAACTATTTACAAGTTTATGTTACCCTAGTGTAGTTAGAAATGTATATATGTAAACAATTGTTAGTTAACCGAAATAAAGAAATGATGAGCATAACGAAATGTTGATTACGAAGAATGAGCAGCGGCAATGGTCTTACAGTAAAAACGCGGACTATCACAAAAGAGTTTTGATATTAATCACCACCATCGAACTTTCGACGTGAACTCACACCTAGTTCAGTAGGGGCCTAAGTTTACCAAACAGCTGACGTTATCTAGTAGAAGATAGCACCACAAACAGACATTCACATCTGAAAATATTTCCGCTATCAGACCTAAACTCATTTACTAAACCCATAAAGCCAGGGGTCCACGAACTTGTACGTATGGAACGACACGATAAGTTCAGTCATAAGGTCAATTGCCCACGGAGGCAATAACTGGCTATCATGAGCTGTTATCATAAGAGCAACTTCACAACAATAGATAAACTTCCTTAAGTTCGCGACTGAGTTTCGGCTTTACTTAGATTCCGGCTTCCGGGTACATAATAATTGAATTTCGACAACGATAACAAGTTTTGTTGGGGATACCTACTTGGTGATTTGCATGGTTATTATTAACCTTTGTAGAGTTAAACATAGCATAGTCGGCCTACAGTGTTCCCACTGTTGGGACTCAGGCCTCCTCTCTAGGAGAGGGAATGGGCTGTAATCCACCACGCGGGCCCAGTGCGGGTTGGTGAATGTGACATGTCTTCGAATTTTTTGGTTCTAGGACATGCTGATTTCCTCACGATGTTTTCCTTCACCGTTTTGAGAGCAGTGATAATGAAATAATTACACAGAGTAATGCGCCTGGCTGGGTTTGAACCCGCGATCTACAACTTAATAGACTTTAATTATAGTGTTTATTAGACAAACTATCTAATAACCCTTTTTTTTTCTTGTCAATTGGCTACTAGCTCAGATTATCGTGTTAGGGAAACAAAAGTTTAGGGGCTTGAAAATGGTTATATTTTATAGTTTTATTTTTAAATTTATGCACACCAAAATAATATTGCTGGCACACAGGTGGACTATAAAAGTAAAATCGTAATTAACATAGTTGAAATCTTTCTGCGTGTGTCTGTATTATTTAACTTTTGAACAATTCTTTTCTACTTGAGAGGAAACTGTTTGGTTTCTCTAGAATCGTTTCTCGGAAGTAATAATTGTTTAGACTTGAATATATCTCAAAATTCAGTTTCACAGATTCTGTTACACGAGCTCGCAACAAGAATTTAGCTGTACAATTGCTGCCGAATAGACAGTTGTCGTTGCCAAGAGCAAGGCGAGGCGGCTAGGGCGGCCAAAAAGCACATGAGGCGTCAGCAGCACAAAAAATGGGCCATGGCGGCCAGCCTTCGCGACTTGGATTCCTGTATTTAGTAATAATTGCTATTTTCCTCGCTAGAGAGCTCCGATTAATGCGTGCGATTGCTGCTAATCATAAAGTGCTATAGGGCAAAGCACGCCATTTGTAGGCACTCGCCGCCGGCTCCCCGGCCGGTACCACCGCAACCACTATGTCCCTGCATTTTAAATCAGTAATGTCTTCAGAAATATTCATTTAAATGACATGTTGTAAGAAAGAGCCATATTAATCTATATTAAATTCACAATGTATTTAAGGTACTTAATTGGATAAAGATTAATGCTGTATTGCTTAAAATCGCTTCATAAATTAGCCATTATTTCTCGTATAAAAGGTAAGGAAAAAATATGTTTTTTTGGGTTATTCTTAAGAGATAGACATCCATCGCGGACCTTTTGTAGACCGTTTTTAGGTGTACAAAACTGTAGTACATTATTTTGATCTATCTATCTATTTCGTAGGGTTCAGTCAGCGTTTGCAATTTAAGCGCAAAAAAATGTGTTTATCTATCTATATCTATTTATGACATCATATTAGAAACCTCTAAAATTACCAGTGTTTCTCAACTATATTATGCATATAAATCTTCAAAATCCGTTGCGTAGTTTTAAAGATCTAATAATACATAGGGACAGACACACGGGAAGCGACTTTGTTTTATACTATGTAATGATAATCAGGATTCATATCGGTTTATTGTGTGGAAATCAGTCTTCAGTGTAGTTTTTAAATATTAACACATTTATCTCCTCTCGTGAAGAGCTCGTGTTAAAGCAGCAGTTTATTTTCGTGTAATAAGCCCACGAACGACCGTTATGGTTGGGTACATTACTTGCCAGAGCTCTAGCAATACCTCATTAACTTAATTTACGTGAAAGCAACGTGATTTACGAAACATAGAAACAGATATCTTTTAAAATTAAGACATTTTCAAAGTTTTTATTCAATTTTAGTAGGAATTAGGTAGGTAATTTTCTTGAGAATGTGATTTTAAAGCATTCTAAAGAAAATTAACCTATGTAACGACTAATGTTTAAATGCAATCATTTAAGCAATGGAAACAAATTTAAAGCTAAACTAAACATTTCTTAAAATGTATTCATAATCGTGCAAACAATGTCGAATGATGTTTACCTACAAGGTGGATACATCACACTACACAGTAGTATTAAAAAGGTGAAAGTTGGTATGTATGTGTGTATGTTTGTTACTCCTTCACGTTTAAACGGCCGAACGGATTTTAATGAAATTGTCGAATTGAATGAGACACGGGTTGATCATGATTTGGAATAGTATATATCATACTTTTTATTCATATTTTTATTTTCCGACCACGCACCGGAAGACGACGTAGCGTTGGAAGGCCTACAAGGTAGACCGATGACCTGGTAAGGGTTCCGGGAATCCAATGGATCGAGACGCACGGGACCGTTCATTGTGGTGACACTTGGGGGAGGCCTATGTCCAACAGTGGAGTGGATTCTGGAAGTATTTTGCTCGAGACAATTTTCTACTTCACGTGGGCACAGCCACCGCCACAAGCTAGTTTAAAATAAAAATAAATGTTTTCCTTTTTCGCTCAAACTTGCAGTAAGTGTTATATCCAGATATAAAAATACTGTATATAATGCTGCAAGGATTTCCACAGCCTGTGCAGCACTTGGTCCAAAACCCGATCAATGCCCTTTGAACTATAACGTCTTATTGCACTAAGTTTATATTACTATTCGCCTGGATAAAATGCCGTGACGTGCCGTCAATGGGCCGGCGCTTAAATTGAACAGTGTCTACCTTTCACAGAAACTCATATTACACAGAAAAGCCTTCTGCGAAACCTTTCAGTTGGAGCTTTCGTTTGTATTTACACAATATCGGAAGAACATTATGTGACAGGGAAATGCTCTTATTTGTATTTCTTTGTTAAAGTAATATAGATTACTTGATCATCTTTGATTTTGCTTCATTTTTAATATGGTTCCCTTATAAATATAATATATAATATCAGGAATGTAATGAGACATATCACTCATAATAAATGATGTTATTTAATGGACTAGCTTTGAGTGATTAGATTAATAAAATCAAAATGTTCATATTATACCTCATTCATTAAACTGTGTTATAGTTTTATATTAACCCCGGTAAGTTATAAAAATATATGCGTTGGGGCTATCTCGCTGCTTCCTATAGTGTCTACTTTTTATATTGAAAGATTTTTTTAGAAAATTAGAGTAAACGAGAAAAATATTTTAGAAAAAGCCAAAAACAATTTAAAATTTTGAAAGAATAAATATAAATGGGTGTGAAGTGTAAACGAATATGTACATATGTATATGATGGGGTGTGCGTGTGTGGAACATTGTACATAATTACGAGTATGTAAGTTTGACACCCTTATAATCCTCCCGGGCGAGTTTCTGTCACGGTGGCCAATCTCAACGGAAATTATATTGCACAAATATGTGTGCAAACACAGGTACTCTCTGTTTCTTTAATATCATAGTTCGATGTGACTGAAATCTGACAAGACCAGCACCCCTAGCCAAGTTACGATCGTTTCGTCTGCATCGAATGCCTCGAGTAGGCTACGCCTCTGATTCTTTTGTTCTGACGTCATCTCAATGCTCAGTCACGTGGTTAGAACAAAGGAATCGGAGGCGTGGTCTACTCGAAGCGTTCGACGCAAACGAAACGATCGTAACTTGGCTAGTGGTCATCAGGTGAACTTGCACTCTTGAATCGACGGCTCAACGTGCATTCTGATGCACGGGTATGTACGTCCAATTTCAAAACTCCGGGCTGCTATTAAAAAAAATCGTAATGGAAAAGCTCAATATAAAATTTTGTTCGAACAGGAAATCAAATCTTGGAACCCATGTTCGATAGTCGATCTTGTGACCACGAGACCAATGGAGCTGTTACAGTTACCGTACGTAACTCTAGAAGGGGGCGTGGTGAATGGCGTAGCGTCTTAGTAAGATAGATTCTGCTCCTCAATACGTAGGTAAGCTAATATTAGGGTTTTTACAGTCATAAAGGAGTGGAATATATTTAATGGAGCTTTTAGTTTATTGAATAATTATGTTGCTTGTTTTGTAGGTAACTATATGTCTAGTAAAAGAATAATAGATCATTGAGGAAACCACATTTTTTTTTATTGTTGATAGGTTCGCGCTTGACCGCCATCTCACCTGATGGAAAGCGACGATGCGGTCGACGATGGAGCGCGCTTACCCAGAAGTAAACTATTCACTCTTGACTTAAAGACTTCCGGGTTGTAGCCATCAGGAAGCGTTCATCAGGAAGTTCAAAGAAGCAGTTTTTGAAACTTGTTATCTTAACAAAAGGCACAGAAATATTGTATATGTACCTACATAAGACACTGATCTTATATAGGCTTAATGCTATATTTAAAATGTTTCATTTCCTGACTGACAGTAGACAACTGATTTTGTAAAGGTTACTGTAGTGTTTGAAATACAACGCTTTAGGGGTTCTCTCAAAATGTAGAAATTTTAGTAGCACCTTCACGTGCCTCCTTAACGAAGCGGTCATGCTAGCAAAAGAGGCGGCCGCACGAGTGAGAGAACGGACTTCCTCACGCCCCAGCCGCCGAGGATTCGGACCGCGATATCCAGCTACCGTAGGCGTGGGCTTGTGGACGACGAACAATGGGTAGCTCGCCGTCCGGCCATCTGGTAATCGTCCAGTAACCGTTCGGTCCGAGCCCGACTCGTCGATGGCGCGTGGTATCTCATGCGCGCCTCAAAGAGAAGTAAGCAAAACTTCCGGGTCTAGCAGGACCGAAGCCTACTGGGGCCATGGGTTGGCTTCCGAAAAGCAAGCCCCGGGGAACTCAAGGCAAAGAAAGAACATAGGAGTGGGTTTTAGTCAGTAAAGTCTGACCCTGCTCACCCGCTCCGCCCTAGAACAGGAGAAGTCATTGGATGATTTCCCACCTCAAAAAAAAACCTTCACGTGCAGCTGCGGAAATGTTTGAAAGATTTACCGTGACCTGGAACGCAAAGGGTAACTGAAGGAGCACGGTGGGTTTCAGTCGGTTAATGTTGGCACTACTGCTCCACCTAGGCGGGGGAAATAAAAGCATGAATTTATGTAAAGAGAGCTGTGGTGGCCGAGTGGACCCCGACTTACGAGTTGTAGATCGTGGGTTCAAACCCAGCCTGGTGCATTACTTTATGTAATTTATTTCATCACCACTGCTCTAAAAACGGTGAAGGAAAACCTCTTGAGGAAATCGGTATGTCCTAGAATCAAAAAATTCGAAGACATGTGACATTCACCAACCCGCACTGGACCCGCGTGGTGGATTACGGCCCATTCCCTCTCCTAGAGAGGAGACCTGAGTCCCAGCAGTGGGAACATTAAAAGGCTGATATTCTATGCTATGCTATGCTATATATATAAATGCATTAGCATATTTAAGAATCGTAGAGTTCAATAATTATGAGGTGTATTCACCATTTTATCCTGTAAATATTCGTTGTTATGCTAACTAAATTGAGATTAATATTTTTAGAGGGACACAATGACATGTTAATAAGATCTTATTTATTTATTTAAACTTCATGTGTAGTAGCGGTAAATAGGCGGACTTAATGCAACAAGGCATTCTCTCAATCGTTTCTTTGGCAATCCATGGAACATCAATCAACAACATATTTTAATGTAAGTTTTTAACATTCGTCAGTCCGTCTTCTATTATAAAGGTTTCCTGGTAACTCGAAGTATTCCATTCAGGACGTCATCATCATTTCAACCGAAAGACGTCCACTGTTGGACATAGGCCTCCCCCAAGTGTCACCACAATGAACGGTCGTGTGCGTTTCGCATCCATCGGATTACCAGGTCATCGGTGAATGAATTATTATGACGTCTGGCAAGAAATATGTCCAGTTACCGAAATATGCTTCTTGTTCAGAGTTTAGAGATAAAGGGTTTTTAGAAAACTCAAAATTTGCTTTTACCATTTCTCTATATTTATTTTTGAATACGTTCAGTAGTACGGTACTTAGGTATAAATAGTTACGAACGCGTATTTATAGCGTATTTTTGCCAAGTCTTATCAAAATCAGTGACGGATTAAGACTACTTGATGCCCTAAGCAATCGACGCCTGTGGGCCCCCCTATACGTATGTCAACTAGAATTGATCTTTAAACCTTTACCGCCTAAAACATTGATGAGATGTAATGTACCTTAGAAGAGGAGTAGGTACAACAACAATAAAAACCAAAGCATAACTTATTTATTAGGGGTTAAAGTATGAAATTGCCGATTTGTACTAAAAAAAAAAATTGTTTTTTTTTTTATATAACATATTTATTTAATCAAAATAATTACCATTATTATTTATACATTGCTTCCATCTAATAGGAAGGTCATTTATGCCTTTGCGATAGTACCTTGGTGATCTAGATTCGACAAACTGTGTGAAAGCATATATTTTGTACTGCCTCCTGAGAAGAAAACTTTTTATCAAGTAGATAGAAGTAAATTGTCCAAATCACGAAAAAAATGGTAGTCCGTTGGAGCAAGGTCTGGTAAATACGGAGGGTGACGAATGGTTTCTAATTGCAGTTCCTGTAGAGCTAAAACGGTTTGTCGTGCTGTATGAGGTCTCGCGTTATTATGGAGCAATAATGGTGAAGAATTGATTCATGAGTCGGGGCTGTTTTACTTCTAGTTTTGCTATTATTGTTCGGTGGAGTAGATATCTGCCGTTATTGCTTGACCAGATCGGAGAAAGCTGTAGTGCATAACACCATGCTGAAATCACCAAACAGTTACCATTAAATTTTTATTGGTAAGCTTTGCTTTAGGACACTGTTGCGGCGCTTGACTTTGGGTCAGCCATTCGCTTATGGTTATCGTAAAGAATCCACTTTTCATCACATGTCACAATTTGATCCAATATTCCTTCATTTCTGTATCGATTCAACAAGGCAACACAAGTTTCAACACGCGTTTCTTTTTGCAGATCAGTCAAATCATACGGCACCCATTTTTCATTGTTGGTAAGGTAACGTTAAACCATGCCGCTAATTCTTGGGTAGTTTGGCTCGGATCGACTTCCACCACTCATTCATTGTTATTCACTTGTGTCTTGTCTGGTCTTCCACGTGGTTCGTTCTTCAAATCCCATTCCATCACGAAAGCAGCAGCCCTCTCCAAACGCAACATTGATATTGCGAGCTGTTTCTGCCCTTCTGTTAGTCCCGCGTCGGAAGTCGTATTCAAAAATCACTCGAATTTTCGAAGTATCCATCTTTCTTGTCTAAGCTGAATAAAAAAAGAACTGAAAGTAAGTCGATAATCGAATGTTGCACCTTTTTAAAAAGAAGAACTTTATAGTTACAATGTGAAAAAAGTTTCACTCAAAAATCTCAAACCATCAAGGTTTTATGTCAATTCGAAGTACCTATTACAATAAAACGGCAATTTCATACTTTAATCCCTATTATTACGTATGCATTGAAGCCGGCCGGCACAATTACTCAAAAAACAAAACATTTGATTGACACAGATTTGCGGGGTCGCCAGGCGGGGGGGCCGCGGGGTAGGTGTGGTTTGTGATTGGCTGATCGCAATTCCGGTGCATTTGAATTGCCGAATGCACTAGCGGGCAACGAATGGGCAAGCGGGACCGGGGGTTATGACTCTAGGCCGGACTCTGTCAACCTAAAACGCGCGAATTTTCAAATTAGTCCTAGAAACTTCTTTTTGGTGTGGTTTTTGGTGACGTGAGAGTGAGAAGTGTTGCCCTAAGGACGGATTGTTTTTTTGCCTCTTCTGGTGCCCCCCCAGACGTGATGCCCTAGGCAATTGCTTAATTTGATTAAGGGTTAATCCGTCACTGATCAAAATCGGGCGTTTAATTTCCAATAATAATGACTTGCCAGTTAGTAAAAACTAAGGAGTAAAAGCTCTTAACAGTGAACACACGTTCTACAAAAATTTCAAAGTGATAAATTTCTTTATAAATAAGGTGGTATAGTAATCCGTTGGCATTAGTAGAAAAAATTAATGGTCTAGACAGTTGTCAAAAAATACAACATAAGAAAAATACAGACAAGTGACACTAGTGAGCCAAATGTTAAAACGCGATTAGTTTTATTGGTGAATTTCGCCCTTAGTGATTTCTGACTTTGGTACTACTTCAGCTTGTAAAGAAAAAATTAACTGGCAATTTGCATTTCTATGAAACTGTCTAATGACATTTTGACAAATTCGTCGCCGTCGTTGGAAGTTGTTAGTTGTCTCTAGGCAATCTACTGTGACTGTCGCTTTTGGAACTACAAAGAGCGTTATAAACCACTTCTAGACACGCTATTACATCATGGCAGCGTAGCCAGGTGACACGGAGGACGACCCTGCAATAAAATTAATACTAAATTGGTTGTATCCCCAATAGCATTGTCAGTTAAAGTTGCAGAAAAGTGAGACGGTGCCTATGAAAAAATTACAATACTAAGGAGCAGTCAGATCACACATATACAATGAGACTGACGACCTCTTGGAGAGCCTCTTCAATCTTTCAATCTTTCCAACCTCTGGGGACCGCAGCTGGGAGGGCCTCACCGATTCTATAACAGTTTTTCCTTTTTTTTATTTCGTAATGTTAATTGACTTTTTTTTATAATTATATTGTCATAAATACCTCGCAAGAAACCCCTCCCTCCCCTCCCTTTTCCCTTCTTGAACCTCTCTATTCCAAACTCTTACTTAACTTTAAGCAGTACCTTATAACACACGACCTCAAAATAAAAACGAAGCATAATCATTATAAACAATTGCTACTACTATTCGCCAATTGCCATCCGTACTGAAAACGTCTAATTTTTTCAATTGCTCTCGATTTTCCGTCACGTTTTCCTCTTGTTAAGGCTCGCCTGTAAATTCACGTAGAGTAAATTGTTTTCAATTTCGTCCGGATGAGTTCACTGGCTCCTAAAGTGAGAACAATACGTGCGTATAAAAGAAATGAACTGGGTTGGCTATAGAGCCTATACAGTAAATTAATTAGGAAAAGTATCTGCTTACTTGGTTTTAGGTAGTCTACAAAGATACTGTTAGTGCTATGTGCAAAATATGTTTTTTTTTTTCACATTGCATTATTTGGTATATAATGCATTGCATTGTCTTGGTAGACAAAGATATATATCCTTTAAGCGGTCGCGCGGCGTCGAATCGACCGCACTCGATATATTTACGATCGTAATTTCAAAATTTCTCGTCAAAGTATTATTTCTATCCTGTCATTAGTTCACTACTGACGAAAATAACTCCATTTACTCTTTCTACGCTCCTTCTGAAAGACACAGAATGTGTGTGTTTGACGAAAAGACTACACGCGCCTGCCTTATATTTTTACATTGACGAGAAGACTGGTTTTGAAGAAAATTAGACCTAAGTGGATGAAAAACTCTTTGATGCCAATTATTTGATCTCTTGAAGAAAATGAAAAAAAAAATACAAATTAATTGGAGATAAAATCAAGATTTACAATAGAATTCTTGTTATGTCGGGCAGAACTGATTCCTAATCCGAAGAAACCAGTTTAACTTCAAAATTTTATTTTGAATTTAAACAAATTATTTTTTTGTTGAAAAATAAATCAATATTTTTTTTTCTTTATTTATATAAAAAACACAGATTGTAGTACATGTAACAGTTTAAACAAAGTGGGTAGTATAAAATCTGTGGCAATCAAATGGGTGACGTGCTGCTCTCCTTGCTAGGCTATGACATAGCCTGTATTAAGGAGTAACAGTGCCGATCCCCTCTAATTATATATATTACCTACTACAATTTTTTTTTTACTGCTATTGTTTTTTAAATATATGTATTATTGCGCGAGCGCATTTGTGTGTGTGCTTGTGAGTGTATAAGTGTGCTTGTGAGTGTGCGTGTGTGTGTGCACATGTGTGTGCTGTGTGTACGTGTAGGGTCTGTGTGTGTATGTGCGTGCGGCTGTGTAAGAGTGCGTTAGTAAAGGGATTGGATCACTGACCTCTATAGTACAAGTTACGCATTAAAATAGTCGCGCGCTTGCTTGAAGGATATATACAACATATCGCACCCCGCCCCGCTCCGACACTGTCACTTATGCAAAAATGAAGTTTTTCAGGAGAAGCATTTAAAACTTTGACACATCACAAAACAATGACTTAAGAATATATAGATGAGATGAACAGCTTATACTACAACATCAACTTTTAATTTTACTTTTGATAAATCGCACCAAGTAAAGGGGTGCTTTAGGATCATTTTAAGATATTTAACTCATTTTTGCATTTTTTGCAAAAGTAACAGTGTCGCACCGGGGGTGCGATAGATCTACCAAGTTATGTCGCAGCCAACTAGCTTAATTCACCATTCATTTAAAAGCCCAGTTTTTCACTAAACGGCGCCATTCAATTAGTCTCCCAATTTATTGATATTCAGTCGTTAAATCAAACGGCTAGGCAAATCACTTGAATCGATAACTTTTAATTACTTACCTAGCACAGTAATTTAGGAAAGGAGGTGGCAAGTCGTATAAATTATTTTGATTTGCGTTCAACTGGCTATGTGCTGACAACGGTCGTAAGTAAAATAAACCACGGGAGCTCCATCGGCTTATTTTAATTACGACCGCGCAGTGGTGCTCCTGTTTCTGTCTGAAGGTTTCGAAGGAACATAACCGTTAAGCCGTTTCGTAAGAATGGCCTATACATTAGCCAGTTTTTTTTAAAGGGTGGTTATCATGTAATGACTACTCATCGAAGGCGCGTGGTGTTCCATGCGCGCCTCAAAGAAATGCCAGCAAACCGTAGGGGCCCAGCAGGGTTGTAGCCTACTGGGGCCAAGGGTCTGCTTCTGAAAGGAAGACTCGGCAACGAAGGAACAGGAGTGAATTTTTAGTCAGTAAAAGTCTGACACACCCTGCCAGTACCACCACTACCACCACCACCACCAGCTGGCCTGATGCCCGCTCCCTAGCGGGGCGAGCCGGCACGGGGATTTATTAAAAAGGAAACCCGTGTTTCTAGAACGCAAATAGCAACTAAAGGTCACAGGTATGGTTTTAGTCAGCAAAAGTATGACACGCCGCCCTCACGTCTCACCCTAGAGCGCGAAAAGTGATTGAATGTTTTCCCACCTCGAAAAAAAAAGGTAAACTAAAAATGACCAGTCCAACAGCTTATCATAGGCGACTCTTAGGGGAAGCCTCAATAATATGATATACGCAATCAACGCCCAAATTATCTTTTTTTGTGAGTTCAATCTGTCCTTGGAGTATTTCACCCACATTTTCATTCACACATTATTTTATATGGACTCATTTACATACACAGAGGTGAAATAATTTTCAGGGTACCTCGTTCCCAGTTTGTGGGATTTGTCACAATGTTTATTAAGGTACTTTACGGAGTTTTACGTCTCTACCTTTAACGAAAATACGGGCCACGATTAAATATTTGCACATTTATTCACTTGCAGAGTATTGGCCTCAATTATTCATTTAATGCTATTAAAGAATCAAATGTAAACAAACTAATGACAATGTAAACGAAAACATTTTACTGTTTTTTAATTTTTAATTTTCATCAACCATAAATTCTAATGATGCTGTAAATGTAAATTTCTACTTTCATTGAAAATTGCTTTAAAGGGCATTGACCGTGAAAAATATGGAATGTGATTTACCCAGCTGAAACTATTTTATATTTCATTGAACAGTCGATCGCATCATAACATCATAACAACAATGTTTAAAAATAGACTCTGAAACTTTTTAGCCGATAAAGCATCTCAAAACTTACGTAAATTCCTAACTGAGAAAAAAAAATACAAAAAGTATTGTGCAGTAATCTAGATAAATCATCATACATCTCATTTCTACCATTGGACAACCCTACGAACGGCGAGTATCCACCCTTACGTTGTTGAAACTCCAACGGAACAAGCGTTTCGCCCAGTCGTTCATACCACGTACATCGAGGAACTGGAACAATTTGCCTGCTGCGGTCTCCCCGTCCGATTATAATTTAGGTGTCTTCAAGGCTAGAGTGAATAGGCTCTTAATAAACTAGTGCGCCTCACCATCAACGATTGCATCACTACTTACCATCAGGTGGGATCGCAGTCAAGCACTAGTTTATAATAATTTTAAAAAATAATTGTGTATTCTCTCAAAGGTTCATAGGTGTGTTTGTTAGATTGTAGCGTCGATTTATGTAATTTTTGCATAGGTAGTATGCATGAATTGTTTTTTAAAGTTTTATCACCGTGTGTGTATTGTATCCATTTGCAAAGTAAAACTTACTTTTTTTAGGTGTGAAAACCATCCAATGACTTCTCCTGTTCTTGGGCGGGGCGAGAGGGTGTGTCAGACTTTTACTGACTAGAACCCACTCCTGTTCCTTCTGTGCCTTCGTTCCAGGGCCCCGGGTAAACCTTACTTGTATTAAGTACGTTATCTAAAGGTTTGCGACTTCGAATCTACAAGTCCGTGATAAGGCCTGTCATACAGTATAGATCAGAATGTTGGGCTGTGAAAAAGAAGGATGAGAAAGGATTGCACGTAGTGGAGATGAGAATGTTAGGATGGATGTGTGGTGTGACGAGAATGGATAAAGTGCGAAATGAGTATATTAGGGGAAGTTTGAAAGTGGCGCCAGTGAATGAAAAGTTGAACGAAATCGTTTGTCTTGGTATGGTCTATGGTGGTACTAAAAGAGTTATGTGTTTACATGTGGATGGATTATGTGAAAAGTGATTTGAAAGAAGTGATAGCGTGACGAGTGACAGGACAGAATGGAAGAAAAAAACGTGTTGCACCGACCCCAAATAAAACGGGACAAGGGCAGGAAGATGATGATCTAAAGGTTTGCGACTTTGAAGGTTTCAATTGTGTAGGTAGGTAGATATTTTTTTTTATCATGTGCACCAATACGCTTTTAGTTTTCAAGTAAAAGGGATACCTAATGTGACTTAAATTAAATAAAGGATCTTCAGCACTCGGACAGACCTCTTTGATATGGTGTGACTCGTAAAGCTTTGTTTGTCCTGAGTCAAGTTTCAATTTATTTATTTACAGATGTTGGAAGCCAAGATGTGTTTCTTTACTTTGTTAGGGCATTACAAATTTAATATTTGCTGTATCTATATATATATAAAAGGAGAAACTGACTGACTGACATATCAACGCACAGCCGAAACTACTGGGACTAGGAGCGTGAAATTTTGCACAAGGTTTCCTTTTATGACGTAGGCGAGCACTAAGAAAGGATTTTCCAAAATTCACTCTCTAAGGGGATGAAGCGGGGGTTCAAAGTTTGTATGGAGAAACCTACGTTTACGCAAGCGAAGCCGCGGGCAGTAGCTAGTACTTTATAATGTAGATGGATAACTGGATATTTCAGCATCAAATCAAATAACTTAAATCTAGAAGTCATGTTTATTACAGTTACAGCAGAAAATATTTAGTCCAACTAAATCAATGACACCATTAATCAAATAGCGCCTAAGAAATTCGGAATAAATAATTCAGTCGATAATAAACACGTTGGAAACATAAATAACGAACCAACATTTCCCCAACGATAACATCAAAATGATTACCATAAATTTTGTGAGTGTATTACACTAAAATTTCTTCTCACAGACCCACGGAGTCGTTTCCACCTTATTGAACAATTTATGTTGTGTACTCATGGGCGTACCCAGGGGAGGGCAGGGGGGGCAACTGCCAACCCCCTGAACTTTATTTACGTTCCTACTAACAATTCATTTTTGCCGATAAAAATTAAGAAAAAAAACTTTTAGCCATTTGCTATACAAATATACCACTTTTAAAAATCTCGTAGGGTTTTGTATGTTCAGTGTCCATAAAAAAATTGTTAACACTAAGGGCGATTCTTTCACGGAAGACGTCATAAACTTTTTTCTGAAGACCCTCGAAAATTACTTAGCTTATGTATAATTAATTATTTAATCTATATTTATGTTACCGGCAATCTGTATAATTCAGGTATTCTATACAATACCTAGGCAATGTATAGAATACCTGGGGCGTCCAGGAAATGTATGAAGTATTTAATTATTTATTTATTACGGCACTTTAAAACAAATAGTTCGCCAATACATTAAAAAAAAAATCTTATTAATATACAATTAACCCAGCGAATTCTTCACTTAAAGGTGTGCACAGCACTAACAGATTTTGGTAAATTAATAATAATTGTATTTTTAATTAATTGTTCTACACTATACAGTCATGCAATAAATAATAAATAGGTACAAGATAAAAATAAATACAAGGCAATAAAAATCAAGAAAATATAGAATAAAGAATTATTAATAATGAATTGCAAATAGAAAAAAAAAACAATTAATTAAATTAAGTCAAATTAAATAACATAATATTATAGAACTACGTGTTGGTGCAAAACATGTTTCCGAAACTGAGCTAAAGTGTTGGAGAAGATGTCAATGCTATTGGTGCGAGAGTGACTTTCGTTGTACGTTCTCATCATGCGGTTCAACGGCGCCGATCGTCCGAGGTTTGTTCGAGCCGCAATCGGCAAAAACAAATCCATTTCACGATCAGACCTGGGATGACAACTTCGGGAGACTGATATGTTTATGTCATCCAGAAGTTTAGGTACAGGCCCTAGCAAAAGTGCTTGGATACTTTAACGCCTATTTTCCCTTGCTGGTTAAAGATCAAGTTTTCGAAAATTAACTAGACTGTGGTTGGTATCTTCACAGCTAAATGGCGACCAACAAAGGCAATCTCACAAAGTATAAACATGACTTTTAGTTTGACAGAATATAGACACATGCGTCATCATTGTCGTCAACAACTGATTGTAGTTCATAATTTCATCATTAAAATTACAGTCATGATGACCTAGCGGTTTAGTATGTGCAGAAAGTCCAAAATTGGAAAGAGGATTGAAGCTTAACAAAAACAAACAAAAGACTAGATACTTTTATCACAAAGGTCAAAAGGATGAAAGGTAGGCTAAAAACTAAAAAATTACACAACAGCATATCAAATGGTTAGTAGGTAACATATAAAAATAAAATGATGTTGTGTTTTAACTTGAACATAACAAGGTCTCCAGTTAATACAGAGAATAAAGAGGTGACCAGACGGTTGCAAACTAGCGTTCCAATCAAGGTGAAAATTATTAATTAAGTATTATAATTATTTATTATCTCGACACCACAAACGTAACCGCCCATGTTCACTGGACTATGGATGAAAAAACTTAATTTTTCATCAGTAAAAATGACATTACTCCAATCAAAGTTTATGTGATCCATAGCAAACTGCAATCTTGCCTTTTATGGTTTTCCGTAAGCAAGGATTTGAAAACATGCCTCTGATAATGCAGCTTTTCACTAAGTATAAAGAACACGACGGACAGTGTCAACGCTCGTGTCAAATAAAACAGCATAGTGGTTCGTCTACAGAAGTTCATTTTCTTCGTACTCCGTTATCATGGTTTGACGCTGCAACATGTTTATGAGTTTTAGTCTGCCAGCTCTTTGATGGTGTTTCAAAGAACCCCCTTCTTCAAATCGTCATACCCATAGAACAACTGTTTTTCTCTGCAATAATAAAACAGAAATATGTAATACCCAATAATGATTACCTATTATATCGGAGTTTTTTGTTATATAATTGAGTTAAAAAAAACTACTTACGATTACACCGGTCTCTCAGGCTATTTCTGACAAGTTTTTACCTTGATTACGCACAGCAATTATTAGAGCTCTTTTAACTAAATCTATAGTACAATGTTTAACTACTCATTTTAGTAAAATAAGTAGATAATACGCCTGGTTAAGAATAAAATTGAATGAAAGGCACTGAAACGAGATAATCGAAACTAACTTAGCGAACAATAAATTGAGCTTAGTCATAACTCTTTGGTCTAAGTATTATTTAGACTACCTACTACTTATTATTTATAAATCCATATTTGACCTACCCTCTCAAGTTTCAAAACTAACACATAGATAATCAAAAATTTATAAATTGATATTAAATTTTAATATCTTCGTCTCTTTAAAAGAAACTATAAATTATTTCAATGTTTGAAGAAATAAAAAAAAAACTACAAAAATAAGCATTAGTTAATCATTTGAAGCACAGCGACGCCATCTATTAACAGTATAATATAATGTTGTTGATAGCAACATTTCAATCTGGTTTTACGCTAGATGGCGTCGTTTTTCGCTTCACACGATTTTATTTCTGTACTATCCAGGCACTTTTGTGGTGATTTGATTCGTCTGCACTCGTAGCATACAGACGTGCTCAGTAGCAATATTTAATTTCATAAAATAATATCAGTGACCTTCTTTTTGCAGTATTTTTTGCCTAGTGTGTAGTTTAGTAAATACAATGGAAACCTAGAATAAGTGAACTAGTTTTATTTAAAATGGACAACAGCCCCTTCTCAAGAGATCGAGTGAATCTCTCCGCATCTCCAGCGAAGACGATGACGCAAAATCCAGCCCAATCTGATCTCTCAATCGAAGCTGTTTGAACCATTGAGCAGCATCTAAACGAGGTTTGTTCTATTGCCTCGGATGGCAAACTCAACTCGGAGCAGAAATTGAAAATTTCAACCTTGTGCCGTAAAATAGGATCTGGCACCTCACAGATGGCAGTCCTATATCAATCGCTAAAGCAGAAAGCAGTCCAAGCGCGCATCCTCAATGAAGACCTAATGGACAAATGCAACTTGACGGACCATATCTTGGACCTCACAAAGACGATTAAGGACTCTGGCACTGTCTCGTTTGCCGACATGGTGAAGAAGGGGTCAAATGATTTCGTTCGACCATCCAATTTAAACTCCGTGGCCATATATCCCAACAACAAATTAAAGTCCAGTGAAGAAACAAAAGTCCTTGTACAAAAGATGATACGACCAGATCAAGTCAAGCTGCATATACGTGGTGTCCGTAAGACTAAAAACGGAGGCGTTATAATCAGTACAGAGACAAAGGATGACGCGGATAAAATCAAGTACGCAGTCCAGCAATCTGCATCCGGCCTTACCGCCGACGAACCCAGCAAGCGCAAACCCCGGATCGTGGTTGTAGGAGTGCCGTCCACTTTGGCTGAAACTGAAGTCTTCAGATGCATTTACGAACAAAATGTAGCCGAAAAATTTCCAGCGATTCCCATGGAGTCCTTTTTGACCATGGTTAAATTAAGTCATAAATCGGGAAAAAAAGATTCGCAGACTTGTAACTACGTGGTTGAAGTCCCAGCCAATATACGAAGAGCTCTAATTTCCCAGTCAAGGATTTTCATAAATTGGACTTCCTGCCCAGTCAGGGACTTCACCCTGGTTACGAGATGCTACAAATGCCAGCAGTATGGGCATGCAGCTAAAACCTGCAGAGAGATCAATTCAACGTGTGGCCACTGCGGTGAGACAGGACACTCGATGTCCGAGTGTTCAAAGAAAGCGGATTCACCGAAATGTGCAACTTGCTCTCGCTTCAAAAAGCCCTCCAACCATAAAACGGGAGATGCTGAGTGTCCTGCTAGAAAAATAGCGGAATATAGATATATTAACTCTATCGATTATGAGGGCGCCTAGAGCGTCATACTTAAGGCCAGACTTCCGTGTAACGCTTACTGCTGACTCAAAATTCCAGTATGCTGACCTACAAACCATCGTTTTTATTTATTTAAACATATTTGTCCAATGTAAACATAACTTTTTAGTATTAACGCAACCTCGACTTTAACCCAATTACCGATTCTGCTGACGCAAAATCATGTGTGCATGTGTAACTATAGAATAAAGTGCAAGAAACAGTTTTAAAATACGAAATACCATAATTGTGACTTTTAGTGTTTAAGTAAACTAGGTATATAGCATATTTTTAAATTATATTTTTCCCTATTTAGAGACTGAATGTTAAATATTGTTATAAATTTTATTGTCCTACAAAACCATAATATAAGAGCTGCTACCGCCTGTGGTACAGGTTTATCCTAGTACAGGCATGTAACATAGCCATACCTTTGTAATTAAAGTATGGCTTGGCCATACCTTTGTAATTAAAGCCGAAAGTATCGCAAGTATTTATTGTACTTTCAAATAAAACGGTTAAAGGTAAAAACGCAAATTACCTCTAAGAAACATGTTATGTATTCGTCCAGATGCAGATGTTTAAACGTTGTGCACGCCATAATTATGGCAGTAAGTCCCCTCTTTGAGGCGTGTCTGGAAAGACTTTACGGCGTCCTCACCTTCCACATGACGCAAGTCCTCACCGGACACGATAGGTTCGGGCAGTTCCTGCACCGGATTAGTGTGGAAGAAACGCCCGGGTGTCACCATTATGTGGACCGCCCGGAGGACACTTTGGAGCATACGGTGTAGGTGTGCTCCACCTGGACAGAGCACCACCGTGTCCTCGTGGAGGCGATTGGCGGAGGCGATCTCTCGCGCCTGGCCTTGGTACAGGTCATGGTCCAAGAGCGAGCAGGAGTGGCAGGCGGTTGCCTCCTTCTGCGAGGCAGTAATGATAGCAGAGGAGAAGGCCGCACGTGCATGCGCGGCGCAATGGTCCTCACGCCCCAGCAGCTGGGATTCCGATCCCGATTTTCGGCCAGTGGCGAGGGCTTGCGGACGGCGAGCAATGGGTAGCTCGCCATCCTACGTCCGGTAACCGTCCGGACCGAGCCCAAGTCGTCAACGGCGCGTAGTTCGCCTCAAGGAGATGTCAGCAAACCGTAGGGGCCCAGCAGGGTTGAAGCCTACTGGGGCCAAGGGTCTGCTTCTGATAGGAAGACTCGGCCCTGATACGAAAGGCAACGAAGGAACAGGAGTAGGTTTTTAGTCAGTAAAAGTCAGACAGTATCTCTCGCTCCACTCAAGAGCGTGGGGATGTCATTGGATGATTTTTCCACAAAAAAATAAAGATGTATGAACGTAAATAAATAGAAAGAGTACGTAAGGGTTGTAGCAGTTGGCATTTCTGCCTACCCCAAGGGAAAAGGCATTAGTTTATGTATGTTTCTGGTTTATATTCTGGTAAAATAACATTGTATGATTTTAAAAATGATGACAAATAAATAAAGTGCTTTTAAATGTAGGTTGTCAAAAAAAAAGCGATCAGTGGAGCTGATCCTGAGCTTGTCACCGGCAGCCTTTAGGGTTTGCACGTTCTTCTTAAGGAAGGTAAATTAAATACCTTATCCCACTCTGGGTAGAGCGAGGGAGAGTGTTAGACTTTTACTGACTAAAAATGCCACTATTTTGCTTCACGCCGCAATCGCAGCGGTAATGCCTATCTTTAAGGAGTGGCTACGGAGGCGTCACGACGTCCTCTCTTTGTGCAGAACTCACCGGATGTGGGTGTTTCGGGAGGTATCTGAATCGAATTCAGCGAGAAGAAACACTCGGGTCTCACCATTGTGCGGATCGCCCGGAAATTAAAGTGGAGCAAACAGTGGAAAACAGTCCCACTTGGTCCTCATAGAGGCGATTGGTGGAGAAAATTTCAACCTGTAGCGTCCTTCAGTGAAACACTACGATCGAAAAAAGTGGCTCAAACTATGAGGGATAGGACATTCTTACGCCTCAGCTGTCGCTGTAGGTGACGCTCCGGGTGTTGAAAACCGTAGGGCGATTCCCAGTCATCGCAAACACGGGATTGCGGTGGTGCCGTGTGGTTAAAGCAATCTTGAATCGAAGGCGCGTTGTATTCCAAGCGCGACTCAAAGAGATGCCAGCAAAGGGATAGGACCCTCTAGGGCCGATGTCTGCTACGGCTGTGAGATTCTTCGAAAGAGTTACCTCCTGTAACAATGCCACTTTTTTTGCCTCAATAACGTTTCACTGAAGAGTTTAAGCCGTTAAACAGCTTTGGAATTTCTGAAAAGGAAACCAGCTGTCCCAGAAAGCAAAAGGCAACTAAAGGACACAGGTGTGGTCTTAGTCAGTAAAAGTTTGACACGCCCTCTCGCTCCAGCCAGAGCGGGAGAAGTAATTGCCTCAAAAAGGTGCCATCATCATCATTATCACTTCAGCTGAAAGACGTCCACTGTTAGACATAGGCCTCCCCAAGTGTCGCCACAATGACCGGTCCTGTGCGTCTTGCATCCATCGGATTCCCGCGATCCTCACCAGGTCATCGGTCCACCTGGGAGGCCATCAAACGCAAGGTGCCATGCAACCCCTTCCTAAAATTTGGCCGTGTTATCTTAAAGTCAATAATTAAATACATATAGGTATTTACTTTTATCGCCTTTGGTTGGTATCCCTTGCACAATCACGGTCAATTAGCTTGTTACAACCGTGGGTAAAAAAAAAAAAATAAGCAGTAGGATTGTTTTTTTTTTTTTTTTTTCGGTAGGAATGGGAAATCCTCATGGACGCCCAAGCTGCCTCACAGACGAGCCAGTCTGGGCAGTGTCAGACTCCTACTGACTAAAACCGCACTCCTACCTTACATTTAAACCACGGACATGACGTCCGTGCCCTTGTTTGGTAATTATACATTGTTTGCTTCTGGGCAACTCCACGTGCAAGTGGCGTCACTCCAGAGCACCTTTCAGCGATCATCACAATAAATCCCGTCAGAATTTCAGGGTTTAGAGGCCACCAGCCCGAAGCGATACCCAAGCGACAACGACCCACATACGCATCAAAAATCAGGAATCTCCCAACCTTCAACACACATACAACTCATCGCCGCCCGTAATGCCGCACCAAACAAATGGCCCCTCAACCCCAATAACTATACTTAAAACTAATACTTAATAGGTACAATAAATAATATATAATTGTATAATATAACAATAAATACCATCTAGTTTATAATACATATTATCGATAATTATAACTACTATATTATGCAGTATTTTTTTTTTTTTTTTAGCAGTAGGATTGTTAATAATGCCTCCGTCTAACACAAATTTCACCATAACGGATTTCGCTCAATTTTGAACAATTAAACTGTCTGCAAACATGGGCGATGGTCATTCTTTCGCCACTCAGAAAATTACCTAAAATACACAATGCCATTTATCAAATATGAAGTTCAACTGTCATTGTCATCATTATTTCTACTGTGAGTCTTTAGATGGCGTTGCGAGTATCTGAATTGCGTGTGATGTCATATTTTATTTCTTGAAAACTTTAAATTCATATATCTTTCGATATAGTTAAACAAATGCGATGAAACAAAGCCTGGAAAAATATGTAAAAAACATCTAATTTATGGAGAAAAAATAAAATAAAAATGTCTCCTAAAAGAACCATACGGGATTTGAATAATCACTCTATCACTTGCAAGTCTTCGTACGAAACCATTGCGCTACGATCTCAGATGTTTATCATTTAAAATAGACGTTCTTATATAAACGTCACAATTGACTGGTTGGCTCCTTATCGATGATAGCGTGATGATTTTCGTTTCAGAAGTTAAATTTGCAGCAAATTGGAATAATGTAACATTATAGTACGTGATTTTTGTCGCCACTTTGATTTTATTTTGTGTATTGATTAGTTTTTACAAAATATTTAGAAGATATCGAATAGAAATGTCAATTTTATTTTGGGAAAATGGTAAAAATTATTTTATTACAAAAAAGATGATAAAATAATGACAAAATTTTTAACTGTAGCTGAGGATCGAACTCGCGGCAAAAGTCGTTCAATACCGACATTTTGAATTATTGCTTAGCCCCTATAGTAAATAGCGTAATAATTTATAGCCTAAAAGTTGCCCTGACCTATAAGGATTATGTATGCAAAATTTGAACAGGATCGGTTCAGTAGTTTTTGCGCCAATTAATACCAACGCAAAATAATTTTACTGTTTTATTATATGTATAGATAATTTGGTTCATAGTTTTTCTGCGTTCTTCTAGGGTTGTCAATTGGAAGTGGCTTAACCTTTCAGGATAAGTAGCTGTATTAGTACAGCTGCTTGACTTGTACCGCAGATACATAATAAAACCTCTTTGGACCCGTTCGATTATATCAATGTGAACTCTATAGTTAGGATTCCACACCTTTATTTTTTTTTTTTTAAGGTGAGAAAATCATCCAATGACAAATCCCGCTCTTGGGTGGTGCGAGAGATAGTGTCAGACTTTTACTGACTAAAAACCCACTCCTGTTCCCTCTTTGCCTTCATCCCGGGGCCCCGGGCTTCGCTTTTACACTACCCGTGGCCCCAGTAGGCTTCGACCCTGCTGGGCCCCTACGATTTGCTGACATCACCCTGAGGCGCGCGTGGAACAATACGCGCCGTCGACGACTTGGGCTCGGTCCGGACAGTCACCGGACGGTCGGACGGCGAGCCACCCATTGCTCGCCGTCCGCAAGCCTGCGCCTACGGTGGCCGGAAATCGGGATCGGAATCCCGGCGGCGGTTGGGGCGTGAGGACCGTTGCTGTTGCCTCACGTGATTGGCCGCCTCCTTTGCTAGCATTACTGCTTCGCAGAAGGAGGCGACCGCCTGCCACTCCTCCTCACTCCGGACCATGGCCTGTACCAATGCCCGGCGCGAGAGATCACTGCCGCCGATCGCCCCCACGAGGACACGGCGTTGCTCTGCCCAAGCGGGGCACACCTCCACCGTATGCTCCACCGTGTCCTCTGGGCGTTCCACACAGTGGCGACACCCGGGCGTGTCTTCCGCACGAATTCGGTGCAGGAACCTCCCGAACTTACCATGTCCGGTGAGGACCTGCGTCATGCGGTAGGTAAGGACGCCATGTGGTCTCTCCAGCCGTTCCTCAAAGAGGGCACTCACCGCCATAATTGTGGCGTGCCCAGCACTGGGTTGCGATAGTCGCTGTCGCCATTCCACCATGATATCTCGCCGGAGTTCTTCCCGCCATGCCGCAACTTGGCGCGGCAGCGGAGTTTCGCCCCGGCGTTGCATCTCCACGCGCAGATCGTACATGCGTGCAAGGACTGTTGCTTCCAGATACCATGGTGGCTGGCCAGCAAGGAGGCTCGCCGCTTCGCAGGAAACCGTGAGATATCCCCGCACCATTCGGATGGCCATGACCCTCTGGCATGCGTTCAGCTTGGCCACCGGTCGTTTTCACAGCGACGGCGCCCATACCGGCGCCCCATAAAGGGCCATGGACCTAACGATTCCTGCGTAGAGCCTCCGGCAGGAGGCGTCTGGACCCCCTAGGTTAGGCAGAAGCCGCTTAAAGGCAGCCCCAGTCCGATCCAGTTTGGGAGCCAGACGTCGGAAGTGCTCTTCGAAATTCCATCGGCTGTCGAGGACGTACAGGTACTTCATCGTCGACCCGACGCCGATGTGAACTCCTCCTACCGTTATTTGGGAACCCGGTGGTGGCGCATTCCGAGGGCCGTGAAAGCACATGGCCTCGGACTTGTGCAGTGCCACCTCGAGTCCCAACTGCTGGATCCTCTCCACGACTATCGCAACCCCGCGTGTCGCTAGTTCGACCGCCGCCTGGTACGACTCTCCCTGCGCCAGAACCAGCGTGTCGTCCGCGTAACAGACGACGCTAACGCCGTCAGGGAGGTCGCCGCGCAGCACGCAGTCGTACCCGCAAGGGCGGTCCTAGTACCGATCCCTGCGGAACACCGCACGACATCTCTCGCCGTTCCACTCTCCCTGGTGACCGGGGTAGATGATGAATCTGTCCGTCAGGTAGGCCTCGATCACACGACAGAGGTAGTCGGGCACCCGGTGATACCTGAGTGCCCTCCTAATGCTACTCCAGGGCAGGGAATTGAAGGCGTTGGCGATATCCAAAGACACCGCCAAGACACACCTGCCCTGGGATACCGCATCCCCCGTCGTGAGGGCTCGCACGCGCATGATAGCGTCCACCGTGGAGCGTCCCCTGCGAAAGCCGAACTGGCCGTCCGCCAGATCCGGCCCCACACGTGCTAGGTGCGCGACGAGGCGGTCTGCAATAACTCTTTCAAAGAGCTTGCCCACCTCGTCGAGCAGCACGATGGGCCGGTACGCAGACGGTGAGTCCGCAGGGCGCCCCTGCTTCGCGATGAGGACCAGTTTCCCCGTCTTCCAGCGAAGTGGGAACTGGCCCCTCTCCAAGCATGCGCTTAAGAGCCCCCTTAGTCGAGGCCCGAGTTCCTCCATGGCCAGGACCCAGGCTTTTCCAGGCAAGCCGTCGGGTCCTGGGGCGGTATTCTTGGCATTCAGCCTTCGTACCACCACACTCATCTCTACCTCGGTCACCTCTGGAACATTGTCGTCGCCGTCGCCGTCGTGGTCCACATCGGACACCGCAGGTGGCGGAGCCATGGGCGGGGGAGAGTGTTCTCCTCGCGCGGGGAACAGACCGCTCACCACACCCTCCACAAGCTGGGGCCGGAGACTCTGAGTCAGCGGGGGAGCCCAAGGGCGGAGCTTGTCTCGCACCAACTTGTAGGGGCGTCCCCATGGGTCTCCGTTTAGAGTCTCCAGCCACACATTGCGGGCCTCCAATTTGGCCCGCTTTATCTCCGCTCGGAGGGTGCGCTTTGCCGCTCTGTATCCCTCGTACAGCTCCGCCTCTCTAGCCTCTGCATCCGGCGGGCGGATGCGGCGCCTGCGATGTCTGGCGTACCGGCGCCGCGCGGTATTGCACGCACTACGCAGTGCAGCAATCTCCGGCGACCACCAGTACACCTGGCGCCGAGCACGTTCTTGCCGGACTCGGGGCATTGCCACGTCGCAGATTTGTGACATGGCCTCCCGGAGCCCTTCTGCCTCGACGTCGATGTCGACAGGCCTGTCCGGTGCTTGCACCCAGGCCTGTACCATCGCGGCTTCCAGGAGAAGCTCCCGGTCCAGCTGCTTCAGCGCCCACCGTGGACCACACGGGGTCTGTTGGACCGGCGCGGTCGGGGTCTGGGTGGAGACGTCAAACCGGATGTAGCGGTGGTCTGAGAACGTCTCCACCCCCTCCATGACGCGCCAGTCGATGACACGCGGCGACAGAGCGGGGCTGGCAAACGAAATATCCACCACTGACTCGCCCCGCATCCGCACACACGTGGGGACAGAACCCCGGTTTAGGACGACCAGGCCTGTCTCCAGTGCCCAGTCCTCCACCATCCGACCCCGCTGGTTCGTGAACCGGGAACCCCAAGCCAAGTTCTTGGCATTGAAGTCCCCGCAAACGACCACGGGGAGGGATCCAAACCCAGCGATGACGGCGTTCAACTCGATAAGGGAGTTGTGGAGTTCAGCGAGAGTTTTATTCGGGGAGAGGTACACCCCGACCACAGCCATCTCCCCGAACCGTGCTGCCACGCAACCCTGTCCTCTCTTGATACCCTCGAGGGACGGGGTACCGGCGGCGGCCGATGAAATTAAGGTCACCGAGCCGTTCAGGTCCTGCACCCAGTCAGCCCTGGGTAGGACATAGTACGGCTCGGAGACAATGGCGATGTTGATCGACCACTGCGCCATGCTCTGGAGCAACAGATCCTGAGCGGGGGCGCAGTGGTTGATGTTCGCCTGGAGGAGACGTAATGGAGCCATTATTGGCAGTCCATTATAGTCTCCTCCCGAGCCCCCTGTGAGGGCACAGCTGCGGTGGTTGCAGTGGCGGCGTCTGCGGAAGTGATAGCGGTGGTGGCTAACTTGGCGGCCGCAGCAGAGAGAACATCCGCTGGAATGGGCCTCGGGGCCTTGCCCTTGGCCTTGGTGGGGGGATCGCAGAACCTGCCCCCAGCCCGGTGATCGGCCGGCTTGCCTGCCGCCGCACATGCGTAGCAATGCGGCGCTGCACTGCAAGTGACGGCTTTGTGACCGGGCTGACCGCACTGAAAGCAGCGGTCACTGCGATCAACCTCTGCTGCGCATTAGGGCCCCACGTGGTGTCCCACGTGGCAGCGGTAACACCGCAGAGGTCTGGGCTCCAGCAGTTTTACCCGCGCGGAGACCCAGCCCACCAAAAGCCGTCGGCCCTCCTCGGTGATGTTCTTGGCCGCCGACACGGGGCAACTCACCGTCACTGCCCCCATGCCCGTGCTATCAGCACGGATGGGGCCTGCCCGGACCTGGTCGGTAAAGCACCCTCCCGTCTTGACGACGGCGGCCACAACCTCATCCACCGTCACGGAGTCGTCCAGGCCCATAATGCGCATGTCAACGCACTTTGTGGGCCTGGACACTCGGGCCTCCTCCGCGTCTAAGGACGCCCTGATTTTGTCGGCCAGGGCGTCTGCGGTGGGGCCACTGTTCGCCCCGGGGACCTCCAACATAAGGGCCTCGGTCGCGGTATGCCGCATCCGGAAGCCCCCGGCGATACCGAGCTCGGTGAGATCCACCGCCTGCCTCGCTTTAGAGATGACCTTGCCGTAGGTCACGCCCTTCTTTTCCGCAGCCGGCTGTAGCGTGATAACTACAGCTGCGGATGCCGGGGCGTGAAGCCTTGCCGCAAGGGCCCTCTTATGACGCTGCCGCTGCCTTTTCCGCTTCTTGGCCGCCCTTGCCACCTTGCCCGCCCTTTTCTTCTCTCCGACGACTTGCCACTCGGCGTCGGCCGGAGATTCTGAAGGTTGGGGTAGCGGGGGTGGACGGCGCGCTGCCGCGGCAGAAGATTTTGCCTCCTTAGCAGCCTTGCCTTTTCTAGGAGGGGCAGGCTTCTCCTGCTGCTGCTGCTTAGCCGCCGGGGCTGGCCTCGTGGGCTCTGACACCATTGTGGGCCCGCGTTTGGTTTGCCCCGACGGGCCCGGCTTGCGCCTAAGCCGGGCCCGTCGGGGCAAACCTGTGTGCTGTGACTACGGCGGCGGCGGTGGCGGCGTACGATGCTACCTTCTGTTGGCCGGAGGCCGCGAGCGGTGGGCGCAGCACGATGCCCTCCAGAACGGAAAACTGCTGCTGCACCCGCTGCTGAAACTGCTGCTGCTGCTGCTGCTGTTGCTGCCGGAAGGCAGCCAGCTCTTGCCGCAGCAGGTTCAGCATCTCACTCTCCGGCTGGGGCTGGGGCTGGGACTTGCATTGCCCTTGCTTACGCCCCCCTTTTGGCGCCACCTCGGGATCAGCCCCTCGAAGATCGGCCAGGTCCTCGAGCCCCTCAATCTTCTTGTTGAGGGACTTTTTGAGGGTCTCTATGACGGTCTCAAGGGCCTTCGCGATTGAGATCGTGGCTTGGGTTTTGGCCCTCCCCTTGGAGGACTTCTCCCTTTTCTGTGCGACGCTTGTTAAAGCGTCAGCCACGACCTCTGTGAAGTTGGCCACTGCCTCCTTCATGCCGTCTGACTCGCAGCCAGAAGGCTCTGGCTCCAAAGGGCTAGCCCTACCGGTGATCGCCCTAGGATGACGCCCTTCCTTAGCGAGTTCTAGAGATTGGCGGGCCGCCTCCTGGGCAGTGAACCCCCTCCCCTTCCCCAGGATTCCACACCTGCGATGTGTAGTCCAGCACACTCCTGGCAAGGGTGACGTAAAGGAGTTTAAGAGTACGCATGAACTTTAAGTCGAGGCAGATACGCTTGAGAACTCCTAACATTTTGGTAGCCTTCTTGACGATATTGTCTACTATCTAGGTACACATCCACAGTTCTGAAGAGTTAGACCATTCAGAGAATACTAGGATGCGAATGCATTCTTTTTCCTAGTGAAGCTCATGTGGTCACTTTTCAGCAAGAAGACTCATCCTGTTCTGTATAATAATAATAATAATAATAATGATTTATTCAAACATATTTACAATTTTGCAACAGATTTGTAGGCTATATTATTGTAGGACAAAAGAATGAGACATCTGTAGCCGAACTAGACAAAAGCCTGTATTTCGGCTATCAGCGCCAAACCCCTCAATCAATAAAAGTTAGCATAATATAGTAGCCATAAGCCATCGAGCAGAATTAATTTTTTTTTTTAAAAACAAGTACAAAATTAATAATATAAAAAATAAGTATAAAATTATAAAACATTACAATTACAGATTAAAACCATTAATTAATAATAAAATATTAAATTAAAATCTAAACAATAATAACATCATTTCTAATTCAATTTTATTCAGTTAATACAATATAGTGTGTGAATGTCCTCTCTTTGTGTGATGTGATGTGGTGAGTGTGTGAGTGTGAGAGGGTGTGTGACTGTGGTAAGCAAGCAATCACTTGGGTGTATGTAGTAGCAATTCAGTGTCTTCATAAGAGAGTCCAATCAAGTATTTAAACACCTTTTTCCTACATATGTATGCACTAATGGTGTACCGAGTTAAGGTCCCATTAGTGCATATAGAACAGGATGAGTCTTCTTGCTCTTGGTCTTGTAGTAAGGATATATCTCTAGCTGAGTTTATTTGCTTTAAATAGAACTTGACATTGTCGGCAAAAAGTGAACATTCACTGTGTTTGATACAGTCCACGATGTCGTTGACGAATATTAGGAACAAAATCGGACCCAAATGAGACCCTTGCAGAACACCGAAGGTTTAATAATAAAAGGAAGGTTGATGCCCCTTTGCTATGACTTTTTGCTTTCTTTCAATCAAGTAAGACCACTGGAGAAGATGGCCGAAAATGCCAAGGTTTGAAAGCTTTTGAAGCAGTATCTTGTGGTCGATCTTGTCAAAAGCACTGCTGAAGTGCGTGTACCTGGAAATAGGAGCCTTAGTTTAAACCTCGCAGACAGAAATAGGATCTGAGTATATATCGGATGAGGAGGCCGATCACAGTGGAAATCCTTTCCAGAGATCCTATTTTGTGAACGACGACGAGGTAACGACCAATAAATAAACTGTTCCAGATCACACAACTGATTTATTATGATGCCAGTTTTATGTATTCACTTTACAACGAGCTGTGAGACAGTCCCCAAACTAGACGTTGTTTGCACGGCTGCCGACAGAGGAAAGAGAGGCTCTTTCCTCACCACCACTGAGTTCACTTTTATCTGCTCGGTTCGTGCAAAAGTCAGTCTAAATTCTGTCAAAGTGACATGTGTCACCTGTCACTTAGCTCGTTCGTCCGTTCTCAAGCTTCCGTACTATTGACTTCACCGACATACATAATAAAATCAACTTGAAATTAAAAATTCTTCTGGCTATAAGTAACTACTACTTTTACAAACATTACCAGCTTCGCATTCGGTTTTGTATAGAATACCTAGGCAAAGAATTAAATAAATAATATTTTATACATTACCTACACGTTTAAGGTATTCTATATATTGCCTAGGTATTGTAAAGAATACCAGATTATACAGATCATTTAATTGTTGGTGGGATTATAGGTCAGGTTAGATTAGGTTAGGGTAGTTTATATTAGGAATTATAGAATAGTTTTTGATTTAAGTACATAATTTAAGTTTAAATAGTACAGTTATTTAAGTTTTTTAATAATGTTTAAATTATGTAGCTAAAAAAGCATAATAATGTAAATTACAAACAGTTTTTTTCACACAGTTTTTAGTATAGGTTTGTCTGTGGAACTTTTAACTATAACAAATCTTTTTTGTATCGGTTTAAAATTAACTCTATCATTTTCAAAGGTCTTTTTAGCAACTTTTTCGAATGACTTATTACTATTGTTAGTTTCATTTTTTTGTAATTCAATATGTTCAAGTGTGGAATTTTTTACAAAATTTGTAGTTAGGTTCATTATATTATGTATATCTAATACTTTGTGTGTTGGTTTCAAGTCCTCGTCGATTAAAATATCACCACTTTCGACGTCATTTCCATTTAGGAATTCTTCATTGAGTTTTTCTAAAGAGTCATGGTTGAGATCTGATTTAGGTACTTTTGGTATATCTTTTACATTTCCTTTTTCTTTGTCATTACCATTGTCTAAATTGCTCAATAGTTCATCCTCCGGATGATAAGGGTTACTAAGAGTACTTTTCTTTGAACTTCTTAGAACTAGTTCACTTGCAATCTTTTGTAACACTTCTGAATACATTACGCCTTCAAATAAGTTCGCCAAGTCTTGAGAATCTATTTGTATTTTAATTTTCTTACTGTGTGTGACTAAGCAGGCTAACAGGCCCACTGAAAATAAAATATAGTAAAATTTATTATATTAACAAATAAATAATAAATCTGATAAGTATTTCAATAAGTATATATTTATTTTTGTATTGTATTTTTACTTACAGGTAAAACATAAAAGTAGTTTCATTTTAAAGAAATCTAAAAACAAAACAAGAAACGCATTACGATAATACTACAGGTGCACTGTTGGCTGTAAAATATAAACGTGTCGTAAAATGATCGCTATAAAATTCACGAATTATATAACCATCTAAACTGATACGTTTATCGTTAAAATTGTTAATTACCTCATGAACACTTAGTACCCTATAACAGTATAATTTATAGTGAGCTGAAATGGTATAGTTGTTGTAACTCTGATCAAAGGTATTGCCTGCTAGGGCTGCGGCATTATTCAAAACAATCATCGCGGCTCTGGAATGCAAAAAGCAAATAAGAGAACATGGGTGACTTTGGAGTCAGTAAAAGTCTGATACTCTCCATTACTCCACCCAAAACGCGAGAATTCTACTATTTGATGTTATCTCACCCCCAAAAAAGAGAGTAATATGTTTGACGCCATTTAAAGTAGGTATAGGTAACAAAATTGAAATATTTCTGTGTATCACCTTTAACTATTAAACTAACCATTTTGGGAAACAAATATCCAATAGGTATTATTTATATCCTTTAAAATTTAGAATGAACGCAAACAACAAAACTATAACTGAATTTGATAAAATAACAGGTGAGTTCTAAACCTTTTTTTTAGATGGGAAATCATTCAATGTCATAGTGAATGGCGGGCGTGACACGCTTTCAGTTGCCTTTGGCGTTCTAGAACCACAGGTTTTTTTTTTTCAGAAATTCCTTATGGCTTTAGCGGTATTGGTACCCTACGGTTTTACTGGAATCTCTTTGAGGCGCGCGTGGGACACTATACGCCGTCGATTACTCGGGCTCAGTCCAGACGGCAACCTATTGCTCATCGTCCACAAGCCCGTGCTTACTTTGGCTGGGGATAGGGGATGGCGCGACCTTCGCCAATCCCTCTCGTTTCGGCCCATGGCCTGATCCAGAGCCCCGTGCAAGAGGTCAACGATTGATGGAATGACTAAGTACTCGAATGTATTTTTGATCACATTCACACTAATATAATAATATATATATTCCACAACTATCACACAACGCCGTCGAGTCGCAACCTACGCGGAGCTCGTGCTATGAGTACTAAATAGCTGATAAACATACTTATATATTTCAAAATACATACATCATCATCATCATCATCATCATTTCAGCCGAAAGACGTCCACTGCTGGACATAGGCCTCCCCCAAGCGTCGCCACAATGACCGATCCTGTGCTTCTCGCATCCACCGCACTCCCGCGACCCTCACCAGGTCGTCGGTCCACCTTGTAGGAGGCCTTCCAACGCTGCGTCTTCCGGTGCGCGGTCGCCACTCTAGAACCTTTCGGCCCCATCGGCCATCCGTTCTACGAGCAATGTGCCCTGCCCACTGCCACTTAAGTTTGGCGATTCTTCGGGCTATGTCGGCGACCTTGGTTCTCCTGCGGATATCTTCATTCTTTATGCGATCACGCAAGGAAACTCCGAGCATAGCCCTTTCCATTGCTCTTTGGGTGACTGTAAGCCTTCTGATGAGGCCCACTGTAAGCGACCATGTTTCAGAGCCATATATCATCACTGGCAACACGCATTGGTCATAGACTTTCGTCTTGAGACACTGTGGTATGTTGGACGAGAAGATACCGCGCAGCTTCCCGAACGCTGCCCAGCCGAGTCGGATTCGACGATTGACCTCTTTCTCAAAGTTAGACCTACCTAACTGGATTGTCTGTCCCAGGTAAACGTAATCGTCTACAACTTCGAGTGCAGAGTCTCCGATCTTGATCGGAGTGGGTGCTACATGGTTATTTACCATGACTTTGGTTTTATCCATGTTCATTTTAAGACCCACTCTTTTGGAAGCTCTACTAAGGTCATCGAGCATTGTACTGAGCTCCTCCGTGGTTTCAGCCATGACTACTATATCATCGGCAAACCGAAGGTGAGTGATGTACTCGCCATTGACATTAATGCCTAGTCCACTCCAGTCCAGAACCTTGAAGACATCCTCCATTGCAGCCGTGAACAGTTTCGGAGAGATGACATCTCCCTGCCTCACGCCCCGCTGCAGAAGGATAGGTTTCGAGGTCTGGTCCTGAAGTCGGACTGACATTGTGGCGTTTTCGTACAAACACTTCAGCACTTCGATGTACCGATAGTCAATCTGGCACCGTTGGAGAGACTGCAGTACAGCCCAAGTCTCGATCGAATCAAAAGCTTTTTCGTAGTCCACGAACGCTAAGCATAACGGCAAGTTATACTCCTCTGTCTTCTGTATAACCTGCCGAAGCGTATGTATGTGGTCTACGGTGCTGAAACCTTTTCGGAAACCGGCTTGTTCGGGAGGCTGGAAGTCGTCGAACCTGCGCGCGAGACGATTCGTGATGACTCTGGAAAACAGCTTGTAGACATGGCTCAGAAGAGAGATGGGCCTGTAATTCTTAAGCAGGGCATTGTCGCCCTTCTTAAAGAAAAGTACCACCACACCTCTGCTCCATGCCTGTGGCGTCTTTCCCTCAAGTATGACGGAATCGAACAACCTCTGAAGGGCCCTTAGGACCGGTTTTCCACCCGCCTTCAGGAGTTCGGCTGTAATTCCGTCGTCACCCGACGCCTTGTTGTTTTTAAGCTGCTTCAGAGCCACCCTAATCTCGTACAGGCTGACGTCCGGGATATCTTCGGTATAGTGCCGGGTTAATCTAGCTCTTGGGTCGTTTGCTAGATTCATTGTGGGTTTTGTGATAGATGTGTACAGCTGTCCATAGAATGCCTCGATCTCTCCCAGAAGCTCCGATTTGGCGGATATGACTCTGCCATCGTCGGTCTTCAGTTTCGTGAGCTGGCTCTGCCCTATAGACAGATCCCTTGCAAAAACCTTGGAGCCCTTATTCCGCTCAATCGCATCCTTAATCCTTTCGGTATTAAAGAGGCGGAGATCGCGTTTTAAGGACTTTGAGATCCGTCTATTGAGCTGCCGGTAGATGCACGCATCGTCTGAAGACTGCAGAATCATCTCACGCCTCTCTTTCATGAGTTCGAGAGTTTGATCAGAGAGCCTTTTCTTCCTTGTACGACGAGTCTTAAAAAACTTAGACCCGACCGTATGGACAGTTTCCACGAACCCATCGTTGTATTCGTCCACAGAGCCACCTAGGCACTCGAAACGATTGTGAAGTTCGAGCTGAAAGCTCTCGGAGTTTTGAATCTGGATCTGTGCTGGACGGAGCGTAGACCTCATCAGTCGAGATCTTTCAAGCTTGATATTGATATTCAATGTGCCTCTTACCATGCGGTGATCACTTCCAGTTTTCACCGCGTTGATCACAGAGACATCATTGAATATTTGCTTCTTCGTCGACATGATGAAGTCAATCTCATTTCTGGTCGCACCATCAGGGCTTTGCCAGGTCCACTTCCTACGGTCACGTTTTTTGAAGAAGGAGTTCATCATATAGAGGCCCTCCCTCTCCATAAAACTAGCCAATAGGTGTCCCCGGCGGTTCCGATGTCCAAATCCAAATTGCCCCACTCGCAGCTCATCACCGTCTCGTTTACCCAGTTTCGCGTTAAAGTCCCCCATGACCACGGTGAAGTGAGTCTTAGAACCATGCATGGCTCTGGATATATCCTCATACATGGACTCTACTTCGTCGTCGGGGTGTGTCGAGGTCGGGGCGTAAACCTGTATGACCTTCAGCGAATATCTTGATGATATTCCTCACCACATTGTTCACAAGGGACCTGTGGACGATAAACCCGACACCACCCTGGGATTGCTGGTCACCCTCCCGGAAATAAAGCAGGTTACCGGATTTGAGAATTATCGTGTCCTCCCCCTGTCTTCGGACTTCAGATAATCCCACAATACTCCATCGTAACCTGCTCAATTCTTCCTCAAGTTCGGTGATCTTCTCGTCGGACCGGAGTGTACGCGTGTTATATGTTGCCAGGTCCAGTCGTCGTTGTCTAAAGGGGTAGCCGGATCCCATCCGGAGATTCTTCGCACCCAATACATACATATTGTAGATAAATTACACCCAGACACAGAACAAATGATCCTGCTCATCACACAAACATTAGTCCTGGGTGGGAATCGAACCCACGACCTCCGGCTTAGCAGTCTGGGCCACTAACCACTAGACCAACAGGCCAGTCAAATTGTTTGCCAGTATCTATCATTTTTCGATTTGTTTGGATACTAGCTTCTGCCAGGGGCTTCGCCCAAGTGACAATAAGTTTCTCCATACAAACTTTAGACACCCCTTTCATCCCCTTAGGGGCTGAATTTAGAAAAATCCTTTCTTAGTGCTCGCCTACAATATAAATAATACCCTTGTGCAAAATTTCTCGCTCCTAGTCCCAGTAGTTTCGGCTGTGCATTAATAATAATAATAATAAAAAATGGCAACACCCGATGTCAACAGAAGTCGTATTTTTTTCAATCACAGTTTTAAATTTTAAAATATTGATTTCTGGACCCAGTCTAACCAAAATTCAACAATAAAAATATTAAGGAAGATTCCACTACTTAAAAAAACTAAAAACAATATAATTATACTAAATACCACATAGAAGAGAAGAGAAAAAATCCATAAACCAGACAGATGACATATGTCACCAGCATGAATGATAATAAAATAGACGAAACCTAGCAGAAATGAAAATCATACAACCATGTTGACGAGAGCCGCAGCTCGCCGTGCACGCCTACCACCTCCGGCCTCGTCGCTCAGCTCCGCCTCGCCGCCGCCGGAACCCAGCCCCACTGCGAGTGCTGTGACACCGGCCGCGGCAGCTGCGTCGAGCTCGAGCGACGAGTACTACTCGCCGCCCACGTCACCACCACCTGCGCGTCGACGGCGAGGACGCCGGCCGCCGAGTGGCTTAGGACCCCGAGGCCCACCGGCCTCTGATAGGGTCCCAGCTCCCGGCGGAAGTGTGCAGCGCATGCGATGGACGCAATCCATCAATGAAAACGTCATGCGCTCATACTATGGGGCTACAGAGGGAGGAAACAACCTGACCGCGTACCGTGTTCGGATGCTCTCTTTGTTTCAGGTGCTTGAGCCAGCCGTCAACGTTTCGGCCCAACGACTATCGGATCAGGTGCGGGTCATCCAGCGTAATCATATGTTGGACGATACTGTACTTGATCGCCTCCGAACGGAAATGGGTAGCCATGCCATTGCCTCTTCGTCGCAGACGGCGGTACCTTCACAGGTATCACCGTCCAACCATCTTCCCAATCACGCTGACGAGGAGAGCACTGACATGGTTACACATGTAAGTACCCAGTCTAACAATGAATTGAGGAGTGCTGTGGAGTGTGCTATTCGGGAGTATCGCAACATGCCGCTTAAACTTAGGCCGCGATTACCTCGTTTGCCCATGTGTAATAAGAATAAGGCGCTGGTGGCTGCTCTGGATTCGCAGTTGTCAAACTATTTTGATGACTGCGAAGATCTCACTGATACACACTCGATAATGTACTGCGCGGCTGTAGCGGCATGTCGTGTAGCTCACGTCAAATTTCCAAACAGTGACGTAGCTACACGACCAAAACCAGCTGTACCGGCCTGGCAGTGCAGGATCGAGCGTCGTATTGGTGGGGCCAGAGTACTCATCGGCAAACTAACCTGCTTCAGGGAGGGCAACACTCGCCCTCGAGTGATGCGCTTTGTGAGACGGGCGTTTTCGGGGACTGACATCAGCCCCCGAGACTATATGTCCTGTGTCACAGAGCGCATCGACTTCCTGAAGCAGAAGGTGTACGCATGGGCAAACCGTATCCGAAGGTATAAGCGGCGGGTTGAGCGGTACACCCAGAATCGCACATTCCGGAGTAATGAAAGGTGGGTATATAGAGCTTGGGAGCAGCCGGACCAAGGTGTGGCTGACACGCGCCTTCCGGATGATGACGCCATGATTTCGTTCTGGCGTAACATCTGGTCGGTGCCTGTCAGTCATACTGAAGGTGGTTGGACTCGAGAGGTCGAACGAGCATGCGAACCGATCCCAGAAATGGGGGCAATTACAATTAGCCCCCAAGATGTGGCCCGTGCAGTCCGTCCGTTGCCTAATTGGAAATCTCCAGGGCCGGACGGACTGCACAACTTTTGGATAAAGTGGTTTCAAAGATCGCACGCTCGTTTGGCATCTCAGTATCAGACCGCCTTGGAGTCTGGCTCGCTACCCGAGTTTCTTACAACAGGAGTTACCCACCTGCTCCACAAATCTGGTAGCACCGCGGAACCCAAAAACTATAGACCGATTACGTGTTTGCCGACAGTCTATAAGGTTCTTACATCCATTTTGAGAGCAAAGATTAACCATCATGTAGATAATAACGCTATCATGTCTGCCTCTCAAAATGGATGTAGGAATGGGTCCCGCGGTACTAAGGAGCTACTCCTCATCGATATGACCATTAGCCAACAGGTTCGACGTTCCCGAAAGGATCTGTCGACATGTTGGATAGATTATAAGAAGGCCTATGACTCTGTTCCTCATACATGGCTCATGAGGGTGCTGGAATTGTATAAAATTGATACAACACTACGCACCTTCCTGATGTCGTGTATGAGGCAATGGAGTACGGTCCTTCGCTATCCAGGATGTCGACATACCCAGAGGAATAGCGAACCTGTAAGGATCGAGCGAGGTATATTCCAGGGTGATAGTTTGAGTCCACTTTGGTTTTGCCTAGCCTTGAATCCTCTAAGTACACTGCTGGAGAATTCAGGTCTAGGCTATCGGTTGAAGAGAGGTGGTCAGGTAATATCTCACCTACTTTACATGGATGACCTGAAACTTTTTGCCCCCAACAATCTGCAACTGATGGAGCTACTGAAGGTAACTGAAACCTTCAGTAGTGCCATCAGGATGGAGTTTGGTGTGGACAAATGTGCGGTCATGCATGTAAAGCGAGGGGAGGTTGTGGAATCCGTGGGCACCCAACTCACGGATTCCATAAACCTGAGATCCCTCTCTCCAACCGAAACCTATAAGTATTTGGGTATGTCGGAAGCTCTAGGCATCAATATCACTGACATGAAGCAATCGTTGCAGGCGCGCTTCTTTGGACGCCTGAAGAAGGTATTCAATAGCCTTCTTTCAGGCGGAAACAAGGTGCGCGCCTTCAACGGTTGGGTCATGCCGGTATTGATGTACTCTTTCGGCGTACTCAAATGGACTCAAACAGAACTTGACGCCCTGGATAGGAGGGTCCGCACACTGCTGACTGCATACCGAATGCATCACCCACGATCGTCGGTGATGAGATTGTATATCCCGCGGAAGTGTGGGGGTCGAGGTTTTTTAAATGCTAAGACCCTACACAACCGCGAGGTATGCAGTCTCAGGGAATATTTCCTAGCTGCCGACGTGGGTATGCATCGAGATGTAGTGGCAGTGGACAAGGGACTCACCCCGCTCGCCCTGGCTAACGAGAACTGGCGCAAACCGGTAGTGCTTGACACTAACGATCGCAGGGAAGTATGGCAAAGCAAGGAACTTCACGGACGCTTTTTCCGGGCCCTTCACAGGCCCGAAGTAGACCAATTGGCGTCCGTAGCCTGGCTGCGTTCCGGTGACCTCTTTGGGGAAACCGAAGGTTTTGTCTGTGCAATTATGGACGAAGTTATCATGACGAATAACTACCGGAGATTTATTGTGAAGGACGGCACGGTTGACATCTGTCGGGCATGTCACCGTCCGGGGGAATCGATTCGTCACATTATCTCTGGTTGTTCTCGTCTAGCTAACGGAGAGTACTTGCATAGACACAACCTTGTAGCCAGGATTATCCATCAGCAACTTGCTTTGAAATACTCTCTTGTGGAATCGGAAGTGCCGTACTACAGGTATGAGCCCGACCCAGTTCTTGATAATGGTCATATCAGTTTGTACTGGGATCGGTCCATCATCACTGACAGGACTATTGTAGCCAATAAGCCTGATATAGTGGTGGTGGACCGAAGCGAGAGGCGTGCAATGATTGTTGACATATCCGTCCCCCATGACGAGAACCTCGTGAAAGCCGAGAAAGATAAACTAATCAAGTATATTGACTTGGCTCGCGAGGTTGTCGACATGTGGGATGTGGACTCGGCGATCATTGTGCCGATAGTCGTGTCGGGCAATGGCTTAATAGCCAAGAGCCTCGACCAACACCTTAGGAGGCTCGCGTTAGGCGGCTGGATCAAGGGCTTGATTCAGAAAGCGGTACTCCTGGACACGGCTCGCATTGTTAGGAGGTTCCTTTCTCTGGAGCCCTGACCGCCGGTAGCTTGGACCCTGTTCCCGATACCGGTGGGATGCTGTTTTTTATATTTTTAAATGTTTTATTTTTTATTTTTGAAATATTTAAAAATGTAACTAATATGTTTATATAAATGAAATAAAGGAAATAATAATAATAATATTCACACAACTATCACACAACGTTGTCTAGCCCCAAGCTAAGCAGAGCATGTGATATGGGTACTAGACAACTGATAAACATACTTATATATTTCAAAATACATACATATTGTAGATAAATTACACCCAGACACAGAACAAATGATCCTGCTCATCACACAAACATTAGTCCTGGGTGGGAATCGAACCCACGACCTCCGGCATAGCAGTCAGGGCCACTAACTACTAGACCAACAGGCCAGTCAAACTGTTTGCTAGTTGCTATAATTTTTCGATTTGTTTGGATACTAGCTTCTGCCAGCGGCTTCACCCGCGTGACAATTAGTTTCTCTATACAAACTTTAGACACCCTTTTCATCCCTTTAGGGGCTGAATTTAGAAAAATCCTTTCTTAGTGCTCGCCTACAATATAAATAGAACCCTTGTGCAAAATTTCTCACTCCTAGTCCCAGTAGTTTCGGCTGTGCATTGATATGTCAGTCAGTCAGTTTCTCCTTTTAAATATATAGATAACTATGATGACACGACTTTGTATAATGTTTAGAACAAAACAAACGTATATTTTACATAAAGATCTATAAAGCCACCGAAATCCTTTCTCTTTTGTTTGCTATAAGTTTATCTCAAAGCCCTCGCAAAATCATCAAATATTTTATTTGTATTCTTCACGGATTCGCGGTTCGAGGGAACTAGAGTATCGACATAGCCGGATTCAATCTTCAATGATGGCTACATCATTGTGGTGGTGATTCTCCTAGATATCACTCTCCCTAGACTTTTACTATGATACGGTATACCGCTGACATGAATGTCGTAACTCATTCGTCAATAGACGTTTACGGTACATTTACGACATACCCAGAAACTCCATGCGTTATTGGGTTGGCAAACATCCAGTTGGAACAAAAAAGATACCATCTTCAAAGACTTGTTGCAGAAGTTTTTAATTTTTTGATAGATAGATATATTCTCTATTGTACACCAAAAATAAAAATTATATTAGGAACTTTAAATTAATTGGGTGTCACAATGGGCGGTCTTATCGCTAAAAGCGATTTTTGTTTTGGTAAAGAACGTGAGTTTGTCGTTGTTCTAAAAGGTCAATTCTGAGGCATTATCTATCATGTAAGTGCTCTTAAAGCTTATAGAATTTATTTTATGTATTATTTAATCATCCAGCTCATAAAATAAATGCAAGCATAATTTTTAATTCGCTTTCTTTCTTAAAGCTAGATCAGGGTTCTGTTTATGTTAATCTTTAGAAAATTGATGTTTACTTATTGAAACAAAAGATGCTTCTTGGGGATTTTAGGACGATCGATATTAATATTATCTAAAGGTCAGTTCTTTTCCATTCATAAATATCACCTTCACTTAACAAACAACAAATGTCTAGAGCACCCACAGGCCGTTAATGTCAAAAGTTGATACACTTCATATTAGGTCTAACTAATAATATGAATCAATATAAAGCGCAGTTAGATACGTGTACCGTACCGAGTATTTGAAGGAATGGACAGTCAAAACCAGAAATTTAAGGAAAAGGATGACCTGATTAAAATGGTCTTTTTGGTCGAGAAATTTAACGAATATGACAAATGTAACCAACAAGTATAAGGATAAAATCATTATGTTATGCAATAAGACCTCATTTCGTTCAAACAAGTTGTTTATGCAAACAGTAGCCCACGTCACCAAACTTTGAAAACTAATGTGAACCCAACACGCGAGTGTCTTGGGATACAAACTAATATGTTATATTGCAAGGACATACATACATGTGTGTTATTTGGTTGGATGGCGTAGTTTGCAAAGATCTTCCCTATATTAATATTTATTGTATACCTTATTGTACACCTCATTTATAAAAACAGATGTACAATTGCTGGTCTCTTAGCACAGGGCAATCTCTTGCAGACGCCCTTTGGATGTAGTGAACGAAAGAAGATAATATTCTAGAGTGGTCTGTGTCCAACTACATAAATAATGTGAAATGAAATTGAAAAAGGAGAAGTAACATTAAAGTGATAGGCCATTTATCAGCATTATGACGTAACAGACTTAATAGAGGTTTCCTTTTATGTAATTGAATAATGACGGTTTAGATCTAGGTTATAGCAATCTATCCCTAATGCCATAATACTCAAACCTCTTTACTGGCGCATAGGTCGCGTCGTAAAGATGTACCCGGGTGGTGATGGGATAATTCGATTGGCTGACGTGCATACGAATAAGGGAACGGTAAAGCGTGCTGTCAATAAGATGTGCTTATTGCCAATGGCATAAACAATAATCTTTTTGAGGCATTCCTTCAACGTCCCGCAGGAGAGAAGAGCTAATGTGCAATTTTAGTAAAAACTTGACGTTATTCATTGTTTCTTAGTGAGAGAGTTATGATGATGATTTTAATGAGTATAGTTATATAAAAAATATCTATTTTTTTTTTTAATCTTTATTTTAGAGCTTTGTCAATAATGACTATGTTGCTCCATTATAGCCAAATTTTGCATTTTATAAAATTTATATTTATATTAAAATGTGATTGTAGTATATTTTGTAAAGCAGTCTTGCCTCGTCTGACGTTGGCTTAGCTAATAAACTATTGCATATACCAATTATTTCGTTACCGCGAATATAATTTTTGTTACCATACTATCGACACATGATAACAACATGATACTGAACTAAAAATTGTAAAAAACTTTCGAAAAATTGGATTTCGTGGGCTTCCCAGTAGCAATCACCTTAAAAACCTTCAAATGAGTCCAAAGGCTTGACAAGATTTTAAAGGCAAGAAGGGGTCCCAATATGTAATGAATGGTCACCCAGCCTTGAACCGATCACGATCAAGAAAGTCACTGTCACTTCGTTTGCGAGTGTTTTCATAAAATCTTTAATGTCCCTTAAACCGTATTTTCAAAGTAGCTTTCGAAAATTAATATTGACAGTTTTTATTATTTATTTTGCTTAGAATTTGTGTCAAATAAGCACATCTTCCATACAAAATCTTTAAAACCCCTAAATTGTTCTATCAGGGATAGATTATTTAAGTTTTGATAAACAAATAATGGCCTACTTTACTATTTACTTAGGATACTATTTGTGCTAACTTTCAAGTCCCTTTATTGGGACGCTAAATGAAATTTTGCATACAAGTCAAATTACCATGTTTCACCCCTTATAGGTTTTTTTTTTTTTTTTTTTTTTTTTTTTTTTTTTTTTTTTTTTTTTTTCGGTGGGAAAATCATCTTATGACATCCCCCGCCCTTGGGCGGGGCGGGAGATAGTGTCTTTTACTGACTAAAAACCCACTCCTGTTCCTTCGTTGCCTTTCGTACCAGGGCCGAGTCTTCCTTTCAGAATCAGACCCTTGGCCCCAGTAGGCTTCGACCCTGCTCGGCCCCTACAGTTGCTGACATCTCCTTGAGGCACGCGTGGAACAGCACGCGCCGTCGACGACTTGGGCTTGGTCTGGACGGTTACCGGACGGTCGGACGGCGAGCCACCCATTGCTCGCCGTCCGCAAGCCTGCGCCTACGATGGCCGGAAATCGGGATCGGAATCCCGGCGGCGATTGGGGCGTGAGGACCGTTGCCTCACGCGATCGGCCGCCTCCTTTGCTAGCATTACTGCTTCGCAGAAGGAGGCGACCGCCTGCCACTCCTCCTCACTCCGGACCATGGCCTGTACCAAGGCCCGGCGCGAGAGATCGCCGCCGCCAATCGCCCCCACGAGGACACGGCGTTGCTCTGCCCAAGCGGGGCACACCTCTACCGTGTGCTCCACCGTGTCCTCCGGGCGGTCCGCACAATGGTGGCATCCGGGCGTTTCTTCCGCACGAATCCGGTGCAGGAACCTCCCGAACTTACCATGTCCGGTGAGGACCTGCGTCATGCGGAAGGTAAGGACGCCGTGTTGCCTTTCCAGCCACTCCTCAAAGAGGGGACTTATCGCCATAATTATGGCGTGCCCAGCACTGGGTTGCGATAGTCGCTGTCGCCATTCCGCCATGAGACCCCGCCGGAGCTCTGCCCGCCATGCCGCGACTTGTCGCGGCAGCGGAGTTTCACCCCGACGTTGCATCTCCACGCGCAGATCGTGCATGCGTGCAAGGCCTGCTGCCACCAGGTCCCATGGTTGCTGGCCAGCAAGGAGGCTCGCCGCTTCGCGGGATACCGTGCGGTATCCCCTCACCATCCGTATGGCCATGACCCTCTGGCACGCGTTCAGCTGGGCCGCCGGTCGCTTTCGCAGTGACGGCGCCCACACCGGCGCCCCATAAAGGGCCATGGACCGGACGATGCCTGCGTAGAGCCTCCGGCAGGAGGCGTCTGGACCCCCGAGGTTGGGCAGGAGCCGCTTGAGGGCAGCCCCAGTCCGATTCAGTTTGGGAGCCAGACGTCGGAAGTGCTCCTCGAAATTCCACCGGCTGTCGAGGACGAGTCCCAGGTACTTCATCGTCGACCCGACGCCGATGTGAACTCCTCCTACCGTTAATTGGGAATTCCGCGGTGGCGCGCTCCGAGGGCCGTGAAAACACATGGCCTCGGACTTGTGTAGCGCCACCTCGAGTCCCAACTGCTGGATCCTATCAACGACTATCGCAACCCCGCGTGTCGCTAATTCGACCGCCGCCTGGTATGACTCTCCCTGAGCCAGGACCAGCGTGTCGTCTGCGTAGCAGACCACGCTGACCCCGTCAGGGAGGTCGCCGCGCAGCACGTAGTCGTAGCCGATGTTCCACAAGGGCGGTCCTAGTACCGATCCCTGCGGAACACCGCACGACATCTCTCGCCGTTTCCACTCACCCTGGTGACCAGGGTAGATGATGTACCTGTCCGACAGGTAGGCCTCGATCACACGACAGAGGTAGTCGGGCACCTGGTGATACCGGAGTGCCCTCCTAATGCTACTCCAGGGCAGGGAGTTAAAGGCGTTAGCGATGTCCAACGACACCGCCACGACACACCTGCCCTGGGACACCGCATCCCTCGTCGTGAGAGCTCGTACGCGCATGATGGCGTCCACCGTGGAGCGCCCCCTGCGAAAGCCGAACTGGCCGTCCGCCAGATCCGGCCCCACTCGTGTTAGGTGCGCGACGAGGCGGTCTGCAATTACTCTTTCAAAGAGCTTGCCCACCTCGTCGAGCAGCACAATGGGCCGGTACGCGGACGGAGAGTCCGCAGGGCGCCCCGGCTTGGCGATAAGGACCAGTTTCCCCGTCTTCCAGAGAAGTGGGAATTGGCCCCTCTCCATGCATGCGCTAAAGAGCCCTTTTAATCGAGACCCGAGAGCCTCCATGGCCAGGACCCAGGCTTTACCAGGCAAGCCGTCGGGTCCTGGGGCGGTATTCTTGGCACTTAGCCTTCGTACCGCCACACTCATCTCTACCTCGGTCACCTCTGGAGCATTGTCGTCGTCGTCGCCATCGTGATCCACGTTAGACACTGCTGGTGGCGGAGCCATGAGCGGAGGAGAGTGTTCCCCTCGCGCAGGGAACAGATTGCTCACCACACCCTCCACAATCTGGGGCCGGAGACTCTGTGTGAGTGGGGGAGCCCAGGGGCGGAGTTTTTCCCGCACCACCTTGTAAGGGCGTCCCCACGGGTCTCCGTTCAGAGTCCCCAGCCACACGTTGCGGGCCTCCAACTTGGCCCGCTTTATTTCCGCTCGGAGGGTGCGCTTCGCCACTCTGTATCCCTCATACAGCTCCGCCTCTCTGACCTCCGCATCCGGCGGGCGGATGCGGCGACTGCAGTGTCTGGCGTACCGGCGCCGCGCGGCATTGCATGCATTCCGCAGTGCCGCAATCTCCGGCGACCACCAGTACACCTGGCGCCGGGCACGTCCTGGCCGGACTCGGGGCATTGCCACGTCGCGGATTTGCGACATGACCTCCCGGAACCACTCTGCCTCGACGTCGATGTCGACAGGCCTGTCCGGTGCTTGCACCCAGGCCTGTACCATCGCGGCTTCCAGGAGGAGCTCCCGGTCCAGCTGCTTCAGCGCCCAACGCGGACCACACGGGGTCCGTGGGACCGGCGCGATTGAGGTCTGGGCGGAGACGTCAAACCGAATGTACTGGTGGTCCGAGTACGTCTCCACCCCCTCCATGACGCGCCAGTCGACGACACGCGGTGACAGAGCAGGGCTGGCGAACGATATGTCCACCACTGACTCGCCCTGCATCCGCACACACGTGGGGACGGAACCCCGGTTTAGGACGACCAGGCCTGTCTCCAGAGCCCAGTCCTCCACCATCCGACCCCGCTGGTTCGTGAACCGGGAACCCCAAGCCAAGTTCTTGGCATTGAAGTCCCCGCTAACGACCACGGGGAGGGAACCAAACCCAGCGACGACGGCATTCAGCTCCATAAGGGAGAATAGAATAGAATAGAATAGAATAAAACTTTATTGTACACCAAAATAGTAACAGAAACTTACAAACTAACTTAATGTATGGGTACAATGGCGGTCTTATCGCTAACAGCGATTTCTACCAGACAACCTTAGGATGGACTGTAAGAACTTGTCATAAAAAAGGGGGTAGACTGCGGTGTACTGCAAAAAAAAATTAATTAAATTAAAAATATATATAATACTATACATAGATATAAAATTATATTATATAGCTATTATATAAAAGACAAAAAAAAAAAAAAAACAAACTCATGAATATTATATATATATAAATATATATACATACACATTATATGTTACACAATTTCAAAGAGAGAAATAGAGAAAAAAACAAAAAATACAAAAGGTGAAAGGACTAGAAAGAAAAAGAAGGGGAAAGAACTGAATTTGGATAGTAGCAGAATTAATTATTGTGAAAGAAAATGATCTTTAACTAAATTTTTAAAAGAAACTAGTGACTGGGCACGACTGGCTGGCGACGGGCTGGAGATGTGGAGATCGGCGAGAGTTCTGTTCGGGGACAGGTAAACGCCCACCACTGCAATGTCCCCGAACCGTGCTGCCACGCAACCCCGTCCCCTCGTGACAGCCTCGAGGGTCGGGGTACCGGCGGCGGCCGACGAAATTAGGGTCACCGAGCCGTTCAGGTCCTGCACCCAGTCTCCCCTGGGCAGGACATAGTACGGCTCGGAGACCACGGCGATGTTGATCGACCACTGCGCCATGCTCTGGAGCAACAGATCCTGAGCGGGGGCGCAGTGGTTGATGTTCGCCTGGAGGAGACGTAATGGAGCCGTTATTGGCATTCCATCACAATCTCCTCCCGAGCCCCACGTGAGGGCCCTGCCGTGGTGGTTGCGGCGGCGACAGCAGCAGCAGCCAAAGAGGAGGCTGCGGTGATGAGGACATCGGCGGGGATGGGCCTCCCGACCTTGCTCTTGGCCTTGGCGGGGGGGTCGCAGGATCTGCTCCCAGCCCGGTGGTCGGCTGGCTTGCCTGCCGCCGCACATGCGTAACAGTGCGGCGTAGCACGGCATTCAACTGCCCTGTGACCGGGCTTACCGCACTGGAAGCAGCGGTCACTGCGGTCCACCTCCGCGGAACAACAGGCCCCCACGTGGTGCCCCACGTGGCAGCGATAGCACCGCAGAGGTCTGGGCTCCAGCAGTTTCACCTGCGCGGAGACCCAGCCCACCAAAAGCCGTCGGCCCTCCCCGGTGATAGTCTTGGCCGCCAACACGGGGCAGCTAACCGTCATGGCTCGCATGCCCGTGCTGTCAGCGCGGATGGTGCCCGTCCGAACCTGCTCGGCAGTGCATCCTCCCGCCCTGACGATGGCGGCCACCACCTCGTCCACCTTGACGGAGTCGTCCAAGCCCATGATGCGCATATCAATGCACTTGGTGGGCCTGGACACTCGGGCTTCTTCCGCATCCAGGGATGCCCTGATTTTTGCGGCCAGGGCATCCGCGGCGGGGCCACTGGCCGCACCGGGGACCTCCAGCATTCGGGCCCCGGTTACAGTACGCCTCATACGGAAGCCCCCAGAAGCTCCGAGCTCCTCAAGGTGGGGCAACACCGCCTGCTTCACCTTCGCCATGACGGCATCATATGTCACGCCCCTTTTTACCGCATCTGGCTGTAGTGTTATAACTACAGCCTCGGAGTTCGGGGCGCGAAGTCTGGCCGCCATGGCCCGCTTTTTGCGCTGCTGTCGCCTCACGCGCTTTTTTGCCGCCCTAGCTGCCTTGCCCGCCTTACTTTTGGCGCCGACAACCGTCCATTCGGCGCCAGCCGAGGGTTCTTCAGGCAGGGGAGGCCTGGTCGCCGCCGCGGCAGGAGGTCCCGCCGATTTAGCGGCAGGCGCCGCCCTGCCCTTCCGCTGCTGCTGCTGCTTGACCGGCGGGGCCGGCCTCGCAGGCTCCGACGCCACGGCCTCGCGGCTGGTTAGTCCCGACGGGCCCGCCGTGGCCGCGGCGGCAGCATAAGACGCTGCTTTTTTATGGCCAGAGGCCGCCAGCGGAGGACGCAGCACGATGCCCTCTAGCACGGAAAGCTGCTGCTGCATCCTTTGCTGGAACTGCTCCTGTTGTTGCTGCTGCTGCTGCCGGAAGGCAGCCAGCTCTTGCCGCACCAGCACCAGCAGCTGATTCTCCGGCTCGGGCTGAGGCTTGGGCTGACTCGGCCCTTGCCCCTGCTCGCGTCCCCCTGCCTGTCCATAAGAGTCGCCCTTTGGCAACTCTTGCTGGGCCGAGACCTTTCGGAGCCGAGCATTGTCGGCCCGAAGTTTCGTGAGCCCCCTGCGGATTGGGTCCACCACCTCCTGGAGAGAGGTCCTGGCCTGGGAGATAGCGCTCCTCTTGGAGGACCTCTCCCTTTTTTTGGCCACGCCATTCAGAGCGGATGCCAGGACCGACTCAAGCCTATCGAGTGCCTCGTCGATGGCGGTGTCTGGCTCACTGCCGGATGGCCCCGAGAGGTCCATCCCAGCACTGGCCGCTCCAGGGTGACGCCCCTCCGCGGCGAGCCTATCAGCTCGCTGAGCGGACTCTTGAGCGGACTCTTGAGCGGTGAGCCCTCTCCCCTTGCCTCGCGCCCGACCCGCACCCCGCCCATTGGTGGGGATTTTTCGAGCCGAGCCCATCTCTGCATCGGAGGACGATGCGTCCCCCGATTTGGAGCGCTTCAAGTAGGGGCGCAAGTCCCCACCAGAGTCGCCTACCACCTCCTCTACCTCCGAGCCCTCCGAGCTCCTTCCGGATGCCGCGTCGGACTCCGACCGCGCATCACTCTCAATTGGGTTTTTAAAGAATTTTGAGTTCATTATTGTTCCCACGAGTATTTTTCATGTTTTACTGGCTCAAGTACTATGGTTCGCACTAGAGACTAATTAAGCTACCCATTAGTCAAGCTAACAACCTCCCTCACGGTGCGCCGCCGCTTGGAGGTTTGGGGTGATTTTTTATAGAGGTTGTCTTCCTCGCGGCCCGGGCGGTTAAGCCAAGACCCTCGACCCCCATCAAAAGTCAGAAACATGACCTTGGACAATCTCTGGGGCTACGAGTCTAACGGTGGCAGAAGGAGAAGCAAGTCTTCCTCCTGCCTGCCCAGTGGCAGGGTAAGTGCACACCGAGCCCGCTCTTATTTCGCCACTGTGCCCTCTGCTATAGCAGAGGGACACGCGTTGAAGCGATCCTTCGGACAGAATATTCGCAGGCGGACATCGAGACCCCTTAGGCCGAAGTACCCAAGGGGAGTCGTTAGCCGCCTCCCAGGGTGCACCGTCCCGCAGACTGGCCTTCACCTCGGACGTATCCGCAAGGGAACTACAGCCCGCGGGCACTCGTGGAGGTTTTCTGTCGTAGCACGCCACCCCTTATAGGTAGAATTTTCAAAAACCCTTTTGTAAAGTGCTTGCTTTCTTCATAAAAGGAAGCCTTGTACAAAATTTTACGTTCTCAGGCTCAGTAGTTTCAGCTGTGCGTTGATATGTCCGTTAGGCAATTCCTCCTTATATGTATGTATAGAAGATTATGAGCTCATTTTACTTACACATCACTAAAAGAAAACAGATATAACTGTAGTAATACTTTCATAAGTATTTTCCAGAATGTTTTATTGCCATTCATAGAGTTCCAACATTTGCTTTGGGGTCGTGACTATAATAAAACAGTAATAAAGTGGAGTTTCATATCAGTAGAAAGGGAAATTTTCACTTATAAAAACAACCGAATAAATCTTCCATCATTATTCAGAATAGAAGCTGAATGCATTATATAAGTTGCTGAAAATACTTCTACAGCAAAATATTCTAGGGTACGTGATAGATACTTTTTAAGCAAGTATATTTAATTATATTTGTTTATAAGTACAAAAAGATGAAACTGACTGACTGACATATCAACGCACAGCCAACTATAGGGGCTAAAAACGTGAAATTTGGCACAATGTTTCCTTTTATGACGTAGGCGAGCTCTAAGAAGGGATTTTAGGAAATTCAAACTTTATCGAGTTGAATTTCGTTTGTATGTAAAATCTCATTCCGTGTGCCAATATACTTGTAACTTAACACATAAAGTAACCAAAATAAATAATAAATGTTGTCATTAGCAGCAAATTAAAAATCAATTTTGAAAAAATATTTCACACCGCCTGAGCGAGAGGGCGTGTCAGACTTTTACTGATTAAAACCCACTCCTATGTTCCTTCGTTGCCTTGCATTCTAGGGCCTGGTTTTCCTTTCAGAAGCGAACCCATGGCGCCAGTAGGCTACGGACTACTGGGTCCCTACGGTTTGCTGACATCTCCTTGAGGCGCGCGAGGAACTACGCGCCGTTGACGACGGCTCGGTCCGAACGGTTACCGGACTGTCGGACGTTACCCTTAAAATGTGTTGAAGTTTTTATGAAAACATTCTCACTAACGTGCTAGTTTTTGTATAAAATCTGCTCATGTTTTTCTCAAATTGGCCGACCACTAATTGAATTTGAGTAAACAATGGTACCTCTCAGCTTCGATGAACTTAATATAATAAAATACGTTTGGTACAGCCTAGTGTAGGCAGTAAGCTCGCTATCCAATTTGCAGATCATCGAGACTTTTAACCTTTGCTAATATGTAAAAGTCTCATATCATAGTGTTTGTAGTCCTCCGAAACCGCTTTACCGATTTTTATGAAAATGTTCGTGTATGTTATTATTGATATTTATTTTGCAAATAGGTTTTAAAAATCATTTTTACACGTCAAAATAAAAAAGTTTATTTGGTAGGTCAGAATACGTCGTAGGTTATTTTGTACCCTCCCACCCCCACCCCCATTTTTCTCTGATAATTTATATGGCAGACCAACGTTTGCCGGGTCAGCTAGTGTTTATTAAACACTGTTTATTACACGGTTTCAGGGTTTACAATAATTGAACCATCAACGAATATCAGGGATTAGTCAGTAAATTGGCGTTATTCTTTATTGCACACAAAAACGTGCAAATGAATACAAAGGATAGTTATTGCGAGCTTAACTCAGAATTTGAGTTTTCCTACAGCAAATCTCCAAGAAAGATAGACTTAGCACGTCACTAGGTAAGTACATAGTACATAGTTGGCCCATACTCCACAACCGTAATGGTATTCCTGTCACACCTTTAGAATAGGAATCTTAATATTCCCGAAATAGTTTCACTAACAGAACAAATATACATTCTCCTTATCGTGATAATTGCCCACTAAGTAATGTACAATGTTTCTGTTATTATTGCGACGACGTACAAACAATAGGGTTTTCAGTTACGCATTGTAGTGTTGGTAGGGACTTGATTATGATAAGTATCTAGTATGAAGTAATATTATCTACCTACTCATTTTGAGGGTTGGTGACTTAGCGGGTTGGTGATCTTCGTAAGGTGTCGAAGATCATCGATAAGTATGTCTACACTTGGAGTGGAGCGAGAGGGAGTGTCAGATTTTTTACTGACTGAAACCCACTTGTAATCCTTCAGTTGCCCTTTGCTTTCTAGGGCCACAGCAACTATAGAACGCTATTGACCATTCAAGAGTAAATTATGTCTCTTGGTCGTCTTTTATGATATCCAGAAGAAGAAATGAGATATTCTATATATGTATGTATTTAGAAATATATAAGTATGTTTAACAGTTGTCTAGTACCCATAACACAAGCTCTGCTTAGCTTGGGACTAGAAGGCGTTGTGTGATAGTTGTGAAATATTATATTATTATATTATATTATATTATATTCTTTACCAAAAGCTGAGGAAATATTTTGCCTTCGAAAAGCACAGATATGGATGTGAGGTGACGCTTGATACTGTTAACACGATTGTTTAGTTGGTTTTCGGTTTCAAACCCAGTCAGGCGCATTACTACTGCTCTCAAAACGGTGAAGAAAAACATCATGATAAAACTGGCATGTCCAAGAAATAAACATTCTAAGACATGTGACATCCACCAACAAGCACTGGGCGTGGTAGATTACAGTCTCTTCTCTCTAAAAGAGACTGTAATCCACCTCCTCTCTAGGAGGTCTGAGTCCACATGTGGGCACTTGGGCACGTCACAATGATGGCGGTAAGTCCCCTCCTTGAGGCGTGGTTGGAAAGTCCTCACGACGTCCTCACCTTCTCACTCCTCACCGAACACGGTAAGTTCGAAAAGTTCCTGCATCGGATTCGTGTGGAAGCGACGCCCGAGTATCGCCACAGTGTGGACCACCCGGAAGACACGGTGGAGGTGTGCCCCACTTGGGCAGAGCAAAGCCGTGTTCTCGTGGGGGCGATCGGCGGCGGCGATCTCTCGCGCCGGGCCTTAGTACAGGCCATGGTTCGGAGCGAGGAGGAGTGGCAGGCGGTCGACTCCTTCTGCGAAGCAGTAAAGCTAGCAAAGGAGGGGTCCGATCGCGTCAGGCAAAGGTCCTCACGCCCTAACCGCCGCCGGGATTCCGATCCCGATTTCCAGCCACCGTAGGCGCGGGCTTACGGACGTCGAGCAATGGGTGGCTTGCCGTCCGACCGTCCGGTAACCGTCTGGACCGAGCTCAAGGTATCGACGGCGCGTATTGTTCCACGCGCGCCTCAGGGAGCTGTCAGCAAATCGTAGGGGCCCAGCAGGGTCGAAGCCTACTGGGGCCTGAAATGCTGACTACCTAAAGACTGCTTGTGCTGTTGCGATATTATGAAAATGACATTTGATATAAGTATATCGTACACTGCTCAATCTTTTCGTTCGTTCAGTGTTCATACCTTCCTAAATTCAAAATCAGGTCACGTTCCCTCCGGTCAGCCTTGTCATAAACCTGAGCTCGGTGCTAATATTAATATCATAAAATTAGTTTATTTCAGTTATTGTGTCATATTTGTTTTATTAACAACAGTCGTCTGTGAAGTTCTATTGTCTCTCTATCTCTATATCTACTGTGTACAAAAACATATATCATAAAAGAGTTGATTTGTTTTATTTTACCTAGATTACGAAGCCTTATTTTCACTGTTTATTATTTATTTGAACAATTTAATTTTAGCTTAATTAAATGCTGGATTCTTTGAGCTTTTCGTAAGTGTTTTTTTAGCCTAATATAGCTGTAGGCATTTTGGAGTAGGGCTTTCGCGCAGTCATACCGAAGAAAGTGAAAAAAAGAGACAGGTGACATTATGGATAGGTGAATGAATAAGTCAATTGTATATATTAAACCACTTAGTAGTTTTGTAACTACGCAATAAAGTACCAATCTGCTAAGTTTTAGATTTAATTACTTCAAAAACTAATTTCAAATAAACGATGGTTAATAACAGTCTCATAATTATCTAACGGGTATTTAACAACTCTAGCCACTAAGTATGAAACATCAAAGTCAAACAGTCTTTATGACTATATCACACACCATTTCAAAATGTGTCATATTAACCTCATTATTACCTTCCTGAAATTCTGTTTTTCCTCGACGAGTACCTACCACGCAAATAAGTCACATAAACACGAATGTTACCATTTCTTTCACAAACATGTCTATCGTAAAAGTGAGTCTCTAAAACTGACATGGCAGAATGTACGATCAAGGAATTCCGGGAACGATGTAATGGAACTATTACATCACTAAGTCACTACAGTCACGTTCAAAAAGATGTACACATTTGGTGTGACATTTACACCTATTCGATCGTCAATGTTACATCTATATCTTAATAGATAATGTGTTTGTATAGAGACTACGTTGTGCACTTTTAGACTTCAATTTGGTAAACTTATCGAGCATCTGTAAATATTGCATTATCATTTGCATGAAAACACTAATTAAAATAATTTAAAATTTGGTCAAGCAATATACAAATTAAACAGGTATTTTTGTAGATGGAAAACGTTTTTAATAATATGGGTATTGGCACTCAACTGTCTTTAAATACATGAATAAATCAGTGAGACCAGAAAATTATTCCGGAATTGTGTACTTATTTTTGCCTGTGACTGTACAGGTAAGTTGTGATGTCATGTCAAGGACATGACATGTTGGGATTTTCGCCTCGTCACCTATATTGAGTGAACTTTAGAACGAACGAAGGACGTATTTTTAGCAGACAGCTGGCGACTAGAGTCGTTTTAGTATAAATGGTAACTTATTTGAGGCTTCGCAAATAATTCAGCGATACTGAACAATTCTGCAGTTATAAAATTATATTATTGGACTGTAATTGTATCACTACTATTGCAGTTATACTTAATAATATCTTTATTTTTTTTACAGGAGATTTGATTTTTGAGAAATATGTTTGCACAGAATCATATGATGTAGATTTAGTTTCCTTTTTAGGATCAATAGAGTATCTTAATCAAGTTACATGATATTTAAGTAGCATCGGCTAATAAATAATTTCTTATACTTGTTTTAAAACTATCTTAAAAACTTAATTAAAGTTATGTGAAGGTTTAAAAGTTAACTGCTATAAATTATACCAATATTTTAATATTTTGATACTGTTACTAATTACTAACAAAATCATTTAAACTCATTCAATAAGACGTCTAGACAAGTTAGAAAATTACTTTATCTTTTTATGTTTGTAAATAAATATTACATAATATTCAATGTTTCGACGACTTTCAAAAGTTTAAGAAGTTTGTAGAACAGTTTTTGTGGATCTATGTCTTGTTTCTAACATAATATAAATATTATATTATTATAATATTATGTATTCTTAATGCGTTCAGACTGAAATATAATTTTAATGTAATGATGAAATTTTGTTGAATTTTAATTTTATGTAATTTCTGACTGATTTACCTGCTAATATTATAATTTAATGCAATTTTATTATTCAATTTAATTTCTTTATAACGTATCTATGTGCCTAAAACGAGACAAGTAACTTGAAATAAATGAATCAATATATATATATATATTATTAAAAAAAAGTTTAATTCATTCTTTGACCTTCTGTATAATTTTCCTTTAAGACTCTGAAGGTAAGTAAGTACCTATCAATAAGTACTTTCAAACAAATTCTCAAAGACGTTCCGTGATCCCTTTGAGCCTTATTATAAAATATAGGCTCAGTTTCTCTGATTTAAACATGCCTGATTTATGTTTCAGGAATGTTTTGGAACTCTAACAATGTTTGCAAGTTTGGGTCTTGGTGCTCAACTTTCTAATTTTGTTAAATTAACTTTACTTTGTGAAGACCAACAGAGTCGTAAGTAATAAACGCAGCAACTTGCATACAAAGGATAAAGACGTGGATATGGTTGATAGATTCCTTTGATTCTGCTTTAGATTAAGTCGCCATTATAGACAATAATATTGTGATTTTTTATTTATTTATTTAGTGCAGACAGTTACAATTATATAACAGAATCTATAAACAGTGGTTTTATTATAGAATTAAAAACTATAATTGATACATAAAAATAATTTTATGTATAGCAAAACCATAGCATAGCATAATCAGCCTTTTTAGTGTTCCTACTGCTGGGACTCAGACCTCCTCTCTCTAGGAGAGAGAATAGGCCGTAATCCACCACGCGGGCCCTGTGTGGATTGGTGAATGTCACATGTCTTCGAATTTTTGGTTCTAGGACATGCCGGTTTTCTCACGATATTTTCCTTCACCGTTTTGAGAGCAGTGGTGATGAAACAAATTACGCAAATTAATGCGCCTGGCTGGTTTTGAACCCGCAACCTACAACTCGTAAGTCGGGGTCGTTACCACTCGGTCATCACTGCTCTCAATATACGGATATAGTACATGTACGTATATGGATGTAGAATCTGAAATAAATAATTTATTATTATTATATTATTAATATAGGTGGAGGTATATATCAGTATATATATTTTTTTAATGATTCAAAGAGATGCAGGTGCATTCATTTTAAGGGCGGTTAGCTACTAATTGGCATTCGAAATAGAAGGCAAATTTAGATTGAGAAAATGTGTATAAAATGCGGTTTCTTATAGTGCATTGGCGGTAAAGCATTCATACCTGAACATTCGTCCTACATCGTGCAATAAAGAATAATTGAGAAAAGAATAATTGACCTCCCATCGAATTACATTCCTAGGTACTAGGTACAGTACATACTCGTATCATAGGCATATAAATAATCAAAAAAAGTCTGCAATATTTTGTAATGCTTCAACAAGTCTGTGTAGGATTTATTTGTGTGGAAACACTTTTAGTGGGTGGCACGAAGAAACAATTTTCTGTACAATTTCCATTTCCTATGATTCTCCGATTGGGCACCGTGTATTCCAACTGGTATGATATACCTATTTAATATTTTGTGTTTGATTTAGTTATGATTATAGTCTATTTTAAGTTTATTAATCTATTCAAATTCAAAATAATAAGAATGAAGACGTTTATTTTAACGACATGATATTTTTTCACTGGTTTTTCCTTTACACCTTTCAAACGGCTTTGATGTTTAGAAATATGTTAACACAAAAAAAAGTTGGTTAAGTGTTCTTCAGAATGTACATAGATTATGTAAATCAATCAATATTTCGCAAAGAAAATGAATTTAAAGGTCAGCGGGGTTGTTGCCGGGCGCAGCTGGCCGGAATGAAATGCAGACATACTCATTGTGACCCTATTCATTTTAAGTTCCTATTGTACTTTTATTAAGGATGCAAAAAATACAGCTATGGAGAAAAAAAATTAAAGGCGTAAAAAAAAGTAATGACCATGTGTTTTACCAGAAACAAAATGGTCAAATCCAAGATATATACAGTGTCGGTAAATAAAATAAATATCAATTTAAAGTTTGTTAGAAGGGTTTAATTTTAAGCAACTTTTAATTATAACACAACAAAATACGCTTATGGAGAAAACAAAGTTAAAGAATATTAATGTGTTTTACAAAGAACAAAGTCGTTGAATACAAGAGATAAGAGGCGCGTCGTTAGATGAGACATTTATCATTTTAAAGCTTGTTAAAATTATTTTACGTTCGTTGTTTTGCATTCCAGGGCCCGGGGTTACCTGACACCTGCTTGAGGTGCGCGTGGAACACTACGCGCCGTCTACGATTTAGGCTCGGTCCGGGCGGGTTACCGGCCGGTTGGACGGCGAGCTACCCATTTAACCCATTGCTTGCCGTCCGCAAGCCTACGCCTACGTTGGCTTGAAATCGTGATCGGGATCCCGGCGTCTGGGGCGTGAGGGCCGTTCCCTCGCGCGTGCGTACCAAGGCCCGGCGCGAGAGATCAATGCTGCCGATCGCCCACACGAGACCACGGCAGAGCTCTGCTTGAGTAGGGGGCACATCTCTACCGTATGTTCCACCGTGCGCCCAATTGCACTTAAGCCTTCACTAGAGTCTGATTCATTCCGCTTAGCTTTTTCCCTACTAGATTGGGATCGATTTCCAGTCAAACCAGACGCAGCTGGATATCAGTAATTTCACATTTAACGACTGCAGACTTTTTTTTTTTTTTTTTTTTTCGGGTGGGAAAATCATCTCATGACATCCCCCGCTCTTGGGCGGAGCGGGAGATAGTGTCAGACTTTTACTGACTAAAAACCCACTCCTGTTCCTTCTTTGCCATTTGTTTTCCAGGGCCCCGGGGATCTCTTTCGCATCACCCATGGCCCCAGTAGGCTTCGACCCTGTTGGGCCCCTACGGTTGCTGACATCTCCTTGAGGCGCGCGTGGAACACTACGCGCCGTCGACGACTTGGGCTCGGTCCGGACGGTTACCGGACGATCGGACGGCGAGCCACCCATTGCTCGCCGTCCGCAAGCCCGCGCCTACGGTGGCCGGAAATCGGGATCGGAATCCCGGCGGCGGTTGGGGCGTAAGGACCGTTGCCGTTGCCTCACGCGATCGGCCGCCTCCTTTGCTAGCATTACTGCTTCGCAGAAGGAGGCGACCGCCTGCCACTCCTCCTCGCTCCGGACCATGGCCTGTACCAAGGCCCGGCGCGAGAGATCGCTGCCGCCGATCGCCCTCACGAGGACACGACGGTGCTCTGCCCAAGCGGGGCACACCTCTACCGTGTGCTCCACCGTGTCCTCCGGGCGGTCCACACAATGGTGGCACCCGGGCGTCTCTTCTGCACGGATCCGGTACAGGAACTTCCCAAACTTACCATGTCCGGTGAGGACCTGCGTCATGCGGTAAGTAAGGACGCCGTGAGGTCTTTCCAGCCACTCCTCAAAGAGGGGACTTATCGCCATAATTAAGGCGTGCCCAACGACTGCAGACTTGACCTCCACAACCCTGTAATTGGGTAACACGATACTTCTTGACAAAACTGTTGTTAGATTTCCTAGCTTTTGACTACCAAAGGTCTTAAGATAGAGAATACAGTCGAGAGAACAACGGCTTAACATGCTTTCCGAAGCAAGGTGAGTCTCGTTATGTTAAGATGGTCACCAATCACAGACTGACCTCGGCAAGCGGTGATTAACCTTAAAGATCAACCCGTATGGTTGTTACAATTTTAGCCATGAGCTTCTTATTATAGTCTTAATTCCAGTGATTCAGAGATTCAAAGCATCTTTTGAAATGTCAAGAAGTCAAAAAACGCAGAAAACAGTGAGCGAAACACTTTGGTCTCGTTTGACACTATCCTACCTGCCAATATAGCTCAACTACTTCTGGTTGTTTATAAAAAAATAAACACGATGGCTATGGCGGGAGCGAAGCAGAGCAGAGCTCCAGCCTAACCTAACTTGGCCGTGTCGGGGTGCCCTAAAATATGTTAATTCTTCATGCGTAAAATGTCATTAAACTTTATATTATTATTAGAAATTAAAATTAAATAAATACAATAAATTTTAATGTTTTATAATAGTAATAATAGTTTATGTGAATGTGAGAACACTGTAGACCCCGCGAATTCTTAGATTACTTTCTATTACGATTAACTTTTTTATTATGATTATTTTTATTGTTCTTTTGGTATATTGACTGGTCTACACTGTCCTTACATATCTATTAATATTGTAATATGGAAATATTGTAAGATCAACAGTTTCTTGCCGGTTCTTCTACAAAGGAAACTACCAATTGGAACCGTGCACTAGCTTTTAGGTTTGTAGGTCTATGTGCAATAAAACATTTTGAATTAAATTGAAAAATTGTAATAATAGTTTATTGGCACAAAAAACTTTTGTATACCTACAATTACAATACATAGTTTTATTCAAGAGTCTGTTTTATAACTTTACTGTTAGTACGTTACTACGTAGTTATACTAGTTATTCTGCACTCTAACTGATTTACGTACATTAGCGGTAACATAGATATTAAAATAAACCACTGGCAGCTAAGAGATGACCAGTCTCAACTGACAGCCTAAGTGTGGTTTATTTCCTAATTAGATTTCTGAACCTATGCTTGAGAACGCGAATTATGTTCCATGTGTTTGTCTGGCATTTTTGCTGACCAACTGAGTGACTGACTGGACCTATTTGGCGCAGCCGTGAGACACAAAACGTTAGTTTTTTTTTTAAAATCTTAAGGTTCTACTTGTTGTTTCTACTCTAGTATCTAAACTCGTTAAAAAATAAAAGGCCCGTTTTGACATTTGAGAAAATCCCTAGAATTCAACTTGAAACGAAACTGAAAGAAACAATAAAATAATAATTAAGGGTCCGGTGTAGAAGTAGCTATTTTAGTAGTAGCTACACTATACCGGACAAGCCGCTAGGTAGTCAAAATACAAATGTCAAAACGGGCCTTTTACGAGTATTTTTTGACGACTTTATATGACCCAAATAAAATCTTTTTTTCTTGTAGTAGGTGCTGTACACCCGGACGTTAGAAACCAGTGGGTCTAAGTACAATTTGCATTACATTTATAATACGAAGTATTTACGCTTGGAACTCAAAAGGCTGTTGTTGTATTGTCCCTTCCCTTTAAAACGAATCTTTTGTCCGGTTTAATTATACTCAACATTATGAGATAAAAGGAAAACTTGTTGAATTTCACATTATACGAACACTACAAAACACTTCTGTTTTGTGGTCTCAGTACAATGTGAAAATCAGCAGCCAGTCAGCCCATTGTAGACGAGAAGCGTCCAAAACAGTGTTTAATTAAGTTACCTTTATCATTTAGTCACTTACATACTTCCTATAGGGCATTTTTTAATTCTGAGACAGTACTTTCACCTACTAAAAGATTGGGCACGCCACAATTATGGCGGTAAGTCCCCTCTTTGAGGCGTGGTTGGAAAGACCTCACGGCGTCCACACCTTCCGCATGACGCAGGTTCTCACTAAACACAGTAAGTTCGGAAAGTTTCTGCACCAGATTCGTGCTGAAGACACGCCCGGGTGACAGTGCAACGCCGTGTCCTCGTGGGGGCGATTGGCGGCGGTGATCTCTCGCCCCGGGCCTTGGTCTGTACCACGGTCCGGAGCGAGGAGGAGTGGCAGGCGGTCGCCTCCTTCTGCGAAGGAGTAATGCAAAGGAGGCGGCCGATCGCGTGAGGTCACGGTCCTCATGCCCTAACCGCCACCGGGATTCCAATCCCGATTTCCGGCCACCGTAGGCGCAGGCTTGCGGACGGCGAGCAATGGGTGGCTCGCCGTCCGACCGTCCGGTAACCGTCTGGACTGAGCCTAACTCGTAGACGGCGCGTACTGTTCCACACGCTCCTCAGGGAGATGTCAGCAAATCGTAGGGGCCCAGCAGGGTCGAAGCCTACTGGGGCCACGGGTAGTGTGAAAGTGAAACCCGGGGCCCTGGGACGAAGGCAAAGAAGGGAGGGGGAAGTGGGTTTTTAGTCAGTAAAAGTCTGACACTATCTTGTGTAAAAAAAAACCTACTAAAAGATTACCATCGAAAGATAAAGGCTACCCTATGCACAATGGGGTTGACGTTTCATTCATCAGAAACAAACTCACAATTCCTTTCAAATGACATAAAATCACAACCTTACTCAGAGGATTTTTGTATGAGAATAAAACAAAGGAAACTGACTCTTTTATGAACAATGGCCGTCCACCCTGAAACCAAATATCATGTAGAAACGTTAAACCGGTGAGAGAAAATTGTAAGAGGGTTCTGAAAAGAAACTTTAACAAAAAATACTCGTACATTAATAGGTTGTCTGTAGACTATCTATAGGACTAAGAGTACCTTTTTTAAAAGAAAAAGCCTCATAGTGTGGTTACATTATCGGGTGAATATTCGTGTCGCGTTATCGCGATAAAATGTCGCTTTCGGGTATACGCGATGTTATTGCTGCATTAGTAGTCAATCGCATTTCTAAGCGGCTGTGTAAGTCTAGTATCAACAAGCATTCGTGTTCCCGAATACTTCCCAATTCGATTAGTTTTTCGTCCACGTTTGTCGTGATAACTGGAATATTCGCCGTATTCCGATAATATAGACACGACATTATAGTCACACGTTATATAGATACCAACCGTAACACTTTAATAACGTGTGACTACGGCTTTTCTTTTTGTTTTGTTCTTGTTTATCCAGCAACCTGAAAATCTTGTTTCATACTTTTTCAGCATCGTTTTTTTTGTCGTAATTAGTTTTTAGTTTTTTTACTATTTATTATATATTATTTGGCAGATTATTATATAATTGAGCTCCTTCAAAGGTGATAATCTTTTTTCCGTAATTAGTTTTATGTCTTCGCAAATTTTTTTTTGTGTTTTCATGATAAAGTGTTTTTTTTTTGTGAGTTTTATGTCAGATTTTAATACACCAGTTATTATCTTTTGTACTTATAAACACATTGTTTAACTGTACCTGCTATGTTAAAAATCTTTATATTACGGTAAAATGTACGTATTTGGCGTAGCCGTGAGGCATATTGAAATTGTTAATTTTTATTTCTCCTTTTATTTTTATGTTTAATTTTAGTTTGTTAATCAATTGATTGTTGATTAATGTATCATGATGTGCCAAATAAACATATTTTCTTTCTTTTCTTTCTTTACGTGTCTCTGTCAGCAAAGTACCATCTTAATATAATTCCTAATATAATATTTTTATTCGATTATGCAAGCACAACACAGACAGTTCTCCTTAGCTAGGTATCTCACAGTGAAAGATGGATAAAACGAATGACTTTTGGCTGTAGGATAGTTTAAGTGTCCACATAATAAGAAAGGTTTGACTACACAGCGTTTAATCTCTATCTCACCTGATGGTAAGCGATGATATGTATGAAGATGGAGCACGCCTGCCAAGCAGTAACCCTGAAGCAGTTACTCTGGACTTCTGTTCAAGAGTGAATGGATAACTTTCCCAGGTTATAACTATCAGGAAGCAGACTGTTTTGCGGGACAGACGCACTGTACCAGAGCGTGTGTTGCTAAGCACAAAACATGACAAACTGAGATGAACTTTTTTAAACTATTTGTTGTAGTCTCAGGAAGGTTGTAATGAAAAAAAAAAATTGCAGATTATCGAAAAAAAATTTTAACACATTCGGAAACTCGCTCTTATTATCCCTACCGCTTCTAGGCACATAATATACTGTTTTCCGCACTGGTGCGGAAAAGTGCGTGACCTCGCCCCCGCCAAAACTGATTGTAATGAAATTTGTCACTACAGTACTAGGCTCCATAATACCCTCGCCTCGGTCGGAATGACAAACTTTCTCCACTTGTATCAAAATGTACTATTTCTTTATTACATTCAAATCATTCTTAGCTATCAATATTGTCTCACTCTTACCTGCCACCGGACATGATGCGGACTCTGGTGGTACCAGTTATTAAGAATAAAACTGGAGACGTATCGGACGGGTCAAACTATAGGCCAATTTCACTGGCCACGGTGGTGGCCAAGGTACTTGATAGCGTGCTCAACTCGCATTTAAATAAGCATGTCAAGATTCACGATGCCCAGTTTGGTTTTAGAGCAGGGTTATCGACAGACACTGCCATTATTAGTCTGAAGCACGCTGTTAAGTATTACACAGATAGACAAACACCTATTTATGCCGTTTTTCTGGACTTATCAAAGGCCTTTGACCTGGTCTCTTATGATCTATTATGGAGGAAGCTGAGAGCTACAACGCTGACGCCAGAGGTCGCATCTCTCCTCAAATACTGGTATCTGAACCAAGAGACACGTGTGAAGTGGGCAGGGGAGCTTTCGGAGCCGTGCAGACCGGAGTGTGGGGTTAGGCAAGGGGGACTGTCCTCACCCTTGCTCTTTGGTTTGTATGTAAATGACCTGGTCGAGCGACTCAGCAGTATACGTGTCGGTTGCTATGTAGATGGAGTTTGTTTCAATAATCTCAGTTACGCGGACGATATGGTGCTGCTGGCTCCCTCGATTGGTGCTCTCCGCAGGTTACTAGCTGAGTGTGAGTCATACGCGGAGTTGCATGGTTTAAGGTACAACCCTAAAAAGACAGAGTTTATCGTCTTCAGATCTAGTGCCAGATGTCCTTCTACGGTCCCTCCTCTGTTACTTAAAGGTATCCCGATAAAGAGGGTTTTTCAGTTTAAATACCTAGGCCAGCCTCGATGCTTCGCAGGTTGCGTGACAGTCCGAACAGCATGCTGCACTCGATAGCCGCCCGGGTGGATAGCCCGCTGGTACGTGCACTGGTTAATCCGACCAGGTCGTTACTAGTTATTAAGTATTAACATAGGAGATTTTGTTTACTAACACAGACGGCCTCTGTGGCGGTGTGGTGAGTTACCGTGTGTTATGATTGTGGACAATGTTAATTTTTATTCCATGAAATTTAATTTTGAAATTTTTATCATTATTCCATGACATTTTATTTACTGACATTTTATTTATTCTATGACATTAAATTTTTTTGTTTCCATGCCATTTAATTTATTGATATTTTATTCTATTGACGTTTTTAATTTTTGCTCTAAGATATTTAATTAATTTAGTGAGTAATTGAATTTAATGTATCTGAATTTAATTATTATCTAATTTGTTATGGGAAGAATGAAATGAATGAAAAATGTATGAACTAACATAAAAATAAGTAGGTACTAACATAATGTGGACCAAAAGTTGTCTTAAATAAATAAATATTATTATTATTATTAATATCAGCGTTTGTTGACAACTTTTGACAGAACGACGTCTTTAAGGTCATCAAATTAAGAATATACACAACTTGAGAAAATATGACCATGTATTAAGCTTCAGATCGGAGCTCAAACAGTTGCTTATTCGCCAGAGAAGAAGTTTGCGAGCTTTGACAATCTTTTTCTCTTTGCTCAACTCTCCTACCCCTCCTTCTTATCTTATATCTCACTTTCAATATCTCTGTTCTTCACACGCTAAGAATCTGCGTTCTTCTAACAATCTCCTACTGCTTTGTCCTTCTCATACTTTTTTTTTTTTTTTTTTAGGTGGGAAAATCATCTTATGACAAATCCCGCTCTTGGGCGGAGCGAGAGATAGTGTCAGACTTTTACTGACTAAAAACCCACTCCTGTTCCTTCGTTGCCTTCGTCCCAGGGTCCGGGTTTCGTTTTCACACTACCCATGGCCCCAGTAGGCTTCGAGCCTGTTGGGCCCCTACGGTTGCTGACATCTCCTTGAGGCGCGCGTGGAACAATACGCGCCGTCGACGTCTTGGGCTTGGTCCAGACGGTTACCGGACGGTCGGACGGCGGGCCACCCATTGCCCGCCGTCCGCAAGCCCACGCCTACGGTGGCCGGAAATCGGGATCGGAATCCCGGCGGCGGTTGGGGCGTGAGGACCGTTGCCGTTGCCTCACGCGATCGGCCGCCTCCTTAGCTAGCAGCTTCGCAGAAGGAGGCGACCGCCTGCCACTCCTCCTCGCTCCGGACCATGGCCTGTACCAAGGCCCGGCGCGAGAGATCGCCGCCGCCGATCGCCCCCACGAGGACACGGCGTTGCTCTTCCCAAGCGGGGCACACCTCCACCGTGTGCTCCACCGTGTCCTCCGGGCGGTCCACACAGTGGCGACACCCGGGCGTCGCTTCCGCACGAATTCGGTGCAGGAACTTCCCGAACTTCCCGTGTTCGGTGAGAACCTGCGTCATGCGGAAGGTGAGGACGCCGTGAGGTCTTTCCAACCACGCCTCAAAGAGGGGACTTACCGCCATAATTGTGGCGTGCCCAGCACTGGGTCGCGACAGTCGCTGCCGCCATTTAGCCATGAGAACCCGCCGGAGCTCTGTCCGCCATGCTGCGATTTGTCGCGGCAGCGGAGTTTCGCCCCGGCGTTGCATCTCCATGCGTAGATCGTGCATGAGGGCAAGGACTGTTGCTTCCAGATCCCATGGTGGCTGGCAGGCAAGGAGGCTCGCCGCTTCGCGGGAAATCGTCCGGTAACCTCGCACCATCCGTATGGCCATGACCCTCTGACATGCGTTCAGCCGGGCCGCCGGCTGCTTCCGCAGCGCCGGCGCCCATATCGGTGCGCCATAGAGGGCCATGGACCGAACGATTCCCGCGTAGAGCCTCCGGCAGGAGGCATCTGGACCCCCTAGGTTGGGCAGGAGCCGCCCGAGGGCAGCCCCAGTCCGATTCAGTTTGGGAGCCAGACGTCGGAAGTGCTCCTCGAAATCCCATCGGCTGTCGAGAACGAGTCCCAGGTACTTCATCGTTGACCCGACGCCGATGTGGACTCCTCCTACCGTTAGCTGGGAACCCGGTGGTGGCGCGTTCCGAGGGCCGTGAAAGCACATGGCCTCGGACTTGTGCAATGCCACCTCGAGTCCCAACTCCTGGATCCTGCCTACGACTGTCGCAACCCCGTGTGTCGCTAGTTCAACCGCCGCCTGGTACGACTCTCCCCGCACCAGGACCAGCGTGTCGTCTGCGTAGCAGACCACGCTGACCCCGCCAGGGAGGTCTCCGCGCAGCACGTAGTCGTATCCGATGTTCCACAAGGGCGGCCCTAGTACCGATCCCTGCGGAACACCGCACGACATCTCTCGACGTTCCCACTCTCCCTGGTGACCAGGGTAGATGATGTACCTGTCTGACAGGTAAGCCTCGACCACACGACAGAGGTAGTCGGGCGTCCGGTGATACCGGAGTGCCCTCCTAATGCTACTCCAAGGCAGGGAGTTGAAGGCGTTGGCGATGTCCAGAGACACCGCCACGACACACCTGCCTTGGGACACCGCATCCCCCGTCGTGAGAGCTCGCACGCGCATGATGGCGTCCACCGTGGAGCGCCTCCTGCGAAAGCCGAACTGGCCGTCCGCCAGATCCGGCCCCGCCCGTGTTAGGTGCGCGACGAGGCGGTCTGCAATTACTCTTTCAAAGAGCTTGCCTACCTCGTCGAGCAGCACAATGGGCCGGTACGCGGACGGAGAGTCCGCAGGGCGCCCTGGCTTTGCGATGAGGACCAGTTTCCCCGTCTTCCAGCGAAGTGGGAACTGGCCCCTCTCCATGCATGCGCTGAAGAGCCCTCTTAGTCGAGGCCCGAGAGCCTCCATGGCCAGGACCCAGGCCTTCCTAGGCAAGCCATCGGGTCCTGGGGCGGTATTTTTGGCACTCAGCCTTCGTACCGCCACTCTCATCTCTACCTCGTCCTTCTCATACTTCTGATTTTATTCATTCCTCCTTCTATATACAGTCCATCCTTCTATGGAATTCGCTACCTCTTGATATCAGGACGGCCACGAGTAATGCATGCATTTAAGTGAAATATACTATATAATTTTATGTATATATGTATAGGTATATATTTTATTAAATATGTATAATTAGTTTTAGTTTTATATATAATTTTGTAATACTTGTTGTCTAAATAATATATTCTTTTTTTTTTATCAGCTGCCATATTGTCTCTCCACTACCCTAAGTTGACTAGTAGAGAATGCCTTAGGCATTAAGTCCGCCTTTTGAAGATTAAATAAATAAATATAAAATGGTGTACCAATTGTTACAAATATCTCTACTGCTCCAGTTACAATTCCAACAAAAGTTACAAACAACCGGTAAATTCTCCCAGAAAAGGTCAGTTTCAGACGACTAAATTTAGACTTAGAGAAAAAATTGTACCGAAATTCTAAATTATTGTGGCAGACTGTTGTTGAGTACATCCCTTCGTAAGTTGTGGTCACTCAAACATAACCAGCTTCAAAACAAAAAGATCATTCGTCGCAGTTGTGCGTCGTCTCAAACCTTTTTTATTTCATTCCAGTCCTATTCTATTCTTTATTCTTTATTTTACACACAAATTTATACAGACATTATAAATAGGTCAGTCCTTATTTGAAGCACAATAAGATCTCTTATTTAAATATTTCTAATACAAAAGTTAGCTTCTAACATAAATATGCACGGATTATAAAAAAGAGAAAAAATTAACTCTGTTAAGGACAGGGGCATCGCTAAACACGAGGCTTATATAAATGCTTAGAACGACTTTTTACGAAGTAATGTTTCTCTGTAATCATTTGAGTTGAAAAAGGAAATATAAAAAAATCAGACTCAACTAATCGTAACATTATAATGACTAAATGATCTGACTTATGATTCCAAACATATCTTTAGGACCTATATTTCACCGGGACACCATTGGCGGCGCGACCAGTCGCCACTTCCAACAAAATGTATCTGTCTCTATAAAGAGTTACTCACCTGGTGTCCGTTTCCTGGCGACCAGCTCGGACGCCAGTCTGGTCGCCAGTGACGACCCCACCAAAGAGTCTGTAAGATGAAAATCTATTTTATGAAAGGACTATATTTCACCGAGACACCATGGCGGCGCAACTGGTCGCGCCGCCATAGTGTCTCGGTGAAATATTGCCCTTAGAAGCACATACCGTCAAAAGGTACCTTTTTTATGAGATGGGAAATCATCAAGTAACTTTTTTGGCTGTGAGTGGAGCTGTTAAAACCCACCGTTTCAAGGCCACAGTTACTCTTTCGAATAGTACCGCAACGTAGCAGGCAATATAGTTTTTTTTTTTTAAACTAAGTCCTTGTTTCCCAGAATTATATCATACAAATAATAAATAATCCTTATTAAATACCACTGTTTTAAGTAACATGCTTTCATCTACTTTTCCGTCAATACACGTGTAACCCCAAAACACTTCGGATTTCATCTTCTGAGATCAAAATACAAACTCATCAAGCAAATTGATGGCGGTATATCGTGTGGAATATGAGCTTTTCCTCTGTTTATTCTGATATTTCCTACAGTTCATTTGTTTTCTGTCTTTTCGTGTACATTTGTATTTCATTAAAGGGAAATTAAACTGTCACCGCTGTGGTGATTGTTGTTTGTGAAAACAATTTTGTTAACAATAATCACATCGTCATTTGGGGTTGTTAACTCAAATGTTTTTCTTTCTCGCTCAGTGTTAACATAGTATTTCTATTACGAGTATTTTGAACAGTGTCAAAAAAATAAAAAAAGGTTGTTTTCCTTTTGCCAAAATCGAATATTGTCATCAATTGTTTTGAAAGAAGAAATAAACAAAAATAGCCAATACTATTTATAATATACTGGAAATATTTATAAAACACAGAATGTAAAAAAAGCAAAATGAGTAAAGCATTTTGTAAATATGCAATATAGTCACAACGTTGCTCAACGCTGATTACAAGGGCACCTTTTGTTTCACTACTGACTTACATGACAAAATGAGCGTTTGTTTAACTACGTTTTAGTAGAAATTATTTTGCAAAAATTTATTACGATACAGAACCACAAAAAAGCTTAGAATTTCCGTAACTACATGAAATATTTTTTCTGCGCAGACAACTTCAACGTCAATAACCCAAACAACAAATAAATAAACTTCGAGATACGAAGTTATTATCGGGTCTTCATCTGAAGAAATATTACCCATATGGGACTTTATTTGGCTTCCCCGGAGAACAGTAAATATCAGAGAACTGAAGGTGAACTCGACGACGTATATAATAGGTGAAAAAATACATTTGAACAGCCATTTGGAGAAGGGTCTTTTACAGCCCTACATCGTTTTTCAGTACATTAGCTTTGTGCCATTCGATATTTTTTAAAAGCTTCCCTTACTGAAGCTATTTTAGTCTCCTAAAGAATAATAAGGATACTACGAAGCGGCTAAGTTTTTTGCACTGCTAAGAATCATAGATATTCCTCATTTAAACTTTGTGAACCACAAAGGTTTGTCCTCGTTCTGTTTTCTTTTGCTAATATCACCAGAAAAGTTGTTGAACTGAAAAATTTTATACAGCCTTGAAATTGTGAAAAGATTTTATGTTTTTAATATAGCGGGTTTTTATTGTATGAAAATTCAACGCCTTTTAGGGTTCAACAAAAACTGCTAACAAAGAAAATTAAGTGCGGGAAAATAACAAAAGCAACTACTAAAATCTGAAATCTCATGAAAAAGCTTAATGTTTCTTACAAAGTACTTTGAAATTGATAGCGAAAGAAATTGCGGTATCCAGTTGATCAGTTCTGTTCACTACGTTCCTTTAGATGCTTACGAATGTAATCTATTTCATAAACCCAGAAGGAAACACATTTGTACACTCGTAAGACACGAGTACCTATCAATAAATTGAGACAGCTGATGGATTACCTACATTTATTCACAAAATCCTTGCTTGTAAATGTTTTTATTATTGTTAAATCCATTTATCATTGTAGAGCTTCATGTAGACTGGGCACTAACGTTTATAAAGCTGCTACAAGGTATGACCGATGGATTGACAATGACTAGTAAGTTTTCATTAAAAAAACAGACGCCGAAGTTAACCCATGAAGCAGTTTATTTTTATTAAAAAGCAATGGGCTATCACGGACTCTGATATCAATTAAGGCTTCAATGAAACTGTTTTTCAAAACTGGATGGTAAATAAGTTTCAAAGCCCTCTCTTCCAACATTTTCTGAGAATTCGGGTCAAGTCAACAAGATTAAGCAGAAAATTTAGATGATAACTAACCAGGAAATTATTCATGTAATGTTTAGTTTAATTTATTTAACATTCTACGTTTGCTTCCCTAGTTTTTGCTTTTATTCTTTTTCTTTGATGTGCTTTCTTTTTTCATTCTTTTTTTAAAAGAATGTTTGAAGTATCGCATCGTGATTTTAAAGTTGGTTATAGATACCGGCACGGGTCTTGAGCGCTGCCTTCTACAGTTCTTCTTGCGCAGAAGCACACAGAAGTGAAATATCGGGTCTCTTTAGTGGTATTAAGAGAGATACGGGGCGGGGAGTGAAATCCTTGTACAGCGATTGGCTCGTCGATATTGTACGATGCGCAAAGCGATCCCCGCTCTTTCGCCGAGCGCTCAAGATTCGTGCCGCTATCTATACCTATAAAATATTAATTTTATTGTCCGTAGTATCTTTTCTGTTATTTGGTTTTATTGAACTAAAATAATTTGAGGGTAAAATAAACTCACCCTTTAATTCGTAACGTTAGCTATACTTAACATTCATAATTCGAAAAATCCACTGACAATATTATCGGTTCGACTTACGATTTTTTTCAATTAGTAAGTACAGGGCATCACTATGCGTCCCTAGAAAAATAAAATACGTCATACTAATGTCAATTTTGACAGTATTGTGAAAAATGGCGTTTCGATCGCGAGCTGTTCCCGCGCAAAAGGTAAGAAATATTGTTTTTTTCAATCAAATTTCGTATTTAATGTAAAAATAACATATTATTTATGTTTTAATGAATGCATTCTACGACATTACTAAAGCTATCTTACAAATATTGCATGAGAGTATGCGCTATAACATGTTAAAGTTGAATGTTAGCTATGTTTAACATTGCGAAGATACCAGTGATTGCCTTATTGATAAGAATGTAAGAAATAGCTAACATTGCGAAATAATGGAGGATGTACCTAATTGCTTTTATTGGTATTTGGGGGTATTTGCATGCTCAATTTTGCTTTATTTATTTTAGGGTAACCTGCGATTAGAGCGTGTGAGGAAAATACTAGCACTTGTCCCACCACAAGATGCTTCTTCCAGCGATAGTAGCGAAAATGACAATGAGATCGATGTACTAACTGATGATACTGTATACAGTTCCGAACCCCACTCATTAGATTCCTCGTTTGAGCGACTTAATATTTTAGAGAATGATGAGTTTTTGCCGGAAGAAGTATTACCATCTACACCCGCTATAAGTGAAGTACTCGCCACACACAACCCACCACAACATTTGCCTGCACTACAATCTATTTCTTCAGTGTTATCCATGTCACCAAGTCCTGTTGCTTCTACAATTGTCAAACAAACACGTTCAAAAAAAAACCCAGCAACTAATTTACCTCATTTACTAACCAAAAAAAAGAAAGCATTTTTAAGAAAGCCACTTGAATTTAAATGGGAAGGTGGTAAATTTTCAAAAAAAATTCAAAATTCAAAGCATTTATTTCAAATAAACCATTTACAGGCACTTTTGAAATGTCAAGAAGTCAGTCAGTCAGAAAAAATGATGCTAATTGCACATTCCAAAGCGTAGATCTCTATGGAGAAGAATGTGCAAGAAACTCCATGGACACTCTTTTCAATCGTGTTTTGCAATTACAAATATGTCTGTTACATGTTTCTTGTCGCTATCATGTGAGAACAATGTCAATAAAGTAAAAATAAAAACTAAATATAGATATTAAAATAGCAACTGGCAGCTAAGAGATGACCAGTCTCAACTGACAGCGCCCGTTCACGGACCCGACGCGAATATTAGCACCACTCAGCTCAACCATTTTAAAGGGAACCGAATGATCCAACACACGCGCCACCATCAGTGAGACATTTGAGTGAGCATGACAAACTCTCAACTGCCATGCTCATTTATGTCAAACAGGACCAATAATAACCTACAAACCATAAAATAGCTCCATGGTACTCACATTTACAAACTTTGAAAAAAAATGCTTCTACATTATACAATACAATAATAATTAACAACAATCATATTTTACAGATTATAGTTTCAAAACTAATCAATTTGTACACCCCGGTGGTAGTGGAGCTGGACCAGCATTGAGCCAAGCATTATTATCTTGAATATAATCCTCCAACTTATAATATGCTTGCCTGCATAGTGTGCGTTTAATACAAGATTTAAATTTCGTTTCATTGAGTTCTAATATTTGTGGAGGTATTTTGTTATAACATTTCAAACAGTACCCCATGAAAGAAGAGGCCACTTTAGCCAGTCTAAAACCTGGTTGAACTAATTGGTCCCTATTTCTTGTAAGATAATTATGTCTATCGCCTCTTTTGCTAAAAAGATGAAGATTTTTTCTAACGTACATGATGTTTTCATAGATATATTGACAAGGCACCGTCAATATGTTAATATCCTTAAACAGTTCCCTTAGAGAATCGCACCGGCGGAGATTGTAAATAGCTCTGATAGCTCTTTTCTGTAGAATAAAAATTGAGTCGATGTCTGCAGCCCGTCCCCATAGTAGGATACCGTATGACATGATACTATGAAAATAACTAAAATATACTAGTCTAGCGGTATCAACATCCGTAAATTGGCGGATTTTTCTAACAGCATATGCAGCTGAGCTAAGCCGTCCCGCAAGAGATGTTAAATGAGGACCCCATTGTAGCCTTGAGTCAAGCGTAATCCATTTAAACATGGTGCAACCTTGGAGGAAATAACCTTCACTCAATTTTGTTCGGAATCGAAGTCTCCGTCTGATTATTTTGCGGATTTTTTAGTGAAGATGTAATCAACATAATTATTGAAAATACAAATTTATACGCAGTGCAACGAAATCTCAAGTCTGTAAATCTTACTCATTACGAGTTGCTGGATTTTATTGCTATCAATCTGTTAATGGGTGTTGTTAAGATGCCGTCTTATCGCGAATACTGGAAGAAGGACCTTAGATATAATCTGATTGCCGATATTATGAGCTTAAAGCGTTATGAACAAATTCGCCAGTTTTTGCATTTCGTTGATAATTCTCAACAAAATGGAGACCGTTACTTCAAAGTCCGGCCGATTTTAGAAGCAGTACGTAGAAACTGCCTTAAAATAGAAGAGGAACATCGCTATAGTATCGACGAAATGATGGTACCCTACAAGGGTACAAGAGCTGGTAACAGGCGCCAATATTTGGCAAAGAAACCAAAAAAGTGGGGTTTTAAAATGTTTGTCAGGGCTGGGGTATCTGGCTGTGTCTACGATTTTGTTCCTTATGCAGGAGAAGATACATTCAGATACCATTCTTTCGCGGAATATGAGAACTCTTTAGGAGTTGGTGCCAAAGTTGTAATAGCTCTCTGCCAGAGTATTAAACATAAACCGGCGATTGTGTATTTCGACAACTTCTTTTCATCTCTCGAACTGATTCATCTGTTACGTAGTGAGTATGGTATCTTTTCCTTGGGCACAATCAGAGCAAATCGTTTAAGAGGGTGTCAGGAAAAACTGCCTAGTGATAAAGACTTGTTAAAAAAAGGTAGAGGTTCCAGTAAACAAGTAGTTTGCAATAAAAATAAATTGAGTGTCGTAAAATGGCATGATAACAAATCTGTTATATTAGCAAGCTCTTATGTGGATTCGTTTCCAATGGAGATTATAAGGCGATTTTCTAAAGAAACCAGGTCCAAGATTGATATACCATGCCCTCAAATAGTGAAACATTATAACTCCCATATGGGGGGTGTGGATTTGTGTGACATGTTGATCTCCCTTTACCGCACTAATTATAAAACGAAAAGGTGGTATATGGCGTTGTTCTCTCAAGTTTTAGATATTTGCGTGAATAATGCATGGATCATGTATAGAAAGGATTGTGCTCGGTATAATAAAGTTCCTACCACACTAAAAATATTTAGAATTATGGTTTACTACGAACTTGTCTCGAAACAACGAACGCCGGCTGGTACGAGTACATCTTTAGAAAAAACTCAACAGGCTAAATTTGAAAAAATTCAAAAGCCTTCTGGGCCAAGACCTACTGATGCTATCCGCTGTGACAATGTAGGTCATATGCCTGACTACACAACAGCACCGGGTAGATGTAAGTTTTGTAAAAAAGGGATGACTAACGTTATCTGTTGCAAGTGTAATTTAAGATTATGTTTTGTAAAAAAACGTAATTGTTTTAAACAATTTCATGATCATTAATCGTTTTATTTAATTTCATTAAACATTTGTTTTTATTTTAATAAATAATATTAAAAGAAAACAGTATTAAGTTTTATTTCTAATTCCCTGAACATTACGCAATGTTAAAAATACATAACATGTTGTTTGTAGACTTAAACACTGTCTGCTTCGCAATGTTACGTATTTTTAACATACTATTCCTAAAAAACTGAGTGTTGCAGATTTTTTTTCTATTTTTTTTAGGTAAACAACAATATTATTAGACGGAATTACATAAAAAAGTAGAACATTTTTATCACAACTTTTTCTGCGAAGTAGAGGGATAAAATATTAATTTTATTGTCCGTAGTATCTTTTCTGTTATTTGGTTTTATTGAACTAAAATAATTTGAGGGTAAAATAAACTCAGTATTTCTTCAAATAATAATTAAGTAGATTACGTCTCTTTGAATAAATCAAACTAATTGCTTTTCATCACAGAAGCTTAATTATGTCTTTTATTAAAATGGTCTTCAATTTTGTTGCTACCAAAGTCGTTGAACCGTATCTATTAATGACCGGGGTAGAGTATTTAGGGGTGCACAGAATTAGTAAAAAATTTCTTGACTGGATTTTTGCTTATTAAACTACAGTAAATTACAATCAAAGTGTCGCATAGTAGATTAAGGTATTATGTACTGTTTACTGATAAACATTTTCTGATCTAGAATCTATAAATCTCGACTCGAGATTCTAAAATCGAGATCGTAGTTGATAATTAAATTAATTGTTAGAGTAAATGAGGTTTAGACACCAGACAGGAGTGTGGTGTGCAATCGTCTATTTAAATAAAAATGAATAGCTGTCTGTTAGTCTCGCTTAAACTCAAAAACGGCAGGATCGATTTGGCTAACATTGGTCTTGAAATATTGGAAATTGTCCACTGAAGGTTTAAACGGTGTGAAAAAATGGAAAAAATCACGAAAAAAAAGTCCGAATCCAACGCCACCTCTAATTAAAATGTCATTATAAAATCAATTTTAATGTCATAAATGTTTTATAATGAATTATGCTACCTAGCCAAGTTACAATTGTATCGTTCGCGCTGAACGCTTCGAGTAGGCCACGCCTCGATTCCTTTGTTCTGACGTCATCTCAACGCCCGAACAAAGGAATTGGAGGCGTGGCCTACTCGAAGCGCTTGGCGTTAACGATACGATTGTAACTTGGCTAGGGGGGGCTGGTAATGCCAGTAGATGGCGTTATCCTTACTATTAGGCGGTACGAACTTCGCGGGGTCAGCTAGTATTTATTGATTTAGAAGCTAGTAAACCATAAAACAATTGATTAACATTCGACCAGTGACTTGGCTCGGGGTAAAAAGAATCCCTCGTCTTATTCTATGACATGGTCTCTGTCCGCCATGTGTGTGCCAAATTTCACCCAAATCTGTTCAGACGTTTGAGCGTAAAAGTGTAACAATCATACACCTACATATACAACGTGTTTTTTTATATCCCATAACTCTAAGGTATGAATGAGACCATAACAAAGAATCAACTGGCATATGAATTATTTTTCAATTATCTTTTTTTTTTGTTTTTATTTTCTATACAATATAATTCGATAAATTCACGATTATTTATGTAAAACACCCTTACGTGAAATATGACAGCGTAAATATGTAATGTCATTTGTTTATTTGCAAACTACTTTAGATTTCATCGACGACTGGCAACGTCACAAAAGTAAAGATTTGTCATACGAGGGTAAATTTTTGACCTAAATTAATTATGATTGATGATATCTTCGAAACCATGCATTTTTGGACCACATATTCTAGGACTCTTCTCTCCTTTCCTTTCTTTTCTCCTTTCTTCTCTTCTCTTCTTTTCCTTATACCTAGAATAAACCTTGAATTATGGGATATCAAAAACAACACATTGTATACAAACATTTGCTTTCAAATATTTAAATTCTTTATTGTTTTAGTGTACAATAAAGAATTGAAATATTTGAAGGCAAATGTTTGTATACAATGTGTTGTTTTTGATATCCCATAATTCAAGGTTAATATAGGTCATATTTCAAGTGCGTTTGTACTCTTCTTAATGAACACAGGACACAATTTTACAAAAACGAGTGTACAATGTCTTATCGCACAGGGCAATCTTTTGCAGAAAATCTTTGCATGGACTGAATGATAAGAGATCTAGTTTTGGGATGGTGTTTTTTTTTTCGTGTGGGAAAATCATCTAATAACAACCACAGCTCTTGGGTGGAGCGGTAGTACTAGTGTCAGACTTTTACTGACTAAAAACCCACTCCTGTTCCTTCTTTGCCATTTTTCCAGGGCCCCGGGGGTCACTTTCGCATCACGCATGGCCCTAGTAGGCCTCGACCCTGCTGGGACCCTACGGTTGCGGACATCTCCTTGAGGCGCGCGTGGAACACTACACGCCGTCGACGACTTGGGCTCGGTCCGGACAGTTACCGGATGATCGGACGGCGAGCCGCCCATCGTTCGCCGTCCGCAAGCCCGCGCTCACGGTAGCCTGAAATCGGGATCGGAATCCCGGCGGCGGTTGGGGCGTGAGGACCGTTGCCTCACGCGATCGGCCGCCTCCTTTGCTAGCATTACTGATTCGCAGAACGAGAAAACCGCCTGCCATTCCTCCTCGCTCCGGACCATGGCCTGTACCAAGGCCCGGAGTTTTGGGATGGTGTGTATACAATAATAATAAATAATATAAATTAGCCATAAAAAAAATAAAAATAAAATCTAAATGCAATACCAAATAACAATAATATTCACTAATATCAAATATACCATTGAGAAATAAGAATAAAAACCAAGGCTCCGCTCCTGAAACGTATTTATTAAAGTTGGTAGATTTGAGTACACCTTACTACTTAAGGTACCAACATATTGAGAACATCATTTGAATATTAAATGTCTTTACCAAAGGTCAATTACAACACTTAAGTGCCAAATAGTTCGTTAAAGATTTAAATATATAAATATTTAACTACCAAACTATAACTACAAGTACCTAAGAAGGGTGTTTTCACGAATGATCTTGATTATTCTTTTTTTTTTATAAATCACCTTTTACACGATAAATACAGTACTTATTAATATAATTAAGGACACTTTAAAAACCAATCAATTTAAATTCAATATACATTAGAAACTATTTTTATTGACATGTTTTATTTTTGTTGACATTTGTAATGTCAACCAAAATGGTCACTATTTTAATAATCACTATTTTATTTTTACTTTGATCAATTATAATGGTAGAAACTAAATTCGTTTGTTTTATATTGTTTGATAATACATGAGTATTTGAAATAATGGATTTGTTTACTGCAATTTTTTTGTGGGTTCATATAATGTTCTCAAATTAGAATTCTATTTATTTTTGTTTTATGTAAATAAGATTTTGATATTATGTAAAAATGGTTAATGACATAAATAAATAACATATTAAATAAAAAATACAAAATCAAACATATATACAAAAAAAATAATGACGTTGCGAGATTGTATAAAAATTCTTCTTATCTTTTGGCTAATAGAAACTTCTCCTATAAAACTCGAGAAGTTTTTTGATATTTGAAGAAAATGTTCGGTTAGAAGACTTAGATTTTAGAATAAAACGTGAAGCTACAAAAGTATTGAAGGACACTAGGGATTTAGAGGTCAATAAGCTGTGCAGAAACGTGTTGAAAATAGCAATTATAACACTAGCGTTTTCAAAGACTTAATTAGCATTTTTTGCTTACTAATGAAATCTTTTCGTATCCGAGTAGCATATTAAATAGATATTATATAAAAATAACGTGTAATAAAACTCTAAAAATAAGCAGTAATATTTTCACATTAAATAGTTACCGTTTATAACAAATTACCTCTAAATCAAAAGTTTATACATTAAGTAGTTGAAAGAAGAAATACAAGGTGGCGCAAAATTAATCACTATCGGAATATTTTATAATTATTACAAAAGGCATCGTACGTCAATCGTATCTGGTATTTCTGTACTAGACAGCTGCAGAATATGAATAATAAATAAATAAATAAATAAATAAATAAATAAATAAATAAATAAATAAATAAATAAATAAATAAATAAATAAATAAATAAATAAATAAATAAATAAATAAATAAATAAATAAATAAATAAATAAATAAATAAATAAATAAATAAATAAATAAATAAATAAATAAATAAATAAATAAATAAATAAATGAATGAATGAATAAATGAATAAATGAATAAATGAATAAATGAATAAATGAATAAATGAATAAATGAATAAATAAATAAATAAATAAATAAATAATTAATATCTACGTTTTTTAAATCATATCCCTGGAGGCTCATCTTTAAAACCCATGAAATGATTAGCATCTGCCAGGAGCTGCTTGCAGAAGTTAGTTTAAATAACCCGCGTTTAAGTAGGTTTCTCCATACAAACTTTGGACTCTCGTTTCACGAATTTTTAAAAATCCTTTCTTATTCTTTGACATCGTAAAAGAAACTGCAAAATTTCAAAGTTCTAGGTCCAAGTGTGCTTTGAATTTTATATAATCAGATGAGAAGACAGTAGCAGTAGCGTAGAAATGCATACCGTAAGAAGCTTGGCATGAAATTGTGATGAATTGGCAGAAAATATATTTACTGTGGAAACTAGATATAATCACTTTTAGCAGTAACTCATTCCAACGTTTCAAACTAAGGCTAAATTTTTGTGGTTTCAAAGTTCAAAATCAAAAGCTACGCAACAGCTGTCGACTTACCGTAAACAGAACCCGGAAACAGGAAGCACAAGTTTTAATGGCCTTATGGACTTGCGACTAGGAACTATTTTAATAACCGCAATGCTTGAAAGGTTAAAGCGACCCTCATTGTCCAACTTCTATTATTGATAAAGTAATAACTTTATTAACTGCCAATGCTGCACGTGGGGTCTGGGTCCTATTTCTAAATTGAGTAAATCAAGGTAAAGTTTAAACTGGAGTAGCGAAGGTAGTTGAAGGTACCTTTGGTACATAGCAGATTTAATCCTTAAATAGGCCGCGCAGCGAGATATAGTCTTAGATAAAATTTTTGGGCACGCCTTGATTTGGCAGTCTGGCCCCTCTTTGAGGAAAAGCTGAAGAGGTGTCACGGCGTCTTCACCTTCTGCATGACACAAGTCCTCACCGGACGTGAAAAGTTTAAGAGGTTCCTGCACCAGAATCAGGCGGAAGAAATGCCTGGGTGTCAATATTGTGCCGGCCGCCCGGAGGGCACGGTGGATCATACAGTGGAGACGTGCCCCGCTAGGGCGTAGCACCGCCGGTGCCTCGAGCCTCATGGAGGTGCCCGCTAAGGCCACGGGAATTTACTGAAAAGGAAACCCGTGGTCCTAAAACACAAAAGACTACAGAAAGACATAGGTGTGTTTTTAGTTAGTCAAAGTCTAACACGCCCTCTCGGTCCACCTTAGAGCGAAAGAAGTCGTAGTATAATTTCCTACCTTAAAAAAAAAAAACACAATTTAATCGGTTATGTATAATTATGCACATACTCGTATTCCAGACCCAGAGAGCACATACTCGTATACCAGCACATACTCGTATTTCTTATTAAAACAACTCTTTTCTGAACTAAAACATATGAGATCGAGGAGAGAGAGAGGAACGAAGTTCAAAATATAAATCTAAGATGGCGGCAGCAATAATTTCAAAATAACGATAGAAAATTATACGTTTTAGCAGCCATCACCATGTATTTTAATTTTAATCAAACTAAAAACAACAAAATATAGGCTATAATATAAAGGCCAGGGTGCTGACCTGGAAAACCATAAAAACCACCATCTTAGAATTTTAGTTTGACTTCAGTACATTCAAAAATTGTAAAGACGTCTATAATCTGATTCTCTTTATCTCTTTCTATTACATAAATAAAATTACTTTGATTTTTTATTTATGTAATATATCTATATAACGTTTTTTTTTTTGTTACATGACAATTTTACTCTACTCTTACCGCAAGCTCAATAAAAGAACTTAATTCCAAAAATATAAAGTAAGTACGGTAAGAACCTATATTTTAAATTATATTGATATAGGTAGTCACGATGCTGTGAACGGCATAATTGAGAAAAAACGAGACAGCTGCATATATGCAATTGGGTGTGTGAGAAAGAGACAGCAGCGGTCAATTCTAACCGCCGCCGGGATTCCGATACCGATTTCCGGCCACCGTAGGCGCGGGCTTGCGGACGGCGAGCAATGGGTGGCTCGCCGTTTGATCGTCCGGTAATCGTCCAGACCGAGCTCAAGTTGTCGACGGCGCGTAGTGTTCCACGCGCGCCTCAAGGAGATGTTGGCGAAACCGTAGGGGCCCAGCAGGGTCGAAGCCTACTGGGGCCACGGGTAGTGTGAAAGCGAAGCCCGGGGCCCCGGGATGAAGGCAAAGAGGGAACAGGAGTGGGTTTTTAGTCAGTAAAAGTCTGACATTATCTCTCGCTCCACCCAAGAGCGGGATTTGTCATTAGATGATATTCCCACCTTAAAAAAAAAGCGGTCAAATTCCAAACATGATTTTTTTTAAATTAATTTTTCATTTTAAATCAAATTGGATAAGTAGAGTAGAAAATTACTTACCTGTGAAATGTTAATGTGAGCTTAGAGCCCACCATCTATTATAGTTGCCTCTGTTATCCATTTAATCGTTCACTGAGTTGCTGAAAAGTCAGTGAGCGAAATAATTCATTTGATTAAATAGGTTTACTAAATGTCATTACCACGAATCAAAGGAATCCTTGATAGACTTAGAACTTTGTGGTAATAAATTACATTTATTTTATGTGTTTTGTTAATTTTGCTTCCTGTGTATGATGTAAACTATTATCTAATATAAACTAGATATAGTAGATGCTCTATACCCTCTCTACACTAGGAATTACTCCTTTATCGCGGGTGCGTTTACAAACATTAAACTAACATACACAACACACTCAGACCTCAGACCTTTTGTTGAGTTAAATAATTTAACCCGTTCTTGAAACTGCCGTATCCAAACCTTGTGCAGACAAGGATTAGCTATAAGTATACCTAAATTTATAGGTATTACAAATCTTACGTAGACCATAATATACCCAACCCTAAAGAAAACAAAAACAATGCAGAAACTTCAACAGAAAGTCAACTATGCCTGTTCAGAAATTAAACAAACTTTTCACAAACTATTATTGATCAAGTTACAGAATTACTTACGTTGGACGATGCAATATTGAAGGTTGGTTGGTCGCCGTGGTGCAATCGCGTCTGGCGTCTGCCCCTCGAATAGACTAGTGATGCGCTCGTTTGCGCGCAAACCGTAAATTAGTACGATGCGCGTACATCTGGCCCGGGAGGCCTTGAGAGTTTAGTTTTCAAGCATCTGCTTCATTTGCTGCGACATCCTTTGCGTCATTAGTGGTTGGCAAAATGCACATTTTGTTGATAGCCCTCCGCAATGTGCCCTTGGAAGCTAAAACATCGGCAACTCTGCTGATTCCATCTTTCCCAGGATATAAATGGGTAATTCGGCTTATTTTTTATTTTTTTTAGCTTGGAGGCTGAGTCACCCACGGCACGTCCTTAGGAGAATACCCATTGTACTACTGCTAAAACCCAGGCGTGTCTTTTTTACGCCAAACGGAGTAAATTCCACCCGGCTCCATCATTCCGGGGAGTAACTGCACCGATAAACACTAACTAACGATAACTACTTAAAGTCCTCTCAACCTTAATTCGGTCTTCGTTATAATTGATATATTTTTTTTAAGTAATTATAATGTATTAATTAGTTTAAAATATTAGCATATATAAGTATTTTATTATTGTAACTTAATGATACTACATTCTAGTAGATATATCTGTTATTTATTTATTGTGCACATCTACCACAATATTCTCTCTTTTAACCCAAAGGTTGACTGATAGAGAATGCCTTGTTGCATTAAGTCCGCCTATGTACCACTACAGTACATGAAGTTTAAATAAATAAATAAATAACCGACAACTTTGAGCTTCTTGGGGTAACGTCGTGGTCTACCCTCAATTTCGACCCTTACATCGAAGCAAAAGCTTAACAAGCTGCCAAAAAGGCAAAAAGTTGGGGATCTTAGCTAAGGTAAGACGGTACTTCACGCCGGAACAGCTGCTCAACCTTTTTCAAGCGCAAGTTTGATCGTGTATGGAATACTGCTCTCATCTCTGGGATGAATCTGCCAAATACCAGCTTGATGCCCTGGAGTCGATTGAGAAGCGAGCCAAGAGGATCATCGGTGATGATGCACTTGTCGAGTCAAAACTAAAAAGCCTTGAGCATTGACGCCGAGTTGCTGGCCTGTCGGATTTCTATCGATTACATTTCGGGGAGTGTGCGTTGAAATTGCACAATTTAATTCCTGACTACGACTATCAAGTCCGTTCCATCATCGGACCACTAGACGTACGGCGTTGCGCCATCGGTACATGCTGGACATCCCACCCATCCGTACAAAGCGTTTTGGGAACACATTCATTATGCGTACAGCTAAGAAGTGGAATTCCCTGCCGGAGTCTGTGTTTCCTCATAGCTACAACTAAGGAGTCCTTAAGTCAAGACTGAATATGTTACTTCTAGGCAAGCGTGCTCCATCGTCTGCCACATCATTGCCTACCATCAGATGAGATAGTGGTCAAACGCAAGCCTATCATTAATAAAAAAATAAAAAATACAAAAAGTAGGGGAATATTTTCTTCTTTGAGGATCACCAGATCACCCACACGAAGCTCATATTGCCTCGTTTTCTATTTGGTGCGCTCCTGAAGTTTGGCAACGTACTCCCGGCGCCTACTTTCTCAGAATTCTTGTCCCAGCTGTTCAATTTGTTATGCAGGTAGGAATATTGTATAGGCACACTATGGGCTGAATTAAAAGAATATATAATGAGCTGGATCGGCTAGCCGATTACTTTGATTAGGCAAAAACAGGAATCTATAGCAGAATAGGTGAAATGCGTCCATATGTAAAGCGTGGGCGCGTGCTCGCATATTGTAGCTTGATTAGGTTAATAATTAATTCTAACACGGCACGTGCATGTATTTTGCGCTAAACACCATTCAAAGTAGCTAGCTTAGACATAAAAAACCCAACACTCAAGAAGCAAGTCGGCCATTCACACAATGCGAGAATAGGATTCAAGAGAAATGGTTACGTAATTATACCTAAAAAGGTATAAAATGGTTAGGGAACAGCCCCAGCCAAGTTACGACCGTTTTGTTTCGATTCTCTTTCGATTCTTGAACAGACAGTCCAGTTGGGTAGATCTAATTTCGAGAAAGAGGTCAACCGTCGAATCTGACTCGGCTGGGCGGCGTTTCCAGTAATGACGTATGGTTCCAAAGGGCAATGGAAAGGGCTATGCTCGGAGTTTCCTTGCGTGATCGAATCAGAAATGAAGATATCCGCAGGAGAACCAAGGTTGCCAACATAGCACGAAGAATCGCCAAACTTAAGTGGCAATCGGCAGGGCACATTGCTAGCAGAACAGATGGCCTCTGGGGCCGAAAGGTTCTGGAGTGGCGACCACGTACCGGAGGACGTAGTGTTGGAAGGCCCGTTACAAGGTAGACCGATGACTTGGTGAAGGTTGCGGGAATCCGATGGATGAGAGACGCAAAGGACCGTTCATTGTGGCGACTTTTGGTCCCCCAAAAGTCGCCACAATGACCTATGTCCAGCAGTAGACGTCTGTCAGCTGAAATGATGATGTTAATATTTAAAAATGTAAAAAGACAAGAAAAAAAAAGAATATACAAACATGAAATAATAATATTAACGTTTCAACCAGTTACATAGTAACTTAATTTGGAAAATTAGATATATGTCTGCCTTATTCCATGCAAAAAAAATGAGAATATCGGCGAGGTCAGGGGTAAACGAACTTTTATACAATTTGCCAAAAAAAAAAGTAGCCCTCTTGATCTTACTATTCAGTGAACAGCAACAACAATGGTGGGAATCATAAAGATAAAAAAATAATCCTTCTTAAACCGGGTCAAGGAAAATAGAAGGCCTGTCATAAATCCACAAAAATGTCATTGGCTTGAACAAGATCAGATAATACTTTTATTGAGTTTGGTACTCAATTTTATGGCATCGGTTTTTTAGCTTAAAACATATTTTAGAAAAGCACCTCGATTTTATAATGAACTCTAAGAATTAAAATAATAGGGGTTAAAGTATGAAATTATCGTTTTATTATAATAGGTACTTCGAATTGACATAGAACCTTCATGGTTTGAGATTTTTGAGTGAAACTTTTTTCACATGGTACCTATGAAGTTCTAGTTCTCTAGCAACATTCGATTATCGACTTTCAGTTGTTTTTTTTTTATTTAGCTGATTTAAGGAACGAACCATGTGGAGGACGGCCCACACAGGTATTAGCGGCACGGTTTAACGTTACTTTACCAACAATATTAACTCATTTGCGTAAAATCAATAAAATAAAAAAAGAATTAAATATGGATGCCTCATGATTTGACTGATCTGTGTTGCCTTGTTGAATCGATACAGAAATGAAGGAATATTGGATTGAATTGTGACATGTGATGAAAAGTGGATTTTATGATAACCGTAAATGAAAAATGCAATGGCTGACCCCAGGTCAAACGCCGCAACAGTATTCTAAAGCAAAGCTTACCAATAAAAGGTAATGGTAACTGTTTGGTGGTCTCAGCATGGTGTTATTCACTAAAGCTATCTACGATCTGGTCAAGCATTAACGGCAGATGTCTACTGTACCAAACTCCGAACAATAATAGCAAAACTAGCAGTGAAACAGCCCGACCTTCGCCATTATTGCTCCATGATAACGCGAGACCTCATACAGCACGACAAACCGTTTTCACTCTAGAGGAACTGCAATTAGAAATCATTCGTTACCCTCCGTATTCGCCAGACTTTGCTCCAACGAAGCAGACCCTTGGCCCCAGTAAGCTTTGACCCTGCTGGGCCCCCTACGGTTTGCCGACATCTACTTGAAGCACGCGTGGAACAATACGCGCCGTCGGCGATTTGAGCTCGGTTCGGACGGTTACCTTTTGGTCGGACGGCGGTAGAGACCCATGCTCGCCGTCCGCAAGCCCACAGTGATGGCACCCGAGCGTCACTTCCGCACAAATCCAGTGCAGGAACCTCCCGAACTGACCATGTCCTTTGAGAACATGCGTCATGCGAAAGGTGCGGAAGGTGAGGACGCCGTGAGGTCTTTCCAGCAACGCCTCAATGAGGGGACTTACCGCCAGACCCATACCACTTACTTATAGCATATTATACAATTGATGCGGTATAATACCCAGCTCAGTGGGTCCTACAGAGGAGGCCTAAGTCCCAGTAGTGGTAACTATGCAGTGGGTGATCCAAAAGCTGAAAAAGATTACGATAGTTATGTATCTAACATCATGGAGCCGCCGGAATCCCGAACCCGATTTCCAACCTCCTTAGACGGGGGCTTGCAGACGACGAGCAATGGGTAGCGCGTCATTCGGCCTCGACTCGTGATGTGATCATTCGGTTCCCTACAGAATGGTTCAGCTGAGTTGGGCTCATGTACGCTCGTAAACGGGCACCGTCAGGTGAGACTGGTCATCTCTTAACTGCCAGTGGCGTATTTCAATTTCTATTTTTTAATTCACTACTCTTTTTTTCATTATTTATTTACATTGATCTCACATAATAGAAGCGACAAGAAATATGTATCAAGATTTTTGTAACTCATAACATGATTTAAAAGAGTCTCCAATGAGTTTCTTGCACGTTCTTCTCAATAGAGAATACGCTTTCGAACTTGAGTTCGAACATAAGACTGAACACAAAGTTGCATGTGTTAGTAAATATTCGACTAGTACATACTTCAGTTGCAAGACATAGTTCCAAGCTTACTCACTACCTACTAGCGTCATAGTTCCTCAGTCTAAAGGCTCACTTACACTAGTTCGTCAAGATAACTTGTACAACAGCGGGCAGCTGAAGTCCGAGTTTTCTGTTCACTGAACATAGAATAGTCGACCAATTCAAACCATGCAGCTCCTTCGCTCGCATTAATACTTCGCAGATTGCTGTAGCTGCTTCCCAAGGCCGGTCGCGACAGGTTATTGCTACCGAGAACACGGTGGTGCTCCACCCAAGCGGGTCAAACCTTCACCATATGCTCCACCGTGTCCATCGGGCGATTCGCAGAAAGAGCCCAGTACCCCAGCCTTTCTTCCCACCGCATCCAAACCAAGAACTTCACAAAACAACTGTGTCCTGTGAGATCTTGCGTCAGGCTCCACCGTAAGGACACCTTCGAGCGTCTCTCTAACTACTCCTAATAGAGATAACTTATCGCACTTAATCTGTGTGGTTCTTTCCTCAAAAGACTATCTCAGGAACTAATCTGTATGGGGCTCATATTATTATGATTTGATTATTAACTAATTGCTATATAGACTTTAAAAAAGAGATCTGAACTCTGAGTTTGTTTTGATATTTCTTCTTAGGATAGTCAACTAGGAAATATCGGCCTCATCTAGTTTAAAATGACGAAAAAAAAATAAAATTGTAAGTGTTTTTAAGACGTATGTGTAAAATAAATAATATTTATCGCCGCGATTGTGGCGTGCCAAAGCCAAAGTCACCTGACGACTTCAGTGTAAATGAGCTATTGATATGAATGTAAAACTAGTTATAATGCACGTACCTACATATTATACTTGCACAGGCTTTAGTATCATTTTAATGTTTTCGATTCGAAGGCGTAAGGTAAATGGTATTTTAATATCAATACCAAGATTAAAATATTTAAATATCAGTTATTTTTTCTTTTCCAGGATACCGAAAATAAATGTGTAGCTTTCAAATAATAAACATTACAGAAGCAGAGAAAATGAAGACAAAAATTAAGTGGAAGAAACCCATTTAGCGTGTCAAATGTCTAAAACGTTATTAGGAATGAAATAAGACGAGCACCGCCCACCACAAATAAGACAACAGCGGCTAGATTACAAGGAAGAAAATACGAAAAAGTAATCCGGGTTTTGTAGAAAGTGAAATTAATAATTATTATTATTTGTGGAATTATTTGATAACAAGAGCTGTAAAATTATATACAATTATAAAATTAAATGAATTAAAATTAATTAAGAAATTGATCAACTGGGTATGAAAATTAAACAAACAATCATTTTATTGAATACTAGCTTTTGCCCGCGGCTTCGCTCCCGTCAACTGACTACTCTATCCTACTCTACTCTACTCTACACTACTCTATTCGAATTTTTCTCGCCGTAAAAACCATCCTTGAACTTCAACGAACATTTAAAAAAAGAATTGGCCAAATTGGTCCAGGCTTTGTTGAGTTATGCGCTTACCAACACATTTTGCGATTCATTTTTATATTATAGATTTATATATAAGAAAAAATCATAGTTTTATCATATTTGATTTGTTTGTTTGCGCGGTTCAAGTGCGAGCTATGCTGAGCTGAAATTTGGCTTTTGCAGGGTGGGATTGGCCAGTTGTAGGAAAAAAGGTCAAAACTTGTCATTCAATTTTTTTCGCCACGCCATTGAATTAGTGGGGTGTCATCCAAACGTCATCCGTTCGAAAGTTTATGGGGACACGATAAGTGGTACCCGGGTAGATAAGTCTCTCTCTCACACATAAGTGCGATAGACAAGTACAGGAAAGGGCCATCCCTTTCTTGTTTAGGAATGGGAACAGCTAGTTGAAAAAATGAATGAAATGAAAATGAAATCTATCACGATAGAATCAGCAACAATTAAGGTGTATGTTTATCCATACACCTTAATATTTTTTAAGGTAAAAGACATCTTCTATGCATGCACTTCTTAGCGTGTGTTTTTAAATTTTATCTCTTTACTTTGCTGACTCCTTGTCGACATCACGGCACAACTTTAAGTGGGGTCGGATTTAATTCGTAATTTCGAGAAATCGCGTGATTTCGGGCGGGCGCACCGTTACGACAGCGAGTAATTGCGCAAAAAGACGTTATCCGGAAGGGGCTAGTATCTACAAGACTAAAATAAGAGAAAGTTTGGATCTTAAGCCCTATCCTAAACGACACTTTAAATCGAGCAATATAATAAATAAATAAATAAAATAAATAATATAATATTCCCCAACTATCACACAACGCCGTCTAGTTTCAAGCTAAGCAGAGCTTGTGTTATGAATACTAGACAACTGATAAACATACTTATATATTTTTAAATACATACATATTATAGATAAATTACACCCAGACACAGAACAAATGATATGTTCGTAAAACTTTTTTTTTTATTTTTGCGTGAGAAATCATCAAATGGCTTCTCTCGCTCTGGGTGGATTTTTACGAAAACTCACAGTATTCCTTCAGTTGTGCTTCGCAAGAGCCATGGTAACTTGTTCGAATAATCCGCAGAAGTTACCGGAAGACGAGACCCAATGCTCGCCTACACCTGCGGTGCAGGTGGCCTGGAATCACCCTGCGACTCCCAATACCCAGGTCGTCTTCGCCTATTTGACAGATAATTATTACTAGTTAATAGGATGAACAGGCCGTAGGCCAGTAATAAATTATCATTAACTCCATGATCAAAAGTTCTGCAATTTGGTATTCTGGTGCCAATTTATTTATTTACGAATAAATAATTAAAAGGCAATAAACTTAAAGTAAATCGAATGAAAGTAATTAAAACTGTTTCAAATGCCTTTACAAGGGGTTAATGACATGAAACCTTAAATTAGCTCTTGTATCCAGAATGTGTTTAATTAACAATTATTACGAGTTAGATATAAATCTTACAACATAAATAAAAAAGTTACTTAGTTACCAGTCAAACATTAAAAGATAAGTTAATGTTTCTAGATATCAAACTAATTCATGCACTTAGGTACTGATTCATGACCTCCATCAGTGGCTTAATGGTTGCTAAAAATATTGTAGCATTTTAGTAGTTTACCAGAGGATAATTTTAAAGGAGATAACGTTCCAACAATTACACAAAATCCATCTTGTTTCTAACATTAAAACTATAATAATGTATATAAATGTGATGAGCGTAATTTAAAGAACAAACCCAAGTGCGAGTCGGACTCGCGCACTGATTGTTCCGTACAAACTTACCTATGAAAACAGTTCAATTCCCGAAATGACTTATGAAGATTTTTCCGTGACTAAAAACGTAACTAAAAAATTTAAATTTTTTTTTCGCCAACTCAGAAGTTTTAATTTTTTCTCAGCTTCAAGGGACCGCAGATTTGAGTATATGGTTTTAATTTCAACTCGATACCTCCACGCGTTCCCGAGATAAAAGGTCTTGACAGAGAGACAGACAGGCAAATAGACGGACAACAAGGTGATCTTTTAAGGGTTCCTTATATGCTTTTCATTCATAAATAATTTCACCTTCTGAACAATTTTCAATTAATTATAGACATATTTTGGTAGACTACGGCCCATTTTCTCTCCTAAAGAGGAGATTTGAGTCCCAGAAGTGAGAGCATTATGAAGCTGATTATACTTATAAGACATCCTTTTTTAATGTAACCTCACAGCTGAACACTGTCTCTTAAGATACAGGTTATCCTAGTTTGAGAGGCAGGGCTCACATTATCTGAATACAAACTTCAGCAGCGTAGTTAGCATTTTGTTTATCAGTGTATACTAATGTATATATGTTTCTTTGTGACAATAAATTTTATTATTACTATTATTATATACCTGCATATTGGTATACACGTAGCTAGTTGGAAAAATCAATAGGAAGAAGGTTTCATTTAATTTTTTACTTGTTTTGAACAGTTTGATTCTAGAGCACTTCGGTGGAATTTCTAGATGAATTTTCGACGTCTGGCTCCCAGACTGGAATGGGCCGAGGCCTGCACAATGTAAGGGTCCAGATGCCTCCTTCCGGAGGCTCTACGCGAATGGCCCTGATTACCGATGTGAGTACTATCGCTGAGGAAGCGACCGGCAGCTAAGTTGAACGTGTTCCAGAAGGTCATGGCCATCTGAATGGTGCGGAGATACCGTACGATCTCAAGCCTGCTTGCCGACTTGCCGCGATGGAATCTGGAGGCAACAGTCCTTGCACACAATACGTGCGCATGGAGATACAACGCTGGGGTGAAACTGTTGCGGAATAATTTGTGCAAAATTACTTGTAAAAAATTACCGTATCAAATCTTTTTGAATCTGTTGTTTTCATTCATTATGCCTGTACTTAATGCCTGAACTTTAATTCACGGCTAATAAATTATTTCAAGCAACAGGTGAGGAGCGTGAAAGCGAAAAGCCTGAAATTATATTATTGAAAACTTTACTCGTAAATTAGTACCATCTGGGGTTGTGTTATCATACGAGTGAGAATATAAGACAATAATAACACTAAAAATATTGCGAAATCAGTTATTAATGGTAATTGTTATCTGCTAAAGACTTTTGGATACATTTCTAATACATTGATAATTGTAACAACTGCAACATGATGTTACATTTAATTTTAAAATATCTTTCACCAACCCAAGGAGAAAGGTAAAATTAATATTACCTTGCCCTGAGATATAAGCGTTACCATACAACGTATCATCAAAAAGTTTTTTCTGTTTTAGAGAGTTTCGTATTTTTTAATGCTTAATTCCATAACAGCCCCCTAGCTAAGTTACAACCGTTTGGTTGATCGCCTCGTGTTGGCCATGCCTCTTATTCCTTTGTTCTGACCCCGTGACTGAACGTTGAGGCGACGTCAGAACACAGGAATCAGAGGCGTGGCCGATGGAATTAAATCGACTCGAAACTGTACCACTCAAACAATAAACTTGGCTGACTTGAATTACTAACCTAATTATCTAGTTAGGTACGGTCCTAAAAATATCTAATTGTATTATGATATTGTTTTTCAGTTTCTTAAAAAACCACTCGGGGCCATGAAATATCATACCGAATATTCCTTGTTATGGTTTGATTATAACCACAAATGTGATACTTTTTTTTAAAATATATCTATTCTGTAGCTAGTCCGCTATGAAAATAAGATCCTATAGAAGTTTACTAATGATAGAGAATACAATACATAATTTTCCGAAGCCAGAGCAATGTCCTTTGCAGAGTCACGGTGTACTGAAGCGATTCAAAATAAATTGACTGAATACAGTTCATAGGTAATGTAATCTAAATCTCAAATTATTAAAAATACGAAAAAATGCGTCTTGTTTTTACTTTTAACACTTTATTTTAAGTGAAGTTAAAAAGCATTAGTAAGCACTAGTGTTGCCTTACTATCGATATCCTATCGATAGGTTGTCAATACTATCGTGACCTCGAAAAATAGTCAGAATATCGATAGCCCTATCGATACTATTGAAATTTTACAATACTATCGATACTATCGATAGTATCTATGCAAGAAATTGAGCAATACTATTGATAAAGTGCAATACTATCGATAGTATCGATACTATTGGGTATAGATACTATCGATAGTATCGATACTATCACTATTATGGTGTATTATACTGCAATCACTGTCGATACTATCGATACTATCGGTACTATCGATAGTTATACTACATCGATATTAACTCAAAGTTCAATAGTATTGCACCGGAATTTTAGTCAACATTATTAGTTCACGATTATTAATAAGTAAATTATATATCAACAATATAGTCGGCAATTATTACTTTATGAACTTACAATTTAAAACAGCCTTGTAATATGAAAAAAACGTACAAAATGCCGCCTTTCTTCTTAAGTGTAATAATTGTATTAATTATATGTAAACATACAATGTTGCAAGGATTATTACTACTTACCCATTTAAAAAAACAGTCAGTGACAAAGATAATGTTATTAATTAGTAAATTCGATGGATTACTTTACTTTTTGTGCATAAAACGCTAATAAAGGTTTGAATCCAACACGATACTATTGAATTTTGGTAAAATATCGATGTAGTAAAACTATCGATAGTACCGATAGTATCGACAGTATCGACAGTGATTGCAGTAAAATACACCATAATAGTGATAGTATCGATACTATCGATAGTATCTATACCCTATAGTATCGATACTATCGATAGTATTGCACTTTATCAATAGTATTGCTCAATTTCTTGGATAGATACTATCGGTAGTATCGATAGTATTGTAAAATTTCAATAGTATCGATAGGGCTATCGATATTATGACTATTTTTCGAGGTCAACTATCGATACATCAACTATCGATAGTTAGGCAAGCCTAGTAAGCACAAAGTAGACATTGAGAATCGATTTATTATTCTAAGTAACGATTTTTTAATGCTCATTACATTGAGTACCTACCCACCCAAACTATAAAACACTGATAAGCAAAATGTCAATTTCATAAAAAAAGCTTTTGGTGAAAAAATAAAGTATTAAGAGAATAGGCGATAGTGTAACTTTCTAGTAGTGAAAAATATTTAGGATACAGATTCATATTCGTTTTATGTTATTTTTTCAAATTTTCTTTAATTTTGCAATACAAGTATTTCTTATTATTAGGCCAAGATTCGACCCAAATTCTTTTCAAAGAACAATAGTTTGTCCTTCTTGACAACAAAATTATTTTCTTTTTAATCGGTAGAAATTTTAACGTTATAACTAAATATAGAAGAAACTATAAATATTGCCTCGTGCCATACTGTTAGGACTTTGACTTTCACCCATTAATCATTTCTATCATTTTCTAAACCATCAATTACAAATTCGAAGAACGTTTTTCTGTTGGCTTCGGCACGTATCTGGTTTAATTCTGATATATCGTGTGAGCTACATTATATTTATGTACATACACATGGCAAATATAGGGTTCAAGTCATGTAATGTATCTATAAGTTTAGTTGTTGGCAAGTAATGACCGGTTTTAAAGTTGTAACCTACAATTTAAGAAACTTGAATAATCACGGATTATTTTGTTTTTCATTTCATTTTATGTTATATTGGCTTTTTCCATTCACTCACAGGATTTGTTATTTTATTCCAGGAGTAAAAGTTTCATGATACTCATCTAAAACAATTATAGGGTTTTTTTATCAGTTAAGTAATTTTATTTTTCATTTAGCTTATACTTTTTTATTTATTTTGTAACAAAGTGTTGCAATTACAATTAGGTGTAACACAATTTTTAGGGTTCCGTAGCAAAATGGCAAAAAACGGAACCCTTATAGATTCGTCATGTCTGTCTGTCCGTCCGTATGTCACAGCCACTTTTTTCCGAAACTATAAGAACTATACTGTTGAAACTTGATAAGTAGATGTATTCTGTGAACCGCATTAAGATTTTCAAACAAACAAAAAAAAAATTTGGGGATTCCCCATACTTAGAACTGAAACTTTTTTTTTTACATCAAACCCGTACGTATGGTGATATCTATGGATAGGTCTACAGAAATGATATTGAGGTTTCTAATATTTTTTTTTTTCTAAACTGAATGAGCAAACTATTGAGATACTTCCAAAGTGATAAAATGTGTGTGTCCCCCTCCCCTGTAGTAACTTCTAAAATAAGAGAATGATAAAACTAAAAAAAATATATGATGGTAATGTACATCATATATGTTTTATTATGCAAACTTTCACCGAAAATTGGTTTGAACGAGATCTAATAGGTAGTATTTTTTTAAAACGTCATAAATCGTAAACCGCAATTTACCTTTCAAGTTTGTACGGAACCCTCAGTGCACGAGTCCGACTCGCACTTGCCCAGTTTTTTTTGGTAAACCAACCACTTATTGCAGTTTTGATGACTTATTAAAAACACATTTACATTCAAGTAACTATAGATCGATATAACATTAGCATAACTGCTTACCTACCAAAGATTTCATTTCGAGGTACATTGTACTTGTGACTATTGTATTCTGAAATGTGGGCCAAACTGTTCAATTTCTATTGGATAATCGTAGACCGAGTTTGACTTGAAGATTGGAAACATGCCAGATCTAAGAAGTTTGTCCCCCTATTTGAGCCAATTTTCATGCACAGGGTCATGGAGGTGCGGCGCTAGCCATTAAATAATTATGCCTTTATTTTGTCTGTAGTTCCAAACAAAAATAGCAGTACTTTATTTGTTGGCACAGTTACTAACTTTTGCAGCTACGATTGTTTTCCTTCTGTAATTATAGCCAACTGTTTTATTTTTCCGAAATAAAGCTGTTTTGTTTACTAGGTTTTTCGCTGTATCGATCCGGTGCTGTATGTTATGTACTGTTAATTTTTTCCGCATATGAAAGCCAATAATTAAACAAACTTTCTATCAGTCAAAGATTTTTCAAAATCAGATAACTATTTTCTGAGATTATCTCATAGTACTATGAGATAATCCAACAACAAAACAAACACACAACAGCAACATGATAAATGTGTGCGTAAACGCTAGCGCGTGAAACACAACAGGTATTATCGTTGTGTGATACAAAGTAACTCGTTTCTACACTCACACTCTTGAAAAAAAAAATAGTAGCCGTCTAAGTTACACGACGTATTTTCATATACAGCAAAAATTGGCTTCTGTTATTAATGGCGCTGTGGCGCAATGCGTATGATACTTAACTGACGAGTAAGAGGTCCCAAGTTCGATTCCAATTATCTGTTATTTTCTTTTTGTTTTACTCATGTTTTTTTTGAATAGTAATGTTATGGTTATTCTCGTAATAATTAAAATATTCGAAATATATTTTTGTAATTTTATACATATAAACTATGTATATTTACGAAATTAATTAACGAAATTTTTGTATATAACTTGTAATATAAATAATTTTATAATATATATATATATCATTTACGTAATATAACAATACGTTATTATTAATAGTTGACGATGGCGCTGTGGCGCAATGCGTATGATACTTAACTGACGAGTAAGAGGTCCCAAGTTCGATTCCAATCGTCTGATGTAACAAAAAGTTTGCTTGTTTTTATTTTCTTTTTGATTTACCCTTGTTTTTTTTTTAATAGTAATGTTATAGTTACTCTCATAATAATTAAAATATTTTGAAAATATTGTGACAAAGAAAACTGCGATAACGATCCAACTATGTTTATTACAACTTATTAATTACATACATTAAACGGAATGGTCACAATTAACGAATCTGTTCATGATTATCTTTAATACAATATATAAAGTGAAAATATTCTAAGTCAGACAAGGATGGACGTCACTTTTTTAAGTTTTTTATTAGTGACATAAATCAACATGTTATCAAGAATGAATTATGATAGATATCGCAACTCTTGATCTCAATAACAATAACATCATGTCACATAATAACAACAACAGTATAATTACCTACAGCTTACTTCTTAGTCTTTTTTTTTTACTTATAACATATCAATCAACATGTTTTAAAAAATGAACTATGATAGGTATCGTAACTCTTGATTTCAATAACAATAACATGATAAAAACAACAACAACAAAAACAGCATACAGTAATACAGCTTTTTAAAAATATTTATAATTGGATTCAATTTAAATCAAAATTAATATCTAATTGGTGCACCTTCATTGTCGATTACATCTTGTAACCTCGTTCTCATGCTAGCCACCAAATTTTCACACAGGTCAGTGCCGCGAAACGATTCTCACATGGATGACACTAAATTATCTAAATTACGTTTAGATCTCACATCAGATGAATCCCAGTTGAGCACCATGTGACCCCATAGATTTTCTATGGGGTTCAAATCGGGACTTTTAGAGGGCCATTCAATAACAGTCAAGTTTTCTTGGACACTTAACCAGTCTTGCACCATTCGTGCGCGGTGCACCGAGCAGTTATCGTGCACGAAGTAAATATGCTCGTCCGGGTATGCCACGCGCACGGTAGGCAACATAACATTTTGCAAGATGTCCAAGTAACCTTGACTGGTATTGCGACCCCCTACCTCCACTAACTCACCGGGACCCATCGATGACATCCAGCCCCAATAACCTAACGTAATGCGACCACTAGACCTGCATGGGAGAATATTTTTCTGATGGTAACGTTCTCCATCTTTTCTCCATAATATTTTACGCCCATCCTTATCTGACTTAAAACACTTTTCATCACTAAATATAACTATGTTATTGCACCAATCAAAATCTATAAATTTTCTTGCAAACCGCATCCTTTCTTCCTTATGCAACGCCGTCAGTAAAATTTTTTTCGCAGGCTTGCGACATTTAATTTTTGCTGCTCGTAAGTGGCGTCGAACAATTGTCATAGACACGTCGTGCATAATCGCAGTGTTTCTTGTTGTAGCAAAGCCGTCAGCGCTATACGTAGCAACAATATTTCGATGCAGTGGGTTGGCATCCGTATATGCAATTGCTTTTGGACCCGGACGTTTGGCATCGATTGTCCCTTCAGCTGTATATCTATGCACCCAAAACTGCACAGTTTTCCTCTGTAAACAATCACAAAATTACGTTAAAACCTAACAAATATCAACAATGTTAAATTATTTCGCATTATGTTAAGTTTGGATTTGTTACTTACCGGTAGCATTAGTCTCCTCGAAATTTCACTTATGGATACATTTTGTTTATATAATACTACTATCTCAGCCCTCAAAAGTGTAGACAAATGAGACATGTTAATTATTACTTGTAAAAAGTATCACTTTCCACAACGATTAATTATTTTTTGTCTCGGAGTAAGTTGTAGAACACACGATCGTGATAGGCAAAAGCGTTATGCCAGGTTAACTTATTATCCGACTCATTTCTTAGTAAATAACTAATAAAGTGGGTAGATGATAATATTCATACACTTAGTTTTTAAAGCAAATATTCTAAGTTTTAGCTTTAATAAACTTCGTTATCATTATACTACAATAAAATAGAAAATAATGTTTTGTCAATGGCTAGGATCGAACTCGATACACCTTTAACGGCAAGCAAGCACTTGATAATCAGTGCTAATTTTCCATCTAATGAACGAAGCGAATTTTTTTATCTAATTCGTAGCAAACACATATACAAATATGTGTGTGTGTGTATATCGAGTAGTAAACGAGTTTTATTTTGTTTGCGAGTTGAGCTGGAGACATATTATTTGAATAGGTGAATTATTGTGGGATGAAATATTTCTGTTTGTATTGATACCCACAGCTACTTGATTATTGTGAACATTATTGCTGATTACCTACCCATATCATCAAAATTACTTTCCAAAGATTAAGTGTAAGTGTTTGATGCTAATTTAAATAACTATGATAATTTCATAAGTGAATGTTTGCGAAAATAAAAAAAAAAGTTGACAATGAAAGGATTGTCAACTATTAATAATAACGTATTGTTATATTACGTAAATGATATATATATATATTATAAAATTATTTATATTACAAGTTATATACAAAAATTTCGTTAATTAATTTCGTAAATATACATAGTTTATATGTATAAAATTACAAAAATATATTTCGAATATTTTAATTATTACGAGAATAACCATAACATTACTATTCAAAAAAAACATGAGTAAAACAAAAAGAAAATAACAGATAATTGGAATCGAACTTGGGACCTCTTACTCGTCAGTTAAGTATCATACGCATTGCGCCACAGCGCCATTAATAACAGAAGCCAATTTTTGCTGTATATGAAAATACGTCGTGTAACTTAGACGGCTACTATTTTTTTTTTCAAGAGTGTGAGTGTAGAAACGAGTTACTTTGTATCACACAACGATAATACCTGTTGTGTTTCACGCGCTAGCGTTTACGCACACATTTATCATGTTAGTGTGCCCTGCTACGCTATTAAAGTCACCGTGTGTACAAACAAATAAGTTTAATTTATAAGAATATACGGATCAGAGTGTAAAGTCCTGCAAACTTCCTTTGAAAAGGGACGAACCTTCGAACCAAACTTGTGTTGTGTCTGGTTTGGGCACTTGCTCGATACTTGTTTTTCGGACTGTTGTATATTTATGTTCTAAAAACGTGGAAAATGCTGGTACCCCCGTCGTTTTCGTCGTCGTATGCCGCTACGATTGGATATAATGATATGATTTTAAGATATAAACTACTGCTTGACTGCCATCCCACCTCATGGTAAGCAACGACGTAATCGTTGATGGTGATGCGCACTTAGAGGATTTCATACCGGAATCCCATATCTCGGAATCCTGGGATTCCAGTCGTATTCTAGACGCGAAATTTTCGGGACCAAAATTTCACAGATCTCGGAATTATCAGGATTATTATATATTTTTTAAAGTTTTGTTTAACAACAATTGAGCGACAACTTTGGCTTCTTGATTGCAGACATATTTACCGAATCGCATTATAAGATCATCGACAACATGACTTGTGTTAAGTGGAATATATCATTTAGATAGTGATAGAAGGATTTGTTTTGAAGTCCAATCAAGATACCAACAAAAAACGAAAAGATTATTTAAAGAAATAGATATGCAAAATGAATCGACCTTTTAAACTACCTAAACTGAATTACTATTCAAAGAAAAGCTTCAGCACGAAATAGAAAACAGCATGAAAAGATTAGTTGAAGAACCATATTATTATAAAGAAACAGATTTTTCTAAAATCATTAAACAGGAAATTAATCTTTTGAGGTCAATTCCAGGCTATAATTTGGAAGAGATTCCTATAAAAATTGAATAACGATTCCTTCATTTTTCATCGATTATGTACTAGTTTCTAATCTGTCGTTTTATAAAATTTATAATGGGTATTTAATACCCATGTAGGTCTGTAAAATAAAAACGTTCTAAATTTGAATTTTCAACACACTTGCTCAGAAAGTGACTCTTATTGCACTGCACTTAGGTATATAATGGCACTCGTTACCAAACTGTGACATTTTGATTACCATTACACACTAGTGCTATAATGTAGTTAAAACCTTTTTGTTCCACCTCTTTGTTCGCAAAACAAATTCAGAATTCGAATAAAATTCCGTTCAATAGAATATAAATTAGTGTCTTACTTACTTATTTCATCCAATTTACAAGTTAAAATGGACAAATTTAACTTGTAATTAAATTAATAAAAAACGTTTATTAAATAAATTGTACATTCAAATACTTTTTTTTTGTAGTCTATGGCCGCCATTTTATGATGCGCGCGGTTTTTGGCTTGGTTTTTTTATTCCAGTAAAGTTCAGTGGCTGTATTAATTAAATAAAAATAAATACTACAAAATCATTAGAAAATTTTACATCCGTATTCTATTGTCACTACGAAAGACATTATCGTAAAAACTTTTCACGCAAGAAAACATAAACGCAAGACTAGGCAGTATGATCAAAATACCTTAGCCTTCCTTAAGGGATAAATAAAAAAAAATTATACGCGTGATTAAGAAAACAGATTTTTACCGCCATGTGACATAAAATTTTACTAGTTTTACTGTTGTTTTCTTCACAAGTGTATCGAAAAACGTCGTATGACACACGTGAGTAATTAATGATTACCGTTCTTGGCTCTCTTAAGACCCTCGCCACGGCTCGGGTCTAAATACCGCCTCGACGGTAATCACTAACATTACACACTTATATCATAATGTACTATTAGAGTCCAAACATGCTTTGTTAGCTTCTGTTTAACCAAATTTGCAACAAATTAGGAAGCTTGTTTAGACAAGAAACCATTTTATGAGTTCTTTCTCTACTAAGTTGAAAGTTTAAATTCTTAGTTTTGTAGATCATTTATAGAAGTGCCTAGTTAGTCAATTTTAGAAGAAATTAAAGTAAGTATACTTCAACTTCTTCTAATAATTATTATTTCCAAAAGACAAATAAAAACTGATTTTGACATGCTTTACTGACTTTTTTACGTATTTTTTACAAGTAAAAGAGTTAATCTATCTCCTTCTAAATCATTTACCAATAAACGCGTAACAGTCGAAAAAGATCACAGTTTAACTGAGTTTGTGACAAAACCGTAACCCTTTTTTCAAGTAACACTTTCTGAGTGATTGAAATTTGGGTCTTCAAAGATATCTTTTTATAGTTACAAAGAAAGAACTAGTTTTTCTTTTAATTTCAGTCACGTCACAAAAAGAAATGTTTCAGAAAGTTATATCCTCCGTCATTTCTAATCAATCAAGAGTTCTCTTCAGTTTTTTGATTAAATCTCATCGGTATTTTGCCTTTCCACGCCAATAACACCTGCCCTTTATTCGGTTAAAATGAACAGAAAATCTAGATATTGTAATCTAGATTTTCTGTTCATTTTCTATTCCACTTTGAAGAATTGATTATTATAGGCGTTTCTAAAACTTTCTTTATCGGCCTCTTTAAAATGCCTCCCTAGTGAGTAATTCTTCAGACAGAATACTTTAATAAGTCTAAAACATTTTAAGAGTTTACAATAGGCCTTTTGGGAAATTATAGGTCGATATTTCATTTTTATAAGCATGTTTCACTAGACGCTATTTCGTAATAGCGTCTGGTAAAATTAGTATATATAAAAGAAGAAAATGACATATAACGTACTGCCGAAGCTACTGGAACTAAGATTGTAAAATTTTGTACTGAACCTCCTTTTATGTTGTTGATGAGCATTAAGAAACGGTTTTGAAACTCAACTTTAAAGGTAATGAAAAAAAATTTATACAATATTTTAATTTTTAGGTCAAAATATTAGAAACTTAACACAAAAATTATCTAGTAAGTTAATAAAAAGGAATTCTTTATTCAAAACGACTTCTATAAAACGATTCAGGGATGTTACAGGTTTTATGGGAGAATTTTATTCCTTGGGTAAAATTCTTTAAACTTGAAACATGATACACATATCTAAATCAATAAAAAAGATGGACATAATTATTTTCCCAATCTCAGACAAGCCCATTTGGTCGGTTAATGCCCCATGAACTACGCAAGCAACTTCGCACCAGGATGTTCCCCGACTCTATGAAACAGAAAGACCTTTCTCCTCATTAGGGTGTCGTGTCTCTCGAATCCAAGTGACAGCATCTCAATTTGGCTCTTAGACTTTGAGAGTGTCTTCCAGACAAAAGTTTTGAATTCTTCGAACTCGCTAATGTCATAATGTCCAGTGTAGCTGCAGATCGTGCCGTAGAAGATATATTTTTCAGCCTGTACTCATACTCCGACATAAGTGAATTGAACACCAGGCCCAAATCCTCCAAACTTGTTGTCAGTTTGGTGTCCATATTTTGTTAGAGAAAAAGTAAGTAGAGGAGTATTAGAGAAACTTGGAAACAGTAAAAAGTTAGCAAACGGTGATAAATGTTTATAAAATAATAATTATACTATTAGGAACACAATTTAAAATAAATTAAAATCAATAAAAATTGGGAATTGCCAAAAAAGCATTTTTGCCCTGTGTCGGATAGACAGGAGTATCACTATTGTCCAGGCACTTTATGAAAATTGACAAAATATGGTCGCAAGTTTGTACCCAGATTATTATTGACGTGAATTCGTATTAAGCTTAATTTGAGAAGTTAACAACAACCATGAAATCTTAGTCTTTGATACTTGTCGTGGAAAATTTAAGCAGAAAATACCAATTTAAGAAGATTCCATTCATAATAATACAAAAATTACCAGATTTTAAAAACATAATTCTATTTTGGTTGTGGAAAAAAAATTATAACATGATATTTTTCTCTTGACTATATTTCTAAAAACTTGAGTGTTTCTAAATATTTCTATAGAAATGATCGTCAAACTTACCTTTTGACTATTGTTCTCGTAATTCTAGCCAACCATAAATAATTTTTCAGAACTTAGTTGTTTTAAATATTTTATAAGGCAAATAATTTTTGTGTAAATTAAATAAAATGCGATTCATGACGCATGTATATTTTTTATTTTATTCAATGCAGTGAAACTGTGACCACGCTTTGGACATAATACAGCCTTAATAGTGAAAATAAAATAATATAAATTAATAGCATTTTCTGCAAAAGAAGAAAATAAACTTGAAATTAAATCAAAATCAATAATTTATTACGTTATACAATGATATAAAAGCTTTTTCTGTATAAATAAATAAATCATCCTCACGACGCTCACGCTTTAAAAATGTTTAATTAATATTAATTTATATTTTATTTATTACTCTTATTATTCTTTTTCTAGCTAAAATATGGCGTCATAAAATTCCTCCGCAACGCTGTCGACAGGAAGTGTGCCCAAAAGGCTGGCGGCATTGCCACGTTGTTCTTTTTTTTATTTTTTTATTCGTATGGCAATGCTTAATCTCTGACCGAGGTAAAAGCCAGCCCTTGGGTCACGCGAAGTGTCAACTAAGCGTCTGGATAGTTCTTTGAAAAGCTTATGAGCACTCGGACCCCACGGCTCAAAATTTTCAACCCCAAACGGCTCAAAAATATAACTTCCGACGAGGTTGTTATATTTCCGCCGTTAGAGGTTCTCTGCAGCCGCAGCGGCAGCACCAGCACAGCACGAAGAGCTAGGCGATGGCGCAAGAGTGTCGACACAGGTAGCGTCCCACTCTAAAGGCCTACCCATCTTCCACGGAAATAAAGACATACCGTCCGGTCTCTTACTCTTCTCTGGACATGTTTCATCCTTTTAATTGGTACCCTTAACATAGTGGCGCATAAAGTATAACCAGTCTGCCATTTTGGATTAAGAGTGTCACTTGACATTTGACGTATCTCTGAAATTTCAGTGCAATCGGTTCGGGAAACTGTTTAAAAATTTATTTGCGAGATTTGACCTACATACAAACGTTACAAGTTAAATAAAAGCTAGGCCGTAATGTTGAATTAGTAATAAACTGGACAATTGTTGAATTAGTACTATTGTTACTATTGAATTAGTATTAGTTTTAATCAACAAAAGTCCGTTACTGTTATTTAAGCGAAATTATATATATACGCTATTAGCAAAATAAATCCACAATATTAGGACTATTTTCAGTCTAATTTATATCATATTTTATGCTTTCTCTATAGGCAATAATCGGCATACCTCCAACATCTAAAAATCCTTATGCGAATGGTGGAACAGCTTTGGGAATTGGTAAATAGTTTAAGAGTTCTGGCTCTATTCCAATGGAAACAAGATGCTACATACAATAACTAGGTTACGTTATGTTTGACACACATAAGTATGAAACATATTTTTGTTGTTTACCTAACACCAATAAAGTTAAAGGTTTGTTTGTCGGCGCGTCTTTTAAATTAGGTTTGGTATGAAAAGATTTACGTAGTTTGGAATTAATCTGACAGATGTAACACAAAGGACTGGGGTTTCCATCAACAAGCAATCTATACTATACTAATTTTATAAAGAGGGATGTTTTTTTTATTTTTGTTTGTAATTAATAAACTCAAAAACTACTAGACCGATTTAAAAATAAGTATTTTGATACAAATAGTGAAAGTTTGTCACTGCGACCGAGGTGGAATTCGCCCGAGACGCAAGCGAGGGTGTTATGGAGCTTATTGCTGCAGTGACATATTTTTACAAGTACCAAATGGCGTTTTTCAATACACTTACGAAATAAATTAACGGGTGCTGTTTGGCGACTCGTGGTTGGCACCCAACCTGACGATAAAATACAATAAATTACGGCAGGGGTGAGGTCGCGCACTTTTCCGCACTAATGCGGAAAACAGTAAATTGCGTGTCTAAAATCGATAGGGATAGGAGCGGGTTTTCGAGTACCTAAGTGTATTGAAAAATCTTTCCAGTAGAATGCTACTGTATCACTATGTGACATTAGCATTTTTCACGCGGGCGAAACCACTAGTAGAATCTATTATAATCATAAATTCGAGCAAGATACTTAGTACAATATTGCTATTAGTAATTTTATTACACTGCTTAACAATTTATAATGAAATCGGGGACAAGAATTAAATTTAATTAAAGCTTGGATTTTACAGATTAAATCTGTCGTGTCCACTTCATGGAAGAGCTTGTTCCCACTTGTCGAGTGTCGGTCTGTATATTAATCGGATTTCGGCGCCTCTGTTCACACTATTCCGATGCAGGACCCAATCGAAGCTGGAGCTAATTTTTGACAATACGCAAGGCGACGGACATCGACGAAGTTCTTGTTGTGATGTATTTTTTTTAGAACGAAACGAGTAAACAAGGAAAGAAAATATTTAGTGAACACCTAAATTATAATCGAATGGGAATACCGCAGCAAGTTAATTGTTCAAGTCTTTCGATGGACGCGGTATTGACGACGAGGAGAAATAGTCCGGACTGTAGAGGTCTTAACAATGTAAGGGTGGAGACTCGCCATACGGGTAGTCCGATGGTACGGTGACGTCTAAGGAGTTCACACTTATTATTTACTTGCACAACTGGCAGGTTATACTTTTAAAGTTTATATTATGAAAAGTTTAGTTTGATTGATGTTCAATCAAGAGAATAAGAAGACGTCAGACTAATGTCGGAACATTTTTTATATAGAAAATATGTATATTAATAAGAATAATAAGCCTTTCATTGCGTCTCCATCCCTCACAAGGTGATGGCATTAGTTTCACATTAACATTCTTTTGCTGTTACTTTCATGCCGGACAGTGTTATTAGTGTTTATATATATATTTTTAGGAACCAGAAGTGAAATTAATTAAAAAAAAACAATTTACAGAAAACTGAACGTTTATTCTAACCTTTAAATAGTTAAATTCTGATTTTACACAATTTAATAAAACACAAAATAATCACATCTACAAACAACCGTTAATTAAATCACTAAATATGCACGATAGCAAACAGCGCCGATCACCTGACAACCTTACCGTCCGAGAGCCAACGAGCAAATGACCGAAACACGCCTACAACGTTCTATTTATAGAAGATGTCAGATGACGTCACTTGTTTACCATTGGCAATTACAATTATCCTAATACGGCCTCTCCTGACCGTGCGCCGTCCTCGGAGCCACATCGATCGTCCATTGTCACCTCGTCGCTCTTTGTTAGGTACTTGCAGGGCCTACAGAAGATGGACCAGCCTCATTGCCATCACCACCTTCATCGTCAGTACATCATCAGGCACAATCGTTCGCACTATATCTTTGCGCATGAGTCCGAAGGACACTTCAATACACGTTAACCAACGTGTCTGCTATGTGCCTATACACATATCCAACATATGTGTCTGCAGGACATTAAGTCCAATACACGTTAACAAACGCGTCTGCTAGGCCACCTATGTGCCTCTACACATATCCAACATATGTGTCTGCAGGACATTAAGTCCAATACACGTTAACAAACGCGTCTGCTAGGCCACCTATGTGCCTCTACACATATCCAACATATGTGTCTGCAGGACATTAAGTCCAATACACGTTAACAAACGCGTCTGCTAGGCTACCTATGTGCCTCTACACATATCCAACATATGTGTCTGCAGGACATTAAGTCCAATACACGTGAACACAACAGTGCGTCTGTTCACTCAGCTCGAGGTGCACGTCCGGTTCTATCCACTCGGAAATTTGTTATCCATCTCACGTGCACACTCATCCATAAAAAGTTCATACCATATCTGCAACATAAAGGTACACTTACTTTCAAAGAAAGCTGAACAACTCTCGGGACACCACTCCCCTTTCCATGGCACCATATATTGTGCTGCAGCCTGAGTTGTTTTGCCTCTGGCTCCACCCAATAGCTTCAGCTCATAGCGATTGCTTGGGAGAACCTTAATAACTTTATAGGGCCCTCGCATTCCAGAGTCCAGTTTACCAGTCGATTGCGAGTATTTAATAACAAACACCAGGTCATCAGTCTTGAAAACTTTTGGGGGGTGTCGTTGGCGATTAGTATGGGAATCTTGTTTATTTTGGTTCTTGTCAAGTAGCTCCTTTGCCCGGCTCCTGCAGATTTCCCTCCAAGCTTCACGGTTAGGGTTTGCGTTGTCGATTGCCACGTCGCGGACCAGCGCACGGATAACAGGAGTGGTCGCATCAGTGCCAATCAGTAGGTTTAGTGCCGACATTTGTGTTGTTTTTTGTTTAGTAATATTTAATACAAGCTGAATTTTCCAAAGTGAATCTGACCAAGTTACATGTTTATTACGACTTTCTACACGAATAAGATTTAATACAGTTCGCACATAACGCTCTGCCTGCCCGTTAGCATGATGCATTTCGGGAGTTATGTGGTGGATGTCACAACCTAAATCTGATATCCAGCTGGTGAAGTCAGCTGCTTCGAACATACGACCTCGGTCACAAACAATTAATTTAGGGACCCCAAATAAAGAAATTGCATTATTGAAAACACGCTTAAGTTCGCTAGTGTCCTGCCGGTACATGGTATACAGTAAGCAGAATTTTGTGAATGCGTCTACTAGTACAAAAACAAACTTATAACCATTTGATTCCGGCAAAGGGCCTAATGCGTCCACATGAATAGTGTTAAAGGGAACTTCAGGTTTCTCCCATGACGTAATAGGTTGAGGAGGTGCCCTAGGCACTCGTTTTTTTGAGATAGAAACGAGGCAATGGGAAGTATATTTGAGAACAAAGTTTTTCAGGCCTGGGAACCAAAAATGCTTTAGTATAAGGTCTAATGTTTTGTCGGCACCGATATGCTCGTGCTCATCGTGAAATAGTCGCAATAAACTAAGGCGGTGTCCTTTGGGGACATAACACAACAATCTCGCTTCTTCGCCCACTGGCGAGTAACGATAATAGAGTAAATCATTTTGATTGACATAACGACGTGAATCTAATCGACCATCTCTTAATTTTTGTATAAGGTCCTGTGTTTCGCTGTCGGCAGCTTGCGCCATTTGGACCCAGTTTAACGGTCTATCGATCTGGTTCACCTGCGCAACTGGTGGATTTCTGCTGAGGTAGTCAGCATGAGACATCATGACTCCTTTTCGGTATTCAATTGTGAAATTGAAGTCTTGTAAATAAATCCACCAGCGCGCTACGCGTGGAAGCAAGTCCTTCTTACGCTCCGTGGCTTTCAGGGCGTTGCAGTCGGTTATAATCACAAAGTTTATGCCAATTAGGTAATGTCTAAAATGCTGCAACGCCTTGACCACCGCCAGCGTCTCTAGCTCGTAGGAGTGGTACCTACTTTCAGCGCCCTGGGTGACCTTACTATAATAGGCGACTACCCGCTTATTACCACCGCTATGGACTTGCATGAGTACAGCCCCATACCCCGCACTACTAGCGTCTGTGTGTAATTCCGTGGTTAATTTAGGATCAAAAATTGCCAGTATCGGTTCACTGGTCAACTGTTTAATAAGGTATAGGCGAACCCGTTCTTGTTCGGGTCCCCATTCAAATTTAACATTCTTTTTCGTTAACCGTGAAATACTCGCAGTTTTTGTGGCGTACCCTTCGATGTAACGTCTAAAATAACCCGCTAGACCTAAAAATTGTCTGACCTGTTTAACGGTACTGGGTACAGGAGTATTAGTTAATGCTTCAATTTTACCGGGGTTCGGCCTAACCTGCCCATGGCTAATTATACGTCCCAAATATTCCACCTCGGTCGTGAGAAACGAACACTTTCGAAGATTAATCGAAAATCCGGCTTGTGTTAAAGTTTCTAAAACTTCACGTAAAAGTTGAATCCCATCAGCAACTGTCATACTCATAAGGAGCACGTCATCTATATACACGAGTACGTTACCAGATTCGATGAACCTTCGAAGGGTTTTATTAATAATGCGTTGGTATACCGTAGGGGCATTACACAAACCAAATGGCATTTTCAAGTACTCGAAATGCCCCTCCGGTGTCACAAATCCTGTTTTATGTATCGAACCATCCTCGATGGGGATTTGGTGGAACCCTGAGGCCATATCAAGGCCACTAAAGAATTTCGAGCCTCCCAATCGGTCTATGTGATCCTCTATGAGAGGGAGTGGATATCTATCCTTTACAGTTACCCGATTGAGTGCCCGAAAGTCCACACACATCCTATCGCTACCATCCTTCTTCTTTACTAAGATAATAGGACTCGCGTACTCTGAATTGGACTCCCTAATTATAGACTTATCTAATAAATCTTTTACGATATCCCGGACTTTCAATTTTTCCTGATAGGATTGTCTATACGGGTGATAGGCTACGGGAACGTCGCTATTTAAATTAATTTGCATTTTTCCCGTTTTGACAGTTGTAACAGCTGTGCCAGATATGAAAAAGGGTAAGAAATCACGAACAACGGATAACAACGAGCTTAGGTCTTCGCCTTGCAAAGGCGTATTTACATCACTCAAACAGTCGAGTTCAGCGGCGTTAATGCATAGCGTCTGGTTGGTGGAATGAGTCAAATACTGACCTTGTTTTGTTCTGACAAAGGTCACTCCATCCCTATTTAAGACATCAGTACCAATAATAATAGGCGTATTCATACAAGATGAAGGCACAATGATAAAATCTATTTCGAGTGCAATGTTGCTGAATTCGACCGTAAGGGTGACATATTCGCGAGCAATAATTCCGTCATAACTAATCCCTTTAATTACGCAGTGAGTTGGCTTTCGGACGCAAGAAAAGTATTTTACGGTGTCAGACGATATAAGGGAAACGTTAAGGGCACCGCTATCTATTAAAATATCAACCGGTATGCCCTGTATGACAGCAGTACTAATATCGTTATTACGGGAAGCGTTAGATATCTCCCTGCAAAGGTTAACCTTTTTCTGGTTGTTGGTTTGTGCCTCAACTCGCGCCTTAGTAAAACATTCGCTCTCTTTGTGTCCATTCTTTTTGCAAAACGAACAAGTTACTTTTGTATTACCGTTATCAGAATGCTTACGTTTTTTGGTACAGTTAAAGCTTTTATGTCCAACCCGGCCGCACGTAAAACACTTGCCTACGGATTGATCATTAGGACGTTTATTGGCCGAAGCGTTAGCAGGCCGGCGGGGATTGTCTTTGGTACGCTCAGGCTTAACATAAATAGCTAAAAACGAAACTATAGTTTCAACTGTAAGGTCTGCATTTGCGGCAGCCGCGCGAATCTGAGCATCATTGATACCACGTATGGGCCATTAAGTCATCACTTAAGCCCTGAATAACGCGAAGTCGTAATAAGGAACGTCGAGCATATTCCGCGAACGTTGGATATTTATCGGACGTGGTATTCATTACGTCGAAGAGTATATTGGCATAATCTTGTTTCCGCGGACAAAGGGACTTGAAATCTTTCGAAAAGTTCGACCATGAACGATCATTCGTTGTCCACTCATTTAGCCACGTCTTAGCATCCCCTTTGAGACAGTTAGCAACTCGCGATAAACACTCAAAATCAGACCAACGATTCACTAACCTGGCACGCTCCACCTCGTTACACCACACCTCAAAATCGTGGACAGCAGGATCAAAGTTTGACACGTAGTAATTTTGCGGCTTACTTCCGATAGTGGCTAACGCATCGGCCAGCAACTTTGCTGCGTTTGGCACATCATTACCAAGGTTATCACGTTGAGGCGTGATGGCACGGTTTGGTGGCACTGACGTATGTGACCTACTCACGGTACTGTCCTCGATTGCGTTTAATCGCGACACAATTGCACTCAACGCTTGTTTTACGGAGTTTTCGCGACTACAGGACCGAGAGCGACGCTGTTTTGAAACACGATGGTGTCGGCGCGATCTGCCATGTCTTTAATGCGTTCTACGAGGTGAAGTTTCCTCAGAGCTGCTACTCGAACGAATAGATCGCGGCATTTTTTTTTTTTTTTTTAAATTAACGGTTGTTTTTATTTGAAAATGGGCACGGGCCAATCCCACTTCTGATTTTAGGAACCAGAAGTGAAATTAATTAAAAAAAAACAATTTACAGAAAACTGAACGTTTATTCTAACCTTTAAATAGTTAAATTCTGATTTTACACAATTTAATAAAACACAAAATAATCACATCTACAAACAACCGTTAATTAAATCACTAAATATGCACGATAGAAAACAGCGCCGATCACCTGACAACCTTACCGTCCGAGAGCCAACGAGCAAATGACCGAAACACTTTTTTTTTTTTTTTGTGTGTGGCCTCTCGCAGGTCAACCTAGGAGGTTGTCGGCTGCTTAACCGGACTTGCCTGTGGCGGCCTCAATTCGAGAATCAAAGCCTCCAGCCAGGGCTTACTTAACTAAAACTTAAAAACTAAGCGACTACACGCTAAGGGCACCCCCTGTGGGGTACGGACCTCGGCTTAGGGCGTCGCTGGGGGGGGACAGCAAGGGACGGGCCGGATCGAACAAAGATTTTATTATTATTATCGGGGAATTTTAAAACTACGGCTCAGCGACGCGGGCTGGCTCGAGCAAGGGACGGGGAGGACGTTTACGGGAGTGTCGCGGCGGGCCTCGGCGGCGAGGACGGAAGGACGGCGGTCTGTATTGTCTGCGAACTGTACTGACCGAAACACGCCTACAACGTTCTATTTATAGAAGATGTCAGATGACGTCACTTGTTTACCATTGGCAATTACAATTATCCTAATAATATATATATATATATATATATTCCACGTACTCAGCTCTTTCAGTATTTCGTAACGTATTTTCTATTTCTTAATTTGATTAGTCGACTTATGAGCATTCATTACCCATGCCATGAAACATCATATTATTATTCTGAGACGGATTGTTGAATACTTTGTTCGGGTACCCGTTAGTTCACTAAAAATTGATTTACAAATTTTCATTTGACAACCAACGATTGGCAAAAACATGGTTCGCTATTTCAACATTATACAACAACAAGTTTTCCAAATAGAATATTTTACAAAAAAAAAACACCAAATAAACTTTTGTTTAATAACGTGCCATTTGACAAACGATTCATTTTTTATTAATTCTGTCTCTTAAAACAACGTTTGGAAATATATAACATTTTTTTATATTTTTAGAAGGCTACCAGGAACCCAGTGTTTTTTTTTTCTTGGAAACCGACCACTTTAAAAAAAAATTTGTTTGATGTTTTTTTTTGATATATGCATTTTATGCATTATGTGACATATTTTTAGATCATCGAAGTATCATGATTCATGTGTCTTAGGTATAATTTTACAGAACTATTATATATATATTTCGCCAATTTACAAAATTATGTATAGCATTTTCAATGTTAAATTAAAATTGTGTCATAAAAAGTCAATGTGTTGTGCTACAAAATTTAGTGTCAGAAACGAATTGCTGCAAAACCGACTTTACACAGTCTTGTCTGCTCTAGCCCTAGAGTGTAATTCAAGATCGCGTAGGCGCGGAGGGGTAGGGCGGCCCGCGAGCTGAAAAGCACACCTGCTCTTCAGCTCGCGGGCCGCCCTACCCCAGTTTGAAGGTCCGTGCCGCCGCGACTGAGGCCGCAACTGAGCAAGCCGAAATTGCGGTGGTGCAGTGTTAAAACCATCTGCGAAGATAATAATAATAATAATAAACTTTATTGTCAGACCAGAATTCCATAGTTTGAACAACAACATTAAAAAAAAAAACATTAAATAAATACATACTAAAGAAAAACAAAAAGACACAATAAGACATACAATACAATACAAAACAAAACAATACAATACAACACAATACAGTACAATACAATAAGCCTACTTCACATACCTGAAAGACGGTCTGTGTACCGCCATCCAGTGAGACACCATTAGGCCATCCACCCTGCCGGCTACAGTAGCCACGAGGCTATAAGCTCGCATGGGGACGCCCAAATCCCGCAGCGTCGGAGCCGTGACAGATTTACAACAGGTACATTGTCCACAAACTGTACAAGACTTAACATCAGTAAATTCCAGCGACAGTAGAACCTACAGTTGATGTAATTAATTAAAACTGAGAAATGCTTCGGATTACATCCAAACAACAAATTGATTTAAGCTTGTTGGCGTAGTAAGAAATTAATCCCAGACTACTGGGTTGATCAAGAAGGTATATACTGTAGCTTTAATGTGGTTTACGGTTGTGGCAAATTGTCCCCTGTAATTGCTTCAAACTGGGCTCTCACAAAAACAGGAAAATTCCTTCTGACCTTGACTTTGTCCGTCCTAATTTTCCTACATTTCTTTATTGTGTAAGCAATTGTAATCCATTGTTTTTGTCACATTTCTTTTAAATGTTCACTTGTACAACATTACGGAGGAAATTCATAATACATTTAATAACATACCTAAACAAGTAAAAAAAATGGGCAACTGCGAGTCGGACTCGCGCTCTGAGGGTTCCGTACAAACTAACCTGTGAAAATAGTTTAATTCCCGAATTGAGTTACGGAGATTTTTCCGTTTTGTGCTATGAGACCTTGCTTCATGCCAAATTTCAGGATTCTAGGTCAACGGGAAGTACCCCATGAATTTTGATTCCCTTTAGAGTGACGAATCATCATCAACAATCGCACAAAACAAAAAAAACAATGTTTTACCTATCTTTACTGCGATCTCACCTGATGGTAAGCAGTGATGCAATCTTACAGGATCGAGATAAGATTAACTCCTACAAATGTACTATACAGGGTGTAACGAACTTGGGTGAACAAATTTTAAATCCCACTTCCGCCCATGTAAATAAACTTTCATTTTCATTGAGAGCAGTGGTGGCCGAGTGGTAACGGCTCCGACTTACTAGTTGTAGGTCGTAGGTTCAAACCCAGCCAGGCGCATAACTTTGTGTAATTTATATCATCACCACTGCTCTCAAAACAGTGAAGGAAAACATCGTGAGGAAACCGGCATGTCCTACAACCTAAAATTCGAAGTCATGTGACATCCACCAACCACCGTGTGGTGGATTACGGCCCATTCCCTCTCCTAGAGAGGAGGCGTGAGGGCCAGCAGTGGGAACATTATAAGGCCGACAATGCAATGCGTTGTCATCGAACTCCTTTTGACTTCAAAATCAAAATTATATATTTTTATTGGCTAGGCCTATTTCCATTTATTATCATCATCATTTTAGCTGAAAAATATCCACTATTGGGCATAGGCCTCCCCTAAGCGATGCCACTATGACCGGTCCTGTGCGTCTTGCATCCTTTGGGTTCCCGTGACTATTATCATGTTAATCAATCTGTAGCATTTTCACTTACCGTTTCACCTCGTCGCTTATACCGCGTACATCGTACCGCGGATTGGAACAATTTGTCCGCAGCGGTATTCCCATCCGATTATAATTTAGGTGCCTTCAAGGCTAGGGTATATAGTAGGCGTTTAATAAACTAGTGCGATTCACCATCAACGATTGCATCACCGCTTACCACAGGTGGGATCGCAATCTAGCACTATTTTATATAATAAAAAAAAGACTATGTTGAGGTCGGCTGCCAGTCAAGCCGAATGTAGCTGGATTTGGCTTAGCGAGCTTTCCGAGTACTTACGGAGCATTTTCGGTATGTTATGATGGTTACCTATCCACAAACTGACCTTGACATGCGTTGCTTTACCTTGAAGATCTATATGTATACTTTAATAATTATAGGTTTTTTTACACTTACCTTTTGTCATGTACTTTATAGGGATAAGATTAACTTCTACACATATACAATTATAATATCTATCTCGGTTTAGTAATAGTATTAAAGAGATTACGACATATTTTTACTTTTTGTTATATGAATGAACTGTTTTCTTCTATGCATGTCAAAATAATTCTCCCGACCTAATTTCGATCATTTGGCCAATTTAAATGGAGATTAACCTTGACTACAAATCAATCAGACGGGAATCCGAAACGACCAGGGAGAGAAAAGGTGCAGGACCAACCTGCTTTGCTTTCTGAGATATAGCCCGGTCTGAAAATCGAACCCAGAACTTCACTGTCAGTAGTCGAGCTTATAACCTCAAGATCAACGTGGCAGATAATGAATGTACCTACATAGATTTTTTATTTGCCTAAAAAGAAACGTTGCATACGTACACAACATAAACTTAGATACCCCGACCCAGAACAGCTATTTGTATGCCATAAAAATATTTGTGCAAGAATCGAACCCGTAACACGCAAATCAGCAGCCAATCACCCACCGTGCTGTCAGTTTTTTTTTTTTTTATGGCTTCCGTGAATTCATCCTTTTAATTATTATCTGTTGCTAGATAGGTTATTACGGGATTTTCAACATAAAAGAGATTTCCCATGTCAGACGGTTTTTTGTTTTAGATTGGAAAATTATCTAATGACAAATCCTGCTGTTGGAGGAGCGAGAGATAGTGTCAGACTTTTACTGACTAAAAACTCAGTCCTGTTCCTTCTTTGCCTTCATCCCGGGGCCCCGGGTTTCGCTTTCACACTACCCGGCTACTGGCCCATGTTAGACGGTGTGTTTACTGTATATGGGAATTACCTACATGGCATTTATTTTTCGAGATTGGCAATCCACTGAATCACGAACGTGATAGAAATCGCACTAATAGTTTCACCGATTTGAATTTTAGATTTAAAAACCTTTTAAAAAATTCCCTGTGAAAGTTAATGGGCTATGAAAAATAAAAGCAACATTGTAAACAACAACAATTTAATTGAAAAAAGAAATGAAGGTCCTTATTATTAACCTATAGTGTTAATTATATTTATAGTTAAAAATTCAATGAACAACAAAATCGATAGATCAATAAAAATATTTTGCAGTATTGTCTTACATTTATGAATATGGATATGAAAATATAATCTATGGTAAGTTTAAAAGGTGACACTGACAGTAGCATCAACATTATATCCACAATCAATTAATCAGACTACCATAATGTGTTCGATAGTGTGTTCCATAGTGTGTTCCACAGTGTGTTTCATAGTGTGTTCCACAGTATGTTCCATAGTATATTTCATAGTATGTTTCATAGTCTATTTTATAGTGTGTTCCATAGTGTATTCCTTAGGTTCCATAGTGTGTTCTATATTGTGTATCATAGTGTGTTCCATAGTGTATTCCATAGTATGTTCAATAGTGTGTTCTATAGTGTGTATCATAGTGTGTCCCATAGTTAAGTCACAGAACTAACCAAACCAGCTTGAGTTTTAGTCCAAATGACAATGCAAATGATTGTCAAATAGTTTGGGATGGACGTCATTACATTTTGGCAGTGCATTGTAAATTCAAACGCTTTTTTTTATACTTTGTTTTGAAATGAAGTCAATTAAAAGGAATGAGCAATTAACAGATAACGGTCTCGACTTACGAGTTGTACGTCAACTCTCAAAAAGGGTGTAGGAAAACTTCCAGTGCACAAAAGCTATAAAGACATGTGACATCTACCAACACGCGCCTGGCCCGTTCCCTGTAGCGGGAACACTATCAGACTGCTAATATTTAAATAAATAAAAAATGTAAGCGATTGTCGAATAGTTTGGAATTTACAATCCTCTACAAGAAAAGAACTGTTTATAAGTCACTTATTTTGTTGTATAAGTGGTTACTGTTAGCGCCACGTGATATAATTTTTTTACACATCTGCTATATTGACTTACATTAGCATTTCTAACGGTTTTTAGCAAAACTCTAGGTATCGTAAATATTATATTATATCAAGTAGTGTACTTTAAAGTTATTCTACTAACAAATGACCTTATTAGAAATGAGGTTTCATGAATGACCCTGACTGTTTAAAACTTTATTAAAAGATAAAAATCTCCTGCATTAGGTAATAATACAAATAAATAATAGGAAAATTATGCTAATGAAATTTATTAGGCCAATTTAAAAAAAACACCTCGCCAGCACATTGCTTTTAAAGTTATAATTATTATCTAACAGGAAGAGAAAAAGTTAGATACAGATCAGTAATTACATACAGATAAGTGGAAAATAAAACTAGTAATTCTTTCCACGCAAAAAAAAAATATTTAGCATTATTAAAACAGTCAAGCTGGCAAGTAATTTTCAAAATGTTGGACATCTTTAAACATTTTTAATTATCTACAAAAACAAAAATAAACAAGCTAAAATGGATCCTTTTCGTATAATAGATACCCAAATGAGTTGCCAGAAAACATGATTAATTTCGATGTATCAATTACAGTGCTAATTAGAAGATTCAACATCGTATTAAAAATGCTAAAACATTATCATCATTTCCTTAAAAGAGTATTACAAAATCTAGCGTCTTAGCAAAATATTCGTATCGTTTGAGATTATTATATTACAATGACTTATTTTAAATTGAGTTTTTGATTTATTTAATTTTAATACTAAAAATTTTGACCACTGGTATTTGTTTGAACTCGTATTTAAAATTTATTTTGATTAGACTTGAATGAGCTGACTGTACCAAATTCAAGTTGTTGGTATTCGTTCGGAATTTAAAAAAATATAATTTTTAAAAAATACAAGTGGTATTCGTTTTTGGTATTAGAATAGAATAAAATTAGTTTTTGTAGAAAACTAGACTATTATTTACACATATTTTATAACCTGTCATCGCACATATGAAAGTGTCTCTCATCGGGATCACCCCTCGGATTCATTCGCACTGCGTTGCCGTTCGTTATCAGTTCTGTAGCATTCGAGTGATCTGTCAAAAGAAAAACAAAGATTAACATCGTCATTTTTTACATAAAATCTTTCAAAGCCTGAAATAAATGAATTTATTTATTTATAGTCGACGAATTCGTAAACAATTCCTATCGTTTCCATTCACAAACAGTTTATTTGGAAATTGAATAGCGTGGGATGTCAAGCCCATCTTTGCTATTTCATCATGCTTTGATGTACTCTATCAATTTCGTAGGGCGATTTTTTTGGGGCGTGGCTGGAAATACTTCACGGCGTCCTCACCTTCCGCATGACGCATTTCCTCACCGGACATGGTAATTTCGGGAGGTTCCTGGTTCCTGCACCGGATTCGTGCGGAAGAAACGCCCGGGTGTCACCATTGAGAGGAGGTGTGCCCTGCCTGGGCAGAGCACCGCCGTGTCCTCTCAATCGGCGGCGATCTCTCGCGCCGTGTCTTGGTACAGGCCATGGATCGGAGCGAGGAGGAGTGACAGGCGGTTGCCTTCTTCTGCGAAGCAGTAATGCTAGCAAAGGAGGAGGCCGCACGCGTGAGGCAACGGTCTTCACGCCCCAACCGCCGCCGGGATACCGATCGCGATTTTCGGCCACCACAGGAGCGAGCTTGCGGACGGCGAGCAATAGGTAGCTCGCCATCCGACCGTCCGTAACCGACCGAACCGAGCCCAAGTCGTCGACGGCGCGTATTACACGCGCGCCTCAAGGAGATGTTAGCAACTGTAGGGGCCCAGCAGGGTCGAAGCCTACTGGGGCCAAGGGTCTGATTCTGAAAGGAAGACTCGGCCTTGGTACGAAAGGCAACGAAGGAACAGGAGTGGGATTTTAGTCAGTAAAAGTCTGACACTATCTCGCGCTCCGCCCAAGAGCGGGGGATGTCATAAGATGATTTTCTCATCGAAAAAAAAAGCTGGTTTTCGCAAAGACTAATTTATATTAATGTTTGTAAAAGTTTATGAAGCTTTCAGGACGTTTTCCTTTAGTTTATTATACAAATTAATTTCAATCTACTTGTATTGTGAAATATCTAGTATACGATATCATTAATATTCATTATATATTTCAAGAACGATTTCTTTGTAATCCTAAAATTAAAACTAGAGTAGTATTTATAAGTCCTGAGCTGTGGAAGATAAAAAACACCTGTCTGTTTGTTTTAATTTGACAAAAACAGTTTATCCTAGATCAACGAGATAAGGCTTCAGTTTGTTTTGATACTATCTTTGAGGCTGTGTACCTGAGTAAGAAAAATAAGAACTCTAAAGTTATTAAAATTAATAAAGAGCTTGACGCCTACGAGTACAACTTGAGAAAAATAAATAAGAAAAAAAAAACACTAGTATTATGAAAGTGAAACTTTGTTGGTGTGTCTATATAATCCTGAAATATCTTTATACAATGGGTTTCAAATAAGGTTTTATTGATTAGTACGGTGCGGTTTGCAGAGAAAACTTATTTGAGTATCAATAACAGTTTTTTTTTTCTTTGTTTTACTGAGTTTTAGTTAAATATATATACTGTTATATATTTTTTTCACAGTCGCAGTTTTTCATAACTAAAACTAGTATAAAAAGTAATAAATGAATCGAAGAGATACGCGTTAGTGTTGTGATAGTGATTGACACTATTTAATGCGTACTCACCATAAAAACCGAAACTAAAACTATATTTAACAATGGGAAACTTAAAATATCAGACCTACAGTATTTTTATTTAAGAAAAATAGCGCCTCATGACAAACTATAGCAATATACTAAATAGTCTCTAACTTGGTTTGGTTACAGTTGGTATACATAATTCTTTTTGCTATTGATTTATCTTACAGTCTTTTAAGATATGGCCTAAGTTTCACTTTTGTCGAAAAGAAAATAAAAGACATGCCAGCAATGTATGTGAAAAGTTTAATTCCCTTTTAATTTTAATATTTTTTTATTTTGCTTACCCTACCCAATTTCTTCGATTTGACAACTATGACGTCACAATATGGTGCAAAATCAATCCTATTCTTATTCGAAATGCAGAAGTATCCTACAATATACTTTTTAGGCCGAGAGTATGTTTTCTTGGAATAATTTTATATTTTCACGCGAGCGAAGCCACTAGTAAAAGTTAGTATATAAAAACTTTCAACTTTTCATAGGTAATATTTTTTTATTATTATTTTTAGATACTCAATTATATATCGTTGGCATGGAAATTCAATACATTTTGATGCTTGTCAATCATTTTAATGAAAACAAATTCAACAATTGAAATCTACCGACATCAAAATGATTGAACTATGATCGAATTACGAAAATCGAGAACAGTTATTTTGGTATAAACATGAACATGGATTTAAATAATAGTCAATTAGTCTATGAATATGAATGAGTAGAATTCACGGAATTTTCTTGTATCTATTCTGGATGCTTGTTAGTACCTAAATTAAATACCGTAAACTTAAAAACTTCAAAGAAGATTAGGCAATTCTGCCTCACTCCCAATAGCGTTAAAATATATATCAAAAGGATCTTTTCAAAGCATATTTTTTTCACTATCTTTCTAGGTTATCGATACGTGAGGAGCTAAAGATCTATAAATATGAGTCTTCAAATCATGTATTTATATTAACTATGTTATTTTGTTTTTTATTTAACTTTAAACTTTTTGCAAAATGCGTGTTATTTCAATGGTTTTGTGAGTTTTTCCATTGGGATATATCTTATGGCTGTTTAGGGTCAACGTTCTTAACTCTAGTTCTCTAAAATAAGATAAGTACCTATCTGTTATATTTAACTAACTCCGAAAACACTAACGCAATTGGCATAAATCGAGTTGTAAGTAAAGATTTTTCTGAAAAAGGTCTTTTCAATCGTATATCTATAGTATATCTTAGAGCTGTTGGGTGTTATAAAATCTTTAACTTCGGTATCCAATCATTTACCTATTAACTCCAAACGGATTTACAGTTGATAATAGTCTTTACAGAAGTAATGATTGGTCCAAAAAAGTTCTTTTAATTATTATTATAATTATCAATCTATTTCTCACGCCAGTAACTATAAGATTTTAACCCGTCTAGAAAAAATCTTAACTTTGGTTTTTAAAATTATTAACCTACTTCGGTTTTTAACTCCAAAGATACTAATAATCGGCAGCTGCCGTATTTTTTGGGGCAAATTCCCATAGTTTATCGCCCATTCTCCTTTATTCACACAAAAGCCCATACTCCAAGTCTGTTTGAAGCACCTCACTGCACGTCAACAGAAAAAAACCCTAACCTAAATAACGACTTATAACTGTAAATTTGATGATACAAGGTGGAGTAGAGTAGGATGGGCATGTCTTGGAGTATGGCTTAAAGTACAACAATTTCACGCAACAAGTACCACATACGTAGATGCCTAGTGCTCACATACAACAATTGTAGATAAGCATCACTCGGGGCTGGTTAGGTACCAAATTGACTTGCAAATTAGGTTTACCAAGTATGTATACAAGGTTAAGTATCTACCTCGGCTCTTAACGCAAATACCTTTTGTTAGGCATCTAAAACACGTCGAACAATATGGAAAACATTTAAAAAACGTGTATCAGGTGCTGCTTTGTGGAAATTTTATTCTTTTTATATTCAAATTCCGATACTGCTAAACCAAAAAAATTTGGGTTCGTAATCAGACTTATTGTTAACGTTACCAATATCGATAGGTAAAAGGTATTTGTATGTAACATATATTTTTAAAGAGTAGGCTGTAAGAGCCTTGTCTCACTGCGGTGTAAAATCAGTTTTATTTTTGAAGTTACGATATATTACCACAAAATGTATGGTTAAATGCATGACTATGCGGTTGCCTGGGTCTCAAGTCTGCTATTAAAATAGTGTCTAGATCAATAGGTCTGGAATAGTAATGGGATCGTGTTGGAATAACGAATTTATAAAAATAGCAGACTTGGGACCCAGTTCAGATGGCAACCAACGTAGTGTTGCATGTATTTCATTCATTTATTTAAACTTTAGGTACAGTAGTGGTAAATAGGTGGACTATTTTCTACCAGACCACTTTTGGATTAAATTAAATATATATATTGTGATACACCTACCACAGTGTAGTGGTAGTAAAAAATATATTTAAAATTATATTGTATCATAAAGTTTAGGTACCTTCAATAATAAAATACTAATACGCTAAAATAATAAACAAAGAAATACAATATTTTCCTGGCTGTGCAAACTGGTAACCACATGGCGTCCCCAACAAACTGTTGCTTCAGTATTTTCGCCGATAGCCGCTTTGAAACATTTCAGTAGTACAACAAAATAAATGAAATGTAGTAGATAGTTTCACATTACCAACACCACAGTAAAAATTAGTGTTTAAAATGTTCAAATATTTTCTTTGTATGACGTGCTTAACATATCAGTGGCAGGATTAAAAACAAACCCTACTATTTATTTTAAAATTCACGCATGAACTATTTAATTTGTTATTCATGTTGTAATGATGGCTTTCAGGTGGATGGATTTCAACAGTTTCTGACAAGTTAATCATTGGCTTGCGCAAAACTGTAAAAGGATTTCAGCTCGATTAAATCTATTGTACCTACTGGTCGTCATTTTGTTTTGGCTGGGATATTAATTAATCAAGCTTATTCTTCCAACACCATTTTGATTAAAAGCCCAAAGCTTTGTGTTTGAGTGAGCCTCAGGGATCTAATTACCTATTCAATCCTGTGTATTTTGTCAGTCATTGTTTCAACAAATAAACTGTTCATATTTCGTTGTTGATAATCGGAATACCACATTGTTATTTTAGAGTGGAAAATACCCGCTCTAGGATGGAGTGAAAGGGCGTGTCCCAAGGGCGTGACCAGACGGACAGACTTTAATTTTTAAAACATTTTTTTTTTTTTAATTATCGTTATTCACAATCTTTATATTTGCAAGGCTTCTATTTTTATACCTTTTGACTTTTTTAATTTTTGAATAAATTATGAAGTGTAAAAGTCCATGCAAAATAGCAGATATTCAGAGGTCTTTACTGGATTAATTTTACACAAATTTATAAATTGATTTCAATAGAAGCCTGGATAGTATCCACAAGATACTGTTTTTTCTAAATATCTAATAAAAATGTGTCATAACGTCATAATCGCGTAAGAGCGTATGAAAAACAGTGAAAATGTATGTCGGATTGCATCCCCCCTTAATTGCCCCCACCAACTGTGTTCCCACGTTGTCGTCGTGGTGGGGCTTGCGTGTCTCTGTGATCTTGAGGGCTATGCCGGTAGAGCTACTCATGCCGGAAGGCCTCAAGTGAGGGACCAGACCAAGAGGAACACACACAAGGCGGAGTCCAGACGGACCGCCACGGAGGGTGCGCTGTCCAGAAGCATCGGCACTAACAGCTGTTGGTGCTTTTGGATAGTGGTTTTGGAAAGTGGGTTCGCCTCTGGTATGTGTCTGCATATCAGACATGACCATGATGGCGAACGTGTTTATTGGGGACCCCACCCCATTGACAAAAAGGCAAAGCTGTGGCCAGCACCAATATGAGCGCGAGTAGTAAAAAGATAACTACCCCAGGAGGGTACCTGCATGCAGGAGAACCCCTCCCCGAGCAGAGTTCGGGCTGCCCCTCGTATTCTGGGGGGGGCAACTACCGCCTCGGGTCTTCGGACCCTGTACCGTCCTCGTTGGACGCATTGAGCCAGGGTGGCTCACCTGCCGGCGACGTGGAGTCCCTGGGACCCGTTCCTAGCACGTCCGTAGCGCCGGCAAGTACAGAACAGGTCGGCAGGAGCTCCGGCCTTAAGGAGGTGAGTGGATATGCGGTGTCAGACTCCGATACCGCATCTTCGCTCACTTCGGAGAGAATGGGGGTTGAAAAAACCTCGTCCAGGAGGGATCAGTTCCTCCGAAAGCGCCCCATGTCAGGAGAAGGCGAGAGGTCGTCTTCCGACGAAGTTTCAGCCCGCAAAATATCTACCGCTAGGCGGGGGGCGGGCCGCAAGTCGGGGAAGGGGAGGGGGTTCACTGCCCAGGAGGCGGCCCGCCAATCTCTAGAACTCGCTAAGGAAGGGCGTCATCCTAGGGCGATCACCGGTAGGGCTAGCCCTTTGGAGCCAGAGCCTTCTGGCAGCGAGTCAGACGGCATGAAGGAGGCAGTGGCCAACTTCACAGAGGTCGTGGCTGACGCTTTAACAAGCGTCGCACAGAAAAGGGAGAAGTCCTCCAAGGGGAGGGCCAAAACCCAAGCCACGATCTCAATCGCGAAGGCCCTTGAGACCGTCATAGAGACCCTCAAAAAGTCCCTCAACAAGAAGATTGAGGGGCTCGAGGCGGACCTGGCCGATCTTCGAGGGGCTGATCCCGAGGTGGCGCCAAAAGGGGGGCGTAAGCAAGGGCAATGCAAGTCCCAGCCCCAGCCCCAGCCGGAGAGTGAGATGCTGAACCTGCTGCGGCAAGAGCTGGCTGCCTTCCGGCAGCAACAGCAGCAGCAGCAGCAGCAGTTTCAGCAGCGGGTGCAGCAGCAGTTTTCCGTTCTGGAGGGCATCGTGCTGCGCCCACCGCTCGCGGCCTCCGGCCAACAGAAGGTAGCATCGTACGCCGCCGCCGCCGCCGCCGTAGTCACAGCAGCTGCGCCTAAGCCGGGCCCGTCGGGGCAAACCAAACGCGGGCCCACAATGGTGTCAGAGCCCACGAGGCCAGCCCCGGCGGCTAAGCAGCAGCAGCAGGAGAAGCCTGCCCCTCCTAGAAAAGGCAAGGCTGCTAAGGAGGCAAAATCTTCTGCCGCGGCAGCGCGCCGTCCACCCCCGCTACCCCAACCTTTAGAATCTCCGGCCGACGCCGAGTGGCAAGTCGTCGGAGAGTAGAAAAGGGCGGGCAAGGTGGCAAGGGCGGCCAAGAAGCGGAAAAGGCAGCGGCAGCGTCATAAGAGGGCCCTTGCGGCAAGGCTTCGCGCCCCGGCATCCGCAGCTGTAGTTATCACGCTACAGCCGGCTGCGGAAAAGAAGGGCGTGACCTACGGCAAGGTCATCTCTAAAGCGAGGCAGGCGGTGGACCTCACCGAGCTCGGTATCGCCGGGGGCTTCCGGATGCGGCATACCGCGACCGGGGCCCTTATGTTGGAGGTCCCCGGGGCGAACAGTGGCCCCACCGCAGACGCCCTGGCAGACAAAATCAGGGCGTCCTTAGACGCGGAGGAGGCCCGAGTGTCCAGGCCCACAAAGTGCGTTGACATGCGCATTATGGGCCTGGACGACTCCGTGACGGTGGATGAGGTTGTGGCCGCCGTCGTCAAGACGGGAGGGTGCTTTACCGACCAGGTCCGGGCAGGCCCCATCCGTGCTGATAGCACGGGCATGGGGGCAGTGACGGTGAGTTGCCCCGTGTCGGCGGCCAAGAACATCACCGAGGAGGGCCGACGGCTTTTGGTGGGCTGGGTCTCCGCGCGGGTAAAACTGCTGGAGCCCAGATCTCTGCGGTGTTACCGCTGCCACGTGGGACACCACGTGGGGGCCTATTGCGCAGCAGAGGTTGATCGCAGTGACCGCTGCTTTCAGTGCGGTCAGCCCGGTCACAAAGCCGTCACTTGCAGTGCAGCGCCGCATTGCTACGCATGTGCGGCGGCAGGTAAGCCGGCCGATCACCGGGCTGGGGGCAGGTCCTGCGATCCCCCCACCATGGCCAAGGGCAAGGCCCCGAGGCCCATTCCAGCGGATGTTCTCTCTGCTGCGGCCGCCAAGTTAGCCACCACCGCTATCGCTTCCGCAGACGCCGCCACTGCAACCACCGCAGCTGTGCCCTCACAGGGGGCTCGAGAGGAGACTATAATGGACTGCCAATAATGGCTCCATTACGTCTCCTCCAGGCGAACATCAACCACTGCGCCCCCGCTCAGGATCTGTTGCTCCAGAGCATGGCGCAGTGGTCGATCAACATCGCCATTGTCTCTGAGCCGTACTATGTCCTACCCAGGGCTGACTGGGTGCAGGACCTGAACGGCTCGGTGACCTTAATTTCATCGGCCGCCGCCGGTACCCCGTCCCTCGAGGGTATCAAGAGAGGACAGGGTTGCGTGGCAGCACGGTTCGGGGAGATGGCTGTGGTCGGGGTGTACCTCTCCCCGAATAAAACTCTCGCTGAACTCCACAACTCCCTTATCGAGTTGAACGCCGTCATCGCTGGGTTTGGATCCCTCCCCGTGGTCGTTTGCGGGGACTTCAATGCCAAGAACTTGGCTTGGGGTTCCCGGTTCACGAACCAGCGGGGTCGGATGGTGGAGGACTGGGCACTGGAGACAGGCCTGGTCGTCCTAAACCGGGGTTCTGTCCCCACGTGTGTGCGGATGCGGGGCGAGTCAGTGGTGGATATTTCGTTTGCCAGCCCCGCTCTGTCGCCGCGTGTCGTCGACTGGCGCGTCATGGAGGGGGTGGAGACGTTCTCAGACCACCGCTACATCCGGTTTGACGTCTCCACCCAGACCCCGACCGCGCCGGTCCAACAGACCCCGTGTGGTCTACGGTGGGCGCTGAAGCAGCTGGACCGGGAGCTTCTCCTGGAAGCCGCGATGGTACAGGCCTGGGTGCAAGCACCGGACAGGCCTGTCGACATCGACGTCGAGGCAGAAGGGCTCCGGGAGGCCATGTCACAAATCTGCGACGTGGCAATGCCCCGAGTCCGGCAAGAACGTGCTCGGCGCCAGGTGTACTGGTGGTCGCCGGAGATTGCTGCACTGCGTAGTGCGTGCAATACCGCGCGGCGCCGGTACGCCAGACATCGCAGGCGCCGCATCCGCCCGCCGGATGCAGAGGCTAGAGAGGCGGAGCTGTACGAGGGATACAGAGCGGCAAAGCGCACCCTCCGAGCGGAGATAAAGCGGGCCAAATTGGAGGCCCGCAACGTGTGGCTGGGGACTCTAAACGGAGACCCATGGGGACGCCCCTACAAGTTGGTGCGAGACAAGCTCCGCCCTTGGGCTCCCCCGCTGACGCAGAGTCTCCGGCCCCAGCTTGTGGAGGGTGTGGTGAGCGGTCTGTTCCCCGCGCGAGGAGAACACTCTCCCCCGCCCATGGCTCCGCCACCTGCGGTGTCCGATGTGGACCACGACGGCGACGGCGACGACAATGTTCCAGAGGTGACCGAGGTAGAGATGAGTGTGGCGGTACGAAGGCTGAATGCCAAGAATACCGCCCCAGGACCCGACGGCTTGCCTGGAAAAGCCTGGGTCCTGGCCATGGAGGAACTCGGTCCTCGACTAAGGGGGCTCTTAAGCGCATGCTTGGAGAGGGGCCAGTTCCCACTTCGCTGGAAGACGGGGAAACTGGTCCTCATCGCGAAGCAGGGGCGCCCTGCGGACTCACCGTCTGCGTACCGGCCCATCGTGCTGCTCGACGAGGTGGGCAAGCTCTTTGAAAGAGTTATTGCAGACCGCCTCGTCGCGCACCTAGCACGTGTGGGGCCGGATCTGGCGGACGGCCAGTTCGGCTTTCGCAGGGGACGCTCCACGGTGGACGCTATCATGCGCGTGCGAGCCCTCACGACGGGGGATGCGGTATCCCAGGGCAGGTGTGTCTTGGCGGTGTCTTTGGATATCGCCAACGCCTTCAATTCCCTGCCCTGGAGTAGCATTAGGAGGGCACTCAGGTATCACCGGGTGCCCGACTACCTCTGTCGTGTGATCGAGGCCTACCTGACGGACAGATTCATCATCTACCCCGGTCACCAGGGAGAGTGGAAACGGCGAGAGATGTCGTGCGGTGTTCCGCAGGGATCGGTACTAGGACCGCCCTTGTGGAACATCGGGTACGACTGCGTGCTGCGCGGCGACCTCCCTGACGGCGTTAGCGTCGTCTGTTACGCGGACGACACGCTGGTTCTGGCGCAGGGAGAGTCGTACCAGGCGGCGGTCGAACTAGCGACACGCGGGGTTGCGATAGTCGTGGAGAGGATCCAGCAGTTGGGACTCGAGGTGGCACTGCACAAGTCCGAGGCCATGTGCTTTCACGGCCCTCGGAATGCGCCACCACCGGGTTCCCAAATAACGGTAGGAGGAGTTCACATCGGCGTCGGGTCGACGATGAAGTACCTGGGACTCGTCCTCGACAGCCGATGGAATTTCGAAGAGCACTTCCGACGTCTGGCTCCCAAACTGGATCGGACTGGGGCTGCCCTTAAGCGGCTTCTGCCTAACCTAGGGGGTCCAGACGCCTCCTGCCGGAGGCTCTACGCAGGAATCGTTAGGTCCATGGCCCTTTATGGGGCGCCGGTATGGGCGCCGTCGCTGCGAAAACGACCGGTGGCCAAGCTGAACGCATGCCAGAGGGTCATGGCCATCCGAATGGTGCGGGGATATCGCACGGTTTCCTGCGAAGCGGCGAGCCTCCTTGCTGGCCAGCCACCATGGTATCTGGAAGCAACAGTCCTTGCACGCATGTACGATCTGCGCGTGGAGATGCAACGCCGGAGCGAAACTTCGCTGCCGCGCCAAGTTGCGGCATGGCGGGAAGAACTCCGGCGGGATATCATGGTGGAATGGCGACAGAGACTATCGCAACCCAGTGCTGGGCACGCCACAATTATGGCGGTGAGTGCCCTCTTTGAGGAATGGCTGGAGAGACCACATGGCGTCCTTACCTACCGCATGACGCAGGTCCTCACCGGACATGGTAAGTTCGGGAGGTTCCTGCACCGAATTCGTGCGGAAGACACGCCCGGGTGTCGCCACTGTGTGGAACGCCCAGAGGACACGGTGGAGCATACGGTGGAGGTGTGCCCCGCTTGGGCAGAGCAACGCCGTGTCCTCGTGGGGGCGATCGGCGGCAGTGATCTCTCGCGCCGGGCATTGGTACAGGCCATGGTCCGGAGTGAGGAGGAGTGCTAGCAAAGGAGGCGGCCGATCGCGTGAGGCAACAGCAACGGTCCTCACGCCCCAACCGCCGCCGGGATTCCGATCCCGATTTCCGGCCACCGTAGGCGCAGGCTTGCGGACGGCGAGCAATGGGTGGCTCGCCGTCCGACCGTCCGGTGACTGTCCGGACCGAGCCCAAGTCGTCGACGGCGCGTATTGTTCCACGCGCGCCTCAGGGTGATGTCAGTAAATCGTAGGGGCCCAGCAGGGTCGAAGCCTACTGGGGCCACGGGTAGTGTGAAAGCGAAGCCCGGGGCCCCGGGATGAAGGCAAAGAGGGAACAGGAGTGGGTTTTTAGTCAGTAAAAGTCTGACACTATCTCCCGCTCCGCCCAACAGCGGGGGTTGTCATTGGATGATTTTCCCACCTTAAAAAAAAAAAAAAAAAAAAAAAAACCCCTTAATTGCGCGATGCAGGATTAGTTCTTATATGAACATAGGTAGATGTCGCTACACACAAATCAGATTATAGAACAAAGAACACAGAATAAAAAACAAATCAATAAAGATAATAGTGACTATTTTACACTCCTTATTCTTGACTTAAACAAACGCCTCATAACAACCAATCCTGGCAACTTGCCAAAGAAACTTAAGTCACTAATAAAAAAAAAAAAATTAAAAAGACATTCCGAGTAATTTATTTTCTCAACTTAAAAATACTTGAAAAACTACTTCTAGTTATTAGTAACGTCCAGGACCTTTAATATTTAAATTGCTTAAAAACACAGCTATCTTTACTTTAACTTTAGGGTCGATTTTTCAATAGTCACCAAACTAACTAACAACTAACTAACTAGTAGTAATAATAGTAGTAGTTAACTTTTAACAGAGGAATAATAGCTGTTGGACATATTTTCTATGCAAAACATTCTTCAGTTAAAAGCTATCGGACTATTGAAAAATTGGTCCGTAGTCCTACGTAATCAAAAATTTATTAAACAACAGTTTTTTTTTCATTATTTCAAAGTTGAACACTCATTGACCAATATCGAAAAATCGAAATCATTAAGTAGTTCAAATCATTCAAAAGATGATATTCTGTTAAAAACACAGTAAGACACTACACTAGAAATACCTAATTTACAGTGATCGAATCATCGCAAGGAAACCTGAACTCAATGGCCTGAAATCACTATCAGGCACTGATCAATACTCGTGTCTTTAGTATTTGAGACGAAATTACAATTGAAGTAGGTCTGTATTTGGCCTGCGGTATAACAAAGCTATCTTACCTCGCTGAGGATAAGGACAAGTATTCAGAGTTGATGGACAAATTTAATAATGCCTAACGGACAACTGACAGCTGATAAAGAACTAAGTTTCCTCTTTAAAAACATGATTAATAAAGTACGTCGTATGGCTATATTATCCATAGGAATAGGGAAAGAGGCATGTCGTCTAACATATCATTTATTTAGTTTTATTAATTACAGACATACCCGTACCTACATACTGAGCTATCATTACAGAAATCCAATATGACAGTTTAGAAAAAATATAAATTACAATAAATAATAACATAATACCGTTCTTAATAATATAATACAATTATTTCTAAGAATTATTTTAATTTTATTATTATGATAAAAATTATGTTCCTTTATGATATCTGGCCTTGGATTCCGAGCTCTCAGAGATACAAAAAACGTTATAACGAATTAAAACCTAGAACACATACTAAGTCTGCCTCGTTTTACTCAAACGCGATAAAGTCCATCGAAATGACGACTTGGAAAACATAAAGATTAGGTATTATTCGTCTTTAGCAAACTTATTTCCTCCACGTAACATTATCGACGACAAATCGCTTCAAGCTGTCGTTCCGGAAAACTATTTATTGCAAATAAAACTGAAACGATCGCTCGTCTGTTCACCTTATTGGTTCGTGTGATAACTGCCAATCTGTTTGGCAAAATGCCCATTAAGACAATGCAATGAACGAGGTTAATTACGAGAAGACTAAGATAACTGTCAACAAACACTGTTCTCCTATTCGTTTAATAAATATAACATTAATTTAGAAAATTTTCCACTACTATCTACGTCTTAACGTCAAACAACCAGATTTTTATTGGTGTTAGTGGAGACAGAATAGAATGTGGTGAACATTGCTTTCGAGGCGCTGAAATTGTTTGCATAAGGTTACAGGCAAAATTGGAATGTAAAACAAATTGCGACACCAGAGAACTAAATAAGAATCTTATAATTGAATATTGTGAAGGCAGAAATATAATGAAAGGCTTCGCGTTCTTCAATCTACGGTTTATTTTTGGAAGCACTATTTATAAAAACTTTACCTCCATCTCAGAGGCTTCACGGCCGACATAACTTCATTAACATTAGAAAACAATTTCCTTTTCTTCATATCAAATATAAACACATATTATATATAAAGCATAAACCTAAAATTAAGTGGTATCATTATCTTGCCAGTTTGCAAGTTAATAAGAGCAACAGCAGTAGGTATGCAACTACGACAACTAGCAGTGTGCACGCGTATAATTATGGCGGTAAGTCCCCTCTTTGAGGAGTGGCTGGAAAAACCTCACGGCGTCATCGGAGATGGTAAGTTTGGGAGGTTCCTGTACCGGATTCGTGCAGAAGAAACGTCTGGGTGCCACCATTGTGTGGAACGCCCGGAGGACACGGTGGAGCCTACGGTAGAGGTGTGCCCCGCCTAGGCAGAGCACCGCCGTGTCTTAGTGGGGGTGATCGGCGGCAGCCATCTCTCGCGCCGAGTCTTGGTGCATGCCATGTTCCGGAGCGGGGAGGAGTGGCAGGTTGCCGCCTCCTTCTGCGAAGCAGTAATGCTTGCAAAAGAGGCGGCCGATCCCGTGAGGCAGCGGTCCTCACGTCCCAACCGACGCCGGGATTCCGATACCGATTTCCGGCCACCGTAGGCGCGGGCTTGCGTGACGGCGAGCAATGGGTGGCTTGCCGTCCGACCGTCCGGTAACCGTCCGGACCAAGCCCAAGTCGACAACGGCGCGTGCTGTTCCACGCGCGCCTCAAGGAGATGTCAGCAACTGTAGGGGCCCAGCAGGGTCGAAGCCTACTGGGGCCAAGGGTCTGATTCTGAAAGGAAGACTCGGCCCTGGTACGAAAGGCAACGAAGGAACAGGAATGGGTTTTTAGTCAGTAAAAGTTTGACACTATCTCCCGCCCCGCCCAAGAGCGGGGGATGTCATGAGATGATTTTCCCAACGAAAAAAATAAAAAAATAAATAGAGGTATGTTTTTGGCAAACTGAAGCTAAAATCAGAATATACACGCTCTTAAAAAACGCGTGCAAGAAATGAGGTGAGTAGGTATGAGTATGGTGAATGTCTTACCATGCTGCGGCGTCGAGCGCGAAGTGTTGCTCCGTCTCATTGAATGTCATGCTCTGCTAAAAGACGATATGTCTCGATAATTTCTCTGGCTTACTGCAACAAAAATACCATTTTGAATATTAAACAGAAACCTGACTATATCAGAAATCAAAACGTTTATTTCAAATAGATCAATTACAGGCACTTTTGAATTGTCAAAATGTCGGTCAGTCAAAAAAAAAAAAGTGAAGCTAAAATGCACGTTCCAAATCGTAGATCTCTATGGAGAAGAACGTGCAAGAAACTCTATGGACACATTTCTTGTCGCTACTAATGTGTGAGCACAATGTAGATAAGTAAGAATAAATAAAAAAAAAAACTGTTAAAAAATATAAATTTCATAAATAATAAATAGAATAACATGTAGGCACCGGTTGGACGACTAGTAAGAAATGTACAAGTCTGCTCAGCAACTTTTTTATACATAACTTTTACCCACACTCCGTGCTCCTGCAATATGTAACTGACTAACTATCTAACTGTAGGCAATACAAATATTTGTTCTGAGCAGGTATCGAACCTACGACACAACGTAGCAGCCAAATGCTCAACCACAGTGCCAACCATTCCGTCATTGCAGCAAAGGGAAAAGCGTAATATATTTAAAAAATATTTCAACACTAATTATAATAATAAAAATAATATTTTTTTTATGAGCTTTATAAAAAAATTATGATGAGTGACATCGTCTAAGCATAAATCACTCCATTGTGGCTTTCATAAAAGGTGAGTCATAAGGACAGACAGCCATGTTCATCAATAACATATAATTATACTCCGATTACAACTCAATAAGCACCCCCTCAAGTGCTTATTAAGTTGCAATCGTAAGCCCGTGATGAGTCTAATGTGTACACGCGAGGATTAAAAAAAAAAAACAAAAAAATACTTTGTTTTAACATTTAAATTTTAACATTTCATTGTATGTAATTTAATGATATATATATATTGTCTGTATGTAATTATGTAACTAAAATGAGTCTTTGTACTCGAAATAAATAGATAATAAAAAACTGGGCAAGTGCGAGCCGGACTCGCGCACTGGGGGTTCCGTATAAACGTAAAAGGTAAATTGCGGTTTACGATTTATGACGTATTAAAAAACCTACTAATAGTTTTATCATTCTCTTATTTTAGAAGTTACGGGGGGGGGGGGACAGACAGACACATTTTACCATTTTGGAAGTGTCTCTCGCGCATACTATTTGAGTTTCAGTTCTGTATGTATGGGAAACCCCCAAAATTTTTTGTTTTTCTATTTTTTGTGAAAATCTTAATGCGGTTCACATAATACATCTACTTACCAAGTTTCAACAGTATAGCTCTTATAGTTTCGGAAAACAGTGTCTGTGAACATACGGACAGACACAAGACGAATCTATAAGGGTTCCGTTTTTTGCCATTTGGCTACGGAGCCCTAAATAGAAGGGTACGGAACCCCAAAATTTGAGCAGATTACCGCATACGTCAGACATTCATTTATCATTATGTACGAGATTACCATTCTGTGCTATTTCTTTCAATGGAGTGTCAGTGGTTGATCAAAGGAAAGTCATAATGACGCCATTATATTAGTAGATTACCAAACTTGTCAAAATCAACAATTATGAAATCAATGATAGACCATTCTGACACTATTATTATAGCAGACTTGAGGCCCAGGTTTACTGGTTGAAACTTAATACTGTAGATACTCTTTCATCAGGACCTCTTTAGGTGTCTTATGAAGTAATGGCATATTGAGAATAAGAAAAAATTAAATACTAATTTTAGTTCAAGAATAAAATAATACGGTACTAATTTCATTTTACTTCAATATAATAATTATTGAAAAAAACTTATCGGTAGATAACAGACGAATATATAAAGGCTAAAGTTTGTTTATATGTACCTGTTTATGTATCGTTATATGTTCGTTACTCCTTTTTGCTCAAACAACTGAATGTAGTTAAATTACATTTCGCACATGGGTAGACCATGTCCTCGAATTGGACATTCTACTGGGTTATAATTTTCGACTTTCACATTGCGAAGCCGTTGGCAGTAGCTAGTTTATAATATATTTTCAATAAGTTAACTGAATTAGTAACTATTGTGACATCTAAAGAGGTCATTGGCAAGATTTTACTTTCTTCACCTACTCCTACAAACAAAAAAAAAAATTGGCTTTTATAAACATCGATCGTTTGATAACAGTTGCCATTTTTATAGCAGCCAATCAACGACCTTACAGCCACTAGACGTCTAATAACAGGCGGCGCATGACTGTCAACATATATGACTTATAGATCTGATTTAGGACGCCACGAATAATTTCCAAATAGTCTCGACCACTTCTCTGAACCGTACACGCCCGCGATATTTAATAAAAAAAATGTAAAGTAAATGTAACAATGGCCCCTTGTTCCATACTTCAGTGTGGTAACAACAGCCAGACTTCGCGTATTTGAAAATATGGCATAACATTTCATCGGTAAGTAAATTATATTGATTTTCTGATATTATTTATCCGAGTTCAACTTACTGAACAACTGTTAACTGTCTGTTAACTGGTCATAACTGTAGGTTTGAACCAAACTAATGATGAAACAATTCTTATGACCACCTCTGTTATCGATAAAGTAAAAAACCTATTTACTATTTATACGATCTTTTTTTACTTACTATAAAGACTACGTAATAGGACGGAATTTACTTGTGAATCGGTTATTGATTTTAGGTACCTGAAAGATCCTGATTTTATTATTACCTGATTGTATTAAAAGGAGAGCAATTATAATTTTTTTTACCACCATAATAATTTAATGTACCTATGTTGTTTTTATAAATAGAGAGGATTTTTTTGAATTTTTTTTTTTTTCAAATTATAGATATATACATAAATTATATTATATCGTCGTATCCTACAAATACTGCCCTAACGAACATAGAGGCTTTCTTTTTTTATTGCATAATCTAATTCTGCTCATCGTACCGCATAAAACCAGTTCAACAAAACAATTTAATACGGTACAGATTATCAAATAAGGATTTCTAAAAAGTCACAATTTTAAGCACTACGTTTTCATCGAAGAAAAAAGTTATAATCACCGTCGCGCCCTCTTTCTTCGCGAGTAGTGGGGTTGCGCGGCGCGGAGTGAGCACACTAGCGCCGCTCGGTCACTAGTCGGCGGAACGCGTTTTGTTAAATTGTATTATTGAATAAGTTCAAATATCATGACATCAACGAGTTTGTACATAATTAAGTAATTCTAATTACATAATACGAAGTAAGTATGCGACTTGAGCAATAAGTTACATTATGCCTTTTATCTGCGGAAGAATAAAAAACAAAAACATTTTGAAACATAGAAGAAAGACACAAACGTAATTAGGCCTGCGTCTCGCAATATAGCCATTCTGTTTTTTTTTCTATGTACCCAATATTGAAAATTGATTAACAACAGAGAATAAGGATTTAAGGGCCAAAATGTTTTTAAAATATAAAGATAATTTATTGAAAATAATCCTAGCCGAATCTTAAGATATCAATACACATTATATGAAATCACTAATACATAATTGTTTAATTTAATTAAACACAAAAAAGTGTCTCCTGAAAAGTTGCTATTATGCAGTTATTCGTAGGATACGATGATATATATTATACCACTTAAAATTTATTAATAACATTAAGTATGTACATTCAATGTTGAAATAATATCAAGAACTAAGAAGAACCAATTAATAATTGTACGAAATATTGTTGTTGAACGTTGTACAACGCAATACCCCGCTCCCCCGTACCTCGGCTAATTGACAGATTTGTTTGGGTGCGCTAGATCAAGCATGAGGCGTCTAGTGGCTCTAAGGTCGTTGCAACCAATTAATGCCAAGCTTAACGTTTGTAACACATGTTTTGAGTCAAAATGATTAATGTTTTGTTTCCATCGTTTCCATTCCGAGTTTAGCTGTGAAACAATTTTAATCACAAGGAAGATATTAAGCGGCGTTTGAAACTCTTAACTTAAGTTTCAGAAGACATTTAACAATGAGAACATACATTATATTATGTGAAATAATTGAATGGCAAATGGAAACAAAATATGAGTTACGAATGCTTTATGTAAATATAATTTAAAATGTTATTCAAGAAAGATTGATGATGTAATATCTCTTGTTTAGGTAATATCTTTATTTATAAAAGATATTGTCGCTTTATTGATGTCTTTAGCAAAATTTTGCGCCAGTCGTTTAAGACAAACTCTGTTTTAGATTTTTCACAAGCATATCGCTTCCTAGGGATTCCATGAACCTGCCGAAAAAATTACCGTGGCCCTAGAAAGCTAATGGCAACTGATTTTTACACCCACCTGTGTTCCTACACAGGTAGGTTTTAGTCAGTGTAAGTCTGACACACGCTATCGTTCCACCCTAGAGCGGGTGGGCACGCCACAATTATGGCGGTAAGTCCCCTCTTTGAGGCGTGGTTGGAAAGACCTCACGGCGTCCTCACCTACCGTATGACGCAGGTTCTCACCGAACACGGTAAGTTCGGGAAGTTCCTGCACCGGATTCGTGCGGAAGCGACGCCCGGGTGTCGCCACTGTGTGGACCGCCCGGAGGACACGGTGGAGCATACGGTGGAGGTGTGCCCCGCTTGGGCAGAGCAACGCCGTGTCCTCGTGGGGGCGATCGGTGGCGGCGATCTCTCGCGTCGGGCCTTGGTACAGGCCATGGTCCGTAGCGAGGAGGAGTGGCAGGCGGTCGCTTCCTTCTGCGAAGCAGTAATGCTAGCAAAGGAGGCGGCCGATCGCGTGAGGCAACGGTCCTCACGTCCAAATCGCCGCCGGGATTCCGATCCCGATTTCCGGCCACCGTAGGCGCGGGCTTGCGGACGGCGAGCAATGGGTAGCCCGCCGTCCGACCGTCCGGTAACCGTCCGGACCGAGTCCAAGTCGTCGACGGCGCGTATTGTTCCACGCGCGCCTCAGGGAGATGTCAGCAAATCGTAGGGGCCCAGCAGAGTCGAAGCCTACTGGGGCCATGGGTAGTGTGAAAACGAAACCCGGGGTCCTGGGACGAAGGCAACGAAGGAACAGGAGTGGGTTTTTAGTCAGTAAAAGTCTGACACTATCTCCCGCCCCACCCAAGGGCGGGGGATGTCATAAGATGATTTTCACACAGAAAAAAAAAAAACCCTAGAGCGGGAGAAGTCATTTAATGAATTCCCATCTCAGAGCCCAAGTCGTCGACGGCGCGTACTGTTCCACGCGCGCCTCAAGGAGATATTAGCAAATCGTAGGGGCCCAGCAGGGTCGAAGCCTACTGGGGCCATGGGTAGTGTGAAAACAAAACGAGGGGCCCTGGGACGAAGGCAACGAAGGAACAGGAGTGGGTTTTAAGTCAGAAAAAGTCTGACACTATCTCCCGCTCCGCCCCAAGAGCGAGATTTGTCATAAAATGATTTTCCCACCAAATAAAAAAAAAGCTCATAAAAAATTATAAGGGATTTGATGAAGCCATTATCAAGCTCATTACATGGTAAAACGAACGCTGAAATAGAACTAAGTATAAAACCGAACCAAACACGTGATATCACCATTAACATGACATGAACGCCCAAAGGTTAAGGTTCCTAGAAATAAAAAACTAGCATTCTTTTCACTGTTTCAGGAACAATATTTGCCTTTTTGATTACATCACTGTGACAAAATCAGGCCTGATATTTAAAAACAGTTGTAAAAGCTAATCACTTCAAGCCTGGCTAAAATGTTTGCTCTTGTTTTGTTTGCTTTTTTTAAAATAGTTGGTTATAATTAAATAGTTGTCTCGGAAAATTTATTCCAAATGGCATAATTTAACACAAAATTTGGTCTATTAGAATAAAACAACAATTCCACTGACCCGTCAGTTTCACAAAACCTAATTAGACTTCAGTGTTTTAGATTATTATACTACGAAACTTTACTAAAAGGATAAACATGATAGTCATAGTCATTATAAGGGCCCCGCATGTGTGGTTTATTTGCTCCAATACCCGCTGGGGTTTTGGAGTACAGACTGCTGTGCCTAAGCTTATTTATGCCTTATTAGTCAGACTTAAAATAGATCCCGTATAATGAATTTGTTGTTTTACGAAGAAAGTCGGAAGATAAATAGCGAAGCAGTAAAACGGTGGCAAAGTTATTATCCTATAACTTTGCCTTTATTATTATATTACAAAGTATTGAACTTGGAAATATAGATAGAAAAACCATTGACACAACAATTAAGCAGTTTGTAAGCAAAATATTCTTTCGAAGTCAAGAGATTATCTCAAATCGAAAGTAAGAAACAAAAGTATCAAGTTATGTTCCAGTTATACAACTGAAGCTTACGTTTATCTATAATCTCTTTTCATCAATTTGTTAATATTTATTTACTAATAATTTCATTTCACATTTTGCCACTTATTTTTTTTTTTCAAGATGGGAAATTATGGAATAACAGCTCCCGTTCTGTTCAGTGAGTTTTAGACTTTTATTGACTAATTCCCACCTGTATTCCTTCAGTCGCCTGCGATCTAAAGCCACGGTATCTCTTTTGAACAATCCTACAGCCCACATTTTGCCACTTGAGTACTCTAAACTACTAGAAGTTTATCGTACGGAATGGATTAACTTAAACTTAATCATTAGCATTAATGGAACAATTAAGATTGTTTTTATAAAATATCATCAATTGCTGTAATAAAATTAATAAAGTACGGAACATGAATAAATCGAATCCTTTGGAAAGCTTTTAACATCGGTATTGACTTTTAATCGATGAGGCTCATGGGTTTTGGTAATCCCCGAAGTGAGAAAATCGCGGAAGCTCGCAATTTATCGGATATTCGGATTTCAGTGACCAATCATTTCATTTTTCGCCAAAAATACGTTGTAATCGTTATTTTTTTTTTAATAAATGTAAGTTTGTATTCTGAAGGAACATTAATAAGTGTAGCAAACCAAATTTGGCACAGATACTGCCAAGTTATCAGTAACTTTATGTTTATCTTTTTACTGCCTAAAACAAAAATGTGTCCCATTGAAAATTAATTATTAATCTCATTTTCTACGAACATTATTAATAGTCGGACCTAATCAGAATTCCAATACACACAAGAATTCTTCAGCATTATATTATCAAATATATTCACAGGAAAGCAATCAATCCTTTGTGAGTAGGTGCAAAATTTAATTCAGTCCTAACCGCTGTCATGTGCAGTTCGATAAAATAAACAAAGCACTGTCGAGTAGAAATATAAAAGAATGGACATTATACAACCTATTATATATATACAGTGAACCCCCGGTAATCCGGCCCCTATCTAATCCGGCACCCCCTGTAATCCGACATGGTCTATTATTTATTATTGAATATTTTTTTGATAATATGTATGTACATTTGTTTGTACACATTTATTTCCTAATGTAAAGTTATTGCATATTTTTTGTAAGTTCTATAGCATTAATGACGTTAATTTTATAATAAAACGTAAGCTCTCTATTGTGTTGTTTAATTTACTAAATTTGACATATATAATGAAGTATGATTTGTACTTCAGAGTTCATATATATAATATAAAAAATCTTATCGTTGGATCTGTAATTTGTCGGATTACAAGGTACTCTTTTGTAAAAAAATTCGGACTATAGGGGGTATAAGACAGTACTCTATAATCTGACAAATTCGATAGTTCGACACTGCCCTGCAAAATGTTTGTTGGACTACCGGGGGTCCACTGTATATACTTTTATGTTTCGTGGGTTTGTGCCCTTGACATAACCAAGAAAGCATTGGAAAAATTAATTATTCTAGTCTCTGATTATCTTCCACGCGATGTTATCACGGAAATGACTGAATGGATTTAATTACAGCCTTACTTAGGTACCTACTTACCAGAAAAAGATTTGTTCATTTCTAACTTCTTCATGTCTGTTGATGTTGCTGCTTTTGATGTCCAACACCAGCATAACACCATTCGGAAGTAGATTCGAAATCTGTAGACAGACAAGAAAATAAATGTTTATTTTTGAGGGTCCTTTTTCACTTGCCTATCGTCAACATCGAGCATGGTTTAGAAGCTTGTAACTTCATCGAACGCAATTCAACACGATGTTTGACGAAAAGGCAACGCGAAAAAAGAGAGACAACGCCTGAAAACTCTGTTAGCATTCGGTAATTCCGTGATTTACTCGAAAATTTTACAAAACTTGTACCAGGAAATACTTACGTGTTTTTTAAACCCTTTAAACTTTTTGAAAATAATTGTCGTCTTTCAAAATCTTGACTAAATTTTAAAGGCTTATACTTTTTCCCAACAGTAGGAACATTATAAGGCCGACTATGCTATACTGTGCTATTAGTTTTGCATAAATTTATAAATTGATCCACAAGATACTTTGTTTCCAAAATATCTAATGAAAAATGTGTAATAACGTCATAATCAAGTAAGAGCGGTTGTATAAAAACAGTGAAAATGTATGTCGAGTTGCATCCCCTTAAGACCCTTAAGACCCACCCCCTTTTTCCAATTCAATTGAAGTATAATAACTGGCCTTGTAAATTAAAATAAAATCTATATTTAAATATTAATTCTATCTTTAATTGTTCTCTTCCACTTTCAAGATCAGTTTTTAATTTGTTTCTTTGGCTAAGTTTAGTCTTGAAATTTAGGTTACGTTTGTATACAAGTTCCAACGTGGAAACAATGAGTTTAAACAGCTTAAAATATCATTAACGTATAGGAGCATGGCAATACTAACAAATGAATTATGCGTTATTATTTCAATCGCTTTCGTTTTTTTAAGAACTATTGCCACACAAATCAAATACTATATTGCTACCTAAACAAACTACCCGAACGTGTTATTATTCGTATAATGTAGGTATATAACGTATAACTTGTCACTATTTCTTACTATCAAAACAGCACACACCATGTTTAAGATTCCTATCGATTTAGAGAGTTATAAAACGCTTATGTATGGGACTTGGGTGTCACGCAACAATGATAAGGGCCACGCTCGGGTCTTTTTGATCGCATGAGATGAATACACTTTGGCAAATAGAAAAGCAGTAGATAAATGGACACACGGGAACCTTGACATGATGGGAATGTTTGTTTGGCTGAATAATTTCCGGTAAATTCTACCCGTAGTGACGTGAGAATCGCGAATTCATAGATTGCACTAAACAATTAACATGCGAGTTGGATGTTTGGTTGAACGGAAATACGCGCGCTCTTAAATTCGCCGAAATTTTTTAGTGTACCGATTAATCTTTTCGCCATCAAAGTCGTGCTAATTCCCCACAATCATCTCTTCCATTTCTAGCGAGTGCCGTTTCCTGTGAATGTATGCTTTGCAAAAACCTAATAGAATTAATACATTTTATAGTTATAAGCGGACGAAACCACGGGCAAAAGCTGGATATAAATTCGTAGACTCAATTAGATTACACTAAAAATGCATAGAACATTACAAAATAAATAGTTTTATTTAGAAAAACTTTTTACATTGGTAACTAAATGGCTCTTAGTAATCAAAGTGCAGATAAAAGCCATAAAACAAAGACTTTCAAACTTATAAATCCCAACGCATATTCACTAAATAAAATAAAGTTGATTATAAACGTATTTATCTTTTAAAATATTTTCACGTCTAATAGATCATTCAACTTTCAAATCTACGAGAACATTTTATAATTTTTCTTTGAGAGATCCAAAACCAAATGATAAATAATTATGAATTTTTCTCTCTCTTATCTTGTAGATTGTTCTGTATCTGACTGGTACCTTTTTACTGCTTTATCGTTTTTAACAAATTTTTGCTCCCCTTCTAAGTCTTAAGGTTCTATGTGCGGCTGAATGTATTTTTTTTTTGTTTTGTCTATTTTCAAATTATATTATTATCAAATATCATGTCAAGGTCATTTTTAGTTTTAATTTATTTACAAGTTCATTCAATAATGTGCAAAAAACTGTGTATATTAAATAATTTTTTTAAATATTTCTCAAGCTCCTGAGGTCTGGACCTTTGGAAAGCGAACGAGTGGCCAAAGCTAACTCGCATAGACCCATCAGACATTTTTCATAGAACGTGGTATCAACCGACAATAAACCCTGTATGCGCTACACATGTGCACTCAAGGATTGCCCCTGGTTGGCGGGAAACTATCGCATCGTAAGGAAAACAATTTTTTTGATTTTTATGTCTGGACTGGATAGGTACTAAGAACTATGTAAAGACCATGGTCTCTGCCTGAACAATGTTATTACGAAGGATGATCCATTCAAATTTACTTAAAATTTTTTGCATTTGGCTATTTCATGAAATAGTTATTCAATAGGATAAGACGAACTTATTTATGAATATTTTAATCACCGTACAACTTGATTCTGACCCGCAAAATGCAAAAACCTTAAGAAAATTTGAATTTTGCGGGCCACCTTGGCAATTTCACCTTAATTTATATATAGGTAACCTATAAAAAAAACCAGAGAGAGACTTGCAAAACCAATAAATTATTATTATTATACCTATAATGTATATTATGTTATGTTAATTTTTGATATGTAGGTATATGATTTTGTCTCCGATGATCTTTGTATTACTCTTTAACTATGGATTCTGAGAATACGCGTTTTTTCAGTTAGTGAATGAACCGAAAATAAGTTCGAATTGTTATTCAACATATGTTAACGTTACGGAAAGAAAGTATACCCATCATACCCACGAAAAACTTTGTAGATAAAAACACACACACAGAACACACACAGGAGGAGTGGCAGGCGGTCGCCTCCTTCTGCGAAGCAGTAATGCTAGCAAAGGAGGCGGCCGATCGCGTGAGGCAACAGCAACGGTCCTCACGCCCCAACCGCCGCCGGGATTCCGATCCCGATTTCCGGCCACCGTAGGCGCAGGCTTGCGGACGGCGAGCAATGGGTGGCTCGCCGTCCGACCGTCCGGTAACTGTCCGGACCGAGCCCAAGCCGTCGACGGCGCGTATTGTTCCACGCGCGCCTCAGGGTGATGTCAGCAAATCGTTGGGGCCCGGCAGGGTCGAAGCCTACTGGGGCCACGGGTAGTGTGAAAGCGAAGCCCGGGGCCCCGGGATGAAGGCAAGGAGGGAACAGGAGTGGGTTTTTAGTCAGTAAAAGTCTGACACTATCTCTCGCTCCACCAAAGAGCGAGATTTGTCATTAGATGGTTTTACAAAATTAAAAAAAAAAAAAAAAAAAAAACACAGAACATGAAAGTAGAATTATGTGCTATTATTATTATTGTCCCATAAAGTTTTATAATCAAAATAATAGTCTAACTATCAAACCAATATTTATTCAAGAACACGTTTTAATGGCTGAAAGTTAAACAGGCAGAAGAAAAAAGTTACTGGGTTAGAAAGTTGGACAAAGTGGTTGGCATAGCTAATAAGAATAAAAGTAAGCTTGATTTTCATAAATTAAAATTATTTTTCTGCACATTCTTGCGCACACCTACAAGTTTATTCCAAATACAAAAGTTTATTTATTTATTTTTATTGGCCAACCAACAATCTTATACACTGAAAAATATATATATATAAAAAAAAAATACAATACTAAGTCAGTGTTATAGGTTACTACCACATGCCCCATAGAAGTAAAAACTACATGCTACGAGTACCTCCTTTAATATAACATTTTAAAAACAAAAATAAGAGCAAAACATTAGGAAGTAAAATTAAGATTAAAATTAAAGTTTGTGAAGTTGTATACGCCCTAGTTCATTACTAGGGCCCACGAGCGAAACCAAGTTCAAGAGCAAACTTCTAATAAATCATACCAATTTGTAATTTCGAAGATAAAAACAGTTGAAACATTGGAAACGTTCCAAGTAGAATGTTTACCAAAACGCTCCAAAATTTTAAGATATTAATGCTTTTAATACATTTCACGCAATAAAACTGTAGGTATATTTCATTAGTAATAATGCTTATATTACCAAAAGTGGTCATGATATTAGTGGTGCAGGAGCTTCAATGTCATTGGGATTATGTTAATATCACTGCAGTTCATATGCGACAGCGATTCTCTAAACTTGATCTGCGTCATGATCTGTCATCAGGAGACAGTCGCCACGCAAGCAATGATATGACGCTCTGCTAGAATTTCAATCAGCGTCTAGTGTCACCCTTGTCTTGTCTTGTCTTTCTGTTCTGTCTATCTTTAAGTATTATAACACGAAGTCCCCCACTGCGTCTGTGTACTGTGATTGTAAAGTTATTCATGAAGAAGGTTTAAGGTTTATAATCAGCTTTATTATGCAGCCGGGACACAGGCCTCCTCTCTAGGAGAGGAAATGGGCCGTAATCCACCACGCGGGCCCAGTGCGAATTGGTGGATGTCACCATGTTTGAATTTTTGGTTCTAGGACACGCCGGTTTCCTCACGATATTTTCCTATGAAACGAATTACACAAATTAATGCGCCAGGCTGATATGAACCTACCAGTCAGGGCCGTTAACACTGAGACACCACAACTCTAAGTTTATAGTAAATGCATGTTATAGTAGAGAAAAGCCGAGAATTTCTAAGATTTCTAACAATGGTGTGAAAGGGGAACGCGGGAGGGGCGGGTGTCGCTAGTATATCCATATAACAAAGATAGACCGAGCTACTCCCTTCTAAATTCATTGGGTAGTGTAAGGTGAACAAAAGGCAACCGTAAGGTTAAGTTAATCTATTCGACTGTTGAATGTTGGCGTCTAGTTTTACTTCTCTCAAGGGTGCACTTTACTACGCATCCGATACAAGTTCTTGCCTCTTTGAGTTTGTTTACTTTGTGGTTTTATTTTGTTACTTACCTATCGTGTCATCACGATATATAAAAACTTGGTTGGTTAAACAATAACAACCGCATGGGCCATCTCAAAGGCTAAGTAAAGCTCAACGAGGTTTGGCCTATGAATGTGTAACATTCTTAACCTGTTGACATTTCTTCAAACCTCAAAAAGCATTTTATGCCGTTGATTCTACCTAACCTAATCAGCCTAATAATGTTCCCACTTCTGGGACTCAGGCTTCCTCTCTAGGAGAGATATTCTGGGCCCAGTGCCACAGTGTGGATTTTACATGTCTATAAATATTTGGTTCTAGGATATACCGCTTTCCTCTCGATGTTTTTCTTCACCGTTTTGAGAGCAGTGGTGATGAAATAAATTACACAAAGTAATGTGCCTGGTTGGGTTTGAACTCGCAATTACATGACTCGTAAGTCAGGATCATTACTACTGGGTCACCATTGCATCGATTGATCTTGCAGTTCGTCACGACTGTCATTTTTAGATCTTTGACGGTCGTTAAAAATAATAAGGGGCCATTCTGGCTCTAGTCTTGTCAAGTGGAATCGTGCTATGCAATTACTGGGTTGTGGAAATCAGATAGGCAGTCGCTCCATATAAATTACTCATATCTAGTTACATCAGATTTGACTGGAAGCCGACCCTAACACAGTTGGGAAAAGGTCGAGCAGATTAATTGCTTTCATGGCAACAAATTAGTGGTACTAGGTGAATTCAGGCGACGTTTTTGTAAAAGAAAATAAAGAATGAAAAACATTTTATTTGGTGGAAAAGACGCAAATTTAAGACTAACTTACAGATTACAAACATTTTCCATGAAATAAAATATATGCGCCATGTCCGCGCAAACCGGCCAAATGTTCAGCATAATGCCGTGTCCACATGCAAAATGCGACGAGTCCACACCACTGGATTTCAGCGTGGGCCGGTGAAAGACGGTGTCGACTAACAGACGTCGGCAACGGTATTGTGTGTTAATAGGTTTGAGTAAAATAAATAAAAAAATAATTTTAAGACGAAGTCATAAATGGAAATAATAATAATAAATACCCCATAGCCGTATCTCTACGTTGACATCGTGGTGGGACTTACGTACTCCAAAAAACCCTAGGTCTGCATCGGTAGCGTTTGCTTTGCCGTAACACGCCTAGGGTGAGGGGCCAGACAAAAAGAGATACAATCCGCAGTGCGGTTTTGTAGCAAACTGTTGGACATTAGCGACCCCACGGACCCAATCTCCTGGAAGAATTCTTGTTCCTCATCTCCGGCTTGCCTTTATTGGCCGGCCGTAGTGAACACTGTCGAGGAGCAGAGCTCCAACCTCTCTTTTGCCTTTATTGGCTGGCTTGAGTTTTTTTTTATTCGCAAGAACAAACGTGCTCGGGAAAAGGATGTATAATCCAGTAAGGTGCTGGTAGGGATCGTAACCGTACTGCCGGGATTATCCTGATAGTTGTGGTATACCTCTCCACTCCTCAAGCACCTCAGGACCAAGAGGGCAGCATATCCCTCTTGGTGCTACGTCACTTGGTGCTAGAAACCGTTTTTGGGGGCACATTTATTGAGTGTGCAAGTCACCCCCAGCCTTTTTATCGATAAATATTAATAACACTGTTCAGGCAGGGGCATAGTCTTAACATAGTTCCAGGTTAAAAGCCCACTTAAGACTCTAAAAACCATACCCCTATTATTTTTGTTTGCCTATATCGCAATAGTTTTTCACTAACCAAGGGTTGTCCTTGGGTGCACTAGTATAGCGCGTACAGGGATAATCGTCGGTTGGTATCACGTTCTCTAAAGGGCCTCTGCGAGATGGCTTCGGCCCCTGGTACGCCTTCCAAAGGTCCAGGACCTCAGGGTCCTGAGATGTATAAATGCATAAAAATAATAATAAATAAATAAAGAGGATATACAATTACATACGTATAAAGTGGCAAAATTACGTCGCGTTTGTGTACTTTTTAACCGACTTCAAATAGAAGGAGGTTGTATGTTCTGCAGCATGTATTTTTTTTTTGTATATCTACCGATTTCTCGGTCAATTTTGGACCGATTTTGAAAATTATTTTATTGATTGAAAGGTTAATACTTCTGAGATGGTCCCATAGAAACATTATTATGATCTGATACTCAACTTCCATGATATGGAAGGGAACTCCTCATAAGATCACAGCAGAACTATCGTAAAAAGTAAAAATACTTTGTTTATACGTATACGCGATGACTTTAAGTTTGACTGAGGGGTACTTTTTAGTTGTGGTACCGCAACTCAAAAGTGTAAAATAAAAAACTTTTTACAAAAAGAAAATACAACCGACCTCAATGTAAAAAAAAAAGTGGGCATGTGCGAGTCGGTCTCGCGCACTAAGGGTTCTTTACAAACTTACCTAGGTATGTAAATACTTCAACTCCCGAATGGAGTCTCGAAGATTTTACCGACATTATTTTTAGACATTATGATTTACAATAAATTTACTATTTTAGATTTATTCCTATAAGGCTATAAGACCTTGCTTTATGCCAAATTTCAGGTTTCTGGGTCTACGGAAAGTACCCTATGAATTTTGATTCCTTTGAGAGTGTCGAAATATACGTTTTTTGCGACATACGAACGCGAGCCTATCAATAAAAAAAGACCGTATCTTTTTTTTTTCGTTAACTTATAAGTTTGATTTTTTCACAGCTTCAAGGGACCGCATACCTAAGTATATGGTTTTAATTTCAACTCGATACGTCCTCGCGTTCCCGGGATAAAAAATCTTGACAGACAGACAGACGAAAGGACAACAAAGTGATCCTATAAGGGTTCCGTATTTTGCTTTTGAGGTACGGAATCCTAAAAACACTAAAATGTACAAAATAACTTTAATTTCGAAAGTCGGTGTTAAATAATGAAGAGACAAAACTATTAAAGAAACACCGACTTCCGAAATTAAAGATATTTTGTACTTTTTTGTGTTTTTTTTACATTGAAGTCGGTTGTATTTGTTTTTTTGTAAAAAGTTTTTTTTTAACATGGCAATCAGCTTGGATGTAGCCTACAAAAAATACCTAAATACCTTCGTCATGCGCACGAGGCGCATGACGAATTGATTACATCACTAGTGGCCACACCAAAATAAAGCAATTCAATTAATATTGTCGGTGTTGGTAACGAATACAATCAATTCAGAATATGGAGTTCTGAAAAATATTGAATTGCATTCGTTAATTTACAGTATCACAAAAAAGGTAGGGTGAGTACCAGTCTAAGCAGAACAAAGCTTCGTTTCATAGGAGCGTTTGTTGTGTGATTTATTTAAAAAGATCGTTTCTAGTTTATGAAGGACATAAAAAGAAACGTAGACTATTATTTAACATTAAATAATAGTTATTACTGTCTTATTTAAAAAGAGTTGTTTATTGCCATGGCCAAAAATAATTTTGAAATATGTCTATCCATTTCCGTTACACCCGTATATATGAAAACATGTTTGTAAAGGGATTTTACTGAAGTCTTTATCTGATACAGAAATTATTTCACTAACATAAATCACAACAGAAACCTGAACAGAGGAGTTCAGAAATCATAACGAAATCATAAAATTATCAGAAATTAGATGTGAGAAAGGGCCATACCGTCCCTTACCTTACAACACCGCTCAAGTCGAAAATTGGCGGTTTTTATATTTGAATGCCTTTAGATGGAGCTGCTCATTGCGCGTCTAACCATTGGTCACATGATATAGATTTCAGCCGATAAGAAGCCATAATTCGAAAAGTAGTGATAGCGTGCAAGTCGGCTGGCCTCTCAACACCGCACAGTTTTTTTCGTTTTCTGTAAAGTTGGTAAAAATGACATAAGCGGTGTTGTTAGCTTTAGATGGAGCTGCTCATTGAGCATTTTACCATTGGTCACATGATATAGATTTTTGCCGATCAGAAGCCATAATTCGAAAAGTAGTGATAGCGTGCAAGTCGGCTGGCCTCTCAACACCGCACAGTTTTTTTCGTTTCCTGTAAAGTTGGTAAAAATGACTTATGCGGTGTTGTTAGCTAAGGGACGATACGGCTTTTATATCTCCGTCTCTCTGACACACTACAATTATGATGATTTTAAGACAGATTAGTTCTAACTGATCCGTCTTAAAATCATCATCAGAGTCTATTCTGGGGGAGCATTACACTCTTTCCAGTGAACATATACGCGTCAAGTATTGCGTTTTACCATTTACATTGGTATCTTGTTGTTGTTGTTAGACATGTGTATAGATACCGGCAAGGATCTTGAGCGCTGACTTCTACAGTTTTACTTGCGCAGAAGCACGCAGAAGTGAAATATCGGGTCTCTTTAGAGGTATGAAGAGAAATGCGGGGGCGGGGAGTGAAATCCTTGTATAGTGATTGGCTCACCGATATTATACGATGCGCAAAACGATCCCCGCTCTTTCGCCGAGCGCTCGAGATTCGTGCCACTATCTAAGTAATATTATGTATGTATCTGTAGTACGTACAAATATTACTAATTCAAACATTTTACAAAATGACTGTCTAATCCAAGCCAAATTACATGAATTAATTTAGGCACCAACCTATTAAAGTGTAGACACGGACCAAGTTCGGAACTGTTTCGCAGAATTGTTGTTTTAACTTTCTTCAGTTCGCAAAACTTACGTGTTCTGAACTTATGATAAATAAATCTTAGAATTCTGCTTAATTTATTACTGACGAAAATTCTAGACTGGCAAACATTTGGAGAATGTTTGCGAGAGTACTGGTTGTCTTTAAAGTACCAGTACACAGATTCTTTAGAACCAAAATAGGCTTCATAGAATCAATAAGTATCGTTCGATTCACTTTATATTGACAATTATTGACACAAATAAAATCAATGAATATTCACACAAATAATAGAATTTATTATAAAGTCATGAACCATAACTTTCATGACTAAGTATATTATTTTTTTTAATCCAAGTTATTTTAAAATAAGACTTTTGCTAAACTTAGTTTAATTAACAAACATATGCTCTGACTGCAATTTACTAATATGTTTATACTGTTACTCGTATGTATGGACATGTAGCACTGCTCTTAATTAAAGTTATTATAAAACTTAGTAACAGGAAGGTTGTAATACCTACCTACTTTTTTAAGGTGGGAAATAATCTAATGACTTTTCTCGCTCTAGGGTAGAAGTAGGGAAGTGTTAGACTTTTATTGACTAAAACCACACCTATGTTTCTTCAGTAGCCCTTTGCGTTCTAGGACCCAAGTCGACCCATGGCCCCAGTAGGCTTCGGGCCTGCTGGGCCCCTACGGTTTTCGGTCGACGATTCGGGCGGTTACCAGACGACTGAACGGCGAGCTACGCATTACTCGTCGTCCGCAAGCCCGCGCCTACGAAGGCCGGGGATCTCTCTGTTAGGCCCGACGCGCGATGCGTCTTCTGTTGCGGTGGCTGAGACGTGAGGATGTCCGTACCCTCACGCGTGCGGCAGTCTCAACACCTACCTAACTGCATTTGCTATTTTCAAGTAGGTATAACAAAAAAGAAATTTATTTTTTGTATTGGGAAATCTACAAATGACTTCTCCTGCTTTGAGTGGAGCGAGATATGAAAATGTTAAGGTTTGTATTTTTTCAGGCAGTTCTAACCCCGAGACAAAACCTAAATGAAAATAAACAATTTTAGAAATGCTAAACAAACTTCATAAATTGACGTTACTAATACCTACTCACTCGAAAACTTGATGTGTTTTCGTGTAAACAGAACAGACATACCGCCGTATTTACTCAATAGCATAAAATTTAATAATATTTGACTAGCTCTAAATGCGATTCCAACTATGTACGCACTATCAATATTTATAAAAGAAAAAAACAAAACAGGTAATTGTTGATCCTAAAATATTTCTTGAATTTTTTAGGATAAAAATATATTAATTTTTAATATAGCTGAAATCGATTCAGTAACCGTTCTGAACATACTACTTTCAGGATGTGCGATTAATTATGTTACGAGTTGTGTATTTATAGAGGTGTAAAAGTAACGAAAAAAAGCGTACCCGTATGTATTCGTTACTATAACAATTAGTACTCGTTACTTTCGTATCGTTACGTTACTCGTTACTTCTGATACCTCTTAACATGCTATGTTATGTTAGACCTACGAATCAGGTCGTATAGCGTATGCGTATAGTATGACGTCATGGCGTCGCAACATTCGTAATTTGTAGAAAACATACCTACTTATTACTACATTATAGGTACACCAAGCTGCGTAAGGTGCATTTTTTCACTTTTCCGTATTTTGAACCAGAGTTGTGTTTAAGTTATACTTTACTTAGTAAAATATTATAAACATCATTCTTTATTACGTTTTTAAATACACAGAATGCACCTGCATGTATAAAACATAAGATCAGCAAACGTTTCAATACATGAATATACTCATCATTGGTCCTTGAGCGAACTGTAAGTGTGTAGGTACCCATACTACGAAAAATACGAGTAACAAAATGCATAAGTGTGTAACGTTTCGTTACTCGGTACTAAAAGGCGTACACGTTACTCAGTACCGAATACATACGGTTTGTTGCCAACGGTACTTGAGTAAACTGAACAGTGCAGGTACCCATACTACGAAAAATGCGAGTACCGAGTAACGAAATGCATTCGTGGGTAACGTTTCGTTACTCGGTACTGGATAGCGCACCCGTTACTCAGTAACGAATACATACGGTTTGCTACAGCTTTATATATTTAAGATATTATTTCATCATCATTAAATGACTTTTATCATCTTATGACATCCCCCGCTCTTGGGCGGAGCTGGAGATAGTGTCAGACTTTTACTGCCTAAAAACTCACTCCTGTTCCTTCGTTGCCTTTTGTACCAGGGCCGAGTCTTCCTTTCAGAATGAGACTCTTGGTCCCAGTAGACTTCGACCCAATTCAATCATTAAATGACTAGGACATCCTTTTCAGCAATTAGTTCAAAACTAGACTTATCAACGAAGGAAAGACATGGGAACTTCACAGTTCTTCGTCATACAAACTAAAATTAGTTTGTAAGAACTGTGAAGTAAAATATGTATTTTCAAAAACCGACCCAATACATATTTTACGATGAGAAAAGACGTCACTCTCCCTTTATAAACGATTGTCATATTATAACCCTGTCTTATCTGGCAGTCATAAAAACACACGCACTTCCTGTTTTTTTTATTGTTATTGCGGTCAACACTATAAACTCGGAGATATGAAAAAAAGGAAGCACAGATTTTCAGGTATTATCACTGAATTAAACTGTAATAAAACCCAAAAAAAACTGCGGCGGGTTTGCGATTGTATCTCTACGCCTTAGCTCGGTCTCCGTAAAACAATAAAAGGAAATAGTAGCCACAAATATTGAATACTCGACCGTTTCCCTACCGCTCAATTTAAGTGAGTAAATATTGACGTCGTTATTTATCGTGTATTCACAAAGTCTGTTTGACGTTATGGCCAGAATAATTATGTTCTTGTTAAATAGACATAAGTTTGTACATAATGATAGGTATTAATCTGTGTGCCTACCGTAAAATAGCGTACTTACCTAACCGAGGCCCTCATTAGACCCAATAAATTCAATCTTGCTATCGCTTGCTGAAACACCAACCAAAAAGACGACTTTATAAAAATTCTTACACCCAGATTGCTTCGGCGCCATTTTAAGCCACCTTATGCATAGAAAACGAACTAGTGTGTATACCGAGTCATTTCAAAACACATTTCGCCCGCATAGCTAAGTGCAGAAGCTAATACGCTGGAAACGTAAATTGTACACTTTAAGAATGAATTTTTCATCAAAATAGTTTATTTTTTTAGGGTTCCGTACCTACAAAGGAGAAAAACGGAACCCTTATAGGATCACGTTGTTGTCCGTCTGTCTGTCTGTCAATGTCCTTTATCTCGGGAACGCGTGGAGGTATCAAGTTAAATTTAAAATCATATACTCAGGTCAGCAGACCACTGAAGCTGTGAAAAAAATCAAACTTCAACGTTAACGAAAAATAGATACGGCCGTTTATGTCGCAAAATGCGTACATTTCGACACTCTTAAGAGAATCAAAATTCATAGGGTACTCTTCTCGTTGACCCAAATTCCTGAAATTTGACATTTTCGAGAATCCATTCGGAAATTCAACTATTTACATAGGTAACACTGTACGGAACCCTCAGTGCGCGAGTCCGACTAGCACTTGCCCAGTTTTTAATATTTGTCTTTGTTTTTAGTGAGAGGCTAGAAGACGAAAAGTATAAAAAAGCGAATGTCGTGAACTAGGCTACATTAACATTAACCGCATGTGTGCCTTCTGTACCTACAGACGATTGTTGAAAAATCCATAATGTATGCAACTGGTAGGTGCTAGCGTATAACATGTGGTAAATCCTATACATTTTGCAGTTTTGCTAATAGAACGTCATGAAATATAGCTAAGGGCTGATTTATCAATAGCATGATAACTTTTAACTGAAGAATACTATGGCCGTTTGACATATTTCCTATTACAAAACTGTCAAACTGCCATTTTTATTCCTCAGATAAAAGCTATATAACCATTGAAAATTAGACCTACACTACAATTGCTGTAGGATGGTGCGGGTGACAGCTGTCAGATTCATACAACGTAGCTACCTATCTTTTCTTCTCATCTTAAAGATGCATATTTTTGTCCTGTTGTCATCCTACCCATAAATGTAAAGTAGGCGCAGGCTTGCGGACGGCGAGCAATGGGTGGCTCGCCGTCTGACCGTCCGGTAACCGTCCAGACCGAGCCCAAGTCGTCGACGGCGCGTGCTGTTCCACGCGCGCCTGAAGGAGATGTCAGCAACTGTAGGGGCCTAGCAGGGTCGAAGCCTACTGGGGCCAAGGGTCTGATTCTGAGAGGAAGACTCGGCCCTGGTACGAAAGGCAACGAAGAAACAGGAGTGGGTTTTTAGTCAGTAAAAGTCTGACACTATCTCCCGCCCCGCCCATGGGCGGGGGATGTCATAAGATGATTTTCCCACCGAAAAAAAAAACCCATAAATGTAAAAAAGACCTTAAGTGTAATTTCACTTTTTTTTTTCAAAATATGATGCTACTATATGATTGAAAGCACAACAACATAACCAATACATCGTGGAGGCACCAGAGCGAGGCATAATTAACTTATCACTATGATAGCTAAAGTAAAAATAATTAAAACTGATGTTCCTTTAAATTGAAAGAGATGTAAAATAGCAAACAATCTTATTAGCATGATCCATCAAAGTCACCGAAAATTGTTCTTTATCTTTATTTTCTTTCCATTGGGATATAGATTCGTAGGTTTTTTGAATTTCGAAATAATGAGAAAAATAGTACATTTTGAAACAAGTGCAGAAAGTTTGTCATTGCGACCGAGGCGGAATTCGCACGAGCCATAGGCCAGTGTGCTATGGAGGCGATTGCTACGGAGACAAATTTGCACGTGTATCAAAAGACGTTTTTCAATACACTTACAAAATAAATAAACGGAGGTTGACCGGCGACTCGTGAGGGTCGACGCGCGCCCAGCCTGATACGATAAATGTAATAACATTGCGGCAGGGGAGAGCATGCGCACTTTTCTGCACTAGTGCGGAAAACATTCTACTGCGTGCCTATAAGCGGTAGGATAAGAGCGGATTTTCGAGTAAGTGTATTGAAAAATTTATTGCCTCTTAATTCTATTTGTGGGGACTAGACTTAACACACGTAGGTACTATACTTGCTAAAATAATTAAGCGAAAAAGTTTTTTTGTTTGTTTAAACGCGTTAATCTGTGTAACTCCCTGTCGGATTGGAAAAAATCTTATTGTATGGGATAGCCAGTTTCATGGTGAACAAGTTGCTGCCCGTGTGAAAGTAGAAAATTTTCCCAGGGGAACATACTCCTGGGATAAAAGTGTCCTGTACTATTCTAGCACATGGTCTCACTCGTGTGCCAAATTTCATCCAAATCCGCTGAGCCATTAGAGTATGAAGAAGTGATAAACATACACACATACTATAATACACTCATATCTCTCAGATAGTACAGGCTATATATGTATACCGTCATGCTATAACCCACTGAAGCGGAGCAGGAACCAAAGACGCGGGTAGAACCACTGGGGACAAAAATTGCCTAATTTTGTATCTTTTATGACATTTTTTTTATTTTCTTGAACCTGTCTATGAAAAACCACAAGTTCGGTTTTTCATTGCTGCAAAATAAAAAATGATGTAACCTAGATTTCTCAAAGAAAATATTCTGCTTTTGTACCAAGCTATCGTTTTAGCATATCGATTATATAAAAAAAGAGAAGATGTCGTAATTAACGCTCGCAGCATCCATCTTTTGTTTGGAGGAGAACATTATTATGTTTAATTTAATACACGAACTAGCGTTGAGGTCACATGGCCCCTTTTAGCTTAATATTCATTTAAGCCAATGACGCAGTACGGCAAGTAATCAGTGCGTCATTCGTTTGAGGGAAAGGATAAGTACGGTTAATTGTATGAAAGAGAAATGAGTTTCTGACAGTTTGCAGTTTAAATAAAACATTTCTACTTTATCCTTGTTGAAAGTTTATTTTGGTCTTAATAGGAACTTTGGTTTCAGCTTTTAAGGTCTTGCTCTTTAGTAGCAAAAATGTTTCAGACCCGTTAAAATGTAAAATATCCATCAAGTTGAAAATATCTCGTTAAAATCTTTTACGATGTAAGAATAATTTACTTATGTTTTAGTGTGGGTGCACTTGGCAAACAGTTTGCTTAACGCTCTATTCAAAATATTGGGCGCGAATTGGACAAACATTCGACCAAAACAGTTTAGCGTCAAAATCCTTATTCATAAAGATAAGTAAATTGGATAAAATATATCGTAAAAAAACCAAATAATTTCGTTTTAACCTCACGCCTGAATTTCCCGATGGACCGTCGCCAAATGTTACACAAGAGAATTCTGTACTTGTGGTTTGCCGATGGCGGTATCAAATTCCATGGAAAGGCAAAGCTTACCGACGTTATTTATTCGCAAAAATTCCAAATCCAAAGCCACGACGTTGTGGAAATTCTCAAACCAGAGAATCCAATAACCGTTATTCCTTACGCGCGACGGTCTCACTTGACACCTACATGTAAACGATAAGAAAAAACTAAACTTTAGAAAAATTTGCTGGCTGTCTCGTAGATCTAGTAGTCGGAAAGCCTAACACTGAGCATAAGGTTCTTGGTTCGAGTCTCATTTTGGGCAAACTGTTATTTCTGTCATGGTTTTCTCTGTAGTAACTTTTTTTAGTCTGTGTGAAGTGGAAGAGAGTCAGACTTTTATAACTAAAACGTCTACTAAACAACTTAATCAGTACAATGTTTTTTTTTTTTTTATCTTCGATGGGCTCACGTTTGACCACTATCTCACCTGATGGAAAGCGATGATGTGGCCGACGCGGGACACGCTTGCCTTAAAGCAACCTAATCAATCTTGACTTAAAGACCCCTAGGTTATAGCTAACAGGAAAGAAAGAATCCGGCAGGGAATTCCACTCCTTAACTGTACGCATAATGAATGTGTTTCCAAAACGCTTTGTACGTATGGGTGGGATGTCTACCATGTACCTGCCGGTGGCGTAAAGCCGTACGTCTTGTGGTCCGATGATGGAACGGACTTGGCGGAAATCAATTTTAATTCTAATGCACACTTCTCGAAATGTAAACGATAGAAAACCGACCGGCTAGCAACTCGGCGTCGATGCTGACTGTGGAGCTTTGACTTTTTTTTTTTAGAAGTCCATCATTGCCGATGATCCTTTTGGCATACCTATCACAAAGATGAGAGCAGTATTCCATACACGATCGAAGTTTCTCTTGATAAAGGGTTAAGCAGCTGTTCCGGCGTGAAATACGGTCTCACCTTTGATAAAATCCTCAATTTTTTAGCAGCCAGTTGAGCTTTTGTCTCGATGTAGGAGTAGAAACCGAAATTGAGGGTAGACAACAGCATTACCCCAAGATACTCAATGATAATTCTCGGGTATTTCTTTCCAGCGAATCCGGAACAAGATCCTCCCGAAAGAATCATGTCCGGTGAGGACCTGCGTCAGGCTAAAAGCGAGGCGGCAGGGGTGCCTCTGTAACCACTCCTCAAAAAGGATTCTCTGTAGTAAATCAGTCTGCCGATTTGCGCACAACTCTATCACATCCTACAGAGAAAAATAGGCATGATATATTACAAATTAATTTAAATAAAACTTATACTTACTTATTGCTCATCCAGTAATATATTAAGGGGTTGAACATGGAATTGGCCATGGCCAACCAATAGAAGAACAGGTATATGTGCTGAGCGAAGGGCGCGGATGCCAGGGATTGGTAGTGGTACGTCAGTACGAAGTACCCGTGGTAGGGCAGCCAGCAGAGAGCGAATACCATCACCACCAGGACGAACATTCTCACCACCTGTGGGCCAAATAGTTTTATGAATAAATTTTAATTATAATAGTAGCATATTAAGTATAATATAATCAGCCTTTTAATGTCCCCACTGCTGGGACTCAAGCCTCCTTTCTAGAAGAGGGAATGTGCCGCAATTATCCTCGGAGGGCCAGTGCAGATTGGTGGATGTCACATATTCTCTCCTATCTCATAATCTCCGAATTTTTAGTTCTAGGACATGCCATTTTCTTCACGATGTTTTCCTTCACCATTTTGAGAGCAATAGTGATGAAATAAATTACACTTATTAATGCGTCTGGCTATTTGGACCCGCGGCCTACTACTCGTAAGGCTGGGCCGTTACCTCTGGGTCAATTACTCATCAATATGTACCTATTTTATGGGATGAACTCTAAAATATGGATGAAAAAGGTTATTTGTGTTTGCACAAGCCAAAAGAATAATATTTTTGTACTAATGTAGTAAATGCATTATTTATTACATTAGTCTGCACTCGTAGCATACAGACGTGTTCCGTAGCAATATTTAATTTCGTGTAATAATATTAATGAACTTCTTTTTGCTATATTCTTATATATATTCTTTATTTTACATAATTTTGCAATTCATTAAAAATTGGACAGCTGATGTACAAAGGCGAGCTTAACTCACAATTGGGTTTTCTTACAACAAACATTAATTGTTGTCTAGTTTGTAGTTTATTAAATAAAATGGAAACATAGAATAAGTGAACTAGTTATAAGTAAAATCAGCAACAGCCCCTTCCCAAGAGATTGAGTGAATCTCTCTGCATCTCCAGCGAAGATAATGACGCAAAATACAGCTCAATCTGACTCTCAATCGAAGCTGTTTCAACACCCGAGATTCAAAGATGGATGTCAACCGTTGAGCAGCATCTAAACAAGATTTATTCTATTGCATCGGATGCCAAACTCAACTCGGAACAGAACTCGCGCCGGGCATTGGTACAGGCCATGGTCCGGAGTGAGGAGGAGTGGCAGGCGGTCGCCTCCTTCTGCGAAGCAGTAATGCTAGCAAAGGAGGCGGCCGATCGCGTGAGGCAACAGCAACGGTCCTCACGCCCCAACCGCCGCCGGGATTCCGATCCCGATTTCCGGCCACCGTAGGCGCAGGCTTGCGGACGGCGAGCAATGGGTGGCTCGCCGTCCGACCGTCCGGTGACTGTCCGGACCGAGCCCAAGTCGTCGACGGCGCGTATTGTTCCACGCGCGCCTCAGGGTGATGTCAGCAAATCGTAGGGGCCCAGCAGGGTCGAAGCCTATTGGGGCCACGGGTAGTGTGAAAGCGAAGCCCGGGGGCAACGAAGGAACAGGAGTGGGTTTTTAGTCAGTAAAAGTCTGACACTATCTCTCGCTCCACCCAAGAGCGGGATTTGTCATTGGATGATTTTCCCACCTTAAAAAAAAAAAAAAAACTCGGAACAGAAATTGAAAATTTCAACCTTGTGCCGTAAAGCAGTCCAAGCGCGCATCGTCAATGAAGATCTAATGAAATAGTACAACTTGACGGAACACATCTTGGACCTCACGAAGACAATTAAGAACTCTGGCACTGTTTCATTTGCCGGTATGGTGAAGAAGGGGTCAAATGATATCGTTCAAACAACCAATTTAAACTCCATGGCCATATATCCCAACTACAAATTAAAGTCTAGTGACGAATCCAAAATCCTTGTGCAAACGATAATTCGACCAGATCAAGTCAAGCAGCATATACGCGGTGTCCGGAAGACTAAAAATAGAGGCATTGTAATCATTGGTTAAATTAAGTCACAAATCGGGGAAAAAAGATTTGCTGACTTGTAACTACGTGGTTGAAGTTCCAGCCAATATACGAAGAGCTCTAATTTCCCAGTCAAGGATTTTCATAAATATGTGCTACGAGATGCTTCAAATGCCAGCAGTATGGTCATGCAGCAAAAACCTGTAGAGAAGTCAACTCGACGTGTGGCCACTGCGGTGAGACAGGAAACTCGATGTACGAATGCGAGAAAACGGACTCACCGAAATGTGCAACTTGCTCTCGCTTCAAAAAGCCCTCCAACCATTAAACGGGAGACGCTGAGCGTCCTGCTAGAAAAATAGTGGAATACAGATACATAAATTCTATCGACTATGAGAGCGCCCAGAGCGTCATACTCAAGGCAAGACTTCCGTATGACGCTTAATGCTGATTCAAAATTCCAGTGTGCACCAAACACCGTACAAACCATCGTTTTCATATACCATATTTCCAACGTAAACATAACTCTTCAGTATTATTAAAGCAATAATTCTGCTGACGCAAAATCATGAGTGCAACCAGAGAATAAAGTGCAAGAAACAGTTTTTAAAATACGAAATACCATATTGTGACTTTTAGTGTTTAAGTAAACTAGGTATATAACATTATACATAATTTAATTATATTTTTCACTATTTTGAGACTTGGAATGTAAAACATTGTTATAAATTTTTGATACCTTTGTAATTATTCCTAAGATTTTATGTAACTATTTTACCAAATTTTAACTCTGAATAAACTATATTATTATCTTCTTTATCCATTTTTTAAACATATAGATTACATTTTTAAACATTTTTTTAAATAATCGCAAATGTAACGGGTTAGTCAGATGATTAAAATGGCACAAAAATATTTTAATTTTGATTATGTAATGGAAGAGTACCCATTAATCATTAACCAACCGCAGTTGACTGCAGGACAAAGACCTCTTCAACCGTATATTATTAATCTCGATTCTTGGCAGCACTCATTCAACTGCCATAAAAACGCCTGTAGCTTCGTATGAAATATGGATATTCAAATGCAGTTACTTAGAGCCGATAAAAACCAGACAGAAGAAAAGCGTAAACAGACGAATAATAAATCAAGCGAGACCAAGGTAGTACATAACATGCAAGCTCACTGGCTTCTATTAATCTACTCCCGTGAGACTGCTGGTATAGCAAGACTACAGGATCATTATCATATTATGGACTGAGATCGGACTAATATGCAGAGGGTTGCTTTCAATACAAACTTTATAGACTTACATTATCTTGGGAGTTGATTCAATAACAATGTGTATCATGTGTTGTCAGTTCAAATAAATTCTTATAATATATATTATTTTTAGTATATGCGAAACCTGAATATAGTTTTTTTCAGAATCAGTACCTGAATCGATTCAAATAATTTTAACACTGTGTTATATTTTTTCCCAAAAATATTTAAAAAGATCACAAGATGGACAGCACCGACACTGAGTAAAACACAGATCACAGGTTACGGCAAGTCATAGCGGGCATTAGAGGTCAGCGCACAGCTTGATGCGGGAGAAAAACACCCCTCAGTCACCCAAATGGGTGACTGAGGGGTACCATGTATTTGGTTACCATGTATTTGTGCGGACAACTGGGTAACATAAAAGCTTATAACTTTGTGATTTTTCATGATACAGTTATGAAATTTTGTACTTACATAGATTCTTTACATAAAAATACTAGACACTTGTTTTGGGTTTCGCTTATACTAAAACTAAAGTTGTATTGTTTGACAGTATATGAATAGATTTGATTGGCTACTCTATCAACTGCTATTATTATTATTTTGAAATGGGAAACCGTCAAATAACTTCTCTCGCTCTGGGCGTAGCAAGAGGCTATGTCAGACTTTTACGAGTTAAAACTCACCTATGTTCCTTCAGTTCCAGGGACAACTCTTCCGAATAACCTCGCAGCCCTAGCAGGCATCGCCCCTACTGGACCCCTTCAGTTTTGTTGACATTTCTAATTTTGCTTATATCTCTACCGATCCTAGATCTTCTAAGAAAAAGCTTACGATGATTACAATAGTATAATTTGAAACGAAACTTTGTGTTTCATACTTTCCTGTAAGTTTCAGAAAGTTCTAAGTTATGGCAAAAACCTTTGCCCTCATAACTAATTTGAACTTGGAAAATATAGCTGGAGAAAATGAACTTCTACGCTAAAGTTGCTAAGGTAGGTTTGAAACAGTAAAATTAAATAGTTTGTGAAGCCGGGAAACTTAAAGATTTTCGGTGAACAATTCAACTTTTTCCTTTTTTTGTTGACTAATCTAGACAGTAGACAGACTTGTTAACCAATCTTGCTAACAATGTTTAATCTAAATTGAATTTTGTTGACATTGTATATTATAAAGGATAATAAATGTTAAAGTAAAAGAGGATTCAGATTATTGTTTTGAATCGTTGTTAGTATTTTAATTATAATATAAATTTATTAATTACAAATTTATTCAAAATATCGAATTTTTCTTCTTCCTGCCTCTGTTCGATATTACTTGGGGTCAGCCCAACACGCAACAATTTTTTCTTCCATTTTGTTCTGTCATATCATTCCTCTCCATCTATCTACATGTATACTCAGAACGCTTTTAGTAACATGCGATTCATCTCTTTTCTTCACATGACCATACCAAACCAAAGACAAACGATTTCTTTTCAACTTTTCAGTCACTGGCACTACTCTCAAACTTTCTTTAATATACTTATTCTCACTTTATCTTAATGGTTTTATCGCTAAAAGCGTTTTTTTACTGACAACCTTTTTATTTAGGTGGATGTTGTACAGCAAATTTTAGGTGGATATGGTGTTAACAAATTAAATTAAGAGAATCATGACGTTACTCATTTATTAATGGCGAATATCGAGGCCTGTTCATTTCGATCCATAAAGCAAATTTCCTCAAATTTGCTTATACTCAAATATTATACAAAAGGTCAAATCTTCGTAACGTAAATAGTAAGTGTTTTCCCACCGTGTCTCAAGATAATTAATACTATATAAACAATAAACGTACGGTATTTAATTAAAATCAAGAATTTTCGAATGTCGTTGAATGAATGGACGTTAATTGAATATTTCTCTGGCGGATATTATGTTCTGCGTTGGTCATTGGTTGAAATTGAGGAGGTATTAATTTGTTTCGGTTATTTATAAATGAACGAAATAAAGGTTGATTTCATGTTGTCATTGACATATTTATATTGAAAACTTCTTGGTAACACATAACATTTTAGTTAATATTTTGTTATTATACTAACATTATAAGAGTTTTTTTAATGATATAAACTGCGATAGTGCTAGACTGCGATCCCAAGTGAAGGCGTACAGTCCCTTGAACATCTGGCTGGAGTTAAATGCACACATACTCGTCAATACAAGTATGTGTGCATAGAGCCCCACTGACCTTTAAAACCATTTTCTTTGCGAAATATTCATTGATTTACATATACTACGTACATTCTGAAGAACACTTAACCAGCAATTTTTTTGTGTAAACATATTTCTAAAGGTCAAAGTGGTTTGAAAGAAAGAAAATACTTTTCCTAAACAAGCAAAAAGATATCATTATTTTTTTTGGCAAAAGTATTACTCATACGAAAAAATCATATATGTTGATAATGTTATTTATGAATATATAATAAACCGAGAAGTAGGCTTCAGAAAATCAATGTTTTATGGCACTGTTTGGGAGCTAGGGCCTAAGGTAAGTATTTATGATTATCGTTCGCCTTAGTTTATCGATGATAGCGTGATCGAACCCGCGGAAAATGTCGTTCAATACCAACATTTTGGAATATTGCTCACCCCCACAGCAAATAGCGTGATTATTTATAGCCCCTAAGTTGAATATCTGTAAAGATTGTGTATGCCAAAGGTTGATTCAGTTGTTTTTGCGCCAATTGTAACCATAGCAGAACATTTTACTGTTTTATTATAAGTTTTATTTAAACACAAAATCGCATGAAATAAGCAAGTAACACACTAATATATTTTTGAAAACAATAATCAAATATGGTTATTTTTCGTATCAAAACTCTTTTTGAGAACAAAGAGGTTTAACATAAAGTTTTAACTACATTATCGCACTAGTGCATAATGGTTACAGTTTAGTTACAAGCGCTATTAAATACCTTAGCAATTATAGTCACTTTCTGAGCAAGTGTGTTGAAAAAGAACTTCTTAAAATGCCATGTTAACATTTCGTTAGTGCTGAAACGCGATGAGAGTACGTAATAATGAAAATTTACTCTCCAAAGGTCAATTAGCGCAAAATAGCATGTTCTTATTGTTGTTGTTAGACGTAAAGTCACCTAAAGAGCTCGGAGTTTCCTTCCGTGATCGAATCAGGAATGAGGATATCCGCAGGAGAACCAAGGTCACAGACATAGCACGAAGAATCGTCAAACTTAAGTGGCAATGGGCAGGGGACATTGCTCGCAGAACGGATGGCCGTTGAGGCCGAAAGTTTCTGGAATGGCGACCAAGTACCGGAAGACGTAGCGTTGGAAGGCCCCCTACAAGGGTGACCGATGACCCCCGCAACCGTTCATTGTGGCGACACTTGAGGGAGGCCTATGTCCAGCAGTGGACGTCTTTTGGCTGAAATGATAATTATGAGCATGTTCTCTATTCATGCTTCCCTTTTAATTTTCTTTTTAATAGAAAATTCGTTTTGGTAAAGAACAATTGTTATGTAGGTAATTGAGTTGTAGTCAACTTAAAAATATATTGTTTAAGTTTTTTTTTTCTTTTGGCTTCCTACAGTTTGTGCATTTAATCAGTGGCAAGTTTAGCAAATATTTAGTTTTTGACACGGAATATAGTTAATTTGTTTTCCACTGAAATATGAATGTAACACAATCTCATGTTTTTACAATATATGGCAGCAGTATCATCAGCCCCTAAGTCAGCCCTTTCGGCAAGCTTTGCTGAGGTAGACAGTACTACAGTAATATTCTCAGCTGTATTTTATCAAGATCACGCTTTACTCCATAATTCTATATATTTTCTTCGATTTCTCTCTCAATGATTTCACATATTTGACGAAACTGACTGACTGGCATATCAACGCACAGCCGATACTAGTAGGACTAGGAACCTGTGGCACAAGGTTTCCTCTTATGACTTAGGCGAGCACTAAGAGAGGGATTTTTCAAAATTCACCTTCTAAAGGGATGAAACGGGATCCAAAGTTTGTAAGAAGAAACTTACTTCCACGCAAGCGAAGCCGCTGGCAGAAGCTAGTCAATATTAAAAATTGATCTTACTAATATAGATATTTGTTGTTTTTGTAACATGATAAATGCGCTCAAACAATGAAGAATAATGAATAACTGGATATAACTAATATAGATCATATGTTGTTGTTGTAACATGATTTATGTGCTCAAACAGACTGTTCAGGAGTGTGTGGACACAAGTCCAGGAGTACTGAAAATGTACTCAATACTTATTGGTAAAACCAAGGCCCTCACCTTCAGCTCAGGTCTAAATACCGCCTCAGCAAAAATCACTAACATTACACACTTGTATCATAATATACTATTGTATGTCATACAACCCTCACCTAATTAAAAGCAAGTCATTCAGTCCCTAGAGATTTAATGTAGTATGGGCATTTTCTAGGGAATAATATGATTTTTGAATTTAGAATGTCAAAACCATTTGAAAAAAAATAATAAGTATATCAAAATGTATCTACCTAAGTACATCAAACAAGTTTATTTAAAAATCAAACTAGCCACTCACTAAAAACAGAATACAATGTGGTTACTGTAGTGTCTCTAAAAGAAAAAATATAGAACGGAAGTGTTACAGAAAATTAAAACTATACCTACTTCAATTTGGTAGTGAATTCTATTTGTTTCAAATTTCAAAACATGTCGAGTGATAGATTCAAAGATTTAAAAGCATTTATTTTAAGTAAACCATTTACAGGCACTTTTGAAATGTCAAGTCACTTTGGAAAAGTCAGCCAGTCAGAAAAAAAAAATGATGCATAGATCTCTATGGAGAATAATGTGCAAGAAACTCCATGGACACTCTTTTCAATCATGTTTTGTAATTACAAATATCTCTGTTACATGTTTCTTATCGCTATCATGTGAGAACAATACAAACTAAATATAGATATTAAAATAGCAACTGGCAGCTAAGAGATGACCAGTCTCAACTGACAGCGCCCGTTCACGAACATGACGCTAATAATAACATCACTCAGCTGAACCATTTTGAAGGGAACCGAATGATCCAACACATGCGCCACCATCAGGGAGACATTTGAGTGAGCATGACCAACTCTCAACTGCCGTGCTCATTTATGTCAAACAAGTCCAATAGTAACATAACAAACCATAAAATAGCTCCATGGTACTCACATTTACAAAATTTGAAAAAAGAAGCTTCTAATTTTAAATTCAAATTCAAAGCATTTATTTCAAATAAACCATTTACAGGCACTTTTGAAATGTCAAGAAGTCAGTCAGTCAGAAAAAATGATGCTAATTGCACATTCCAAAGCGTAGATCTCTATGGAGAAGAATGTGCAAGAAACTCCATGGACACTCTTTTCAATCGTGTTTTGCAATTACAAATATGTCTGTTACATGTTTCTTGTCGCTATCATGTGAGAACAATGTCAATAAAGTAAAAATAAAAACTAAATATAGATATTAAAATAGCAACTGGCAGCTAAGAGATGACCAGTCTCAACTGACAGCGCCCGTTCACGGACCTGACGCGAATATTAGCACCACTCAGCTCGACCATTTTAAAGGGAACCGAATGATCCAACACACGCGCCACCATCAGTGAGACATTTGAGTGAGCATGACAAACTCTCAACTGCCATGCTCATTTATGTCAAACAGGACCAATAATAACCTAAAAACCATAAAAATAGCTCCATAGTACTCACATTTACAAACTTTGAAAAAAAAATGCTTCTACATTATACAATACTAAATACAATAATAATTAACAATAATAATATTTTACAGATTATAGTTTCAAAACTAATCAATTTGTACACCCCGGTGGTAGTGGAGCTGGACCAGCGTTGAGCCAAGCATTTTTATCTTGAATATAATCCTCCAACTTATAATATGCTTGCCTGCATAGTGTGCGTTTAATACAAGATTTAAATTTCGTTTCATTGAGTTCTAATATTTGTGGAGGTATTTTGTTATAACATTTCAAACAGTACCCCATGAAAGAAGAGGCCACTTTAGCCAGTCTAAACCTGCTTGAACTAATTGGTCCCCATTTCTTGTAAGATAATTATGTCTATCGCCTCTTTTGCTAAAAAGATGAAGATTTTTTCTAACGTACATGATGTTTTCATAGATATATTGACAAGGCACCGTCAATATGTTAATATCCTTAAACAGTTCCCTTAGAGAATCGCACCGGCGGAGATTGTAAATAGCTCTGATAGCTCTTTTCTGTAGAATAAAAATTGAGTCGATGTCTGCAGCCCGTCCCCATAGTAGGATACCGTATGACATGATACTATGAAAATAACTAAAATATACTAGTCTAGCGGTATCAACATCCGTAAATTGGCGGATTTTTCTAACAGCATATGCAGCTGAGCTAAGCCGTCCCGCAAGAGATGTTAAATGAGGACCCCATTGTAGCCTTGAGTCAAGCGTAATCCCTAAGAAAACCGTTTTATCGACAAATTCTAGTTTCTCATTGTTTAATATTATGTCACAATTACTACTCTTAACATTCGGTAAGGAAAATCTTATGCATTTCGTTTTTTTCCCATTTAAAACTAGATTATTAGCAGTGAACCACTTTTGGACCTGCAGTAGGGCGTTATTTTCATTGTCAAGATTATTAGTCTTTCTATTTATCTTGAAAATCAAGGAATATATATCATATTAAGTTTGTTTTGCAACAAATAGGGTAAATCATTTATGTAAACTAAAAATAAAAAAGGACCTAAAATTGAACCTTGGGGTACCCCCATTTCCACATTTAATCTAGACGAATTGACACCGTTTATCTGAACTAGTTGCTGTCTGTCATTCAAATAAGATTTTAATAAGCTTAACGCTGTTTTGCCTAGTCCGTAATGCTCCAGTTTCAGGAGTAATGTTTCATGAACCACACAAACAAACGCCTTAGACAGGTCGCAGAAGATGCCTATAGCATCTTGTGCCTCTTCCCACGCATTAAAAATGTGTTTTAGTAAGGAGACACCAGCGTCAGTTGTACAACGTCCTTTGGTAAAACCATACTGTTTATCGTGCAAGATGTTATTCGTGTTAAAATGATGAAGCATTTGATTTAACATTACCTTTTCAAATATCTTGCTAAAAACCGGCAACACGGAAACTGGCCTATAATTATTAGTGTCTTTACTATCCCCGGATTTAAAAAGTGGTATCACTTTACTGTATTTCATTAGATCTGGAAAGACTCCTTGATCTATACACAAATTAAATATTAAGGCTAAGTACGGCGCTATAGTCTCAATAATTGAGGTACAAACTTTGATAGACATACCCCATAGATCTTCAGTCAATTTAACCTTGATTTGTTTAAAAGCTTTTATTACTGTTACGGGGTTTATATGTTTAAAATTAAATTCAGTTGAGCAGGCTGCAACGTTCGCCTGTAATAAACCAAAAGCATGCGATGGCGCCGAATTGAGGGCTTCAGTAGTTTTAATTGGTATACTAGCAAAGAAATTAACAAATTCTTCTGCAACTAGTTTATTATCGCTAATAACACCATGATGACTCTTCAATGTTTAATCATTGTTATGTATTTTGTTCCTGTTGGTTTCATTATTTATGATTTTCCAAACAGTTTTTATTTTATTATCTGCTGATTTAACTTTGTTGCTAATGTATAAGGCCTTAGCTGCCTTACAAGTATTTTTAAACATTTTTGAATATGTAGCAACATACTTATTAAAAGTTTCAGTGTTAATAATAGGCTTAAGGCCATACAGCTCAAAAAGTCTTTCCCTACTTATTCTAATTCCTTTAGTTGCCCAGTCACTAAATCTAAACTTAGGGCAGATACTTTTTGTACTTTTCTCAAAAGTCTTATTAAACTCGGTTTGAACTATTGAAAAAAAATCGTTATATAAAATATTACCATTGTCCACTGCAAGGTTCCAATCTCCTAACTTGCTAATTAAAGTGCTGTTAAATTTATTTAGTTTACCGGATGTTATTGGTCTAGATTGTATCTGCACTTGTTGTATTGGTATGTTGGATTCAAAAGTTACCAATAGACCGCTATGATCAGAGGGCAGATAATTTACAATGGCCTTTTCTAAATAGTTGCAGCAACAAAAAACATTATCGATACATGTAGCAGTAGTAGTTGTAGTTCGAGTTGGTGCTATAAACACATTTGATAAATTAAATGATTTGAAGAGATTGAATAATCTACTGCTATCTGAATAATTTTCTAAAATATTTACATTAAAGTCTCCACAGACTATTACTAATTTGTTACCAGTTGCAAGTTTTGCCATAACATCTTCCATGACAGACTCAAAAATAGAGTAGTTTTGATAATTAGGGGGCCTGTACGCACACTATGATATGCCTATCCAGCTCAACACAAGACAGTTCAATGCTATGTTCAACGGACAGTGCAACTATATCTTTACGAGTTTTAAATTTAATACTATTCCTAATTAGGATCAGTGAACCCCCACGTAACATTGTTTTTCGGTTAAAAGAACTGCCCACAGTATAATTCTCAAAATTGATTTGCATTTCAAAATCCTTTAACCAATGCTCAGTAAAACAAATTATGTCAAACATAGTTTTTTCTAATAATAATTCAATTTCCAATTGTTTCGAAGATAAACCCTGAATGTTTTGAAAAAACAAATTAAACGATTTTTGCTAAGCCCCTTTAGGGTTAATGATAGAAGATACTTGACCTAAATTGCCAACAGTACCAACTATTGTCTCATTAGCTCGTTTAAAGTATTGGAACCAGCAAACATAACATTAATACTATTACTAACGGTGGAACTAATGATTGAGGACTTCGACATACTAACTATGTCTGAGTGAATATTATAAGCTAATAGCTTTGCTATTTGACGTCTAAATATAATTGGTAGGTACACAGTATACCTAGTCGAGAAAAGTTCTTCTACATTATACAATACATAAATTTTACAAAACCAAAAAAAAATTTAAACAATAATAATAATAATTTCCAAACTAATCAATTTGTACACCCCGGTGGTAGAGGATCTGGACCAGCATTGAGCCAAGCATTTTTATCTTGAATATAATCCTCTAACTTATAATATGCTTGCCTGCATAGTTTTTTTTTTTTTTTTTTAGTTGGGAAAATCATCTTATGACAAATTCCGCTCTTGGGCGGAACGAGAGATAGTGTCAGACTTTTACTAACTAAAAACCCACTCCTGTTCCTTCGTTGCCTTCGTCCCAGGGTCCGGGTTTCGTTTTCACACTACCCATGGCCCCAGTAGGCTTCGACCCTGCTGGGCCCCTACAATTGCTGACATCTCACTGAGGCGCGTGTGGAACAATACGCGCCGTCGACGACTTGGGCTTGGTCCGGACGGTTACCGGACGGTCGGACAGCGGGCCACCAGTTGCCCGCCGTCCGCAAGCCCATGCCTACTGCCTGCAAAGTGTGCGTTTAATACAAGATTTAAATTTCGTTTCATTAAGTTCTAATATTTGTGGAGGTATTTTATTAAACATTCAAACAATACCCCATGAAAGAAGAGGCCAGTTTAGCCAGTCTGAAACCTGGTTGAACTAATTGGTCCCTATTTCTTGTAACATAATTATGTCTACCACCTCTTTTGCTAAAAAGATGAAGATTTTTTCTAACGTAAAAATAGTTAACATTAACTTGTAATTAATACTTATAATTCTCTAATATATACTTGTTTCAAGTATATCTTTTAATTATCCCACATAAGGTGTAAAAGGTAGAGTATGCAACACGGGGATGAAGCCGTCTTTGTCTTGGGCGGTTTGAATTCCTCACTTCGCCTATATCTTCCCATCTCACCACCTATATATTCTATATTAACTCCCTCGCAGTGCTCGGGAGAAAATTAAAACAATCTCTCACTGCATTCGGGTTTAAAATTTAACAACTTTCGTTTCGTTCAGAATTCAATATGCTACCCGCGACTTTAAGACGCTACTTAAAGATACACAATTTTGAGTTACAGTCTTTTGCTTACACTGTTTTAATGCTTTTACACCAAGCAATAAATTATTACACACACTTTTAACTTAATTATAGATGGTTTATTTAACTCTACAAATTCTGTATCAAAGTGACCCTTTTCACGACCTTCATTAGTAGGTTGCGTACATCACATAATATGCACACAGAGAAAACTAATAGTTTGCCATCATTTTATTGCTTAAAAGGATCGAGTGTGGTTGTTCTACTAAGGGTTTTCCTACCCTACTTTAATTAACAGTTAAATATTTATAAGAAGTATAAGACATGTTCTCTTAGTTTTGGGTTGAAAATGTAATTCCGAAATGCGAAATCCCCAATTAGACAAATTAACCAAAGTCTCGGTTTTCAGGATCTGACTTGCCGCTTTATTTTCGCGCTGGCTGAGAAATCATTTTACAAATGTAAAATAATAATTTATTTACGTTTTCCGGAAAGTAAATGGGTAGGTAACATAAATGCTTAAATGGATTTTCCTGGGTTTTTAGGGTCCCGTACCTCAAAAGGAAAAAACGGAACCATTATAGGATCACTTTGTTGTTCGTCTGTCTGTCAAGACCCTTTATCTTGGTCGTCTGCGGTCCCTTGAAGCTGTAAAAAAATCAAACTTCTGGGTTAACGAAAAAAAAGATACGGCCGTTTATGTTGCAAAAAATCATTTCATGAAATTTGGCGTAAAGCAATGAAACCTCATAGCAAAAGTATAGAAAAAAAATTCTGAAAACTGTAAATTTGTATAGTTAGATCACAAAAAAAAACTTTTTAGCGATTCGAAAAAATGTTCGTTAACTCAATTCGGGAATTGAACTATTTACATGGGCAAGTGGCAAGTTTGTACGGAACGCTCAGTGCGCGAGTCCGACTCGCATTTGTTTTTCCACAAAATGCTTTCAATATATAATCACTGCCATATGTACCTCTTTTTGCTCCTACACGTTACAACCACTTGTAGGAGCTAAAAGAGTTTGCACTACAAATAAAATACACAGAAAATGATTTCATAAAACTTGACATTTAGAATTCTCCGAATATTTCCGTACGTTCGAAAATTGAACGGAAGAATACTACAAAATTCTCGTAAATAATAGGTCTCATCTATTTATAACCATTGTTGTATGAAATCTAAGAAAACTCGTACTATTTTGTAATACGAGTTGTACCGTGGGAACAAAGTGTCTCAAGCGGTACCTATGCAATATTAATGATGTATACGGACTTAAAACTGCTAATGAATAGGATGCCTATTTTTGTTTCAATCATATTCACTTGGGAATTTTTATCTCACGAATAAATTTTCTTCCCAGGGCCGTTACATGACAAAATTTCCAAAACGAAAGCTATTAAACCAAGAAAACTGAGTTCTTTTGTTAAAAGAAAGTCATAGGTATACGTCATTTAACTGCTTGCCCTTTGAAATGCATAGTTTTTAGGTTGTAACACTTATTACGAAAAAAAAATTTTTTTTATTAGCTTTCGTGGTTAGAAGTACTGCGATATTACAGAAAATACAAAACACAAAGAAACCAACGAATACCTAATTTCGAAAAAAGAATAACGTACCTACCTTTAATATAAAGTTTATTTAAATTATAATTCCAAGTGAATCCAAAGATATAACACTTCAAAGCAACCCGTTTTAAAAAACGACAATTTCATAACCTACTTATACATACCTATAGTTTAGTACTTCAGGTAATAGTATGTAGGTACATGTGTAGGTACGTAAAAAATGTTTTTTGTCTAGGTCTAACACATTTAACGACTTTTGGGCTACGAACACAACTCGTGTAACCGTGCCACTTGCGTGAGAAGAATAAAGATCGTAAAATGCGAATAAAGTCAAATCGATTTTACACTGTAGGTATGAGCGACGAATTTTCTCAAGAATTCAGCTTTATGATCGTTCCCACATACTTTCATACACAGATTTCACAAACTATTCATAAATATGTCTTTGTATGCAAAATAATTTCCTGTTCCTGGTTGAAAGGAAATCTAAGAACTTAGTAGAAGGTCCTGGTGATGTCAGTTTACTATGTCTATACATAGTATTCATAGAAATAATTGAGTTTATACATAATGTTTTATGTCACGACGGTTTTGAATGTGTGTATAGATTCAAATAATGCACATTGTTTCTGTGTGTGTAAAACTATTTTCTATGACACCGTTCGCTCTAAGCTTAAGCATACAGGAAAAGTGTTTGTGTATCAGCACACACATCGAAAACCAATCCGCTTTGGTGAGATGGAACTACTAAAGGTACCTAGGTGATGTTTTTTGAAATGATCCAACGTAAGTGATAAGCGTTAAGTTAAAAACGGTAAAGGAAAACATCGAAGAGAATCCGCAATATATTTTAGAAAATTTATTTGGTTCATAATTCGAACATCCAAGGAAAATTCCTCTCGTTTAAAAAAAAAAAGATTTTCTAAATATAAAGAAAAAATTGAGAACAAAACTTGAAAAATAATTAATTTTCTTAATACTGAGACTGCGTAGATCTTTTCATCGAAAACTTAAGTAAAAGTTATCTAAATATATATATGATTGCCTTTTGTAAGAAAAAAAACCTTGTTTACATTTTTCAGGACAAACATTTGCCGTCTTGTAATACTTAATATCTATTTTTAGCGGCCAGATTCTGTACTTACGCCATCGTAAGCTATGTAGTGACTGCTGGACCGGGATCCAGCCCGTGTTGTAGATTAGGGCCTTCTCCCCTTCACACAAAAAAGCTTTAAGACCTAATAATACGTTAACGTAACTAATTAACTGGTACCTACTATATGTCGTACAAAAGTTAAGGTACTAAATAAAAATAGTTTACTATAGTATAAAATCGATAAAACACATTTTACTCACCTTTCTCTTAGCCCTGACGACCTGCATCTGATGATGCGTGCACTCCCCAATAGCGCGGCCTCTAAGAGCCGCACTCATGCGCGCATATGCCCACACCATGACCGACATAGGCACCACGTACGTTACAGCCAGGAACACCAAGTTGTAGCTGTAGGAAATAGAATGTTTCAATACATAAAATAGTTTATTTTTTGTATTATTTATAGCCTCGTTTGACCACTGTCTCATCTGATGGTAAACGATGATGTTGTCAACGATGTAGCACGCTTGCCTGAAAATAACCTATTCACTCTTCACAAGACCCCTTTTTTAAGGTAGAAACCACTCAATGACTTCTCCCGCTCTGAGTGGAGCAAGAGTAGAAGATTCGATCCCGAATCGTTTTTTTGTATCGGGATTTCAGGTTTATCTATAATTATTCCCGGGATCCCGGGTGGTGATGAAAAGTGGTAATAAAAAGCCTCTAAAGCATGTCAAAATCAGTTTTATTAGTCCTTTGGCAATAGTAATATACAAACTTCTATAAATGATCTACAAAACTTTCAACTTTTAGTAGAGAAATAACACATAAAATGGTTTCATCTCCAAGCAAGCTTTTTAATTTGTTCAAACAGAGACTGAAAAAGCACGTTATGACTAAATAATTCAAATTCGAAATGTTTTTAATCTCACATAGGCCTTGGGCACTTATAAAACGTCACATTAGAAACTAGTACACACTCGATTAACGAACACATTAAGTTTTTATAATTCTTTTCAAAACTATTATCTACAACCTCAAAGAGATTAATTTTCTGTTTAATGGTTTTAAAAAATCAGTTTCTCTAGTTTCAGTTCTTGAGTAAAATATTTCGTACTCATAAGCGTATTTGCAAGATTTAGTTAGATTTGTTTCAAGATTTTCTCGCACCTTTATAATAAAGGATCCACCTTTAACTCAAAAATTTTACAAAAAAAATAAGCAATAAAGAAGAGAAGATATAAAATACGGAATTTTAATTATATTATTATGAACCTGACGAGTGAACCCTTAGATTGTTGACACCTTTATGGTCCGGTCTAAGCGCCTCGTCATTTATACCGCGTACATCGAAGGACTCTAATTTGCCTGCTGCGGTCTTCCCTTCCGATTATAATTTAGGTGTCTTCAAGGCTAGAGTGAAAAGGCTCTTAATAAACTAGTGCGATTCCCCATCAACGATTGTATCATTGCTTACCGTCAGGTAGGATCGCAGACAAGCAATAAAAAAAAAAAAATTGCATGTAAATTTAAATAATTATGTCTCTCCCAGGTTTCTTTCTTACTCATAATTCGAGATCTTTTTCATCACAAGGTTATAGAAAGCTCTTTTTAAGGTCAGTTTATAGCTAAATCAGAATAAGCAGGAATTTTGAGTCCTTCATTTTGAGGGTACTCTCTGTTTTTCTAACTGATGTGATGTACCAAGATCAATTGCAGTTAACTATTAAATAACCTTGATGTTATTGAAAAAATGACAAGACCAGAACAGGAAAATCCGAACATCTATTTTTATTTGAAGCTGTAACTAGGTCATACAAAGTCGATTAAAACTTTTAGAAAGCTTTATAGTTGTGCCCCGGTAGATACTAGCCTTGCTTATCAAATATCAAGCTTGATGCAAGTTATAACAGGATACATAAATAACGCCTCGAGTAGGCCACGCCTCTGATTCCTTTGTTCTGACGTCATCTCAACGCTCAGTCACGTGGTTAGAACAAAGTAATCGGAGGCGTTCGACGCAAACGAAACGATCGTAACTTGGCTAGGGAGGCAGCATGTTTAAGTCCTTATTTATTGCATTACCAGCCTTTTAATGATCTCACTGCTGGGACTCAGGTCTCCTTTTTCTAGGAGAGGGAATGGGCCGTAATCCACCACGCGGGCCCAGTGCGGATTGGTGAATGTCACATGTCTTCGAATTTTTGATTCCAAACGGCTCAAAACTGTAATTACCGATAAGGTTAAAGTTTTTGCACCGCTTGAGGATCTCACCAGTCACATTATTATCCTTTATAGAATTGAATTAGAAATGTTGATTCTTTTTTTTTCTTTTTTATTATTGATAGGCTTGCGTTTGATCACTATCTTACCTAATGGTAAGCGATGATATGGCCGACGATGGAGCACGCTTGCCTCGAAGTAATCTATTCACTCTTGACTTAAAGACCCCTAGGTTATAGCTATTAGGAAACACAGACTCCGTCATGGAATTCCACTCCTTAGCTGTACGCATAATGTATGTGATTCGTGAAGTATTACTTTGTTTAAATTTAAATTTTAAATCCTTGATAATTTTTTTTTTTTGCATTTCACGAGATATAGGACACGATGTTTCACAAATACCTACAGGGTGGTCAAAATCAATAGAAGTTCAATATAAATTCTTTATGTAAATAAAACATGTTTTCGTTAAGAAGTTAACAATTCCAGCAAGATATTAGAATGTATTGGCACCACGGCAGCTAGGCACGATTTATAATTTAGTGAATATTTTTCCAACGTGCCTCTTCCAGCTTTGGATTCAAAAAGGTTCATTTATTTGCGACACAAAGATTCAATGTACCCGGGCAGGTACTTTTTCTATTCTAAAAAGATTTTGTTACAGCTTAGGAACCCTAATAAGATGTATTTATTATTAGGTCAAGGCTCAAATCTACCTGACCTAACCTTCACGAGGGCAACAAAAGAAAGTTGTCAAGCTTATTCATGAATCAATGAATGTTAAGAAATATCATCTTTTTTTAGAATATCTATTTTTTGACGTTTATTTTGATAATCTATTCGCTCGTATACAAATTACCGCGCATCCCAGTCTGTCACAAAATTATTACTAGCGTAGACATAGTTGCAGTAAAAGAAAAAGCATATCTTTGATTATTATTGTATTTTTATTTGTTTTACATTTTGCCTGCTGCGGTCTTCCCGTCCGATTATAATTTAGGGGCCTTCAAGGCTAGGAATAGGTTCTTTATAAAGTAGTGCACTTAGCGTTGCCAGGTGTCCGGATAAAGCCGGACACAGTCAAGCTTTTTGGTGTCATGTCCGGCCAAATTAGACGGTGATCAGCCTGTCCAGCTTTTGTTAGTCTTTTTAAAATTTGACCTTTTTTACAATTTTTTGTTTCCGCTCCACCTGTCTCATCTTGTCTTCAAGGCTAGAGTGAAAAGGCTCTTACTAAACTAGTGCGATTTCCCATCAACGATTGTATCATTGCTTACCGTCAGGTAGGATCGCAGACAAGCAATTAAAAAATAAATAAATTGAATGTAAATTTAAATATGTCTCTCCCAGGTTTCTTTCTTACTCGTAATTCGAGATCTTTTTCATCACAAGGTTATAGAAAGCTCTTTTTAAGGTCAGTTTATAGCCAAATCTTTTGCTATAAACTGAATTTTTGATTCCAAACGGCTCAAAACTGTAATTACCGATAAGGTTAAAGTTTTTGCACCGCTTGAGGATCTCACCAGTTACATTATTATCCTTTATAGAATTGAATTCTAAATGTTGATTCTTTTTTTTCTTTTTTATTATTGATAGGCTCGCGTTTGATCACTATCTTACCTGATGGTAAGCGATGATATGGCCGACGATGGAGCACGCTTGCCTGGAAGTAATCTATTCACTCTTGACTTAAAGACCCCTAGGTTATAGCTATTAGGAAACACAGACTCCGTCATGGAATTCCACTCCTTAGCTGTACGCATAATGTATGTGATTCGTGAAGTATTACTTTGTTTAAATTTAAATTTTAAATCCTTGATAATTTTTTTTTTTGCATTTCACGAGATATAGGACACGATGTTTCACAAATACCTACAGGGTGGTCAAAATCAATAGAAGTTCAATATAAATTCTTTATGTAAATAAAACATGTTTTCGTTAAGAAGTTAACAATTCCAGCAAGATATTAGAATGTATTGGCACCACGGCAGCTAGGCACGATTTATAATTTAGTGAATATTTTTCCAACGTGCCTCTTCCAGCTTTGGATTCAAAAAGGTTCATTTATTTGCGACACAAAGATTCAATGTACCCGGGCAGGTACTTTTTCTATTATAAAAAGATTTTGTTACAGCTTAGGAACCCTAAAAAGATGTATTTATTGTTAGGTCAAGGCTCAAATCTACCTGACCTAACCTTCACGAGGGCAACAAAAGAAGGTTGTCAAGCTTATTCATGAATCAATGAATGTTAAGAAATATCATCTTTTTTTAGAATATCTATTTTTTGACGTTTATTTTGATAATCTATTCGCTCGTATACAAATTACCGCGCATCCCAGTCTGTCACAAAATTATTACTAGCGTAGACATAGTTGCAGTAAAAGAAAAAGCATATCTTTGATTATTATTGTATTTTTATTTGTTTTACATTTTGCCTGCTGCGGTCTTCCCGTCCGATTATAATTTAGGGGCCTTCAAGGCTAGGAATAGGTTCTTTATAAAGTAGTGCACTTAGCGTTGCCAGGTGTCCGGATAAAGCCGGACACAGTCAAGCTTTTTGGTGTCATGTCCGGCCAAATTAGACGGTGATCAGCCTGTCCAGCTTTTGTTAGTCTTTTTAAAATTTGACCTTTTTTACAATTTTTTGTTTCCGCTCCACCTGTCTCATCTTGTCTTCAAGGCTAGAGAGAAAAGGCTCTTAATAAACTAGTGCGATTTCCCATCAACGATTGTATCATTGCTTACCGTCAGGTAGGATCGCAGACAAGCAATTAAAAAATAAATAAATTGAATGTAAATTTAAATATGTCTCTCCCAGGTTTCTTTCCTACTCGTAATTCAAGATCTTTTTCATCACAAGGTTATAGAAAGCTCTTTTTAAGGTCAGTTTATAGCTAAATCAGAATAAGCAGGAATTTTGAGTTCTTCATTTTGAGGGTACTCTCTGTTTTTCTAACTGATGTGATGTACCAAGATCAATTGCAGTTAACTATTAAATAACCTTGATGTTATTGAAAAAATGACAAGACCAGAAGAAGAAAATCTGAGCATCTATTTTTATTCGAAGCTGTAACTAGGTTATACAAAGTCGATTAAAACTTTTGAAAGCTTTATAGTTGTGCCCCGGTAGATACTAGCCTTGCTTATCAAATATCAAGCTTGATGCAAGTTATAACAGGATACATAAATAACGCCTCGAGTAGGCCACGCCTCTGATTTCTTCGTTCTGACGTCATCTCAACGCTCAGTCACGTGGTCATAACAAAGTAATCGGAGGCGTTCGACGCAAACGAAACGATCGTAACTTGGCTAGGGAGGCAGCATGTTTAAGTCCTTATTTATTGCATTACCAGCCTTTTGATGGTCTCACTGCTGGGACTCAGGTCTCCTTTTTCTAGGAGAGGGAATGGGCCGTAATCCACCACGCGGGCCCAGTGAGGATTGGTGAATGTCACATGTCTTCGAATTTTTGATTCCAAACGGCTCAAAACTGTAATTACCGATAAGGTTAAAGTTTTTGCACCGCTTGAGGATCTCACCAGTTACATTATTATCCTTTATAGAATTGAATTCTAAATGTTGATTCTTTTTTTTCTTTTTTATTATTGATAGGCTAGCGTTTGATCACTATCTTACCTGATGGTAAGCGATGATATGGCCGACGATGGAGCACGCTTGCCTGGAAGTAATCTATTCACTCTTGACTTAAAGACCCCTAGGTTATAGCTATTAGGAAACACAGACTCCGTCATGGAATTCCACTCCTTAGCTGTACGCATAATGTATGTGATTCGTGAAGTATTACTTTGTTTAAATTTAAATTTTAAATCCTTGATAATTTTTTTTTTTGCATTTCACGAGATATAGGACACGATGTTTCACAAATACCTACAGGGTGGTCAAAATCAATAGAAGTTCAATATAAATTCTTTATGTAAATAAAACATGTTTTCGTTAAGAAGTTAACAATTCCAGCAAGATATTAGAATGTATTGGCACCACGGCAGCTAGGCACGATTTATAATTTAGTGAATATTTTTCCAACGTGCCTCTTCCAGCTTTGGATTCAAAAAGGTTCATTTATTTGCGACACAAAGATTCAATGTACCCGGGCAGGTACTTTTTCTATTCTAAAAAGATTTTGTTACAGCTTAGGAACCCTAATAAGATGTATTTATTGTTAGGTCAAGGCTCAAATCTACCTGACCTAACCTTCACGAGGGCAACAAAAGAAGGTTGTCAAGCTTATTCATGAATCAATGAATGTTAAGAAATATCATCTTTTTTTAGAATATCTATTTTTTGACGTTTATTTTGATAATCTATTCGCTCGTATACAAATTACCGCGCATCCCAGTCTGTCACAAAATTATTACTAGCATAGACATAGTTGCAGTAAAAGAAAAAGCATATCTTTGATTATTATTGTATTTTTATTTGTTTTACATTTTGCCTGCTGCGGTCTTCCCGTCCGATTATAATTTAGCGGCCTTCAAGGCTAGGAATAGGTTCTTTATAAAGTAGTGCACTTAGCGTTGCCAGGCGTCCGGATAAAGCTGGACACAGTCAAGCTATTTGGTTGCGTGTCCGGCCAAATTAGACGGTGATCAGCCTGTCCAGCTTTTGTTAGTCTTTTTAAAATTTGACCTTTTTTACATTTTTTTGTTTCCGCTCCACCTGTCTCATCTTGCACCGTGCAAGCGAGCAGACTAGCACTGTTACCACAATTGCAAATTGTAAAAGTATTTACAGTTAACTATAATTTAAATTAATGATTTATACTAAAGATTCACTCAATTTTATTGTTGTTTCGTTAGAATAAAAATTTGAAAACCTGATTGCAGCGCCCCCTACCGGTTCCAGTTTTATTTATATACCTACTCAAATATACACACAAAATTACATCCAAATCAAATCGATAAAACCGTTTACAAACAGTTAGGTGATAAACACAAGTACAGAAGAATTTAAAGATGATATGATAAAAAAGACTTTTTGTACCTACTTTAAAGAAAAAATATTATCGTGTTATATTGAGACTAAAAAGTAAAGGAGGTCCACTCAAATGACTGGTCTGTTCGGCTTTTCGGTTTTAAAACCTGACAAACCTAAGGGCGGAATTCACCAATAAAACTAATCGCGTTTTAACGTTTGGCTCGCATTAATCGCATTTAGCCGCTGTCACTAGTGTCACTTGTAAAAATACAACAAAAGAAAAATACAGACAAGTGTAGTTTTATTGATGAATTCCACCCTTAGTGTACTTTACCATCAACGATTGCATCACCGCTTACCATAAGATGGTATCGAAGTCAAGGACTAGTTTATATCAATTAAAAATATATATACCGACCAGATTACTAGAGCTGTATGGTTTGATAGAAAAATTCAAAGCAAATCTGACGATTATAATACTCACACATAATCAATTCTTGATGATGGATAACTACCGTCAGGCCATTTGATGAAACATATTTTTCTGTCACCGTTAACGTATCTGAAACAAACAAAAAGTAATATAAGTTTTTAGACATTCTAAGGATACGACAAGAAAGTATAAAGAACAAAAGAACAATGAAATAGTTGTTAATAAATTTGGGCATGGTACGTGATAAAGTAGCATCATATTGGTGCAATTTTTTTAAAATCGGTCTAGTATTTTTTGATTTTATTCATTACAAATAAAAATTTAAACATATTTTTTTATTATCTTTCCTCTTTATCATATTAGTGTAGATAATAAACCTTCTGAGGATCGACCGATCGATTCGAGTATGGAGGCCATTTTTAACGAGTTTTATAGTGTGTATGGGTAGTGTGACAGTGAAACCCGGGGCTCTGGGACGAAGGCAAAGAAGGAACACAAGTGGGTTTTTAAAGTCTGACACTATCTCTCGCTCCGCCCAAGAGCAGAATTTGTCATAAGATGATATTCCCACCCAATAAAAAAAAAAAAAAAGCGAGTATTATAGTCACAAGTGTTTGCGCTCAAACACGGGCATATTTTCTATTCCTTTACTCTTGTATTCCGACGGGACGGCAATCCGACAAGACTGGAGAGAAATCCGGTGCAGGAACAAAGGCTTCATGTGTTTGCCGAGGCACGCAGCTGTTACATAACCAGCTTAGTAACTCCAGGCTGCTACAGAGTAATTTTTAATTAAAATAAACTGGTGCGTGTTCGACTCGTACTTGCGAGTCGGACTCGCTCCCTGGGCGTTCCGTACAAAGTTACCTATGTTAAATAGTTCAATTCCGGAATGGAGTCTCGAAAGATTTTTCCGAAACGCAAAAACGAATAATTGTGACGTATAACAAATTTACAGTTTTCAGATTTATTCCTATACTTGTGCTATATGCCAAATTTCAGTATTCTGGGTCAACGAGAAGTACCCTATGAATTTTGATTTCCTCGGTCTCGAGGAAATCAAAATTCATTTCTCGTCGAAATGTACGTTTTTTGCCACATAAACCGAAGTATCTTTTTTTCTCGTTAACATACATGTTTGTTTTTTTTAAAGCTTCAAAAGTTTAATTTTTTAATTTCAACTCGATACCTCGACGCGTTCCCGAGATAAAGGGTCTTGACAGACAGACAGACGGACGGATAACTAATAAATTCTATAAGGGTTCCGTTATTTCCCTTTTGAGGCACGGAATCCTAAAAAAAAAACCAATAGTACTTTTTGCCCGATCCGGGAATCAACCCCAAGACTCTACGCTCGACAGTTGCAGTACAATATAAACAGTAGTACAAACATTCATCCAAAATACCTAATAATAACAAGTAATTTGAATGTTAACCTCAAATTCTGTAGACAGCACATCAAACGTTCTTCGGGTACCTAAAAAACCGTAATAACTTCTAATGTAATAAAACGTTAAATGTCACGAACAGTACTAACTTTTAAAGCCAAGCTTTGTTTAAATAGATCCAAAACTTTTAAAACATCGCATCTATACGCGTTGTGACACCTAAAACGTGCTGTTTAACCGTGTTTTACGATTCATCTCCAACTATTTGTGCGTCATTTAATGCTCTATGTAGACTGTTATTAAACTATAGAGAAAATCATGGCTGCATTTAAGCTCGACGATACTTAAATACATTATTATGTAAGTTTATAGCGCACTTTATACCAACAATCCATGTAACCATACCACCCTTCTCGCTGGTTAGTATATTACCTAAGGCTTAAGAATGGACTTAAAAACAAGGTGGGAAATCATCCAAATGACTTCTCGCGATCTGGATGGAGCGCGAGGGCGTGTCAGACTTTTACTGACTAAAACCACACCTGTATCCTTCAATTACCCTTTGCATACTAGGACTACGGGTTGCCCTTTCGGAAATTCTCCGCGGTCCTAGCTAGCGGGCATCGGCCCCACTGGGCCCCTACGGTTCCTGCATCGGATTCAGGCGGAAGCAACGCCCGGGTGTCATCATTGTGTGGACCACCCAGAGGACACGGTGGAGCATACGGTGGAGGTGTGCCCCGCTTGGGCGGAGCACCGCCGTGTCCTCGTGGAGGCAATTGGCGGCAGCGACCTTTCACGTCGGGCCTTGGTTCAGGCTATGGTCCGGAGCGAGGAGGAATGGCAGGCGGTCGCCTCCTTCTGCGAAGCAGTAATGCTAGCGAAGGAGGAGGCTGCACGCGTGAGGGAACGAAGGTCCTCACGCCCTAGCCGACGTAATTCCGACCCCGACTACCAGCCACGGTAGGCGCGGGCTTGCGGACGTCGAGCACTGGGTAGCTCGCCGTCCGGCTGTTCGGTAATTAACCGCACCGAGCCCAGTCGTTAACAGCGCGTAGTGATCCTCGCGCTCCTCAAAGAGATGTCAGCAAAACCAAGACGTGTGACATTCACCAATGCACTGAGCCACCGTGATTTATTACAGCTCATTCTTTCCCACAGAAAAGAAGTTTGTGTGAAGAAAAGAATTTTATGTCCAATATGCAAGTTTTTTTTTATTTGCTGAATTAAATCTTTTTTAGCTTTAGTAATTTTTTTTTTAATAAGTTCATTAATAATGAAGTTATAAAACTTCAAAGCTGCTTATTAGAAAAAGGAGTCCGATATGAACTTTGACGACAAAGTTCATCACGTCCGTACAAACAGAATAGAATAGAATAAATTTTATTGTACTCGTACATCAAAAAAGTAACACAATGGCGGACTTATACTGACAGCGATATATACAAGACAACCGCTATAGAAAAAGGCGTCTTAGCGAATAATATATCTATATATATAAAAGGGGAAACTGACTGACTGACATATCAACGCACAGCCGAAACTACTGGGATTAGGAGCGTGAAATTTTGCACAAGGTTTCCTTTTAAGACGTAGGCGAGTACTAAGAAAGGATTTTCCAAAATTCTCTCCCTAAGGGGATGAAGCGGGGGTCTAAAGTTTGTATGGAGAAACCTACGTTTACGCGAGCGAAGCCGCGGGCAGAAGCTAGTGTTTGTTATAAATTGTTATATTATGTTTACTGATCTACCAATTTTGATGTGTTTTCACAGTTAGTATTCTCTTTTTGTGTATTCGTTGATAAACTGGTTAGATAACAAATATTTATTTCATGAACAATCTCTTTTGTGCTAAAATCTTCTTAATTCATGCTGATGCAAATGGAGACGATAGTTTTGCCTTCTCTAGTAGTTATTATCTGTGTTCCCTTTCCAATTAGTGTACCTTAAACTTTTGATAGTTTACGATGTTGTAAAATGACGATAATAAAACTAAAATGCTTTGCAAGTACAACGTAAATTGAAAGTTAACGACGGCAGGCGTTGCGATAGTTCTTCGAATAACGAGTTTTGTGACAAAGAGAATAGAGATACGATTTTATATAGAATAAAAAAGTTTTCACTGAAATTCTTTCGTTCATAGGTAAAATATTTTTGGAATAAGAGTTCATCGAATCATAGTAGATACTAAGAGTTCGTTTTGAATCGAATTTAAAAAATCATTCACCCTCTTAATTCTTTCCAAGTATGATTCTAAAAATACCTTATACTTGACCCTTTCTGTCACCCCTTCATTGAAGTTTATCTTATAATTTATTACGTGTGTAGTGGTGTATGAAAAAACATTGTAATATATTCGACCTATGTTTGTAACGAACCACAATTAGAACTTTTAACAACTTCTATGAACATCATACAACATCGAGCAAACTCCAATATTTTACAACTTGATAACTTTATAAAACAGAAAGGGTAAAGAACTTTACTTTGTAAACTTTCCTCAGACGCTATTAAATAATTTTGTTGTTACGATTTTTTGAGTTTTTCATCGTTAAATTTTTATTTATGATTTCTTTGTATCAATTCTTTTCTTTTCCTTTTTTTTAAGAAACGTTGTAGGAATGAGTCCTGTGTCGTGGGTGCGTTCACAAACATGAAAACTGACATTAACATGACACCCAGACCCAGCCCCCCTAGCCAAGTTACAACCGTTTCGTTAACGTCGAACAACTCGAGTAGGCCACGCCTCCGATTCCTTTGTTCTGACCACGTGACTGAGCGTTGAGAGACGTCAGAACAAATCCCTCTCCTCGAGTACCTCGCCTCTCCGCCTCGAGTAGGGCGTTCGACGCTAACGAAACGGTCGTAACTTGGGTATGGGGGCAGAACACCCGGACACACACGGATTTTGTACGAAAACATTGATTAGATTAGACTTTTGACTCATCTTGTTGTACTCTTTTTGTGTTATACATCACAATTGTGAATTGGTTACATTAATAGTCTTAGGTGTACTGCAGTGTATAAAACTTGGTAACTAAAATAAAAAGTTTTAAAAGCCTTTTCATAATATTTAAACCGTGATTTACGCATTAAATGGCGAAACAAAACGAAGGAAATTTGAGATAGCGCCCTGAAAGGTAATAAGGTAGGCTGTATTTAATAGATAGATAAAAAAGTTATTAGTTTCAACACAAAACGTACACAAAAGCACAATTAAATTATATAGAACCAAGTATAGCATAGCATATTCGGCCTTATAATGTCCCCACTGCTGGGACTCAGGCCTCCTCTCAAGGAGACCCACCGCCCCCCGCCGCCCGCGTGGTAGCCGTAATCCACCACGCAGACCCAGTGCGTGTTGGTGGATGTCACATGTCTTCAGAAGTGGTGATGAAAATGAAACAAAGTAATGCGCCTGACTGGGTTTATACCAAAAACTCGTAAGTCGGGTCCGCTGCCACACTTCCACCACTGCTCTTACCTAGCACTTACACCGAAACAAACAATAAAATAAAGAATAATTTAATGTGTGAATGAAATTGTAAAAGAGAACAAAACACTTGCATAACAGTTTTTTTTTATTGCAACATGTTATTTGGCAGTGCTATATACAAATATTTTTACCTGAATAGATTTTACATTAACAAATACAGAGGTAGTGGTATTGCGGAACATTTAAAATTCGACCGAATTATTTTTCTAACAAAGTAGTTGTGTACTTTGTTATAAACATTGTTAGGCAATTTGAAACTTTTTCTGAATTTAACTTTGCTTGCTTTTACAATTTGATCAGAAATTCGAACAGAAGGCACCAATAATAACAATTTTATAGGCGCCATTTATTCGTATTTTTGTTTAGTAACAATTTTTGAGAAGAAACTTCAAAGAGATGAATTTGATTTGGTAACTTTTCAAACTCCAAACAAAGTTTAGTGGCAAAGTTGGTAACATCTTAGATACTTTTACCCATAATTATTTGACTTTTTCCACTCGCCTATCGTCAACATCGAGCAGGGTTTAAAAGCTTGTTGCTAACGCAATCCAATGCAATGTTCGATGAAGAGGCAATGCAAAAAAGAGAGATGAAACCTGAAAACTCGATTGACATTCGGTAATTCCGTGATTTACTCGAATATTTCACAAAACTTGTTCCAGGAAATACGTGTTTTTTTTAAACGCTTAAAAGTTTTTCAGAAAAATTGTCGTCATTCAGAATCTCGATTAATTGTGCAAGGCTTCTATTGATGTACTTTTTATATTTTTAATTTATGAGTTCATTATGGAGGTCCAAAGTTCACGTAAAATAGCCTTTACTAGATTAGTTTTACACAAATATATGTTTTGATTTCTATAGAAGAACAAACATGTATAATTACATCAAAATCACGTAAGAGCGGTTGTATGAAAATATACCTGGAAAGGGACGCTTTTAAGTATTTTTTCTCTGGAAAGAACAAATATATGTGCATAGATGTATACGCTTGCTTTGGTTTGACTGCTATCTTGAGGTAGGGTTAGCAATCACTATTGATGTTACTGTCAATACTGTTAATTAGCCAAAACCACTTTCGATCATTATTAAATATGCCTACTTAGATTTATTTTTATTTGTTTGACTTGTTGGTTACATTTGTTTTATTATTAAAAAATAATACGCAACGTTTTAGTTACCTTTAAGTGCCTAGAAACACCACAAAAATGTTATTTTTTTTAAAATATCACAAAAAATAAATCTACCAACCATTCAGGTTTTTGAGTAAATGTTAGTAATTCTAAAGTTGTTTTGAATGCTCTAAAATATTTCTTTAGGGATTGCTTAGTCAGCTCCGGACGTATTGTGGCTCAGTAGATAGGGTCAGTTGGAGAGACTTCTTAACAAATACCGTGACTTACAGGTCGATATTTAAAGCTTAGCAACACTTACGAAGGTAGGTTCGCGGATGGGCGAGCATCCATACATACCTAGATGCCACCGCTTCTATTGGTACTGGCTGTTATTTGTAGATCTTCGATAGTTGTTACTGTCACTCAGAAGCCACAAAATCAGACACTAGCATTGCCAAGAGTATCATTTTAGCCGTGGAGATCGTATAGGTAGTATCTCCATGTAAAAAGGTTTTTTAATTTACAAAAATAAATAAAAAATAAACACTAAAATTGCAAGTATTACTAATTATTAACCAGGTATCGTAAGAGTCAACACTACACCATATACAAGGTAAACTAACCACGAAAATCTCCTTTTCCAGACCAGTATTGCGTTTTAGTCTTTTATTCATTGAAGCAACTGAGACCACCCGATTTCCCCAACGCTGCAGTCACTGAATGTCAACTCATTGAACACTATAATTACTTCTTTAGGAACTGAAATGAAATACCAATCATAACATTATTATCATCGGCACTTTCCACTCAACTTCCACTAACTCAACGTGGTGAAACATAATTAGTAGCCCGTACCGACTTTTTACAACCGCAAAATAGATAATGCCTGCCGCAAAATAGGGATGCAAGATTTAAAAAAATATCGATATTGTATTAATATTTGAATTAAGTCGAAGTTGATATATCGGTCTAGTAGGCCGATGTATCGATATTTCTTTTTTTTTAAAAAAGCTTATAAAAATCCAATATACATGAGAATATGATGTTTTACTAATATCGTGTATTGCGAATGTAGTGTTTTACGAATGTGGTCTTCTGAGAATATGATATTCAGCGACGAAGCGAAAATTCTGCTCTTTAAAATTAATCTCGGGATTTGAGGCATATTCACTTTATTCTTTCGCTGTATGAAATCTGTATAAGTACTTAAATAACTCAACCCAATTCCGACCTCTGGTCATGAGTTAAGCCCGAGACGCTCCAGAGACAGGCACCGAGATTTTTTATTCCCATTATAGGTAAGAATATCTTGGTCAGGCCTAGGCAGGATGTACTTAAACCTTAAAAAGTTTTTTTTTTAATAAGCAAGCAAATCAAAGCACTTCTGTGTTTCTTCTCGTGATGAGACACCATGCAGTTCTCTGCATGGTGTCTCATCACGAGAGAGGTGGTGGCGCAAGACTCGACCGAGACATTGTGGTCATGTCCACTCTGTCAAGAGTAGACAACTAAGAAGAAGCACCTCAACGGTGTGGACATTACTCTCAAACACTTTATTACGATAGAATTATGAAAAGCAGCTACTATAAAAATTCCTAAAATCAGATACACACGTAACAAATTAGTCGATGATTCACCTCAAAAAGAAAATGTAATAAAAACATAACCAATGTACATACCTACACCTGAAAATACAATATTTGTTCATTAGGTTCCAATTTTAATACTTAATGTGTTGGTGACTACATTAAGGAAGTTAACACACATGCTAACTACATACATTATACGAAACATATTTTAAAGCATTGTATTTACTAAGTGAACATTTACCGTAACATTTAATAGTGACAGTTAACTGACCCTTGAGACTACCCGCCAGCCGGCGGATAAAATTATATTTAAGTTTCCTAGACTACACACAGGTTTTGCAGGCCAGGAGACTATTAAATATTCAGTATACCCTGTATAATATAAGGTGTAACTGTAAATATAGGATTTTGTCTAATACAATTAACTGTTTTGGTACCTACTAAATCTCAAGAGCATGAAAGTTTATAAGTCTAGATATTCCTGCTCTGTATTTGATTGATGATTACTTAGACTGTACTAAAGTAATTAGGGAGCAGTTATTCAGCCAGCCTCCTAATTCAAATTACACGATAACTCATTTCACGGTCAGATTAGCTTTAGAACGAATCGCATTGAACGGATAGATACGACATCTATCCGTTCAATGATATTCGTTATCGAAATGTACTGAATCAAGGGACAGATTCGGTTGAGTTACTACCACACCCAAAAGGGTAGTAGATGTTTCGAGACATTTGATCATCTCACGGAGTTATGAGCGTGTTGCCGAGTGGAAAGTGATTTAAGAAGGCTATTAAATTTCAACCGAAATCTTTGTGTTAAATAGCCAATTTTACCGTCGTAATCAGAGAAACTGAAAGGCTTCGACAACATTGAATTATTGAATGGTGTAAAATAGTTATAAATGTAATTCATAGCGGTCTCGCTTTTTGCAAATTTGTCTTATTTATTTATAATTATAAAGCCAAAATACAGTATTTTTTTTTAAAGTAAGCTTCTTATACTTTTAAAGATATAAAGACCTCTCGGAATTCGAATATACGAAAGAGCTCAATTTTATGATAGAACTTTAAAAAAACAAAAAAAAACAAGTGAATCAAAACCAGCACTCCACTTTGATCATTTTTTTTTTAAATATTATCTCCGTCCTTTTTCTTATGAGTCGGCGCAACACATTTTCTTTTTTCTATCTCCCCTCAACTCCCCAGTCAATTGCCACGCTGTCATCAACTCCCATTTCTTTCCTACCATTCCTTACGAAATTCTTCCATGTATTCATCCCTCGCTTAGAACCCAAACCAAGACTAAATGATTTCCTATTCAACTTTTTGAACTGCTGTCCATGTAATAAAATCTGTTCTTTTCATTTTAAATGAACACCGTAGACCTGACCTACCACACCTAAAGGGTGATTATGACAAAAGCTAGCCCAAGGTCGATGAAGCCGAGGGAATTCAGTAGTAATTAAATAATTAAAGAAGTTAAATTTAGAGTACGAGTACTATGTTACACTATGAAAGTTTTGTCCCTAAGATATTGAGGCGTCTATAGATGCCACACATATACCTACTGCTAACTTGCAAACTGGCAGGTAAGTATACCATTTTTTTTTTAAAAAAAAGCATAGGTGTTGTTCGAAACAAGATTTTTTTGGAGTTATCAACCAAAGTCTAGACGTAATTTTATATAAAATATATTATAAAGTGCTTCATACAATACAAACATAATTTAAACTAGAAGCGTTTCATTTGAGCTTCCGTCCTCATGCAGTATTTAATTTAGCACAGGGTATTTGCCCAACTTTTCTAAAATGTAAGTTTTTAGACACAAATTCTGTTTACAAATTATGAAAGAATATCGTATTTAAAAATATTAGTGAGGAGGCAGAAGGAAGTCAAAGAAAAGTGGATGTATTGTGTGAAGAGTGATATGAAAGAAAGTTAGTGACAGAAAGACAGGTGACAGGACAGAATGGAAGAACAAAAATGTGTTGCCCCGACCCCAAATAACACGGGACAAGGGCAGGAAAATGATGATGATGGTCATATTAAAAAAACAATTACTTTTGTCTTGTTCAGTATTATTTGAGCAATTTATTTATTCTGTTATTCTCAATTACTTGGAATAAACCATATTAAAACAAATATTGTCTGTTTTCAAAATTACACTCTCTCTTGCTAAAATAACGGCCTGAATTATTTATATATTTTTCAAAGGTTGTCTATTGATATAAGCTTTGGCCTTTTAGTGTCTTTTATATTGGTTAAATTTAGCAGGTGTGTGGAACCGACAATGTTCTCAGAACTTCGAGAATAGGTTTATCGATTAAATTCAAACTCAAAGCATTTATTTTAGATAAAGTATTTACAGGCGCTTTCGAAATCGGTTATTCAGAATGTTAACCATTCTAATTGCTCATTCTAAAAAAGCGAAAATCTCAATGGATAAGAACGTGCAAGAAACTACATAGATACTCTTTTAAATCATGATAATATGTATTTAATTGAATGTCAAAAGCGAGGTTATCATTGTTGATGATACCTCGCTCTTGATATTCTCTCATCACCATCATCATTTCAGCCGAAAGACGTCCACTGTCGTACATAGGCCTTCAACAAGTGTCGCTATAACGACCGGTTCTGGGCTCCTCGCATCCATGGGATTCCCGCGACCCTCACCAGGTCATCGGTCCACCTTGTGAGAGGCCTTCCAACTCTACGTCTTCCACGTACCGGATGACATAGAGTTGGAAGCCACTCCAGAACCTTTCGTCCCCATCGACCATCTGAATGTTAAGAGGTATTTTATAATTGTGTAGGTACTGTCAATCTAAATCTTGGTTGATTTCTATTGTTCCTTTTTCTAGTATTAAAAAAATGTTTGCCACTCACCTTGGTAATCTATATATATAAAAGGGGAAACTGACTGACTGACATATCAACGTACAGCCGAAACTACTAGGACTGGGAACGTGAAATTTTGCACAAGGTTTCCTTTTATGACGTAGGCGAACACTAAGAAGGGATTTTTGGAAACTAAACTTTTAAGGGGGTGAAACAAGGGTCCAAAGTTTGTATGGAGAAACCTACTTTCACGTGAGCGAAGCCGCCGGCAGAAGCTAGTTCTTAATAATTATGGCACACATATGAACTTGGAAAAGGATCATTACCGCCTCTACACGAGTAGGTCAGTGTTCTTTGTTTACTATTCCCTACAGTAACGCAGACGAATCAATATTTTAACGGCATCGCCTCGCCTCGCCTCGCCTCGGAAATAATAATCAACTTGCGTTCCTCAGCCTTATAGCTAAGTGACGCAGCATTGCCTAGCTCAAGCCTAGTCGATGTGCCGGAGGTACTGATCCGCTCCGGTTACGTGCGTTCGGTACTTTAATGGCGACGTATTTCCAATTTGACAAGGGGTAGGCATTATCGAAAATCGTTTCGGGATACCTACACACATTGTAAATGCTGAAATTTCACCTGTGGAGATTTGCGTAAATTTAAATTTCGACCTCTCGTTACTAACAATTTCATTAATACATATATTCCGTTTAATAGTATTAAAGCTAAAACATCATAGAGTTAACGCCTTTGCCAAATCCTCGGGGACTACAAACTATACATAATCTTCATCACCATCATCATCATCATTTCAGCCGAAAGACGTCCACCGCTGGCCATCCGTTCTGCGAGCAATGTGCCCTGCCAATTGCCACTTAAGTTTGGCGATTCTTCGTGCTATGTCGCCAACCTAGCTGCCAAGTGGGGCGATTATGGCAACCCCAAAATGAAAATCAAAATACAAAAAAAAAAAAAACTTAGAGTACAATAATGTAATTGTATGGTTGATCTGTATAGATTAGAGTGGTATATCTGTACTTACTGTTTCTTATAAGTGTCAGAGTAGAGAAGAATGGGCAATGCGAGCAATGCGCTTGCACACCACACGGTAAAAAGTGCTGCACGTGCCACACGGCGACTCAGCCTATGTTGAAGAGGCTTCACTATTGCCACGTATCTGCACAAATGAAAAAAAATAATTAGGTATATACTCGTACACGTAGTGATTGATTAATCACTATAGTTTCGCTAAAAAATCATTCAGAGTTTTAAAATTAATGTTATCATTTTTCGTGCATATAGCTAGGAAGTTTAATTCCCTGCCGATTTCAGTGTTTCATTTATATAAATAGCAATAAACTGGGGGTCTTTTAGTTAAAAGTGTAAAGATTAGCGTTAGGCAAACGTGCTCTATGGTCGACCATAGCAAAAAAAACCTAAAAGTAAAACAGTATTTTTATGACACCTGCTATAGTTTATGTAAGATGTCTTAGAAAGTAAAGAATCGGTGTCCTGTTGAATTCAGATAAAACTTGAATAAATAAAAACATTATTTATTTTATAAGTACTTAAGCCTTGAAAGAGAGCAGACATCACGAAGTATTCTGTGCCGGGCGAAATAATCTTCTTGTTTTCTCCTCAACGGACTACAGAAAAAATAAAACGTTTCTAACATTTTTGAACCATATTCTTGTTTTTAGCCCACTATACTAAAAGCACAAAAAGTTTTTTAGGTCGACGAAATTGGCTTAGTTTCAAAAAACTTAGCGTACAAATGACCTACACTTAGCAGTATTGAGGTCATAGTTTTATCCTTAACTTGTTGACTTGACTTCAAACTTTCCACACAATATATATATATAATATATATAATCTTAATACATTAATGCTTGTTTTGTGTAGCGTGCAGTTTTCTATCTATGCGTCACCCTTTTCCCACCATAGGTCGTAAACCGACTAACGGATTACTTTGAAAATAGACAGTAGTATGATAACAACTGCAATAACGCTAAGCGTGGTGATTATGACGTTCTTGGCCATCGTTACCTCAATCTGTAACGTTTTTACAACCAAAACTCATTCTCTGTGTGGGAAGACGGGCCATAGATCACATCTCATCAAGTAACTTCCACGAAATATCATCATCAGCTGAACGAAGTCTATTGCTGCACATACTCTTCCCCCAAGAGTTACCTACCACAATGAACAGTCCTAAGAGTCTCGCACACTACAGATTTACGAAACTCACCAGGTCATTTTTACCAAAGCATTTATACTGTTGTTGTGAAGCTCATGTCAGCATTATTACAATCAGTAGTCGATTACCAATAGGTTAAGAAGTTAAAATCATGATGTAACAGTAATTTTACTTATACGATTATATTTGTAAACTTCATCACGGAAGGTCTCTTGAGCAACGTAATGAACTGTCACCTTTCATCTGGTGTTAATTACAAGGAAAAAAGGCAAATTATTGTGTTAAAGAGTATTGACATCGATTATATCGAAGAATCTTCTGATAGATGGATATTTTGTCAGAACCAGACAATGACAAGTATAAAATAAATAATATTTGATACATTCCCTACACGTTTTGTGTGGTCTATGCATTGCATTGTACATAATGCCGGATTGCACAGATTGCCGGTAACATTATATTATACATTTTAAGATTAAACATTGATTTTATCTTGCTCTGTTATACGTTTCCGCTTTTGTTTATGGTTTTTTTTTATTGTATTGAACTTATACTTTATTTTGTATCTGGACTACATAATTGTTTTTTTTATGTAATATATATATATTTTTGTTACTCTCGTGTGAAGCACAACTGGGAAATGGACGTAACGTTTTTTACCGCCACACTTTTATTGATCTGCTGTAAGTTTTTTAATATAGTTTTTTATATTAATTTATAAATACGTTTTTTATTTGTGCTCAGCTCTGGCTGTAGTAATGATACTGTGACACATTTTATTCTTTGAAAGGTAATTATGAAAGCTTCGTAAGTGTTCCTTCCCTAGCTGGCAATCTCGTTTCTTTATTTTCCGATGAATTCAAGAACTTCAATGTAGTCCACATAAACCGCAAGAGTATTCCGGCTCTTTTTCCCGAAATTCTGGCCACACACTTTCGACTGTAAGAATATTCATGCAATTCTTGTTTCTGAATTGTGGCTTAAACCTGGTTTGCCCTCTTCCTCCTATTCTCTTCCAGGTTTTCAACTCATCTGGAATGATCTAACGGTGGTGGAGGTGGAGTAGCCATTTATCTTCGTGATCACATTTCTTTATCTATTGTTAACATGTCCTCACAGCCACCCCGCCGAACGCGGGTGAACATCTATTCCTAGAAGTTGAACTCCAGTGGAATGCGTTACCCATGGAAGTGAGGCGTGCCCAAACGCTACCAACGTTTAAAAAAATGGTGAAGCAGCATTACACTTTCATTGGTTTTTCGTCTGGCTCAATTATATATTTGATATTTATTAGTTTTTTTTTTTTTGTGTTATTATGTCTTATTAGTATTATTTCTGTCTGAGAGCAGTGGTGGCCCAGTGGTAACGGCCCCGACTTACGAGTTGTAGGTCGCGGGTTCAATCCCAGCCAGGCGCATTTCGTTGTGTAATTTATTTCATCACGACTGATGGAGGAAAACATCGTGAGGAAACCGGCATGTCCTTGAACCAAAAATTCGAAGACATGCGCCTTTGCGCGTAAACAATATCCTTTTGTTAGGACCCGGCTCGGGGCCGGTTGGCCCCTAGGTCCCAAGCTCTTCGGTGGCCGGCCTCTCCCCGGCCGACGTACAGGTGTTGGCGACGTCGGTGGGGAGAAATACTCGTCGCTCGAGCTCGACGCAACTGCAGCCGTCGGTGACACTGGTGATCCGAGGTCCGGCGGCGGCGAGGCGGAGCTGAGCGACGAGCCCAGGGGTGAAGGGCGTGCGCGTCGTGTAGCTGATCTGGTCAACATAATCATAAATTTTCTTTCATGGTGTATTTCATTATTTCGTTGTATTTATGTTGATGACATCTGTCATCTGTCTGGTAGGTATGCATATTTTTCTTCTTTTTTGATGATTGTCCCTTTATTTACTTTGGTTTTGTTGAGTATTTATTGGGTATTGCTATTTGTTAGTAATTGCTGTAAAAAATATGTAGAAATGGGCACAGGAAATTAATGTTGAATGAAATTCAATGAATTCAATGAAAGAAAAGAACTTGTTGACGTTGGGTGTTGCCAGGTTATTATTATTATTATTATTATTATTATAATACAAAAAAAAGAAAACTTTTCCCCACACTATGAGTTACTACTGTATCGTAGGTGCGTTAACATATAAAATCTTATACCTCCACAAGACACCCAAACACAGTACACCCGCAGTGTCATTAAATCATTTGTAGGTGAATGGGCTCATTTGGGAAACAACTATTTATCTAGTTGTTTCTTTTCTAGATTGGGTGCCGATGAAATTACATTCGCTTGAGAGAAACCCTTTGGTTTTGCGGATGTCCATTAAGGCAGCGTGAAAATGTTTGGAATCAATGAGCGGTCACTGCTATCCTATCTGTTTACGAACCTTTTATAAATGAGTTTTTTTTTTTTCGGAAAAGATTTCAAAGCTTTTAACCCTAGCACATTTTGACACGTTGATATTTCATTGTTGGGAATTAAAGTAGATATTTTTTTTCTTTTTCACTGAAATCCCCCACCTACACGCACATAACGTTTTGGGAACACATTCATAGTGCAAACATCTGAGTGGAATTCCCTGCCGGAGTCTATGTTTCCCGATAGCTACAACCCGGGAATTTTTAAGTCAAGAGTGAATAGGTTACTTCTAGGTAATCGCGCTCCATCGTCGACCGCATCGTCGCTTTCCATCAGGTGAGATCCTATGAAGAACCTATGAGAACCTATCAACAATAAAAAAAAACATAGTTAAGTATTAAGGCATTTTGTTTTACCTCAAACTTTTTATTGATTTCTCATGCCTGACAAATGAAAACTATTATTATCTCCCCTGTTTATTATCTTTTTGTGAAATGCTTATGATTTTTTTTTGCTTATTATTATTCACTACCTAATTCATTTTCAAACTTAATAATTATTATTCAAGAAGCCTACGTATATATAAAGTATTAAAAACTGACATTAACGACCACCAGAGGGCTTAGCCTAGTTGATAATCTACAATAGTTACCGCTAGTAGAAAACTTCAAATGTATGGGAATGACATCATCCCAACGTTAAGTCACATGGGCAGAACAAAGGAAACGGAGGCGTTGCAGACTGTAGAAAGAGATTCGAAACAAAACTGTCGTAACTTGGCTAGGCCTACTAGTCTACTAAAATTACAGTTTGCCAGAGCGTAGCAGAAGCATGGCATGCCATTAACTCCGCTTTTGTACAGTGATTTTTACGGTGTGTGTATATTAATTCGCCTGGAAACACTGATTGCGTTAGTCACGAAATTCTCTTTTATTGTTAATGTTTATTTAACAATTTTACTGCTTTTTCAACTAAATGGTTTTGTTGCGGAAATCCAAGTTTAGTTCGATGCTATTGTGATAGTTTAACTTGTAATGTTCAGAAAGCGTTAAAAAATTAACAAAAACCTTTCGGCATTTGACCGCTAGCCCAAGATAAAATGGGCTAGCAAGGACATGGCATAAGACAAAAAGGGCAAGTGTCGGACTCGTGCACTGAGGGTTCCTTACAAACTATAATTCCCGAATGGAGTCTCAAAGATTTTTCCCGAATTGCAAAAATTTTTTTTTTGTGACATTTATAACAACAAATTTGCTGTTTTCAGATTTATTTATATAAGTACCTGTGCTATAAGACCTTGCTTTATGTCAAATTTCAGAATTCTGAGTCAACGGGAAGTACCCTATGAATTTTGATTTCTTTGAGAGTATCGAAATATACTTTTTTTTGCAACATTTGTTTACAGCTTCAAGGGACCGTAGGCTTAAGTATATGGTTAAAATTTTAACTCGATACCTTCACGCGTTCCCAAGATCACGGGTCTTGACAGACAGACAGACAGACCGGCCGACAGACAGACGGAAAACATAGTGTTCCGTTTTTTTCATTTGAGGTTCCGTACCCTAATAAGAAATGGTGTTAAAAGTGCAATCACAATATTATGTTTCTGACATACATTCGGCTTTTAGTTCCAAGGAGACCGATTATAATGTCACCTACAGGGACAAACGGTTGCGCATCGATGATTCATCGTGACCAAACAACCCGGTACTCCATACTTCTAAAGCGTGGCGGGAATTTAAAAATGAAAATAACAAAAACAAACCGTTACTCGTCGCTACGAATTTGTCCTGTATCGTGGGTGTCTTCACAAACATAAACCGACATATAAAAGCGCAATTACTTTTTGCTGATCTTCGCTTGTCGTGTTCTTCGGGGAGAATCTGATTGTCCTAAATTAGTTGCTCAGCAGGTTGTTTGTTCCTCTCGTACCTAAATAACACCTAAGGCCGCGAACAGACCGATTGTTAACTGATCCTCTTTCGCAGGCAGTGTCACGAGCTAACTCGCCGCTCGTTCGTGCGCTTTCTCTGCTTAATGCTCTTCTGACTCTAACACCGGAGTGTGACTTGTTTGCTGATGGATAGATGATGATGATGATGAGATGAATAAATGTGTGTCGTGAATGTCTAAGGTTTAGTGAGAAGATGGATAAAAATAAGTAAACATTGTTTCATTTGTTTTGTGGGATATATTATTTTAGTGGTAATGTATATGTATTTTCTATATTTTATTTCTAAATTATATATTAGTTTTTTTTTTCTTCAATGTGTATGGATTTGTTATTAGGTTATTATTGTTTTTATTCAATATATTTTTTTAGTTTGTAAGTTTCAACAACGCCTTGGATATCCTCCGTAACGTTGTACAAGTGATTTTAAATATATAAATACCTTCAGAACTGGAAAAACTACACGTAGGCTATACAAATATATTGGTTCAGTGCGGGAATTGAACTCACGACACACAGCGTAGCAATCAAACCCTTAACCACTGCGCTAACCGTGCCGTCACGGTAAAAGAATTGATTTATTGTTAGAAATAAAATTGTAATCCTTCTTAATTCTGTGACCTTCCCGTCCGATAATAATTTAGGTGTATTCAAGGCCAGAATGAATAGGCTTTTTATTAAATAATGCGCTTCACCATCAACGATTGCTTACCATCAGGTCGGATCACCGTCAAGCACTAGTTTATAAAAACTAATAAAAAAATAAAAATTACATAGCTTTAATAATCCGTCTCAGTACCTACTCCTTTAATAAAGTAGTGATAGTCGGCCACATCATCGCTTACCATCAGGTGAGATAGTGGTCAAACGCGAGCCTATCAATAATAAAAAAAAAGTGAGTGGCTCACTTGTAACAGGCCCCTTTTACTTCGTGTAATTTGCGAGCAGTGGTGATAAAATATCACCACCGCCTTACTACAGTAGTGGAACCTAAGCTCATCCCGGAGCAGGCTGGCTTCAGACCAGGCAAGTCCTGTTCCGGCCAAGTTCTGCGGCTAACTCAGCACATAGAGGATAGTTACGAGTCTCAAATGGTTACAGGTGTCGTATTTGTGGACTTGGCAGCTACATACGACACCATAAATATAAAGAAACTACTTACTAAAGTCAGTACGCTAACTAAGGATCAAGGGTTTGTCAAAATTTTGAGCGAGCTATTGCACAACCGTCGCTTTCAGGTGTGTCGCCAATCAGATAAGAGCAGATGGCGTCGACAAAAAAACGGTCTCCCTCAAGGTAGTGTGTTGGCCCCCACGTTGTTTAACATCTATACCAACGACCAGCCCACAACGCAGCATACTGAACGCTTTTTATATGCCGATGATTTGGCCTTGGCGGCGCAATTGCTTACTTTCGCAGAAGTTGAAACTGCTTTGACACAGGCGCTTGAGTTGCTTGGTGAGTACTATGACAGTAATGTTCTTCGCCCGAACCCGTCCAAAACTCAATCTTGCGCGTTTCATCTCCGCAATAGCTCTTCGAATAGAAAACTCAACATCACGTGGCGGGGTACTGACGTAGAGCACTGTAAAAACCCGAAGTACCTGGGTGTGGCGTTGGATAGAGCGTTGACTTTTAACGTGCACTGCCTCAACACGAAGCAGAAGGTTGGGTCCCGGAACAACCTGTTGCGCCGCCTTATATCTACCAACTGGGGAGCAGCACTAAATCGGTTGCGAACCCAGGTAGGCCGCTGCAAACACAACTTGGCAAAATGGGGTTTTATAGACCCGTGGGATATTCAATGTGACTGCGGTGCTCCTGTTCAAAACATGAGCCACATACTAGAATGCCCCAAGTGCTCATACACCTGCACTCTGGAGGATTTGAAAAGTGCTACCGATGCTGCTATTAATGTAACCACCTATTGGGCCCAAACAGTTTGACGAGTTTACCATCGAATCGAAAAGAAGAAGAACCACCGCAATACGGTGAAGGAAAAAATCGTGAGGAAACCGGCATCTCCTTAAACCAATACTTCGAAGACATTTGATATTCACCTACCTGACAGCATTACGGGGGCGGGCATATTTTATTTGTGCATTAACACAAACCATGCAAAAACAAAATAAATAACAATCACATAACTGATGTGATTGTAGCGTAAAATTCGGGACTACTACTTGAAGTCCACTTTAGTTCGATCTTCGTAATAATTGTTATATTTTAAGTTCTGCTAATTATAATGATTTGATATTCATCAAATTAGGTATTTATTACTTTATAATATTAGCATAAATAAGTATTTTATTATTGTAAGTAACTTAATTTAATGATACTGCATTCTACTTGATATATCTGTTATTTATTTTTTGTGTGCACACCTACCACACTATCTTCTTCTTTACCCAAAAGTAGACTGGTAGAGAATGCCTTGTTGGACTAAGTCCGCCTATGTACCACTACTGTACATGAAGTTTAAATAAATAAATTGTAATTGTACCTATTGCAGTAATTGACTATTTGGACAAAGTAGCAGCAAACAAAGTAGGGATGGGTTAGGTTTAATTTATTTGATTAATTAAGTTAATTGCTTCTTTATTATAGACAAGAGTCTAGATTATAGAGCCCTAACTACTTACATTAATTAATAATATAGAACATTAGTATTTAAAATATAGTTTACTATTCATGTAGCCCAAGGCCATCAGTATAACGAATATAACATTAATTAATAAATAGATAAAGAGAGTCTTATTTGCTTGACAAATTATTCATACGATTGCGTTAAACGAAAAGGAAAAATTTCAGTAAGAGCTCTAATGAAATTCCTCTGCGTATTCAGAGCTTTAATTAAAATGGTTCATATATTAAAAACTAGGTTTTGCTCTTGGCTTCGCCCGCATACATAAAATATAGTCTATGTCACTCAGGATTAAATTAGCTTTCAATCGGTGAAAAAAATTTCGCAATCGGACTAATACTTTCAGAGATTATCTCCTACCAACAAAAAAACATAAAACAAAAAAACAAACCCTACCTCTTTATAAATGTTAAGTGTAGATTAAAATATTGTCTCTAACTACACACGACGTGTCTGCAATGACATCGTCCTTAGATTTTGATGATGAAACGTTTCTTCTGTCTCATATTTCTTTAAATTATTTGGGATCGGCGTAACAAATCTTTCTCGTCATCTCAATCACGCGCTGTTTAGACACATCATATTTCACACAGTTCATCCGTTTCTTTGCTCTCCTCCTTCTCGTAAAGCTCTCCACATTCATATTCAAAAGTTTTCTCCTCGTGAAATTTTCCTAATTCTTTCGCATGTCCATGTTATAATAACCGATTTCCACACAAATGTTTTGTCTGTCTTTTGTTTCTTAACTCAAGAAACACTGGTTGGAAGGAGACGGAGTTGGAGTCCAAAAAAAATGGATAGATTGCGAGAGGAGTGATATGACAGAAAAGGGAATTAGTGATATTGTGACGGTTGCCAGAACAGAATGAAAGAAAAAAATCTGTTGCCCGACCCCAAATAACTCGGGATTAGGGTAGGAAGATAATGATGAACTCAAGAAACACAAATCCGATTAATGTTGCCTAAAAGAAATGCTGGCAGGTTGCTTGGAAGAAATCGGCAAATGCGATATGGACAAAACTTGCATATTTTTAGTGTAAGGATTCCATTTTGCAAACTATTATTAACAATAAAGTATGTATAATAGGATTATAGTTTTCATATGATTTGACCGTTAAGACAAACACACATGTTGACATCTTGCAAAAGAAAGTTTGACTTCACAGCTTTTTAATTGTGTCTCTAATTACGGCTTAATAAAGGTTAAATTGATGTATAATTTGGCTATTTATTTAATAGAAACTTAAATCTAATCATAACGTAATTAAAACTAACTACGGCGTCGAAAAACTCCGTCGTGTAATTGTCTTTTAATACCCATTTGCAAAATAAATATATTTTATCATTTATGAAGTAACGTAATATTTCTTTTCTATTACTCGTTTTTTTAGATACTAATAATAACTATAGATAACTAAATAATACTAAAAGATATAATGAAATTTTATAGTCCATAATAGCTTTAACACGGATTAATTTTACAAGCTCTTAAAAAAATAGAAAAGTGTTAATAATTTTTACACGGAATATCCAAGTTCGAAGTCAATTTTATATTTATCATTCATTGTTAGCAGGGCATTGTGTGCAGGGCTAATACAGGAAGGAATGAATCAAGCCTATCAAATGACCGAGGTCAATACAGTTCATCACTTGCTTTAGGTTCAACATGAATAGCTCAGAGTAGGTCACGACCTAACAATCTTGATGTCAGTCTACTGTTTTATTATGCAAAGATAAGAAAATTTTCAACTTAAAAAAAATTGGTTTAGTTGAACGAAAAAATGTTTTTCAGTCAAGCGATCTGGATTAATGTAATAATTATAATAATAGTTTATTGGTAAAGCAAGTTTAAGTTTTGACTATATATATGATTGGAGCCTCCTTTTAGGCTGGTAATGCCTGCTCTTCCACAATAAGTATCATGAAGGCATACAGGACAAAAAAAAAATAGTATAAATTTATACTAAATCACACCACAGACACTAGATTTATTACATAGCTATATTCTTACTCACATACACTTGTGTGAGTGTATGTGAGTGAGAGTGTAATGTGTAAGTGAAACCACATAAGTGTCAGAGTGTGTATGAGTTAATGTTTTAAAAATGTTTCGGTGTCATTGTAGGTAAGTGTTTTTATCCATTCCATCTAAATTTTTTTAGTATCATAATAGTTTTTATGATGAATGTAAATATATATATTTGTTACTGTAAAAGCCCGAACTACAGTAAATCTTAGGTTTTACCAAGAAATCTTAAGATTTACCGAGATAGCTTGGTAAATGTAAGTATTAATAAAAAGGGGAACAATTTTTCGCACTTCCATCAGACACTTGTACATGCTAGGTTTTGCCAGAAGCGGTTAGTAAATGTTGTTTTTAGGAAGAAAACTATAATTATTAAACTAAACTGTAACATTATTAAATTTATTACTAAACTAAAAACTATCATTATACCCCGATTCAGAGCAATCTGTGATAGGTTAGGAGTGGAGCTCCCGCCTTAGCCTTCCTGGTTATTTTTTTTTTTAAACCACCCTCACATGTCTGTTTATCGACGTTTACCGTGTATTTGAAGTAAATCTTGAGGTTTACCAAGTGAATGACGGTGGATGTTCGAAATAAACGACGGTCACAAAGCTTTTCGGACTTTTACCGTAATTAGTTGGTAAATCTTAGGATTTACCGTAGTTCGGGTTTTTACTGTAACATATCGATCTTATTTTTTTATTTATAAAAGATATAACATTCTTTTTTCTATTTTAAATAGGAAATCTATTTAAACTACGCCAGACGCATCATCAATACCAGAGATAATCAAGGACATTGCTTACTTAAAACCAGAATGGCACAAACTGTTTCCAGTTTTAGTTTTCTTATATTTTTACTACTTATTTTTTGGTTGACAATATTTTCTTTTACTATACACTTCGCAAGCATAAGAAATCGAACGTATTGCTTCACTTTATCGCCAATTCTGGCTATTCGTGAAAGACATTTCTACCGGGAACTTTCCTTTTAAGCTGAATAAATGAACTGTTTAGAACTTTTTCGAAAGAAACCAAAAAGAAAATGTCAATAACGTCCAATGCATTAGTAGTCCATTTCGCGTTGCATCTCTCTAATGTTTCTGATTTAAACGTTCGTTTTTTTTAAATCTATTTCTAGACTATTCCTCTTCTTCTTCTTTTCGTGTCGATGTACTCTAACTAAATTTTATCTGACCAGTATTTGGCAACCTCTACGGCTCTGTAATTGGCCTCGACTCTGTTAGACTATTCCTAAAAATCTATCACAGCTTAAGCGTAGGTGAAAATTTCAGAGAAAGTTTGTTTTATAAACTCTATAGACCTATACCCGAAAATTTGTAAGATAATTTTAATGGAAAATAGTTTTCAAACTTCTCTGGCTCCTATAAAATATTGAAAATCTTTCAATTCATAAAAACTTCAACCAAGATGAAGTTTCAACGAAGCCAATGAAATATTTTTTTTTTTTGTTCTATTAAGTTTTGTCAATTTTTGTGAACGTGAGGACTATGTTGATTGCTTTTTTTCCTTTTCAGTCATTTTAAAGTATGTCTGGCAATTTGAGTATTTTCTGCGGCCTACCCAAATGTCCTTTCTTTGGTATTGTTCGTCAAGTCGTTGAGCTCCTTAGTAGTCCTGAGCTTGAGCTTTACGAATACTGACAAATGCTTGCACTGACTGGACAGGTCCACTCAAATTTGTATGGTTCTTTCTTCAAAAGACCATTTCAGACAAATCTGCATGGTTCTCATGTGATTTGACCATTACATATTTACTGTATGGACTTTAAAAGAGATTTTGACCCCTGAGTTTGTTTCGGTGTTTCTTCTCAGTCAGCTAGGAAACACTGGCTTCATCTAGTTTAAAAATGACGAAAAAAAAATAGACGTCTAAAAGTGTTTTTTAAAATTTACAAAATAAATATCATTTATATATAATATGTAATAAATTGCACCGCAAAGTGAAATATCTAACCTCTACTACTTTAGTGAAACCTCTACTTCTAAAAACACATCACGTTGAAAAGCATTGAAGATCAAAATGTTTTATTTAAATTATTCGGTTTGAACTACAATACAATTTATCTACACTAAGATAAACATCGGAGAAAAATTCGTAACAAAAATGTTTAGTGCGTTTTCGTGGAATATTAAATATTTTTATTTATGTACCGTTGGGCTTATACAGATCATCGACCTGAAATAAATCTACTAATATAATGTCTTAAATTGAATAATATAAGAGAGCAATAAACTTGGCAGTTTATGATGATAGCTCTTATACAGTAATTGTATCTAAATTACTCAATTTAAATACAATTACTGTCTAGATTTTGAGATATATTCATAGCTACCAGCAACCAGGCCACTCAGAAAGTTTAAAAAAAGGTTTTTTTATTTTTAAGGCACTGGCCACTTGTAATTATTTTGGAAAATTTGGTTACTAAAAAGTAAAAATGCCATTGTTCGAATTTTGAATTCACATTTTCTCGACAGCCAAATCAAATTATCGTGTTTCGTGGATTTGCATCGAGAACATTTTCAAGCGATCATTTTCTACGATTTTAAATGTAGCCTAAAACCTGATAAGTCATTTGATCAACTTCAAATTGCTTTTTTGGATGAAGAACCTTCAAAAGCAACCATCTACCGCTGGTATAGCGAGTTCAAGCGCGGTGGCCTTACTTTGGGGGATGAACAAAGGAGTGATCGTCCTACGACGGCTGTCACGGAAGAAAGTGTGCTGGCAGTAAAACAATTAATTCAAGAAAACAGGCGAATTACATACGAACAGATTCAGCATACACTGCAGATTAGGAAGCATTCACAAGATTCTACCGAGAACCTTTGCATGAGGAGGTGGTTAGGTTGGGGGTAGTATGCCGCTGGGGGCCGCACAACCTCACTGAAGCTCAGAAGTAGGCCCGTGTGGTGATATGATTCAATAATTTGAAGCGGGCTCGTCTTGCGCGTTTGCGACATTGTGCCAGGTGACGATTGCTAGATTTATCAATAGAATCCAGAAACAAAGCATCAGTCGACAGTTTGGCTGTTTCAAAACGAACCAAAGCCTACGAAAGTGAAGCGATCGAGAAGCGCAAAAATTTTGATCGCTAGTTTCTTTCCTTTAAGAGGGATCTGATTTCAATTCCATTACGAGACCAAAGCAGGATCAACGCCAAATGGTATACCATAAAATGCCTGCCAGAAGTTTTGTCTGCAATAAGCTACAAGCGCCCAACACCGGGCTCCGCGGGGTACTGCTTCACCATAACAACGCGCCCACGCACTCAGCGCTCAAAACGAGGGACTTCCTGGACACCACACCGATCAGTCCTGATCTGGCACCGTGTGACTTTTTATTCCTTAATATGAAAAATTTGCTGAAATGGATACATTTTTCATCGCCGGAAGACGCGCTAGCAGCGTTCAAGAAGACCGCGGAAGAGTTGTCTTCAGCGGACTGGAAAAAATGTTTCGAAAATTGGTTTGGACGCGTAAAACTTTGTATAGAGGCTGGTGGAGAGTTCTTTAAAAACATTTAATAAAAATGTTTATCCATAGACGTTAGTTTTTCAGTTTTTCAAAACTTTCTGAGTGTCCTGCGTATTTATTTTATTTCACGCAGCCTGAGAATTACTTAAACACTATTGAAACACAGGTCAAGTGCGAGTTGGACTCGCGCATTGAGGGTTCTGCACAAACTTACCTATGAAAACAGTTCGATTCCCGAATTGACTTACGAAGATTTTTCCGAATTGTAAAAAAAGTTTGTTTTGTGACGTAACTACAAATTTACAGTTTTCAGATTTATTCCTATATCTAAGCTATAAGACCTTGCTTTATGCCAAATTTCAGGGTTCTGGGTCAACAGAAAGTACCCTATGAATTTTGATTCCTTTGATAGTGTTGAAATGTACGTTTTTTGCGACATAAAAAAAGGATAGGGCCGTTCCCTATCCTTTTTTGTCCTTTAACGAAGTTTTATTTTTCGACTCGATACCTTTTCGCGTTCCTGAGATCAAGGGTCTTGACAGACAGACAGACCGACCGACAGACAAACGGACAAAATAGTGATCCCATAAGGGTTCCATTTTTTCCTTTTGAGGTACGGAACCCTAAAAACAGTTAAAAGAACTTAAGCAGCTTCTACACTTTACAATAATTCTCTTTTCCTCTTCAAAAACATCCATATATCTGCATCAATGTTTGATTGCTCTGTCAAGTTATTATTCACGACATTATAATGCTTCATTTTAAATTGTATCAATCATTCCATAAAACCCTTTTCACCATAAGCCCCACAAACTATTTAATATGAAACAGCTCACTTTGTAAAGCTACACACATCGCAACATATAGACTTCGAAATGCGGAGAGATAAAATTTAAATCACTTTCTGAATCCCTTTTTCACACGATCTTTATATGACGTGAATTTACAATTCAATTGTATTGCCAACGGACGTTTCTGTAAGCTTCAAGTCGACATTGCTTTTGAAGCACAAATCTTTGGAATGAGCATCTCAATTCTAATGCCTCACGATTTATAGCTTACAATTTATTCTTAGTGGGCACTATAGCTACTTGTTTTACCGATTTATGAGACCAAGAGTCATTGATAATGGTTTCCACTAAAATAAATAAAGCTATACAGTGAAAAACTAATAAAAGAAAGCAATCGTTCAGATAACTCTAAAATCGCATTTATTGGCTATAAAAAGATAAATTTTGGTAAAAAGATAACAGTGCCCGTCTTTCAGCGATAAGGCGCAACTCTAATGAACGAGTTTCTCGAAGTGAGATAATTTTTTTTGAGACGGGACATCATCAAAAACTCTCCTCCCTCTCCGGGTGGAATGAGATCGAGTGTCAGACTTTTGCTGATTTAAATCCATCTGTGTCTTGTCAGTTACCTCTGTGTTTCAGGGTAGTGGTAACTCTTTCGCACAATCCCGCTGTAAAACGTACAGTTATAACACAAATAACTTGCCAATTTGACTACCTGTTGGTCTAGTGGTTAGTGGCCCTGACTGCTGTGCCAGAGGTCGTGGGTTCGATTCCCAACCAGGACAAATGTTTGTGTGATGAGCACGATCAATTTTGTTCTCTGTCGGGATGTAATTTATCTATAATATAAATACATACATTTAGAAATATATCATCATCATCATTTCAGCCGAAAGTCGTCCACAGCTGGACATAGGCCTCCCCCAAGCGTCGCCATAGAAATATATAGGTATGTTTAACAGTTGTCTAGTGCTCATAGCACAAGCTCTGTTTAGTTTGGGACTAGATGGCGTTGTGTGAAAGTTGTGGAAAAGTGTCGCACTAGGAATTACTCCTGCATCATAGGTTTTTTTTTGAAGTGAGAAAACTAAAAACATGATGAAGAGAAACCATTTAAATCCACTAATAATTTCACTCTTCATAAACATTACATTTTACGTTCGTACATTCTATATACACAAGGCTATGAACTATGAAAACAATATCGTATAGCAATTTCATTTAAAATGATTTCAAGCAAATTACCTGCTCTCATAAATGCAGTTTCATAATGTACACTTTATTTTTATGAGTGGCATACATGTATACTAAGCAATATTAATATGGTTTTTTATTTTTCTTGCTCTAGAAATGCATTTAGTTATTTAGGTCGTAAAATGGTACACATGGTGGTATGGTTTTTTTGTTTCACAACGGTTTTCCATAAGTATTTTAGGGTTCCGTATCTCTAAAGAAAAAAGCGGAACCCTTATAGGATCACTTTGATGTCCGTCCATCTGTCTGTCTGTGTCAAGACCTTTTATCTCGGGAATGCGTAGAGGTATCGAGTTGAAATTCAAACCATATACTCAAGTCTGCGGATTCTTGAAGCTGTAAAAAAATCAAACTTGTAAGTTAACGAGAAAAAAAGATACTTCGGTTTATGTGGCAAATAACGGACATTTTGACACTCTCGAGGAAATCAAAATTCATAGGGTACTTCCCGTTGACCCAGAACCCTGAAATTTGGCATAAAGCAAGGTCTTATAGCACAAGTATAGAAATAAATCTGAAAACTGTAAATTTGTTGTAACGTCACATTTTTTTTTTTGCGATTTGGAAAAATCTTCCGAGACTCCATTCCGGAATTGAACTATTTACATAGGTAAGTTTAATTATAATAATATTAATTTTATTAAGAAAAAATAGGTTACAGGGAGTGGGTAGTGGATAGAAATTTTGTTTACATTAATTAATTATAAGAGCATGGTTTTCTCAGACTTCCTGCACTAGGCGAGGCTTGTCCCGCAGGAAGCTTACAAGTTTTTATGAGTTACAAATCATAATGATAATACATGTGTCTCTTAACATTGCAAAAATACTATCTAAATTATTAAAATACAAGTTTATAGGTTTTATACGTTACTAAATACTATTACAGAAAATATATAGGTACCGAAAAAAAAAAATAAACTAATTGCATTTAATGCCTATAATTTATTTTAAAACTATGAGATCGTTTCTTATCATAGTAACTGTCGTATAAAATGTTCTGTGCTATGATACGTCCAATCTATCAATTCTTTGGTTATTTTAGTTTTTACGTCACGAAGCGATATGTTACATAAACTAAGAATTTTGGTGAAATTATTGTAAACAAGTGTTTTCATGTATGTACTGAACCTTTTGGCGAATTCTGTTTTGACGGGAATGATGGGCAGCTTGAACACGACGCTTTCTTACCATTTCCTCGTGGTCTGGTAATTGGAATGCTTCTTTATGAGTAAGAAGAGTGATTTTTAATAGGTATAATTTTCTGACACTAAGTACCTGACTTCTTTGTAAAGCAGAACGGTAGGGAAGCGGAAAGGTTTTTTTATCATAGTCTTAAGGACTGCACGTTGTGATCTTTCTAAGCCTAAGAGATGAGAAGAAGCAGTGCCACCCCAGGCTAGGATACACTAAGACAGGATCGATTGACATAGTGTGGTGTAAATTTTCCTAAGAAGTTTTAATGTAGCAACATCTCTTAGCTCTTTCATTACGTATATAATCTTTCTTACCCTTGCCCAGTTTGTGCCCTTAGTTTGTATGGAACCCTTGCCCAAATTTTTTTTTATTGTGGACAATCTCGCGTTTGACTACTGTATCACTTGATGGTAAGCGGTGAAGCACGCTTGCCTAGAAATAACCTATTCTCATGGGACCTTCAATACTTTATATTCTATGCTACCAATTAAATCTCAGTCATGAACCAATGACCCTTTTCTACAAATAAATTTTAGACATTTTAGCATTGGTAAGATAGAACTGCACATATGACCCCTGACTGTACATTCTGAAGAACTCATAACTAGCAATTTTGTGTAAACATATTTCTAATCATCAAAGCTGTTTGAAAGGATTACGGAAAACATTAATAATAGGTCTTTACCTATGTAATTGGAGATTCTATAACCAGCATTTTCAGAATTAATTATCTGTGGATTGGCGCGCAATTCGGAATTCAAATAAATTTTATTCGAAAGACGTGTTAATTTAATTTCAATTTCAGTCATTTGTTTTTAGATAGTTTTTTGTTTTTGTGACATTGTGGTAGTTTTTGGCGCTAAGGATAAACTGAAAATTCGTACAATTTTCGAATATGAGTTCCTACGTGGAAATGCCGCTGCGCAAACAACACGAAACATTAACGACGTGTACGGGCATAACACTGCTTGCATAAACACAGTCCATTATTGGTTCAATCGTTTTAAATCTGGAAATTTTGAGTTGAAGGACGAGCCTCGCGGTCGGTCGGTAACTATTGTCGACAACGACGAATTGAAGGCGATAGTGAAAGCGGATCCATCTCAATCTACGGCTGAACTTGCTGTGGGCCTTGGAGTTAGTGTCAAAACAACATTGAAGCACTTGCGTCAAATCAGAAAGATAAAAAAGCTAGATAAGTGGGTGCCACACGAACTAAGCGACCGACAGCGAGATTTACGTGTCGAAGCATGCATAGCACTACTGAATCGGCATAGAAACGAGGGAATTCTTAATCGAATTGTTACCTGCAATGAAAAGTGGATCCGGTACGACAACCGTAAGCGTTCGTCTCAGTGGGTGGACCCGGGTACAGCACCTAATAAGTGCGCTAAAAAAAAGATTACTCATAGGAAGATGATGGTGACTGTCTCGTGGACCAGTGCCGGACTTGTACATTACAGCTTCGTACCGAATGGCACAACAGTGACGGCAGATGTCTATTGCCAAGAATTGCAAACAATGATGGAGAACTCGCAATTCAACAACCAAGACTAGTCAATCGCTCTTCCCCATTGCTTCTCCACGACAACGCGCGAGCTCACACTTCACGACAGACCATCGCAAAGCTACAAGAGTTACAGCTGGAAGCTCTCCGTCACCCACCGTACTCACCGGAACTTGCCCCAACAGATTTCTACTTTTTTCAAAATTTAGACAATTTTTTAAGTGGGAAAAAATTCAACACCCGTGATGCAGTACAAAACGCTTTCGCTGACTTCATCGCCTCCCGTCCGGCAGACTTCTACAGTAAAGGGATAAACAAACTGCCATCAAAATGGCAAAATTGTATAGATAATTTGGGCCAGTACTTTGATTAGCTGAAATAAAAAAATTACCAAAATTTTTATATTTTAAAATTATCATACAAATCTCCAATTTCATAGGTAAAGACCTAATATCATGTTGTTAATTTTATTTTTTTTTTGCTTAAAGTATTAGTCTGACGAAAAAATCATATGTTGATAATCTTGTACAATACAGTACAGTACATGAATCTGTAATAAACATATATTTTTTTCAAACCTATTGACTTAGCCGATACCAAGGAGTAGGCTTCAGAAAGTCACTGTCTCATAGTACTGCTCGGTGGTTAGGGCTTAGTTCTTTAGCTAAAGTACAGTGAATCTCAAACAAAGTTCCTATGAGACTGGGATGAATTCCTTCTCCTTGACTGTAACAATAAATTTTAATGTCAACACAATCAACACAAGTTAATAAACAATGATGGATAAACGTAAGAAGTAACGTAAGAACCCCAAGAGAACCAAAGTAACTTGATATTGCCTGCGGTCTATAATCGCATCACAATTATACAACATTATTTTTAGTATATGCGAAACCTGAATATAGTTTTTTCAGAATCAGTAACTGAATCGATTTCAATCATTTTTACACCATGTTAGATTTATTTACAAAATTATTAAAAAAAGGTCACAAGTTAGACACCACCGACACTAAATACAACACAGGTCACGGCAGGTCATAGAGGGCATTAGGCGCCAGCGCACAGCTAGGTGCGGGAGACCTGGATGACCCGGTGACCACATATTTGTGCGGATAACCAGATGACATAACAAGCTTATAATAACTTTTTAATTTTTCATGATTCAGTTACGAAATTTTGTATATAGATTCTTTATATAAAAATACTTGACACGTGTTTTGGTTTTCGCATATACTATAAATAATATTGTATAATATCTCGCACTAATATTAATAACAGAAGCTAGTTTAAAATAATTTTAATTAATGTTATTCTACGGAATCGCTAAACATAAATAACAGTGGACCTACCACAAAGATCACAGAACCGATGGCCGATGAGAATGAAAAGTTTAAGAGTGACGATCGTGCCCCAGCTGTGATGGCGGAACGCCAACCACTAAAGGATCGATATGATGATTTTTAACTTAGTGACCACCGTGAGATTCCATTGAATGCAAAAAGCACAAGACCAAACCATTGTGGAGATGCTTGGGAGAAGTCTATGTCCAACGGTAAACGTTTTTCGATTGAGATAATGTTAATAATGATACTGGTACGTAAAAAATAACCGACGTCTTGATAGACGTAGGTCAATTTTTAATGTTTCGTAATCAGCCAAATCTTAAAGCCTATTCAACAGTCTGTTATCAATTTTAGTCCAAATTATCTTCCTAACTTAATTGGCTCTTGCTATTTCGGCAAATTAATCACAACAGCAAACAAGATATTTGATTACATAATTAAGCTTTCATCAGAATCCGGTTTTAATTATTATTTGAGCAATGATTACATTTAACTGGCCATAAATATTTGGTACCTACGTAATTATTAGTAGTAGAGTAAATAATAATAATTTGTTTAGTACCAATATAGCGTTACAACCTAATTGCGTAAAAAACAAAGTAGACTTTATTTAAATCAATATACAGGGTGTTTGGTGCATCGTGTGCCAAATTGGAATGGTCGACGGGAGGGGTCATCTTCTATCATTTCAGACTCCTAAAAACTTCTCATGCTCTGTGGATTTTTTTTCATCGACTTTTTATTGTTTTATGAAAATAAGACCCAAATTTTTCATTCAAATACAAATTAAAAAATATATAAGTCGTAGACTCTTAGAAGTTTTTAGTGGTCTGAAATGATAGCAGATTACCCTTCCCGTTGACCATTTCAATTTGGCATACGATGCACCATACACCTTGTATATTATATTCCGAACAGCTATAGCAAAACTAGGTAAAAAATCCTGTAATGTATGTACCGTCTTTCTTTTCTTTCCTTTCGGTTTCAGAGGGGAAAAAAATATCACAATAGGAACTAAAATTAGTGGGTTGCATACAACTGTTCATAAAATAAATATGACAAAAATCAGGATTGCTAATAGTTAAAGGTTTGTTAGTACGTATAGAGTGTGAGTGCAGAAAAAGAAAGTCAGTGCTTCACAATCACGATATAACAAACTAGTTGCCAATAACCGAGGCTTAAGTTCAAGTCTTTAAAATAGCAAGTTACGTAATCTTAACAGGTTTGCTTACTTTGTAGGAGGGGGAAGGGGTTGGGTAGGGTTCTCATCAGGATAATTTGTAATGTATTATTAAAATAGACTGGCATAAGGTGACATAGATTTGTTTTAACAACAAAGTATCTACAACCTGTCTCAGCTTTCTGAATATATAAATGAGCTTTCTGAGCCGATCATTAATTAATTTTATATGTTTTTTGAATATGAAATTACAGTCCACAATTATATCTAAATACTTAATAGCGTTAACACGATCTATCGACTTGAGATCACAGTTTATATCTAGAGAGAACTGATGAGGCATAATGCTTTGGTTGCTCTTTGTTTAAACGTTTAATACTAAAAGGCATTATGTTTTATCAGTGCTTAGAGTTTTGGGGGTATGTGGAACAGAGAGTAAAGTCCCGCAAACCCCCTTTGAAAAGGGAGGATCCTCCAACCAGACAGGTGTTATGTCTGGTGGGCTACTACTGCCCGATAGATGATTTCGGGCTGTTCTATATGTTCTAAACGCGCGGAGAACTTTGATTGCGCGATGCAGGATTAGTTCTTATGTGACGCCATAGATGTCGCTACATCACTCCCCTCCGGAGATCGGAGATCGATGGTTCTTGATGCTTCTTGATGCGTGCCAGGCCAGTGTTAGGTTGGTTCCAGTGGGTCGGAACCGAATGCCGCATAGTTCTCGGTGAGTCGGAACTGTCTGCGGTGATGCCCCAGTGAGTCGGGGTGTTGCTGTCCCAGTGAGTCGGGGTGATGCCCCAGTGAGTCGGGGTGATGATATCCCAGTGAGTCGGGATGATGCAGCAGGCTCCAGTGAGTCGGAGTAGTGCTGCTGGCTCCAGTGAGTCGGAGGGGTGCTGTGCGATGTAGTGGCTTGACTGCTTGCGTCGACCAGGAGAGGTTCTTCGTGGCTCTTCATGTGACTGGCTGAAGGTGCAGTGTGCTTCGCCAAGATCGCTGATGAGGCTGAGGGTGATGACCAGGTATGACCAGGTAGGCATGCTGGTGGTCAGGATACCCTTTAAAGCCGTGGGTGCTGGCTGTATGGCTCGCTGCTCGAAAGCTTGAGGAAGTGATGATGACGTCACGAAGTAGTTGCTGCACGAAGGCTGCGCTGACGTTCTTTGTCGAGGGTCACCAGTTTGGAGGTATGCGGAACAGAGAGTAAAGTCCCGCAAACCTCCGTTGAAAAGGGAGGATCCTCCAACCAGACAGGTGTTATGTCTGGTGGGCAACTACTGCCCGATAGATGATTTCGGGCTGTTCTATATGTTCTAAACACGCGGAGAACTTTGATTGCGCGATGCACGATTAGTTCTTATGTGACGCCATAGATGTCGCTACAGAGTCAATACGTGACGCCATAGCCAGTTGTTGACAATGATACATCTTGTTTGCGCAGCATTAAATGCCCTATCTGAAGATTCGGTGAAAAAAAGGATAGCTGTGTCGTCAGCATCCGATGTTATATCGCCTTTAAGGCGAGGTCATTAATGTAAATGGGAAAAAGGGTTGGACACAAAATACTGTCCTGGGGAATGCCTAAAGAAATCGTAAGGTCAGCTCTTACATAAACACCTATTCGATCACACTGAATCCGCTGAGATATCTCTCAAAAAGTTGAGTGTTTCTCTGATGCCAAACTTTTCAAGTTCGGAAATTAAGATGGACATAGATATCGAATGCTTTTTTAAGTTTCAGGTAAATAAACAAACCTTTACGTCCAATATCCGAATTGGAACTTATAAGATTGGATAAAGTATACCTTCTTCGTCTGTAGATTTCCCAACTCTGAAACTAAACGTAGCGTAGCCGTAGTGAGTAATTAAAAAAAAAAGTAAGGGACTGATTTTGTTACTACCTACGGCTTTATCACTTCAATCTAATTAGCTACCGAAAAAGATTAAAACACTATAATAATTATGGTTATGTCTTTACAATTATCTCAATCGGAAAATATTCACAAACATACTTGATTACAAATTATGTAGTTAAGGGAAGTGCAATTCACATCGACATATAGCACATCATATTCATTGACTACCAATAAATAAATTAAGATAATTATGACTTGCTTAGCTATTATTTTTTATCCACTAATTATTATTTAGAATAGTGGTTTAAATATTGCCCGTACCAAGTGTAACCCATCTAACCCAAACCGAGATTGTAATTAATTGTAATTATACCAGGAACATAAGTGCACCGGAACAGTAGGTCAACTATCTCGGCAAAGACTAGGTATCTTAAGAGCTCAGTACTTCCCTCCAAAACACAAATTGCCTACGTCACGTACAAAGCGACCAAGTTTAAATGAATCTGGTCTGGACACGGACATGTTTGCCGCTTGTCTATCGCAGACTCGCAGATATACCACAAGACGTTCACAGGTTCCCAGAAAACGTACAACGGTACCTTGCAGAATCTATGTAAAAATATCCTGGCCAGCTTAACAATGAAGTAAAGATAAAAAAGATATCATGATCAAATGCAGTGTTTAAAAAAACGAACGATTTCCATATCACTACAAAAATACTAAAAAGTGCAAAATAACTTTAGTTATGGATTCGGCGTGGTTTTTTAGTGTGCGCGATACATCATAACTAAACCCAAATCTAATTTAATCTTTAAATAAACCCAAACACTTTAAATAAACGCAAACACAACATCTTTAAATAAATCTAAAAAGATTCCTCTCCTTGCGTCGTATTCCTTAATGCTGAGGTTCGTGACCACCCTGCTTCATCACTTTTTCTTGAATGATATTCCTCCATCTGTTTCTGTCTCTGGCGGTGAGAAGGGCGGTATATTGTAGAGTCAAAAGCGGTACGGATCTGGTCGGACTAACGTATCAGGCTGTGCCCACGTGGCCTTTTCTCTTCCTTCTTTGCCGGTTTTCCAAGGTTGCTACCGCCTTTCCTAGCAATGTGGCCAAAGTATTGCAGAACCTTGCGAAGGCACTCAGACGACAGCAGTGAGGAGATTTTGAGTTCTTTCAAAATGGATACGTTGGTCCGAAATGCTGTCCAAGGGATACGGAGCATCCTTCTCCAGCACCACATCTCAAAGGCGTACAAAGATTAACCACGTATATATCTACCTTAATTACGTATTAAACAAATGCCATGAGTTAGAAAGAAAAAAATAAAAAACTGAACTGCACGTCGTGCACACCTGTCGAGCTGTCTGTATTGACGTTGGCATAAACGTAGGCGCCTTTGCTGCCAGCACATGCATGTCGTTAATGCACGTGTAAATGACAAACCCGCACGCCTATCTTGCCGGTAAAACGTCAGGCACATTAGCGGGCAAAATGTCCCCCAACATGCAACGCTGTCAAATTATACAAAAACATGTCTCACGTCACGTAAATGCGTTTTAAAATGTTGGGGGACCTGTTGCGGGTCACTGGGCAAAATTGCAGCGTCACGTGCGTCATGTTTGGGCTTTATGGTGGGCAGGCATAAACACACCTAAGGCGCTAAGTATTCAAAATTGCGATTTTCCTACGTAATTTTCTCTTTAACTGCTGCAGTTGTCAATACAATTTTTTTTAGTTCAGATTTACACCCTGTGCCATCATTTTCATCGAAAGGTTTTTGATCTAATGTAACCTTGATTAATTGTTTGTATTGTGTACTTATTATTTGTTCAACAAATACTCATGTAATTTGCGTACCGTCATCTTTATAACAATTTCATTTTTATGACATGACAAATGATATATAAAATTATAATGAAATAGAAGGAGGAAGGAGGTTGTATATCCAACAGTTTGGTATTCGTTTTTTTTTCGTCCTGAGTAATGGGTCCAAATCACATACACGTTTAATTGTTCATTTTGTTGTTAAACGCCTCAGACATTGGGTCCAGTAGCGCTAAACAAGGAATTAGCATGTCCTAGTGGTAGAAAAGTATTGTCAAACAGTGTAAAAGTTCTACTTCTTCAGATTTTCACACAGAAACAGAAAACGTCTTAAAATTGAGTTTTGTTTTTGACAAAGGAAAGTTCGCATTCAAAAACTTTTTCAGAGCTGCCAGTCTTGTGTACATTGGATTTTTGAACACCTTTCTACTCTGGTCTTATTGCTCAAACATTTGGAAATATCTTATTTTCGCCGAACTTGGGATGCGTCAATATGTATTTCACAGGCTTAATTGGGCACAATAAAAGAGAGAAAGAAATAAATTAGGATAACATTTTTTAACATGTGTATTTTTTTTTTAGGTGGGAAAATCATCTAATGACAAATCTCGCTCTTGGGCGGGCCGGGAGATAGTGTTAGACTTTTACTGACTAAAAACCCACTCCTGTTCCTTCGTCGCCTTCGTCCCAGGGCCCCGGGTTTCGATTTCACGCTACCCATGGCCCCAGTAGGCTTCGTGTATGTGAAATATCTATTCAAATATTCATCGTTCCTAATAAAATGGTACTATGACCACGAAATTGTATGAAATCAAAGTTCCGTGACATGTTGATTTGAAATAAAATTATTCAAACTAACTTAAATCCATTGCAACAAACTCTAGTATCTATCAGGTATACCTAGGTACTGGTCCTCATCGCGAAGCCGGGGCGCCCTGCGGACTCACCGTCCGCGTACCAGCCCATCGTACTGCTCGACGAGGTGGGCAAGCTCTTTGAAAGAGTAATTGCAGACCGCCTCGTCGTGCACCTAACACGGGTGGGGCCGGATCTTTCGGACGGCCAATTTGGCTTTCGCAGGGCGCGCTCTACGGGGGATGCGGTGTCTCAGGGCAGGTGTGCCTTGGTGGTGTCTTTGGACATCGCCAATGCTTTCAATTCCCTGCCCTGGAGTAGCATTAGGAGGGCACTCCGGTATCACCGGGTGCCTGACTACCTCTGTCATGTTGTCGAGGCCTACCTGTCGGACGGGTACATTACCTACACTGGTCACCTGGGAGAGTGGAAACGGCGAGAGATGTCGTGCGGTGTTCCGCAGGGATCGGTACTAGGACCACCCTTGTAGAACGTCGGGTACGACTACGTGCTGCGCGGCGATCTCCCTGACGGGGTTAGCGTGATCTGCTACGCAGATCATACGCTGGTCCTGGCGCGGGGAGAGTCATACCAGGTGGCGGTCGAACTAGTGACTCGCGGGGTTGCGACAGTCGTGGAGAGGATCCAAGAGTTGGGACTCGAGGTGGCATTGCACAAGTCCGAGGCCATGTGCTTCCACGGCCCTCGGAACGCGCCACCATCGCGTTCCCAACTAACGGTAGAAGGAGTTCACATCAGACTTGTCCTCGGCAGTCAGTGGAATTTCGAGGAGCATTTCCGACGTCTGGCTCCCAAACTGGATCGCACAGGAGCTGCCCTCGAGCGGCTCCTGCCCAACCTAGGGGGTCCAGACGTCTCCTGCCGGAGGCTCTATGCAGGAATCGTTCGGTCCATGGCCCTTTACGGGGCGCCGGTATGGGCGCCGTCTCTTCGAAAGCGACCGGCAGCCAAGCTGAACGCAAGCCAGAGGGTCATGGCCATCCGGATGATGCGGGGATACCGCACGATTTCCCGCGAAGCAGCGAGCTTCCTTGCTAGCCAACCACCGTGGGATTTGGAGGCTAAAGACCTTGCGCGCATGCACGATCTGCGCATGGAGATGCAACGCCGGGGCGAAACTCCACTGGCGGAAAGATTTCCGGCGGGATCTCATAATGGAATGGTGACAGTGACTGTCGCAACCCAGTGCTGGGCACTCCATAATTATGGCGATAAGTCCCCTCTTTGAGGAGTGGCTGGAAAAACCTCATGGCGTCCTCACCTACCGCATGACGCAGGGAGGACTTGCGTCATGGTAAGTTCGGGAGGTTCCTGCACCAGATTCGTGCAGAAGAGACGCCCGAGTGCCACCATTGTGTGGACCGCCCGGAGGACACGGTGGAGCACACGGTAGAGGTGTGCTCCGCTTGGGCAGAGCACCGCCGTGTCCTCGTGGGGGCGATCGGCGGCAGCGATCTCTCGCGCCGGGCCTTGGTACAGGCCATGGTCCGGAGCGAGGAGGAGTGCCAGGCGGTCGCCTCCTTCTGCGAAGCAGTAATGCTAGCAAAGGAGGCGGCCGATCGCGTGAGGCAACAGCAACGGTCCTCACGCCTCAACCGCCGCCGGGATTCCAATCCCGATTTCCGGCCACCGTAGGCGCGTGCTTGCGGACGGCGAGCAATGGGTGGCTCGCCGTCCGATCGTCCGGTAACCGTCCGGACCGTGCCCAAGTCGTCGACGGACACGGAATGGCAGGCGGTCGCCTCCTTCTGTGAAGCAGTAATGCTAGCGAAGGAGGAGGCTGCACGCGTGAGGGAACGAAGGTCCTCACGCCCTAGCCGCCGTTATTCCGACCCCGATTACCAGCCACGGTAGACGCCGGTTTGCGGACGTCGAGCACTGGGTAGCTGGCCGTCCGGCTGTTCGGTAATTAACCGGACCGAGCCCAGTCAGCAACAGCGCGTTGTGATCCTCGCGTTCCTCAAAGAGATGTCAGCAAACCGTATGGGCCTAGCAGGGCCGATGCCCGCTAGCTAGGATCGTGGAGAATTTCTGAAAGGGAAACCCGTAGTCCTAGAACGCAAAGGTGTGGTTTTAGTCAGTAAAAGTCTGACACGCCCTTCCGCTCCACGCAGAGCGCGAGAAGTAATTTGGATGATTTACCACCTTAAATTACTGCACAACAACTCCTACAAATTGGTAAATTCGCTAGAATTTTGAATGAGTCAAATAAGACTAACTTGCAAACCGCGCATTGAAACGGCTTTCAATAAAATTAAGGAGGAAATACGACTTCGTACAACAACTGTCCATATACGAAACAGATGTTGGGCCTGCATTTACAACAGAGGTCAACAATTTGAGCACGATTTGTAAAAATTATGAAATAAATGTTAAAAATGCAATTTCTTTTTTTTATTTCTAGTAAAACTGACGAAAAGAGAGTACCAGACAGATTTTACCTTATAAGAGTGAGATAACATTTTTAATAGGTTTTTCAGGTATCATTTAAGCAAAAATATTTTTTAATCATAATTTGAATATTAGTTTTATGTGACTCGATTCACAATTCTAGCAAATTCACACAGTTTTAAAAAAAGTTGTATGGCATGAGGCACATCACTAGCAAGAGAATAAACTGGAGAATTTTTGAGGAAGTTGGAAAAATCTGGTCGCTTTTGGTTTTTTTTTATAGCCATGTAAATAGCTGTAACATGGACAGCTTTAATTTAAGTCTAAAACTTTGCAAATAAATTTTAAAAAAACTAGATAGCTAATGTCACTAATTTTAAATTTAAAAGTACTCTAATACAATACACATCTAAATATATTTAAAGTTTAGAGTCTACGCATTATATTTTTTTTTTAAATTTGTATTTGAATGAAAAAATTGTCTTATTTTCATAAAACAATAAGAAGTTGATTAAAAAAAACCACAGGGCATGAGAAGTTTTTAGGGGTCTGAAGGATAGCCGGTGACCCCTCCCATCGACCATATCAATTTGGCACACGATGCACCAAACACCCCGTATAATGTTAGATATATATATATATATATTATCACAGTTTATAAGAAATACGCGAACTATGTCTTATGGAAGCGGACTAAGTGTTTCGCCTCGTCGTTTATACCGCGTCCATCGAAGGACTGGAATAATTTGCTTGCTGCAGTTTTCCCGTCCCATTATAATTTGGGTGTCTTCAAGGCTAAAGTGAATAGGCTCCTCATAAACTAGTGCGCCTCACCATCAACGATTGGATTACTGCTTACCATCACGTGGGATCGCAGTAAAGTACTAATTTATATTACTTGTTTTTAAGAAAACTGTGTGCTAACTATTGGCAGATAAAGTCTAATAAATACTCCATACTATAGCTCATAATTTTTTAAAGAAAACTTGACAAGAAACTCTTTTAATAGATACAGTCTGTTCTATAAGAAAGTTTAACCACTTACATATACCACAAAAGATATCTATCACAGTCTGAAGGTCAGTTTCCAATCGAATCAGATGCACCTGAGTACAAATATTTTGTAGAGAGCGACTGCTTGTCTGATAAGGTGAGACAAGTCTAGTACCAGACTCTAGAGCTTCTCACTAACCGTAACGAAAAAAACTGGGCCGGTGCGAGTCGAACTCGCGCACTGAGGATTCCATACAAACTAACATATGTAAATAATTCAATTCCCGAATGGAATCTCAAAGACTTTTCCGAATCTCAAAAAAAGTTTTTTTTTTGTGACGTAACAACAAATTTAATGTATTCAGCATTATTCCTATACCTGTGCTATAAGATCTTGCTTTACGCCAAATTTCAGGATTCTGGGTCAACGGGAAGTACCCTATGAATTTTGTTTCCCTTGAGAGTGTCGAATTATACATTTTTTGCGACATCAACAGCCGTATCTACCGCATGACGCAGGTCCTCACTGGACATGGTAAGTTCGGGAGGTTCCTGCACCGAATTCGTGCCGAAGAAACGCCTGGGTGCCGCCATTGTGTGGATCGTCCGGAGGACACGGTGGAGCATACGGTAGATGTGTGCCCCACCTGGGCAGAGCACCGCCGTGTCCTCGTGGGGGCGATCGGCGGCAGTGATCTCTCGCGCCGGGCATTGGTACAGGCCATGGTCCCGAGTGAGGAACGAAGCAGTAATGGAGGCAGCCGATCGCGTGAGGCAACGGTCGGGATTCCGATCCCGATTTCCGACCACGTAGGCACGGGCTTGCGGACGGCGAGTAATAGGTGGCTCGCCGTCCGACCGTCCGGTAACCGTCCGGACCGAGCCCAAGTCGTCGACGGCGCGTGCTGTTTCTCGCGCGCCTCAAGGAGATGTTAGCAACTGTAGGGGCCCAACAGGGTCGAAGCTTACTGGGGCCAAGGGTCTGATTCTGAAAGGAAGACTCGGCCCTGGTACGAGGCAACGAAAGAACAGGAGTGGGTTTTTAATCAGTAAAAGTCTGACACTATCTCCTGCCCCGCCCAAGAGCGGAGGATGTCATATGATGATTTACCCACCGAAAAAAAAAAGCAAATGTTACTTTACTTTGTAATTAGACCCATGCGACTATAATAATTTTAGACACGAGCCCCTATAAAAACGCGTAAATATACCTAATTACAGGGAAATATATTTACCTACTTAAACACTTCATTATCCACACAATGAGTCCTTTGGTTTTGACAGGTAATTAAAATAATGACATTTTGTTTACGGAGGCGAATGTGTAAAGTAATTCAAAACCCGCGTTACGGTTTTCAATGGTCCTGAAATGGAATAACGTTAACAAACTTTTACGTAACTTCTATTCATAAGTTTTCGCGTAGGATGTGAGTATAATTTCAGTCGTTTGGAATTAAATTGCTTTATAAGTGCCAACTGCTTAGCATAATCTTTAAGTTTTTATGCTTACTTAATCTGATATTTTGATAAGCCTTATGTTAGAGAGTTGACCAAGTATTTAATTTTAGTTAACACTCTCAGCGCCATGTATATATAAGCATTTTCTAGAGACAGCCATGTGGGCGGCGCGCGGATCTCATATATTTTTACACTGCTAGCCACACTACAGTTGAACTAACTTTTGTAGCAAGCCATGTGGGCCGCTGGCGGTATATTATTTCCCGCCAGCCGCCCACCAGGCTGTGTGGTCCTTTGTGATTCCACAAATTCATATTGATTTTTTGTCATTGGCTTGCTAGCAAGCCAACAAATTATGATTATAAACAACTTTCCCAAATAAACTTTTTTTAATACTAATTTATTGTAGCGTAGCGCGCTTGCGTAAAGTACCTAAATAAATAATAGTCTTTGGATATTATTTTACCGAAACATGTAGGTAACACATTGCTTACGTCATCGATAACGCGGGCGCGGGCGCCGCGCCGCTAACAGCTGATCGGATGAAGGCGCGCGCGAGTCTCAAAGTTTCAAACAGCTGTTTATTTATTGTGATTGAACTAATTAGTATTAAAAAAAAGTTTCTTTGGGAAAGTTGTTTGTAATCATGAGTACAATCACGTGTTTAAGTATCGGTCACTAATTACCAGTCACCCTATATATCATGTGAGAATCTCGAGACAGAGTGTCAGACTTTAACTGACTAAAACCCACCCGTGTTCCTTCAGTTGCCTTTTGCGGTCCAGCGGTGCTGTGACTTTCTTGTAGTCCCGCAGCCCTGGCAGGCACCGTCCCTAGCGGGCCCTATCAATTATGCTGACAACTCTTTGAGGCGCGCGTGCATCATAGCGCCTGGTTCTGATCTATATCGGACAACAAGCTACCTATTGCTCACCGTCCGCCTGTGCCTATAGCGCCCGGGAATCGCCTTGTGATGCATTGCGTTTACTACAGCGGCTTGGCTTGAGAATTGCTACTCCCTCACGCTTCCCACCGCTCCCTTGGCTCGCATTACTGCTTTGCATAAGGAAGGGACTACTTCCCATGTTCTCTCGCTTCGTATCTACCATGGCCTGGACTAGTGCCCGATGCGACAGTTTGTCGCTGCCGATCGTCAGGCAAGCCACCACCGTATGCACCACCGTTTATTCTGAGTGATTCGCTTAATGGTAACACCCATTAAACCTCTGCCGCTGTTAAGATGATGCGGCAGATGAAGTTAATACCTATTTATTATCTACTTACTATTACTATTACGCATATTACTTACAAAAAAAACTAATATATTTGTACACCAATTTCATTAGTAGGATATGTCCTAGATACTAATGAAATTGGTGTACAAATACTATATTAGTTTTTTTCACGATTCAAATTTATACATAATACCTTTATTGTAATACCTATGTTCATGAATAAAGATTGATTGATTGATTAATTGATTGAACTATACTTAAAAATAAAACCGTATATTCCACATAATCTTATAATCAAGAACATATTATCTGAAAAATTTGAAGATTGCAAAGTAGTAGATGGAAGGTTATTTTTAACCGACATCAAAAAGGAGGAGGTTCTATGTTCGGCTGAATGGATTTTTTTTTTACCTATGTATGATCACCGATTTCTAGGTCAACTATGGATCGTTCATGATCTGATCATGAACTTCGAAGATTTTTTTTTTTATTCTTGTTAGGTTTTTTTTTGTCTGACAAATCTCGCTCTTGGGTGGAGCGAGAGATAGTGTCAGACTTTTACTGACTAAAAACCCACTCCTGTTCCCTCTTTGCCTTCATCCCGGGGCCCCGGGCTTCGCTTTCACACTACCCGTGGCCCTAGTAGGCTTCGACCCTGCTGGGCCCCAACGATTTGCTGACATCACCCTGAGGCGCGCGTGGAACAATACGCGCCGTCGACGGCTTGGGCTCGGTCCGGACAGTTACCGGACGGTCGGACGGCGAGCCACCCATTGCTGGCCGTCCGCAAGCCTGCGCCTACGGTGGCCGGAAATCGGGATCGGAATCCCGGCGGCGGTTGGGGCGTGAGGACCGTTGCTGTTGCCTCACGCGATCGGCCGCCTCCTTTGCTAGCATTACTGCTTCGCAGAAGGAGGCGAACGCCTGCCACTCCTCCTCACTCCGGACCATGGCCTGTACCAATGCCCGGCGCGAGAGATCACTGCCGCCAATCGCCCCCACGAGGACATGGCGTTGCTCTGCCCAAGCGGGGCACACCTCCACCGTATGCTCCACCGTGTCCTCCGGGCGTTCCACACAGTGGCGACACCCGGGCGTGTCCTCCGCACGAATTCGGTGCAGGAACCTCCCGAACTTACCATGTCCGGTAAGGATCTGCGTCATGCGGTAGGTAAGGATGCCATGTGGTCTCTCTAGCCATTCCTCAAAGAGGGGACTTACCGCCATAATTGTGGCGTGCCCAGCACTGGGTTGCGATAGTCGCTGTCGCCATTCCACCATGATATCCCGCCGGAGTTCTTCCCGCCATGCCGCAACTTGGCGCGGCAGCGGAGTTTCGCCCCGGCGTTGCATCTCCACGCGCAGATCGTGCATGCGTGCAAGGACTGTTGCCTCCAGATACCATGGTGGCTGGCCAGCAAGGAGGCTCGCCGCTTCGCGGGATATCGTGCGATATCCCCGCACCATTCGGATGGCCATGACCCTCTGGCATGCGTTCAGCTTGGCCGCCGGTCGTTTTCGCAGCGACGGCGCCCATACCGGCGCCCCATAAAGGGCCATGGACCTAACGATTCCTGCGTAGAGCCTCCGGCAGGAGGCGTCTGGACCCCCTAGGTTAGGCAGAAGCCGCTTAAGGGCAGCCCCATTCCGATCCAGTTTGGGAGCCAGACGTCGGAAGTGCTCTTCGAAATTCCATCGGCTGTCGAGGACGAGTCCCAGGTACTTCATCGTCGACCCGACGCCGATGTGAACTCCTCCTACCGTTATTTGGGAACCCGGTGGTGGCGCATTCCGAGGGCCGTGAAAGCACATGGCCTCGGACTTGTGCAGTGCCACCTCGAGTCCCAACTGCTGGATCCTCTCCACGACTATCGCAACCCCGCGTGTCGCTAGTTCGACCGCCGCCTGGTACGACTCTCCCTGTGCCAGAACCAGCGTGTCGTCCGCGTAACAGACGACGCTAACCCCGTCAGGGAGGTCGCCGCGCAGCACGCAGTCGTACCCGATGTTCCACAAGGGCGGTCCTAGTACCGATCCCTGCGGAACACCGCACGACATCTCTCGCCGTTTCCACTCTCCCTGGTGACCGGGGTAGATGATGAACCTGTCCGTCAGGTAGGCCTCGATCACACGACAGAGGTAGTCGGGCACCCGGTGAAACCTGAGTGCCCTCCTAATGCTACTCCAGGGCAGGGAATTGAAGGCGTTGGCGATATCCAAAGACACCGCCAAGACACACCTGCCCTGGGATACCGCATCCCCCGTCGTGAGGGCTCGCACGCGCATGATAGCGTCCACCGTGGAGCGTCCCCTGCGAAAGCCGAACTGGCCGTCCGCCAGATCCGGCCCCACCCGTGCTAGGTGCGCGACGAGGCGGTCTGCAATAACTCTTTCAAAGAGCTTGCCCACCTCGTCGAGCAGCACGATGGGCCGGTACGCAGACGGTGAGGACCAGTTTCCCCGTCTTCCAGCGAAGTGGGAACTGGCCCCTCTCCAAGCATGCGCTTAAGAGCCCCCTTAGTCGAGGCCCGAGTTCCTCCATGGCCAGGACCCAGGCTTTTCCAGGCAAGCCGTCGGGTCCTGGGGCGGTATTCTTGGCATTCAGCCTTCGTACCGCCACACTCATCTCTACCTCGGTCACCTCTGGAACATTGTCATCGCCGTCGCCGTCGTGGCCCACGTCGGACACCGCAGGTGGCGGAGCCATGGGCGGGGGAGAGTGCTCTCCTCGCGCGGGGAACAGAGCGCTCACCACACCCTCCACAAGCCGGGGCCGGAGACTCTGCGTCAGCGGGGGAGCCCAAGGGCGGAGCTTGTCTCGCACCAACTTGTAGGGGCGTCCCCATGGGTCTCCGTTTAGAGTCCCCAGCCACACGTTGCGGGCCTCCAACTTGGCCCGCTTTATCTCCGCTCGGAGGGTGCGCTTCGCCACTCTGTATCCCTCGTACAGCTCCGCCTCTCTAGCCTCTGCATCCGGCGGGCGGATGCGGCGCCTGCGATGTCTGGCGTACCGGCGCCGCGCGGTATTGCACGCACTACGCAGTGCAGCAATCTCCGGCGACCACCAGTACACCTGGCGCCGAGCACGTTCTTGCCGGACTCGGGGCATTGCCACGTCGCAGATTTGTGACATGGCCTCCCGGAGCCACTCTGCCTCGACGTCGATGTCGACAGGCCTGTCCGGTGCTTGCACCCAGGCCTGTACCATCGCGGCTTCCAGGAGAAGCTCCCGGTCCAGCTGCTTCAGCGCCCACCGTGGACCACACGGGGTCTGTTGGACCGGCGCGGTCGGGGTTTGGGTGGAGACGTCAAACCGGATGTAGCGGTGGTCTGAGAACGTCTCCACCCCCTCCATGACGCGCCAGTCGACGACACGCGGCGACAGAGCGGGGCTGGCAAACGAAATGTCCACCACTGACTCGCCCCGCATCCGCACACACGTGGGGATAGAACCCCGGTTTAGGACGACCAGGCCTGTCTCCAGTGCCCAGTCCTCCACCATCCGACCCCGCTGGTTCGTGAACCGGGAACCCCAAGCCAAGTTCTTGGCATTGAAGTCCCCGCAAACGACCACGGGGAGGGATCCAAACCCAGCGACGACGGCGTTCAACTCCATAAGGGAGTTGTGGAGTTCGGCGAGAGTTTTATTCGGGGAGAGGTACACCCCGACCACAGCCATCTCCCCGAACCGTGCTGCCACGCAACCCTGTCCTCTCTTGATACCCTCGAGGGACGGGGTACCAGCGGCGGCCGATGAATTTAAGGTCACCGAGCCGTTCAGGTCCTGCACCCAGTCAGCCCTGGGTAGGACATGGTACGGCTCGGAGACAACGGCGATGTTGATCGACCACTGCGCCATGCTCTGGAGCAACAGATCCTGAGCGGGGGCGCAGTGGTTGATGTTCGCCTGGAGGAGACGTAATGGAGCCATTATTGGCAGTCCATTATAGTCTCCTCCCGAGCCCCCTGTGAGGGCACAGCTGCGGCGGTTGCAGCGGCGGCGTCTGCGGAAGCGATAGCGGTGGTGGCTAACTTGGCGGCCGCAGCAGTGAGAACATCCGCTGGAATGGGCCTCGGGGCCTTGCCCTTGGCCTTGGTGGGGGGATCGCAGGACCTGCCCCCAGCCCGGTGATCGGCCGGCTTGCCTGCCGCCGCACATGCGTAGCAATGCGGCGCTGCACTGCAAGTGACGGCTTTGTGACCGGGCTGACCGCACTGAAAGCAGCGGTCACTGCGATCAACCTCCGCTGCGCAAAAGGCCCCCACGTGGTGTCCCACGTGGCAGCGATAACACCGCAGAGGTCTGGGCTCCAGCAGCTTTACCCGCGCGGAGACCCAGCCCACCAAAAGCCGTCGGCCCTCCTCGGTGATGTTCTTGGCCGCCGACACGGGGCAACTCACCGTCACTGCCCCCATGCCCGTGCTATCAGCACGGATGGGGCCCGCCCGGACCTGGTCGGTAAAGCACCCTCCCGTCTTGACGACGGCGGCCACAACCTCATCCACCGTCACGGAGTCGTCCAGGCCCATAATGCGCATGTCAACGCACTTTGTGGGCCTGGACACTCGGGCCTCCTCCGCATCTAAGGACGCCCTGATTTTGTCAGCCAGGGCGTCTGCGGTGGGGCCGCTGTTCGCCCCGGGGACCTCCAACATAAGGGCCCCGGTCGCGGTATGCCGCATCCGGAAGCCCCCGGCGATACCAAGCTCGGTAAGATCCACCGCCTGCCTCGCTTTAGTGATGACCTGGCCGTAGGTCACACTCTTCTTTTCCGCAGCCGGCTGTAGCGTGATAACTACAGCTGCGGATGCCGGGGCGCGAAGCCTAGCCGCAAGGGCCCTCATATGACGCTGCCGCTGCCTTTTCCGCTTCTTGGCCGCCCTTGCCACCTTACCCGCCCTTTTCTTCTCTCCGACGACTTGCCACTCGGCGTCGGCCGGAGATTCTGAAGGTTGGGGTAGCGGGGGTAGACGGCGCGCTGCCGTGGCAGAAGATTTTGCCCCCTTAGCAGCCTTGCCTTTTCTAGGAGGGGCAGGCTTCTCCTGCTGCTGCTTAGCCGCCGGGGCTGGCCTCGTGGGCTCTGACACCATCGTGGGCCCGGGTTTGGTTTGCCCCGACGGGCCCGGCTTAGGCGCAGCAGCTGTGACTACGGCGGCGGCGGCGTACGATGCCACCTTCCGTTGGCCAGAGGCCGCGAGCGGTGGGCGCAGCACGATGCCCTCCAGAACGGAGAACTGCTGCTGCACCTGCTGCTGAAACTGCTGCTGCTGCTGTTGCTGTTGCTGCCGGAAGGCAGCCAGCTCTTGCCGCAGCAGGGTCAGCATCTCACTCTCCGGCTGGGGCTGGGGCTGGGACTTGCATTGCCCTTGCTTACGCCTCCCTTTTGGCGCCACCTCGGGATCAGCCCCTCGGAGATCGGCCAGGTCCGCCTCGAGCCCCTCAATCCTCTTGTTGAGGGACTTTTTGAGGGTCCCTATGACGGTCTCAAGGGCCTTCTCGATTGAGATCATGGCTTGGGTTTTGGCCCTCCCCTTGGAGGACTTCTCCCTTTTTTGTGCGACGCTTGTTAAAGCGTCAGCCACGACCTCTGTGAAGTTGGCCACTGCCTCCTTCATGCCGTCTGACTCGCTGCCAGAAGGCTCTGGCTCCAAAGGGCTAGCCCTACTGGTGATCGCCCTGGGATGACGCCCTTCCCTAGCGATTTCTAGAGATTGGCGGGCCGCCTCCTGGGCAGTGAGCCCCCTCCCCTTCCCCGACTTGCGGCCCGCCCCCCGCCTAGCGGTAGATATTTTGCGGGCTGAAACTTCGTCGGAAGACGACCTCTCGCCTTCTCCCGACATGGGGCGCTTTCGGAGGAACTGATCCCTCCTGGACGAGGGTTTTTCAACCTCCATTCTCTCCGAAGTGAGCGAAGATGTGGTATCGGAATCTGACACCGCATATCCACTCACCTCCTTAAGGCCGGAGCTCCTGCCGACCTGTTCTGTACTTGCCGGCGCTACGGACGTGCTAGGAACGGGTCCCAGGGACTCCACGTCGCCGGCAGGTGAGCCACCCTGGCTCAATGCGTCCAACGAGGACGGTACAGGGTCCGAAGACCCGAGGCGGTAGTTGCCCCCCCCAGAATACGAGGGGCAGCCCGAGCTCTGCTCGGGGAGGGATTCTCCTGCATGCAGGTACCCTCCTGGGGTAGTTATCTTTTTACTACTCGCGCTCATATTGGTGCTGGCCACAGCTTTGCCTTTTTGTCAATGGGGTGGGGTCCCCAATAAACACGTTCGCCATCATGGTCATGTCTGATATGCAGACACATACCAGAGGCGAACCCACTCTCCAAAACCACTATCCAAAAGCACCAACAGCTGTTGGTGCCGGTGCTTCTGGACAGCGCACCCTCCGTGGCGGTCCATCTGGACTCCGCCTTGTGTGTGATCCTCTTGGTCTGGTCTCTCACTTGAGGCCTTCCGGCATGAGTAGCTCTACCGGCATAGCCCTCAAGATCACAGAGACACGCAAGCCCCACCACGACGACAACGTGGGAACACAGTTGGTGGGGATTCTTGTTAGGTTCGCGCTTGACCTTTATCTCACCTGATGGAAAGCGACGATGCGGTCGACGACGGAGCGCGCTTACCTAGAAGTAACCTATTCACTCTTGACTTAAAGATATGGAACAGGACTCCTCATCTATTCACAGCAGAACTGTCGTAACAAGTAAAATTGCTTTATACGTGTAGCCGATGGCTGACTGAAAGAAGAGGGGGAATATATCGAACTGATCTGATGATTAAGCCTGAAGTTAGGCACCGGAACTCTGTAAAAAAATAATTTTATCTAACCGTGTTTGGTATTATTAGAATTGTCATGAGATGCACTCTGGCTATAAGGTATTTTAGTGGTGGTACCATAACTAAAAAGTGTAAAATAAAAAACCATTTACAAAAAAAAAAATGGATTTCAATGTAAAAAAAGAACACTGAAAAGTGAAAAAAAAAAAAATTAATTTCGGAAATCGGTGTTAAATAACGAAGAGACAAAACTATTATAGTAACACGACAAGTCCGTGTTACTATAATAGTTTTGACTCATCGTTATTTATGTATTTTAAATTTTTCAATGGTTTTTTTTTACATTAAAGTTGGTTGAATTTTTTTTTGTGTGAAAAGTGTTTTTCAATAGAAACATACCCAGTTCGAGATTCAAAGTAGTGGCTTTATATTCTATAACTGTTCCTGGTACACAATATACACACATGAATACTAAATTCCAAACGGAGCTTTTAGAATAATAGAGTTCCTATTTCCAACTCAACGACGCCTAGGGTCATACAGTCGCTCTGCAATACGAAGTTGATAAGCTTCGCCTACATACTCAGCTCGTATGTTATTAGAAACTATTTTATCTTTTGTGATATTACAACAGGCTGTACGATAGAACTTTGTTATAGAACACCTAACCTATACTTGTATCCTTACTTGTACCCTTTCAGGGTAGCTCTAAAGGTCATACGTGTTTTTACAATGATTAGCTGCAAATGTGTGAACATCCGTCCGATAAGATACTTCTGTATTTAGGTAGGTACTCCCTTTCTTCTCCTAAAATTGTTTGTCCGAAAATCATTATCCATAACACGTTTGCTATAAACTTCAGTAACCATAATGTTCAAAATCCCGAAATTTTGTTTAACGTAATTATCTTTAGTCCTAAAAGTATTCTGTCATAATATCGAGTACTATAATAATTGAATCTCCTAATTTTACATGACCTAAAGTCATATGTCCAAAGTTTTGTGTTAAATAATGTGTATTATTCCGAATGTTCATTTATAATATTTTTTTTAGTCCTAAAATATTTGCAAAAAATTAGGTATTAGTGACAGAAACGAATCGCTGTAAATCTGACTCCACGCAGTCTTGTCTGCTCTACCCCTAGAGTGTAATTTAAAATCACGTAGGTGCGGAGGGGCGAGGCGGCCCGTGAGTTGAAGAGCAGGTGGTAGAGGATGCGGTGGTAAACGTTAAACCCATCTGCGACGATAAATTCGCCCGGGACCGTCGGAGCCCCGCAGCGTCGGAGCCGTGACAAAAACCATGCTTGCTGCATGTTGCATGCTTGCTTGCATGCTGCGTGCTTGCTTGCATGCTGCGTGCTTGTTTGCATGCTGCGTGTTTGATTGCATTCTGCATGCTTGCTTGCTTGCTTACAAAAACCACATGTTCACAATCAACTGCTTTATTGTGTACATGTATAATATATTTATTTACGTATAATAAAATATATAATGCAAAACGGTTTTATGTTTTTTGCATATTAGTGATTGTACGATTTATGGCATGTGATATTATGTGAGTTCATTCCGACAAATGATGATTAGGACAAAAAAGTTATGGCACTTTAAATTATGGATAAAAAAGTTAGGTGACACAATAGAGAACCATTTAGGTACCTATACATTGTTACCAAAAACATAAATGTGAATATAGAGCCGAATCCAATAATATGATAGGTTAAGTTTGTTGACTTCACCGACAAAATAATTAAGATGTTGCCAAGTTCTGTAGACAATGCTGAAATTTGTTTACAGGAACGTATTACGTTTTGAAATTTTGACATGTTATTGAAGAAAGAAGAAGCAGAGAATAACTGGCGGAGTTAAAGCAACGTATGTGATTGCTGTTCATAAAGCTTTAAAAAAATATTCGTTTCAGAAGCTTTATGTGTTTAGTACATTAAATGTAAAATATATATTATTTTGGACATATAATAAACAAATCTCAGTGTTTTGTCCAGTTGTATAAACCGTACGAAGCAGGGGCGAGTTACTAGTATGTGTACATTTTCAATCTATCTTTTACTAAAATAAAACACATATCTAACCGGATATGTTGCTAAAGATGAAGAATAAGTTCGACAAAAAATACACTTTAATAGCACAATTTTAAAACAAAAATTCAGTGTATATTTTTTACGTGAGGGTACGTAAAAAATATAAGCTGATTTTAATGCATTCACGAATCAATTATCCAAACATGTATAATAATAAAAAAATCTTAATTGAATGAGTGTAACAAATAGGTAGGTATTACTAATTTCATATGTGTAGTGACGAACCCGATGTTATTTATTAATTTAGTACCTATAAGGTAAGCATTGTTCTCTAGTAAGTGAATTTGTCTTTATTAAGAAATAAATATTTTTAAACGTAATTATAATTTTATTGTAAATCTGAACCTACTCCTAAAAGTCGAAAAAACCGTAAACCGTAGCCTAACCTGAGCATTGTGGCAGCTCAGGTTATGTTACAGTTTCACAGGTAACATCTATGGATTCCGATTATCACGTTTGGAAGAAACACTAGTGACCGTAATATGATATCAGTGAAAATATACAACATTAGTTTTAGTATATGCAAAACCCGAAACACGTGTCTAATATTTTTACGTAAGGAATCTATGTACATTAAAAATAATAATTTCATAACTGTATCATGAAAAATCACCAAGTTATAAGTTTGTTATGTCACCTGGTTGGTCAGATAAATACATGGTTACCGGGAAATCCGGGTGACTGAAAGTTTTTTTTGTTCCCATACCCAGCTGTGCACTGGCGCCTTATGCTCGCTATGACCTGCCGTGACCTGTCTTAGTACAACACAAGTGTGGTAAATTGGATACCACCGATACTAAGTATAGTATCGGTGGTACTAATTTGAGACCTTTTTTAAATATTTTTGGGAAAAAATATAACATGGTGATTCTGAACAAACTATATTCAGGTTTCGCATAATCTATAAATAATATTGTATAGTTAGTCATAATTGGAAAAGTCGACAAACTGGCTTACGGCAAACATGGCAAGTGATTAACGCCACTTATATACACCCAGACCTTGCCATCCGCAGAGGTCAAGTTGAGCTCTCTCATGTAATGAAAGTCCATTTTCATGATTGACACGCTTCTATATGTTGATTCAGGTCAGGCATTCACCTCCATCAGATTATTCCGCATTTAGTATGCAGGATACACCTTGTATTTTATTTATTAGGTGCACAAAGTTTCTTACAAGGGACGGACGTGATGACTTGATTGATGAAATTCGCACCCAAATGTAACTTTCGGACTATTAACTGAACTGAACTTTTCTCTGTCGTAAGCAAAAACAGGATAAATAAGAAAGTTATTAGAACGTAAAACGTGAAGGAAGTATCTTGTTGGCGGAATTGGTCTCCGGCTGTTTTAGAAGGGATAGTGGGCCCAAGTTTACGACAATGAAGGTGCAGTCTTTAAGAAAGACATCACAGAAACTGGGCGTCTGTCCCTAATAAAACAATACGACTCTCTTAATATAAATTTATACACCATTACATTGGGCCCAGCGTTATTTTTCACATTTTCTTCTTAGCGTATCGATGGCAAAACTAGTTAAATTCCTTGCCTTGCCCAGTGGCAATGCCGTCCGCTGATGCTGTCATTAGGTCCCTACGTGAACAGGTAAGGGCACGAGATGCAGGATGGAAGGTGGGACATGGTCTTTTCACTGATAAAAAAACGTGTTTGAGCCCAGTGTTGTAGCTCCTGGTAACTCATAATATTGTGTACATCTATCTATTAACTGCTCCACATTTGTTGTAATATATACATTTTTTCTTTTCTTCCTACACATTGCTTTTGCAATATTTTTTATATTAGTAGACGCCAACCACCATAAATTCGTTAGTAATTTTCTTTTTGTTGACATGTCATTTATTGATAATTGTAATTACTTATTGTTCGTTTTTTTTTTTTTTTTTTATATAGCTTCTTTTTTTTTAAATGTGAATGTGAGAACACCGTGGACTTCGCGAATTCTTAGGTTACTTCCTATTACGACTCACTTTTTTTTTTTTTAAATATTATTATTTTTATTGTGCTTTTGGGTACAATATCGACTGGTCTACACTGTTCTTACATAATGTCTATTAATACTGTAATATGAAAATATTGTAAACAATCATTTTTTTTTAAAAGAGTAACCATGGAGTTTCTTGCCGGTTCTTCTCCATAGGAAACGACCAATTTGGAACCGTGCACTAGCTTCTGACGTTTTATAAGTGCCCATGTAGGCCTATGTGAAATAAAAATTTTTGACTTTGACTTTGACTTTGACTTGTCTAAACAAGTGTACAATAAGATTTTAACAGAGCGTAAATATTTGAAACAAACAAAAATACGAGAAAATACGAGTAACAAAACGTGACTAAAACTTTTTTATTATTTAAAGGTTGTAAGGCGAAACACGTCAGATCAAAACATTTTCAGAAACCACTCGTTTTAATTTTACTGGTAATAATAATATAAATCGAGTCGGGATGAAATAAAACTTAAGAAAGATCAAAATTCAAATATGTATCTTCAAAATTATTCTGACGAAAAAAAATATGAAGGAGCATTAATCTAATTCGTTTTCTCATTCAAACTTTCATAAGATAATAAAACAGACGTTATATTTTGTTGTTTTACAATTTATTATACAATCTTATACGCTTGTATAATTTGTATGAAAATGTAATAATCTATAAAAAAAGTGGTTGTGAATTTCTTATTCTCTTATAAGTTAATATTTCCTGTTATTGGCCAGGCTAAATTTTATTCTTTAGAAGACAAAAGTGCAGTAAAACATAATTACGACACAAAACTAGGTTACTTAATATAACTAATACAGGCCTACAGTCAAACAGCAGTTCAAAAGCGCCTATGACACAGTTTTGCCAATGACATATATACGATTTTAATTGGATTATGATTTGTATCTAGACCATCGACATAGATTTTTTTATTTTTATTTTTAGCTTATGTTTACGTAAGTAGTAAAAGTTGATTGACACATCATCAAACGTTAACGTTTAAATAATTTAGCCAGTTTTAGTTAGGTTTATCATGAAATGCAAACATCTCATAAAAATAGCCTGTCACTTCATGAAGTGATCAATTCTAAGATCTAGCGCAACGACATAATTAAACCAAAACTAATTTCAACTAAGTTATTAAACGTCTCGACCAAATTTCAATCACGGTAGCCAGATCAGCTTAGTATATAACAAAGGAATCGGAGGCGTGGCCTACTCGATGCGTTCGGCGCGAACGAAACGATTGTAACTTGGCTAGGGGGGCAGGGAAAGATCAGGCGTAGGACTACAGATTTTACGTGCTTTTCTACACACACTACAATCTCCAAACTCCAGGCTGCTACGGGGTAATTCATAACAGGAAAACCCAATAGTACTTTTGCCCAATCCGGCAATTGAACCCAGGACCCTTAAGCAACCACGCTTGCGACCTCGAAACCACCGAGGCAGTTAAACTCAGTTATTACAAATGCGCAAAGCAGTTTCAATTTAGTCATATGGCTATAAAATCGATCATATTAGTTTCTGCGGCCCTGAAAACTAACCTGAATAAATCTCAACCTAGATTAAGCTCCTTCAAACTAGTCAAGTTTCATAATGCTTAAGCTTGTTTAGTGTTTAACAAGTGTTCTCGTATATATATCGTCACTTTCGGTTCGTAAGACAGTACCAAGCTTTGTCTTGTATACAGGAGAACCGAGGTGCCTCATACACCCGATTTCTGAATTTACAATTTGATGTTTTGAACTTGCCAGATTCTACTTAATTAATAAGTTCTCAACTTCAAATAACACAGTAGAACGCCAAACGTTTGGATTGACTAATACTAATAATCCTTCGGAAATTTTTATGATAACACATTTTATTGAAAATAATTTTTGCTTAATTACAGCAAAAATAAATAGGTATCTACATCGAAATTCGATTTATAATTGAAATACTATTCAAACGAAAACAAAAGTTTGTTCGAAACTGTTGAATCCTTTTTTATTTTTTACACTAATCCTTTCACGGAAATATTGCATGGAAATGATGTTTATTACTGCATCGGTATTGGCTATGAGTCTAGTTCCAATACGTGTCATTGACAATCGATTAACTTTGAAACATGCTATATAGTTTTAGTGATTGACAGTGCCATAACTAACTTTATATATGCCCGGTGCCAGTTTCTGAAACTGCGCCCCTAAAAAAAGTTCAAACTGTCTAAGTTTAATCAACCTGACGAAGGTCCTCACTGGACATTAATGTTACGGGAGATGCCTGTTTCGGATTTGGCGGGCACATACGCTCAAGTCACCATTATGCTGATCGCCCGTAGCACACGGTAAATATTTGGTGAAAGTTTGCTCCGATTGGGTGGAGCTCGCCATTTCCTTGATCAACGGGGATGACTTGAGTGTCCGCCCATAGCCCGAAGCGAGAGGGAGTGGGAAATGGTAAACTCCTTCTGATGAAATGAGTGATACAAAACTTGTTCTTGGTTTGATCATTTCTGCGCCCCATCAGGGTATGCGCCCTGTGCCTGGGCCCCGGTGGTACTGCCCTAGTTACGGCACTGGTGGTTGGAAATGTTCCATGTTATGAAAAACATGGTCATGACTGCTGTACGTTGTATGATTGAGTTCAATATTAAACACACCTAAAACAAATATCGTTTTTGAGTTGATTTAAAGTGCCTAAAATATCGTTGATGACGGCACAAGTTTTACGTCAATTACTGATGTCAGTTACAAGGTACAATTACTAGGTCAAACCCAAACTATGTGTTTAGACTTAAGGCCTACCTACCACTTAGGCTTACCTACAGTGTTCATACTTCTACCGAGGTTGTTGTAATCTGACCTGATTTTAAAAATAGAAGGAGTTGTCAATTCGGTTAGTGTTTATTATGTTTGGTATCATAGAATCGTCCAACAAAAATAGTTTGTTATTATAATTATCGGTTCATAAACGAATTCAACATTCTGTTTTTAACATTGTTAAATGATACTGTTTCTAATATTGTTAAATTATATCTCAGTATTATTATTTGTTTTAAATGGACACATAAATCTTTTTGGAATGTTTTATAAATAAGAATTGCAACATTTTCTTTTAGTTGGTTTCTGCACAGAACCTTTTAGATTTTTAATGAATATTTTCTGTCTTCAAGTATATGGTACCCAACGGCTGCAGCTGAAAATCAGTGTCAGCTAGAGGCCTTGTTAACACAACACATGGTAACAAACATTTGGCATTATGCTGAGCTGAGGCCCTTTTGGCATTACTCAATGTACTATTTGTTTAATTTTAAGGTGATTTCGTTTTTCTAATGCCAATAAACGCAATTTTCTTTCTTTTCTTTTCTTTCATTCTTAATGTAAAATTATGAAATACTTGGAAGAATTTACTTAAAATATACTACTATTTTATTAAAATCCAATTCTGATGATGGGATAAAAAACAAGGGATGAACATAAAATAAACAAGGAACTTCTAAAATATTATATAATTATAGCGATTTATAAAGAAGTCAAATATTTGCATTCAGGAAGTACCACTTAGTAAAGTGGAACTGATGAAGAAGTATATAGTTGGCCAACGGATCTTCAGAAACACACGGCTATCTCGATTAATACAGTCAAGGGACTATGTCGAAACAAATTCGGCTGATGAAAACGGTAACACAGAATCGTAGTTTTTACCATAGTTCCCGCACCTACCGAAACTCTCTCTCTCTCAGCCGTGTTTGAGCTTATTAATCTGAATCTGAATGAAATAAAATTGTCATGAGATCGATGGTTATACAAGGCTCCTATAAGGCGGCTACAAGGTACTATCGAACTAATCCAAGTAGGACGCGGACATTCCGTAATAGTACAATATATCCTAGCCGTGTCTGGGTGAAACGCAATTGTGAAATGCATTCTGGCTATTAATATGATTCTAATGATCATATTCTGTGCATATTTTACTTTAAAACTTGCACAGTATTTATTTTAGTTATTAGATTAAAAAGTTTTTTCTCCTTAGTTTGTAATACACTCCGTATTACAAACTAAGGAGAAAAAACTTTTTACAGAAATAATATAACCATGTATCTAGTTTTGTTTCTTTATTGTAAGTTTATTGTTTAACACCTACTTCCGTTACTAAAGTTATCATATATTGTTTACAAAGTTTTTATTATATTTTTCTGAATATCAAATTTGATTATATTTCGTCAGTAAAAAATTAAAATCGTGTCACATTTTTTGTAATGTTTCACGTTTTTGTTGTTGCCTTAAATTAATATTATATGCTATACATGTTAGTAATTTGTCTACAGATCCTGTTATTGAAAACTCGTTAATAAAATTATCCGTTGTTATCAGCTAATAAGCAAGTTCATACCTATACTAACTCATAGCCATGCATTGCTACCGACAACGAACTGAGTCTAAGTTTAAAACATACCCAAACTTAAAACCTTCTGTCGTTGTTTACTCCTTTTTATTACATATGTTAGACGTAATGCATAGGAACAATATGTATTTTTCCTTTATCAAACCGTTAGAAGGATCCGTATCAAATTGCACACACCTCATACTACATTATTTTCTTGTCGTTCGACGTGATCGTATTATCTGAGACATGGAGAACATCTCATATAATAAATAAAGAATTCAACGATGACCGCTGCTTATTTTTAGAGACGTCTGTGGGAGCATTATAACAAACAAGCATGAGGGTAGGGGTATTCTGATAGCCATAATGCACGGGTCTGTTAGGATATTAACGTGTATCTATCCCACTGGCACTGAGCATGTTATAATTCTAATGCCCACGTCGTGCTACTATTGTAGCACGACGAGCTACAATAGGACTCACCACGTCATTAGTGCTGTCTATATATCACCAAACACACAGGACCATTTGTATACTTGTCACATCTGTTCACATTACAAAATATACGCACTGTGCCATGTATTGAAGCATTGTAAAGGAACGAGTATATAGCCGGTTATCACAATTTGCCCAAGATTGAATTGTCCGGCAGTGGTAGTCGTTTTTCTACTCAGCTCCAAATCAGTGTGGATCGGTCTTTATTTGATTTGAAGTCTATTAATGCTTTTCAATACCACTCAATTGAAAACAATTTAAGTCATATTGAAGTCTTATTTATTAGCAATACTGAATATACAATATATTCCGACTTTTCACTGCGCCAGCCAGTCTAATAACATAGGTAAGCGCACGCGGTTTGATGCTGTGTAGATTGATTTTTAAAAAGCTTTTGATAAAGTGGACCACGAAAATAGCTCCTCAATAAAATCACCTTCAATAGCGTAATGTAGATAATGTTTTATCCTAAAATAATAGAGAAATATTTTAGGATAAAAAAAATAACCCATTTTGATACATTCTTGATAAACCTTCAATACGTTTTTAGCGTGTTTGTGTATGCATGCGTCAATCAATACCGTTCCACATGAAATGTAATGCGTTGATTCCCATATTACTTGCCTACAATAAGGATAACTAATTTCTGTAAAAAATAGTTACTCTTAAGTGGTATACATTATTTCAATGACATGTTATATAGGTATAATCAACATACTAGTAAAATCCGCATTGTCAAATCTACTTCAACTTCAACTTCAACTCTTCATTATGGCATTTGCGGAAAAGACACCACAATTTTGCCAATAACACGTGCAAACTGTTAATAGACTATCAAACGCTGGAGAGTATTTAGCGCGAATGAACAGTAAAATAAATATATATTTATAAAATATTAAAGTTCAAAATACAAGAATTTCTTCGCAGACTGACATTATGACCAGACCACAGACTATGCCTATGGTACATGACTGAAACTCGTAAGAGTGAAACAAAGAGAGAAAAGAGGTTACAATTTAATTTTATTAATTTCAATAAATTTGCATAGTTTAAATATAAAACGAGTAAATACAAAAGAAAGAAGACATTTGACCGAGGTTGGACGAGGAATATGAGCAGGGATGATTTCATGAAAGGAGAAGCGCAATTTAGGACAGGAGAAAAATAAATGGTCCACGTTTCCTTCATCCAAACCGCATTCACAAAGAGAGTTATCCTTAATCCTAAGCTTGGCCAAGAAATGAGGAGAACAACAATGATTTAAACGTAAACGACAAATAGTTGAGGTAGTGTTTTTTTTTTTCAATTGATACTTAAAAAACCAAGGTTTGTGGGGAATCTCGGGTTGTATATCTCCATAAAATTTACCCTTTATAGACTTAGAGATTTGCCATGCCTTGGACCAAGATTTAAACAAAGTTAGAGGAAGAGTAGTGCAAATGTCATGGGAAAAAATCTCAGAGTGGGCAAGAGAGCCAGTGAGAACAGCATTTTTGGTGCATGAATCAGCTGACTCATTACCAAGAATACCAACATGACCGGGAATCCAAGCTATGACAACATTAATACCAAGTTCATGACATTGAAATAGCAAGTCTCTAATTTTTAAAATTATAGGGAATCTTGACTTAGATCTGAAAGGATTAGATAGAATGGCTTGAAGGCAACTTTTTGAATCAGAGAAAATTATGGAGTTATTCAACTTATGAGACAAAACAAATGAAATGGCTTCGAAAATAGCGATTGATTCACCTGTAAAAACGGATGTAACAGGAGGGCATTTATAATTTAAAATAATTTTTGTATGAGGAATCCAAACAGCAACTCCTACCGGGCTATCATCGGAGACTTTGGAAGCATCAGTGAATATAGTATTCCAATTATTATAATTCAAGGAAACTTTTTGGACAAACATCTTATGCGGTTCTAGGGTATTTTTGTGAATGCCAAAGTCCAAAATGATGTCCGGATGGAATACCAGGGCGTTATAAGGCACCGAGTATAGATACAAAATAGGGTTTTGAAAAAGTGGGCTAGAAAGGCGAGTGAATTGAAGGTAGGCACGAAGAAGACAAGGAGGTTCAATATTAGAACGACGACTACAAGAGTCAAAGATGGATGATAATTGGTCCAGCTTACCAAGAAGGGGATGCTCAGAATTTTGCACAAGTTTAAAAATAAATCTATTTGCCAGAAATTGTCTTCGAATCGAAAGGGGAGGTTCCACACACTCAACTTGCATGGCATTAATTGGTGACGACTTCATCGCCCCAAGAATAATCCGTAAACACTTTGATTGGATTTTATCGAGTTTTTGAAGGCCAGATTTGTTACAAGGATCTAATAGGAACATACCATAATCAAAATGACTACGAACTATAGCATTGTAGATCAATTTTTGAGTATATGGGTGAGCACCCCACCAAACACCAGAAAGAGAGCGAAGAACATTAACGTTTCTTTCGCATTTTTGCGCAACAAAGTCTGTGTGAGCAATACCTGATAATTTTGAATCTAACCAAACTCCTAAAAATTTAACATTGTTCACCTGAGAGATATTTTCATCGTTAACTTTAATATCAACAGGAGGAACAAACTTTTTTTTTGTATACACAACTACAGAGCTCTTAGAGGCTGATAAGGATAAACCGTGTCGTAGAAGCCAATCAGATAAATATCCAAGGGCAGAATTTAGACGGTTACTAGCCTCATCTAGAGATTTTCCAGAAAAGTATAAAGCTAAATCATCAGCATACTGCAATATTTGACAAAATGAATCAGTAGAAAAATGTAAATCATAAGTATAAAGACTGAATAGGAGAGGACTCAAAACTGAACCTTGTGGTAAGCCTTTCCAGATAGTCTTAGGGGGAAGAGAGGAGTCTTGAGACTTAATAGAGATGGTTCTCTCCATCAATAAATTACATATAAAACGGACCAATTTTATAGGAAGATTCAACTGATGCACAAGCTTATCCTTGAGCACCGGGAGTAAAACATTATCATATGCTGAGGCAATATCCAAAAAAGTTCCTACTAAAAATTGCTTACTTATCAAAGAAATACGAATATCAGAAATTAATAAACTAAGACTATCCATTGTGCTCATACCTTTACGGAATCCAAACTGGGATGAGGGCAACAAGTTCCTATTTTCCACAAACCACTCAAGTCGATGCTTCATCATATGTTCTGCAACTTTGCACAAAACAGATGACAAAGCAATAGGCCTGTAGCTATTTGGGTCTGACGGGTTTTTGTTAGGTTTAATGACCGGAATTATTATTTGGTGTTTCCACGGTTGAGGAACCAAACCGTACTCAAAAAAGTTATTAACGAGATCCAGGTAATATTGCTTTGTACTACTTGAGGCGTTTTTCAAGAATGAGTAAGGGATCCCATCTGCACCAGGAGAGGAATCAACAAGACCGTCAAGTGCCATTCGAAGTTCAGAAAAAGAGAATGGGGCATCAAAATCATTTTCAGAAGTAAGAAAAGCCGGTGAAGAGGGAAAAGAGTTCAAATTTGGAACTAAAGGGGGAGCCAGTTTATCCGAAAAAGATTCGATCCAGGAAGAAGGATCGTTAGCGGAAATATCAAAAGAATTACAGGAGCCTCTGAATCTTTTGATTTGCTTCCATACTAGGGAAGAAGGGGAGCAGGGTGACAAGCTTTGACAATAGCGAAGCCAACCATCTTTTTTCTTTTTGGAAAGAAGTCTTTTAGCAGTGGCCGCTTTTCTTTGATACACTAAAAAATTTTGAAGTGTCATTGAATTAGAATAATTAACCTCTGCTATTTTCCTTTCCTTGACAGCTGAAGTACATTCTGAATCCCACCAAGGAGTTGAGACTTTGAATCTGTAGGGTTTTTTAAGAGGAAAATTGACATCAGCACTAGAGATAATGGAGTCTACAAATTTGGAATAGCAATCAACAAGGTTGTTTCTGTCGGGAAGGGGAAGAGATAGTAACTTACTTTCAAGAGAATCTGAGTAAGAAGACCAGTTTGCATCATTTAATCTATATTTAAGAGAAGGATTAAAATTGCGCATTGGTACTACTCTGTCAGAGATAGAGACAATAATGGGAAAGTGATCACTACCATAACAATGAGGCAAGATACTCCAGGAAAGGATGGAAGCAAGAGAAGCAGAGCAGGCTGTTATATCCACAGCTGAGTTAGGGTTTTGAGAAGGGCGAACTCTCCTAGTGGGAGAACCGTTGTTAATAATACACAGATTAACTTCGTCAAAAATTTCAAGGAGAGCCCGACCAAAGTTATCATCATGGCTCGAGCCCCATGAGCGATGATGAGCATTTAAATCACCCATAAAAATTATTGGAGAGGGAACTGAGGAAAATATACATAAAATGTCTGGAATTAAACTAGAATGAGGATGAGGGATGTATGCAGAGAGGAAAGTAATATTAAAAGCCCTAACAGCAACGATATTAATGTCAGGAGAAGTAGGGGGAAGAGATATAAGAGAGAAAGGAAGGGAGCGCCTAACAAGAAGGGCACTACCTGCGTACCCATCAGCCCTATCATTTCGAAGACAGGAGTAACCTGAAACCCGAAAATGAGAACCAGGCACCAACCAAGTTTCCGAAACGGCAATGACTGATGGGTGAAATTTATTTATTAAGAATAAAAGTTCAGGCTTCTTCGGCCGAATGCTTTGAATGTTCCACTGGAGTGTGGAGACTAGATCCATAATTATTATTAAAGAGAAGCAAAGAGAGTTTCTGGGCAACGTGGGGCGGTAAAGATAAATTATCACGGGAAACTAAACTAATAATTAGAGACAAAAGTATTTCTAAGAGGCTATCCTCTTGAGGGGACTTTGGGGATGAAGAATTTTGAGAAAGAAGAGAGAAGCCATTGGGAAAGGATGAAGGATCTTCAGCAACGATAGACCTATGGGCAGTTTTGTCATAAGACTTGCCTAGAGGAGCTCTAGGCTTAGGGGAGGAAAACACAGTTTTTTTATAAGAGGTAGGAGGAGAAAGGCTAGTAGATTGGGAAGAAGAGTAAGAAGACTGGGTTGGTAAATTTTGGGTCACTTCGGAATATAATTTTTTTACAGTAGGAAAGGATCGAGAAGCCTCTTCGTATGAAAGATTTTCCTGAGACATTAATATTTTGATTGATTTTTGTCTACCTTGCTCGGGACAGCTACCGTAAAAGGCAAAGTGACGGCCCAAGCAATGGATGCAAGTGGCCTTGGCCTCTACTACGTCACAACTGTCACCAGTGTGAGGTTGTGAGCACCTAAAGCACCTTGCCTTGGACCGACACTGTGCCTTAACGTGCCCAAAACGACAGCAATTTTGACACTGTATAGTGGGGTACTGATATACCTCCACTGGCAGAGATGTGTGAAATAGAAAAACCCTTTGAGGAAGAACCTGTCCCTTGAAAGTAACTACTATTGTCTGAGTAGGAATCCAGGAGGTCTTGCCCTCCTGTTTATTTTTCCGGTTTAACCTGCGTGCTTTTAGAACAACTCCACACCCATCAGGAAGAATAATTGAATCCACAAATTCGTCCATAGACATATCGACCGGCACTTGACGGACGATACCCATTTTGGTAATATTAAAAGATGGAATAAAAACTGAATACTTTGATTTCAAAACCGGGTTGGAAAGAAACTTGTTGGCCGCCTCACCAGAGGTGAATTCGACAGAGATTTTATTTCTGCCCACTTTTTTAATGCCATCCCTACAAATATTTTTGATATTATTTTTAATTAAAAACTGCCCAAACTTTATTGGACGAATCGATGTCCCAGCCGAAGGATCCGGTTCGGATCGGGAAACGTGGACTATAAAGGGACCTTGTTCTTGCTCACTGTATGATTTTATGCCATCTTTTAGAGAAGGGTGAATATATAGAGTTTGAATGGCCGCAACAGCCATATCCTTATCAATAATTGTTTTTTTTGAAACAATCTCAATCGTTTCGGAGTCTATAATATGGCGTCGCTTACCAACCGCCGAGTTTGAATTTGAACATGTTACAGCGTCAGGAGGGTCAGGGGGAGCTGGAGGGGGAGGAGGAAGGTCCATGCCTGTTAAAAAAAACAAAAAAAAAGAGAAAAACACTGAAAACTGCGAAGAAATATAAAATTTCTAACTGTTATTTTGTTAAATAAGTAGTTTTGGAAAAAATAATCTCTCCAGCACGACTGACAGCTATCAATCCTTGTCAAATCTAAATTCCTAATGAACACCGATGTCATTACAATCTTGCAGTTATAATCTCTCAGGATTGATTACTGCTACAAGAGAACGTAAGGAGGTTTTTACAAAACCGTCAATGTCAATGTCAATGAAGTTCAAAACTAAGTTATTTTATATCTTTTCCTTTAAACTAAAACCTATTAATATTTCGTTTATTTTGAACGACACCAAATTGAAACGAATTAAGTGCTTTGTGATCTTGGCGTAATACTAGACTGCATTTTTTTTTACGATAAATATTAAAATGACAAAGAAACGGCGGGAATGGAAAAAGTTTCTTTGTGCCATCCACATACAAGCTTCCATACAAAGATTTCATATACAGATTTAGTCCTACTTGTTGAAACATTTCAAAGTATTAAGCTTAGATTCCAGACGTTCATTAACCGTGGTTATGATGTACGATATTTGCACCAACACTAGTTTATCATTAAAAAAAAAACAAGATCAATCGTACTGAACTATCTAATGAGCTATGTAACGTGTCCGTTATATTATTTGTGATACTATTTTATGTACCTACAATGATGTGGGTTATACGTTTTTACATGTGCAATATAACTGTTTATAAATTCTGTCATATTTAATTGCCTTTTCTTCCGAATAAAAGTTTAAAATCATAACTCTCCTTTTGGCTTCGCTGGAGTCGGGTACTTACCGGTCAACGGTGATAGCAACCAATGTGAATACTCCAGCAGACACAGTAAGGTTTGCGGTGAAGTTGCTGGCAGTACATGTTACCGCCCCGAAGGGCCAGTCAGCAGTAACCAGGAATATGAAGTTTGGAGCACCGTTCAAGGTCGCCATCAGCAGGTCTGCGACGGCAAGGTTCACGAGGAAGCAGTTTGTCACTGTCCTCATGCGACGGTGAGCTGTAGACAAGAAATAAAATATTTTAAAAAGTTGTATAAAAACATTTGTACGTTCGCTTTTAGGCTGTAAAAGGTGGATTTACCACGTGGAGTAGGTTATACGTTCGGCTGTATGTACCAATTTTTTTATGTATGTTCACGGATTTCTCGGTCAATTGTGGTCTGGTTCTGAATTTTTTTATTTTGATTGAAAGATTATACTCCCAAATTGGTCCCATAAAAATATTGCTATGATCTGATGATGAACTTAAAATTTATTTAGTATTAGTTACTCGAACCGATTACTTGCCTCTCACTATACTTGCACGAAGCAAAACAAAGTTAGAGTTCCCGATCTGTAATTACATTTTCCAACTAATACATACTTAACGTGAAGTACGCATCATCTAAAAGGTCAGTGAATATATCTACGGAAACTTCGGTCCAATAAATAAATTAGACTAATGAGATCCTACATTTACAGCCAGCAACGTTTAATGCTAACAGGACCCTATTCTTTTACCTACACTTTTAATTTGCAAATAAGGTTGCGGCCTGACCGACCTAGATGTATATCGTAAACAACGAGCACATGGCACCACTTTGATGCATCGACAAGCCAGCATAGATCAACCGGCGAAGAATAACGAGCATACCGATCCCAAATAGTGAACAAAAGTTAGAACAAGAAAATAGTACACGGCGCATCATTATCATCATTATTTCAGCCGAAAGACTGTTAGACATAGGCCACCCCCAAGCATCGCCATAATGACTGATCATGTGCATCTCGCATCCATCCGATACCCGCGGCTCTCACTAGGTTATCGGTCTGCCTTCTGGGAGGCCTTCCAACGCTGCATTTTCCTGTACGTGGTTGCCACTCTAGAACCTTTCTTCCCCATCGACCATCTGTTCTACGAGCAATGTGACCTGCCCACTGACACTTAAGAATAGAATAGAATAGAATAAAACTTTATTGTACACACAAAATAGTAACAAAAACTTATAAATTAACTTAATCTATGGGTACAATGGCGGTCTTATCGCTAACAGCGATATCTACCAGACAACCTTAGACAATCTAGAACTTAAGTTTGGTGATTCTTAATTCTTCTTTGTACACAGCTATTCTAGTGGTAAGTAACCATCTATATCAATAGATACCACTACTCAACAAATTTCAAACGTTTGAAATGATCCGAGTCTTTTCTGTTTTTATTTTTTCTTACTGAAAACACTAACCGAGTTCGTAAATAAAAGTTTTCCATCACATCTCAATTTTAGATAAAATTCAATAAAAAATAATGTTTGTTCTACAAATTCGGAATTCTGGACTGTGATAGGCTAAGTTTTTTTGATCTGACTTCTTTTGTACTGTGTGGCTTGGGAAATATGAAAGATCATTAACGAAAAGTAGTCTGAAGTTTCTTCCTTTGACAATCGCAATCTTGTCGAAAAGTGACTTTTTCTTCAATCTATATTTAAATAAAAACTAAAAATCAATTTACACATTATCCGTCATAATGTGTAAATGCATCACTTGAAAACAGAACAATTTGGCTGTTTTTTTTGTTGTGTTTGTAATTGTCAGGGACAAACTTTTTACGAGTTTTATTTTTTTTAATCTTCTGGTAAGGTCAAAAATTATACCCGTGTGAAGCCGGACCGGATCGCTAGTTTAGACTACAATTATCAATAATTGTAATAATATAGGTTATGATTCTTGCCACACGCATGATATTTTGTTGATAAGCAACTAAACCGATACTTCAACAGTAGATATTTTCATCGTTTAGCGTTTTTTTTATTTTCGATCTACACACAATTACTAACCAGAAGTTGAACCAAAACAAAAAGTATGAATAATTATATCTTCGGTTTTAAATGTGACATCGAATTAAAATATTTGCATTTATTTTTTATTAGTCATCCTGATAAATATAACTATAATAGATATTTTCTTAGTATTGAGTAGTGATATTTGGAAAACCAGAAAATTCCCTAAAGTTCGTTTTCACTCCAGATACACAGCTGAACATAATGGTGGTAGTTTCTCGATGTTTTCCTCAATTAGGAGATCTTTGTATATGGAAATAGATGGATGCTGTATTCCATGCAAGTTATTCTCCAGCCTAATGTACGCTAAGTAAAGATAAGGTTGCCAAGGCAGTGATTGTAGGATGTGAACCGAATGTGAATGTGTCAATAAGAGGGTTATTCGATGATGAAGGGAATGAAGGGTCTAGTTGTATGCGGGGGTAATTGTAATCAGGTCGAGTATTGTGTTTTTCTGTATTCCTCACAGAAAGTTTCTTAGCTGTAGATATATAAAATGCGGTATAGGTTGAGGCAAATTACTATAAAGGGACAAAAAATAAAATAAGAAAGGATAATAAAATAGGCTTCAATCACCGTTCTCTGTCTGAATACCTAACAATAGAAATTGCTCCTTATATCATTAAGAGCACCCGACATAATTTGCCAGCAGTGTTTTTCATACAACTACTCTTACGCGATTATGAAATTATAAGTCATAATTTGTTGGATATTTTGGAAACACAGATAATGATATCTGTGTTTATATTATCTATGCTTCTATTGAAATCAATTTATAAATTTGTGTAAAACTAATCCAGTAAAGACCTCTGAAAATCTGCTATTTTGCATGAACTTTGACGCTTCATAATGTACTCAAAAATTTAAAAAGTAAAAAAAAATATAACTATTGAATCCTTGCAAATTTAATCAATCTTTCTGAATAATTAATTTTTTTTCCAAAAATTAACAATTTTTGAAAAAAAACAAGTATTTCCTGGAACAAGTTTTGTAAAATATACGAGTGAATGACGGTATTACCGAGTGCCAGCAGAGCTTTCAGGCATTATCTCTCTGTTGCGTTGGATGAACCGGCAAGCTTTTAAACCATGCACAGGTTGACGATAGATGTGTGGGGAAGGGCCATCTTAAAAGGTTAGTATAAACACTAGACAAAGATTTTTAATTGATAGACTCGTGCTTGACTACTATCACACCTAATAGTAAGTCACTAAGAGTGATTAGGTGCTGCTTAGAAGTAACCTATTCAGTCTTGACTTAAAGACCCCAAGCTATAGCTAAACAGTCCTTGTAAACACGCACGATTGACACGTATAGGTGCAATGCTGCGATGAAACTCCACTGTTTCGACATACCGCGGATCTAACTCTATTTCAAGTTTGATAAAAGATTAAAACTGTCTCATTTGATGACTTTCAGATGGTTTTTTGAAGACATTTAATTTCTTGACTTTAATACATTCATAAATTCAGGTTTTGCTCATGGTTTTATGGGGAACACATGTGAAACACGTATGGCCACAAAAAACCCAGAGGGTCACCTTGATAGCTTTATGATGTTCAGGGTAAAACAAAACATGTAGGTTTTAAGCTAAGGAAGTCACGTAACACAAACGAGCTTGCCCTGCATTTTATGTGGTACACGTTCGAGTTGTTTTACCCGAAATCCGGATTTCCAGGAAGAACTTTAAAAATTTGCAGTTTGTTGTGATAGCGAAGCAATGAAAATTTACATTTTTATGCTGACCCATGAAGTCGAAGAATAATTTGGATATAGAAATGGAGAGGAAAATAAAGTGGCTTGAAATAAGTAAGCACATAGATTTTCACGTAGAATAAAACCACACAGTTACTTGATGTTTTGGTACACACAGAAAGACAATGATAATAATTGGAATTAATATGATATTTATAAAAGTAAAAGCAATTTTCTAGATGAAAAATTCAGGATCTCTGGAATACTTGTGTTGTTATCATAAAAAGTTCCTGGAAATACATTACATTTCTACCTTTTACCGTATAATGGATAAAGTCCTCTTACATAAACAACGTTACATGTTCAATAACTGCAGATTGATTCGAAACGTACGTTTACAATGAAAATCACTTAGAATCCTCATTTGAAAAAAAAAAAACTCTTAAAAATAAACGTCTCTCGTTCACAAATTCGATTTTCATTCTGACGACCGGAAAGTAACGTAGACCCCTTAATGTATTCCTAACGATATGCATTATAGAGAGGATGAAAGTTTGCAGGTTTGTTGCAGCAATAATCGACGGTGAAGCCATAGCAATAAGAAAGCTCGTTAAATGTTAGCACCTGGATCCTAGAAGTTTTTTTGTACCTACATGGGTGGTCTGAAAAATTTTCGACCTCAACGTGAAGATAGCACACGTTAGTAAAAGCTAGTGAATGTGTTGTGCACCTATAGAACAATTACTCACCAAAGTTTCAATTATTTTGTTATAATGGAAAGTCTATTGAGTGAGTCAATTGGAGAGTTTGATAACAACGCGCTGTAACAACGCTCCGTCTCACACCTTAGTGGCGAAAATATATGGCGAAAATCCACGAATTACGGTTTGATCTGCTTGAGCATCTGCCTTACTCACCAGATCTAGCCCGAAGTGACTTCTTTTTGGTCCCTCACCTAAAAATTGCGCTCGGAGGACAGAGATTTTCGTCGAATGAGGAGGCAATCACCTTCGTGAACAATTATTTTGCACAGAAAAAATCCGAGTACTATTTGGACGGGTTAGAAAGATGGAAGCATCACTAGGAGAAGTTTATAGAGTTACAAGGAGACTAAGTAGAAAAGTCTAAATAAATAAGAAAAAAATGTTTCTTAGTTAGGTCGGAAACTGTTTTAGACTACCTGTGTTGATGTGTGTTTGTTGTTGGAGGTATAAAAGTAACCTTACTGCACTCTCGAGACACATTTATCTACTAAAGTGTCGATGCGCGACGCGGCGACGGAGACGACTCGCCGGACTCGGTTCGAAGCCAAAATCGACTAAGTTCGTGGGACACGGGCGCTTGCAAATTAAAAGGTGGCAATTGTCTCTGTGTAAACAATACTTCTAACAAGACACCTTCGGCAGACGATTTAGTGTAAAAAATTATTTTTTATTTAAAAAACATGGTCTGCTGTCCAATTTTGTCAGTTTCGTTTAGATAGTTGATCTAAAGGTGGCCTAGTAGATATTGATACAACCTATTATGGTCCTCAATGCTCTTTTGTTTCATATGCTCGTGAAGTAATAATGCAGAGTAATATTAATACTGAAAGTATGCTTTTACTTTCACAGTCTTCTCGTTATGAATCATTATGGTCAAGATTATTAAATATCACAAAGTACCGTCGAGATCTTTTGACGCTGCGTCGCTTCGCTATAGCGTCAGCTGCTGAAGTAATTAATATTACGCTTCCACTTTTAATAAATCGATTACATGGAACTAAGGTTCATTAAAACAGCGATTCACACTAAGGCTATGTATACACACAAGTTTCTTGTTATTGTTGTAAGAGGTATTTTCTACTTAATATTATTTTAGTAAAGAAATTTAAAGAGATAAAGTATACCTACTTACTCTTATAATTGAATAGGGACAATTAATAAATTAATGAAAATAAATTATAAGTTACAAAAGGAGATTAGTAACCCACTCCAACCACTATAAAAGGAAAACTTTTAATGATGTGCATATTATTCATAAATGTAGGCGTTGCATGTTGTAATTATAAAGAAACTTCAAGTGAAGTAAGGGTAATATTTCATTCAAAATATCTTTAGTTCTGTTTTCCTTGTATCCTGAAAAATTGCCGTCATTAGTTTTCCTGCTTCTCCTGATACAAATTTGAAAATTGTTCTGTAAATGTTCTTTCTGTCCATCTATCTGGGTTTTCTGCAAGCTATGTGCCCTGTCCATTGGTCTAGAAAGTCTATATGATCGATGGCGCTGAAAGATTTTGCGAGTGGCGACCGCGTACCGGAAGACACAGCGTTGAAAGGCCTCCCGTGTATGCGAGACACACAGGACTGGTTGTTGTGTAACACTTGGTGGAGGCCTATGTCCAACAGTAGACGTCTTTGGTTGTAATGCTGATGATGTGGATTTTGGTTACCGTACCAAGTCCATGGCGTATCATTGCACGTGGGCTGCTTCTTTACAGAAGCAGATTAGGCCTATCGGTTTATACAGGGAGTCTATAAGAGAATTCGGTGATGCTAAGGTTCACATGCATATATCAGGGATACCTGCGCACTTATGGAGTACGTACACGACCGTTTCCTCCGTCTCCATGACATGCTTTGCACAAAGAACTATTCGTTACGCCTATTGTATTGAAGTGTTTATTTAGAGACTAATATCCGGTGATGGTGTCCAAATGTTTCCTAAACACTATTCTGACGGTCCTCCTACTGCTGAACAAATATTTCTCTCTTTTTCCTCTAGCGCAGACAGGGTGTAAAAGTCCAGTAAAAAACTAGTTTAATAAATCAACATTCTTAGCAAAACAATACAATAAGACTTACCCAGAACTATCCATATGACCAGGGTATTTCCTATGACAGCAAGTAACAGCATGACGGCAAAGACCATGAACCAGGCGAGTTGACCCCACCATGGTGGACTGAATGGCCTCTCGCCAAGACCCATGCAGTTGCCAAGAGTGATTCTGGAAAGAATGATCGCATTTTAGAACCAATCGAAAAGTTAGTTATTAAATACACAGGTTTATTTTTAGTTTTGGGGTTGAACCTTCAAAAGGCTCGCAGACTTAGGGGACAAAATCGGACTTTAGTTTGGTCTTCGTCAGAATTATTATTGAGTTTTCTTAATGATTTGATATTTTTCATAGTATTTATTAGTTTATAATTTTAGCATATATATGTATTTTATTATTATAAATAACTTATTTTTTATTTTATTTGCTCTTTTTAAAATATCTGTTATTTATTTATTGTGCAAACCTACCACATTATTTTCTTTTTAACCCAAAGGTTGACTGGTAGAGAATGCCTTGTTGCATTAAGTCCACCTATGTACCACTACTGTACATGAAGTTTAAATAAATAAATAAAATCGGGGGCTGTGGGTTTTTTACCAGATAACCGCGAAAACCCCACTGTACAACGTCTGTAGAAGGTAGTAGCATTCACTCAGTAACAGTCAGTCACCGGTTTCCCCAGATGTATCCTGGAGAGTCCTTTAAAGAGTGACCCCTGCTACATTGTTTTTTTTTTGTTTTTTCATTTACTTATGTGGTAAACTAACTCCTCCCACTCGGGATGAAGTAGGAGGGAATATCATATTTTTACTGGCGAAAACCCACCTGTGTTCCATCAGGTCCCTTTGCGAGGGCCATGGTCACTTTTTAGAATAATCCCGCAGCCCTGGTATTTGGATATTGTGCTACTGGTGAAATGTGGCAAATGTTCTACTCTACCTAACTCTGTGGTATGGAAGCAAGATATTTACAACTTTGTATGGTACAGACTGTGCCCAGTATTATTTGACCCACCGGAATTATAATATCTTGCTAGGCCATTTTAATCCTTATCTTTTTATCTTTAAAGTTGAAAGGCTTTTAAACGACACGGCTACTACATAATTACTACTTAATCTTTAATTTTGTGTAGTCCTAATAAGTTGTCTTAGGAACCGTGAATGTTTGATGCAATCTACCGAATATCTGTTTCTTTACAGTTGCACCAGTAGTACATTAATTAATGAGAGGGAATTCGTCATTTATTCTCAATTATAAAAAATGCGCACCTACAGACTATAGTTATGATTTTGATTGGATTAGGGATGAGTACGTAGTTTACTCATGCGGGCCATCTCTAGCCTGTAAAATTATAATCCAGCCCACCAAGGTTGCAGTTACATATTAGTATGCCCATTATTCATTGTGATTTATTCACTAAAAAGACACATTTGAATAGTCCAAAATAGTATCTCGTCCAAGTTTTTTTTCCCACTCCTCAAGATGTTACGAACTATCATTTCACGATACGGTAGTTCCAGCTGTGTTTTTTGAGTTGGGAAATCATCAAATGTCTTCTCCTGCTCTAGAGTAGAGCGAAAGGGCGTGTCAGACTTTTACTGACTAAAACCTACTGTGTCCATCGGTTGCCAGTTGCGCCGTGCAGCGCCCCTACAGTTTTGCTAACATATCTTTGAGACTCGCATGGACGGCCGGACGGTGAGCTACACATTGCTCGCTATACGCAAGCCTATGGTGGCCGGGGATCGCCCTGCAACTCCCGACGTCCGCGGCGTCTATTGTGGCGGTGGTAGGAGCGTAACGATGTCCGTTCCCTTAAGATTGCGGTCACGTTTAATTTTGTTCCGAGTTTAATTTTTCATTTTTCAGGCATTTTATTTGAAAAAAAAAAGTTAGATAATGTAATTAAGTATTTGTGAATGATATTAATCACGATGACATTAATAACATTTCACCAGACAATGTATTTCATTTAGTACCTATGTGGTAAATAAATATTATGTGAAATGAGCTTTGTATCCGTCAGTTCAAATCGCTCATCGCTTTAATCATTCAGTGAAGTTCAATTGAAGCTTCGACTCATATTTAATTCGAAAAATAATTAATCTATAATAACCTGGAACCCTAAATGAAGTGTGTGAAACTACATGAAACTTTAGTGGTGAAATTTTTTATTTATTTGTATTAATGGAACTTCATAAGTGTTATTTAAATAATAATCAATTTGCTTATTACATTATTAATACCAACTAAAACCACAAGAGAGAGCAGTGGTAACGGCCCCGACTTACGAGTCGCGGGTTCAAACACAGCTAGGCGCATTGCTTTGTGTAATTTATTGCATCACCAATGCTCTTAAAATGGTGAAGGAAAACATCGTGGGGAAACCGGCATATCCACCAAAAATTCGAAGACGTAAGATTCACCAACCCGTACTGGGTCCGCGTGGTGGATTACGACCCAATCCCTCTCCTAGAGAGGAGGCCTGAGTCCCAACAATGGGAACATTAAAAGGCTGATTATGCTATGCATGCTATTATGCTAAAACCACAATTCTGAATAAGTTTAATATTATCACTTGTGTAAGGAAAATATTAGTAGGTTGCTAAAATAAATGCAATTTTTCAATAAATTCAAAAAAAAATTATAACACAAACAAATTAGTACTGACACGTAATAATAATAATAATAGTTCTTTATTTTCAGGCAACTAAGGCCCATAGACAGAATACATAGAATAATCTCAAAAATAATAAACTAATACATATTAACAACAGACAATAACTAATCTATTTTTCTTTGCACTATTGTACACGAAGTGACGGCGTCGTGTTCCGCTGCGAGGTCGGTATTCTTCCACGAAATCGTCTATACACGACACCCTTCGGCCAAAACTCTCCTTTGAGGAAGGTCTCCAAGTGTTGAGTCGGCACCCGCACCACAAACGACTTGAAATTAGTGTTATGGCGCGACTCCAACTGCACGACTCTCAAAGTCCAGTTTGTTTTTACTCGTACATACTTCACGATCTCCTCAACCTTCGTGGTGTGATGTAGTCTCGACACATACAGCTGCGTCGTGGGTATAGCTGGACGCAGCAGCATGTTGGGTCCTGCCAGCGCGGTACCGCACTGGTTCTTCTCCACCTTTATGAAACCATCCTCATCGCACGAGCTCTTAACTGGACCTCGTTGTTTCAAGTCCACATTTTGAGACTCTAAGCTGCTCTGCTTGCCCCCTTTCGTTTTACCTGCTTGCCGCGTTGTTTGCGACACAGCAGGTATGTTTGCGGCAACTATAGCGGAGTAGGCCCGTTTAGAGGTCGACGTACCTACATGCGTCACCACTTCGACCGGTGACGAAACAGCGACGGCAACAGCGGAGCAAGATGCAACGCAAGTATTTTCAGCAGCGGGTGACGCACTGCAACTTGCCGATTCCAAACTGCCGATGGATGCATTATGCGCTCCGCGACTAATATTCACACTGGTGGTGTTAGGCGCCCTACTTTCCGAAACAGCGTTGCGCAACAACTCTACTTCAGCACGTAATTCACCTACGGTGTTATTAGAGACGTCCAGCTTAGATTGTACCTCGGCCAGGCTAGCTTTCAGGGATGTTATGTCCTTCAGCAACCTGGTGACATCGACGTGGTCGAACGTGACGGGAGGCAGCTTATGCAACTCCTTCGCCACGAATGCGGGTACGTCGTCCGGGTCGGTGCTCTTCATCATTGTGATGATGTCCTGCACACTTCTCTGGCCTCCATCCCTCCGTCGGGATTGCATCTGGTCAAGTTTACCCATCGCTTGGAAATGCAGCAGCTTGGCACTGCAAATCTCCTCCTCGTTGTAACTGGATTTGCAGATCTGCAGGATGCTGACCTCGTCCATGTAGTCAATGGCATGTTTTATGAATGCCAACAGCTCGTTAACTATGAGTGGTTGACTCATAGCGAAGACGGCCAGCGGCAACTGCCGCGCTTAACGTGAATAAAAAATTCGTATCGAGCAGCGCAAACACGTCTGTACTTGACCGCGCATTGCACTATAATAAATCTTCTATTATGATATCGTACGACCTCCATTGTCTGTATAGACTGTATTACACTAGGTATCCCTGCATTCATTGATCGCCACATGGTCAAGGCTAGGCTCCACCTGCGGTCACCCCATACAGCCATTTATTTATTTCGCACGATACATTAGTCAAAAGTAGTTAAAAATCCATCAAACTGAAATACGCTCGTCATTTGGGTATATTATTTTCTACGACAAGTATTCGTCACGATAATAAATTACACATTCGACACAGTAGGTACCCACTAATCATAATAAAATTATAAAAAGCAATATCACACATTCCATGAGCAGTAGTCTCATGGACGTCTAGTCATTACTCACTGAGAGGGTGTGTTTTGTAAGAGAGGTATAATGTGTTGGCAAAATCATAAAAAGAAATCTTTTGCCGGAAAAATAAAACAAGACTTGTGTATCTTTGACATAATCCATAGAGGGCCAAGCAACCCATTTAGTGGTTAAGCCAGAGTAAAGGAAAGGTAATGTTGGTGCTGGTTTTCTTGCGAAAAATAGCCCTTAAAGTCTATGGTGTGATTTTTTAGTGAAACAAGGAATATTATTATACAGGCTTGGCCACTTAAATATATACAACTTTAAATTCAAATATTTTTATTTTTCATAACATCTAATATTATTCAAGCTTCGCATTTTTTATGGATATCAACGTCTACTAAATTTTAACCGATTTACTCTTTTTTTTTAATCAAATTTTCATTTACTTTACTTTTACTGGCACTATCAAAGTGACAAAAATTCTGATTTTAGTGTTCTAGATTGACTCAGACCTACCAAAAAATTTAAGGATCAATTGATTTGTAACCAATATAAAAAGTTATTAAATGTTTTGTCACTTTTCGATTCCCGTTTAAATTTTAGGATACAATTACTATTGTGAACATAGTAGTTATGATCTTAAAAACTACCTAAAACAGCAACTCGGCGCGAAAAAGTTTTATATATCAGGTTTGGCCACCCTATGTTCTTCTGTTGCTTGCGTATGGCGTCCGGTAACCGTCTGGACCGAGCTCGAATCATCGACGGCACGTAGTGTTCCACATGCCGTCGATAACTCGAGCTCGAGCCCCAAAGAGATATCAGCAAACCGTAGGGGCTCAGCAGGGTCAAAGCCTACTGGGACCATGGGTTGTGCGAAAGAGAACCCCGGAGCTCTGGAATGAAGGCAAGAAGGAACAGAAATGAGTTTTAGTCAGTAAAAGTCTGATACAAAAAGGGTGATCATTGGATGATTTCCCCTCTTAAAAAATGTAGTTCTGTAAGTATTTTTAATCTTTTTTATACAAATATGAATAACAAATTATGTACAAATGTGGTACTTATATATTAAAATGCCGACGCGTTTTCAGTACACCGACTCATGATATTAAAATTATGGCTTTGACACCTCATATTAAACAGAAACTCGACTTATACCTGGTATTTTTAGAACAAAAAACTACCAACAGAGTTTATATTGTGCTGAAACTGAGAAAAATACGAACAGCTATTTGGTCAAAAATAACGGCGTTCATTTTTTAACTTGGAATTCTTCAGACATTAGGGACTGAGAGGTTACAAGAGGCGAGTGTCGAAGAATAATGGCCGCTTCTTATTGACTGAAACTCGAAGACGTTCCTCTAACCGTAGATACATGTAACTATATATATATTTCTACTCGATTGGAGAAATCGAAAACGATAGCTGTAACTTGGACATTTCCGTGTAGGATCTCCGTCAGAAGCTCCTTATCGCTAATTAATTATTTTATTCAATAATGTGGCTTTCCGTATCTGCCTCGTCTGTTTACCACTAATTCATCTTAAATTACGCAACGGATTTTGATGTGCTTTTAACCATCAGTTATATATGTATATATGTGTCAAAAATCAATCGCTCAGAACACAAATTGGCGCGCACAATATTAATTTATCAAATCCTATTTCAGATAAAATAATCACTATCATGAATATGATTAAGTTCGCTATGAAAAACCGACCTAAAACCTAGCTGTATTTTTTTTAATAACTGTTATATTTGTATACCAATAGAGTAACATATTCGCACCAGCGAAAAACTCTTTAAATAAAATAAAAAAAAAACTATCAGTTACATATTTTTCCATAGAAAGTTAATTTATATTATCCTAACAAAGCTCTTGGAAAAGTATATAAAAAATATCGTGTATCGTCTCGTTTGTCGGCAAAAAATCAATTTTTTCGTAGCGTACGCAAGCTCATCAAAAGAGATAGGTACATCAAAATAATGGGGTAGAAAATTGTAGTCAATGACATATCTCGCACACACACGTATCACATATCTCTTATGGCTGAATTGCTGTAAAAAATATATGATTTATTGGTATAAATGATTTCTGTATTTGAGAAAATGTTTTCACTGCTAAAGCATTAATACCAACTTATTTAAATAAATAATGCAACTACCTAGATAAATTAGCGTTAATCATAAATGCAAAGCCCTGCATAATCCTCATAGTCCTCTGTTATAAAAAAACTCTTTTGATTAGTCCTGTCTTATTTATAATGAAATTTGTTTTTTTTTTCAAAGGGTCATACTAAAGACACAAATATAATATAATTATGTACGTATGAAAATTTTTAATTGTTTTTTTAACAAAGGATAAAAAGCAGTATATATTCTGGAATATTTATAATTATAGTGTATACCGCATGTGATACTGGAAATAGATTTTTGGTATGTATTAATGTTTCCTCCACTCCTATAATGCTGTCTTCATAATTTTTTCCCCTTTTTAGTCCTCTGTTGGCAATGGTTTCATTCATTTTTATTGTTCCTTGGTATAAAAACCAATCAGCAGGGCCCACCTTTTTTTTGTTTGGGCCCTGTCCTTCCTGGAACAGAATAAGCAGAGGTGGTCTTATTTTGATCGAAGCTGCGTGCCAGAACTACCGCCGCTATCAATATTACTTCGGACGCGATTCCGCCAGCCGCCAGCACAAGGACTGAATGAAGACAATTTTTTTTTTTGTATTTTCTTATATCCGCGACCATGATACCTCTTTTTTGGTAAATAACATTGTTTAAATATATTTGTATTTTAGGGGCTATTGCAATAGCACTTAGGTTTTTTTTTTTTGAATCGACTATTTCCGTTTGTGTTTTTTTTTTAATGTAACTTAAAATTAAACATGTAAGTAGTAAAGAGTGATTATTTTTATTTATTTCGCTACAGTAGATACTTTTAAATAATAAAGTACCAGGAAAATCCGTTTCCAAACAAAACAAATTACACTTCTAAAAAATACGCGCCTAATAAAGACAATCTTCAAGTTCAAAACACCATCATAAACAATCACAAAGTTTCGAGATTGCGTTGGAATTAATTAAACAAAAGTTATACAAAAATACATTGTCAATTTATAATTGTATTAAAATTTTACAGGTGATGGTTGGCTCAAGTTTGATATCAGCGAAGTTAGAATAAACAGATTATACTGGATAACAATCTACTTAAATGTTAATCTAATGATCCTCTTGAGATTTCAACGAATTAGAGAGAAAGTAAATTACTAAGAGCAGTAAAGAGGCTGGTAAACAAAAGGCTGTTGTCAAGCAAGACAAGATTTAATTAGACTAATGATTTTGTCAATCATGTATCCAGAAAATTCTATTATGATTTAACAAACTTGTAACTTTTGTCTTGAAACAATAATAGTACATTATGATATAAGTGTGTAATGGTATTTAGACCCGAGCCGTGGCGAGGGTCTTAAGAGAGCCAAGAACGGTAATCATTAATTACTCACGTATGTCATACGACGTTTTTCGATACTTTTGTGAAGAAAACAACGAGTAAAACTAGTAAAATTGTCTGTGAAATGGCGGCAAAAATCTGTTTTCATAAGCACGCGCATCATTTTTTTTCATTGACCCCTAGAGGAAGGCTAAGGTATTTTGATCATACTGCCTAGTCTTACGTTTATGTTTTCTTGCTTGAAAAGTTTTTACGATAATGTCTTTCGTAGTGACAATAGAATACGGCTGTAACATTTCCTAATGATTTTGTAATATTTAATTTTGTTTAATTAATACAGCTACTGAACTTCACTTGAATAAAAAAAATCACGCCAAAAACCGCGCACATCTTAAAATGGCGGCGGATGTTTTTAACCGACTGCAAGAAGGGTTATTTATTAAATAAATCGTTTGTACAAGTTAAATTTGTCCATTTTACTTTTAAATTGGATGAAATAAGTAAGCCACTAATTTATACACTATTGCATGCAATAACTTAATGGGAATTTTATTCAAATTCAAAATTTGTTTTGCGAACAAAGAGGTTGAACAAAAATGTTTTAACAACATTATAGCACTAGTGCGTAATGGTAATCAAAATGTCACAGTTTGATAACGAGTGCCATTATATACTTTACTACAGTGCAATAAGAGTCACTTTCTGAGTAAGTGTGTTGAAAAAGAATTTACAAATATAACTTTATGGACTAACGCGTAGGTATCCAGCTTTATTACCGCTCTTTTTTTTATTCCGTGGGATAATCATCTAATAACATGACACTCTTGGTGAGGCGGGCGGGCGTGTCAGACTTTTACTGATTAAAAACTTCTCCTGCTCCGTCTTTGCCATTGTTCCAGAGCCCCAGGATCTCTTTCGCATCACCCATAAATAACCCCAGTAGGCCTCGACCCTGCTGGGCCCCTACGGTTGCTGACATCTCTTTGAGGCGCGCATGGAACACTACGCGCTATTGACGGTCCAGACGGTTACCAGACAGTCGGACGGCGAGCAATGGGTAGCTCGCCGCAAGCCCGCGCCTACAGTGGCCGGAATTCGGCATCGGAATCCACCCGCTAGCCTTATTACGGTCTAAATCTTAAATTTTCTTTGCGAACGTACGAGGATAAAATTCAGCTTAGATCTAGTATTCCTGACATTTACTACAAAATTACTTCTTTTGCAGAAAGGATTATTAGTAAATTGGGTCTCATAAATCTTCGTTAAGATAGGTTTCCCGATGAAAAGGGAAAAGCGTAGGTCAGCCTTCATTACTTACAGCCGAAAGGATCGGAACTGTTTTAGGTAAGTTTCTTTTACGAATTGTTTTTTATTACCTTATTAGTTTAGTGGATTTGATCTTGGCCTCTTTGTAATGTTTACTAAGTTATTCGGTAAAGGTCGCATAAAAAGTTTAGTGATCCAAATTACAAAGTAAAGCTTATGATTCTAGAATGACTCTCAAACGGTTGTTCTTGATTTAAATATATCAGATCTTTGGTTTAGCTACTCATTTATGCTCTAAAGAGATTGCGAGACTAAAGAAATTTGATTTCGGTATCCTATATAAATATTTATGTTAGAGCACGAAAGTGTGTGTAAGACTGTCATTAGTATTAAAAATGTTTCTCAGTTAATGATAAGAACTGCTTCTGGTAATCATGGTTTCTATCATTTTTGGGATTGGAGAAAGTTTGCAGAACAGTTTTTTTTTTTGAGGTGGGAAGTCATCAAATGACATAACGGGAGTGTCAGACTTTTACTGACTTAACTCCATTTATGTTCTTTTAATTACTTTTGAGTTCCAGGGCCAGGGTAACTTTAATTTACTTATTTAAGCTTTAAATTAAAGTAGTTGTGCATAGCTAGACTTAGTGTAAAAGGTATTCAAGTCAACTTTGGGTTGAAAAAGACTATAGGTAAGTGTGCAAAATAAATAAGTAATAGATATTTGAAGTAAAGTGAAATATCATTAAAATTAAGTGTTTTTTATGAGTATTTAATTACATAAATTATGTCGATTCAGTATGCCAATCTACTCTGTATTGTGGGTGATATTTGGGTAATGATAAACAAACTAGTTAAAAGGGCTTAGCCAAGTTGATAATCTACAATCGTTGACGCTAGTTGAAAACTTCAAATGTATGAGAATGATATCATCTCAACGTCAGGTGGTCCGAAAAAAGGAAACGGAGGCGTTACCGTCTGGAGAAAGAGATTCGAAACGAAACGGTCGTAACTTGGCTAGGCCTGAAGATCACGCCACTGATTTATTATGACGTAGATTTTAAATATTCAATTCACAACGAGCCGAGAGACAGTTCTTAGGTAATGTTGTTCATTACCTAGGAACATCTATGTATACCTAGCTCTTGGTCTTGGGGTCTTGATCACTTCTTTTAGGGCTGAACTCACTGCATACATCATACCAGAATCTGTCGAAGCGGGTATACGTGACATGGCGCTTCGTCTCTTGAAAATGGCTTCCGTACAATATTAACTCCACTGGCACATATAATTATGCTAAATAAGTCCCATAAATAACTATGATAAATAACTCTTTCGAACAATTCCGCAAAGAACGGCTCTTTGGTCTCGAAGGTTAATTCGTCATATTAAATTAGAAATCTTCTTGCTTACATTCTTTTATTTATTTATTCAAACTTCATGTACGGTAGTGGTACATACGCAAACTAAATGCAACAAGGTTTTCTTTACCAGTCAACCTTTGAGTGAAAAAAAGACAACACTGTGGCATGGTGTGTCTTTTCCTGTAGGCATGGGTGCATGCAAACAAGAAAAGCCATTTCTCAAAATAGTGTTTCATATTCTGGTTCATAACCTTTGACAATATTTTCCTGGAAGGTCATAACACATAATTCACGGTCGTTTTACAATTTAATTTTATACCCACATAACAACCCAATCTTTTTGTACTTCCATTCACATAAAGTTCATTTTGGAAAACCATTTAAGAGATTTAACATTGTTTAGGGAACTAAAAATTATACAAGACAGGAGGAATCCTGTCTTGTATAATTAAACCAACGTTGTATATTTAATAGGAGCAGTTTGTAAGCAAAATATTCTACATTCTTTCGGGAAAAAAAAGTTACTTCGGAGGGAATGTTTCTTTAATGGCCAGTTAAAGATAGAAATTTCTTTTATTAGCTCAGGGTTTAGCGTATCGGAAATATATTATCGTTTTTATTTGCTTTTTTTTATGTGGGAAAATCATCTAATGACAAATCCCGCCTTAGGCGGAGCTGGAGATAGTGTTAGACTTTTACTGACTAAAAACCCACTCCTGCTCCTTCGTCGCCTTCATCCCCGGGCCCCGGGTTTCGTTTTCACATTACCCATGGCCCCAGTAGGCTTCGACCCCGCTGGGCCCCTACGATTTGCTGACATCACCCTGAGGCGCGCGTGGAACAATACGCGCCGTCGACGACTTAGGCGCGGTCCGGACGGTTACCGGACGGTCGGACGGTGAACCACCCATTGCTCGCCATCGCAAGCCCGCGCCTACGGTGGCCAAAAATCGGGATCGGAATCTCGGCGGCGAGATCGGAATTCCGGCGACGTACTTGAATAAAAGTAACAAGTTCTAACATTATGTAAATTATCCATTTCTTGTCTATTTATATATAAGGAGAAATTGACTGATATATCAACGCACAGCCGAAACTACTGAGTCTAGGAATGTGAAATTTTATTCACGGTTTCCTTTTATAATGTAGGCCCCTTCAAGAACCCCTTCTTCCTTTTTGAAAATTCAACTTTTAAGTGGATAAGAAGGAAATTCGTTTGTATGAAAAATTTTATTCCTTGAATCAACGTATATTGGTTCAAGAAATGAAAACTTAGCATAAGTAGTAAACCAACCCCATTTTATGTCCTGACAATCTCTTTCCATACCAGGTTGCCTGGAAGAGATCACGGGATGCGATAAGGCCGCCAATTGTATGTTTTCAAATCAAAAATACAATACAATAAAGTATATAAATAAATATACCAATTAAATAAAAAAGGTTTCCACTATCCTTTTTTAAAACCACCTCAAAAACGATTTAAGGTTTTTTTTAGGTGGGAAATCATCTAATGACATCTCCCGCCCTTGGGCTGAGCGAGATGGCGTGTCAGACTTTTACTGACTAAAACCCACTCCGGTTCCTTCTTTGCCTTCGTTCCAGGACCCCGGGGTTCACTTTCGCATAACCCATGGCCCCAGTAGGCTTCGACCCTGCTGGGCCCCTAGGATTTGCTGACATTTCCTTAAGGCGCACGTGAAACAATACGTGCCGTCAAAACGATTTAGGATGTGTTAAAGATTACATGAAAGAATCTTATTCCTTGGATGAATAAATTGAAACTTGGCTCAAAGAACTGTTTAAAGAAGGGTGTTAAATTTGAGAACTGTTTTCACGCAAACGGAGTCGCTGGTAAAGTGTTAGTTAACTAAATATTCCACCCCCGTACTTCATACGTAAAGAAAATGGCAGCTTTACTTTGTGAAAATAAACTTCGTAGTAGGTACATCAAATAGGAGGCTTCTAACGTAATCAGGCATCTGCTCCCGGACATGTGTTTGATCAAGTTAAAAGGCTGTTAAAGGTCAATTCATTTGATACAAGTTAACTTAGATGTTCGTGCTTCATTAACCTAACTGATTGGAAACGTAGTTTGTATTTAAAACTTTGTGTACTTGGCATACATTCACAATAACAATATATACGGGTGTATTTTCTAACTCCATTTGATGGACACTGGGTTATATCTTCCGAAATGGTAGGTACCAATTGCTCTAGTTGATTGAACCATTTTCGCTTCATATTTGAGTTTCTGGATGGAGAGGGAGAGGGAGACCAAAGAAAAAAAGGATGGATTGTGTGAAGAGTGATATAAAAGAAAAGGAAGTTAGTGATAGCATGACGAGTGACAGCGCGGAATTAACGGCCCAAATAACACGGAACAAGGGCAGGAAGATGAAGATGATTCGAGTTTCTGTGCTTCTGATTTTCGGGTAGGTTTCAGTAGCAAAGCTTTCGTAACCTGTTTAATTCATTAAACCCCAAGCGAACGTGGAAACGGCATTCGCTCGTTCATTGTCTTTCTATTATGTCTCTAATTACGGTACTCAAAAGGTTAAAAAGGAATATCTTACCCCACTCATTCCATTCATTAATTATCATTCATTCATTTATCGTAGGTGCTACCACAACCATATTGTAAACAGACGTATATGTTTATGTCAGACACCCAGATCCGGAACAACTATATGTAGACCATACAAATAGGTAGGTATTTGTTCCGTGCGGGATTTAAAGCCGCGACACGCAGCGCAGCAGATAATTGCTTAACCATTGCGCCAACCGTAGTATACTTTTAAGGCTGACTGGCCAATAAAATCCCCTTCACAATGAATGTAAGACACAGCGTAGGTTGTGCTTTTCATGTAGGGAGGGGTTTGCCATAACCGCAGCGTTGGGAAGACCTACAAGGTAGGCCGATGTCCTGGTGAGGATTGTGGGAATCCGAGGAGTGCGAGCCGTACGAGGACCGTTCGTTGTGGTGACACTTGGGGGAGGCCTATGTCTAACACAGTCAGACAACACTGTAACACTGTCAGTTGTCAGTGGACGTCTTTCAGCTGAATTGATGACGATGTTGATCTAGATAATTCCCGATGTATAATATTTACTCTTTCATATTCAAACGGTCTTCCCCGTAATAAATTTGAACAAAACGTGTCCAGAAGGTTTCCCATAGCGAATATATTGTCGAATCGCAATGGGACTGTAAAACACCAGCAGGGATGGTAGTCCAGATGTATTTGACTGATATATTTTATTCCGTATTTGCCGAAGAAACGTGACAATCCCGAGGGAAGTACGATAAATGTCCGACATTGTAGAATGTTCCATTGAGATTGAGAAGGGTTCTCGTCGTGTTCATTGTTTAGGTAACCTATCATATGTTCAAAAAATAATTGATTGAATTTCATTCATCTAAAACTTTTCAACTAATATCGTTTCGTTTTTTCTTATTTTATTGAAGTTACGTCTGCTACTATATCAGTTGAATTCGATTTTTTTCGTTACTCTGACGTTTTATTTGGTCGAAAAACTTTTCACCGCTGTTACACTTCACCGAAATAACATTTGTTTAAAGTATTATATTTCCGAACATTCATTATACCACTGTTTTAACAACAATTTATTTTCATTTCACCAAACGTCTAGAAAGTTTGTGCATACTATTTCATCTTTAATATACAGTTGATTATAAACAAAAGTTTGAATTGGTCCCAGTAAGAATCATGCAAACAAGGATGCTTGCTTTAAGCATGCAGCATGTAAGCAGACATTCAGCATGTAAGCAGGCATATAGTATGCAAACAGACATGCAGCATGAAAACAGGAATGTAGCATGCAAGCAGACATGCAGCATGCAAGAAGACATACAGCATGCAAGAAGGTATGCGGCATGCTAACAGACATGCAGCATGCAAGAAGGCATGCATCATGCAAGCAGGCATGCAGCATGCATCATACAAGCAGGCATGCAGCATGGAAACAAGAATGCTACAAGCAGCAAACATGCAGCAGGATAGCAGCATGCAAGTAGGCATGCAACATGTAGCAAGCATGAAGCATGCAAGCAGGCATGCAGCATAGAAGCAGGCATGCAATATGCAGCAAGCATTGTTTCTGCCACGGCTCCGGCGCTGCGGGGTTTTGGCGGCCCCACGCAAGCTTATCGTCTCAGATGGTTTTAACGCTCAACACCGCTCGGGCATTCAAACCACCTGTTCCTCAGCTCGCGAGCCGCTCTACTCCTCCGCACCTACGTGGACTTGAATTACACTCTAGGGGTAGGGCAGTGTGTGAAGTCGGTTTTTCAGCAATTCTTTTCTGTCACTAGATTTTGGTTTAATATTGAAAATGCTACCAAGTAACCGTCTATATATTTATTACCAAAACCCGTAAAATGTTGTTGCGGTGTGGTGAAACATGGCAAATAAAAAAAGTTCAAAATAGGCTTCGGCCAATAGTGAAAATTTCTTCAAAATCAAATAAAACATACAACACAATACCTACAATATAAAAAAAATGACCACACTCACATCACATACAATCTATGATGTCTGTGTTTTTAATAGAAAATGTAAGTTAGTCCCAAGATGGCGTCTTTTCAGCCAAATAAAATGTTTTTCTTTCTTTCTTTATTTATATAAAATAATAACAAATGTTATTCGAAATTCAAAAACCTGTGGTTAGGTACTAATAGCTTCGTAATACTACTTAAAATGATTAAACCACCAAGCAATGTTTGTGAAGCCTTTATCACACACATTAAATCTGGTTACTCAGAAATCACCCGTATAAAATCAACAGAACCAAAATTGATCGCCCGTTATCATGTAATCTGAGCTCACATCCGTACCATGATTGTTATAGTAAATTAATCAAATGGAAACTTCATCAAATTGTGTTTGGACCCTTGTTTACAACTATCTATTAATTTAATGTAAACTGTGAGGGTACACTAACGAGTTAATAATTATTCTTAAGGCTGTGACATAACCTACAGCGCAGTCACCGTTGAACTACATGGAACATGGAATACTTAGAAGAAAGAGAATATATGGAGTATTTTATCAATTTAGTCAAGTTAATCTAGTTTTAAATCAAGTCAAAATTAGAAGTAAGCGTGACCCTGTCCAGAACTTGGTTTTTGAACGGGTTTTGAAAGCAATAAAGTTTTTTATAAATGTAGTCAAGATGAACGTATTTCTTTCCGCATCCTTAAATTAACTTGGATTGTTTTTAGGGTTCCGTATCTCAAAAGGAAAGAACGGAACCCTTATAGAATCACTTTGTTATCTGTCTGTCTGTCAAGACCCTTTAACTTGGGAACGCGTTGAGGTATTGAGTTGAAATTAAAACCATATACTCAAGTTTGCAGTCCTTTGAAGCTTTGAAAGAATCAAACTTAGTTAAGTTAACGAATAAAAAAGATACGGCCGTTTATGTCGCACAAAACGTTTATTTCGATACTCGCAAAGGAATCAAAATTCACTGGATGCTTCCCGTTGACCCAGAATCCTAAAATTTTGCATCAAGCAAAGTTATATAGCACAGGTATAGGAATAAATCTGAAAAAAGTAAATTTACTGTTACCTAAGTTACAAAAAAAAACTTTTTTGCAATTCGGAAAAATCTTCGAGGAAAAGGAAAACTCGGCCCTGGTACGAAAGACAACGAAGGAACAGACAACAGACATTTACTGACTAAAAACTCACTAGTCAGTAAATGTCTGACACTATCTCTCGATCCGCCCAAGAGCGGTATTTTCAATAAGTGATTTTCCCACCGAAAAAAAAAAACGAAATCACAAAAAATTGCTTCCAAAATATTTAAGATATTTTACCGAAATAATGTGGTCAAAAAATCAATTCATTCAGAAATGAAACTCGGAATCAAAACGAACGCTGAAGGAAATAAAATTATTATTTCCGAAAGGAAACTAACAAAGAAGCATCTACCAATTTTATTGAACATTCAGGAGATAGATGGTGTTTCTGTTCATCGTAGTTTATTGTTACATCAGCCATCAGGACAAAAAGTCTTTGACCTGCGTTGACCCCTGTACATTTCCCTTTCAAAGACAGACGACGCCCCAATTAAAGTCAAAGGAAATTCCCTGTAGGACACAAAGCTACTAGAGAGAATTCCTAAATATATCGTAGTGTATGTGCGACAAAAGACTGTTTATCAAATTATCACACATCGCCAATTTTCCGTATTTTATATGTAGTTATTTTTCAACATGGATCGTTACAGGGTTTGTTTATAGTCTAATACGACAATATACTGATTAAAGCTAAAATTATAATTATATATATATATATAAGTAAACGAGGTCTGTAATGAGACAGTTTTTTTTTTTAATTATCTAATAGAATTACAATTTTATATTGCCATCCTCAAAATAACTTCCTTCGTACAATTTTGTACAAGCCTATTAGGTAATCTATTATGAGACTTAGAAGCACCACTAAACTTCGTTAAGTCGTAAAACAATTAAACCTAACACAAAAACATACTCATAATAGGGCTTGAGAACGAGCATCAAGGATATAATTAACCCAAAGTAAACACCCTACGTGGGCTAGTTAAGAGAGACCTAGAATTGTATTATCTATGATAATATTCCTTTCTAGGATTTTATCGTAGGAAAAATGTCACTCGGTGAAATATTAGAGAATGGCTTTATTATAGCAATAAATATTTTGATCCAATCCTGACTGTAAGTCATGCACTTTACCAAAAAACTAAAGATCAAGTTTTACTCTTGTTCTTTTTCCAAAATCGAGGTTCCCTCTAATAAAGGATTAATATTCATTTCCATACCAATTTTTAATTTCCTTACCATCTGACAAACTTAATCTGTTTTCTGACTATAGAATGCATATACTACATACATATAATTTCAACCCAAAAACAATCTTGTTCCGGGTGATAGTATCTTTAAATCCAAATAAATAAGTCCCTTTTTAATGAAGCCTTTTAATTAACGTTGACATTTATTTATCTCTCTGTTTTAGGGGGACAAGTGTTTATCCGGCACGTGAAACTGAAGGACAGAAGTTTCAGGAGTTCGTAAACAACTCTTCTGTTACCACTGAATATTGCTTTATAGAAAGTAAATCATAGTAATTGTTTTTGAGTTGTAGCGACTCGAATAAAGCACATGATAACGTTATATTTGTTGGATTTATGTTTGAAAATTGTGTTTAATTTTTTTAAAAAGTAAATATAACGATGAAGGCAAACATCTTTAGGAAACAGCCATATCCTAGAACTAAAAATTTTCGAAGATATGTGACATCCGCCATTTCGCACTGGGCCCGCGTGCAAGATTACGGCCCATTTCCTCTCCTAGAGAGGAGGCCTGAGTCCCAACGGTGAGAATATTAGCTAATTTTGCTTTTGTGATGCTAAATGTGTTAAACGTGTTTTATGTTCGATTGTATTGTTTAATCAGCATTTAAATTAATAGATGAGCAAACATATACGACGATTGTTTCAGGAAACAAGTATAAAGAAATAACATAAAAATTAAAACGAATTATTTATTTTTTTTAATTACCTCCCACCTACATCCTCGGGTTTACTTAAATATACATATTTTTCAAGTAAAAGTACACACATACAAGACCAATTTATGTAACGAAAAATTATTCATAATATTTAGGTCAGGAATTTGGTTCAAAAGTGAACGTCAAGATCCAAAGCAGACAAGAAAAAACTTGAAAAGCTTTTAAAATGCAACATCGAAACTTCATTTTTATAATGTCAAATCTGTGTATAGTTCTGACATGCTTTTAGCTAAACTTTGTAATAACTTGCTTACTTACTTATAGCACCAAAGGGATGTGATAGATCAAATCTCTATCATCACCAATTGAAGAATTCGAAGGACCTGGTATGAAAGGCAACGAAGAAACAGGAGCGGGTTTTTAGTCAATAAAAGTCTGATACACACTCCCGCCCCGCCCAAGAGCGGGGGATGTCATTGGATGATTTTCCCACCTACAAAAAAATAGTTACAAGAAATTTCATACGCAAGATTTCAACAAAAAGGTGAACGAGCAATGAAAAAGAAGCTGTGTGGGGAACAAAGGGATTTTCCGGGAGAAAACTCTGGATGCTCAATGCAAGTTAGATGAAAATTTAATTTGGTATAAATAAAGTGAGGTTTTTAAGCCAGTGAAGTGTCTTTCATACCGGACACGTTACTAACTAATTACAGCTGATTAGATGCGTTGCTGCTATTCGATATTTTTCTGACGTTTTCTAAATGAGAAGTGCCTGTCCAGCAGTAGATTGATGCAATCTGACGATGATAATGATGCTGCCGCTCCAACAGAAGCAATTATCAGAAGTTACTGAATCGAATAAAACTGTAGCAGCAAACGTAAATTAAAAATAAGTCCCTTATTATATCCTAAGCCAAAAATTCGAATAAATAAATAAGCATAATTATCAAGACAAGAATTAGAAAAAACCTTCAAAATGGGCAAATGTATAAAGAATAAAAGTACGAGAGGAGTAATTGCGAGAACTGATATTAAACTATGTATAGTTTCAATAAAGTTTTCAATGACGTTGGGGGTAGCTACATTAAAAAAAAAACTGGGTAAGTACGAGTCGGACTTGAACACTGAGGGTTCCGTACATGCCATATTCCAGGATTCTGGGAACGGAAAGTACCATAAGAATTTTGATTCCCTTGAGAGTGTCGAAATATAAGTTTTTTGCGACATAAACGGCCGAATATTTTCCATTAATTTGAAAGTATTATTTTTTCACAGCTTCAAGCTGTGAAAAAATAATACTTTTACCGGGACCGCAGACCTGAGTATATGGTTTTAATTTCAACTCGATAACTCCACGCGTTCCCAAGATAACTAAGTCTTGACAGACAGATAGACAGACAGACAGACGGACAACAAAGTAATCCTATAAGAGTTCCCTTTTATTATACTATAAAATTATTACATAATAAATTTCGACTTTTTTAAATTTCAGTCCCCAGAAATGCAAAGTGAAGGTTAACCACGTAAAGTGGAGCAAACGGATTTTGCTGCCGCAAAATAATTTCGGAGTTTGGCGTTAAAGTTTTACATCAACACGGTAACAGAAGATGTAAATAGAAGTCAGGAATTTCTTGACTCAAATATTTAGCAGTTTCTCTGTTTATTATCCAGAAATGTGTAACTTTCATGCAAATGCTATTATCTGTTATTATGTTTGCTGATGGGCGCTCCTCTTTATTTTATTATCAAACTATTTTATTATATAGTTACATTAGTTTCAGAAAGTCTGAAGAATCCAAAACTAAGATATCTTAATTATCTAGTATACAACCTCAGGAAACATAAAGGACCACTACACGATGCCATCGTGTCTGGCAAAATTATCCTTTGTATTGAAACGTATAAACTATGCTGACTAGACCGTCCCGTCACTATCTCTAATCACCACTGAAGCCTCGGTACGGTATCAACCCGATGTTGCCCAAAATTTGAGAATATGGATGAGGAATTGGAAATAATGATCTCTATAAAAATATTCACTCACTCTTTCTGACGCATCTGCTTCAAGCATGGAGGGAAAGGGAATAGATAAGACACGTGGATGGTATGACACGTGGATGCTACGGTATACACGGGTGTGATACGCTCTATTGGGCCTAGTTGTTAATGTCATGTTTCTTTCCGTTATTGATAGGTTCCTAGCTTGGTCATGGTATCATACGATATAGTAAGCAGAATCCTTCAACCTTTTTAACGCTTTCAAACGTGAAAAAATACAAACCAACTTTTATCGCACCAAAGAGATGTGATAGATCAAAACCACGACTTAGCCTATTGAAAAATTTAAAAGCGAAGTTTCATATGCAAGCTTTCTACGTAAACGAGCGATGAAAAGGAAGTAATAAGTCGCACATTATCAGAAGTCACTGAATCGAATAAAATAGTAGCAGACATTAATCGCGTTTCTCGATACAATAACGTTGATGGCCAGTAAATACTGCAAAAACTGGTACCTAGATAACGCGTAGTATGTAAATATTGTAACATCAGCCACTTTTTTTTTAAAGAGTTACCATGGGGTTTCTTACTGGTTCTTCTCCATAGGCAACGACCAAATTAGAATCGTGCACTAGCGTCTGACGTTTTATAAGTGCCCATGTAGGCCTATGTGAAACAAAAATATTTAGAATTTTGTTTTTTTTTTTTTAACTCTGGGCTGCTACTGGAAACTTTTTAGTGGCAAAATCCAATAACATGTTGAAGATAAAACCTTGTTTTAACTGGCTTCTTTTTACTTTAGCTCTATTCTACATTACTTCTAGGCAAGGATCGCTTACCATCAGGTGAGATAGTGGTTAAACGCGAGCGTATGCATAATAATAAAAAAAAACTTCTTTCTACCTAGCTCATAAAGATGTAGGTGCAATTGAATTTATACTAATCAAAAAACATAGCGTATGTATGGTATAATCATCGTTATATTGTTCCCACTGCTGAGACTCAGGCATCCTCTCTATGAGAGGGTATAGGCCGCTACCCACCACGGGAGTTTAATCAGAGAGACATAGCCTTCCAGATGGTGCTGGGATACCACATGGTCTAGGCAAAGCCTAGGTGAAACTCCGCTGGGCGGACAGTGTTCCGGCGGTATCTCATGGTGACATGGCGACAGTGACAGTCACAACCCAGTGCTGGGCACGCGATAGTTATGGCGGTAAGTCCCCTCTTTGAGGAGTGGCTGGAAAGACGTCACAGCGTCTTTCCCTTCTGCATGACGCAAATCATACTAATTTCGGGAGGTTCCTTCACCGGATTCGTGTTAAAGAAGCGTCCGTTTGTCACCATTGTGTGGACTGCCCGGAGGACACGGTGAACCATACGGTGTAAGTTTGCCCCGCTTGGGCGGAGCACCATCTTGTCCCCGTGAGGGTGATCGGTGGCAATGACCTCTCGTGCTGGGCCCTGGTACAGACCCTGGTAAAAACCGAAGAGGAATAGCAGGTGGTTTAACCTAACCCAAGTGTTTTAGACCTTAAATATACCCATAACGTAGTATTGTCATATATTTTTGAATACGGCTCGGCGAGCCCTGTAAGAATCTAAAAATATTTGACAAAGGGCATTGCGTAAAACAGTCCCCAAAAATGACACCTATTTCAAATCTGTTGGTACCTACCAACAGATTTGAAACAGGTGTGCAACCAACACTCACACACACCGTCACATTTGGAACAAGTGTCATTCCAAGCGTCTAGTTGAATAGAGTTTTTTTTCACCTAAAAAACAACATTTCCTCGCATTTTTGGTTTAAAGACAATGCCGGTTTTCTCACGATGTTTTTCTTTCACAGTGACGATGAAATAAATTACACAAAGTGTAGCGCCTGCTTGCGTTTAAACTCATGACGCACGACTCGTAAATCGAGGTTTTTACCACTGCGCCACCATGGCTTTAAACAAACTAATTTGTATTCAAGAGTTCAAAATAGTATATAAAAAGTCATTAATAATCATCAAGAGTCATTCCCTGAGTTTGTTTCGGTGTTTCTTCTCAGGGTAGTCAGCTAGGAAACACCGGCCTCATCTAGTTTAGGTTCATCATTTATAGGTGTCCATCTCAACGACCCCTTCGGTGCCTCGTGGAGAGCATTAACCTTCAGGGTTGGTTTTCATGCGAATATAATATCGCAGCCATATCGTATAACACAGCATATTAAAAGTAGACGCGCTGGATTGAAAATCGTCGCTGTAATGTATACCGCATGTTCTGCCAGATTTCAATTAGGCTGAAATAAAGTATGCCGCATTGTATACGCATTTTTTAATTGTCAAAGCGGCTTAGAAACATGGAGCTCTCATACAAACGGGTATTAGTAAAATTATGTAAGAATAAAAAAAAATAAAAAAAGTTATGGAACTTATAAGTTGCAAATAAAAATAATTTCGTTTCACGCGGCGCTCCAATAAGTAACGTCACACGACCCTTTACCACTGTGGTAAAATAAAAAAAAACACTACCTACCAATAAACCAAAAGCCAGTTTTACGTAAAATAACTAAAAAACAGTGCGAGAGTTCCCGTACGACTTAAAAACTTGTGAATTTGAATGATTTGTGGTGTATCGAACTCATATTTAGCCTATAGATAAGATTTTCGGGTCTGGGTGTCTTGTGTACCTACGTGAGTTTATATCCCAAGTAACAAAGTTCTCCTGTAGCGCATAGTTTACAGGCTCACAGCACTAGTACCTCTCTCTTAGTAGTTCTAGATTTAATACCAACCTTATAACAGGTTACACGGAGTTCGTTTGGGTTTATAGTACATGTGTTCTTATAAGTTGACTTATACTCGTATATAGAACGAAATTATAGGCGCAGTAAAGGCTAAGATGGCCTATAAAAGTGTTGCATTGGTGTAAATACACTTGAGAAAACTTGGTCCAGTAGTTACACTTATAATCGCCTACAAGAAATAATTATAAATCCGCTATAAGTGTCATACGCCAGTAATAGTAATTTATAGAACTAAATGCACTTAGAACCATTTGTATTTGTTACTTGACCTTATAGGGGTGTATAAGTCAACTTTATGTGCCAATTTTAAGTGAATTAGTTCTATAATGGTATCTTTTTAAAGTAAGTATACTTGGTATTATTGTGGACTCTCGAATGCTGTTAAAGTCTTATTTTCTATATAAAGGTTTCTTATAAAACTATTCTTGTAAACCCTAACTCGTTACAATATGGCGCGACAATGCTGTTACCTAAGGACTAATATTATTTTTAAATACAACTTAGTAAATGCGCCGTGTTCAAAAGGCGAACAAAAATTGAGATGTAAAACACAATATACTTCACCGAAAATACTTACGTGTTTGCCGTGCAAACATATATGTACACATAATATTACGTGCGAAATACTTGTTAATACATTTTATATAAAATAGACCATTAACATTATTTTATATAAACCTTTTATTTTTACTTATTTTTCTTCAGAATCGCACAACACAACAAAAAATCATAAATATTTGAAGTAGCTAGTATTAGAAGCGCGGAGTACGTTACACGCCTGCCTGGCTCTATAAGATGCTCATAGCTGGCTTCGCGGGAGCAAATAGTTCTGCGAAGTGCAACTATAAGTGTATTATTGGTCTGAGTGGTGCTTGTCAAGTCTACTATAAGTGTTTTATTAGCAAAAGTACGCGTATAAAATGGGCCCTTTTCCGTGATTATAAACTTTTACTAGCCTGTTACAGACCTGACTACGGAACCACTACAAGACCACTTTTTGTTACTTGGGGTGTTTATGAACGCACCCACGATACAGGAGTAATTCCTAGTGTTATGCAACGTTTTTTTTTTAAATAATTATGTCGAGTGACGACACTTTTTAATGAGAGACTGCAATCGTTTCGCATAAACTAAAAACATAATTAATTTCTCAATAATTTATTGATAGATTTCAAAAATGATTCTATAGATTTATTAGTGACTAGCTTCTGCCAGCGGCTTCGCCCGCTTGAAAATAGATTTCTCCATATCAACTTTGGACCCCCGTTTCATCCCTTTAGGGGGTGAATTTTGCAAAATCCTTTCTTAGTGCTTGCCTACGTCATAAAAGGAAACCTTATGCAAAATTTCACGCTTCTATTCCCAGTAGTTTAGGCTGTGCGTTGATATGTCAGTCAGTTTCTCCTTTTATATATATAGATGATCTATATTTTAATTAATTAAATATGATATTTATAATGTCATTAAACTTGAATGAGATTTATGAAAAAATAATGTATACCTATTAAAAGTGAAAATTTAAAAAAATATTAAATTAATGCTAGATGCGGATGCCTTGTGTACAATTATTACATTTAAAAATAAAGAGAGGCATAACTTATGCACCACGGGACGCTCACATCGATATATTTACGTTACCATTATTAATCATGTAGAGTACAGAGACTTGGCGTAGCTCCAGGGAAATAGACTTCTGATATATTATTAAAAGGCAAAATATATTTATATGAATCAAGACGTAGTTAGAGATATATTGGTACTCATACTGTCCAGCATTGAGCATCTAACATGATAATCATACTAATATTACAAAGATGTAAGATTATTTTTATTAAGTGTGTTTATTCTGTGTGGGTTTGTTATACCTCCACGTTTAAACGGGTGAACAAATTTCGATATAATTTGGCACATGATAGGTTTTGTCCCGTTATAGAACATTGAATACTTTTTATCCCAGGAACTTATTCCGTTTGTATAATTTTCTACTTGGACACAGTAGAGACTAGTATGGATATATCTCAACAATTCAAACAACATTTCAAATTCAACAATTCAACAAAACAAACAACAATACAAAGATGTAAGATTATTTTTATTAAGTGTGTTTATTTTGTGTGTTTGTTATACCTCCACGTTTAAAAGGGTGAACAAATTTCGATATAATTTGGCACATGATAGGTTTTGTCCCGTTATAGAACATTGAATACTTTTTTATCCCAGGAACTTATTCCGTTTGTATAATTTTCTACTTGGACACAGTAGAGACTAGTATGGATATATTTCAACAATTATAGTTTTGTATTACTTACATATGAATTATATTACGTATGTTTCTGTAATTATTTCAAACTAGCTTCTGCCAGCGGCTTCGTCCACGTGAATGTCGGTTATTAATTACGGATGCGATGTCGAAGCTTACTCCACAATATATTTCATCAAATTTATCGTTCATCAGTTTATCCGTGAAAGCGTAACAGACAGAGTTACTTTCACATTTATAATATTAATATGTATGAAACATTCTGAAATGCTTTTTTGACTCTCAATGAAGAACGGAACTAGTTCAATACCAGAAATAAAGTTGGACGGGAAGCTTACAAATTCAATAAAACATCCATGAATTGCTGCAATTGATGCAAGCGTATTTCAGCGCAGTTCACTTCGCCTGAACAGTACTATACATTATGTGCTCGTGGTTCTTAAAAGACATAGCTACTAGTGTCACCACTTGTTGAATTTCTTAAGGGAATTAGAACTTGTTGTACAATCTCATAAATTTATATCACACTAGTCTACCAGAAGCCGCGTGAAAATAATCCCAAGGAAATACTTACATACACTATGTTGTGTTCTATTCGGGACATTATTATTATTTTTAATCATTATAGATTATCAATGTTATGACCAATGTAGAATGTTATTTTATTTACTTTTCTGGCGACTTACCACACCAACATTTTTATAAATTGAAAGTCGTAACTCTCGGATCGTAGGGTCCGAGTCACAAAATAGATAGGTACAGAAGTCAATCTTATGTATGTACTTCTCTTTTCGTACCTACGCTCGGCGATCGTGCTAGGGTCAGCGCGTAGCGCAGAACTGGCCGAGTGCGACCGGGCACGGTGATAAATGCCTACCTAATCTGAATTGTAAAAAAAATATTAAATGACCACAAAATCATCTTCTCTTTCTCGGCGCGGGGCCTGTTCAGTATTACGTTAAAACAAACCATCAAAATACAAGCAAATATCTACACCTCTCTAAAACAACTGGTAGTCTAAAAAACGTCAATTCACTGTTTAATGTTGAATTTAAACAACTGAAGGTTAGTTAAGAAATTTTAACTTAGAATAAGGTTTTTTTGTTGGTCCATTTTTTCACAAAAAAGTTCACAGACGCGTGTCTCACATTGAGCTCGCATTGAGCTGAATTGAGCCTAGATATCGTGATTTTGAGCCGTGTCAATGTGTGCTCGAGTAACGCATACATACACACCGCTTTGTATGTAGATTGACTTCTGTACCTATCTATTTTGTGTCTTAGTGCTCACAAGTTGTAGGTATAAAGATCTGTCGAAACGTCTTGTTGACTTGCAGGCTTTTACCTCAGACAGAGGGTAAGCAATACCATACAGCGTGATAATGCCGCTAGTCTTTTGGGCACATTACCAGTCGATAGCGATGTGGAAGTTTTTTGACGCCATATTTTAGTTTGTTTTTAGTTAGTTGTAATTAGTTTAGAGTTTAATATTAATTTTTGGTTTTATTGTAATAAATGTTAGTAATAGTGTTATTTAAATGAAAATATAATAAAATGTTATTGTTATTAAATAATATTTTAAAAAAAATGTATTTAAATCTATTCAATTTTAAACTGTTTGACACAAATTAATACATAAATACATGGTCTACCCATGTACCAAAGGGTATGGGCCAACATTCATACAAACTTTGGCCAATAGTGGACATATATTTCTAGTAATTATTAAGATTTTTAGTATAAATATTATTCTTGTCTACGGCATTGTCAACCTCTGGCCGTATCTGGATTAGTCCCTTTCATCTAAACCCATTCTGCCGTCTGAGCATGAAGGAGTTACAAATATTACTTTCATAAATACACATGCATACATAAAAACCTTTGCTTTTATAATATTGGTTTGTTTGCAAACAATTTATATAAGTCACAAAAGACAAAAAGGGTCGAGCTTAAGAAATTTTCGAGAATTTCCGGATCCGGTTCACCCTGTTTAAATATAACTGAAACAACGAATGTTATTCAAAAACGAGAGAGCGGTTGTTCAAGTATTTTCCTCGGTAGGGACTACAGATTTGTTGAGGGTCGTTCATACATTTTTTCGAGTATGCTTGTGGATTAATAAAGTATTACTGCCGCATTCTCGGAGAATGTGTCGCAACTCATGTTACTAAAAGAGTTATGCGTAAACTTGTGGATGGATGGAGAGGGAGAGGGAGGCCGAATAAAAGATGGTTGAGTTATGTAAAGAATGATAAGAAAGAAAATGGAGCCAGTTGGGACAGATCAGAACGGACGAACAAACGTGTTGCGTTGACCAAAACTAACACGGGACAAGGGTAAGACGATAATTACACTGCATTCTCAGATTAAAAAAATAAAAGGTCGATCGATAGTGGATCGATAAGTTTTCGATTAGTTAACAATTCCCAATTGAAAATCCTACAATTTGAAGTTTAAGGCTCAATTTACACCGCCGCCGCCGCGACTTTTTACAACAAAATTCAACATAGCATAATTAACTTCATGTCAATTGTATAATATACAAACTAAATTCAAGCCAAAAAAAAGGTCGCGCATTCTCAAGCTTTTACCCTAGCTACTGTCGGCGCTGTCTGTTTAATCCGCGGGAAATGGCGCGGGGAACAGTAGTGCGGTGCCAAGACCGCGACTTGCGCGAATTCGCTGGAATGCGCTAGAATTCCAGCGAATTCATGCGTCATGAGGCAAAATTGACTATTCGTTTCCATTCCGCGGCGGTATAAATTGAGCCTAAAACTGTCTGCCCTTGAAATAAAACCCAAGCCCTGATACTTCGTCGGATGATTTGAAAGTCACTGCGGGTCTGGAATGATAGGGTAACTGAAGGAACACGAGTAGGTTTAATCAGTAAAAATCTAACACTCTCTCTCACTTCACCTAGAATGTTGGTGAATTCATTTAATGATTCCCAATTTAAGAAAAACCGGGCAAGTGCGAGTCAGACTCACGCACTTAGGGTTCCGTACAAAGATACCTATGAAAACAGTTCCAATTCCCGAATTGAGTTACGGAAGATTTTTTTGAATCGCAAAAGTTGTTTTGTGACGTAACGTTTCCTATACTTTTATTATGAGACCTTGTTTCATGCCAAATTTCAGGATTCTAGGTTAACGGGAAGTTCCCTATGAATTTTGATTCCCTTGAGAGTGTATAAATACACGTTTTTTGCGACATAAATGTCTGTAATTTTTTTCGTTAATTCAGATGTTTGATTTTTTACAGCTTCAAGGGACTGCAGGCCTGAGTTTTAATTTCAACTCAATACCTCCATGTGTTCCCGAGATAAAGTGTCTTAACAGATAGACAGACAAACAACAAAGTTATCCTATAAAGGTTCCATTTTTTCCTTTTGAGGTACGGAACCATAAAAAGGCGAAAGAAGTATAGCGAGCAATTCATTTGCACCCGGGTTGCAGTTGCAGGCACTTAAGAACGGTAAGTAGAAAACACAATTTAAATAAATGTTAACAATTCGAGCTCGAAGCATAGAATTACTTTCCATTGGAACCTCAATATCCACGCATATAAAATGAGATATACGTCAAAACAGCACCTATAAGGACATTTTGTGCGGAAATAACCCCCGCGTGTCACCACTGTATGGACCGCCCGGAGGACACGGTGGAGCATATGGTAGAGGTGTGCCCCGCCTGGGCAGAGCACCGCCGTGTCCTTGTGGGGGCGATCCGAAGCGAGGAGTAGAGGCGGTCGCCTCCTTCTGCGAAGCAGTAATGTTAAGAAAGGAGGAGGCCGCACGTGCACGCGCAAGGAAGCGGCCCCCACGCCCCAGCCGCCGGGATCCCGACCCCGATTTCCGGCCACCTTGTGGACGGCGAGCTACCCATAGCTCGCCGTCTGCAAGGTCGCGGATCACGTGAGGCAACGGTCCTCACGCCCCAACCGGCGCCGGGATTCCGATCCCGATTTCGGGCCACCGTAGGCGCGGGCTTGCGGACGGCGAGTAATGGGTGGCTCGCTGTCCGACCGTCCGATAACCATCTGGACCGAGCCCAAGTCGGCGTATTGTTTCACGTGCTCCTCAACCAGTAGGCTCAGCAGGGTCGAAGCCTACTGGGGCCGGGGCCACGGGTAGTGTGAAAGTGAAACCCGTGACCCTGGGACCAACGTAAAGAAGGAACAGGAGTGAGTTTATAGTCAGTAAAAGTCTGACACGCTTCCCTGCTCCGCCCAAGAGCGGGGGATGTCATTGGATGATTTTCCCACCTAAAAGAATAAACCTATAAAGACATGCATCAGCTTTTCATGCAATACTCACTTAAGATTGATGTCCTCAAGGATCCTTGTCGGGAGCAAGTCCAGGATCTGGGTGACATTCAGGTGATCCCAAGACTGTTGCCGGCCCAGTATCTGCTGGGTGCAGTTTATGAACAACAGGATATCTATTTCGGAGTCCATGGCGACATAATTCACTTACACTGAGAATCATACATTACGACGAACAAACAACACTGTTAATCAGTTTATATTGAATGTCAATTAAATACCTTCTCCACTTGATTGTCCTTGTCTTTTACACAGAGTTTCCCCTTCAGAAGTTCAATTATCTCTATAACACGTAATTGTTATATCACAACACTTTTAAGGTTTATCGATTTTAATGGGTCAAGGAAAAAACCTTCCACTGTACATACATAAATCACAAACAATTAGGCATGTTCAAGTATTTATTATCCGACACCAGACATTAATATCAATTATCCCAAAGAACTTTTCCAACACTTAATAAAGTACTTATAGCTTAATTAAGATCTCTTTGTTATTCCCCAATTTTATGGCACGGTCAACAATGAAACCGGTAATTTAGAAAGCCATTATAATAGAGAGCTTGATTGACCACTTCATTTTGAATACGCAATGAATTTTCTTATAAATGGTCCCCCTATATTTAATGTGCCGGAAAACTTTCAAAAATTAAGGGTGGAAAAGAAAGAAAAATACCGTATTTCACGGGATCGTCTTCTATCACAAAGGCGTCGTTCAAATTGCGATAAAGAAAGATATTATTGCCAAATTTTCGGTAAGTTTCGGTTCAAGCGTTAGGAATTCTCTGAGACAAAAATGCAATACAAACCGGCATTTTTGATCAGGTGCTAGTATTCTTTAGCAATCGGTCGTGTTACAAAGTCATTTCAAATATTTAAATTTGGAATATCGAAACGGTACGAGCAATAACGTAGGTTAGTAGAAAATAAGGGCCTGTCAGCAAAGCGATATTTCACCGCGAGGTTTTTATTCTTGCGTATTATATTCCGCGATCGGAATTACACTAGTACGCACTGCGAATAAAATTTCATACGATTTATGCTGCTCCCAGCTGAGACGCACGTCTAGAATGGGCAATCGAACAAAAAATTTACTTAGCGCCGCTATTGCAGGACTGAGCAAAACGCGTGAATTTTATTTCGCAGCGCGAACATAGCCATAACTACTCTATACTGAACAAAACAATCGCGCGGATTTTTTCCGCACATCATCGTGTCAAATCTGCATGAAATCACAGATTTTTTTATAGCCTTTGCGGATACTTCCATAAGATTCAATGTGTTACAGAATGACGAAAAAACAACCACGCGGTGAAGTGAAATATCGCTGTGCGGACAGGCCCTTAGCCACATCAAAATATCATTAATATTGAAATAACGACTAAAGCAAGTAAAATGGATCTACAAAAGCCAGTCCCAAAACCACTGGCCTTTTACTATGTTCCAAAATTTCATTTAGGTAGCTGAAACTAAACCAGCGAACGTCGTAAAACACGGATTATAATAATATTAAATTCTCATACAAACATGGCTTCACATCAACTTGCTTTTATTGAATTGGGAATAAAAGAAAACTCAATAGCCAAAACTATCATGTCACATGAAAATAATATTGGATAAAATAGCATAGTGATGCTTTCTCTATTTGAAAATATTATTATGTTGATTTGTCTGCAAACACTCGACCGACTGAGCGTCCTTGGTTTTTTACCTAGCTCAAAATTTAAAATATGAGTCTTATGCAAATACATGTCTACTTATTTTATCCATTACCCTTCATATCTGCTGTACTTATTGAAACTTCCATAGGAATTCTTAAAACAAATTCCTTCTTATAAGTTTTATTATATTGAGTTTTCATCGGGATGACCTACCGAGAGCCTAAATACTTCCGCAATATCATTGACATAGCATGTACTGATTACCCATCCTAGAAGTTGAAATATCTCAAGAACCTACCAAACATCATCAACCTATATTCTAAACTTCAAACTGGAGAGAAAGTTGTACGATTATATAGCAGATATGCGTGTAGGTATCATAATGTATGAAATATTATTTATTTTATACTTTACCTAGATATTCTATACAATATCGAATGCATAGCCGGTAATGTGTGTGAAAGACGTAATTTTAGGGTACACGGACAGGTTAGGTTAGAAAGCTAAGGTGGGAGCTTTTTTATAACTACCTGGAAATAGAAACATTACGTACTTTAAATCCCACAGACAAAAATAAGACCAGAGGCCCTACCACAAGCTCTTAATGCGATCCATTTGACAATCTAAACTGAACTGTTAAAGGGATGGACCTAAATAGGGTGTTTAGCTCCATCCTTCTTTCTCGCCCGCACGACTGACGTTTTAACACGTCATGTCTTACCATGACACATAAAGTAATACATAACGCTTAATAATCTTAAGCTTTATTAAATGTTATGTAAATAACGTTATGTCACATATAGCTAGATTTTTAATAATTTTATAATGTATAAGTACTCAGGTCTTATTTTTATACGCAGGGTTTTAAAGAAAGGCTCCTATTTCCGGGTGGTTAATAAAATAAATAACTACGCTAATTTTCTTACCTTTCTGGTCCATATCGGGGTGCCCTAAAATTACGTCATACCCTTCCCTGCTTTCGTCTTTTACACACTTTGATTTTAAGTACTAGAACATGTTTCATTTACTCTTCATTTTATAGGCAGGTCGGTTAACATTGATAAATATAGATCAAAATCTGTTTATTTTACACATAGTCGGTGGACCAGCAGGTACTCTATACAATCCCTAGGAATTGTATACATTACATGGGTAAAGTATGTAATGGACAATAATATTCATAATATTTCATACATTGCCTGGACGCCTCAGGTATTGAAATTGCTTAGGTATTGTATAGAATACCTGAATTATACAGATTGTCGGTAACAGTAATACCTTTCCCAGACGAGCTTTTTAATAATGAAGTTTGAATACTAAGCCTAGCAACGTTACCTTTAAGCCCTTTTTCAAATAAAGATAGCAAGAACGCCTTACAACTATTTACTATGCAGCCAGTCTCTTTTATACCAATATAAAGTGGCAATTCTCTTATTTTTAAGAAGCATTCACATTCGCATAACAGTCGCAGTCCATCAAAAACGCGCCTAATTTCTTTACTTTTCAAAAAGTTTTAGACATTGATGGAGGCAGATGAAACTGCGACTTGAATTTTAACTTTTTTTTAAGTACGTGAATTAACCTTCTCGTCTGTCATAAATAACACATAATTGAAGTAAGGAAACGGGTATAAATAAATTTGCCAAGTAACACTGATGAAAGAGTTAGGGGAAAGTCGCACTTATTAAAGAGACGTTTATAGAATACGAAACCACTCTAATGATACACGTGACTGACATTGAAGTGAACAAAAAGAACAACTGTAACATAGTCACCCGACATTTACATGAACCATTAATTTCAATTAGCGAAATTGCTGAAACATTAACGGAGGAATAAGATGATCACTCTGTATCGTTACATTTAACTAGGACCTGTAACTGTTTACTTGCAAATACTCCCAATATGGGTTTTTATGACAGCAAAATGAACTGTACCTACATATTGATACAAATGGCTAGAGTTTGTTCCATTATCAAGATAGAAATGATGGCTTTATGAAGCCATGAGAGTTCACTGACAAATGCTCATGTGTATCAATAGGCGATTTTCAACAAAATTGCGAAGAAAAAATAATCAAAATTTAAGTAACTTTTAATTATTATTGTGCTCGATCAACCAGCCTGTTTTTTTCAAATAATTATATTTTACTGAAAATTAAAAGCAAATATAAAAGTAAAATAGACATGTGCGCTACATTAAGAAAAACCGAAAAGTAGAGCCATAAATGCTCGTTTTTGAGTTTGTGTGTACAAAAAAGAAACAAAGAGCTATAAAGTAACCATGCAGAAAATTGGGTAGAGCAGAAAAAGTAAGAATGGAAGTTATTCGGAACCTAAATTGGACAGCAAGAGGCGTGGTGAATTGGTGATAAAGGGTTACATGAACTGGAAAACCTAATGGAATAAATGAATTTTCTTGAGTTAAATTCATTAGGGATTGGATAAAATTATTTCCCGTGATATTTCAAAGTTAATAAATTAGAGTAAACCCTCTCCTTCATTTGCCACGGTAATTGATTCCCGATTTTCAGCCCTAATTCATTTGGGGTCACCTTATCATACATTTTTTTAAGGTGAAGAGTCATCAAAGAATTCTTCTCCCCTTGCAGGAAGTGTCAGATTTTTACTGACTAAAAGCTACCTATATTCCTTCAGTTGCCCTTTGCGTTCAAGGGCCGCAGTAATTCTTTTGAACAAAACTGCATCTCGGGGTCACCTTATCACGTCTACGTATTCTATGCATCGCTATCAGGAATCATCATCTTTCACACAATTTGTCCATTATATTGTTACCATCCTCTATGGCATTCATACTCAAAACGTATCACGACGACGTTTTCCTCAATCTTCCGCACCATGCGTCCAAATTGCCAATATAATTCCTATACAATTTATTACCAATTTCTAACCCAATTTATTTTCATAAATAGCTCAAAACAAAACAAATGTAACGCAATCACGCCAAAACAAATGCTACGGAATTGGAGACCGCAGCCGTGAAAAGGAGGCAAATGGATTTCGAAGCTCTAAGTTGTATAGAATCAAGCACAGAGCTAGGAAGGTTACATTGAAATTCTAATTTACCAATTATTATTATGTTTCTAAATTATTCTCTGTGTACAAATAATCACACACTCTCCTTAAGTCACAACTCACATACTCAACACCCACACAAATGAAAGTGCTGTTCTCGTTTTCATGTTTCCGATTACTTTGTTACTTTCTGATGTGACGTCTGCTGTAAAGCTAGTGTGAGAATCCTGGTACCCATAACGCAAGTCACATCTTTCCTTGGGTACCAGAATTCATTATAAATACTACTAACATGCCATTTTTATTCTCTAATATGTCTTTGTTTTTTGTGTTGTTTGTGTTTGCTTTTAGAAAATGTTACAGTCCAATAAATTATTATTATTTATTGACGGCAATTAGACACGCCATTGCTCAAAATATCCTTGAGAACGCAATTACCTACGCTAAGCATAGTTTAAGCAAGGTACAGCTGTCATTACCATATGTAGTTAGAATCAGTTGATGACTATATTTTTAAAATAATGAGATTTTTCTGTGCCTCGGTAAGCACGTTAAGCCGTTGGTCCCAGTTGTCATTTATAAATGTTTAACAGTCGATACAGATGGTTTAAGGCCAAAAAATCTAATACCAATCTTGCCAGGCGTACCGTGTTAACTGGGGTTACTGGGTTATGGAGATCGAATAGAATATTGCTCCATGTAAATACTGGTATCCAACTGCATATGGTTTACTGATAGCCGACCTCAACGTAGTTGGCTAAATAGATTAACACGGTGATACTCATTCTTTGTTGACATCTCCAAATCCTACACTTAGTTCGCAATAAAGAATTTGAATTGAATTGTTTGTGTCTTCGTCTCTTCTAGTTATTGATTAAGTTACAACTTCACTGCACACACGTACGCCGATCAGGGCGCGTCGGTCTCCATAAATTTTAAATGGAAACTAGAATAGTAGAGTCACACTAGATCCACGCCACGCCACGTCGTTCCACGTTCAAGGAGAAGTCAGCAAACTGTAGGGGCCCAGCAGGGTCGAAGCCTACTGGGGCCAAAAGGTCTGATTCTGAAAGGAAGACTCAGCCCTGGTACGAAAGGCAACGAAGGAACAGGACTGGGTTTTTAGTCAGTAAAAGTCTGACACTATCTCCCGCCCCCCCAAGAGCAGGGGATATCATAAGATGATTTTCCCACCGGGAAAAAAGGGTTTTGGGTCAAAGGGCATTCCAGCATGCAAGTAATATTCTGATTTGATTTGTATAAAAAAAATTGACAATTCCATCTCTAGCAATGGCTACCGCGCCGAAGCATCTCACAGCTCTGAGACAGCAATTACTACATACAATGTGTAGTATGTATATTGCGAGAACATCCGGGATGCGAATGGGATTGCCTAATTCAAATTTAATCTCAGCAAAACGTATTCGATAACAGGAATAACGGAAATATTAGTACGCGAGGGTTTTCATTTCGTGAGAGCTTTTCACTTAAGTAGGGTTCCGATAAAAAGGGTTTTATTTGCTACTAAACAGTTTTGCCTATGCAGTACGGTCTTAAAAAGAATTAATGCTATTTTTTTTTTATATTAATTTAAAAAGATGCGTTACACTGAATTTAGTATCAATGTATAAAAGTACTATTGTTTCTAAAGTTGATTCTGTTCGATAAAAAAATGCAAATTTATAAATCTATTCAGATAACACATACATTACAGATACTCAAATCTTAGTGTCTGAGTAGATTTACGCATTCAAATAAAATATATGATAAATTTATCTCATATCTGAGATTCTATTATATGTTTTGTTTCTGTATAAAATTCCAAATAATCGATTGTCATTACAATCGATTTTAAAATATTTTATGTAGAGCGCGAATTATTATTATATTTATTATTCAAATGTACACACAATGTCATAAAAATCCATATTAATTGAGCTACAATCCGCGCTTCAGGTTCCTGTGTATATAGAATAAAAAAAAAAATCAAAAACTTTGTGCCTATAAAACTTCACTAGTGTAAATAAATCTGTATGTATTTGTTTAGGCTCTACAAATATACACCTCTGGTACTACGCGAAGAAAGTTTTACTCAATTTTTAGTGACTTTATTCTTGTATTAAAATCCCAAAAACGCACAAATATTTTTGGCTGTTTATATACCTTCAAATGAAATATTATTTACCTAAGAGAATATAATGTACCTAAGTATATATAATCAGGCGAAATTAAATTCAATCTTTAAAACCCGATAAATATTTTTATTTTAATCACGTAATAGGAAAATACAACTTGTTAAACCCAGATTACTTCGCTTGATTGCCAAAAGCCTCTAACGAACCTACCCTTGCATGCCTTTCAAAGCCAGAAAATAAAAACTCTTCCTTTTTCCGCCTTTTCTTTATATTGATATTGCCTTACCGTTGTTGATTAGAAATGTGCACAATAGACAAAAAAAAAGAGCTTTACTCATCGTCACAAATGTGTTTGATTTTTTCAAAGAACAATAAAAAGAATGTATTACAATACAGAAAAACTATTTTTGGGATTGCAAAAACTTTTGTTAAACTTTCTTGAACAACTCTTTTACAGCACTAAAAATCGAAACTAAATTTAATATAAATAATTTTTCGAATAACTGTTAATATCCTGAAATTATGTGTTTTAGTTATTCACAATAATTATGGTTAGTTTGGCCGCATGATTCTTCACTCGCGTCACAGTGCGCGTGCAAACGGATCCGCGGTCGGGACTCGACTGAACTCAACCACCCTGACAAGTTAAAGCGTGTTTTCCACTAAATAAAATGTAGTAAACTGCATCAGACAGGTGTTAAGATCCGTTGATTGTACAATGCTGCGGAGGTCACGTACTAACGAGCGACGGAAATCTTTCACGAAATCGCGATCTCGTTTTTAATTTACGATAGCACGATAAAGGACGATAACTTTTTTCAAAGCCGAGAAAAACGATACTTTTTATCTCGAAGAAAAGAATACCTATCTGTAAGGTTATAAATCTTGCCATGCCGCTGAAAATATTTACGGTTGAATAATTTCATCGTTGGTTGGTACCATCGGGTGTAGGTCGAAATATTTAATAAATACATTTTATTTATTCTTTGTACTTTATGTTCCATAGCACACAAATTTTAATAATAATTAGCTTTTTAGTATACAGTTTCATCACGCAATGTCCTTTATGTTAAAAATATTTTTATTGAAATGTACCATAAAACGTTTAAGGACCAATTACGTACAACTTTATGTCGGTTGATGACGTGAAGAAAACTTAACATGACTAAATTAATTATTATTGCTTCGTTTTATTTTGTTTTGTGGTAACCATTGCCAGTATAATAACAGCCGCAGGGGTTGATCCTGTAAGGTTAAACTTTTAAGTAATTAATAGATTAGTTACTTTTTATTTAATAAAAAAAATATTTGTCTTGTGCGGGTCACAAATAAATGTTTTTCTTTCTTTCTTGTCGAGGTTGGTCTCCGTGCCTTGAAAAGCATGTTACGCTGTTAGTCCTAGCTATCATTTGTAGACCTTTGACAGCCGTTACAGGTAGTGAGAAGCCAGGAACTCTACACCAGTCAAGCCAAAGGGTCTTACCCAATTACTGGGTTTTGGGGTCAGACAGGCAACAACTCCATGTAAAATACTGATAGCCAACTCAACCAATTTGACTAGAAACCAAACCGAACTTAGGCAGATTGGTAACTGTTGGACATTGGATGTATTTTTTTAAAATGGAAGTCAGCTAGATAATAAAAATATGTGTGTAATGACCGAGTTCCAGAACATTTCAGCTCTATGGGTAATCCTTTTTGCAAACATCGTATCTTGCCCTCAGCCACTTAAGCTTGGCAATTCTAGTTTTGAAGTGGCGGCTATAACATCGGAAGGGTTCACCCAAGGTGTACAGATGACCTTGTGAGGGCCGCGAAAATCTTTTTATAGCGAAAAGCACAGGTCAGGTCGATGATGTGACGTTAGCGGTAGCTTATATCCAGTACTGAACGTGTTTCAGCTGGAAGGATGAGCTATGGCATTTATTGCATCAGTAACATAATTCGAACGGATATCGGATGTATATCTACCTGTATTAACCTACGAAGGTAAGCGTTTGCGATTTTCTTCAATTTCTTTTAACCCAAACACTTAAGCGACAATCAGACTGAATGACAGGTGAACACTACACAGAGCCTGAAAGTCAACTCTTGAATAATAGATGTCACTTATGTTCCTTAACCGATTCAAAGGTTCGCTGAGAAAGGATTTGTCAAAAGAACTCCTGCGCGGACAAATGAGATTTGAAGTACATACGTATTAGTTTCGGGCAAGTGTTTACGTACAATCACAACACGCCCGTATTCTCTGGAGGTATAGGAAGAGATTATGTAGCACACTCACAATTTACCACTTTTTATTTTTTTGAGGTGGGAAATCATCTAAAGACATCTCCAGCACACAGCAGCTATAGCTGTAGGGCGGATAGACTAAAACTAAAACCACAGCTATGTTCCATTGCGTTCTAGGACTACGGATTTCCCTTTCAGAAATCAACCCATGGCCCCAGTAGCTTCGGCCCCTACGGTTTTGCTGGTATATTTTTGTGGCGCGCTTGGAACACTACGCGCCGTCGACGACTTGGGCTCGGTCTCGGAATTTAATTGTCGGGCAAATTCTTGTTCATGCTGGGACCGAATAACATTTGCTGATCCTAGAGATCGATTACCGTAGGTACTCTACACCACTAGTCTATAACCAACCCGCACTGGGCCCGCGTGGTGGATTACGGCCCATTCCCTCTCCTAGAGAGGAGGTCTGAGTCCCAGCAGTGGGAACATTAAAAGGCTGAATATGCTATATATATATATAGGTACTCTACTAGGTAGTTATCTTATAGTATAAACGATGTGGGTTTCTGCCTCTGTCTGTTTATCCACTAACTCTTGCTAAAAACACGCTTCGGATTATGAAGCGGTCTTCAATAAAAGGAGAAAAATAAACGAAAAGCCGTCGTTTTTTTTGTGTTTTTATTTTGCACCTGTGTGAAGCCAGGCAGGGAATTAGTAGTATCTATAAAAACTTTGTACTTAATCGTATTTTGAACGGAAAGTTTTGATAACACAATTAGTATCAATGCCAAGTGTCCAAATAGCGGATGTATCAAAAATAAGAGCAGTTATTCTAATTGAACCTAATAAGGGCCCCGTTATGCTGACCTGTCTCTGTATTATATTCTCCGAAATTGTTGCGATATATCATAATTTTGTTATATTATGTAGGTAACGCTGCTTTTCGATACCCAATTAACGTCCATCAGTTTCTTCAATGTGGATCTTGAAATAATTATGAAGAAATTGAGATAAAAATCATTTATTTTACCGTTATCAAAAATTTTGGACCGTTAAGATGAAAAAAGTTTTAAATAAATTTAAAAACTTTTTGACGAAGAGAAAATTACACTTTACAATATCGAAGGTTGAAAGGCAAATTGAAATAAGCGAAATTTTTTCAAAAAAAAAAATGAAACCTGACTCAAACGACGGAGAAAAATTTGCTGATTCCGAATATGTATATAACTCAATATTGGAAAAAATGTCGTTTAGAACAACTAGCCTTTCAACCGTCGATATAATTATGTAGATATAATCCACGACTATAAAAGTTATTGTTTAAATATTGATTTAAAAAGTGTTTCTTATAGCTACAACCTAGGGAATGAAAGAGTCAGGAGTGAATAGGTTACTTCGAGGCAAACGTGTTTCATCGTCGACCACATCGTCGCTTTCCATAAGGTGAGATAGTGGTCAAACGCGATCCTATCAACAATAAAAAAAAAACTGGGCAAGTGTGAATCGGGCTCGCGAACTGAGGGTTCCGTACAAACCTACTTATGTAAACAATTCAATTCCTGAATGGAATTTTGAACATTTTCCCAAATCGCCTTTTTTTGTGACGTAAGAACAAATTTACTGTTTTCAGATTTATTCCTATATCTGTACTATAAGACCTTGCTTTATGCCAAATTTCAGGATTCTGGGTCAATAGGAAGTACCCCATGAATTTTGATTTCCTTGAGATTATCGAAATATGCGTTTTTTGCGCCATAAACGACCGTATCTCTTTTTTTTCGATAACATAGAAGTTTGGTTTTTTCAGCATGAAGGGCCCGCTGACTTTACTATACAAAGTTGATACGACAGATAGGCTTTCCTTTAAACTGCCTATACTAGGTACCATTTTCAAGCTCTGTACCAAAAATCAATTAAATAGGAGCAGTAGTTTAGTCGCAAATGATTTTTTAAGTTTTTGCTCCGTTTGAACACGATGTATTTTTCCTAACAGCTGATTATGTCTATACGCATAGGTCATGCACCTTAAAACGATAAATCGGAGTATAACCTACGATGCGTTGTTGCCGCTCTGACGCAAGTCACAAGTACAAACAAATATTTTCGCTAAAAGATATCAATGCAAACAGGGAAGCGATAAATAAACACACTTGCACTTTCATTACGAGAGTAACAACCATAGCAAATTATCCCGCGTGTAAAAGAAATAGACATAGGTCATTATGTTGCTACTTAACTGCATCTTAGATTTTTGCGAACGGTAAGTGGGGCGTCTAAAAAACTTGTTTTTTCAGTTCGCCGACGCAACCCTTTGGGAACGTACTTAGGTTACGTAACACGGAAGCTCCCGCGCCGCTTTCGTTTTTTCGAACTCGCGCGCTAACAATTGTGATTTTGTTATTGTGATAGGACACTAAATAAGTTTAAGTATTTCTTATTTTTATTGTGATAGGACAAGTAACTTGGGATTATTATTATTTAGTGTTAGTGTTTTTTTGTGATTGACTGCTTTTATCGTGATACGACACATAAACTAATAATAGTAATAATTATTATAAACTAATAATTAAACTTTGGTTGTGTGTGTGTGTGTAATTAAAGTGTTCAACAATGCCTCGTGTATCTAAGGTACATTAAGGGTGAAGTGTATGCCTCAGAGGTAAATACAATTAATGAACTAAAAAATAGGATTATTTTAGCATTTCACAAATTAAAGTGCTTAGCGATGGACAGTGATTTAATTAGAAAAATAAATAACAATGGAATGGAGGACACATCGAGAATTTAAAAATTTAGTGTTTTTGTTATTATTGATGTTGTGCGCGTATTTCAAAAACTAACATAAAAGCCAGCGCCGGCCGACCGCGCCGATACGAGAGAGAGAACACCCGCGCGCCGCGCGCGTGCGACGTTGCCGCTTTAATACCTAGGTATCTAAGGTCAGTTAAATTTATTTACAAAGGGTGTTTGCGTTTTACTCTGATTTGTAAGCTATTTAGTTTGTTTGAAAAAAAAAAAACTCATTTTTATTTATATTTTATTTTCTACCGTATCGAATTAATACTAAAAACGTATAGTATACGTAGTGTAATTTAATGCCCCTATGTCATATCAACTCTGTATATATTAATTTCAACTCGATACTTTCACGCGTTCCCAAGATAAAAAGTCTTTACAGACAAACAGACAGATAGACAGACGGACAACAAAGTGATCCTATAAGGGTTCCGTTTTTTCCTTTTGAGGTATGAAACCCTAAAAATACATAAAAATATGAAGTTAAATGGTTTATAATGAAAATAAAGATAATAATAATGTAGATAATCTACTAAACGCTACAAAATAATTTGGTAGGTCTTAAGTACTAGTCACGCCATTGTGTATCGCATCCTGAGTAAATATGTACGTAAGCTATTTACGTACATATTTACTCAGGATGCGATTTATGATTTGAGCGGTTGACTGCTGATTAACATTGGACATACCCCGCGGCTTTGGGCACGCCCCAATTATGGCGGTAAGTCCCCTCTTTGAGGAATGGCTGGAAAGACCACATGGCGTCCTTACCTACCTCATGACGCAGGTCCTCACCGGACATGGTAAGTTCGGGAGGTTCCTGCACCGAATTCGTGCGGAAGACACGCTCGCGTGTCGCCACTGTGTGGAACGCCCGGAGGACACGGTGGAGCATACGGTGGAGGTGTGCCCCGCTTGGGCAGAGCAACGCCATGTCCTCGTGGGAGCGATCGGCGGCAGTGATCTCTCGCGCCGGGCATTGGTACAGGCCATGGTCCGGAGTGAGGAGGAGTGGCGGGCGGTCGCCTCCTTCTGCGAAGCAGTAATGCTAGCAAAGGAGGCGACCGATCGCGTGAGGCAACAGCAACGGTCCTCACGCCCCAACCGCCGCCGGGATTCCGATCCCGATTTCCGGCCACCGTAGGCGCAGGCTTGCGGACGGCGAGCAATGGGTGGCTCGCCGTCCGACCGTCGGGTAACTGTCCTGACCGAGCCCAAGTCGTCGACGGCGCGTATTGTTCCACGCGCGCCTCAGGGTGATGTCAGCAAATAGTAGGGGCCCAGCAGGGTCAAAGCCTACTGGGGCCACGGGTAGTGTGAAAGCGAAGCCCGGGACCCCGGGATGAAGGTAAAAAGGGAACAGGAGTGGTTAGTCAGTAAAAGTTTGACACTATCTCTCGCTCCACTTGGGTGGAGCGTTAGATGTCATTAGATGATTTTCCCACCTTAAAAAAAAAGAAACATACCCCGCGGCTTTATTTTTTTTTTTTTTATCAGATCCATGTTTCAGATGCCCTGATTGATGAGGAGAATAGTGTGATGACTAGTATTTATGACTAATACTATGACCTACCAAATTATTTTGGTAACTAATTTTTTTTACTTATTTTTTTTTCAAGTTTTCATATCTATTTAGTTACCTACTTAATATTTGTCATAATGTAGGTAAATTATTCTACTAGTCAAGCCCTTTTGTTTGATACCTATATTTTATGGGTTGTGAAAAAAAAAATGTGATTCTCTGTTTTGTTGGCGGTCACGTTTGATTTGCATTTGTTTTTTCGAAATGTACTCTATTCATTTGATACCCATATTGAAGGAGTTGTGAAAAAAAAGAAAGTCGGCCATTTTGTTGGCAGCCTTGTTTATTTTGCATTTTTTTAAGTGTACTTTATTCTATTAGTCACACCCTTTCACTGGATATCTATATTAAGGGAGTTGTGAAAAAAATGTAATCGGCCATTTTGCGGCGATGGTCATCTTGGAGTTACATTGATATTGAATATATTGTATTGTATTGTCATCAGAATTTACGGTGTATACCAAATATCAGATCAATCTGTTAACAGGAAATGGCAAAATTTGACTCAAACAAGCAAAAATCAAAAACAAATAATGAATAAAACCGTTTTCAATTTCCGCTCATATAAATACATCGTGATGCAAGTGTCAGTTTTTTGGCACCGAGCCGAAATAAACGCCTGGAAGAAGAACGCGAAGACAAAAATGCACACGTGTATCAAACGACGTTTTTCAACATATTTGAAAGAATAAATAGAACTTTGCAAAATAATCGTGCCATGATTTTGATACGTTATAATTTATGGTATATGAATGTTAATATGATGAAAATTAAACTAAATAAATATTTATTATTAAATATTTATTTTAATATTTATGTATTTTCATTTAATTTTTTATGAAAATTCACAAAACTAAGACCTGAAATAACAGTGAGGCAGTTATAATGAAACAACAGGTAGTTGTATAAAATAATTCTCATCGCTGACTATAGCAACTTTTTTTTATAATTATTTGGTTCGCGCTTGACCGCTATCTCACCTGATGGAAAGCAACGATGCGGTCGACGATGGAGCGCGCTCACCATGTCTTTAAAAACTGGACCATATTTTAAAAAAATGAAACTCATGAAAAAACAAAAGGTAAAAAGCCAGTTGTGCAAAATAAACTAGATTCAGAACCTAACAATATGGGTAATAAGAATCAATTTACGATAAGTGTGTTGAAAATAAATCATTTGAATTTGAGTATAAGACAATTATTAATTCCAAGCGAATAAATGGATCAAGTACTTCAATGGCATTGACAGTGATAATGGATATGATCACACACAAAAAATTTGCCAAACTTACCATGTTTGTTTTATATATAATTGTCCACTCAAATGCATTCCAAAAACACAGTCTGATATAATTCATTCTACTATAATGTATCTTTATATGTAAAATAATGTTATAACTGGTTATTACAAAAGTTCTGATCCTTAAAGCTTTCCAAAATTCTTCATGAACAAAGAATATTATCCTATATGCTAATAGAGTTTTATGTCGCAAAAGAGTACTACTTGGGATTACTGCCTCTCCGGCTTTTGTAGGCATTATAAAGCTTTTATATTTTACGCTGATTTCTACATTAATTTCTTAAAGCAGAATATTTTGCTTTAAATCTGTTTTGGTGGCTTCAATTCAGTCATTGATTGTTTCCATGAATTTCCTTTGACTGTTATTTTTATTTTTCAATTCTAGTTATTTTTCTCGAAGTATTTGTGCGACTGATTCCTGCGGTTCTAGCTTAAATTAATTTATAAAATTCCAATTCAATTGATTAGCTTCTGATAAAGTATTAAGGTCTATGATCTTGCAAAGTAATAAAATATAATGCCTATCATCATAAACAAAATCTTTTGTTAAATGTCTGGTATTAGATCGCTACATTATAATAACTAAATAACCCATCTGCTCTTTATAACTCTATATATGATTTAGAGAGTTATAAATTATCGCGATCCGAAACAGAGAATTCAAAGATAATCTCGTCGCTTAACCAATGAAATAATGGACCCATGTACTTCGAGATTAATGTTCGTATTATGCTACGATTTGAACAATTATAATGATGGATTGTTGTGATCGAAAACCACATCAAGTTTTACACCACATTACTTATTGTACTAAAGCAATCGAAGTCAGGCAAAAATAAAACTTAGTTCATCTTTGATTTGAAATTAGAGACTACAAAATTCAGCAATGCATTACAAATCATCCCTTTTCCCTTCTGTTACATAATATCATCTGCAACATTTTATTTGTTTCTAATAAGAATAAACTAGGTTTATAGTCACAGGCTATAAACCTAGTTTGGGAGCCAGTAGTTATTCACTATGTCCTCATTTATGTACCAAGAATTATGTACTTACTTGTTTTTGTCACCATTTTATTTTTGGAAATAAATATTATTATTATTATTATTTATTCCCTTTATTTATTTTTTATACATATTTTGTACATTTTTAAATATTTTTCAAAACACATAAAAAAAAAACATTTAAAAATATAAAAAATAGCAGTCCGCCGGTGTCGGGACAGGGTCCAAGCTACCGGTGGTTAGGGCTCCAGAGACAGGAACCTCCTCACAATGCGAGCCGTATCGAGGAGTACTGCCTTCTGTATCAGGCCCTTGATCCAACCGCGCAACGACAGTTTCGACAGGTGGTCGTCTAGACTTTTGGCCATCAGACCATTGGCGGTAACAACAATCGGCACAATGATAGCCGAGTCCACATTCCACATGTCGACAACCTCGTGTGCTAAGTCGAGATATTTGATTTGTTTTTAAGCTTTCTAACTTTCTCAGCTTTCACGAGGTTCTCGTCATGCGGGATGGTGACATCGACTATCATTGCGCGGCGCGCTAATCGGTCTATCACCACTATATCCGGCTTATTGGCTACAATAGTCCGATCAGTAATGATAGACCGATCCCAGTACAACGTGACATGATCATTTTCGAGAACTGGGTCGGGCACATTTACTGTAATACGGTACCTCTGAATACACTAGGTTGTATTTCAAAGCAAGTTGTTGGTGAATAATCCTGGCTACTTGGTTGTGCCTGTGCAAGTACTCGCCGTTAGCCAGACGAGAACAACCAGAGATAATATGTCTGATAGACTCACCCGGACGATGGCATGCCCGACACACGTCAACCGTCCCGTCCTTCATTATATATCTCCGGTAGTTATTCGTCAAGATGACTTCGTTCATAATTGCACAGATAAAACCTTCAGTTTCCCCGAAGAGATTGCTGAAACGTAGCCAGGCCACGGACGCTGCAAAATCTACATCAGACTCATGAAGAGCCCGATAAAAGCGCCCGTGGAGCTCCTTACTTTTCCATACTTCCTTGCGGTCATCAGTTGTAAAAACAACAGGTTTGTGCCAGTTCTCTTTAGCCATGGACAACGGGGTGAGTCCCTTGTCCACTGCGACCACATCGCGGTGCATACCTACATCGGTTTTATGAAAGTATTCTCTGAGGCTGCACACCTCGCGGTTGTGCAGGGTCTTCGCGTTTAAAAAACCTCGACCTCCACACTTCCGCGGGATGTACAGTCTCATTACAGACGACCGTGGGTGATGCATCCGGTTTGCTGTCAACAGTGTACGGACCCGCCTATCCAGAGCGTCTAACTCGGTCTGCGTCCATTTGAGTATGCCGAAAGAGTACATTAAGACCGGCATGACCCAACCATTGAAGGCGCGCACCTTATTTCCACCTGACAGAAGGCTATTTAATACCTTCTTCAGGCGGCCAAAGAAGCGCTCCTTCAACGATTGCTTCATGTCAGCAACGTTAATGCCTAAAGCTTCCGACATACCCAAATACTTGTAGGTTTCGGTCGAGGAGAGAGATCTAAGTTGTATGGAATCTGAGAGTTGAATCCCCTCAGATTCCATAATCTCTCCTCGTTTTACATGCATGACTGCACATTTATCCACACCGAATTCCATCCTGATGGCACTACTGAAAGTTTCAGTTACCTTCAGTAATTCCATCAGTCGTAACTTGTTGGGGGCAATGAGTTTCAGATCATCCATGTAAAGAAGGTGAGATAGAACCTGACCATCTTTTCTCAACCGATAGCCCAAACCTGATTCCTCTAGCAATGTGCTTAGAGGATTCAGGGCTAAGCAGAACCAAAGTGGACTCAGACTGTCGCCCTGGAATATTCCCCGTTTAATCCATATAGGCTCATCGTCCCTCCAGATTGATCGACATCCTGGATAGCGAAGGACTGTGTTCCATTGCCCCATACATGACTCAAGGAAGGTGCGTAGAGTTGCATCTATTTTATACAACTCCAACACCCTCATGAGCCAAGTATGTGGCACAGAGTCATAGGCCTTCTTATAATCTATCCAGCATGTCGACAAATCCTTGCGGGATCGACGAACCTGTTGGCTTATGGTCATGTCGATGAGGAGTAGCTCCTTAGTACCGCGAGACCCGTTCCTACATCCATTCTGAGAGGAAGACATAATTGAGTTACTATCAACGTGTTGGTTAATTTTCGTTCTCAGAATGGATGTAAGAAGTTTATAGATCGTCGACAAGCATGTTATCGGTCTATAATTCTTGGGTTCCGCAGTACTACCTGTCTTATGGAGCAGATGGGTAACGCCAGTTGTTAGAAACTGAGGTAGCGACCCAGACTCTAAGGATGATTGGAATTGAGATGCCAGGAGCGCAATTTATTATTATTATTATTATAAAACTCCCAATTCGTAATCAGCTCGATGAATTCCTCTTTTTGTTCAAGCTTATATTGGCATGAAAGCCCATTATTCAATAGAACTTTTAGCTTAACTGATGAAATTGTCAAAGCTTTGATTGTTTGATTAGATATGAGATTTATGTGAACCCTGCATTACACATTATTTACATACTGTCTAACAAACTCGCCGCAATATGCCCCGCATATGTGAGGGCACGCCTCACCCGGCTTTGTATAAAAAGACAAATATTTATTCAGAATGTAAGTGTGCAATTTTCCGCAAAAGGGCCGCGACCTCGGGTGTGAGTATAAAATCTAAATTAGGACTATTCAGGCGTCGAGAAGCGAGTTATTCGGAAAGTTTAGAATTAATAGGACTTGCTCAGTGGTCCTGCGGTAATGTTTTATGTGCAGCCAAACGCTCGACTTTACAAATGGAAAATATCTTGGCACGCCTTAGCGGTACAAATTAATGTTATCCCCACATTTCGCTCGCCCACTCCTCCTTAATACAATGGGCTATATTTCAAAGCCTTACTCAAATCCAAACAAAGAACATCATAAGGTAAGGTTATTCAATACGGAGGGCTTCGGACTAACTATGTTAATAATATCAGTGAGTTTTGCAATATGCTTACTTCAGCTGGTTGGGATTAAATGACACTTCTGTAATTTGTTTTAGCTTCCGAGTTCCAACACAAAAGGGAAGAGCCATATAATAAGTTAGATAAATTTTGTTTTGTTGTAAACTTGTTTTTAGGTACTTTTAGAAAATAAGATTATTTTGATGGAGATAAATAAAAACCAGCCCGATGCGATTAGCAAAAATGACGAAGTTATTAACAATCATCATCATTTCAGCCGAAAAACGTCCATTGTTGGACATAGGCCTCCTCCAAGTGTCACCACAATGAACTTATAAACAATATAAAACTTTGATTTCCAATTAACGCTTTAGGGGAAAAGATTTTCAACCTATAGTTCACCTTTGTTGAACACTTCAGTAAAAGGAAATTGCCCACGGATGTCCCTTCACTGGGACGCCATTTTTTAGAGGTGGAAAATCATCCAAAGACTTCTACCGCTCTAGGGTGGACCAGACGGGCGTGTCAGACTTTTACTGACTAAAACACACCTGTGTCCTTTAGTTGCCTTTTGCGTGGCCCGCCTGTTTCCTTTTTAGAAATTCCCCGCGGTCCTAATCATTCTGTTTTGCAAATAAATGCCATAAATTACAAATAATTTATTTCTTGGCAAATATGGGTAATTGGTACATAGTTGTTTTCTTATAATTATGACATATTTTATATGTTTATGTTTTTTTACATTTATTTTTATTAACTCTATAAGTACGTCTGTCAAAAAAAGTAGTTTGACAATAGTTCAATTTATACGTTTGATAGAATTTATGGATTTATTCCAATATTTATTCCGGTTTGGTAACGTCTCGTTATTTCTAGACCTACTAATACGACGTAATATCTAAAGAAATCACAACAATAACTATATTTAATAGCTTACCTTTATTGTCATAATAATAAGATTATTATACACCACTAATTTTTAATTAGTACAAATACATAAAGGGTTTATTAAAAAAGGTCTTCCTACTCACTAACTCAATTTATGGAAATATGTACAGGCTACTGGTTGAAATGAATGAATCAAGATACGGGGTCCCAATCAGCACCTATCGGGACCCAAACCAACCTCACCTGCACGTGGTGCATCCTGCTGACAAGAACGAACGAAATAAGGGCTCCAAGGTAGCTGACGAAACTGACAACTGAAGATCTCCACCACGAGGATACAGCGGTGCGCTACCCAAACGGGTTCACCTCTACCGTGTGCTCCACCGTGTCCTCTGGGCGGCCCACACGGTGGTGATACCCGGGCATTACTTCCGCATGAACCCGGTGCAGGAACTTCCAATGTCGGTGAGAACCTGCATCACGTGGAATGTGAGGACGCCGTGAATCATCGGACAACTGTACGGCGTTGCGCCATCGGTACATGGTGGAAATCCCACCCATACCTACAAAGCGTTTTGGGAACATATTCATTATACGTTCACTCGGAGGGTCGCTAAGGTCTCTATTTCCTGATAGCTACAACCTAGAGGTCTTTAAGTCAAGAGTGAATATGTTACTTCTAGGCAAGCGTGCTCCATCGTTGGCCACATTATCGCTTACCATCAGGTGAGATAGTGGACGCGAGTCTATCAATAATAAACAAATTAAAAAAAAAAAACAGTTTAAAGTGACCTTCAAGAAGATTAAAGGTTTAAGTAACTAACATTTTAATTAAAGTTTTAACATTTTCCCAAAACTCTTTCTTGATCTTCTTTTGACAGTGTTGACGTTCTTTCATCTTTATCTGACACTAACCTTAATTAAGTTTGTATGATGAAAATGCTTTGAATCTTTATTATAATTACTAAATCTGGCGCGTGTAACTCAAACTAACTCTCTCAGGTGACCTTCAATTTGTAACCTTTTTTTTGTTCTTGTATATATTTTAGATTATTTAGAGACAAAGAGGCCGTAAAGAAGCACATCTCGAGAAATACATGGCACAAAATCGTGCTCAGTGGAAAATGAAAACAAGGGGTGCTGACCCCAAATAAATGAGATAAAGTCTAGTCAAAAGAAGTTTACCTTTGCCGAAGAACAAGCTAAACCGTTTACCAATTTAAAAAAAATCTTGAGCTCTACTTTAAAAAAATATAATAATTTATTTATTTTTAGACTATTTTTAAAGCAAGCAAATAATCATTTTATTGAGAAAAGAGAACAATAAAGACTATTTATTTAAATTACTAAAATAGACCATAAAATAGGATTTGGCGGAATATTTAGGTAAGACATTTGCGGAAGATTGGCTGAAGAACAGCATACAGAAAGATAAAAACTGTTTACAGCTTCTATCATATAAAAATATATATTATATAATATTGCTTATTGGCCAGCAGCGATATCATAAAGGTTGGTTGATTAAAACATGTATTTAAACCGTCAGTAATATCTAATAATTAGGATCATTTGAATTGTTGAACCCTGAAACATTCGGTACAACCCATGATCATATTAATACAAATTGACAGATGAATGCTTCATCGAAAATACGAAGGCGTTACGGAAATCTGTCGACTGTAATTTGTCCAATATCAATATTAAACACGATATTTTATTGAGAAATTCTGTCAGAATGAGGAAAATAGTAATTTTATTCACAAGATTGGCATAATATTTTGAAATTGCTCGACCAGTTACGGACTGAAACAGCTGAAAGCAATGTAGATAACCCTTCTGTTTTTTGGGGTAAGAAATCATCAAATAACTTCTCCAACCCTGGGTGAAGCGAGAGGGTGGGTTTTATGGCGTGCCCGAAGGAGCATGGGTAGGTTTAAGTTAGTAATAGTCTGACACTCCCTATCGCCCCTCTTTGAGACGTGGTTGGAAAGACCTCACGGCAGTAATGCTAGCAAAGGTGGCGGCCGATCGCGTGAGGCAACGGTCCTCACGCCCCAACCGCCACCGGGATTCTGATCCCGATTTCCGGCCACCATAAGCGCGGGCTTGCGGACGGTGGGCAATGGGTGGCTCGCCGTCCGACCGTCCGGTAACCGTCCGGACTGAGCCCAAGTGGTCGACGGCGCGTACTGTTTGACGCGCGCCTTAAAGAGATATCCGCAACTGCAAGGGCCCATCAGGGTCGAAGCCTACTGGGGCCAAGGTTCTGATTCTGAAAGGAAGACTCAGCCCTGGTACGAAAGGCAACGAAGAAACAGGAGTGGGTTTTTAGTCAGTAAAAGTCTGACACTATCTCCTGCTCCGCCCAAGAGCCGGGGAATTCATAAGATAATTTTCCCACCGAAAAAAAAAACCCGTGCTCCTTCAGTTGCCCTTATCATTCGTTTTTTTTTCTTGTCATTAATTTCACAACCGTGCAAGCCCTATCAACCATCCAACATCCCTTTGAATCGTGCGTGGAACTTAACTCGCCGCCGTATCAGACCTGGTCCTTACCAGACGGCGAACATAGGAGTGGGTTTTAATCAATAAAAGTCTGACACGCCCTCCCGCTCCGCCTTACAGCGAGAAAAGTCATTGGATTTCTTATCTAAAAAAAAACGATTATATATAGATTATTACTTATAATAAAGCAACATACAATCTAGTTAATAATACCCATTATTACCTCGAGTTCAGAAATGACGTGTAGGCACGACTTGGCACCTTTACAAAATTTTCCTGACCGATGATGTTCCTTAACATTCCTATTCAGGAAATTTCACAATCAGCTTGCTAAACGTAGTGTGACGGAGGACACCTATCATATTTGTAAAACCAATGGCTCCATATTATTCAAGAGCAGTAAACAATATGGATAAATCCCTTGTAGGGTAAACCAGGTATACAAGTCCCAGTCGGTAACGTGCCCCACTTACAAAACTAAGACACGCATTTAAAATTAAAAAACAATACAACGCAAATTAAACTTGCATTGTATAATTGCTTAAGTCCCCATCATACATATCTACCAGATCGGCTCCAATAAACACCAAATTTTAAATCCGTGTCTTAGTTTTGTTAGTGGTGCATGTTACCGACAGAGACATCTAGGCCTAAGAAAGTTTAATGGAGCCGAGGGCTGCAGTGACAAATTTGCACGTGTATCAAACGACATTTTTCGATACACTTACGAAATGAATAAACGGGGGTTGACCGGTGACTGGTGAGGGTCGACACACGCCCAGCCTTATACGATAAATGCAATAATATAATGGTGGGGGAGGTCGAGCGCGCGCACTTTTCTGCTCTAGTGCGGAAAACAGTCTATTGCGTGCCTAAAAGCGGTGGGATAAGAGCGGGTTTTCGAATAAGTGTATTAAAAAAGAATTTATTTGGTCCAGCACAAGGCACCAACACAATATTTAGGTAACACGAAACAAAAAAGAAGGAAAAATACTGTTGTTTGCCTTACGGCTGCACCAAAATAGGTCCAGTTCAGCATGAAGGCTAGACAACCAGTGCCTAACGCTGGTTTTCAACTGACCTGTGGTTGTGACGCAACGGACGTAAAAAAGTTTTAGAGTAATATGTATAATATAGCGGTGATGTACTTAACTAATATAAACCATTAGGTTTTAATAATAATTAGCGAATCCACCATACCATATTTATTTGTCCCTGATAGGGCACAGATGTCAGTATATTCTACAATCCCATTTTGCCACAAAAGCGCTAGAAACAAGATAAAATCGTGTCACAGAGACTTCTTCGCATCTCAACAAAGATGTAGGTACTTATTTCTTCTGTAGTTCTAAGGCAGTCTTAAAAGCAAGCTGATACTTGAAAGCTCATACTTCAGCACTTTGTCTCAAAGAATCCTTAAATCTTGTTCTGAAAGAGGAAAGTTAACATTCTTGGCATCGACCTTGAATGAAGTATGACATGGGTTTTTTACAAGTAGATATGTAAATAAATTGTGTCTAAAAAAAGGAATGAATACTATGTACCAAAAAAAAAAACTAAACGTATTTAAAATATTTTAACCACGGGCATAATGTCGTCTTTTATATAGTCATATTAATTTAAACAACTGTCAGAATGATGCGCTGTTTGTGTGCTTAAATTCTGATCAAAACAAGTTTTAATTGGTAGTTTTAATAGACGAAGAATTGTAATAAATAAACTTGCATGTTCTACCTCTCCAAGACTGAAGACGAAGTACCGACGTTGCACTAGTTGAATATAGATTTTTTCTAGAGTTCCATAATACCTCATTCGCCAAAAACGATACCCACGAAACGGACTAGAAAGTGATCGTATAATCACTTTGTTGTCCGTCTGTCAAGACTCTTTTTCTCAGGAACGCGTGGAGAAATCAAGAAGAAATTAAAATCAAATACTCTGGTCTGCTATTACGTGGAGCAGTGAAAAAATCAACCTTTTAAGCCAAAGCTATCTAAGGATAAGGCCGTTTATGCTTTGTTTTCCAACTTCTCACTGACATACAATCGTGAAATTTGGCAAGAAGCAATGCCATATATCGCAAGTAAAGGAAAATACACGGACACTGTAAATTCGTTGTTACATCATATCCAAGATATTATTATAATTCATCAAAAAATATATAACTATGCAAGGAAACTATACACAAATCAAATTGGTTCAAGCATCTCTAGTCAACTTAGGAAAAGGGCAAAATAGGTATTGCGCAGTTTATAAAGAAAGGAACACAATTGAATTAGATTTCTGTGTCGCTTTCAATTTTGTTCGATAAGATTCCTTTTGTTGCGATGGATCACAATTACGCTGAGACTGATGGTGGATTCTCATTTTCCGTCTATGATTACTGGAGAAACCAGAATTTTTGAATAGTATTAGATTAATGGTGAAATGGTGATTTTCTGAGAAAATCAAGACTTAAGTCCACCAATTACACTCTGAAATAACCAATTCAATAAACACGCTTTATAATTGATGTTCATCAGAATCTGAAAATGTATTGACGTTATCATAATTATAGAGAACAGCGATGCTAGCACGAGCTACTAACGTGAACCATTTTTAACCGACTTCAAAAAGGTGGAGCTTTTACGTTAGGCTGAACGTATTTTTTTATACATGTTCGCCGATTTTGATTTTATTTTTTATTGAAAGCTTCAGAGTTGAGAACTTTGAAGATATGGAACAGAACTCCTCAGTGGATCCCAGCAGAACCGTAGTAACAAGTAAAATTGCTTTGTTTATGCGTGTAGTCGATGACTGACTGAAAGAAGAGAGGGAATATATCGAACTGATCTGAAGTTAGGCACCGGAATTCTGTAATAAATTAATGTAATCTAACCGAGTTTGGGATTATTAGAATTGTCATGAGATGTATTCTGGTATTTAAGTTTGGCTGAGGGGTACTTTTCAGTGGTGGTACCGTAACTAAAAAGTGTAAAATAAAAAGCTTGTGAAAGGTTTTTTACACAAACTGTACCGAACTGTTAAAGGGAGCTTTAAAGAGTGTATAGCTCATTTTAACACGTCATGGCAAGGCCTCTGCTCTCATTGGTTTTCAACTCCTTTTTTTTTCAGTGAGAATCATCAAATGATTTCTGCTGTTCTGGGGGAAAGGAGCGCTAAAATTTACTTTTTTTTATTATTGATGATAAGCTAGAGTTTGACCACTATCTCACCTGATGGTAAGCGATGATGTGGTCGACGATGGAGCACGCTTGCCTAGGAGTAGCCTATTCACTCTTAACTTACTTGACTAAAAACCATCTATGCTTCGTGCTCCACCCAAGCGGAGAAGACTTCGTCTATATTCTCCACCGCGTCCCCCGGGCGACCAAAAACAATGATAACATCTGAGCGTTTCTTCGCGGCGAATCCAAAACAGGAACCTTCCGAAACACCCACGTCTGGACTTACAACAGGCGGAAAGCGAGGACGCCGTGGGGCCTCTCTAGCCACGTTTCTCAACTTCTCGTTTTTAATCAGAAATCAGAAACTTTATTTCAAATAGACCAATAACAAGCACTTTTGAATTGTCAAAATGGCAATCTGTAAAAAAAAATTAAGCTAAGTTGCACGTTCCGAAGCGTAATCTCTATGGAGAAGAACATACAAGAAACTCCATGGCATTCTTTTAATTCATTAAACCCCAAGCGAACGCGGCGTTCGCTCTCTCATTGTCTTTCTATTGTGTCTCTAATTACGGTATTCGGAAGGTTAAATAATGTTATGAGTTACAAAAATCTTGGTTACATATTTTTTGTCGCTTCTATTATGTGAGCACAATGTCAATAAATAATGAAAAAAGAGTATTTAAAAATAGAAATTGAAATAAGCCACTGGCAGTTAAGAGATGACTAGCCTTAACTGACGACACCCGTTCACGAGCAAGATGCGTGCATCAACCCCACTCAGCTCAAACCATAGTCTATAGTAAATCTTGGGTCATTGGATTCATAAAGGGCAATAATAGGTCATATTTTCATAATGGCAAAATAGTGTCTTTGGATAAACGTTGGTTGGTATCACGTTCCTCGTAAGGAGTAAAGACGCTATCTGCGTTTGTTTGTTTATTCTCTCATTTCTCCTAAACCACACCAAAGATTTAGATGTAATTTCACTGTAAAGAAGAGCAATAAAGATATGAACGAACAATCCCCTAAATTATATATCATGCACCTGTCCAAAGCCAGGGCGGGTCACCATTATTACATAATATGAGTGCCTATACTATGGGTATACCGGTACGCCTCTGTCTTACCTTTTGGAGAATGTTGACATGATGTTTTATGTAGGAGCGGCTCTCAGTAGCTTGATATTATGGAAACGCCAAGAATGACCAGTTTCAGGAAGATATACGATAGTTTTATGACTTGTCCTTTTGTTACCCAGGAGTAATAATTTATGATGAATTATAATATTGAAAGTGGGCTACTAGGAATGCATAGCATACAAAATCTGTTTAAATCTTCTCAATGAATGAGTATCTACAATACGTACCACTACCAAAATCAATTACCCCTCAATGGCTGTACGGATTTGAGTACATATTTGAAACACGGGTAGAAATGGGTCTATTTTTTATCCCGATAATATTTCTACGTGTTCTATTAGTACATTATGATACAAGTGTGTAATGTTGGTGATTACCGCTGATACGGTATTTAGATCCGAGCCGAGTACGGGAATCACCAATATTTACGTGTATCATACGACATTTTTCTATACACTTGTGAAGAAAAATAATTTAAGTAACTATTTATTTAAATGCATAACTAGGAAGGTAGTAATTGTGACTTTTTTGTGATATGGCAGTAAAAAAATGAATCTGTTTTTCTTATGCGTGCGCATCTTAATTTTGTTTTCTTCATCTCATTTGTGCAGGTCTTAGACCATATCGCCCCATCATCAGTAGTAAATATAATCAATTAAATATATCAATCAAGCAATCAACCAAATATCTTTTTTGAGTTACATGAGAATGCGGGTGCAACACATTCTAATGTTTTTGTAATATTTGGCAGCAAATGTATCGATTTTGTGATTAATTGAAACAACCACTGAACTTCACAAGAAAAAAATACGCTAAAAAGCGCGCGCCTCTTAAAAGGGCGGCCATAGACTAGCTAGACTGCTTTAATAAAAATAAGGATGAGCAGGTTGCTTATTTATAAAGAAAAAAAAAAACAAAATTTATTTGAATGAGCAATTTCTTAATTAAACATGTACATATTAAAATGGTTTATTTAAGGAGGAAATTGTATGAAATAAGCTTATAAAAGTAGCAGTGGTGGCCGAGTGGTAACGGCACCGACTTACGAGTTGTAAGTCGCGGGTTCAAATCCAGCCAGGCGCATAGCATAATAGCATAAAAAGCCAGGCGCATTGCTTTGTGTAATTTATTTCATCACCACTGCTCTCAAAACGGTGAAGGAAAACATCGTGAGGAAACCAGCATGTCCTAGAACCAAAAAATTCGAAGACATGTAACATTCACCAACCCGCACTGGGCACGCTGGAGGATTACGGCCCATTCCCTCTCCTAGAAAGGAGGCCTGAGTCCCAGCAGTGGGAACATTAAAAGGCTGTTTGTTTTGTATATGAATAATTTAAATGTAATTTTTTTTTTGTTTCTTTTGTGTATCGACATTTTGACTTTGAATTATTCAAATGTAATATTATTTTTTTGTTTGTGTATCGACATTTTGACTCTGAATAATTTAAATGTAATATTATTTTTTATATTGATTTTATTGAGTTAACAACGTTTTTTTGTTATAATTAGCATGCATGCATATTATATTTGTACGCCGTTGACGGCTAGACATAGCGTTCCTTAATAATTAGAACATCTATACCTAACCCACCTATGTTTAACGAATAAAATATTTGTATTGTATTGTATTGTATTGCTGATTAAGCTTATGTTATGCTTAAGCTAGTAAAATACCTAGGTTGTAACCTAATGTAATTTTTTTTAGTAGATATTAAAATTTGGTTTAGATAACACAGAGGTTTAACAAAAAGGTTTTAACTACATTATCGCACTAGTGCTTAATGGTAAACAAAAAATGATAGGTTGGTAACAAAGGCCATTGAATACCTAAGTAAGGCGCAATTATACTTTCCGAGCAAGTGTGTTGAAAATGATATTTTCTACCTAAACGCAGGTGACACTGCTGATTTCCCACATTAAAAAAAAAAGGTGACACTGCTGGCAAAAGATTTATTTTCTAATATTTAATAATAATCCTATGATTTGAATGGCTGAGGGTAAAAGGGTGAAACGAGCCATAACCCTAAAAAGTGAGTGGGTGGCCTTAATTGAAATTGATCGCATAAATCAAAAAACATGGCTGGTATAAAAGCTAAGCCTTTGCGTCACAGACATCATTATGTTAGCCAAGCCTGCGTGTCTAATTGGTAAGATGACCAGCGACATGTACACTTAGTCGTAATTCAGGCTAACTCAGATCATAATTCACTTACCAATAAATATAACACTGAAAATGTTATGTTATTTTTTTGGATCGAGTTTTATTGTCTTTTTTATAGGTGTGAAATGATCAAATAACTTCTCCCGCTCTGGGTGGAGAGTGTGTTAAGTGAGAAGGAGTGTTAAAGTTTAACTGACTAAAAAACACTTTTTTTTTAAGGTGTCAAATCATCTAATGACTTCATCCGCTCTAGGGCAGCGAAAAAGACTAAAACCACACTGAACAAGCACTGCCACACAATAGGCATCACAGACAGTCCCCTGTGCAGAGCATGCTTGGAAGGGGAGGAGACAATTGCACATGTGCTCCTAGACTGCACAATCAATCAATCAATAATGTTTATTTGTCAGAATATGGTACAATAGATATTACAATTTTGGTTCCAGCATATCCTGCCATACTATGGCGTACAAATATTTATTTATGAATGAAGGCTCATATGTTAACCTATTAATTATTAAATATGAGTCAATTAACAAAATATAAATAGGTATTATTGTAATAAAAATTGGAATTGTATTAAATTAATAAAAGTCATGTCATTAATATTAAACAATTATGTCATTGTTGGGTATGGTAGAATAAAGTCTATTTTTATTTATCAAGCTATTAGCGATTTATCTTCTAAATATTCTTTAACACTGTAATAATTTTTCTCCAATAACAGTCTAAATAACACCCTTTTGAACAACGACGATGGCAAATCTTGAATATTATTTGGCAAATTATTATATACAATAATTGCCATGCAGTAAATATTTCTTTTATGTTACATTAATTTTATTGGCACAGGTGTCACTGAAATACGCACACGAACCTTAGGATCCCCGACTTCACTTAGTGATGCCCTGAAAAACCTGAGAGGCCTAATCTGTCTTTGGAGAGTGGTGGGCTGGTTGTAACAAGCCCACCTAAGGTTATGGCCGCTATGGCTCACGTACAATGGTCCGCATAGGACTAAGTGCAGAAACCATACTCAGACATAACATAAGACTAAAACCACACCTGCGTGTTATCCTTCAATTGAACTTTGCGTGTGACTAAAATCCACCTGTGTCTCTTTTCATTAGCTTTCGAACAATGCTTTCGAACAACGATTTCGAAAAATCTAACTACGGCTCCACCCTACTAGCAGCGGCCGGACGAGGAGGCAATGACTTTTTCAAAAAGCTTGCCCACCTCGTTGAGCAACACGATATACCGGTAATATTTATAAGCGGACGAAGACTACCTCAGTTTCTATCAAATTGTTAATTCAGAAACCGGCGCACATAAGTAAGGGTTCTATTATGTACATACAAGTACCAGCTATTATCGGCGACCTCACTACCGTAACTCATCCCACCAGAATCGTGCTTATTTTGGGGCAAGTGTCAGCAGTATACTTAACAATTACTGTAACTTTCAAATCAAAATCAGTTATTATAAAATATCTCCAAATAAAACCTTCCATAAACAATTTTATTTGTTTGAATATTGTTTTAGTTAAGTAAAGTCTGGAATTAAAGTTTTAACAATCGCAGACCGAATGACACGTTAAAAGTTCGTTGAAAACTCGATTACAAAACATTGACAAATGTAATCATTTGTAAAACAAGTTTCTGAGAAAGACACATCAAAATATATACTTTAAATACTCTTAAGTAAATACCACGAAAACGACGGTGTATGGCATATTATTACTTATTCAACTCGTCAATCTTCGTAACGTATGACAGTTTCTTTAATATATTGCCGCCTTAGAATGAAATGCTCGAAAATGTGATTTTTATTTTATTACATTTTTAGAAAGAAAACCACGAGACGCGTGTCCTAATTTCACAGTCACACAAAAAAGTTTAGGAACCTGCCAATTTACAACCGTTTCGTATCGAATTCCGTTCTCCAATCGGTAACGCCTCGGTGTCACCAATTGTAGAAAACTATAAGTTGGTATCCATGTTGACGCGCCTGAGTCGACCGCTCGTTCTACAATAACAAAGGCAAGGCGTTGAACATTGTAGAAACGATAACATTTAATTCTATAATTTTGAACGATGTGAACTTGGCTACGAATATTCTATTCGTTTGTTCTGACCACGTGACTTAAAGTTGAGATGATGTCATTCCCAAACATTTGATTAGTTTTCGACTAGCGTTAACGATTGCAGATTATCAACTTGGCTAGGGATGCTGTATCCGTATAGTATCTGCTGCAAACCGATCGAGTTATCCCGTAAAACACAAAATTGGTGCCCTGAAATCGCACGAGAGGATCGCGTCCGACCACGAAGGATATCACGAGACAACTTAGATGTTTTGCTTCGGAATTGGTAGGAAGTGGCACAGAGCCGAAAACAACGGAAGCAATGAAGGGAGGCCTTTATCCAGCTGTAGGAGAGCATAGGCTAGATTTAATAATATATAATACCTGTAATACCATCAATGACTATTCATGAGAATCTCGTAATTTGTAAATGTCTACAAAATGCTTGGCGTAGCACGATAGTATTACAACGCTCTTTTGCCAACCTAGGGGGTCCAGTCGCCCCCTGCCGAAGGCTCTATCCAGGAATCGTTCGATCTATGTCTCTTTATGGGGCGCAGGTATAGGCGCCGTCGCTACGAAAGTGACCGGCGGCCAAGCTAAACGCATGCCAGAGGGTCATGGCCATCCGATTGGTGCGGGGATACCACACGGTTTCCCGCGAAGCGGCGAGTTTCCTTGCTGGCCTACCACCGTGGGATTTGGAGGCCACAGTCCTTGCACGCATGCACGATCTGGGCGTGGAGATGAAACACCGGGGTGAAACTCTGTTGCCGCGCCAAGTCGCGGCATAGCGGACAGAGTTCCGGCGGGATCTCATGGTGAAATGTCGACAGCGACTGTCGCAACCCAGTGCTGGGCCCGCCACAATTATGACGGTAAGTCCCCTCTTTGAGGAGTGGCTGGAAAGACAACACAGCGTCCTTACGTTCCGCAAGACGCAGGTCCTCACCGGACATGGTCAGTTCGGGAGATTTCTGCACCGGATTCGTGCGGAAGAAACGCCTGGGTGTCACCATTGCGTAGACCGCCCGTAGGACACGGTGGAGTATACGGTAGAGGTTTGCCCCGCCTGGGCAGGACACCGACGTGTCCTCGTGGGGGCGCTCGGCGGCAGCGATCTCGCGCCAGCCTTGGTACAGGCCATGGCCCGGAGGGGGGAGTGGCAGGTGGATTTGGGCGCGGGACTGAGCCCAAACCGTCGATGGCGGGTAGTGTTCCACGCGCGCCTGTAGGAGATGTCAGCAACCGTAGGGGCCCAGCAGGGTCGAAGGCTACTGGGGCCATGGGTGATGCTAAAGAGAGAGAAGGAGTGGGTTTTAGTCAGTAAAAGTCTGACACAAAAAGGGCGGGAGATGTCATTAGATGATTTGCCACCTAAAAAAAAAGCTTAAATGATCATCATATTTTCAACCGAAAGACAACCACTGTTGGACATAGGCCTGCCTCAAGAGTCGCCATAACGACCGGTATTATGCGTCTCGCATCCATCGGATTCTCGCGGCCAGGTCATTGGTCTACCTTGTAAGAGGTAAAAACGCTGCGTCTTTCGGTACGTGGTCACCAGTCAAGAACCTTTCGTCCCCATCGACCGTCTATTTTGCGAGCAATGTGCCCTGCCATTACCACTTAAGTTTAGCGATTATTCGGGCTATGTCGGTAAATTGGTTTTCTTGCGGGATATCTTCATTTCTGATGCGATCACGCAAGGAAGTTCCAACCATATTTCTTTCCATTGCCCTTTGGGTGGCTGGAAGCCTTCTTATGTAGTCCATTAAGCTGAAATAGACATTTATAAAAAAGTTGCGTAACGAAATTCTACCAGGCGTATTTTCTTCTTGCTTTAAAATTATCACTTTAGCATTTACGAGGTTTTCGTTCTGACGTGATGATATTAAGTAACTCAGTAAACGTTATTATTGGTTGAAAGTGAATTATTAATCAACCACGAAAATAAATGACGTCACCATCGTTTCGTCATTGAGTAGTTTGACCTTTAGTAGTTTGTTGGGGAATCAACTAATCCTATAACTTTATAGAATGTTAACTACTGGAAACTCGATTGAAAAAACAGTGTTTTTATATGAACTCAAATCGGCCCTAGTTAATATAACATAAACTAATTTTATATTCACTTCCCCTTTCTCTGGGTGGAACCAGAGCATATGTCAGATTTTACTAACTGAACTACCTAACGCTAACACACCTTTTTTTTAGGTGGTAGGTGCTCTTGGGAAGAGCGAGAGGGCGTGTCAGACTATTACTTACTAAAGCCCATTCCTGTTCCTTCTTGACCTTCGTTCCAGTGCCCCATTCACTTTCGTAGGCTTTGACCCTGCAGGGCCCCTACGATTTGCTGACATCTCCTAGAGGCGCGCGTGAAACACTACGCGCCGTCGACGACTTGGGTTCGGTCCGGACGGTTACCGGACAGCCGGACGGCGAGTTTTCCATTGCTCGCCGTCCGCAAGCCCACGCCTACGGTGGAACACGACAACTAGGACCTAAACTGAACTGCTAAAGGGATGGAGCTATCCATACCTTTTCCTCGTTCGCATTCAACTGACATTTTAACACGCCATGTCGAGGCCCCTGTGTGTGTTCCTTCGGTAACACTTTACGTTTCAGGGACACAGAAACAATTCCGTAATAATTGAATCACTTGTCATAATACACGAATGACAAGTGATACAATTATTACGGATTTTGTTTCAAAAAGTCTACCTATTTAAAATGTTTCATTTTCGTTTTAATTTTTTTGATGAAAATGTAATAGACAGTTCACTAATCTATTTACGACAACAACTATTTGCAATACAAAAATAATAACATTATAATAGGATAAGACCGACATTAGCCGTCAATATTAATATTAGTATTAGTCTTTGGTCAACTGGACCCATATGAAATAGGCCCGCGGCATCATTCAACCCAACCACATTTCGAATAGATCGATTGGACCCATTGAATCGACTTCGCGCACTAGGGATTCTGTACCAATTAACGTATGTAAATAGTTCCATTCCCGAATCAAACTGAGCTTTCCTCTAACTGAAAAATAATCAGTCTGTACGTACTTAACTCAGCCTTTGGTAAATTGTTTACTCCGTGACTGTACTCCAATCAATGTAATAATGAAATTGGGCAGTGGGTCCAGTCGACCTATACAAAATGTGATTGCGATGAGTAATCCCGTGGATTCATTTCGAGTGGGCCCAATTGACAAAATACTCCAATATTGGTGTTACAAGCCGTGCTAATTGCATTACCTTTTCGAATATGTTACGTATATATATGTATATATTCAGTCCACTTTTGTCTATCGCGATAAGGAAATAATGAAAAATCTTACTATGTCTTAGAATTGCGTAAATCTATAATATTAAAGCAAAGTTTGAAGGCCTCCTACTAGGTGGACCGATGACTTGGTAATGGTTGTGGAAGTCCGATGGATGCGAGACGCACAGGACCGTTCATTGTGGCGACGCTTGGGGGAGGCCTATGTCCAGCAGTGGACGTCTTTCGGTTGAAATGATGATGGTGATGAAAGCAAAGTTTTTTTAAGATAAAAGTTTTAGTATGAAACTCTAAACACATAATAAAATTCTTCATTAAATAAAATAGTTTCGAATTCTCAAATCCCGGGATTTAATCGTCATATTTATAATTGTTTCGAGATATTAGAGCAGGTTTATAACATCGTGGAAGTAAGAGTAGAGTAGCATAGTTTTTTTTTCAGGTGGGATATCATCTTGTGATTTCTCTCGCTCTAGGCTGGAGCGTGAGGGCGGGATAGACTTTTACTGACTAAACCCCCACACCCATTTTCCTTCAGTTGCCTTTTGCGTTCCAGGACCATGAGTATATCCTTTTCAGAACCAATCCCGTAGCCCTATCAGGCATCGGCCCTACTGGGGGCCTTGGCCTTTTAAGTAAATATACCTACTCTTCCTATTCCGATCTATGGTTATAAGACATTGCTTCTTGTCGAATTTATAATTCTAGGTCAACGGGAAGTAACCAATAGGTTTTTATAAGCATTTCTATAGACCTCGTGATCGGAAAGTTAATTAAGTAAAATGATGTAATATATTTTTGCAAGTCAAGTAAGATTGATACACGCCACAACACTTTTATCGTTTCTCCCGTTCCTACAACTTTTATAAAATAACCAATTTATCGCGTTCGATACAGTTCCACAGCTTTATTATATTTTTATTGCTCTATAGGAATTTTGATTTCGCTCATATTGTGCATTTATCCAGTGTCAGTATTTAGTCTTTGGTACAGATACTTACTGTAAAATTGTTTTTATTTTCATTATAACTAGTGCTTGTAATACGTGTTTCTCATTATAATCCGGATATCATCATCATTCCAGCCGAAAGACTGGAATGATGATGGACATATGCCTCCACCAAGCGTCGCCACAATGACCGGTCCTGTGTGTCTTGCATCCATAGGATTTGCACGACCATCACCAGCTCATCGATCCACCTTGTGGAAGGCCTTCAAACGCTGCGTCTTCTGGTACGTGGTCGCCATTCCAGAACTTTTCGTCCCTATCGACCATCTGTTCTGCGAGCAATGTGCCCTGCCCACTGCCACTTTTGTTTGGCGATTCTTTGGGCTAGGTCTGTAACCTTGGTTCTACTGCGGATATCTTCATTTGTGATGTGATCACGCAAGGAAACTCCGAGCATAGCCCTTTCCATTGCCCTTTGGGTGACTTTAAGCCTTCTGATGAGGCCTATTTTAAGCGACCACGTTAATGCGGATATTTGACGGCAATTTAATCATATTCTCGACAAACTTCACTGAGAACAACATTAAAATAAAATTATCAACTCCATTTTACCGAGATCGCATGTATTTTTCTTGTACGGCCAAAAGCAAAAGTGCATAGGTACTACAGAAATAAAATCGTGTGAAGCGAGAAATGACGCCATCTAGCGTAAAACCAGATTGAAATGTTGCTATCGACAACATTACATTATATTGTTAATAGATGGCGCCGCTGTGCTTCAAATGATTAATGCTTATTTTTGTACTCTCTTTTTGTTTCTTCAAACATTGAAATAATTTATAATTTCTTTTAAAGAGATGAAGATATTAAAATTGAATATTAATTTATAAATATTTGATTACCTATGTGTTAGTTTTCAAACTTGAGAGGGTAGGTTGAATATGGATTTCCGTTGAAGTCCATAAGAACGCTAAAGATTACATTGCTACGAACCGAGCGAGCACGATACTTCCGTGCGTATGTGTGCGCGTGTATGAGTATCCACATTCCACAGATAACACACACTAAGGAACTGTCATCGCACTGCGCTGACAGTCACAGAGGCGACTGGTTCTTACCTTTGCATTGATAAAATTCACGCAAATATGTCATGTGCTGGTAGCCGTATGAACTAAGTGTTGGATTCGCAAACAACATAGCCCGAGTTCAAATCATGGTCGGTCCGTTGTGGTTATTTCTTACTTTGAAAATTCCCAATCTATATTAATATAGTTGTTTTTCATATTTCTATGAAAAATACTATTGCATTTTTTTGCACTAAATAGTTGCAAATTACGAATATGATCTATTAACTGTAATTCGTAATTTTCAATTATTTAGTTGTTACATCTTTTCGATGTTGTAAGGTGGAAATAAAAAGATGTGTTTAATAAAAATCTTTATTCTTTATATTTACAAATTAACCATTTATGAGAATTGTGACGTCGAATTGTTACCTAGACAAAAAAATTATCTTGTAACCGTTATCTATGTTACATGTAAGATTTTTTGTTGGAAGTATACCCACTTATACCATTCATAATATGAATAACGTAACAATGAAAGTATGTTAAAATTTTAATAAAATAAAATATAATTGTTTATATTCAGTTATTTATTGAAAAGTGATATATGATTTAGACTTTGTAAACATTTTATTTTTATGTAACGTCACAATGAATGTATTAAGGTCATAGCTTAATTGTTCATTTTCTTGACGAAAAGAAGATTGAAACTAAACCTCAATTTCTGTTAAAAGAACTTTAGTTCTCACAAGATAATCGTCAATTAGATGAGAAAAATAAATTGAACTATAATAGTTCAATTTATTTAGAACAGTGTGGGTAGAAGAATAAAAAACGAAATAGTATCATGATTATTGTCAACAAAATTGATAGCGAGTTCACTGCATTCTTAAGATAAGGCGATGGCACAAGTTAAAAGATATAGCTGTTTTAAACGAAATTAAACATAATATAATACAGTGCTTGTTAACGAATAATCATGGATATGTTAAAATAAAATGGCCTACTAAATATTTAATTACACCGACTGATTTTATACTAAAACTTAATATTTTGTATAACCCCCATTATTTTCGATACAGTCAAGTAGAAGTTTGCGCATGGACCCAACCATATTACCGCATATTTCGCTCCCTCTAAAACTTTCCCACACCTCCATGCAATGGGTTTTTAATTGTTCCGTAGACCTCTCATTTCGCGAGTCCCACCTTTACACCATTAAACCCCATAGATTTTCTATGGGGTTGAGGTCGGGTGATCGCGCTGGCCATGGAATAACAATTACTTCCGGGTGATTGTGAAACCACTCACGCACAGTACTCGCTCGGTGAATAGGACAATTGTCCTGGACAAACGAAAATTGTCCTAACTCATCAGCTGGGTAAATGTTGCGCACAGTAGGTAGCATAATTGAGTCTAACACTTCCACATAAGTTGAACTGTTTGCGCGTGGAGGAATGAAAGCCAGTTCTCCTGGTCCTGCTGCACTCATCCATCTCCACATATTAATTGTGATTCGCGACCTGATTCGGTGTTAGGAATAATGTTGTTATCACACCAGCGAGTGTTATTCTTGCGCCATAAGTGAAGCCTGCCCTTTTGACTGGATTTAAATGTTTTTTCATCTGAAAATACCGCAGTATTCCAGTCAAAATCTAAATAATCACGTGCGAAACGTAATCGTTCTTGTTTATGCCTCTCTGTCAAGTACGGCTTTTTAGCAGATTTTCTGTGATGCACGCCTCCAGCGTGAAGTGCACGGCGAACAGTATCCATCGAGGTGTCATATAATTCTGCAAAATGTCTCGTTGGTGCGAAACCATTCGTTTCGTATACGTCCACCATATGTCGTCGCTGCGCCTCGCTAATAATCTTCGGTCTTCCACTTCTCTTACGACTAGCAAGGCTACCTTCTTCCTCATATCTTTTTATCCAAAGACTTACAGTATTTTTCTAAAACAAAAAAATATATATTAGGCAGCTATACCTGCTTGACTTCATTTTCATTATATAAAATGTTAACAATCATAATGATTGAATATAATTTTAAAATAAAACTGCATTTATAAATCCAATAACCAATCCAATAAACCCAACGATTTATGTATTTCTCTTTTAAGCCTCATAAAGATACGATGAATGGATTCATAAATGGCATACATTCTAATTATAAGATTAATTTATAATAAAGTTAAAATTCATTAATAGCTATTATACTCACTTTCAGTCCGGTTTCTTCAGATATTAATGTTTTATAAAGACCGCTTTTATGCAGCCCAATGATAGTCGCCAAATTCAAATTCAAAGCATTTATTTCAAATAAACCATTTACAGGCACTTTTGAAATGTCAAGAAGTCAGTCTGTCAGAAAAAAATGATGCTAATTGCACATTCCAAAGCGTAGATCTCTATGGAGAAGAATGTGCAAAAAACTCCATGGACACTCTTTTCAATCGTGTTTTGCAATTACAAATATCTCTGTTACATGTTTCTTGTCGCTATCATGTGAGAACAATGTCAATAAAGTAAAAATAAAAACTAAATATAGATATTAAAATAGCAACTGGCAGCTAAGAGATGACCAGTCTCAACTGACAGCGCCCGTTCACGGACCTGACGCGAATATTAGCACCACTCAGCTCAACCATTATAAAGGGAACCGAATGATCCAACACACGCGCCACCATCAGTGAGACATTTGAGTGAGCATGACAAACTCTCAACTGCCATGCTCATTTATGTCAAACAAGTCCAATAATAACCTAAAAACCATAAAATAGCTCCATGGTACTCACATTTACAAACTTTGAAAACAAATGCTTCTACATTATACAATACTAAATACAATAATAATTAACAACAATAATGTTTTACAGATTAAAAAAAAAAACCATTAAAGAATAATAATAATAATAATAGTTTCAAAACTAATCAATTTGTACACCCCGGTGGTAGTGGAGCTGGACCAGCATTGAGCCAAGCATTTTTATCTTGAATATAATCCTCCAACTTATAATATGCTTGCCTGTATAGTGTGTGTTTAATACAAGATTTAAATTTCGTTTCATTGAGTTCTAATATTAGTGGAGGTATTTTTTTATAACATTTCAAACAGTACCCCATGAAAGAAGAGGCCACTTTAGCCAGTCTGAAACCTGGTTGAACTAATTGGTCCCTATTTCTTGTAACATAATTATGTTTATCGCCTCTTTTACTAAAAAGATGAAGATTTTTTCTAACGTACATGATGTTTTCATAGATATATTGACAAGGCACCGTCAATATGTTAATATCCTTAAACAGTTCCCTTAGAGAATCGCACCGTCGGAGATTGTAAATAGCTCTGATAGCTCTTATCTGTAGAATAAAAATTGAGTCGATAGCTGCAGCCCGTCCCCATAGTAGGATACGTAAGACATGATACTATGAAAATAACTAAAATATACTAGTCTAGCGGTATCAACATCCGTAAATTGGCAGATTTTTCTAACAGCATATGCAGCTGAGCTAAGCCGTCCCGCAAGAGATGTTAAATGAGGACCCCATTGTAGCCTTGAGTCAAGCGTAATCCCTAAGAAAACCGTTTTATCGACAAATTCTAGTAGTTTCTTATTGTTCAATATTATGTCACAATTACTACTCTTAACATTCGGTAAGGAAAATCTTATGCATTTCGTTTTTTTCCCATTTAAAACTAGATTATTAGCAGTGAACCACTTTTGGACCTGCAGTAGGGCGTTATCTTCGTCGTCAAGATTATAAGTCTTTCTATTTATCTTGAAAATCAAGGAAGTATCGTCGACAAACAACACCATATTAAGTTTGTTTTGCAACAAATAGGGTAAATCATTAATGTAAACTAAAAATAAAAAAGGACCTAAAATTGAACCTTGGGGTACCCCCATTTTCACATTTAATCTAGACGAATTGACACCGTTTATCTGAACTAGTTGCTGTCTGTCATTCAAATAAGATTTTAATAAGCTTAACGCTGTTTTGCCAAGTCCGTAATGCTCCAGTTTCAGGAATAATGTTTCATGAACCACACAATCAAACGCCTTAGACAGGTCGCAAAAGATGCCAATAGCATCTGGTGCCTCTTCCCACGCATTAAAAATGTGTTTTAGTAAGGAGACACTAGCGTCCGTTGTACAACGTCCTTTGGTAAAACCATACTGTTTATCGTGCAAGATGTTATTCGTGTTGAAATGATTAAGCATTTGATTTAACATTACCTTTTCAAATATCTTGCTAAAAACCGGCAACACGGAAACTGGCCTATAATTATTAGTGTCTTTATATCCCCGGATTTAAAAAGTGGTATCACTTTACTGTATTCCATTAGATCTGGAAAGACTCCTTGATCTATACGCCCTCACTTCAATACTAATATTAGCCTGCATTTTGCGAATATTACAATACTGTTAACCACACGTCACTAACCAACAACTACAACTAAACGAGAGTTCATTTCGGTCAAGTTGAAACTTGTCTACCTCGCAGAAATCTAATTCTTTATTTAGTTTTTTTTGTGATCCCTTTCTAACTCTAAGAAATGTGTGAACAAGTTAAAGAATAATTTAATATATGTAATGCTAATCCATAACTTCCAATCGTACCCGATTTACAACTTACAAAAAGTCAACAATTGCGTGGGATTGGAACTTGCGGCACACTGATTTGCGCTTCAATCTGTGTGCTCTATACCACTAGGCCATCTTGACTTATACTAAGTTGATGAAATTATGAACTATAATCAGTTGTTGACGACAATAATGACGCATGTGTCTATTATTTGTTAAACTAAAAGTCAAGTTTATACTTTGTGAGATTGCCTTTGCTTGCCACTTAGCTGTGAAGAAACCAACGCCATCTAGTTTAATTTTCGAAAACTTGAACTCTAACGTGCAAGGGAAAATAGAGGTTAAGGTATCTAAGCACTTTTGCTGGTTCATAGTACTTCTACATAGTCCACTTGTGTATTTACACAACATTAAGTGGAATTGTACAAATTACACCAATTTAAGACCACAATATTCACTATCTAAATCAATTGCGAATAATTAAAACAACCACTGGAATTCAATAATAAAAAAAAACGCCAAAATTTTTTATTTGTCACTCACAATCAATAACTTTAACTCCCGACTTTTGTATTCAGTTCAATCAGTCACATATGGATCAACGCACTTATAATGAGTTATTTCCGGTGTATAAAATTTGCGTATATCATCCACTTCGGGGCTTTCCACAATACATATATTTCCATGCTCTTGATTGTTTCTTTCTTTAACTGTTTAAAAAATATTTCATCCACATGGCACTTAAACATATGAAGCAAAATGTGGATAAGCTTTACTAAATACTCTGCCAAAACCTTGAAGACAACGGAATTGTTCGAATAAGCTACCACGGCCCAAGAACGCATAGGACAATGCAATAAACACGGGCGGCCGAACACTTTATTAGTCAGTAAAATTCTGACAGGAAGTTTCATGGGCACGCCACAATTATGGCGGTAAGTCCCCTCTTTGAGGCGTGGTTGGAAAGACCTCACGGCGTCCTCACCTTCCGCATGACGCAGGTTCTCACCGAATATAGGCCAAGGGTAGTGTGAAACTGAAACCCGGGGCCCTGGGACGAAGGCAAAGAAGAAACAGGAGTGGGTTTTTAGCCAGTAAAAGTCTGACACTATCTCTCGCTCCGCCCAAAACCAGGATTTGACTAAAAAAAATAAAAAACAGGAAGTGTCAGATTTACTGACTAATACCCGCCTGCTTCACCTGTAGTGGGAGAAGTTGTCTGATGATTTGTAACAAAATACAAAAATACCTTTGGGGAACACTGACTGTTGTATGACGTTATCAAAAATCCCTTTAGGAAACACTGATTGTTGTAAGGGGTTATCAAAAAAATCCCTTTTGGAAACACTGATTGTTATATGACGTTATCAAAAATCCCTTTAGGAAACACTGATTGTTGTAAGAGGTTATCGAAAAAAACCCTTTTTCAAACACTGATTGTTGTAAGAGGTTATCAAAAATCCCTTTAGGAAACACTGATTGTTGTAAGAGGTTATCGAAATCCCTTTTGAAAACACTGATTGTTGTATGAGGTTAACAAAAATCCCTTTTGGAAACATTGATTGTTGTATGAGGTTATCATTTTTTTTTTACCAACTCATCCTAGGTACATAAGAGTGTTTACATAATACATAATAATCATAAGAAGAATAATAATAGAGTTGGTAATTATGACTGTAGCAACCAACACCGCTACTAATGAATTACCACACCTATTGTTGTTTGTGTCTCTAGTAATAGATAACGGTTACATAGAGAACCTGTCCTTGTAAGGAGTGCCTAATTACACGAGACGGAATAATTCACAGCTATGTATGTTCACAAAGATATAACATAGCTGTCTATGTTAACAACTAAACGTATCTTGATTAAGGAAATCGTCGTAATTTACTAACACGGTTACTTTCTACGTGTTAGTTTATTATCTGTAATTCCTTGCAAACTTTTTGGATGTTGGTTATATTTGTGTGGATTCGTATATTAATCACCGCTTCATTACTTATTTTTCGTATATCTCGTAACAGTAAATTATAATAAAATGGTAAAGGTTTGAGCGTATGTTTATTTTACGCTGAAACAGTACAGCCGTTTCTGCGTAACATTGACATCAAGATTTCTTATATACCTTTTGTTTTACATGGGAAATCATCTCAAGAACTTCTCCTGCTCTGGGTAGAGCGAGGGAGAGTGTCACACTTTTACTGACTTGAACCTAATAACTAAAACTCATTAAAATAATCTATAACCCTGGCAGAAGGAGCTTATATCCTGGATTAACAAGTAGAGTAGAATCTTTCATAATGATGGAAGTTTCTGAAGATGCGGAAGTCGTTACCAGTAACTAGTATCTATACATAATTTTTGTAATCGATACTTGTATTTTGTAAAATCATCAGGACCTCTTTAGGTCACTACACTTTGTCTGACTATTGAAATATAACTTTGTAATAGTTATCATAATAGTAATCAGAAAAGTTTATTTATTTTTTGTGGAGCTCATGGAAAGTGTTTGTTACTACTTTAGAATTCTATAAAACACATATGAAAATCAGCCATAAAAATTTAAGTTAAGTAACTCTTATTTTTAGTTCCCTTTCTCACCTGGCACCTGCCGAGGCGCCCCAAAAGGGAGCTCCACAAGCACACTGGTATTCAAGGCACATGAGACGCTACTGAGAACCGGTCTCATGCATGTGAAAATAAGTTATGTCAGATCGCTTTGGGATATTAGTATAATAGGAATAAATCCTGCTTACATCTAAATGCATATTTTTTCATCATCTATGGTCCCCACATTATCTACAATTTTTTATCAGATTACCAACAAAACCAAATTATGACCATAGCCATATTTTATAGCCGTTTGCAAATGTTAGGTTTAAGTTTCCGCCTTTTCCGGCAAATAAAAAGTTTTTCTTTTTTTCATATTCAGCCTTATAATGTTCGCACTGCTGGGACTTAGGCTTTCTCTCTTGGAGAAGGAATGAGGCGTAATCCACCACGCAACCCAGTGCGGGTAGATAGATGTCACATGTCTTCGAATTTTTGGTTCTAGGACATGCCGGTTTGCTCACGATGTTTTCCTTCACGGTTTTGAGAGCAGTGGTGATGAAATAAATTACACAAAGTAATGCACCTGGCTGGGTTTTAACCCGCGACAACCTACAACTCGTATTCAGGGCCGTTACCACACAGCCACCACTTCTCTTATGACCTAGCACCAATGAAAGAGAGAAAACTTTGTTCACGAAATACCCACTTAATTAGGAGACGACTGGAAGTGAAAATCTAAAAAATGGCTGAACATAAAAACAGCAAATGGTGTCATTTTATCTCATGGTTTTCTGCTTCATTTTCCGCTTTTACGCCATCAACGCTTGAAACCGATCCGGAGATTGGAAGGAAAGTACCTACGTAGTCAATTTTATTATAGGCTCATACATCTTATGACTGCGTTGATAAAATACTTACTTTATATCCAACAATATTTTGGAGTGCAAAATAAGGATTTCAGGGAAAACGAGTCCTAGAGACGTTTATAAGCCATAAATCTAACATTGTAGGGCTAGGGTATACTAAATTATTTGGACTTAAAATAGGTACGAAAATTGATTAAGACATGCTAAGGCTGTAAAAGAATTTATTTGAATCTATACACACATCCTAAGTCTTCCCTACTTCGATAATTTTGTTTACTTTTCTCAAATCAATGTCACACACCGGTTGGTCATTCATATTCATGAACGATTACTTCAGTCAATTTCAAGGCTCGTTATTGAGTAAGTGATCCGTTAAAATGGACATTCTTTACATGAAAAATGAAAATAAAATAAAGCAGCATAAGAGGGAAATTGGGAGCCAAATCTAGGAGGTCATATCGTGATTAACAATTCAAAAAGTAGTAAGCGCGAGAAAACAAACATGTTTTCGAAATTCTGTGTACAATGCGTTCCAAATAAGGATCGATTGCTATGTTGTGACGTCACGTCGTACTGTCAAATCGAAGAATTAATATGGTGAGCAAAATAAGAAATTTTTAAGAAAAAACGAAGAAATCTTTTGACTTAAATAAAGTCAACGGTTACCTAATTCTAAGCAGGTCTGCTCCATTGTCAGCCATATCATCGCTTACCATCAGGTGAGATGGAGGTCAAATGTGAACCTACCCATAATAAAAGAAAGATTATGGGTACCCATAATAAGAGAAAGAAAGACTAATTCTAGACAACGAAAATATCCAAAATACGAAAATCAGGATGAATGTTCGTTGCTGAATCACGACAAAAAGTCTTAACGGATTTGGAATAAAAATAGAGCTAAAATTAGATGAACTATGTCCCAAGAAAATGAGGTAGTAAGTCATGTAGACTTAGTGATCCGAGAGAAAAACTGGTTTTCTGTATTTGTTGATATGAGAAATAAGGCGAATTTCTTGTGGAGATATGCCAAAACGAAACACTTCACAAATTAGTATTAATTCATAGGCATCTAACTTAATAATATTTTTTTTTAAATATAACTTGGATAACTGGGATCTCAATCACCGTTAAAAAAAGTTTAAAAAAAATTATATTCCTTGATCCTATGATCAAGGAATATGTAATATCTTAAAGAGCCTTTTCATTCAAAAAATCCCAAATAGTTCTGAAATGATGCTACTTCATTCTCAAAATATAAACATAAAACAAAAAAAAAAAAACATTTAGAAGTTTTAATTATTTCCAGTAACAGAGGTATTTTTATCGAGTAATATAATACTATGAGCCTTCTGGTTATAAATGATACCTATAGGTACCTACATATATGTATATTCATGCAAAATAAGTACAAATTTATGCTTAAGCTCATTCTTGAAGGTGTCCACTTCCTAAATTATAATTTTCTTTTCCAAACTCATTATTCCCAAATGGTTGTTGGAAATGGAACTGAAGTATCAAAATTACATAGGTAACCCCTACATATCATATGGAAGTCATTAAAGTTTATAAATCTAGTTATAATCCGGGTCAATGGTAATGGCCTTCCACTTTCTAGCCACAATCACCGACCCGGGACGGTTCCATGATAGAAATTGATAGCAATTTGCTCAAAGTGGATTGTGAGAACAAAATATTTCATTTAAGTTTATATCTTGGTACCCGGAAAGTAATGACTTGAACTTGACACTCACTCTTACACAATGTTTAACTTACTAACCAATGCTTTATCTACTAATTAATTAAATTCTATCTAATTTATACATTTTGAAAACATTTAACTATAATTATATACCTACACACTAAAACAAAGTAATAAAAATCCTTGCTTAATTAATTAATCGGGGGTTAAAAATAATCTAAAAATTTAATGCATTCCAATTGATTAAACCTTTATTATAATCGTTATATAAGAGCATAATAAAATGACATTGTTAAAAAAAAATTAAAGGCATAATAAACAGGTTTTATGCACGTCATGTCATTGTCACACAAATAAAAACAATTAAAATGAAAAACTTAAGAAAAAAAATACAACCTACTTCAATGTAAAAAAAAATACTTACAAAAAAGTGCAAAATAACTTTAATTTCGGAAGTCGGTGTTTCTACAATAGTTTTGTCTCTTCGTTATTTAACACCAACTACCGAAATTAAAGTTACTTTGTATTTTTAGTGTTTTTTTTTACACTGAAGTCGGTTGTATGTTTTTTTATTTTACATTTTTTAGTTATGGTGCCACCATCAAAAAGTACCCCTCAGCCAAACTTAAATACCTTATAGCCAGAGTGCATCTCATGACAATTCTAATAATCCCAAACACGGTTATATTATATTAATTTAATTACAGAGTTCCGATGCCCACCTTTCAGCTTCATCATCAGATTAGTTCGATATATCCCCTCCCCTTCTTCTTTCAATCAGTCATCGACAACACGTATAAACAAAGCAATTTTACCTGTTACGACAGTTTGGCTGTGATCCTATGAGGAGTACTGTTCCATATCTTCAAAGTTCATTAACAGATCATAACATTATTACTATGAAACCAACTTAGAAGCATAACCATTCAATCAAAAAAATAATTTTCGAAATCGTCCACAATTGACCGAAAAATCATTGAACATACATAAAAAAAAAACATTCAGAGAAACATAGAATCTCCTTCTTTTTAAAGTCAGTTAAAAATGTCGCCAAATCAAAACTCTTTTAGCTAACCGATATTTCATAAAATAAAAACAAAGTAAACACTCTGAAACACAAGAAAAAGAGAACTAAATTGCTTTTAAAGAAATTTGTTCTAAATAATAGAGTACAAAAATAAACAATGAAACCAACTTTTAAAATTCTGTTACATTTAGATACAACCGCTCTTACGTGATTATGATGTTATTACACATCTTTCTCTAGATATTTAGATACACAGCTATTTTGTGGATATTATCTAGGCTTCTATATAAATCATAACATAAATTTGTGTAAAACTAATCTAGTAAAGACCTCAGAAATTCGGCTATTTTACGTAGAGATATTAATTTTACCCGTCGAAATAAAAAAGTTAATTAGCTATAACTAACATCTGTTTTCAGCGATACAACGGTACACACAATACTTTCTTAAGCTCTTCATTTGAACCACAAACTTCACTCGAATAAAGTTTACGCAATTTTCTCCCACAGAATGGAATCGAATTAGGACTCTCTGCAGAAGTTTTCGTAACTTGTAAATTGTAATGCTACGTATTTACAAACCCTTTACTCGGAAATCGATTCTTATGAGTACAACAAAAAGGGGTCATGAACCAATGACATGATCTATGTCATGTATGGCACGGGTTCCGTCTTATATTTTCCGGGAACTAGCAGGTTTCTGACGGATACAGTTCCAAATATGTTCGCTTGAATATCAGTACCCACCTATATTTCAGAAAGGAAATCAATTGTCACATACATATTCGGTTTCCTGAAGTGAATACGCACTTCAAAACCTAACTGATGTATAATCGAAATCTAAAGGTTTAATAATATCACATCATTAAGCAATATTAACACAAAAATCTTATCCTTCTAACTACAATCTACATATCATAACTACAATCACCACTCAAAAGGGTATCTATTTTATACAACCTATTATTTACCTACCATTGTATCTATATTTTATCAGTAGAAATTACTATACTGTGAAAAGGAAATCAACAAAAAGAATCACCACAATCTCCTGATAGTGCCTGATAAGGCTTTGAGGTAACAGCAGCTCTTTTGTGGGGTCTGATATTATTGTACATAAAAATTACATATCAAAACATAATTTTTACGTTCCAGCCATAATATAAACTGAATACTAAAATGGAAATCGTACCAAATAACGAAGGAAATATCGCTGTATTATATTTTCCAAACTTGTAGAAATGCCGACCGCTTCGTGCGGGAAAGTGTTTTCTTATATGTTCGTACACAAACCATTTTGATACTGTTTGCTAATCTATGAATAATTGGTTACCCAACAGGTTTACCTGAGTTAGTTTTAACATCAAAACTCAACAGCAATTTCCCGACCTACCTCTTGGAGAAATTTTCGTGTGATATTATGTAACGCACGACTAAACTCATTCCAACAAAACCCAAGTAGGCAGTAACTCCGCAGCCAATCAATCATTTATAAAAAGTCACCATGGGAGGACAGCATGTAATGAAGGTGACCCTACTCCAAAGTTTGCTCATCATTGGTTGTGTTATTAGCAGGCAAGTGTGTCCAATGTGGACATCCCTAGGGTCACCAATAAGGGGTCACCAACAGGTCAAGGGCAGCAATATTCTGCATCTGTGGGAGTAGGTTCGTATCTTGATTAATATTTTTGCATTAGTAGTCGGAATTATTTTATTTTAGATGAAAATGTTTGTGATTTACAAATAGGGTTGTTACTGAGGTGAAGTTAGAATCTTAAACTTCAGAAAATTAGAGAAATGAATACGAATTGTTGCCTTTACTTAAGCTAATTGTAAGGCTTTCAAGAAAACAAAAATAAACACCAATCCCGCCAACAGTTCAATTTCAATCAAAATGTACTTATTGATAGCAATATTCGGCGAGTGGTAACAGCCACGACTTACGAGTTATAGGTCGCGCGCATTACTTTGGGTAATTTATTTCATCACCATGCTCTCAAAACGGTGAAGGAAAACATCGTGAGAAAACCGGCATGTCCTAGAACCAAAAATTCGAAGACATGTAACATTCACCAACCCGCACTGGGCCCGCGTGGTGGATTACGGCCCATTCCCTCTCCTAGGGAAGAGGCCTGAGTCCCAGCAGTGGGATCATTAAAAGGCTGATTATACTATGCTATATGTACCTACTTATTGAACAAAAGATATTTCGTTACCTACGTCTGTGGGAGCCTAGAAATTCGTCATTTTTATTTCGTTCGTATCCCAAAAATATCACTTACACCCACTTCACCACCAAATCCCAAATAAAAAACTGTAATAATTGTAGGATTATCCCAGTTTATGTGCGTCTGTTACGAGCAACACGATAACCGCCTTTTAGTCGCTACATGAAGGGATATAAATTTCCGCCAACTCACGGTTCTGCGTCACTTAGTGGGACGTATATGTCGCCTCCTCGGCTTTGTTTACTAGCAATTAACTAAAACTGTCTCGTCATTCATTCACAATGTTTCTTTTGTAAATAATAAAGATCGTTACAATCAGACGGCTGCGAGAAGATAGATATGTAGGTACTTATTTGAATTTAGAATCGGTTTGAAAATTGTTGAACGTAATAGAGGGAGTATTACACTACTCGATATTCAGACAGTCTTAGTCGATGTCGCATAGTGTAATAAGGGTTAGACAGGTCTTACTCGGAACAAAAAAGACAGTCTGAATATCGTGTGCTGAATATCGCGTAGTGTAATAAGCCCTTTACTGCAAAATTTGATTTAGAAATGCTAAAGTACATTTTATACAAAAATTTAACCAATATTAATAAGTCAGCAGTGCATCTCTAGACCTCTAGATATATTTGTTGAAAACCCACGGACCCTATCCTAGGAATGTCTGAGACACTTCGTATAGTACCTATCCTATAAATAGGTGCCTAATACTCATTCGAGTATGGGTTATAATATTTCATTCGAACAGATAGTTTGAAAAATGCCATAACTAGTTGCTTCCAGCTGCTTCGCCTGTGATAAGTAGAAAATTGTCCCAAGGGAGCATATCTACTCTCGAGGTAATAAGTAAAAAAACAGAATACCCCTTGGTAAGAATACTAAAGCTTCTACAAGATTTTGCAACCATGTGGAAGTTGTATTTGTAGTATATTTTTTAAAAGCTTCTGCAGGCCACCCCCACGTGAAAATAAATAAAAAACTGGGCAAGTGCGAGTCGGACTCGCACACTGAGGGTTCTGTACAAACTTACCTATGGAGTTCGATTCCCGAATGGAGGCAAAAAAATATTTTTTTTTTTGGTGACGTAACAGCAAATTCTCTATACTATAAAACCTTGGTTTATGCCAAATTTCAGGATTCTGGGTCAACGGGTAATACCCTATGAATTTTGATTCATTTGAGAGTATCGAAATGTACGTTTTTTGCGACATAAACGGCTGTAACTATTTTTTCGTTAATTTAGAAGTTTGATTTTTCACAGCTTTAAGGGGCCGCATATGGTTTTAATTTCAACACGATACCTCCACGCGTTTCGGAGATAAAGTGTCTTGACAGTCAGACAGACGGACGGACAACAAAGTGTACCTATAAGGGTTCCGTTTTTTCCTTTTGAGGTAAGGAACCCTAAAAATATAAGAAAATAAAGGAACACAATTCGGGATAAAAATAAAAGTATCCTATGTTGCAGAAAAATCCTAATTTCGACTGCTCAAAAGGGATTTTGCGGTACATAAAGTTCTACATTATAGAAACATAACTTTCATTTTACTGAAAATTAATTGTCTCTGTTGAAAGCCCACTTAATTATGTTCTAACTACCTGCCTAACTTTGCATTAGCAAAGAATTAATTCATAAAACAAACAATTAATAGTCATTCGTTATGTTAAATACAATAATTATGATTAGAGTAAATTAATGTACCATAATTCTTCGTTATTTATATTTAGAAAACAATATCTGTAAGAAAAAAATTTAAAGAGTATGAAATAAGTAGAAGGACCTACAACTAAATACGAAAAACCGCGCACTGAGGGTTCCATACAAACTTACCTATGTAAATGAATTACCGAATGGAGTATCGAAGCTATTTTCGAATTGCAAAAAGTATTTTCTTTTGTCATGGTAACAACAAAGGAGACAGATACGCTTTTATACAATCTTGGGTCTGGCTAGTAAAGAAATAAAAGTGATGTCACCTTATATATTTTCAACCATTTACTGAAAATTCTGCGTATTTTGTCACTCAGAGTGAAGAGTTATAAGAGATTTAGTAAAAATGAGGTTATGCAAGATATTACGTTTTAATTGACAGTATTTATTTATTATGTGAGAGTATAGTGGAAAAATACTAAGCAACTCACAAATCAAATATATTTAAAAAATTAAGGGAAAGGATTTTTTTGAGGTGGGAAGTCATGCAATGGCTTCTCCAGATATGATATTTATATTCTGTAGTTTACATGGAGCAAATTGAAGTATTACTAACATAGTTTTATTATATTTACAAACAAAATAATGTAATATATTAAATAATGTAATAATAATGTAATTATGTATGTTAGTCTGTAAGGTATTTGTGATATGGGTACAGTTACCTGAAATAAAATGATTTATTATTATTATACACACTATTATTTTATTATTATTACCGGTAATAGTCTGTGCATACACACTACGTATTAGATTAAGAGATAAGGTGTTGAAAGTGTTGGCATACTCATTACTGTAGAGATTTATCACAAGATTATAGATCCAAAATAGCTATGCTAGAGAAACAAGGCATAAACAAGAACACGTTACTTAACAAAAAGACGAAAGGATAAAAAATCTGTAAAAATTAAATCTGAAATCACGAAAGCGTTTCTTGTAATATAAAACGTAAAGTAAGCAAGACAAATGTGCCACTTTTTGTTTCATTAGAATCTGCGAGGGTGAGCTTTGATGTTGACTAATCTTGTTAAGGCGGTAAAATTATCTACATGCCACTAAACGTAACTTAATAAAAATTTAAGAAGTCGGCTAATTCTGTTCATTTAGGGTTAATTATTAACGTTAGGTTCCTATATGAAACCTAAACCTTACAGTTATATCCGTTCTTAAAATCCCCATGAATATAAATTAGCGATTTATTTCCACTGGAATTAAAAAAAACCGGCGAAGTGCGAGTCGGACTCGCGCATAAAGCATTCCGTACCGTCCGTAACAAAAAATCCCCTTAAATATTTATTTCATTCCATTTTTTTATATTTTTTGTAATATCGGTAACAAAAATACATCATCTGTGAAAATTTCAACTGTCTAACTATCAGGGTTCATGAAATACAGCCTGGTGACTGACGGACAGAAAGACAGACGGTCGGACAACGGAGTCTTAGTAATAGGGTCCCGTTTTACCCTTTGGGTACGGAACCCTAAAAACGGATTTGAGTTAATACAGAAGTCAAGATCGTCCTGGAATCACAAAAGTTTGGTAACGCAAATAATTTGCTTTCAATATGAAACATCGTATAACTTGAACCCGCAGACGGGTATTTTCGAGGCAATATCGAATCTCAGTCAATACTATTTACATTTTATATACCAACATGACCAACTTTCATTAATATTGAAGATGTCTAAATTAACTGCGTTCATATAAACGAAATTCAAATAGGTATCATTTTTTCATCTACAGCTCGCGTTTTGAATTATGGAAAGCACCAGCTTCGTGTTGTCGTAAAAAATATGATTCATTTTTCTTAACTGGACTTTTTTTTATTACTTTGACAATACATTTGTCATTGCATCTGCTATACGTGGGCTTTAACTCGCTCTGATTCTACAGTATGAGATAAATGCTATAAGCATTCGAGTTAAAATACTGTCAAAAACATTAAGATGTGTTACACCTGCGTTTTAATGGAAAATAAAATGACTGTACCTACCAATACTGTATCAAAAGTGAAATAGTTCCAAATTTTTTTTGTTAGCTAAGAATTATCCGATGAATTACTTTAACTGACTAAAACCCACGACCCTGCTGAGCCCCTATGAATTTGCTGACATCTTGAGGCGCGCGTGGAACACTACGCACCGTCGACGACTCGTGTTCGGTCCGGACGGTTACCGGACGGCCGGACATATAAACAGATTTGGATAAAATTTAACACACGGGCTGACCATGTCCTGGAATATGGCATAAGATAAAGTTCCCTTGGGACAACTTTCTACTTACACGAGGGCAAAGCCACCGTTATAAGTTAGTTAAGACTTTAATAAAGTAGATAAAAACTTTTTGATTCTGCATACCGCTAATTAAACCAGTGACATGTTTACTTTAAGGACCACAAATTAATTTAAAGTAAATTCAATTTTGTAGCCCGCATACTCATCTCCTTTGGGCACGCCACAATTATGGCGATAAGTCCCCTCTTTGAGGCGTGGTTGGAAAGACCTCACGGCGTCCTCACCTTCCGCATGACGCAGGTTCTCACCGAACACGGGAAGTTCGGGAAGTTCCTGCACCGAATTCGTGCGGAAGCGACGCCCGGGTGTCGCCACTGTGTGTACCGCCCGGAGGACACGGTGGAGCACACGGTGGAGGTGTGTCCCGCTTGGGAAGAGCAACGCCGTGTCCTCGTGGGGGCGATCGGCGGTGGCGATCTCTCGCGCCGGGCCTTGGTACAGGCCATGGTCCGGAGCGAGGAGGAGTGGCAGGCGGTCGCCTCCTTCTGCGAAGCAGTAATGCTAGCAAAGGAGGCAGCCGATCGCGTGAGGCAACGGCAACGGTCCTCACGCCCCAACCGCCGCCGGGATTCCGATCCCGATTTCCGGCCACCGTAGGCGCAGGCTTGCGGACGGCGAGCAATGGGTGGCTCGCCGTCCGACCGTCCGGTAACTGTCCGGACCGAGCCCAAGTCGTCGACGGCGCGTTGTAAGCTAGAAAGACCGACGCACACGTGTAACAGCCCTGACTTGTACGTAGAACGAAGTCGCGTGGCGTCGCGTGACGTGGATCAAGTGTAGCTCTACAAGTCTAGTTTCCATATAAAATGTATGGAGACCGAAAATTGTTATACCATGTTATTTATACCAACCCTGGTTTAAGTAGTTTTAGTAACAATACCCGAAGAGTAAACAGGTTTATTTGGTGTACCTATATTCTCAAACGTGGCGCTTTCCTTTATTTACAACCGTTTGTTATTATGTTTGCGTATGTCTCTCTCTGCACGTATCAGTTGGTACTAGTGATGTTATGAAGCTCGGATATCCGTATCGGGTATTCGATAAAAATATATCCGTAACCATTACCGAATCCGCTATAGGTAACAGTTTCGAATAATTTCGAATCCGGGCCGAGTTTTAATTAATAATTACTTAGACTGATTGTAGTTACTACAATGTAGGGAGCTACAAAATTAAAGTAATTAGAAATAAATTAACTACAAAATAAACCAACTAAATAATTCACTAAAATAACTAAAATAGAATTAAATAACTAACTAGAAATAAAGTTAATTACAAATAATTAGGTAACTAGAAATTATTTAATCATTAACTAAAAATAATGTTAATTATAAGTCGCTACCGGAAATAAAGTTAATTATAAATCATTCATTACGAATAAAGATAATTAAACATTTAAAAAAAGGTAAATTTGTATGGACTAGGTACCTCGTTGTTACAGGTCTAGTCTTGTGTATGTAGCTTACATATTTGTGACCGCACCCACGACACTGAAATAATTCTTAGTGTGGGGCATGCGTTATATTTATTTGTATTTTACTTTTACGATTCTTAAAGAAAAGTAATAAAAAATACTATCCGAAATTAATGGATAATCCGAAACCTGGTATGAAATTATTCCTATATCCGAATCTAAGTCCGAAATATTATATCCACAACTTCGCTGGTTGCTACCGTACCTATCTACCATTTGTTTACGACCATTTCTGTTGTCACATGTAGGTACTGAACTCCAACTTTTACAACGAAAAATACATTTATAACTGCTACTTTCTCACCTTTCAGGAATAAATGCTGTCCCATAATTTACTGAGTGCCAACGTCAGTTTTAGAATGAAAATCCGAAACTCCTTACGAGTGTTTTTCAATATCTCTCAAAGTTTCGAAAATGACACTGTAGACATCGACTTTGATGCCTTACTAATAGCGTTTGTCAACAGAAAGGCTAGCAAAATTATGTGTTTCTATGCAGCGGGGTCACTCGAGCTAGACCGAAAAACTAGTGACATTGCTTTATTTGTTCAATGTACCTCAAGAATTGACTGACAAAATCCAATGCACCTCAAATATTTTGGTAGATATTACAATTAATCGCCTCGTCCATCTAGCGGGCCGTCTGTTCTATGACGCTCGGAATACATAAAAATAATAGGTACTGATCGTAACTTGTACCAATGTACTTCTCGATTCATTTATTAACTTCAAGGGATCTTTAATCTTCATTAGAGCGGGGCACCGATAAAAATCTCACCCTGGGCGCCGATAAATTGAGGGATATTATGGTCTCAAAAGGCTGACTATCTACGCTTTGTCAAATAAGCTGCTAAACAATTGAATAATTTATAATGCAATTTTGTATATACCTAAGTACTTACCACCCCATAAAACATGGCGCGCAGAATCATTGCTGCTATGGTACCCGTAGGTAAATCTTGACGCGTGCGGTCGTTTTTAATGCCCATAGTAAGGCCATTCAAATTACAGAAGCAGTCAGAAGCTCATAGTTAAATACAAATGGATATATAATTGAACACATTTTCTTCTCTCCAAAAGGCTGAATTTAAGACTCAGGGTTTGAGAAGTATCATCTACCTCTTATGCACGAAATAAAATCTAGGCAGTGACATTCTCGAACTGATTTTGAGGCATATGCACTTTTTAAATTTATCTTGGACATTTGCGGCATCGATGAAAGTCATCGTGACATGATCCAGACTTAAAGTCTGAAATCGCCAACTCACTTTAGGCAATTCATGAAACTACTTCAAAGCAGTAATATTTGGCTAATATGAAGTGCAACAGACAAAGCTCTTTCTTGTTCTTTCTTTCTTTTTTAACCTAATTATGTTTAATCTATATTTGTTTTTTACAGGCAGCTATTTTGTGTATAGGTCGCCAATGTAGCTCGAAGAATAGCCAAATATAAGTGGCAACGGGCAAGGCACATTTCTCGTAGAACAGATGGTCGGATTCTGGAGTGACGACCGTGCATCGGAAGACGCAGCGTCGAAAGGCCACGTGGTGGACTGGTAACCTTGTGAGAATCGTGGGAATGCGATGGATGCGAGACACACAGGACCGATCGTTGTGGCGATACTATGTTTAACAGTGGACGTATTTCGGCTGAAATGATGATGAAGATGATTTTATGTACCAAATATTTATTGGATTAGTAGACACTACTAACGACACTATCCACAAATTATTACACTCCTATTGACTAAGTGCCGATATTATAGTATTGTAACTACCTATATCTATATTGCTGTTTGTTTTCCCTATAAAATAATATCAAATTAAATTGTACCAGACGCAAAAACCGAAGGACCAGCATTTGATCTACTTAAATTGAATCGTAGCGTTGGAAGGCCTCCTACAAGGTGGATCGATGACCTGGTAAGAGTTGCGAGAATCCGATGGATGCGAGACGCACAGGATCGTTCATTGTGGCGACAGTATTACTTTCAACCCGCTCCTCAGGCAACTTCAGACTTACTTTCAAAGTAATGAAATACTTAGTTCATTTTGATACAAGTGTAGAAAGTTTGTCATTGCGTCCGAGGCGGAATTCGCACGAGCCGTAAGCGAGTGTGTTATGGAGCCGAGGATTGCAGTGACAAATTTGCACGTACATATATCAAACGACGTTTTTCAGTACACTTACGAAGAAATAGTTTTTCTGAAAAGTACGACGTATTTTTGTTTATTTTGCACGTAAGAAAATTTTCCAGAGTTGCCATACATTTTAGTTTTGATTTAGATGGCAGCAGGCTATCGCAAGTATTATTTACCTTAATCACAATATCTGGCGGCGGCGGCGAATTCTTTAGATGGTCATCTAAAGAATTCTCTTCAAATCTTAAATTCAAATTTTGTTCACAAATAACACAAATAAAATATTTAATAGACATTTTTCCCGCACTTTACCTTTGTAGGTTGAAGGAGAAGCAAAGGTATCAAACCGTTAAACATCCTACTTAATATTAAAAATAGAAATTAAAATATTTTTGAATTTAGAACACAGATAATTGTTAATTTGTTGATAATAACAAATTATTGTGTAAATAGTCTTATTTATTTATGATATTCTGTTCATGAACACAATTTAAATTTACATCAAATATTGAAATCTTAAAAATCTGCGCCTCTTTGCTTAAATAATAATAATAAATAATAATAAGTGACGAAATGGGAAAGAAAAAGCTCTTGTAGTGATAAATTAAAAAAAAAAACACGAGAGTGATATAGATGGCTTAGTGAACCTAATCGTAGTGCGATAGGAGTCAACCTGGGAATCTTTAAGTAAAGAGTGAATAGTTTACTTCTAGGCAAGCGCGCTACATCGTCGACTACATCGTCACTTCTCATCTGCCCCCCTAGCCAAGTTACAATCGTATCGTTCACGCCAAACGCTTCGAGTATGCAACGCCTCCAATTCCTTTATTCGGACCACGTGACTGAGCGTTGAGATGACGTCAGAACAAAGGAATTGGAGGCGTGGCCTACTCGAAGCGTTCAGCGTGAACAATACGATTGTAACTTGGCTAGGGAGCCAGGTGAGATAGTGGTCAAGCGCGAGCCTATCAACAATAAAAAAAAAGCAGGCAAGTGCGAGTCGGACTAGCGCACTGAGGTTTCCGTACAAACTTACTTATGAAAACAATACGATCCCGAATTAAGTTAAAAAAAAAGCCGAAACGCAAAAAAGTTCTTTTTTTGTGATGTAACTACAAATTTAGTTTTCAATTTTTTTCCTATACTTGTGCTATGAGACCTTGGTTCATGCCAAATTTCAGGTTTCTAGGTACCCTATGAATTTTGATTCCCTTCAGAGTGTCGATACACGTTTTTTGCGACATAAAAGGCCGTATCTTTTTTTTCGTTAACTCAAAAGTTTGATTTTTTCTCAACTTCAAGGGACCGCAAACCTGAGTATATGGTTTTAATTTCAACTCGATACCTCCACGCGTTCCAAGATAATAGATCTTGACAGACAGACAGACAGACGGACAACAAAGTGATCCTATAAGAGTTCCGATTTTTCCTTTTGAGGTACGGAACCCTAAAACCATTAGAAAAAGATCTATGATCAACTCTGCACTAAAAATTTTGTACTATATACTACCTACTATAGAAACACCAACTTTTGTGGTTCGGAGTGAAACGTTTCAGTCTTCAACTGTATCTAACGTTTTAAGTACGATCTTAATTGACATTCTAGCAATTTTATCAAATAATAAGCCCAAACACGTCTAGGATACATTGATTAATAACGGAGTTCTGGTTCATACCTTTCGGCTGCCATCATCATCATCAGATCACTTCGATAATACCATTTTCAACAAAACTATTCAGACCCATTTATTTATTTGTATTGTTATAGTTGCATAACTATCTTCATTGTGATATCTATATGAGTGCGATGTTCCGTTGGCTATTCCTGGTCTTCTGCACCCGTTCCACTTTATCAAATGTCACTTTTTGACTGTAAACACCTAACTACTCACGGTGTCATTGAACTACCTAAAACCTCACAAAAATATTCCTAGGAAGTATGGTAGGCACATTAATAAATTCTGCTATAATAGCGGAAAACTTTGACAATAATTGACGACGGTGGTGGTGGCTCGTCAACATCCGCCACATAAATAACTAGGTACTTACACAAATAGGTAGGCCAAACACTTCATAACAATCATGGTGATAAATGGATTCGATGACCCAATTTTGTCCGGATATACCCACATACATACTCACCAACCCACTAAAGCGGACCCAAATTGATTTCGTTACAACCCCCATAGATTTATAAAATAACAGAATCAGTCACCTTAAGTGGAATCTATTAAGCTCTAAGTATATTTCCTTGGACCTATGATTTGTACCATTCAAGAATTGTGCGGTTTTTATATCTTCCTTATCCAAGCCCCTTTGTCAAATAAGAATTGAATTACGAGTTTTTGGAATAAACCTTTTTTTTTTCAAATAAAGTTTATTCTAAATAATTCAATTGTACCTTATCTCTCGACTCTTGTATGTTATAAAAGTACCTAAATTTCTTTGCTTCCCCGAACTGAAGCGGGATTTATCCTTTGACAATTCTATACATTATAATAACACAGTAAAATTATTTTGCGATGGTATTAATTGGCGCAAAAATACAGAACCAATCCTGTTCAAATTTTGCATACATATTTCATAAAGGCCGGGTCAACTGTTAGGCTATAAATACTCGCAATTTGTATCGCTCCATTAGGGTGACTCTTCTTCGTGGTAGTTCTAGGATATTTAAGGCCTTTTTGATCACTACCATCGTATGAAACTCAGACTTTCTTTCTACTTTTCGGCAATCGGTACCTTAAAAAATCTTCATACTTATTTATTTCACACTTTGTCCGGCCAGGTTACACCTCTAGCCCATCTGGATTTTCATTTCGCTCGTATGGAGTCGCTGTTTGTGTGTTTTTTCATAAACCGGCACTCTGCTCCGTGTGTAATGGTTGGACGTATCTATTAACGTTTTGTACACTTCCCCTTCATTCAGATGGGCATTTTGGCGTCACAGGAATTAATACGGTGATCTACGGCGACCACTATCTGTGGTCGTGTCGGTGATGTGGTCGACAATGCAGCGCGCTTGCCTAGAAGTAACCTATTCATTCTTGACTTAAAGACCCTAGGTTAGGTTGTAGCTATCAGGAATCACAGACTCCGGTATCCCTACCGGAATTCCACTCCTTAGCTGTACGAATAATTAATGTGTTCCCAAAACGCTTTGAATGTATGGATGGGATGTCCACCATATACTGATGTCGCAACGCCGTACGACTAGTGGTGTGTAGTGGCCGGCTTCAGAATTAGAATTTATGTTTTTATTTATTTGTATTTAGATATTGTCATGATATTGAGATATTGATGATATATAGAGATATTGATTATGGATTGTATTTTTAGGGTTCCGTTTTTTCCTTTTGAGGTACAAAAGGAAAAAAACGGGACCCTTATAGGATCACTTTGTTGTCCGACCGTCTGTCTGTCTGTCAAGACCCGTTATATTGGGAACGCATAGAGGTATCGAGTTGAAATTAATCCATATACTTAAGTAAGCTGTGAAAAATCAAACTTCTAAGTTAACGAAAAAAAGATACGGCCGTTTATGTCGCAAAAAAATGTATATTTCAACACTCTCAAGGGAATCAAATTTCAAAGGGGTACTTCCCATTGACCTAGAATCCTGAAATTTGCCATGAAGCAAGGTCTCATATAGCACAAGTATAGGAAAAATCAGAAAACTGAAAAGGTTATGTCACAAAAAAAAAACTGTTTAGCGATTCGGAAAGATTTTCGTAACTCAATTGGGAATTGAACTGTTTTCATAGGTAAGTTTGTACGGAACCCTCAGTGCTCGAGTCTGAATCGCACTTGCCCAGTTTTTGTAGGTATGCCATGTCTAATTTAATCCATTATAGGTAGGTCAAATAGCATCGGTCTCAAGGCAGATCCCTGGTGAGCTCTTGCTTCTACATAAAATGACTCACTGACACCAGCGGGACCTTTGACGCGCGTTTTTATTTTTTGATACATATCTTGGACCCGCCCTAAGTAGTACTGAACTGATATGTTGAACTCTCATTACTTGCCATACAAGATTTCGGGGTACCCCATCGAAAGCCTTTTCAGAGTCGATGAATATGAGGTACAGTGAAAAGGCGTGCGAAGGGGGTAATTGGTGATGCAGATTCTCCAATCTGCAGCCTACCTATCGGTATTTTACAGGATACATTTCGGAGAGTGTTCGCGGGAATTGCATCACTTGATGCCGCCATCATCTTTCTACCGTCAGACAACCTGATGTACGGCGTGTGTCCACCCTTACGTTGTTGAAACCTTTACGGTCCGGACTAAACCCGTCTTAAACGAGTGACTGTAAATTAAAGTTTTCAGTGACAAAAATAATTAATTTAGGTTATAGTATTAATAAGTGAGCGACTGACTGCGCGTGACGAGAAATCAACAGAACAGAAACTTACAAACATTAATTTGAGTTACATAAAATACAAAATGAGAAGCTTAGAAGAATAATTAATATCTGATTCCCTATAATGTGCTTCCATACTTGGTTCTGGTACTCACAAATTGATTTGTACCACATAATCACTACGTATCCAGTGTCTGGCAATTTTTGGCAAATGATTTATTTATACTGAGCGGCGTTTTGTATGTCCTAATTATCGAAGTACAGAGTATCGAATGTCCTAATTATCGATATTTTTGTATTATGTAAGTCACAAGGTAATTTGATAATTCGGATATTGCGAAAACCCAGATAATTAGAAAATGGTAAAAAAATATCTGCGAGCGACTTGGACGTAGCGTTCGCCGGGCGCTGCTGCAGCTCCGCGCGCTTCGCTCGCTTGGCTCACGCGCGGTTGGTCACAGTTCTAACCTAACCTAACCTACTTCACCAGTTCAAAATGATGAATCTGCCTGCGACTAGATAATTAGACAATGGTGAAAACATTTATTCAACTCAACTCAACCGGGCAGTTGCCCGGTCCAGAACAACAACACCCATCTGGTCGGAGGCTCAATGAAGGTTTGCAGAAATTTACACCCTGTTCCGCATAGGTACCTATTTCTTAAACTGGTGTCCCCACCATGGAAAACGTGCGCCTACTGTATGTACCTACTCTACTCTTACACCGATCAAAACCATCCACAGCACGCATCCATCCATATAAAAAACATAGGTAGCTTAGTTGAACAAATTGAATTGAAAAAAAAAAAATTGAACACAACCCAACAACACCAGTGCTAAGCTACATGGACTTTATGGACCAATGCATATTATGATTGGTCGACAATAACGCATCCTAGCAAAGTAGCATCTCTGGTGGAAAACTCATATACCCACACCTACACAATCCTTATTCTGTGAAAATTACGTATACCTTTTATACCGCTAGCGCCATCTAGGTTTGATAGATTTATATAACTTGTTCAACGAGACCAACCTGAAGGAGAGTACACATTGCCATCATACAGACACCGAAGATTACAAACTTCTCAGCGTGTAAGATAGGCGGCAGTAAAGTAGATCGTAGGTAGAAGATACAGTAGGTAATCTATCTAGAATATAATAAAGATCCAAAATCCAGAGCGTTCCAAGTGAATATTCAAAGGTAGTCAAAAAGTGAATGACCGGGTGGGCTGAATGTAAGCGGACGAAAAATGAATGAAGACTCCGAATCATTTGTTTCAATAATTTAAAAATTGTGTTAATGGGTAAACATTTACTAGTAGCGTTGGAAGGCCTCCCACAAGGTGAACCTGGTGTGAGGGTCGCGGGAAACCGATAGATGCGAGACGCACTGGACCGGTCGTTATGGTGATACTCCGGGGAGGCTATGTCCAACTGTGGTCATCTATCAGCTGAAATGATGGCGATGACGATGATAAAACATAAGCAAAACTGCAAACCAACTTTACAAAAATCCGTTTACTACCTAGACACGAATTCCGAGGTACAGTGATACCTCGCAATTCGAATATGTTACCTTCAATATTCCATTATACTGGAATATTGAAGGTAACATATTCGAATTGCATACCACAGTTTCAAATACATTTGATATTTGGCACCCGCCGTCGCCTACAACGCTAGTTCTGTCAAATACCTTATGATTGAATAAAAAATGAACTGTGTTTTTCGAACTTTATTATAAATACAAAGTGAAATAAATTAGTCTAATCTTAAACTAGTCCTTAGAGGACACGATTTATAAGAACATTAATTAATTACATCGTAAAATAAAATGAAATCGCGATGCTTTAAAACACGTAACAGAACAAATCAAAGTTCAAACTGTTTTAATACTCATTAAATATATTAATTGATAATACTTAACTACTATATTGCTACTATTCACAACCGGAACCAAAACAGAAATCGAAATGCAATTGAGAATGCTACGCTATCACGAACTATAACGTGATTATACAGCCCCTCAAGGTAAATAAAAGTTGCGCAACAATGTTACAGCAACATGGTTGTGTTGCTGGAAACGTGCTTCACGCAAGCCTGTAGCGTTGCCACAGATAATGTCGCAAGAAAGTTATGCACTTCGGTAATCATCTTAGGTATATCCTCTGAGATACAACGCGAGTTGATGAATTTAGCTATGATAGTAGATACTTGCATATTACTTAGTGTCTTCTTTTTAATTTCAGAGTCACAATATTCCATTATTCCAAAATTATAGAATAAGCTTCAGAACAAAAAAAAAACAAAAACAGGTAATAATAATACGTGAATTTCTACAAAGCGCGATGGTGTTGACTCTGCGAAGCGTCGTTCTAATATAAAGCAATCGTCGTTCATTTGTTCAGAAAACCCAATCGCGTTAAAGCAACGATCGCGTATTCGCACAATAATCCCGTAGTCGCACAATGATCGCGTATTCGCGTAATATTCTTAGCCTTACAACGCCTTACGCCTTAGTCTGTGGTGGTACCGAAGCGTATAACTTGTCTGGTTAAGCTATACCAAGCAACACAGTAAAGTTGCGTCAACAGTATTGAGCAATTTTTATTTACCATAGAAACATAGATTTTGGCATGCGACATTTATTTACACAATTTACACAAATATTACTGTTTTCGAACATTGACTGCATAAGTAGCATTACACCTATTTTCACAGAGTTTATTATATGCCATAATAATTAAAAGCCTTCAAATCTAAGAAGTACCGTTTGACGTTTCACATTTTTCAAGCCGAAATATGTTTGTGTAGGTGTAACTCACACAATTTCAATTATTTTTTCCGTAAATTATTAAGCTATTTTTACTTTATCAAAAGATATACAATTTTTAATCAACAAATTTAAAAGTAATCTTTTAAACAATACAAAATAACCAATATATTTATACAATATTTTTTTTTTAGACTTCGTTTCAAAGTCATGTGTCCTTTACCGTAGTGTTGCGACTCTTCAAATCTACTTGTATACGAATAATCTTTAAAAATCTCTGAACAATCGAACTTAGTAATAACGATCCGTTTTCATTTCAAGCGTCATTTAATATCTAATGTAACTTAATTTTCAGCTGATATCCAACTGTCAACGAACACGCAAATGAAAATTAACCATTATGTAAGTTATTGTTGAGAGCAGTGGTGGCAGAGTAGTAAAAGTTATAGGTCACGTAATAATAAGTTTGTGTAATTTATTTCATCACCACTGCTCTCACAACGATGAAGGAAAACATGGTCAGGAAACCGGCATGTCCTAGAACCAAAAATTCGAACAGATGTGACATTCACCAATCCGCAATAGGGCCCGCGTGGTGGATTACGGATATTCCCCCTCCTAGAGAGAGGAGGACATTAAAAAAAAGGCTGATTACGCTTATGCTCAAGTTATTGTTACTTTAAATAAATCTTTGTCGGTAAAGTCGCTCGTGTAGCCTCTGTTCAAACTAAGAAACTCAATATCAATAATTTACAATGTCGGTTGGGTTACAATGGAACTGAAAAACCCGAAAAATTATCTCTCTTGTAAAATTCTGACAATTATACACACATTGCTATATCCTAACATTTACTAGTAAAATCTAAGATATACCAATAACAGGCTATTACGGTAAAATATAAATCTTTAAAACTATTATTGATTAGTAAATACAAAGAAATTAAATCAATATCTCTTAAGAATCGGTAATTTTAGTAATTGCTTTCTTTGACCCCATCCCTTTTCTCTTTTCTTCAATCTGTCAGAACTGGCAAACGATACTTCTTAGATTTGACATGCTTTAAGTTTGTAACATTAATTTGTTGCAATTATAATTAAAACTACAAACTATGTCCGCTAAAAAAGAGTAAAATGCCAATAAATACAGAAATGTTAATTATTACCTGTGGAAATCTTTCCATAATAGCAAGGATACCTTGACAAAGAAAACGATATAAAATCTACTAGGGATTCTATTACTATCATTCCTAATTTGAATGTTACCGAAAATGTAGCAGTCTAAAAGTTATATAAGGATCAAATACAATGAACCTCATACATTGCACGGTATTGGATGTAATCTGCGCATATTCAAAATTTGATCTAGGAATTTCACACATACGCCAAGATCTATGAACATATCTGCGCGAATTAAGAGACACGTCCCCGTCTCTTTCTTACACATGTAGTTTGAAATATATGTGAGAGTAACAGTAATAAGGCCGAGCCACAACTAGTGCCGATGTTAATAGATCTCTGCTTTAGTGTTCTTGGCCTTTAATATGCTGTATTATTTAGTGTTGGTACCAAATTTTATGCTTAATGGACCCACAAAACAAGTTATTTTCGATTCTGAGTGTGCAGGATACATACCAAAACCAGAAGCCTCAATATTAATAAGATATTTAAACATATTGAGATCTAATACCAACAATTTAACATTTTTGCTAAGCAACGTTTGAATTGATGTTCATTATCCATCATCTATATATTAGGAACTAACTAAAAATTAAGTAAAAAAAAAAAGGAAAATAATTTCATTTTTAACGTTCATATTTTCGGAATAGTAATTAACAATTAAATAGTTCTTAATCACAGTCTACATAAAATTATAATTATAATGGTTACAAGATTTCGTTAGTATTTGTATGTTTTTTTTCTTCTTCTATGACTCTATCCTAGTGTTGTACTTGTTACCTTTATCAAAGCTGCTTAGAAGATATAATAATGCCTTTACATAAGACAGGCACTTGGTGCACATTTTTTAGCATAGGTACTTAATGTTCGCGGTACAAAGGGCAATGGCCTTGTTGCGACCACGTCAAGTCATTTGAAACAAGTCACTTTTATCGCAATATTTACGAACTCACTATCGCGGTTTTGTGATCAATCGTAAAGTGGTACATAAAACGAATACAGCTTTATGGATCTTTGACATTCGTGAAATTATCTGTGGAAATTGTATTGAAAAAAACAAGATGGCGGCATTAGTACCGATTTCAGCTACACGCCAAAAGCTCCTACTGCTATGCACCATTTTGTATCAAGCTATACTTTGAAGTCGAACCGTGGTCATAGGAACTCAGCCTAATTTATCAATTTACAGTTGTTTTGAATTAAAAAGGTATGACTCTCATAACGAAAAAATAATCCAGATTAAAAAAGCTCTGTCTAAACATACAATGATGCTAAAATGGGAATGCCAGTGGTGTAGTCACTTCGTGAATGTAATAAAGAGGCTACAGGAAAATGAAAACCATACGAGCAACTATACAGCCTTATTTGATTTATGGGAACATAAATAAAAAAGGCGAAATTGTTTTTTCTTTTTTTTTATAATTGAAAAGACTTACTGATCACCCGTGTCAAACTTCCTTTGATTGAAAATTGATTGATTACTCATTATTATTATTATTCGCTACTTAAATGAACAAAAATGAATTAATGGTTTCTAAATAACTAAATATTATAATCTTTATTTTGTAATTAACTGTCAAATACATAAAAAACTATGGCGGCTGTCAAATGGCTGCATTTCGTTCCTTTTTTTTTTGACACTGGTGCAATTATTGGACCAAGCATTGCACTTTCTTCTTACTCCTTAACTTTTGGAGATGAATAGTATAGTACTGGCCATTACTATCTAAAATAAGGCAGGAAGACCAAAGAAAACAGGAAACAGGAACAAAATTTATGATATAAAAGCACCCGTTTTTGCACTCGCGTTAAAAAACGGGTGCAGACTAGATAAAATTAATTGAAGACTATGAAATAAATTAAGATATGCATAAAAATGGGGAACTACACCACTATAAACGAAGAACCTGTAATCGCATTTAAACGCACTTGTATTCCTAATTTAAAAATAAAGAATAAAAGATACATAAACGACTGAATATAGCGATACCTTGTATTAAAAAAAAAAAGAACTTTTCTTGGCCTATATTCACTGGGTCTTCGCGTGATTCATATAGAATGTAAGTTCAGTGCCTATCACGATCTCTTTTTTGCGTATATGCTGCTTTCAAGCGAACTGCGTCACGCATTATTAGAGTAATATAAAGTAAACCTTATCGTTATTGGAATAAAGTTAATTTTATATTAGCTAAATATCTCGAATATTTGTACAAATACACAAAGTTTAGCCAGCAAACATAAAGTGAAACGCATATAGCGCCACCGGCATCGATCATAAGCATTACGTTATAGCGGCTTACGTAAATTCAATAGTTTTCCGTACATCATCAAGCGTCAATAAATACATAAAATGCAGTTCGCTTGATCGCAGTCAGGGTGTTACCACACCAATCGATCGACTACCAATTGATGTCATAGACCTATAGTATATAGAATGGATCATTCACCATCGATTGAAAGTTCGTCCTACAACTAATAAAAGCTAAAGCTACCACACCAATCGACCACCATCGATCGACGCTGGATTAATTGATATGGCTACACCCTCACACTTCTTCCTAAGCGAATGATCATTTTATCTAAATATAAAGCAGTGTTTTAGTAAATTATCTTGCTGGGAGGCGCGGCCGTGTTGGCGCTCATGGCTTGTTCTAACGTGTCCAGACGACGGTAGGCGTGACCGCGGCTATTGCGACGGCGACCGCTTTGACGACCTTCTAGTATTAGGCCAAAGAACTGAAAAAGAAAGAAGGAATTTATTATTATACTTTTTTTCTGCTTGATAATGCCCTTTCATGTCATACAACCCTCACCTAAAGCAAGTCATTCTGTCCCTAGGGATCTAATGTAGTATAAGCGTTTCCTAGGAAATAATGTGATTTGAATTTGGAACATCAAAAACATTTGAAAATCAAATAAAATGTATGTGCATCAAACGGGTTTATTTATAAATCAAACTGGCCACTAACCAAAAAAAAAATAAAACGTGGTTACTGTTGTCTATAAAAAAAAATTAAAGAGAGAAAAATATAACTATGTTCAATTTATTAGTGAATTTTGTTTGTTTCAAATCTCATGTCGAGTGATAAATAACATTAACTTGTAAATAATACTTATATTTCTCAACATATAATTTGATACATTGTCTTTTAAGTCTTTTAACTATCTCACAGAAGATATAAAAAGTAGAGTATCCAACACGGGGATAAAGCTGTCTTTATCTCAGGTGGCTAGGATTCGTCACTTCACACAGGTTTCTATATATATATTTAAATAATGCATATTTTTTTAAAAAAAACCTAGCATCTTTTGTTTCTTTTGGAATCCAACATGCCGCCCGCGACTTTAAGACGCTGCTTTATCCCCTAGTAACATAATCTTCTATTAGGACACTCTTAATCTGATTAGATTATACCTTATAAGTTTATGTGAAATAAGATACTATAAATTTAGTTGATGTCTTTAAGAGATACAGGATTCGCTCTGAAATAAATTAACCTATTAGGTAGATATATTTTTTTTTTATCTTGAAATCTTATAGGAAGTGCTTAGTGCTTATGCACGCCGCTGGCAAAAGCTAGCTTAGAAGCTTCCGCCAGCGGCATCGCTTACGTGAAAGCAGAAAATTATCCCAAGGGAACATACACCCGGGACAAAAAATATCCGATGTCCTATTCTAGGACATGGTCTACCTCTGTCTCAAATTTCATTCAAATCCGGTCAGCTGTTTGAGCGTGAAGGAGTAACAAACAATCACACAACATACAAACTTTCGCCTTTCTACCAATTTTCGATATTGATAGAGATAATTCCTACTCACCACTTTGCTAACTTTGCTCTTGTTATGGTAGAGGACGTACAGCAACACCATCAGTATAACCGAAGTCATGAAGAACGGGAAGAAGTGGTCGTTGTCTTCATCTGAGAAGTCATCTGGCATTGAGTTGGGGAAGAATTCTGAAAATATTATAAACAATTTTTATGTTAGAAAACTTACAAAAATGGAATTGTTCGCGATATCAAAACGCCAATAAACATAATATGGATCCTAAGTACTTTAGTGGTACTATTATATCATTTTAACACTGACTTTTATTATGCTACATTTTAATTACTATTTGTTAAGAACCTGGTTTATGGCCGTAAAAAAAATGGTGGAACACACGTTTATACACAAGAGTTTTTTTTTTTTTGTTTGTTTGTTGGGTAAAATATCAAATGACTTCTCCTGCTCTGGGGGGATTTGCCTTTTCCGATCCAAGGCTGCAGCACTAGGACAAGGCTTCCAATCCCGCAATATACTAAAGAGTTAGCATAATAAAAACTAAGATCAAATGGAAATTTAAAACTCAATAAAAATTTACACGTTTAAACAATTAAATTTTAAAGTTCTTTCTCAGTCCGTTACTCGTCAAAGTAAAATTATGTCACAAATATTACGATGCAATACTGTTATAATATTTTTAGCATTATTTCATATTCATGAACATAAAATATTCAAATATACTGTGCAAGAACTCTGTTAGACTAGGTTAGACTGACGCAAAACAAATCTATTTGAGTATGTTGTTCACACCTGAATAAACAGCCAGTCTTTTATAGTGAGCATGACCGAGTGAACAAATAAACTACACACGAGATAATAAGTTCATCAAAATAATATTGATAGAATTTGTTTGATCTTAGAAAAACATTAGAAAGTTCTTCGTAGTTTTATCAAAAATCAATCTGCCTCGACTTTCTTCCAACAATAAAAAATTTCTAGGCTTTCAGTTAAATTGGATGCAGCTGAATACCAGAATTTAACATTGAGCGACTGCCTATCTGACCTCCACAACCCAGTAACTAGGTAACATTATGCCCATAAGAAAGACTGGTATCTGATTCTCTGAATTCTGACTTCTTCACGGTTGTCCACGAAACGATCTCGGCAACCGATGTTTAAACTGAATGCCCCAAGGTAGTTCCCAAAATTTCAAAGTGCAATTTGCAGTAGAAAAAAGATAAAATGTGCCATTTTAGTAAAAACTTGACGTTTAAGTTCTTCAATTTAGAGAGTTATGTTGACGGTTTTAATAAGTATAATTGTGTTCCAAATAAGAATAGGATCGATTACCATGTTATGACTTCACGTCATACTGACAAATCGCAAGAAATTGGGTAACTGGAACTGGATTCTGATTAAACTATTTTCGTTCACAGTTCGTAAATAAATAAATTAAATAAATTAAATAAATTAAATAAAGTAAATAAAGTAAATAAATTTAATAAATTAAGTAAACTAAAAATAAATTAAATTTTAAAAATTTCTTGTTTTGCTCACCATAATAATTCTTCGATTTGACAGTATGACGTGACGTCCGTAACTGGCAATCGAACCTATTCTTATTTGGAACGCATTGTAAACACATACATGTCATAATAACCACCAATATATTTTTTATTATCATACTGCCTATCCCATCCCATACTGAGCCGACTTGCACTTGCAAAAAACTTTTTAAAATTCGAATTTCGTGGGCTACCTAAAGCATTCACCTGCTCGAAAATCTATCAAAGCAGGTATCTATATTTCATTCTTTCTTTAGCACCACCCTCAATCAACTTATAGTTAGGTGCTTAAGTGTTGTAAAAATTAATATATAAAATATTAATTACTTTTAACTCATTTTGTTGTTCTACAAGTTACGAATACACGTTTTTCTTTCTTTCCAAAAACCACCTTGAGAAATTGTTTGAAGTGCGAATGTATGATATTAGACAATTAATAAGTCGCTATTGTTTTGTAATTAGTGGTAAGAAATACAACATTGTTTAACAAACAAACATCATAAGACAGGTCACATTTGCACCAGTTTGCACAATTGGTGTTTGTTCAAATTACATAAAACGCAATACAACAGAAAAGTCCAACTAAGGTCTTTTTTACATAGGATAGGTAGGATGACAGCAGTGGTAGGATGACTTGTTCTGCGATTTCGGCGGTCTCTCCAATCCAGTGCCTTTAGCTCTCGCTGGAACGCCCACACCGATCTGCTCCGACTTTCGGTAGGTACCTCGTCCAATGGGATGGTGAGGTAGACCGGGACGTAACACATCGGATCAACGCAGGATGGATAAAATGGCGACAGGTCACGGGAACAACTTGTGACCTACGGATGCCCCTCAAGTTAAACCTACAAGTCCGTGATAAGGTCTGTCATAATATATGGATCAGAATGTTGGGCTGTGAAAAAGACGGATGAAAAAAGATTGCACGTAGCGGAGATGAGAATGTTAAGATGGATGTATGGTGTGACGAGAAAGGATAAAGTAAGAAATGAGTATATTAGGGGAAGTTTGAAAGTGGCGCCAGTGACTGAAAAGTTGAAAGGAAATCGTTTGTCTTGGTATGGTCATGTGAAGAGGACGGGTGAAACGCATGTTAATATAAGAGTTATGCCTATACATGTGGATGGATGGAGAGGGAGACCAAAGAAAAGATGGATGGATTGTGTGAAGAGTGATATGAAAGAAAAGGAAGTTAGTGATAGCATGACGAGTGACAGGGCAGAATGGAAGAAAAAAACGTTTTGCGCCGACCCCAAATAACATGGGACAAAGGCAGGAAGATGATGATGATGAGGTAGGATAACAGCAGGAAGAAAATGTGCATCTTTAAGATGAAAGAAAAGGATAGGATAGGTAGCTATATTGTATGAATTTGACAGCTGCCACCCGCATCATTCTATAGCAATTGTAGTGCAAATAGTCAAAATATATTTCTAGTTATTAATATTATCAGCTTTCCGTTTTGTTATTTAAATTGACATAGGTGTTTGTTGAAGTTTATATGCTCTTCACAGAATAGTTACCTCAGTGACCTGTTTACCTAAATAAATGATTTGACTCTTCAAAGCCTTCCAAGAAATAATACCTACTATACCAATAGGTAGTAGGCAAGTGGATCTTATTAGTCTAAGTTGATTACCAATTTGAAGTATGTTTTACAGGTGTTGCATAATAAGTACCATTACTTATTGGAAGTCTTAAATGTGCACTACCAAAATAAGAGTATCACATTATCATTGCATATGACATGCAAATATGTACATTGCTTTACATAAAGTTGCCTTGAACTCGAGGAAACAATCAAACAAGACCGAAAGATTCATTCAGATAATAAGAACTGTAGGTTATTTGAATTAATCTTTCTGGTTAAGTGGGACCTAGATAATATGAGATGCTAATAATTACAACGAGTTTCCGATAATTTTGCATTTATAAATATCTCTGTTACTAAGAATAATAAAGAGCGATTAGAGGTCGACCATTTTTTGCATTTCTTATTTGGTCACGTGATCAAACATCTCATTTTATAACTAAGCAACGGGAAAATGAGATAGGCGTCAATCAAAACCATCAATCATGAATGATGTTTGAATTACAGAATTTTATCGTTATAATATAAATATTTCGTCAGGCAAACGTCAGTCATCGCATTACACGGTAGGTTTTTCGTCAGTCAAAATATTTGACTGTGGCAAAACTGACAGCAAAACCTATCGTGTAATGGACGCCATAGCCTTTAACCTTTTGAGTACCGTAATTAGAGACACAATAGAAAGACAATGAGCGAGCGAACGTTCAAAACGTTCGAGCGAACGTTCACTTGGGGTTTAATGAATAAACTAATTCATCTTTTTTAAAACGCCAACTAAATATTCTTAGTCCAATAGCGATAACGCCGTGTACTCGTGGGGGCAATCGGCGGCGGCGATCTCTCGCGCCGGGCCTTGGTACAGGCCATGGTCCGGGGCGAGGTGTGGCAGGCAGTCGCCTCCTTCTGCGAAGCAGTAATGCTAGCAAAGGAGGCGGCCGATAGCGTGAGGCAACGGCAACGGTCCTCACGCCCAAACAGCCGCCGGGATTCCGATCCCGATTTCCGGCCACCGTAGGCGCGGGCTTGAGGACGGCGAGCAATGGGTAGCCCGCCGTCCGACCGTCCGGTAACCATCCGGACCGAGCTCAAGTCGTCGACGGCGCGTATTGTTCCACGCGCGCCTCAGGGAGATGTCAGCAAATCGTAGGGGCCCAGCAGGGTCGAAGCCTACTGGGGCCATGGGTAGTGTGAAAACGATACCCAGGCCCTGGGACGAAGGTAACGAAGGAACAGGAGTGGGTTTTTAGTCAGTAAAAGTCTGACACTATCTCTCGCTCCGCCCAAGAGCGCGATTTGTCATTAGATGATTTTACCAACTAAAAAAAAAAACTCTAACGTAAAATGTGGCTGACTTAATTTACAAGGCAATGCATGTACTCTTAGATTTTTAGAGGCAAATAATGCCATTAAAAAATGAAGTCTGTTTAATTAGCACCCTATAATAAACAATTTTTAGTGAGACAAATATTATTAGGGTTATAGATAACCAAATAGGTCGCTCGGAAGCGAGTTCTGGTGGTAGTAGCATTTCAAATATTTCTCCAGACACTCCGGACAGGTTGCAATTGCAATACGTTTGTTTGCAAATATTCTGATTTGGTTGCGGGACCTCTGTGCGTGTCAAATTAAATCCGGCTATTTAGAAAACTTTAAATGAAAAGCCTATTTAGGTGGTAAATAATCCCAGGTCCCTTGAGCTCAGATACACAGGTTTCACACAAGGTATTAATCATTCTTATAATTGGTCAGTTTTTATAATAATTATAATAATGTATTACTACCAAATTCACTTTAATTATTTTCACGAAAATGACGAAAATATTAATTTACAAAACAAATAGACAGGTCAAGGTATTAGAACAGAACCCATACAATTACACAACCTTAGTTAAGAAGTCAAAAAAAATATAAAACCTTTACCACTACTGCTAAGTGGTAAAGGTTTTATATTTTTTTCGTCTGGTCTTTTACATAGTGATATCATCCAGCTATCAAAGTAACGTGAATAATTGCCACTTTCTTCATGTGCCAACTACCTTTTTTCTGCAGTTATGCAAACTGCAGAAAAAAGGTAGTTTAGACTCTTGCTGAGATGCTTGCTTTATTACGACTGGCCTGGTTGGTCTAGTAGTTAGTGGCCCTGACTGCTATGCCGGAGGTCGTGGGTTCGATTCCCACCCAGGACAAATGTTTGTGTGATGAGCACGATCATTTGTTCTGTGTCTGGGTGTAATTTATCTATAATATGTATATATTTAGAAATATATAAGTATGTTTATCAGTTGTCTAGTACTCATAACACAAGCTCTGCTTAACTTGAGACTAGACGGCGTTGTGTGAGACGTGATAGTTGTGGAATATTATTATTATTATCATTTATTTAGGCCATGGACTGCCCATCACCTAACTCTCAGGAACCAAGTAATTTTTTTCGGGATAAAAAGGAACTTCTGCTGGGACTCAATGATGATAACATAGATTAAACTATTTTCGTGATCAGATCATTATGGATCAGGCAGATAAAGCTGCGGTTTTGAACATATTTCATTCAACCCATCAGAACATCTCACCCTGGCCGCGAACTGCAGTGGCTAATCTGAAAATCTATCTCTAAAAGACAGGTTGGCCACTGCATAAACCAGCTGGCCAAATGGGACTTCATCGACTTATCTCTAACACAGTGCCAGTGTGGAGCCGATGCAAAGGACATGCATCACCTGCTATGCTGCCCATCCTGCACAAACACCCGCACGGGATATTTACGAGGCCAATAATAACAATTGTAGAAGTTGCCAAAAACTGGTTAGACAAAAATTGAGTCCATCAACACGAAAAGAAGAATTTGCGCTTTGCGTTCTAGGGCTGCGATAACTCTTTAGAATAATCCCACAGTCCGTGTCCGCTGTACCTATAGGATCCCAACTTTGCCACGCAGCAGCAGCATTATGATTCATACATACGCAAGTCTTATATATTAAACCTGTTCTTACAAAAACATTTACATTTGACCTCGCCAATTAGTAAATCAAGAAGAGCCTTGTAAGGTTGCATGTTTTTGTTGACTCTATGGATACTATTCAGTTTTAATTTACAAGTACCCAAAAATAGATACATACCTTCACCTTTGCCACATCATAATTGTTCATATTATATACTTCTAACTAATCCATTGGTTGAATTTTTGAGCCTTGCTCTTGACTTGAGGTCACAGTAGTATTATATGTTGAAGATATTGCATTTTGCACTTAAAAATCTAAGACATAACATACATACTTAAATATTTAGATGGTAGAATTAACTGTATAGAGTTCCCACTACCTTTTGTTTGTATAGACAATGGTATTTTTTGTGTGTGACATTACCTTTTTGTGAAACCTCAGCTTCGTGAGCAGCTGGAACAACCAGTTTATTCCTATTGAAAGTCTGCTGGTTCACAGGTTCCTGATCTGGTTTGACCTCCATTGCAGGGTCTTCATTTTCATCATCACCATCACCATCTGAGTCTGTAATAATAAATAAAAATGCTGTGAACGGCAAAAATAGCTACCGAATGTCGTGACGAAACATGGGACCTCCATTACATGGCGCACGAAACGACCTCGCGCCAGACCAAAACATATAACGCGCAATGGCCTCTAATCATATCAAATACAGAATTGTGTAGAAAAAAGGGATTTCCTACTGGTGAGCAAAGGGACAGGGGTCTCTCTCCCTTTGCTCCTGGTGAGCAAGAAAATAGTAGGCTAGATAAATAGATGAACAGATTATAATGACTAAATTAATAAATTACCAACAAATATGATAAACCGCCAAACCTTTTTAAATCCTGTTTTATTAAAATAATTTGATAAAATCTTCTTGGGCATAGTACTTAAAACTAAAAATTACTATTAGCAATATTCATCAACTTGATAAAAACTAAGTTGTAATGATAAATTAATAACCAGGTTCAGGTAAATCTATTTTATTGTTATCTAATCTTTATGAGTACTTAATTAAGCATTTGATGACTAATCAAAGATAAAAATAATGTTATGTAATTAGTAGCAAAAGGAACTTTACCAGCATATGGATCATACATTAACACCTCCCTAGGCTTTTCTCAAATTGCTTGGGGGCGGCGTCCAGTCTATCTGGATGTGGCTACCCATATTTTACCAGACCAGACAAGACCTCTACTACCCAGTTACTGGGCAACACAATACTCCTTGGCTAGACTGATGGTCAGACTTTCTAGTATTTGACTACCTGCGACAACTGTAACGACAACTAAGATCTACTAAAGACAACTGGGACCAACTACATGCTTTTCTGAAGCACAGAATGTCAGTCAAAACAGTCAAATGTAGAAAATTACATGTGAATTGAAAAATTCACACAGGTAAGTACTTTCCCAGTTTCATATTAAAAACCTCATGCTCGAGAGGCAGGTGCCTTAACCACTGGGCCATCACAACACATATGGGTAACAGAATTATTGAAAAATTTAACTCTGGACTCTAAATCTGGCTCTCTCTAAACTCTGGACTTGCTAGTCTAGCTGGGCATGAACACAATTCAACACAAACAAATTATTGTATATTCTTGACATGTTGCTGCAAGTGCAGAAAGCCTTTTTATTTTACACATGGAAATAAAAAAAAAACACATTTACACACATTATGATTTTAAAACCTCAGATACATTAGGGACAAAGTGCCCCTAACATCACGCGCAACACTCAATCTATTTGATGCTGCAACATTGACCAGTATCTTGAAATTTGTCCCCTAATGTTTTATAAAGCATTCACATGATGCGGGATATGTTGTTGAGCAAATAGAGTTGTGTTGGGGGATAATTGAAAGGAATGTGAGATTACTATGGTAAAATGTAATATAACCAGCATTATGTAATAGTTTCAGTGCAAAGGATCCAGCACAAGGGTTATCCAACTATTAATAAATCTTATTATGCTAAGCACACTTAAGAGTTGGATTCACATGAACACAAGTCAACAATAGATCAATATAAAAACAACTCGGAATGTGTGTTGTGGGTGCTCAAACAATTAATTAATGTGTTCTTACCACCAAAAGTGGTAAACAAGAAGAATTTAAAATAATTGCTTTGAGTTTGAAATTTAACCTTTTGAGTACCACCACTAGAGAGAGACAAAATAGAAAGACAATGAGCGAGCATTCGCTTGGGGTTTAATTAATTAAACAATGAGTCAATAAAAAATTTGAGCAATATTTGGTATTGTTTAAAACTGTGTGTTATTTAAAAACCCGGAATGTTAATATAATTAGGAAATATTTAATATTTTCCACATTATACCAAAATTTTCCTAAAATTTTATGTCTATGAACATTTATGTCTAAAACAAGTAAAAAAAAACAGTATACATATATATATTACCTCCATAATCTTCAGCATCATTAATTGGTTTTGGTTTGGGGTTGTCTAGCACAGCAGGCGGTTTTTGCTCTACACCAGATTGTACTGACAAGTCCGGGAGCACCGCCTCATTTGCAACTGCTGGTTTCTCGGCCTGGACCACGCTTGTCTTGTTAACCTGAGGAACCTCCGGGGCAGGCACTACAGGATCCTCGACTCTGACATTGACATCTGTGTCATCAGCATTATCAGCATTGTCAGCATCATCAACACTCAGAGTTTGTTTAGAAGTTGCCTGCGCTGCTGTCTCAGACTTGGCCACTGCATCATCAACAGTATCTTCAACCTTTTGGGGAGTTGTTTTGGCTACAGCCGGTTCTGTTTGCTTAATTTGACCATTATTTGTTTTTGTATCTTCAGGTTTAACTGGGTTACTGTTGGCAGATACAGGGATTTCTGCCTTAGCACTAAAGTCAGGTTCTGGTACCACCTGTGCAGCAGCTGCATTGTTGTTACCATTATTTGCTGTTGTCGTTGCCAGTTGACTCTTCAATATTTCTAAGCCCGCCTTGTAGTATTTGCAATAATAATTAGCCTCTGTCATAGTGTCTTCGACGCCACATACTTCCCCACAGGTGGCTGGCAGTTTGAAGAACTTTTCCGCTGACTCTTTGTAATTTGCGAATATAGAAATATTGGTGAAAACCCAATCCTTAGCCTGTGAGCAAACAGCGTTGACATCCTGTTTCTCTTCTACGCTTGCGAACAAATCTTCGCTTACTGTTAATTTTGACGCTGAGCACAACTGCAGATTTATATCATAAAATATCAAACACTGAAACTGCTTTTTACTATAAGGCGGTACAAATACAGCGCAATCTTTTATTTGCTTTAAAAGACGGCTGGACAAAACACTACTACTTTTGCATTGATCTGCTAGAGCCATGAGTGATTTTGACAATAATTGATTTGGAGGACTTGGTTGGATAGGATTCCCCAAACTTTGATAACACGTATTTATCAACATAAAGGCAAGAAAATAGCGAAACATTTTGAAATGGGAATACTACGACCTCCCACAAATTATTAGAAACTATTAGAATATCACACAACACGCAGTCGTCAGAATAGAATAGAACAATCAACAATGTCAACGTCAACGTCACGTCAAGTTAACAACCAGTAATGTGAAACTTTTAGAAAGTAAACTATCGATAAGAATTAAGCGATTATACAATATTTTTTTTATCCAATTGCTAAAAAAAAATTGTATAATAAATTATGACTAAACAAGTAAATTACAAAACTAGATCATTAATTTTATTTTGATATAATACCAGTGTTAATCGCTTTTCCATTACCAATTTCCTAGTGGTATGGCAGCTCGGAGATTTGAAGTTGGTACGTACGTACCTCGATCTGGAGGACTATCAAATTTATTCCTTTACAAAATCATAATAAGTAACAAGTACAATAATTTTACTTCAAAGAATAAGACGTTATTATTTAAAAAAAAAAAATAGTTGATTTTGTTTTTTTTTTGTCAAAACCACTTTTCAGTACATAATTATTTTTTCCGTGAAGCGGCGTCCTTCTTGCTGGCCTGCTACCATGGGATCTGGAGGCAACAGTACTTGCACGATCTGCGCGTGGAGATGCAACGCCACCGGGGCAAAATCCACTGCCGCGCTAAGTCGTGGCATAGCGGACAGAGTTCCAGCGTGATCTAATGGTGGAATGGCGACAGCGACTGTCGCAACCCAGTGCTGGGACAACTGGTCAAAGTTTATTTATTTTACATAGGCCTACATGGGCACTTGTAAAACGTCAGAAGCTAATGCACGGTTCCAAATTGGTTGTTTCCTATGGAGAAGAACCAGCAAGAAACTCCCTGGTTACTCTTTTAAAATCATTGTGGTTCTTACAATACTTCCATATTACAGTATAAGTAGGTATATTATGTAAGGACAGTGTAGACCGGTCAATATTGTTACTTAGAAAGTACAATAAAAATAATCATAATAAAAATTTAGTCGTAATAGAAAGTAACCTATTCGCGGAGTCTACAATGTTCTCACATTCACATTATACATATAAAGGCTATATAAAAAAAGCAAGAATATTAAATAATTACAATTATCAATAAATGACATGTTAACAAAATAAATTACTAAAGAATTTAAGGTGGAAGGTTTGTTGTAATATAAAAAATGTTGCAAGAGCAATGTTTAGAAGAAAAAAAAATAGTATATATGACAACAAATGTGGAGCTGTTAATAGATACATTTACACAATATTATGAGTTACCAGGAGGCCACATGTGCAGAAGCAGTCATCGCCAAACAAGCGTGCCTACGACATAGTCTTTAACCTTGTAATACGCTTTTTTAGTTAGGACGCTTATGGGTTTTGAACTTTCCCTCGCTAAGTGCAGCACCTTTGGCAGGTTGTTATAAAAGCGTATGTTGTTTACTAAAAATGTCTTGCCAGTCTTAGCCAACCTCCACATGAGCAATACAATTTCGTGTTTACTACGCGTATTTATGTTATGAAAATCGCTTCTAATTTTGAAGAGTCCTAGGGTTTTACGAACATATAAAATACTTTCTAAGATATAAAGAGAAGGCAGAGTCGGTATATCGATTTCTTCTAATTTATTACCCATTTTATAAATAGCCCAAATTGCTCTCTTTTGCAATATGAACATTGAGTCTACATCAGCTGCAGATCCCCACAGTAAAATGCTATAAGACATAATATTATGGCGATAAGTACCCTATTTGAGGAGTGGCTGGAAGGACCACATGGCGTCCTTACCTTCCGCAGGTCCTCACCGGACATGGTAAGTTCGGGAGGTTCATGCACCGGATTCGTGTGGAAGAAACGCCTGGGTACCACCATTGTGTGGACCGCCCGGAGGACACGGTGGGGCATACGGTAGAGGTTTGCCCCGCTTGGGCAGTGCATCGTCGTGTCCTCGTGGGAGTGATCGGCGGCAGTGATCTCTCGTGCCGGGCCTTGGTACAGGCCATGGTTCGGAGCGAGGAGGAGTGGCAGCCAGTCGCCTCCTGCTGCGACGCAGTAATGCTAGCAAAAGAGGCAGCCGCACGCGCGAGAAAACGGCCCACACGCCCCAGCCGCCGGGATCCCGATCCTGATTTCCAGCCACCATAGGCGCTGGCTTGCGGACCGTGAGCAATGGGTAGCTCGCCGTCCGACCGTCCGGTAACCGTCCAGACCGAGCCCAAGTTGTCGAAGGCGCGTAGTGTTCCACGCGCGCCTTCAGGAGATGTTAGCAAAACCGTAGGGGTCCAGCTGGGTCGAAGCCTACTGGGGCTATGGGTGATGTGAAGAAAGAGAACCCCGGGGCCCTGGAACGAAGGCAAAAAAGGAACAGGAGTGGGTTTTTAGTCAGTAAAAGTCTGACACTATATCATGCTCCACCCAAGAGCGGGGGATGTCATTGGATGATTTTCACACCGAAAAAAGGACATAATTGTTTTTTAAACAAAAGTAAAAAAATAAATGAGTTCCTCTGGTAATCGCCCTGACTTACGAATTGTTGGTCGCGCCTTCAAACCCAGCCAGGTGTATTATTTTATGTAATTTATTACATCACCACTGCTCTTAAAACGGTGAAGGAAAACATCGTGAGGAAACCGACATGTCCTAGAACCAAAAATTCGAAGACATGTGACATTCACCAAGCCACAGTGGGCCCGCGTTGTGTATACAGCCCCTTCCCTCTCCTAGAGATTAGGCCTGAGTCCCAGCAACGGGAACATTAAAAAGGCTGATTGTTCTTTTTTATGGATTCTCTATCCAGCCTGGATGGTTATCACCGTTTGATTGCTGGAACCTAGGTTTTTTTTTACCAAAAGTCTGTGAGTTGGTCCGAAATCGAAAGTCGTGATAGTCTATGTGCTGTTCTGCTTGGACTTGCCTGTAACGACCATAATAAATTTAAAGCTTCCATTTAAGGTTAACAAAATTTTAAACTAAGCGACTTCAGCACTCCCTCGAAATAAAAAAGGGTATTATAGGAAACAAGCTGTCTTAATAATTAAATCTAAAACTCCAATACATGTACAGTTTCTACTTTGCTACTAACATTAAATCTCTAGCTAAAAAACGGTCTTAATTCGATATCGACATTATGCATAAATTGCAACATGGATAATACAACACTATTGAGTCAAGTCTATGGTCACGTTGCGTCATAAACAGCAACGTTTTATTTGAGTAAAAACGGAACACAAGGGTTTCTAGCCTGTCAAAGAGTTAAAGCAGTCTAGTTAGTCTATGGTCACCATTTTTAGATGTAGAGATGGGTCGTACTAGGCAAATCTTGGACTAGGTGCACCTAGTCCAAGTCCGTACAAATACTCGATCCAAATACCTGTTCCACCTAGTCCACCTAGTCCATGAAATACGCATACTTAGATTAGATGCTTAGTCTTTGCGTAACAACGATACGTGTAGTACGTACGTACGCGGTACGCAGTAATGAATTGTAATCTTCCCTTCATAATTTGCACAGGCTTAAGACTGTCAACGTATAGATTTATCTAATTGTTATAATTGCTTTTTGTTTTGTATTTTTTAAAATCACGTAACTATAATTATACAATCATTGCTTTTGTTTTTTTTTTTTAAATCACATAACTATTTACAATCATTGTTTTTTTTTTTAAATCACGTAACCGTTTACAATCATTGTTTTTTTAAGATACACGTAGAAAATCAGTCTTTGGAATTGACACTACTTCCTTGGGGACCCATTTTTCAAAACAATAAACACATTAATTAATGTCTTATTAAAAATAGATCTAAGTTCTTTAACAATATATTAAAACTTCGTTACGAAAACCGATCACTAAATAAGTCCCATAGAAGTTAGCGACGTCGAGCAGGTATCATACGTCAATCGAGATCACATTCGCACGAGTCCGTACTTGATACTCGACTGCATCATATAGTCTTCATTCGCATCGAGTATTGTCAAAGTATCTATTCTACCTATTCTATAAAGTCTGCCTAGTGCCTAGTCCCGACTAGTCTCGATCTCCAGTATTGACAGACAAGGATGGAAAGACTGCGGAATAGTGTAGTTAAAAAAGGACAGAATATATTCTTCCACAACACGGTGCGCGTCGCGTAACTTTTATGCCATTGATATATGGTTCAAAATCAAACGACTGGCACACGTATGATCTATGTAAATACGAGTGCGCATTGCGTTACTTTTATGCGTTTTGAATTAAGGTTCAAATTCAAGTGACTGACTCATGAATGATTTTGGCAAACATGGATGAGCTAGGACTATGCTGCTATCTCGCTTCACCGCGTCACGACGACGCGGTGAAGCGAGATAGCAGCATAGTCCAGTACATTCGGTACTTCGATTCGCGCGGGCCGCGGGTGCCGTGCACTGCGTAGGCACATTGAGACTAGGTGGATCAAGTATTTTAAAAGTTAGAATAGGTGCAGCCTAGTCTCGTTAAATACCTAATCCCTGGATCTGTTCTAGTATATACGCTTCATCTCTATTTAGATGCTCGCGTTTATGAAAACAGATTCAACTTTTAGCCGCCATAACACTTAAAAAAATTACAAATAGTTGTACCGTTTTAGTATTAGTTAGTTAAATTGTTTTTCTTCACAACTTCACAAGTGTATTGAAATACGTCGTATGTTACACGTGAGTATTGGTGATTACACATGTAATCTATTATTGAATTGAATTGATGATTCTGAAAGGCTTCTTCTCCTTCAACTACTGTTCTTTAAAAATGCATAAAACGTGTAGGAACTCCGCACAACCTGGAAATCATAATAAACTGCAGTTACTTACTCGTAGATCGGGAGAAAATATTTGTTTGCATTTTACTATTATTTATACATAAGTAAACAAATCAAAATTACCGAAACAAAAGTACTGTTCGAAATTGGGATCAAATTTCCTGCCTTAGGGTTGATGTTGCGTTTAATTCTTTCCATAAATAATATAAGAGCATGCCTATGTTTTATTGGTATTACCAGCCAGTCCAATGCGTACGCGGACTCCATTAACTTATCACTCTGAAAAGAATACATTAGAGCAGTTGTTATGCGGTGTTATCAACCTATAGGTATCGCCTAAGGTACTTACTAATACAAAATAGGTTTTTACCTATGAAATTGCCGATCTACCGAACTAGCTATTTCAAGTCCATTTTTTTCTTTTTTCGCTATCATTTATTTTTAAATTATGGAATTCTCTTTTGAAAATTAGTCATTTGTGTAATGGTTACCGTTCTGTTTTCATCGCATTTGTACGTTTTTCGTCATCATGGATACGAAAAAAAATTGAGTGATTATGGAGTATGAGTACCTACCTACCGTCGTGGCAGCAAAGCGGTAGAAGCGGCACGCAACATCAACGACGTATACGGAGCGAACACTACTAACGATCGCACCACCCGTTATTGGTTTGCCTGTTTCCGTTCTGGAAATTTCAACCTAAGAAATGAACCCCGTGATCGATCGAAAACTTTAGTCGACAATGACGAATTAAATTCTCAATCTACAGCTGAAATAGCAGCAGCTTTTGATGTTAGCATCAAAACAATATTGCTCCATTTGGGTCGAATTGTCAAGGTAAAAAAGCTTGACAAATGGGTGCCCCACGAATTGAATGATCACCAGCGCTAAGCACGCGTCCAGTCGAGCCTTGCACTGCTCAACAAGCACACTAATGAAGGCATATTGAATCGCATCGTTACTGGCGACAAAAAATGGATTCTGTTCGACAAGTTGGTTAGATCCTGGTTAGCACCTAAACGATGCCCCAAACGAAAACTGACCCCTAAAAAAATGTTGGTCACTGTTTGGTGTTTGGAACTGTGATCAGCTTCTTACCAGAAGGGATGAGCATTAATGCAGATGTGTGCTGTGAAGAACTGAACACAATGATGGAGAAGCTCGTACATCTCCAACCAGCATTGGTCAATGGCTGCGGTGATCCTGCATGACAACGCGCGACCTCATACTGCACAGCAGACGGTCTCCAAGTTACAAGAGCTGGGGTTGGAAGTTCTCCGTCATACACAGTACTCACCAGACGACCTTGCCCCTACAGAATTCTACTTTTTTCAGAAGAACCAGAATTTGATAACTTCTTGCTGGGGAAAAAAATCAATAACCGTGAGGCAGTTCAAAATGCCTTTAAAGAATTTGTTACTTCCCGTCCAGCAGACTTTTTAAAAAAGGGCATCTATAAGCTACCACTACGTTGACAAAAATGCATTGATGGCATAAGGAATTACTTTTGATTTATAAATAATTATAATAGTTTAAAAAACACGCTTTTAGCACGCACTAAAAATTACAAAATCCAATCCGCCATCTTGGATGTCCGCCATGTTGGATTTAAGTCATGTGAATATTTTTTTCGTAATCCTGACAGTAAACCCTTTCATTTGATACCCATATCATGGGGGTGCATTTCAAACAGCCAGTCCACCATCTTGGGGAGGCCGCCATTTTGAATTTGTAATGACGTTCTTTAACTAGTCATGTATTATCATCAGAACTCAGAGCGTGTGCCAAATTTCATCCTAATCGAAAACCGGGAAGTGGGTCAAATTAAGATTCCAAGATTTTCTTACATACATAGTTACAAATAGAAAATACAGAGAAAAAAGGGCGTAAACTTATTTAAGCTAAGACTACGGAGGATCACAGTACAATGCTCGATGACCTTAGTAGAAAGAGTGGATCTTAAAATGAACATGGAGAAAACCAAAGTCATGTTAAATAACCATGTAGCACCCACTCCGATCAAGATCTACACTCGTGGTTGTAGACGATTACATTTACCTGGGACAGACAATCCAGCTGGGTAGGTCTAACTTTGAGAAAGAGGTCAATCGTCGAATCCGACTCGGTTGGGTAGCGTTCGGAAAGCTGCGCGGTATCTTCTCGTCCAACATACCACAGCAGTGTCTCAAGACGAAAGTCTATGACCAGTACGTGTTGCCAGTGATGACATATGGCACTGAAACATGGTCGCTTGCAATGGGCCTCATCAGAAGGTTTACAGTCACCCAAAGGGCAATGGAAAGGTTTATGCTCCGAGTTTCCTAGCGTGATCGCATCAGGACTGAAGATATCTGCAGGAGAACCAAGGTCACCGACATAACCCGAAGAATCGCCAAACTAAAGTGGCAGTGGGCAGCGCACATTGCTCGTAGAACGGATGGTCGATGGGGCCGACAGGTTCTAGAAATGCGACCGCGCACCGGAAAATGCAGCGTTGGAAGGCCTCTCACAAGGTGGACCAAAGACCTGGTGAGAGTCGCGGTAATGCGGTGGATGTGAGACGCACAGGATCGGTCGTTGTGGCGACGCTTGGGGGAGACCTATGTCCAACAGTGGACGTCTTTCGGCTGAAATGATGATGATAAACTTATTTAATGAAAAACGGCAATTTCATAGGTAAAGACCAAATATTATAAAACTGAAGAATTTATTTGTTTGGTTGTGCGTGCTAATCTCAGGAACTATATGTAGAACTATGTGTATCTGTTTGTGTTGTATGTAAGTACCGGTTCGAATGAAATAAAAAAATATTTTAGTGTCGGATAGCCCATTTAACAAGGCCATAGGCTATACCTATAACATCATATTAAAATGGTAAAGCCTTTGATTAAGCGTAACTTTTTCAAACACCTTACTGAAAACCGGCTATACTGATACAGGTATGTAATTATTAATGTCATTATGGTCACCAGATTTAAAAAGTGGTATAACCTTACTATATTTTATTATATCTGGAAAGACTTCTTAGTCCATACACAAATTAAATATTAAAGCTAAGTGTGTTGCTATGGTCTCAATTATGAATTTGCACACTTTACCAGACATTCCCCATAGGTCTTCGGTTAATTTGACTTTGATTTGCCGGAAAGCTTTCATGACTATCAAAGGGTTTATATGTTTGAATTAAAATTCAACCAGACAGCCTGGCAAGTTTGCTTTCAACAAAGCAGTTGAAGCTTCAGGGAAGGAATTTAGAGCTTCCTGTCCTAAGAGGTATTTCGGTGAAACAATTCACAACTCTTGGGCTACTTCTATGTTAGAGCTTTTGGGACCATGTGAAGTCTCCTCCAATGAAATGGGCATTGAAGGACATGGATAACACTGATGTCTACACGGATTGAAACTAGCAAGGCCCGTGTTGGGACACTGGTTTGCAACCGTCTGGTCCACGCTTTAGCGTCTGGTTATACTAATTACGTTGAATCCCGCGTGTTTTTACTTACCAACGGTGGCAACTTCGAATTCCTCAAGGAGTCCACGTTTCATCTGCGTTTGCGCACATACTTGCGCACACGACCATTTACCATTGAGATTAGCCGCCGGATTCGGTCGGAATCGAGATAATATTATTTAAAAAAAACATGGTGAGTAGATATGAATAAGGGTATATTTACCTACATTAATAGGTATGTAATGATTTAAGTACCTCATAAGTTACCTCGTTGCCATAATAACAATACATGAACACCTCAACGAGTATACAAAACATGTACATAACCATTGACGCAAATTCCACTGACATTGGTTTCATCTGCAATAAAAAACATAACAATTTTATTTGAATGAGAAATAGATCATTAGAGATGGTGTAACCGTATGGGCCAGGTACATAACAACAAGGTTGCGTTTCAAGCTTTTTTTTTCTTCTTTTGGCTTCGCAGTGTTTGTATATTTAGTCAGTATCAAGATTTCCTTTTTGATACAGCCATCGATATATTTTACTAAGCATAAGTCGACGGATACGGCATACTGTTACATTGTTTTTCAATAGAAACACATTCAAATTTTTTTTCACCACAGCAGCTCAAACCAGTAGGTTTTGCTGCTTGAAAACAGTGAGAAAAACTCGATTTTGCTCACTGCGTGAGACAAAGTAACTTTTTAATTATTTATTTATTTTAGCCGTACAATTCGAAACATTCGAACTGCACTGTAGGTACTCTGTCTCTTTCTCGCCCATAAAAAAAAAACGAGCGAGAAACATGCCATTTCGAAGTTCATACAGATTTTGAAATTCCACTACAACGAAAAACACGTTCGGAAATGCGTAATAAATAGAAAATATTTGTAAAATATATATATATTTTTTTATAAATATATTATTGAATTTTAAATGTATTATTCAATTTGAACAAAATTAAGAGTGCCTGAGTACTTATTATAGCAGCAGATAAAACTGACATTTAACCTTTATATAATTATTTCTAGTTTCAACATTGACTGTTTTAGAACGTGCTTTAAAAAAACAGCGGAAATAAAATAGTGGCAAATAAGATTAAAAATGTTAAAATAATTGTAAAATATGAGCAAAACTAGCGACAGAGATAGTATTTATTTTAATTGAAATCATTTTTAAATCTATTACTGTTGATTATTTTATTTCCCAAGTAATATGTGTTCTCGCTGCTGAAGTGAAAAATTATGTGTGTGCGAGAGATACAAAAAGTTGTGCGAGAGCAAAACTTTTTGCATCTCGTGCCTTTGAATCCCTCCCCTCGCTCAGGATTCTACTTTAGAATCGCTAACGCTCGTGATTCAATCAAAGAATCCTTCGCTTGCTCGGGACTCAAAATTAGCAATCGCAGCAAAAAAAACTTAGCTCTCTTGTTGCACAAATAACTATTTCATTACACTTTCTCGAAACTGACTCTTATTGCTTCTCTTATCAACATGCATCTATCACCCTTATGTTTTTGTGATTATAATTTTACTTTTAACAACAAATTAATCTAAAAAAATTGAATTTCTTATTTTTAATATTAGAATGTATAGCGGTTTTATACCTTTGCTTTTTTCCCTGCGCGAAAAAAAGCAAGTATTTTATTAATAGTATGTTAATTATGAAAAAAAAAGAATTTAAGTTTTGAAGAGAATTTGTCGCTTTGCCACCAGAGACCTATTGTGATTGAGGCAGAAAATGCGACATTAAGTCCGCCTTTGTACTTTTGTGTTGCATAATGTTAAAAATAAATAAATAATAAAAGAAAAATGCTTGCGACATCCTGTTGCCATCTAAATCAAAATTGAAATGTATGGCAACTTGGAAAATTTTTTCCAGTGGAAAATGGACAAAAATGAGTCGTCATTTTCAGAGAAAGTATTTCTTCATAAGTGTATTGAAAAACGTCGTTTGATACACGTGGTTTGTTACTGCAGCACACGGCTCCATAAGGTCCTGCGCACACTTGAGACAAGACTGTCTTAGACAGACTTGTCTGCGACAAGACTGTTTTGTCTACAACACGGCGCACACCATCAAGGCAAAACAGTCTAGCGGCGTACGGCCAGTGTTGCCAACTTAGTGAAATTTTCACTAAATCTGGTGGTTTTAACCCCCATTTAGTTGCGAAATATTGGTTTTAGTGGCTAGTGGTTTTTTCTAGTGCTTTAGTAAAGTTCAAATTCTTACTAAAAATGCGATCACTCGGGTGTAAATCAGCACCATATAATCCATAATTACCAATCTGATACCGATGATGATGGGGCAAACAAAGCTGTTATTGAATAATTTGTATGTTGATTTACCTATTTATGTTAGTTTACCCACAAATGGTATTTTGATTAACTGATTGTTAATTTTTATCACTTATTATAATAATAGGAAACTAATAACCTATATTCCTACTTATTTTATATCGTACAGCTCACATTTTTTTAGTGGGAAATATTGCGATTTTGTTTGAGGGATAATTTTTTGTTAGTGGTTTTGTGATGATTTTAAAAGTTGACTCTAGTGGTAAGTTAGTGTACCTAACTGCTGTCGACACTGGACTCCTCAAAACAGTCTTGTCGCAGACAAGTTTGCGGTGTCGTAGACAACTCTGCGACGTCGTAGACAAGTCTGTCTAAGACATTCTTGTCGCAAGTGTGCGCAGGCCCTAAACACATAGAATTTCGCCTCGGTTTCAGTGACAAAATTTTGTACACTTGTATTAAAATGTAAAAATGCACTATTCGGCAGCAAATATATGTCAGCCTTGTCAGATAATACTACAATAAAATTATCAGCTCTATTTTAGCGCTTGAGAAACAAAACTACATTAATTTTAAATAACAATATCCACTAGGAATCAATCTGCGAATAATTAAAACAGCCACGGAACTTCACTTGAAAAAATCCCTCCAAAAAATCTCAAGGTATTATTAGGTAATTACCTAACAGTTAAGTTATTTTCTAAGTATGACACCGAGCGCTCCTAGCTTAAGCACACCGGAAATGTGCACGTGAATCAACAGATCCAAAACTAACCCGCCTTGGTGAGATAGAACACGTATACGTACAGTACCTACCTACCACCCCGGCAGTAAATAGGTACCTACTGTACATTTTTTTACCCTGGTCATTACTGTCCGACTGCTGGGTAAGGGTCCAAGTCCTTTTGGATATTTTTGCGCGCCGTCTCAAACCAGTCCTCATGGTATGCGTCTAGATCATCTCACCACGCCTTTCTAGGCCGCCCTCGATGTCATTATAATTTTTTTTTAAGTTTAGAACAGTAGGTGGTATATCAGTCATCTATGTTAATCAGGATATGAATCTGTTTTTAAAGCTCACCTTGTTGTCTTTTTTTCCTTTTTTATGAGTAGGTATTTTGTGTGTACATAAGGTAATATATAAGTTTAGTTACTTATGTTTTGTATTGCTCCCACGTGCTTGTGAAGAGGAAAAGATCAGGCAGGTAGGTATTTTTTCCTTATCGCATTTCTGTTATGTGGATTCATTTAAACAAAAGTAATGCTATTTTTATGCTTTCCACTAATAGAGGTAAGTGACTGGAACATTCTATTTTTAATACGTAGATTATTAAACTTACGCTAACTAATCTGTAAGCTGTAGTGCACATTATCCAACCGCTGATCGTAAATAGATACATGACAGCACCTCCAAAAATTTTCTGAGTAAGATTTGAAAATCTGAAAAGAATAATTTTTTGAAAGCATTCTAACATCGCTTCAATATTCATAAATTCAGCGGATTAGAAGGACTCACTTGATAATCTCGTTATAATGCATTAAGATGATTTTTAATCGTCGTTCCAAGATATTTCTGAAATCCCCCGACGTCTCTACCGCTTCCTCCTTGCTCTTTTCAACAACGTGTTCTAAATCCAACCTGAAAAATATAAACATTCATTCTTAACATTTTATTTGCTGCTATAACCTATAAAGCATGTCTTGGAAAATCGTTCACCTGAGGATAGAGAGCTGTGCCTTGGACTGTACGAGAAAAGATGTTGCAAAAGCGTCCATTGAAGTATTACTGAAGGCAAGCCACGAAGTTTGAACCCACACGTAAAAAATTGCGAAGTAAAATCTGTGAAAAGACGATATTAGAACTGACACTGACATTAATTTTAGTTAAAATTGTGGATGAAGGTGGCACAGAAACGTGCGGATTGCCACAAGAAAAGACGTACTTTTTTACGTGAGAAATCGTCAAATGACTTCTCCCGCTCTGGGTGGTGCGCGAGGGAGTGTCAGACTTTTCCTGAATAAGACCCACAGTGTTCTTTCTTGCCCTTTTTACGAGGGTTACGATAACTCCTTCAAACGATCTACAGCCTTGGCAGGCATCGGCCCTAACTAGCCACGGAAATAATTGCGTTATATTGATTCGAAGCGCGCGTGGTACACTACTCGCCGTCAACCCAGGCTATAGCTTTGTCGTCCTTACTGGACAGCCACACGGCGAGCAACTTATTGCTTGTCGTCCAGAAGTCCGCACCTACGGTGGCCGGAAATTGTTCTGCGACTCCCGACGCCTGGAGCATCTTCGGCGTGAGGCTAGTCTCATTGTTTTGGCCGCTTCCAAGAAAACACAGGCCTATTGTCGAGCAATGATCAAAGCCGGGCTATGGATGATGATGATGAATTATCGATACGCTAATACAGGGTTGAGTAGGTAAGAAACTGCTACTACAGCCTTATTAGCGTCGGATGTTTCAAACAGGACATTACACTATGTAGACCGCATCAATGAACGGACATAACGTTGTAGACACCGCCACTGAAGAGCACTTTGTTGATCGTATTACGACGATAAGGCCGAATACTGCACCTTGCTAAAATCACTATTGGCTCATATTCGGGCATAATAATATAAGTAACATGGCTAGTAGGTACATATAGCAGGCACGTATTTCTCGTCTGGAATACCTAGGTACCTGCTGCTGTGATAATCGAAAAAACGATGCCTAAGGCAGAAAAGCAGGTCTCGGAAAACAGCGGGTTTAAATTTAGTTTTTTTAAGGTGATGTTACACCGCTATATAATTACATCACTGATGTATATTATTATCTAATAGACAAGATCCCAGAGCGGTCTGAAATAACTTATTTTCACGTGGATGAAACCTTTGGTTCTCTGTAGCGTCTCATGTGCTTTGAATACCTGTGTACTTGTGGAGCTCCCAAGGTAAGGTTTCATCCATGTGAAAATAAGTTATGTCAGACAGCTCTGGGATCTTAGTATATGTATAAGAGCTAGTGCATAGCTCTTATATATATTGAATCGAGTATCTATTTTTTTTTTACAATTATTAATTAAAGGAAATAAGTATACCTGTTATTTTCTCGAAACCGCCTTTTCTGGCTTAGGTACTGCTCGACACGGCAGCCTGGGTGTGTTCCTACTGCGTATAATTAAGTTTCATTGAAACGGCAGTCTCTTGTTATAGTTTCAAATAAGTTATGTAAATACTGGTCTACGGTATTAGGTATGCCAGTAGACAAAATTATGATAATCTTAATCTGCTGTGCCACGTTTCGGTCGGTATTACGTAATGACTACATATAGGTATAAAATGTACGTTTTACGTGCAAATTTGAACTCACTGCGGACTTAGGTTGGCGTCAAAGGGTAGCCATATTGCAAATTCAACGGGTTTTCTCTGCACGTATAGGATGACCGGGTATAGAGCCCACAGCAAGCAGGTGAACACTGCCGCGATATTGAATCCACGTAGTAATAATCTTGCTTGTCTGATCGCTTCTCTCAGAAATTCTTGATGCTCTGGTTTTTTCTGATTAAATAGAGGACCTGGAAGGAAAATATTGTAGGCTTATCCACATTATCAGACTATTTTCAAACTATAGACACATATTAGATATGGTTAATTTATTTGTGAGTAGGTTGTTTAGGTGTAGGTATGTTACTAAGCGGCTGGACACAGATTTGCCGATGTTTTGCTGTCGTGACTTTGGTATTTCATTTCGAGGTACAATAGTCTCTAAATAAATATATAGTATAGCTACTAACTAGCATTACTGTTTCGCAGAAGGAGGCGACCGCCTGCCATTCCTCCTCGCCTGAACCACAGGCCCGCGCGAGAGGTCGCCACCAACGATTCCCTCCACGAAACATCCACCGTATGCTCCACCGTGTCCCAGGTTCACACAAGGGTGATACCCGGGGTCATTCAGTGATAATGACTTCTACTAGTAGTAGTTTTTGAAATTATTGTACACAAACAAAAATACAAATCTTTCCTCTTCATATTATTATTATATTATATAATATAGATATAATTATAAAAATACAGCATACAGAACACCATCCAATTATACGAGTAAGCATATTTGGTTGATTTTCTTTAGCTTCTAAAAGTTTTCCAGTGTTGGAAAACTATGGAAAACTTTCAGATTTAAGATAATAAAAACGTTACCTGTCAGTATATTTAGAAGCGCTTCGATTTCATCAGAACTTTTCCAAAAAACAACTGCTTTGTAGATACAATCAGAATTAGTGAGCATCAGAAACATTGTGTCTATTACTTTATTTAGATCATCTCTATCCTGAAAGAGTATATTCTCAGCTTTTAAAAGTTTCCGCGAAAGTTGGACTTAAGACTCTAAAAGAAGATTGGCAAGAAAAACGTTGGTAAATAGTCGGGATAACGTTGTTAGCGCCAATCTTTCTCTTTCTTAATCTTTTTTTGTGAAGGAAAAAACGGTATGACTTCACTATTCCTATAAGAAAATCTTTACGTAGACACTATAAGGTACTTAGATACAAGACAGGTTCCCTTCTCACCCCATGTATTACCATGGGGCAACATGAATTAACTTGGGGTAAGCTGAGAACTTAATATTGTATTTTTTATCGAATACCTATCTTAGTTATAGTGCATCAATCATGGATGCGAGACGCACAGGACCGATCATTATGGTGACATTTGGGGGAGGCCTATGTCCAACAGTGGACGTATTTCAGCCGAAATGATGATGATGTCGGTATACACGTCGCAATATCTATTTCACCGTTCCGTTCCAGAATCGAAACTTTTCGTGGGAGTCGCCAAACTGAATAAAATGTCTAAAGAAATATTTAAATATAAACCAGTACTCACTTTGTAGACTTTAACAATTTGCTGGAAAGTATACAGCAAAACAAAGAAAAATATTAATCGCATATAGGCGGTGTGTAGGACTCTGTTCATCTTCGAAGAATCGGAGCCTAATTGGTAGAAGCCGCAGCAACGTAAACTCTTCAGATGTGGTGCTATGCTCAAATATGGTAAATTGTCTGCCATATTAAAAATATTTTACGAAAACGTTCACCGTTAACTAAATTTCGTGGGAGACTTCTTTGTGGTCTGCATAAATCCTCTTTTATAACAGTTATCGAAGCCGCCATTGCTACGAAATAATTAATTAACATTTGACGGTTTTCATTTGCAACCTATACTTACGTAAATAGCTAATAGCTAGGTATTTGAAACACCATATGATTAATTTTAAACTGGAGGTTAACTCTACTAGTGTCAAGTATAAAACTACAGTACTAGAACTCCGTCCAATTAAGCGAGTTTTAAAATCTATGCCGAATTTAACTAAGATAGAGAAAAATTAGAGGCATCAACGGTAAAATTGAAATTTAATCCAATTACATGAATTTTTAATATTCACTTTTCCCAGGTAGCCATGGATTTACGTTATGCAAAGATCTTTCATAAACACTCAGATAAAATCAGCCACATTATATTAACAACTACGATAAGATTCATTATCGTCCTCCTGACCTTATTCCATGTAACTTGGGGTCTGGGTCTCCTATTTTTCTTACACTCCTCACACAATCTATCTCTCTTATCTTTGGTTTTCTTCTTCTCTAAGTGAAATTCATGAAAATGCGAATAATTAAAATGGAAAGGCTTTATACCTAGCAATAAAAAATTCAAAATAAGTATGTATATTGAATAGGCTGTTGGTCTAGTGGTTAGTGGCCCTGACTGCTATACTGGAGGTCGTCTGTTCGATTTCCACCCAGGACAAATGTTAGTGTGATGAGCACAATCATTTGTTTTGTGTCTGGGTGTTATATATCTATTATGTATGTAATTAGAAATATTTAAGTGTGTTTATCAATTGTCTAGTAAGTACTCTTAATACAAGCTCTGCTTAGCTTGGGACTAGACGGCGTTGTGTGATAGTTAATAAAATCTATACGGAACTGAACTCCTATGGCTAACCATAGGAGTTTGACAAGTATTTGAACGGTACTAGTACTCTTAAATCTAAATTTAAGGGTACTCCGTTCAAATACTTGTCAAAGTAAAGGCTCCAGCAGACAGTTCTTACAGCACAATGCAACAATGACGTGACGACGCGTTATCATAAAAATTGTTCCATCTGTAGAGCCATTTTAGAACAGTTTCTATAAAACGTGGTGTTGTATCGTTGATGCATTCTCGTCGCACCTGTCTGGAAAACCATTTACAGTTACAGCCAATAAAAATCTGCTTGGATCTAAATGTCTTTTAAGAAATTCTACCTACCTACACTTAATTTTCCCGCTGTTAAATATTTTCTTAGTATTACATATCCAGCATTGTTTAATCCTAAAGTTTGAATCCGTAAATTATAATTACAAGTAAACAATCCGCCCGTAACTGGATAGTAGATTATAAGTTAATTTTTAATTAGGGAATATTGTGTTTGGTGAATATAACGGTATGACACGTTTTAATATCATCGAACAGCACGTGTTGGTATCGTTAGTACCTACTTACCTACAAGATATAGGTCTACTGAATTTCTTCTTAAAAAAGTGGGAGCAAACTAAAAGTTAGGTTAGTAAAAAAATAATATGACGGTAAGAAAATAGAATGGCATGATTTCAAGCTGTTTCTGAAAAGAGTTAACTCAGTGATGCCAAAACTTTTTCAATTGTTTTTATTTCGTGACCTTGATCGTGCCGGGTGGTAAGCGATCAATGAGGTCTACGTTGGAAAAATTTAGCACAGAATATGATGGTTCACGAACCAGCGGGGTCGGATGGTGGAGGACTGGGCCCTGGAGACAGGCCTGGTCGTCCTAAACCGGGGTTCTGTCCCCACGTGTGTGCGGATGCAGGGCGAGTCAGTGGTGGACATATCGTTCGCCAGCCCTGCTTTGTCGCCACGTGTTGTCGACTGGCGCGTCATGGAGGGGGTGGAGACGTACTCAGACCACCAGTACATTCGGTTTGACATCTCCACTCAGACCTCGATCGCGCCGGTCCAACAGACCCCGTGTGGTCCGCGTTGGGCGCTGAAGCAGCTGGACCGGGAGCTCCTCCTGGAAGCCGCGATGGTACAGGCCTGGGTGCAAGCACCGGACAGGCCTGTCGACATTGACGTCGAGGCAGAGTGGTTCCGGGAGGCCATGTCGCAAATTTGCGACGTGGCAATGCCCCGAGTTCGGCCAGGACGTGCCCGGCGCCAGGTGTATTGGTGGTCGCCGGAGATTGCGGCACTGCGCAATGCGTGCAATGCTGCGCGGCGCCGGTACGCCAGACACCGCAGTCGCCGCATCCGCCCGCCGGATGCGGAGGCCAGAGAGGCGGAGCTGTACGAGGGATACAGAGTGGCAAAGCGCACCCTCCGAGCGGAAATAAAGCGGGCCAAGTTGGAGGCCCGCAACGTGTGGCTGGGGACTCTGAACGGAGACCCGTGGGGACGCCCCTACAAGGTGGTGAGGGAAAAACTCCGCGCCTGGGCTCCCCCACTCACGCAGAGTCTCCGGCCCCAGATTGTAGAGGGTGTGGTGAGCACTCTGTTCCCAGCGCGAGGGGAACACTCTCCCCCGCTCATGGCTCCGCCACCAGCGGTGTCTAACGCGGATCACGATGGCGACGACGACGACAATGCTCCAGAGGTGACCGAGGTAGAGATGAGTGTGGCGGTACGAAGGCTGAGTGCCAAGAATACCGCCCCAGGACCCGACGGCTTGCCTGGGAAAGCCTGGGTCCTGGCCATGGAGGCACTCGGGTCTCGATTAAGAGGGCTCTTCAGCGCATGCATGGAGAGGGGCCAGTTCCCACTTCGCTGGAAGACGGGGAAACTGGTCCTTATCGCGAAGCCGGGGCGCCCTGTGGACTCTCCGCCCGCGTACCGGCCCATCGTGCTGCTCGACGAGGTGGGCAAGCTCTTTGAAAGAATAATTGCAGACCGCCTCGTCGCGCACCTATCACGGGTGGGGCCGGATCTGGCGGACGGCCAGTTCGGCTTTCGCAGGAGACGCTCCACGGTGGACGCCATCATGCGCGTGCGAGCTCTCACGACGGGGGATGCAGTATCCCAGGGCAGGTGTGTCGTGGCGGTGTCATTGGACATCGCCAACGCCTTCAACTCCCTGCCATGGAGTAGCATTAGAAGGGCACTCCGGTATCACCGGGTGCCCGACTACCTCTGTCGTGTGATCGAGGCCTACCTGTCGGACAGGTACATCATCTACCCTGGTCACCAGGGAGAGTGGAAACGGCGAGAGATGTCGTGCGGTGTTCCGCAGGGATCGGTACTAGGACCGCCCTTGTGGAACATCGGATACGACTATGTGCTGCGCGGCGACATCCCTGACGGGGTCAGCGTGGTCTGTTACGCAGACGACACGCTGGTCCTGGCGCAGGGAGAGTCGTACCAGGCGGCGGTCGAATTAGCGACACGCGGGGTTGCGATAGTCGTTGATAGGATCCAGCAGTTGGGACTCGAGGTGGCGCTGCACAAGTCCGAGGCCATGTGTTTTCACGGCCCCCGGAGCGCGCCGCCTCGGCGCTCCCAATTAACAGTAGGAGGAGTTCACATCGGCGTCGGGTCGACGATGAAGTACCTGGGACTCGTCCTCGACAGCCGGTGGAATTTCGAGGAGCATTTCCGACGTCTGGCTCCCAAACTGAATCGGAACGGGGCTGCCCTCAAGCGGCTCCTGCCCAACCTCGGGGGTCCAGACGCCTCCTGCCGGAGGCTCTACGCAGGCATCGTCCAGTCCATGGCCCTTTATGGGGCGCCGGTGTGGGCGCCGTCACTGGGAAAGCGACCGGCGGCCCAGCTGAACGCGTGCCAGAGGGTCATGGCCATACGTATGGTGCGGGGATACCGCACGGTTTCCCGCGAAGCAGCGAGCCTCCTTGCTGGCCAGCCACCATGGGATCTTGTAGCAAAAGACCTTGCACGCATGCACGATTTGCGCGTGGAGATGCAACGCCGTGGTGAAACTCCGCTGCCGCGACAAATCACGGCATGGCGGAAAGAGTTCCGGCGGGATCTCATGGCGGAATGGCGACAGCGACTATCGCAACCCAGTGCTGGGCACGCCGTAATTATGGCGGTAAGTCCCTTCTTTGAGGAGTGGCTGGAAAGGCAACACGGCGTCATTACCTTCCGCATGACGCAGGTCCTCACCGGACACGGTAAGTTCGGGAAGTTCCTGCACCGGATTCGTGCGGAAGCGACGCCCGGGTGTCGCCACTGTGTGGACCGCCCGGAGGACACGGTGGAGCATACGGTGGAGGTGTGCCCCGCTTGGGCAGAGCAACGCCGTGTCCTCGTGGGGGTAATTGGCGGCGGCGATCTCTCGCGCCGGGCCTTGGTACAGGCCATGGTCCGGGGCGAGGAGGAGTGGCAGGCAGTCGCCTCCTTCTGCGAAGCAGTAATGCTTGCAAAGGAGGCGGCCGATCGCGTGAGGCAGCGGTCCTCACGCCCCAACCGCCGCCGGGATTCCGATCCCGATTTCCGGCCACCGTAGGCGCGTGCTTGCGGACGGCGAGCAATGGGTGGCTTGCCGTCCGACCGTCCGGTAACCGTCCGGACCAAGCCCAAGTCGTCAACGGCGCGTGCTGTTCCACGCGCGCCTCAAGGAGATGTCAGCAACTGTAGGGGCCCAGCAGGGTCGAAGCCTACTGGGGCCAAGGGTCTGATTCTGAAAGGAAGACTCGGCCCTGGTACGAAAGGCAACGAAGGAACAGGAGTGGGTTTTTAGTCAGTAAAAGTCTGACACTATCTCCCGCCCCGCCCAAGAGCGGGGGATGTCATAAGATGATTTTCCCACCGGAAAAAAAAAAAAAAAAGCACAGAATATGATTGTTCAGTCTTGCTTTGAAAGCTAACGGGTTATATAACAAGTGCTAGTAGGACTCGCGCTCGATGGGTTCCGTACCGTCCGTAGCAAAAAAACGGCTATAAAATCACGTTTGTCCCGCCCAACTTGAATATTTATTTTATTCTGTTTTTATTGTTATAGCGGCAACAGAAATATACCATCTGTGAAAATTTCAACTGTATAGCTATCACGGTTCATGAGATACAGCCCGACAAACGGACAGACAGACAGACGGACGGACAGCGGAGTCTTAGTAATAAGATTCCGTTTTACCCGTTTTTTTGGGAATGACGGAACGGAAAACGGAATGCTAAAAATGTGTTAGGACGCAGGCGCTGTCAGAGAATTCTATATTTTGGCAGTGCTTATTTTAAATAAATGAGGCGGAGAAGCACTAAATACTTACGACTAGTTAGGATATCAATAGATATAAGGCTGCGGGAACAATTGAAAGAGTTATCATGGCTCTAGAACGCCAGAAGCAACTGAAGGACATGGCTGGGTTTTATTCGGGTGGGGTGGATTTCCCACCTCAAGAAAAAACCCTGCAGTAAGTAAACCCTGTAAACTATTCTCAACACGTTCATTTTTCAGTTACAATTTCTGGAACAACCAAAATAAAGATACCGTCTAAATTGAACCAGTTATTTAGACCAGTTAAATGGTACTTGGGTAAATTGTTGATAATACAGTTCTCGGTGACAATACATGGAACAACTATTAATTTGTGTCCCGAGCCCGCGCGGTTGCTCCAAACTTCGAGTTTGAGAACTTAAAAGTCCTAAGACTGCCTCAAGCTGTGTTTATAAATAAATATTAGATAAGTAGGTACTGTAAAAGTTTTAAATGCTTAATGTTATGTAAGTAATTTAATACCCGTGGTTTATTTAAGTGATTTCTTAACAATTTATGTTGGAAAAATGTTATAAAAGAGTGAACAATTAAATATTTTTGTTACTGTTTCGTCACATGACTTTTTTCTAGTTGCGGCCGGCAGTCTCGTAAGGACTGAGCCCCAGTCGTCGACAGAACGTCGTGTTCCACACGCGCCTCAAAGACATGTCAGCAAAACCGTAGGGGCCCAGCAGAGCCGATGCCTCTAGAGCTATGAGGAATTTCTGAAAAGGAAACCCGTGGTCCTAGATCGCAAAGGATACCTATAAGTCGATAGATAGTAGAGCAGTGGTGGCCGAGTGGTAACGGCCCCAACTTACGAGCTGTAGGTCGCGGGTTCAAACCCAGCCAGGCGCATTACTTTGTGTAATTTATTTCATCACCACTGCTCTCAAAACGGTGAAGGAAAACATCGTGAGGAAACCGGCATGTCCTAGAACCAAAAATTCGAAGACATGTGACATCCACCAACCCGCACTGGGCCCGCGTGGTGGATTACGGCCCATCCCCTCTCCTAGAGAGGAGGCCTGAGTCCCAACAGTGGGAACATTATAAGGCCGACTATACCTATAAGTCTATTTGTGTTAAGTAACATATTAATGAGCAGTGGTGACCGAGTGGTAACGGGCCCGACTTCCGAGTTGTAGGTCGCGGGTTCAAACTATTATACAGGAAAACATCGTGAGGAAACCGGCATGTTCTAGAACCAAAAATTCGAAGATATGTGACATTCACCAATCCGCACTGGGCCCACGTGGTGAATTACGGCCCTTCCCCTCTCCTAGAGAAAGGAGGCCTAGGTCTCAGCAGTGGGACTATTAAAAGGCTAATTATGCTTATGCTATGCTAATATTAGGTCTTTACATATGAAATTGGAGATTTGTATGATAATTTTAAAATATAAAAATTTTGGTATTTTTTTTTATTTCAGCTAAGCAAAGTACTGGCCCAAATTATCTATACAATTTTGCCATTTTGATGGCAGTTTGTTTATCCCTTTACTGTAGAAGTCTGCCGGACGGGAGGCGATGAAGTCAGCGAAAGCGTTTTGTACTGCATCACGGGTGTTGAATTTTTTCCCACTTAAAATATTGTCTAAATTTTGAAAAAAGTAGAAATCTGTTGGGGCAAGGTCCGGTGAGTACGGTGGGTGACGGAGAGCTTCCAGCTGTAACTCTTGTAGCTTTGCGATGGTCTATCGTGAAGTGTGAGCTCGCGCGTTGTCGTGGAGAAGCAATGGGGAAGAGCGATTGACTAGTCTTGGTTGTTGAATTGCGAGCTTCTCCATCATTGTTTGCAATTCTTGGCAATAGACAGCTGCCGTCACTGTTGTGCCATTCGGTAAGAAGCTGTGATGTACAAGTCCGGCACTGGTCCACCAGACAGTCACCATCATCTTCCTATGAGTAATCTTTTTTTTAGCGCACTGATTAGGTGCTGTACCCGGGTCCACCCACTGAGACGAACACTTACGGTTGTCGTACAGGATCCACTTTTCATCGCAGGTAACAATTCGATTAAGAATTCCCTCGTTTCTATGCCGATTCAGTAGTGCTATGCATGCTTCGACACGTAAATCTCGCTGTCGGTCGCTTAGTTCGTGTGGCACCCACTTATCTAGCTTTTTTTATCTTTCCGATTTGACGCAAGTGCTTCAATGTTGTTTTGACACTAACTCCAAGGCCCGCAGTAAGCTCAGCTGTAGATTGAGATGGATCCGCTTCCACTATCGCCTTCAATTCGTCGTTGTCGACAATAGTTACCGGCCGACCGCGAGGCTCGTTCTTCAACTCAAAATTTCCAGATTAAAAACGATTGAACCAATAATGGACTGTGTTTATGCAAGCAGTGTTATGCCGGTACACGTCGTTAATGTTTCGTGTTGTTTGCGCAGCGGTATTTCCACGTAGGAACTCATATTCGAAAATTGTACGAATTTTCATTTTATCCATAGCGCTAAAAACTACCACAATGTCACAAAAACAAAAAACTATCTAAAAACAAATGACTGAAATTGAAATTAAATTAATACGTCTTTCGAATAAAATTTATTTGAATTTCGAATTGCGCGCCAATCCACAGATAATTAATTCTGAAAATGCTGGTTATAGAATCTCCAATTACATAGGTAAAGACCTATTATAATAATAGTGACTCATCAGTGCAACTGCAAAGTAAAGGCGTATTCATACTGGGGTAAAAATTAAACCACTACTTAATATAAAAGCAAACTTTTTATTAGACAGTATTTTCAAATAAAATTGTTAACAATTTATTTTAGAATTCAATCATAATCTTTAGAATTTCCATTTTTATTTTAACGAATACATGAGGTTTTAATTTTTTAAATTGATAAAAGACGCGTCCGTAATTTCTGAAGAGCTTCAACTGGTCAATGTGAACACGGTTTTCTAATTTATTATGATCTAATTGATCAAGGAGCGTGACTAAGCTGATTGAAACGATGAGCCTCTATTTACTTACGAATATATTATAAGCGCTTCTTGTGTCAGAAAATTTACGATGTAATGTCGCAAAGCAGTTGGCTAAAACATCTTCAAACTTCTTACGTAGGATTGCCATGTTTTCCAAGTGATTTTGGGAACTTACTCACGTAGTCGCGTAGATCCATAAACAAAACTGTAGAACTGAGCTAAGCAAGTTGAAAAGCTGAGGACTAATTTAAGCCTTTAAAATTGTATGTTCCTGTTACAGATTTTGGGCAGCTGAACCTATAAAAATAATGAAGAAAAAGAACAGCCTGTTTCAAAAAACTACAATAAATTGATAACTCCAGGAAACACTGGAATATCTATGAAAAGTGAAAGTGATGCAAAGGTAGGTGACGTACCTACTAAGATTGCGAGATTATTTAAGAGTTACCGTGGCCCTAGAATGCAAAGGGTAATTAACAAAAAAAATTATTATTTCAGACATATATTTGGTCCATAATATTGTTAAACGATATAAAAATTAATTTAAGTATTGCCGCTCTTTGAGGCCCAATGACCCAGAAGGGATCTGTCGAGCTTGTGGCTGAGCACGTTACGATGGTGTAGGTGCTCCCACGCGTACGGAACAACAGTGAAGCGATGCGGCGCCGAAGCACAGTGTTAAAGCAGACGCACTACAGTAGCGTGGGAGTGCCACCATTACCCTGACCGCGTTATTATATTGATTATATTATATTCTATGAACGTTGATGGCCCGCTGCGTGTAATTGACCCACAGATTGCAGATGTAGAGAGATTAGCAAAATGCTTGAAACAGAGTTATCTTTACCTCTAAACTATACTTCGCAAATCTGTGTCCCAACATTTTACAGTGGACCGCCATCGCCCTCCTCTCCCTTTATATTCCATCATCTTTTAAATTAAATTAATCGACTGGCCTATTGGTCTAGTGGTTAGCGGCCCTGACTGCTATGCCGGAGGTCGTGGGGTCGATTCCCGCCCAGGACAAATTTGTGTGATGAGCACAATCATTTGTTCTGTGTCTAATTGGGTGTAATTTGTCTATAATATGTATGTATTTAGAAATATATAAATATGTTTATCAGTTGTCTAATACTCATAACACAAGCTCTGCTTAGCTTGAGACTAGACGGCGTTGTATGATAGTGGTGGAATATTATAATACAGATGGGATTTAGTTACTTAAAGTCTAATACTCCTTCTCACTTTACTCAGGGAGGAGGCTGGAATAGCACCAATAAGCTGAACATTATAACTAAAACAATTTCAGAACTTTAAAATAATTTAAACAATTCTTATCAAGCAACTGTGATACGGGGAATAACAAGTGCTCATAAGTGCTCACAGTTTAAGAGGCAAGCAAGCCCTTTGTCACGTCTAGCCCTCACTGTACCGAGCATCGTTAGCAATGTGTTATTGCTCACTTAATTCTTACAGTACTCGTTGCTAAGAACTGTAATTTGCGACGAGTATTACGTATAAACACGCCTCCGAACATGTTCTTTAGATGTGAAAAAACAAAGTACTTAAGAAAGTACAAGTGGCTTTGTGCTTTTTGTTCTACCTATTAAGTTGGAGATGTTGGATGTGTTAATTGAGAAGTAACTTTTTAATTTAATAAAGAATTGCCTGTATTTTTTTCAGGTTTAATTATACTGCTTCATAAGGTGTGTTTATTCGGCATATAATCAGAGAGACTTCAAGTAAATAGGAAGATAAATGGCTTTTACTTTAACAGGCATAATATACCATCATAAACATAATGTTTGGAAATGTTCTGAGAACCACCGACTTTTTCCGTGTGTTTAGAAATAAGAAATCAGAAATTTTTATTTCAAATAGACCAATTACAGGCACTTTTGTATTATCAAAATGTAGGTCAGTCAAGAAAAGTGAAGCTACATTGCACGTTCCAAAGCGCAGATCTCTATGGAGAAGAACGTGCAAGAAACTCCATGGACACGACACTCTTTTAAATCATATTATGAGTTACATAAATCTTGGTTACATATTTCTTGTTGTTTCTATTATGTGAGCACAATGTAGATAAGTAATAAAAAATAACTAATTAAAAAATAAAAATTGAATGAAGCCACTGGCAGCTAAAAGATTTTATTTTTATTTTTTTTATTCTTGATCTCAACTGATGACGCCCGTTCACGAGGATGACGCGTACATCAGCCCCACTCAGCTCAACCATTTTGAAGAGAACTGAATGGCCCAATAACACGTGCTACCATCAGCGAGACATTTGATTGAGCATGACTCAACTCCAATGCTTGTAATGTCAAAAAAAGTTCTTCCAATATTTATAAAAATTAAAAAAAAAAACTAATTTATAGGCAAAAGTGGCTGTGGCTGTAGAGCACGACCGGCATTTAGCTAAGCATTTTTATCAAGGGTATAATCTTCCACTTGATAATATGCTTGTCTACATAGCGTGCGTTTAATGCATGTTTTAAATTTGGACTCATTTAGTTGTAGAATTTCAAGTGGTATTTTATTATACAATTTTACACAGTACCCCATAAAAGAACTATGTACTTTGCATATTCCTCATTTCATTAATCATACATATTTCAATATTCTACCAAAATCCATACATGATACATACGATAAAGGCTAACAATAAAAATATCAACTAAGAGCAAGGACAAGTTCTCAAACAGCTAAATTATGTTTCAAGTTTGCCCCACTTATGCCATTTTATGGAGACCCGTGTCTCCGTCAGCCGTATTTTTTCCATATTATTGCTCCCGACTTTCAGATTAGCATAAATAAGCGAAAATATAAAAAGCTTTTAAAGAAACATTAAGACGTAAATGCGATAATCTTTATTCGCGTTTTTTTTTCCTGCTATTTATGTAAAGCAATCTTATTTTTGGAAATATAATTTAATTCGATTTTTTTTTCGAAAAAGTAATCGGCTTTTAACGCCAAATTACTTCTTTTGTTCAGCTCATTGTCATTCATTACTTGTTTGATAACTTTGTCGGAGTATAAATAAATATAAACGATTTTTCCGACCTCTATTTTATGGCAAATGGATTGAAAATATTTGTATAGTCCCTTTTAGTATTCATAACTATGCTAGTTTATATGCACATAAAGCTCATAGATCCCTTCATTTTTCGCTAAACAAGGGTTTAATATACATAAGGAAAAATGGACCATTAGCACACATCTGTGAACACCCTAGAATTTTCTCAATTACTGTAAGAAGCCAATTTGTAAAGTGGTATTTAGTTTTTATTACATTCACTGGCATCTTGAAAATTTTGCATCAAGGTTTTCAACGAAACTACTTACACTACTGTTACAAGACGTATTGTTACTTCTAATTCAATAGGCAGCGATACTTTTTAAACAGATGCCTCATTTAATTTGAATAGAAGTTATTTTCGGAAAAATACGGAAGAGCTTTCATTGTCGTGACGTCGCCGTGTCGCGTCGGTGTCGTCTCGGAGGCGCCTCAAGACCCGTCTTTGTTATCATTGCGTGAATTACGCAGGTAATGGGCCGCATTTACAGCGTACGTGCCTCGACATTCATTAAAACGGCTAATTAAACCAGCCGTCGAGATTCCAACGACGAATTCGCCTTTTGAGACGACAGAACTCTACATATTTCTTTGGAGAAAATTTTAAGTGGGGCTCCCAGCATTCATTGTTTCCCCGGGCGAAGTTTTAAAAAGTCTTTTGAAGTTATTAGGAGTGTAAATGATTTCAGAGCAGATATTTAACCGCGTATTTATATGGTCTATGTAGTAGGAAATTCAGGTTTTGCGGATGTTGTGTCCAAATTTATTAGCTATTATGCAAAGTTTAGTGGCGTAATTACTGGGGGAGTGTTGATTAGTTTTGCGTGCTGTTTATCGTATAATTGGGGAGTTAGGTGCTTTTATTGGCGCAGGATTGAATATTTTACTTAGATTTAGCCTAAATTCGGACACATTCTGTTAGATTCTACCTGATTCGACACTTTTAGTACAAATACTATCTATCTATATTATAAATATAAAAGGAGAAACTAACTGACTGACATATCAACACAGCCGAATCTACTGGGACTAGGTACTGGGTCAAGAAATCATGAAATTTTGCACAAGGTTTCGTTTTATGACGTAGGCGAGTACAAAGGGAGGATTTTCCAAAATTCACCCCCCGAGTGGATGAAACCCTCGCCCTCCTTTAGTTCAGAGTTAGTATGGAGAAATTTATCTTCTACTTTTACACGGGCAAAGCCGCTGACAAAAGTTAGTATAATAATAATTTATTGACACACCCATACAAGTTTATAAGAAAAATAAAGAAATATACAATTAAGAAGAAGACAAATAGAGAATACATTAGAAGTAGTCTTGGGCCCTAAACTAAGCACAGCCTGTAACTTGGTGTCTATTACCCGCTATTTAAAATATAAGTATAAGAGTCTTTATAAAATTTTAATAAAATAACACGAACATATTTTTTCATTCAGCAAACACGACTAGTTTAATTCCGTACACAGATCTTCTGGAGACGGTTCAAGTAACGTGTCCCGTACGTAATACTGAAGCATCGTCGGTTTTATCCAAGCTCGGCCGTATGGTGCCTAGTAATTAACAGAACTGGCAACTCCCAAAGGGATCGGATGTACCTACATCGAAAACCAAACCATTGCCTTTCATTTGGGTCCCAAATTAACACTAGTTGGAATCAGAATTGCGTACCGACGTGTGTTCGGTTACATCACTAGAGCTATTTTGTTAAAACTGAACACGAAATTGAGAATAATACTTTATAAACAACATAACATCTTGCTTTTATTTTACTAAGGGGTAGGCGGAGGTTCATTATAGTAAACTGACGTCATTTTTCATGGATTAAGGAGCAATCATGCCTACGGTCTCCGAAAAGACAACGCTACCGGAAAACGAGGCAAAAGAAAAGTAAATCGAAACAAAACTTTGGAATAGATTTTTGCGTCATTTGATATGTGTTAGTATAAAGGACTCCGTTTCTTAAATACTCGTATAATTATTCTTCCAGCGGTTTTGCTTGCATGATAGTAGAAAATAATCCGAAGAGATATATCCTAGAAAAAAAGTATCGTTTGTGCCCCGTGTCCTAAAGTATTATCCGAATTCGTTCAACCGTTTGAGCACGAAAGAGTTAATAATATAGACACACAATTTCGCCTTTATAATATTATTGTGATTTAATATTTTGACACTGGGAACCTCATCATCATCATCATTTCAGCCGAAAGACGTACACTTTTGGTCATAGGCCTCCCCCAAATGTCGCCACAATGCCGGTCCTGTGCGTCTCGCATTCATCGGAATTTCGCGATCCTCACCAGGTCATCAGTTCACCTTGTGGAAGGCCTTCCAACGATGCGTCTTCCGGTACGTGGTCGCCAGTCCAGAACCTTTCGTCCCCATCGACCATCTGTTCTGCGAGCAATGTGCCCTGCCCACTGCCACTTAAGTTTGACGATTTTTTGTACTATGTCTGTAACCTTGGTTTTCCTGCGGATATCTTCATTTCTGACGCGATCACGCAATGAAACTCCGAGCATAGCCCTTTCCATTGCCCTTTGAGTGACTTTAACCCTTCTGATGAGGCCCATTGTAAGCGTATATTGGACGAGAAGACACCGCGCAGCTTCCCGAACGCTGCCCAGCCGAGTCGGATTCGACGATTGTCCTCTTTCTCAAAGTTAGACCTACCCAACTGGACAGTCTGTCCCAGGTAAACGTAGTCGTCCACAACTTCGAGTGGGACCTGGGAACCTAATAATATGCAATTAAAATGTAAAACACAATCCAAGTTTCATATTAATTCAACCCTCAGTTTCTATTTTCCCGGTTTTACTCGCTGCCTACCTTATATCTTAAGATATGGGTTGTGTTACAAGTAAAATAATTTCGTTCGTGTATATGTAAAACAAAACTATGGTATATGGAAAAAAAAGCTTTCTGGTAAAAATCTTAAAATAGATTGACATTATAGTCTGCGTAGTTAACGACGACGAGTTAGGCGGATCTTGTACAACTTTACTTTTAAAAAAAATTGATCTAATTTTCTCCTCCTGATTTTATTCGGCTCCAGAACAAGATTTCATAACTTTATCTCTATTTTTAAATCTTCAGGTCAGCATTATGATAACTTACTTCTTGAAAACATCAAAAGGCGATGCCCTTCTAAGATGGAACCTTTTACAATTCTAGGGTCGTTGTAGCGTATTTTAGCGGAGACGCAAAGACGCATTTTATCTCAGTGGGAAATCATCAAATGAGGAGTCATTTGAAAATTTCCCCCACTCTGGGAGGTGCGAAAGAGAGTGTTATTTCAACATTCAGTAGACTATTACTGACTAAAACCTACATATGTTTATTCAGTTGCCCTTTACAGTCCAGAGCCGTGGTAACTCTTTCGAACAATTTCGCAGACGCAGTAACGCCTGACTGCAATGTCAAGACGTATTTGTATTAAGTACGTAATAAATAAAATGGTCATCGGAATGGAACGAGGTGTGATAAGGGGCTTTGGGCTCTAGACAAAGTGACATTGTATCGGTGATAAAGATTATCGAAATGCCATTGAATTTGAAAATATCTACATGACATTTCTGTCCCAGGGGTTTTTTTTCGAGTGTCAGTCAAGAAATCATAATACTCTCAAGGAATCATGTTCCTTGAGAGTATTATGATTTAGAACTGGTGTAGTTTTGTAACTCAAGTGTGTATTGGTGTAGTGTCTATTACACATATCCAGTTCTGTAGACTCTGAACTGGATATGTGTAATAAATGAAACGGGTGTGATCTCGGTGAAACAGAACTGATAATTTTATTGTAAAATTTGAGAATTTGAAGAATATTTTACATAAGAGAGCTGGCTCAAGATATTATCAAATAAGTCGGTGCCTCAACATCATCATCATCATCATTTGAGCCTGCCCCAACAACGAACGATCCTGTGCGTCTCGCATCCATCGGATTCCCGCGACCCTCAACAGCTCGGTCTACCTAGTCAGAGGACTCCCAACCTGCCCTCCCTCCTGCATGTTTCGGTACGCGGTTGCCGCTCCAGAACCTTTCTTCTCCATTAACCAACCGTTCTGTAAGCAATTTGCCTGCCCCACTGCCATGTAAGTTTGACGATTCTTTCCAAAAATTATTTACTACGTAGCGAAAAAGATTTTATTTTTAATTAGTTTTTTTTATTTTGGCATCAAACAGTCATGTTCAAAAAATATAATTCTTAAGATAATTGTTTCCTTACAATATACCTATAGTGCCGACAATTTAATATTTTGGTAAAATTAAGTACAATAAACTCCAATAAGGAAAGACGTGTTTGAATTATACATAATTATTATTTTTTAATATATAAACATAAGTTTACTGAAACATAATAGTATTGCCTACCAGTTTGAGAATTAAGTAAACAGAAAAAAGGTAACTTTTAATTGGGTGATATATAGACTTTTTAGCTCTAGTTTTGGGCTATTAAGAGAAATGTTAAAAATATCTATGTCTGTAAATTTTCTGATATAATTGTTAGTGGAACGGTATAAAAATGAGTTACGTGTTTAAGTTTTATTTAGTCGAAGAGGAACAAAAAGTGGATTCAGATCTAATAAATGCATTCTAAAATAACACTTCTGGTATTAAAGCCACAGTTTAGGTGTTGCAGGATTTATTATATGCAACGTTTGTGGAATATATTTGCGTCAGTGACGCTTTTATCAGCATAGGATAAGCCTAGCTGCAAGCCATATCGATATATCTCTTGAATGGCAAACAGGTGCTATGTTATGCATAGTTGGTGATGCGGGCAGCTCGGGTGCTCAAGTCGAGTTTGGATAGATTTAATTTAGAAATTAATTTAGAATAAGTTTGAACTTACTGACTGTAAGTTTAAACTTATTCTAAATTAATTTTCATTCATTTTTTATTTATCATGCTCAAAAAGGAGATAACTCTTGTCACTAGCCCACCGTTAGTTATTTTTGAACATATTGATGTTGTACCATGTATATATCCTCAAAATAATTGTATTTTTAGGATATCTACATGATATATTTATAATGTGAAATGCTAACTAAATTATTGTTATGTACCTGTTGTGTCACCTACAGGACCTCCCATCTTTTCTTCCATTTTTCTCTGTCCTTAGCTACATCAGGCCAATCCTTTAGGTAGGATTTAGATTCCTCACACCATCTTTTCACCGCCGCCGCGTCACCGGTTCCTGCTTTTCGGAATCCAGTCAGAGGCTGCCTACCTAGATATGACTGCCTAGTTTGATTTTAGTTTGGCGACTGTGTTATCTCTATCTGCGAGTTGTAATTTTGGAACGAATTATACTCTTCCAAAAGCAAAGTACTAAACAAATAAATAAGTATATTTTGTATAGTTTGACTGTGGTGCCAATGGTCCGAAACTAAAACAAACTAAAGCTGTGCACAGACTCATATGACACTTGATTCCGTTTATTTTCGAAACTGTGAAAAATAACATTTCACGCAAAGCAAATAAACGCAAGCCGAGATAAAACATTCGAGTTCGTGGCTCGTGGCAAGCCTGTTTGCAACTTCAGTAAGTTCGTTATTTTATTGTTGAGTTTATATAGCTTTTGAGTTCAAACTTGGACCTAAACGATGTCACAAACATTTAAAATAATCAACCAGTCTTGAAAAAGACTACGTAAATTGCATTTTGTAATTTTTTTTATCATATTATCAATTCCTTCATTTTAATAAAATATTAAACATGAGGTAGTTAGTGAACCCAAAGGGTAAGTACCAAAGCAATTGAAGCAACACAGGTGGGTTAGTTAGTAAAAGTCTAACAATATTTCTACCCAGGCCGGTGGGAATTATTTGATCATTTCTCCACTAAAAAATAATAATGTCTTAAGTACGATTTGCCTACGAACTACTGATAGATTTTTATAGTTATACTCCAATGGGAAATTCAATTACATGTAGGTACGTAAAAGACCTGTAAAATAAATAAGAACTTCAGCCGAAGGTAAAAGGAACAAAGCTGCCAAATATGTCAATTTTACCACTTTTTCCTAAATTACTAGGCTTTTAGCTAAAACACTATTTAGCCAGGCGCTTGTAACGTATGCACCAGCTGCCCAGCTGATGTTTAATATGGTTCACTAAAACGTAGGTTGTGTAGTTGCTCATTTTTGTTTCAAACACTCTGTGCTGTTTTCATAATTTTTTTTTATAAACTTTTTAAATCCTCCGGATGAAAAGTTACACGAGTAAGGGACATGGCCCTGGGATTTTCACACAGAAATATATTATGTCTTAAAAGAAGTACACCTATACTCGTATTTTTTTAATAGTCTCCTGTGTTTTATGGATAAATCACTACAAACTGAGAACATATTTAACATAGCATTTTATGAAAATATTATACATCACAGGTTTGATTTTTATCAAAATGTAAAGACATACTTTATACATAAGAAAGGTTTGTTTTTGTTGGTCTAGTGGTTGTTGGCCCTGACTGCTATGCTGGAGGTCGTGGGATCGATTCCTACCCAGGACAAATGTTTGTGTTAAGAGCACGATCATTTGTTCTGTGTCTGGGTGTAATTTATGTATATTATGTATCAATTTAGAAATATATAAGTTTGTTTATCAATTGTCTAATAGGTACTCATATCACAAGCTCTGCTTAGCTGGGACTAGACGGCGTTGTGTGATAGTTGTGGAATATTATGTATATTATTAATATACCTATTAAGTAGCGTAATTAGAGACACAACAGAAAAACAATGACCGAGCGAGCGCCGGCGTTCGCTCGGGGTTGATGAATTAAAAAAACATAAAATTCTTCTGTACGTGTGTTTGTCACCTAACTGCTCCTAAACGGCTTGACCGATTTAGATGAAAAGTTGGGTATGTAGTATGTATATTTGAATGGGTCCCCCCGGATGGTTTGAAAATACAATTAAACCCGGTAGCTGGCACTGTAATCGGGTTCTCAATTTTTTTTATCACAAAAGTCAGCTTTCGGATAGGGCTGCCCTACAGATCATCATCGTCATCTACTATAGCTGTCGGGACCGCTAGTCTATTATAAAATTTATAAAACTTATCGAAAATATAAATTGGCATACTATGAAGTATAGGCAAAAGGCAAACTATATCGATCGGCTACTCCTAGTAATAAACTTATCAAACCATATCAAAGTCTTAAAATTTTCATAGAAATAATATTCCTGCAAACATTTCTCGTGTGCCGGTAACAATGACTATTGTGGTCGCCTTCCTAGTTAGAAATCTCCATATCTTCTAAGAGCAGTAGAATTTCTTAGCGAAGATTTGTTACAGTTCATCTGGGGAACATAAGTGCTTCCCAAGATGCACATTCAGTTTCTACATCGGTGGGTGGCATACACACAAGATGTGCAGAGTTCCTGCTTCTCTCATGTGAAGGTACTTACACTCAAATATATGAAAACCTTAATAAATATAAAAGAGTAATGTGGGATTCATTGCCTATACTTCTTCATGAAAAGAAGTTTTTGCAAAACAAAAACTTTCATTTTTATTATTAATATTAAAAGGCTCGCGTTTGACCACTATTTCACCTGATGGCAGGCGATGATGTGGCCGACGGTGATAATGGAGCACGCTTGCCTAGAAGTGACCTATTCATTCTTGACTTAAAACTGTAGTATAGATGAGTAAATTGAAACATGTTTTTGAAATAATAATATATAAGTAGGTATATATCGGTATACCAAAATAGAGAAGGCTTCACTCACTGAGTCATCAACGTCCAGCTTATGCCTTTGGACCGAGAATTATTATTATTATTGCTATTTCGAAAATCTTCTTCTTCTTTTTGATTCGATGGTAAACTCGTCAAACTGTTTGGGCCCAATAGGTGGCTACATTAATAGCAGCATCGGTAGCACTCATTAAATCTTCCAGAGTGCAGGTGTATGGGAACTTGGGGCATTCTAGTATGTGGCTCATGTTTTGAACAGGAGCACCGCAGTCACATTGAATATCCGACGGGTCTATAAAACCCCATTTTGCCAAGTTGTGTTTGCAGCGGCCTACCTATTTCGAAAATCAACCCTCGAAATGGTGGAATAAGGGTAGAAAGTTTGTATAGAAACCGTAATTTTTAAAGCTATAAGCATAAATCTTTGTTTTTAGGTTAAAAGATGAAGAAATACGTATTTTAACGTTCTCTGAATTTCTTCCCTTGAAAGAATGAAACAGAGGTTTCCAGTTTGTATCATTGATAAAAATACATAAAAATCGTGAAACGCAGATCTTATATTGTCCAAAATTTAAAGCGAACGAAGCAGCGGGAGAAAGCTAGTATCATATTAAATTTGGAGTTAATAACTATCCTTATGACAGAAACTGAACAGGTATATAAAGGGAGAATTAGCATTGGGCTCTGTAGACATGTGGAGACGTTGACTAACACTATTAATGCGGTAACGTAAGCTAAAGCGTTATGCATTTACTGAACCGAAATGTCAACCACAAGCTAGAGCGAGGATCTTATATAACCTATGGATAACTAGAGATGCTCAACGTTGACAGCCAGAGGACGATTCAAACTATAATAGTTGGACTCTACAATCAAGAATATGCTGCACAATAAAACTTAAACTAGAATAATGTTATTTGTTCACAGTTTTCAGTCAGTGGATAGGTGTATAAAATTAGAATTTTCGACATCAAAGAAATAAGTTCGAGTTCATGCATCGTTAATGAAAATGAAGCTCAAATAAATTGGCTGGTGTAAAATTAACTCCGACCAGTGAAACGTGTTATTCAGTGTGGTGACATCAGTGCGCACTCAGTTAGATCGTCCATATGTAAACCTCTCTTTATTTATGTAGGCTTGTTGAACAAGCTGCGGTTTGAGTGGCGAATAATACCTAATTAAATGCAATTTTGTGTGGCTGACAGAAATCGTATGTGATTAATTTATTTGCAGGTATTAATTTTGTTAAATGTCCAGCTAAGCAGAAAGCCGACTTAAATGAAATTCTGAATTAATTAAGATACGTCTTGTGACGAAAGAAAATATCAGTAAATTTTCTATCAGCTTTTAAGTTTCGCCTTGAGTTTTTAAAGATAAGCGGTGACATTATTGAAAAAACGTCGGGTGTGAGGATTTAACGGAAAGATTAAAGTGTGACATTCATTAGCAGCAATCAGTCAAGCGAACTTAGCAGGGCAGCCTTCCGACAGCTGACTGCTACTTATCTAAATAAGATCGGCGTCGTGCGTGATGGATTTTAAGACCCTCGTCCCACTTGCCTGCCACCGCTCAGTAATTTAAAATCAGCTTTCGCTTTCAGATTGTTCACAGGGCTTAAAACATTTTAACGTGATTTAAATACAGATACGCTTCACGCTTGCAACGTTCGACGTTTAAAACAATGAACATATAGCTGGTTGTCTGGCTGTAACCGTCATACCTGTTTCAGTCGTCTGCTTTATATATTTTTTTTACGTTAGCCCACTCTAGGAATTACTCAAGTATAGTGGTAAACATCTGAATTCACAAACACAGAACACCCAGACCCGATGTAGCGACATCTATGTCGTCACAAAAAAAAAACTAAAACTTAGAACATACAATGATTTTTTTTTTTTTTTTTCCGGTGGGAAAATCATCTTTTGACATCCCCCGCTCTTGGGTGGGGCGGGAGATAGTGTCAGACTTTTACTGACTAAAAACCCACTCCTGTTCCTTCGTTGCCTTTCGTACCAGGGCCGAGTCTTCCTTTCAGAATCAGACCCTTGGCCCCAGTAGGCTTCGACCCTGCTGGGCCCCTACAGTTGCTGACATCTCCTTGAGGCGCGCGTGGAACAGCACGCGCCGTTGACAACTTGGGCTTGGTCCGGACGGTTACCGGACGGTCGGACGGCAAGCCACCCATTGCTCGCCGTCCGCAAGCCCGCGCCTACGGTGGCCGGAAATCGGGATCGGAATCCCGGCGGCGGTTGGGGCGTGAGGACCGCTGCCTCACGCGATCGGCCGCCACCTTTGCAAGCATTACTGCTTCGCAGAAGAAGGCGACCGCCTGCCACTCCTCCTCGCTCCGGACCATGGCCTGTACCAAAGCCCGGCGCGAGAGATCGCCGCCGCCGATTGCCCCCACGAGGACACGGCGTTGCTCTGCCCAAGCGGGGCACACCTCCACCGTATGCTCCACCGTGTCCTCCGGGCGGTCCACACAGTGGCGACACCCGGGCGTCGCTTCCGCACGAATCCGGTGCAGGAACTTCCCGAACTTACCGTGTCCGGTGAGGACCTGTGTCATGCGGAAGGTAATGACGCCGTGTTGAATTTCCAGCCACTCCTCAAAGAGGGGACTTACCGCCATAATTACGGCGTGCCCAGCATTAGGTTGCGATAGTCGCTGTCGCCATTCCGCCATGAGATCCCGCCGGAACTCTTTCCGCCATGCCGTGACTTGTCGTGGCAGCGGAGTTTCACCACGGCGTTGCATCTCCACGCGCAAATCGTGCATGCGTGCAAGGCTTTTTGCTACAAGATCCCATGGTGGCTGGCCAGCAAGGAGGCTCGCCGCTTCGTGGGAAACCGTGCGGTATCCCCGCACCATACGTATGGCCATGACCCTCTGGCACGCGTTCAGCTGGGCCGCCGGTCGCTTTCGCAGTGACGGCGCCCACACCGGCGCCCCATAAAGGGCCCTGGACTGGACGATGCCTGCGTAGAGCCTCCGGCAGGAGGCGTCTGGACCCCCGAGGTTGGGCAGGATCCGCTTGAGGGCAGTCCCGTTCCGATTCAGTTTGGGAGCCAGACGTCGGAAGTGCTCCTCGAAATTCCACCGGCTGTCGAGGACGAGTCCCAGGTACTTCATCGTCGACCCGACGCCGATGTGAACTCCTCCTACCGTTAGTTGGGAACGCCGGGGCGGCGCGCTCCGGGGGCCGTGAAAATACATGGCCTCGGACTTGTGCAGCGCCACCTCGAGTCCCAACTGCTGGATCCTATCAACGACTATCCCAACCCCGCGTGTCGCTAATTCGACCGCCGCCTGATACGACTCTCCCTGCGCCAGGACCAACGTGTCGTCTGCGTAACAGACCACGCTGACCCCGTCAGGGATGTCGCCGCGCAGCACGTAGTCGTATCCGATGTTCCACCAGGGCGGTCCTAGTACCGATCCCTGCGGAACACCGCACGACATCTCTCGCCGTTTCCACTCTCCCTGGTGACCAGGGTAGATGATGTACCTGTCCGACAGGTAGGCCTCGATAACACGACAGAGGTAGTCGGGCACCCGGTGATACCGGAGTGCCCTCCTAATTATGCTCCAGGGCAGGGAGTTGAAGGCGTTGGCGATGTCCAATGACACCGCCACGACACACCTGCCCTGGGATACCGCATCCCCCGTCGTGAGAGCTCGCAAGCGCATGATGGCGTCCACCGTGGAGCGCCTCCTGCGAAAGCCGAACTGGCCGTCCGCCAGATCCGGCCCCACCCGCGATAGGTGCGCGACGAGGCGGTCTGCAATTACTCTTTCAAAGAGCTTGCCCACCTCGTCGAGCAGCACGATGGGCCGGTACGCGGACGGGGAGTCCGCTGGGCGCCCTGACTTCGCGATAAGGACCAGTTTCCCCGTCTTCCAGCGAAGTGGGAACTGGCCCCGCTCCATGCATGCGCTAAAGAGCCCTCTTAATCGAGACCCGAGAGCCTCCATGGCCAGGACCCAGGCTTTACCAGGCAAGCCGTCGGGTCCTGGGGCGGTATTCTTGGCGCTCAGCCTTCGTAAGAACATACAATGATTAGAACATGCAACAGTCCGAAATCAACTATCGGGTAGTTGACCAGATACAACACCTGTCTGGTCGGAGGATCCATCCTAGAACAATCTGTAGACTACACCAATATTTGATGAGAAGTGCGGGAATCAAAATCGTAAAACGCAGCGCAACAGCCAATCGCACAATCACTGCGCCTAACGTGCTAACAGTTGTAATTTATTATGATGGTTGATGCAATTGATATGTTAAAGGACGTGCATTTATACGTTGTAGTCGAATCTTTTATGTACGTAAGTCGTAGAAGCAGAGCTTGTACATTCGACTATTGCCCGAAACGTTTTGAATTTATTAGAGTAATTTAATTCTGCATATGTAAGCCGCTTTAGAGCATTCCGTGAAATCTCGCATGTACAGCACAAAGTAGCTATACTATGAGGAAAATTCAGATTAAACGTGACTGCCAGAGTCCCGGGCGCCGAGTCTTAGGGGTAATTCGCAATAACATAGCGCTAATGACCCAGCATTCACAAGGGAGAATTCTCAGCTAACTGCGACATTAAGACCTTCTTATTTGGCTACTTCACTTCGTTATGGGGCCTTTGTGGGGGCTTGTGGAAAAATATAAAATTTACAGTACTGAAATGATTATAGATATGGCCAGCACGTTCGAGTATTTCAAAAGAAAATCAATCTTTTATTATTTTCGTGCAGCTTCGAATGTCTGACGTGCTTATATTGCGAACTCATGTGCTGATTTTTATTAATAAAATCTATCGAAAGTATAATGGGCAACCCATTTTCTTCCAGGCGGAATGCAATAAAGCCACTAATTGCATGTTTTTTTATTTAATGTTTTCAATTGTATTATTTGTTAACTTGGATTAGGTACTTATTAACCGTCTTCAAAAAGAGGAGGTTCTATGTTCGGCTGTATGTTTTTTATGTATGTTCACCGATTTCTCGGTCAATTGTAGACCGATTTTGATTTTTTTAATTGAAAGATTATACTTCCGAGTTGGTCCCATAAAAATATTGTTATGATCTGATGACTTACTTTTTTTTTTTTTTTAGATACTTATATTCTTTATTGTACACCAAAAATACAATTTATATTAGGAGACTGTTAAATATTATTTATTTTTATATAACTTTATATATATACCTTAACTATTAATCCTAAATATTATAAATAACTTAATAAGTATATAAACAAACTGAAAATAATATATGTACAAACGGGTAGAAATAAAACTCATAGGGCATCAAAAAATTCGTCCACATCGATGTCAATGGGAAAAGTGCCCAGAACGCTGGCAGCATTGCCACGCTGGATGGCAATGCTGATACGTTGACCGAAGAAAAGCCCAGCCCTCTGGTCACGCGAAGAGTCGACCAGCTGTTTGCTGATATCCCGAACAACTCTATGAGCGCTCGGGCCCCATGGCCCTAGTGTTTCAACCCCAAACGGCTCAAATATATAGCCTCCGATGAGGTTATTATATTTACGCCGTTTGAGGTTTTCTGCACCTGCAGCAGCCGCCCCAGCACAGCCCGCCGTACTCAGAAGATGGGATGGCGCAAGGGTGTCGACACATGTTGCATCCCACACCAAAGGCCTACCCAATTTCCAAGGCATTATAGTCATCCCGTCTGGCCTCTTCCCATCGTCACGTGCCAAGCCATTGGGTTCTAAAACAGCTGGCAATGACTTACTTCGAAGATATGGAACGGAACTCCTTATAATATTACAGCAGAATTGCTGTACAGGTATCGGCACGGATCTTGAGCGCTCGGCTTGCGTACGTTTTATTTTATTTTTTTCATTTACCTAGTACCTAGTAGGTAAAAGAAAAAATAAAATAAAATAGGTTTAGAGTTTTTGTTTTGCGTATGCGTTTTTTTTTAACCTAAACTATATTAAAAATAAAATAAAATAGGTTTAGGTTAAAAAAAACGCATACGCAAAGCGATCCCCTTTGCTAGCATTATTGCTTCGCAGAAGGAGGCGACCGCCTGCAACTCCTCCTCGCTCTGGACTATGGCCTGTACCAAGGCCCGGCGCGAGAGATCGCCGCCGCCGATCGCCCTCACGAGAACACGGCGTTGCTCTGCCCAAGCGGGGTACACCTCCACCGTGTGCTCCACCGTGTCCTCCGGGCGGTACACACAGTGTCGACACCCGAGCGGTATCCGGTGCAGGAACTTCCTGAACTTACCGTGTTCGGTGAGAACCTGCGTCATGCGGAAGGTGAGGACGCTGTGAGGTCTTTTTTCCAACCACGCCTCAAAAAGGGGACTTACCGCTATAATTGTGGCGTGCCCAAACCTGAACCATGTTCAGAATTATTAGAATTATCATGAGATGCACTCTGGCTATGAGGTACCATCGAGCTAATCTGATGATGGAAGGTAGGTACGAAAACTCCGTAATAAAACAATGTATCCTAGCCGTGGCTTGGCTTATTGGCATTGTCATACAATGTTTTAGTGATTCCCTCTCCTAGAGAGGAGGCCTGAGTCCCAACAGTGGGAACATCAAAAGGCTGACTATGCTATGCTATGCTATGTTTTAGTGATTAAATTTTTAATTCTTTATATACCTTAATATAGAACTTGCACACTTTAAGTTTGACTGAGGGATACTTTTTAGTTGTAGTACCGTAACTAAAAAACTTTTTACAAAAATAATACAACCGACGTCAATGAAAAAAAAACCCACTAAAAACTGCAAAATCGCTTTAATTTGGGAAGACGGTAGTGATTCTGTAATAGTTTTGTCTCTTCGTTATTTAACACCGACTTCCGAATTTAAAGTTATTTTGCACTAATTAGTGTTTTTTTTACATTGCAGTTTTTGTACTTTTTTTTTGTTGGTGGAAAATCATAAGTTTTTCATACCTAATATTTATTTTTATACATACCTATATCTAATATTTAAAAATCCCGTGTCACATTGTTTGCTATCGAACTCCCCCAAAACGGCTTGACCTTTTTTATGAACTTTTGCGTATATTTAGTAAGTCGTAGGCTATTTTTACCCTCACATCGCATTTTTTTCTTTGATAAATTATATGGCAGAAAAACGTTTGCCGAGTCAGCTAGTATATAAATAAATGCTGACTTTATGAGAATAAATATAACAGAAACATTATTTATCTTCATTCTATGAATTTTTGCAAGCTTTTTTTAATTTGAATCCTTCTCTTCCTATTTCCCAGATACGATTACAACTATATTTTTCTGCCAGTTGCAATTCTTTCAGTTCATCCAACTGCTCTTTTCTAGCTTCAAGTTATTCGATTCCCCTAGAAACATAGCAGTTTGCATCAAAGTGCATTTACCGTATTGATCATTTTTATTTACAGTACCTCGGTACAATTAAGCTTAATTAATCGTCGCTCTTGAGAAATAGTGGTTAAATACAGTGAAGTATTTAGACGAATGATAAATGCTGTAGCTTGGGTTACTTTGAACGTGAGTAATGAGGTTGATACTGTAGATTAGACGGATTAATCAATATCGATAATGTATTCATCGGCAGTTTCAATGCTCACCTTAGGGAACCTTCTCATTGCCACTTGGTATGGAATAAAAGCCACCTATTACGAGATTAACGGAAAATTCAATTCGGTGAATGTGGTTGAGAACATTTTGGTTACATAGCGACTCGCAAATACTATCTGTATTTTTGTACAGGTAAATAATTTGATACATCCGTCAACTCGTTTCGCGTCGATTTTTTTCCGGTATAGGCCTCTGAAACATTATTATAATTTGTTTTTTTTTTTTTAAATTAGCGTTTGACTGTGATCCCACCTGATGGTAAACAGTGATGCAATCGATGATGGTGATGCGCACTAGTTTATTAAGAACCTATTCACTGTAGCCTTGAAGACACCTAAACTCTGGAGTTTTGTAATTTAGTACCTCTTTCTAGCATTCACTTGTAAATCATACCCACTTGGCTTTGTATGAAGAGACCTGAAATATTGAAACTACAATCAACAATCCACTACGCAAAGACTAGGGGTGCTACGACAGAAAACCTCCACGAGTGCCCGCGGGCTGTAGTTCCCTTGCGGATACGTCCGAGGTGAAGGCCAGTCTGCGGGACGGTGCACCCTGGGAGGCGGCTAACGACTCCCCTTGGGTACTTCTGCCTAAGGGGTCTCGAGGTCCGCCTGCGAATATTCTGTCCGAAGGATCGCTTCAACGCGTGTCCCTCTGCTATAGCAGAGGGCACAGTGGCGAAGTAAGAGCGGGCTCGGTGTGCACTTACCCTGCCACTGGGCAGGCAGGAGGAAGACTTGCTTCTCCTTCTGCCACCGTTAGTCTCGTAGCCCCAGAGATTGTCCAAGGTCATGTTTCTGACTTTTGATGGGGGTCGAGGGTCTTGGCTTAACCGCCCGGGCCGCGAGGAAGACAACCTCTATAAAAAATCACCCCAAACCTCCAAGCGGCGGCGCACCGTGAGGGAGGTTGTTAGCTTGACTAATGGGTAGCTTAATTAGTCTCTAGTGCGAACCATAGTACTTGAGCCAGTAAAACATGAAAAATACTCGTGGGAACAATAATGAACTCAAAATTCTTCAAAAACCCAATTGAGAGTGATGCGCGGTCGGAGTCCGACGCGGCATCCGGAAGGAGCTCGGAGGGCTCGGAGGTAGAGGAGGTGGTAGGCGACTCTGGTGGGGACTTGCGCCCCTACTTGAAGCGCTCCAAATCGGGGGACGCATCGTCCTCCGATGCAGAGATGGGCTCGGCTCGAAAAATCCCCACCAATGGGCGGGGTGCGGGTCGGGCGCGAGGCAAGGGGAGAGGGCTCACCGCTCAAGAGTCTGCTCAGTGAGCTGATAGGCTCGCCGCGGAGGGGCGTCACCCTGGAGCGGCCAGTGCTGGGATGGACCTCTCGGGGCCATCCGGCAGTGAGCCAGACACCACCATCGACGAGGCACTCGATAGGCTTGAGTCGGTCCTGGCATCCGCTCTGATTGGCGTGGCCAAAAAAAGGGAGAGGTCCTCCAAGAGGAGCGCTATCTCCCAGGCCAGGACCTCTCTCCAGGAGGTGGTGGACCCAATCCGCAGTGGGCTCACCAAACTTCGGGCCGACAATGCTCGGCTCCGAAAGGTCTCGGTGCAGCAAGAGTTGCCAAAGGGCGACTCTTATGGACAGGCAGGGGGACGCGAGCAGGGGCAAGGGCCGAGTCAGCCCAAGCCTCAGCCCGAGCCGGAGAATCAGCTGCTGGTGCTGGTGCGGCAAGAGCTGGCTGCCTTCCGGCAGCAGCAGCAGCAACAACAGGAGCAGTTCCAGCAAAGGATGCAGCAGCAGCTTTCCGTGCTAGAGGGCATCGTGCTGCGTCCTCCGCTGGCGGCTTCTGGCCAGAAAAAAGCGGCGTCTTATGCTGCCGCCGCGGCCATGGCGGGCCCGTCGGGACTAAACAGCCGCGAGGCCGTGGCGTCGGAGCCTGCAAGGCCGGCCCCGCCGGCCAAGCAGCAACAGCAGCGGAAGGGCAGGGCGGCGCCTGCCGCTAAATCGGCGGGACCTCCTGCCGCGGCGGTGACCAGGCCTCCCCTGCCTGAAGAACCCTCGGCTGGCGCCGAATGGACGGTTGTCGGCGCCAAAAGTAAGGCGGGCAAGGGAGCTAGGGCGGCTAAAAAGCGCGTGAGGCGACAACAGCGCAAAAAGCGGGCTATGGCGGCCAGACTTCGCGCCCCGAACTCCGAGGCTGTAGTTATAACACTACAGCCAGATGCGGTAAGAAGGGGCGTGACATATGATGCCGTCATGGCGAAGGCGAAGCAGGCGGTGTTGCCCCACCTTGAGGAACTCGGAGCTTCTGGGGGCTTCCGTATGAGGCGTACTGTAACCGGGGCCCGAATGCTGGAGGTCCCCGGTGCGGCCAGTGGCCCCGCCGCGGATGCCCTGGCCGCAAAAATCAGGGCATCCCTGGATGCGGAAGAAGCCCGAGTGTCCAGGCCCACCAAGTGCATTGATATGCGCATCATGGGCTTGGACGACTCCGTCAAGGTGGACGAGGTGGTGGCCGCCATCGTCAGGGCGGGAGGATGCACTGCCGAGCAGGTTCGGACGGGCACCATCCGCGCTAACAGCACGGGCATGCGAGCCATGACGGTTAGCTGCCCCGTGTTGGCGGCCAAGACTATCACCGGGGAGGGCCGACGGCTTTTGGTGGGCTGGGTCTCCGCGCAGGTGAAACTGCTGGAGCCCAGACCTCTGCGGTGCTATCGCTGCCACGTGGGGCACCACGTGGGGGCCTGTTGTTCCGCGGAGGTGGACCGCAGTGACCGCTGCTTCCAGTGCGGTAAGCCCGGTCACAGGGCAGTTGAATGCCGTGCTACGCCGCACTGTTACGCATGTGCGGCGGCAGGCAAGCCAGCCGACCACCGGGCTGGGAGCAGATCCTGCGACCCCCCCGCCAAGGCCAAGAGCAAGGTCGGGAGGCCCATCCCCGCCGATGTCCTCACCACCGCAGCCTCCTCTTTGGCTGCTGCTGCTGTCGCCGCCGCAACCACCGCAGCAGGGCCCTCACGTGGGGCTCGGGAGGAGATTGTGATGGAATGCCAATAACGGCTCCATTACGTCTCCTCCAGGCGAACATCAACCACTGCGCCCCCGCTCAGGATCTGTTGCTCCAGAGCATGGCGCAGTGGTCGATCAATATCGCCGTGGTCTCCGAGCCGTACTATGTCCTGCCCAGGGGAGACTGGGTGCAGGACCTGAACGGCTCGGTGACCCTAATTTCGTCGGCCGCCGCCGGTACCCCGACCCTCGAGGCTGTCACGAGGGGACGGGGTTGCGTGGCAGCACGGTTCGGGGACATTGCAGTGGTGGGCGTTTACCTGTCCCCGAACAGAACTCTCGCCGATCTCCACATCTCCCTTATGGAGCTGAATGCCGTCGTCGCTGGGTTTGGTTCCCTCCCCGTGGTCGTTTGCGGGGACTTCAATGCCAAGAACTTGGCTTGGGGTTCCCGGTTCACGAACCAGCGGGGTCGGATGGTGGAGGACTGGGCTCTGGAGACAGGCCTGGTCGTCCTAAACCGGGGTTCCGTCCCCACGTGTGTGCGGATGCAGGGCGAGTCAGTAGTGGACATATCGTTCGCCAGCCCTGCTCTGTCACCGCGTGTCGTCGACTGGCGCGTCATGGAGAGGGTGGAGACGTACTCGGACCACCAGTACATTCGGTTTGACGTCTCCGCCCAGACCTCGATCGCGCCGGTCCCACGGACCCCGTGTGGTCCGCGTTGGGCGCTGATGCAGCTGGACCGGGAGCTCCTCCTGGAAGCCGCGATGGTACAGGCCTGGGTGCAAGCACCGGACAGGCCTGTCGACATCGACGTCGAGGCAGAGTGGTTCCGGGAGGCCATGTCGCAAATCTGCGACGTGGCAATGCCCCGAGTCCGGCCAGGACGTGCCCGTCGCCAGGTGTACTGGTGGTCGCCGGAGATTGCGGCACTGCGGAATGCATGCAATGCCGCGCGGCACCGGTACGCCAGACACTGCAGTCGCCGCATCCGCCCGCCGGATGCGGAGGTCAGAGAGGCGGAGCTGTATGAGGGATACAGAGTGTGGTGAGCAATCTGTTCCCTGCGCGAGGGGAACACTCTCCCCCGCTCATGGCTCCGCCACCAGCAGTGTCTAACGTGGATCACGATGGCGACGACGACGACAATGCTCCAGAGGTGACCGAGGTAGAGATGAGTGTGGCGGTACGAAGGCTAAGTGCCAAGAATACCGCCCCAGGACCCGACGGCTTGCCTGGTAAAGCCTGGGTCCTGGCCATGGAGGCTCTCGGGTCTCGATTAAAAGGGCTCTTTAGCGCATGCATGGAGAGGGGCCAATTCCCACTTCTCTGGAAGACGGGGCAACTGGTCCTTATCGCGAAGCCGGGGCGCCCTGCGGACTCTCCGTCCGCGTACCGGCCCATTGTGCTGCTCGACGAGGTGGGCAAGCTCTTTGAAAGAGTAATTGCAGACCGCCTCGTCGCGCACCTAACACGAGTGGGGCCGGATCTGGCGGACGGCCAGTTCGGCTTTCGCAGGAGGTGCTCCACGGTGGACGCCATCATGCGCGTACGAGCTCTCACGACGGGGGATGCGGTGTTCCAGGGCAGGTGTGTCGTGGCGGTGTCGTTGGACATCGCTAACGCCTTTAACTCCCTGCGCTGGAGTAGCATTAGGAGGGCACTCCGGTATCACCGGGTGCCCGACTACCTCTGTCGTGTGATCGAGGCCTACCTGTCAGACAGGTACATCATCTACCCTGGTCACCAGGGTGAGTGGAAACGGCGAGATATGTCGTGCGGTGTTCCGCAGGGATCGGTACTAGGACCGCCCTTGTGGAACATCGGCTACGACTACGTGCTGCGCGGCGACCTCCCTGACGGGGTCAGCGTGGTCTGCTACGCAGACGACACGCTGGTCCTGGCTCAGGGAGAGTCATACCAGGCGGCGGTCGAATTAGCGACACTCGGGGTTGCGATAGTCGTTGATAGGATCCAGCAGTTGGGACTCGAGGTGGCGCTACACAAATCCGAGGCCATGTGTTTTCACGGCCCTCGGAGCGCGGCACCTCGGAATTCCCAATTAACGGTAGGAGGAGTTCACATCGGCGCCGGGTCGACGATGAAGTACCTGGGACTCGTCCTCGACAGCCGGTGGAATTTCGAGGAGCACTTCCGACGTCTGGCTCCTAAACTGAATCGGGCTGGGGCTGCCCTCAAGCGGCTCCTGCCCAACCTCGGGGGTCCAGACGCCTCCTGCCGGAGGCTCTACGCAGGCATCGTCCGGTCCATGGCCCTTTATGGGGCGCCGGTGTGGGCGCCGTCACTGCGAAAGCGACCGGCGGCCCAGCTGAACGCGTGCCAGAGGGTCATGGTCATACGGATGGTGAGGGGATACCGCACGGTATCCCGCGAAGCGGCGAGCCTCCTTGCTGGCCAGCAACCATGGGACCTGGTGGCAGCAGGCCTTGCACGCATGCACGATCTGCGCGTGGAGATGCAACGTCGGGGTGAAACTCCACTGCCGCAACAAGTCGCGGCATGGCGGGCAGAGCTCCGGCGGGGTCTCATGGCGGAATGGCGACAGCGACTATCGCAACCCAGTGCTGGGCACGCCATAATTATGGCGATAAGTCCCCTCTTTGAGGAGTGGCTGGAAAGGCAACACGGCGTCCTTACCTTCCGCATGACGCAGGTCCTCACCGGACATGGTAAGTTCGGGAGGTTCCTGCACCGGATTCGTGCGGAAGAAACGCATGGGTGCCACCATTGTGCGGACCGCCCGGAGGACACGGTGGAGCACACGGTAGAGGTGTGCCCCGCTTGGGCAGAGTAACGCCGTGTCCTCGTGGGGGCGATTGGCGGCGGCGATCTCTCGCGCCGGGCCTTGGTACAGGCCATGGTCCGGAGTGAGGAAGAGTGGCAGGCGGTCGCCTCCTTCTGCGAAGCAGTAATACTAGCAAAGGAGGCGGCCGATCGCGTGAGGCAACGGTCCTCACGCCCCAATCGCCGCCGGGATTCCGATCCCGATTTCCGGCCATCGTAGGCGCGGGCTTGCGGACGGCGAGCAATGGGTGGCTCGCCGCCCGACCGTCCGGTAACCGTCCGGACCGAGCCCAAGTCGTCGACGGCGCGTGCTGTTCCACGCGTGCCTCAAGGAGATGTCAGCAACTGTAGGGGCCTAGCAGGGTCGAAGCCTACTGGGGCCAAGGGTCTGATTCTGAAAGGAAGACTCGGCCCTGGTACGAAAGGCAACGAAGGAACAGGAGTGGGTTTTTAGTCAGTAAAAGTCTGACACTATCTCCCGCCCCGCCCAAGGGCGGGGGATGTCATAAGATGATTTTCCCACCGAAAAAAAAAAAAAAAAACTACGCAAAGACTAGGGTCGAATAAACTTCCTCAAACAGAGTAAGTTTATGAGACCCTAGTCTTTATTTATTTTGCAGTAAAAGAAATATACAAATATGACTCGATAAGAATAAATAATGGTATACAAAGTTCGGTTTTTATATATTCTCAGTGCAATAAAATACTTCTAAAATTTGAACGGTAACTGATACGACTGTTAATTTTTCTACGCACATACATTTTGTCTATGTTCTCGTACAATGTTCGGTTTCAGTTTAAGTTTTTAGAAATTCTCAGTGCAATAAAATACTTCTAAACTTTGAACGATAACTGATACGACTGTTATTTTTTCTATGCTCATACATTTTGTCTATGTTCTCGTAGAATGTTCGGTTTCAGTTTAAGTTTTTAGAAATTCTCAGTGCAATGGAATACTTCTAAACTTTGAACGGTAACTGATACGACTGTTATTTTTTCTATGCTCATACATTTTGTCTATGTTCTCGTAAAGGTAAATAATTGGATATACAGAGATCCGATTGCGTCATCTCGGTTCACGCGGATTTTCTCCATAATGGGACTCTGAAACATTATGATACATCTACATACCTACCTATTTTTCTTTAGACTCTGGTCTGTAAGACGTTTTTTCCTCATTCACACATTTCATTTTGTTTGTGTCTGGGTGTAATTTATCTATAATAATATATGTATATATATAGAATTATTTAAGTATGTTTATCAGTTGTCTAGTACTCATAACACAAGCTCTGCTTAGCTTGGGACTAGACGGCGTTGTGCGATAGTTGTGTAATATTATTATTATTATATAAGTAAATTGATATCGCTGTTATTATTTTTTTTTAATCTGTCCCTGATTATTTATTGACATAAATACCTGAAATAAAGCATGAGCTGCATAAAAAGTTTTTAAAAATTCTTCTTATGTGTGATTAATTTTAACAATCGTCATTACGGATCGTAACGTAATTTCTACCGTCTTAGCATACCTAGCCCACACAAGAGATAACGGTTAGGTGAAGGTTGTAGGATAATACCTACACAATTCTGTCAACGAAATCTTATCCTTAGAGGGTCACTGAAAAGGATTTCTAAGTCTTTTCTGTGCGGATTACAGGGTGACAAACTATATACTTCTTAAAAATCGTACCGAATTTTGGTAGTTTTTTTTCTAGCCCACACAAAAGATAACAAGTAGTACCTACCTAGAAGTAGTAATTTGATTTACTGTCAAGTAGTGTACATTACAGCTCTTGTTTTATTATTATTGTTGGTCAAAGAAGATCAGTCGAATCAAAAGTTTGGATTAATAATTACGAGTAGGTTACGTTGTGACAAAATAAATACATTTTCTTTCTTTCTTTCTTTCTTTCTATTAGGAGGCACTACCAATTTTACTTTTTTAAAATATGATTATGGTAGAAAACTGTAACCATTCTATCACAAACGTTAAGCTACCGCTGCTAAGGCCTCAGGATAACGCAAAGGTCACGGGATTTTTTAAAAGAGTTATCGTGGCCCCGGAATGCAAAAGGCAACTGAAGGACACTAATGGGTTTTAGTCAATAAAAGTCGGACACCTCTCATACTCCACCATAGAGTGGGAGAAGTACCTACTGCATGGTGTTAGTCAGTAGGATTCTAGCAGAGCCCTTTACTCGTTTCAAGAAGAAAGACATTGTTGAAGATCCACACGTTAAAAAAAATAGCCCAACTAGCCCCAACCCCAGCCCACACCAGATATAGCGAGTGGGTGAAGGTTGCACGGCACAGCGCAGTAGACATGGATTCAATTACCGAGGAGGTGTGCGCAGCATGTAACACGCTAGTACATGATGTCGTGCCGAAGCGCCTGCGGCTTCCTGCACCCACAGCACTTAGGACACGTCGACTTGAGGAATGAGCTGAAGCGGTTCAACCAGCTGAGGAATAGAAGGTACGAAGGTACCTACTTGTTTGTCTAGATTTACTAAGATGTGAGATATTTTGGTATTTTTTTTTCCATTTGATAATTTAAAATACATTTTACTTTATATAGAAAATTTTATAAAAGTTATATCACTCATTGTAATATTATTTATCATCATCAATGGAAAACAATTCCAATCTTTCCATTGAATTACGATTGAAAAAATGGATGTCTTCCTTAAGAAGTCCTAAGGAAGATATCCAGGTTTTCTTGTTCTCTTCTTCATGGTCTGCCGCGGGCTATTTGTGCCCTGAAATATCCGTAATTTCTCACTACTGGGCAAAGGCCTCTCTCCAATCCTTCCAACGATTACGATTTTCTGGAACGTTTTTCCAGTTCCCAAAGAAGACATCCAGGTCTTTTTGTGGTATCCAGATGGTGACATAATGTCAGAATACTAATAGCTTTGTTTTAACGGCCTAAAGTTTATTAGGCACATGTCAATACACGTTGAATAAAAAATTATACACATACAAAAATATTATATTTATATGTAACCTAGAAAAACAATTAGAAAATAGTAAATAGGCACTTACAAAATAACAATAATCCAATTCTTACGTGTTCCGTTTCATCTGGGATTAGATCTACATGTATATATTTACCCCATTGATCTTGAATAGTCCAATAATTTATTTGGAATAAATAGATACTTCGTCGAATGCCTTCCGAAATCCTATTAATTCGTATTCCTAGGAATTCAGTAGAGCGGAAAAATATGATTTTCATCTACCTATATAACATTTATTACGTGGACTTTTTGTTATATCAACATGCAGCCTATTTCTGTTTAATAAATATCTAAAAATAGAAATAATCTTGTTAGTAAATAATGAATTGCTAACGCATTTGTAATTCCGTAGTGTTGAACATAATTATAACATGATTTAATTAATGAAACAGTAAGGTCACCAGATGTAAACTTTTTTCAGGTAAGTTGTCACAAACGGGCGCTCATTCCTGAAATAATTATATTATTATGAAATTAAATTAATTAGCAGTTTCGTTTAATTCAAAAGTTACGTCAGATTCTCGAAAACGGTTAGAAAATGTGTGTGGAGATCTGTATGCGGGTTGTTAACTTTATCTACTTTAAATTAATTGGTTGTCCGTAAAGTAAGCATACCGTTTTATTAGCGGTCTGCAAGAACAAAAAGTATTGCTCGTAAATTAATTTTCAAACTTTGGAAAATAGTAGCGAAGTATCCTTTTTTGGTTTCTACGCCAAATGCTAGGGAATAACAATGACTGACGGCAGGTTATTTCTCTACACCACAAATGTGACGTAATTATATCTAAAAATCAGCCTTTTGAAAATTTTTGCTGATTTTTGTCGCTCACCTCTCCGTCTATAATTTTCAACCACCATAATGCCATTTGAGATAACTACTTTATATTATATCAAGTTCAAGTGAGCCACTTAAACTTTACAAGGACGCAGTCTATTATCAACCAACGAAAATGTTATATATAGCATATATTATTATTCATAGGCAACAAGAAGAGTTACACGCAACTAAATAACATATTTGCATCGGTTCACACTTCCGTGTTACTAAATAGAATTGAGGTTCAGGAACAAAAGTTAAAGAGAGTCCCGCTGTAACTGAATTTTGAAGACTTAAAATAGATAAAATAAAACCAACAACATTAAAGACGTTTACGTTTAACTCGTATTCCTACTGTGATTCGGTCCTTTGGACTTGTTCCCTCAACTAGGACGTTCACAAAAGTACGCGACGCGCGAAAATAATTATTTCACAGAGTTTACGGCGGAATTTTTTTGAGGGATGGTTAGTGGCTGTTTAATTTATACGCGAATTGATTCCTAGTGGATAATTGTGTTGTAAAAATTATGTAATTTTCTATGTTAAGTCTACATAACTAAACAATATGTGTAATCAGCTTCAGCGAAGCTTGAAGAGAAAGCTGACTCGATCCATTTGCTGCAAAATATTGCAAAAACATTAGGATGTGTTACATCAGTATTATAATGGCAAACTAAATAGAGTTCTGAATATTATAGTATTCTGTATCGAAATATAAATGCTGTCTGTACCTACATACTGCAAGCGAGGACGTCTTTCAACAGCTATACCCTCATCACTTGCACCACAATCGGAACCGCCTCCAAATTACCTGACTGACGTTCCTCTACTTCCATTCTAATACTAGTTAGTGTACTTTGCCACCAGCATTAGTATCACGTTTTATATCACTTAACTCGTAATCTTATTAATTTACTACAGTTCACTAATGTTCCTCCTTTCAAGATGTAAATGGGGGCTCTCACTTAAATTACGCTGTGGTAGCTGTGTCAAGTGTCAAACTTTGGTAGTTAAGCTATTTTTGGTTTGACCTTCAATTAGTAAGGTGATATTAAGGTTATGGTTTGATCTCTTGAGCTGGCTTATAACATTTACATTCAAATTTGTTATAGCTGAAGGAAAAACCTAACTCGTATGAAATAACAGTAAGGTGGTAGATAATGTCAGCGGTTTAGTCTCGACAGCCAATTAATTAATATGGAAAATGCAACTTTTACTACTTACTCTGTATTATCTAAGAGGATTTAACCGTTTAATCAGTAACACACATTTATTTTCCCATAACTAACATTAATAATTCAATTACAAAAAAACCATTTCGTTGAAAATATACAAAATATTTTTTCCTTATTTCATGGTAAAGTGAGTTTTAAAGACTTCTCTGCGGGGTATTGCCAAGATCTTAAATAATCTTATATTGCAAAGTAGACTGAAGTTCTTTCGTAATAAGCTTCAAATGAAATCAAATTACATTACGTTAAATTAATTTTCCATGGCTTCTTACTAGCAGGACGTAACTCAGCAATTTCTGGTAGCTAGCAATTTAAATCGTATTGCAGTGTAGCGACAAATATTAACGGCCCGGGCCCATTGCTCACGAAGTAGATACTAAAATATGTATTTCCAATTCGCTGTGGAACTGTAATATCTATTCGGCAGTTCATTATTGCTTTCAATTATTATTGTCACACTAATATTATAAAGGCGAATGTTTATAGATGTGTGTGTGTGACTGTATGTTTGTTATTCCTTCACACCAAACTTCTGTTCAGATTTGGATGAAATTTGGCACACGGGTAGACTATGTCCTCCAAATAGGACATGTTTATCCTAGGAGGTCTAGGCCTATGAGCTAAATAAAGCTAAACATCGAAAATTTACCTTTCTGATTTTTTTTTTCTATAAAGCTCACAATCTAAAAGTTACCTTTCTGTTTTTTTTAATATAAAGTTCAGCATCAAAAAGTTAGCTTTCAATTTTTTTGACTATAAAGCTCAAAATCAAAAAGTTAGCTTTCTGATTTTTAGTGATTATAAAAGTCAAATATCAAGAAAGATCAAGAAAGGTAACTTTTTGATGCTGAGCTTTATAGTCAAAAAAATCTGAAAGGTTACTTTTCCCAGTAGTGGGACAAAAAAGGGTCGACAGTTTCAGCGATTACTAAGTAACCAGTTTTGTTTGATGACAATAAATAATAAATGCTCGTTTCTTCACTTTTTCGAAATAAGGCCTTTACTTTTCCTTGGCTCAGCAATGGAAAAGCAACGGGCTGGTATTAGCTTTAATTGTTAAAATTGATTGATACAGAGAATTATCATCATTCAGAGGACCGAAATTCCTCAAAAAAGGTTTACAACTTTTCCGAGGATTTTTGCTCCCTTGGTGAATCTAAAGAATTATGCAAAAGGCCGAAATATTATTAGGTCAACGCCTATTAATTTGACGTCCTGAATTTTCGGAACCACAAACGACATCCTAATTAGATTTTGACGTCGACTTTGATTTGATACTAAGAGAATGTTTCAAACATTCTTTGAATTGCTTTTACGGGTTTCATAACATTCTGAATCCCAGAAAAGTTTTATACTTAGCTGATCAATATTCATTCGCTGTTTTCCGCAGTTTTACCTACGTTTTTAGTTACTGATCTCCTCCTATTGGTTGTAGCTTGATGTTATAGCCTATAGTTTTCTCGCTAAATTGGCTGTAACACTGCAAGATTTTTTTAATTCGAACCATTCGTTCCTAAGACATTAGCGCGTTCAAACAAACTGTTCAACTTTATAATACTAAGTAAGTAAGTATAGATTGTTATATAAACCGATTAAGGGGGCCCTTCTCGATCCGTCTATGGTCAACATGATCATGGTTTAAAAACTTGTTGTTTTATTCAACGCAATGTTAATAAAAAGGCAACGCAAAAAAAGAGAGATACCGTCTGACCGCTCTGTTGTTATTCGGTAAGTCCGTCACTCACTCATTTGAATATTTTACAAAACTTGTTCTAGGAAGTACGTGTCTTTTTTTAAATCTCATAATATTTCGTCATTCATAATCTCGATTAAATTTTAGGTTTCTCGTAAAATAGCGATTTCCAGAGGTCTACTGGATTAGTTTTACACAATACCGAGATAATATCCATAACATGTCTGTGTTTTAAAAATATCTAGAGAAAGGTGTGCAATAACGTCATAATAACGTACGACCGATTGTATGGAAATATATCTCGGGTTGGCCGCTCTTAAATAATGATAACAGTTTAAAAATTTAATATCTTTATTGTTCACACTTTTGATGTGTTGAACATTTCTTAATAATATCTAAGAAAAAAAATGCATTTAGCAGATTCATCAGCATTTACAAAAAGATTGGCTTGTAAATGTATCAGTACTTGGTGAACATCAATCAGCATACATATGAATACCTACCCGGGTAACTCCGATAACCCAACATTCATAAAACATCAAAGCCTTTAAAAAATATTTATACGACTTTGCTCCCAGCACATAAATATTTATTCACTTTTAGAATGACAATATTTGTCTACAGTGACGAATATAGCTGAAATTGAATTATTACTAGCGAGAAAGTTTATTCTTAGTTCAGAATAATATACTCATTGACCTTATTCATAGTATCGTCGTTAGGATCATCTAACAATGTTCGAAGATGGGAAGATAGGGTGATAGGTTAGTGGTTCGCTGCTACGCCGCCCGCTACGTATTGCTACGGTCGTAGCAAAGCGTAGACCCAACTTACATCAGCCAAAATCAAATACACAGTTTATTTTGGAAACGCTTTCAACCATAGAAACATGTTCTGTGAAATGCAATGCAAACCGTGCACGATACCATAAAATTCTTTCGATGACAGTAGTTTTGAAGCTAAAAGCTGTATTATTTATGTGAGAACCAACACCACTGGTGTCACCCATATGATTTATTTAGATCAAAAATATTCAAAACAGTCAACCTTTCGAATTTTTATTTTTACACCATGAATATTTTTTTCTTTGCCACAACTTTTTTCCTTGAAGGGGAGAAAAATTCAAAGCACCGCATCACGTGTGTCAGTGAGTGCTAAGTTAAAGTTCAACGTTAAAAAGAAAAGTAGCGACTAATGGATTACATGAAGTACACTGCATGGTACTCGCAGTGTGACGTCACTCAGTCAGGAAAACAAAGGATAAAGGAGATTGTGTGGGTTTTAATCACCGATTACTTAGTTGCGAAGAGGGCTGTGATTAGGTAGATTTAGGTTTCAGCGACGAAGGGTAATATAAGCTCAATCTGACTAGGCTTTTTCTCCTATGTTAGGGTCGGCTGCCAGTCTAACAAGATACAGCTGAACACCAATATTTCATATGGAGTGACTGCCTATTTGACCTCCACCCACAACCCAGAAACTGAGCAGCACGATGTGTCAAGGTAACCTAATCGGCATAATATTATATGACAAACTATTTTTGACTTTAAGAAGCTATCCAAAATCATATTATTTAACTACAAACTACAGGTAACTAACTATATATTTAATCATGGGCTGCAGGTAGCTATAAGATTATATATAACCATGGGCTATAGGTGACCGTTTTTAACCATGATCTGCAGGTAAAAATATTAAACTACTGGTTACAGATAACTATATTTTCTAATAATAATTTCTGCCGAAAGATGTCAAGTGTGTCATGTGACCACAATGACCGGTCCTGAAATTTCAAGTATATCTGGGCCCTATTTAATATAACTGATAGTGTTACATATTTGACATAAAATTACAGTTACACATTTTCGCTACAAGTGCTGTTAAATATATGAGAAAACGTGTGAAACTAACTCACAAAATTCTTACTTGTCACATGTCATAAGTTGCCTATCGGTTCTATATAATAGGCCCTCAAAATATGACATGAAAAGTTTGTAGTAAAATCTTGTTACTCCATGGTTTCTATCGAAAAAAATGTGGCTAGTAACTAGATTTGCTTCCATTTTGCTTACTAGAACATCACGTTAGCAACACGCAATTAAAGATATAGCGCGAAGTAATTCCATTAACACATCATTCCTTGTATTCTTAAAACAAGTAAGCATTCCTGAGAATGTTTACTACATACATTAGAGCCTCGAATCGAATTTTCTGGCTCCTCAGCCGTGTGGCAGACGTATTCAATTAACTGGAAGTGGGAGAGAGTCTCAGAGAGTAACAGGATTACATGACGCCTCGGCTCCTACCGTCGGCTTCAATACACAGCTTGAGACTGACGGATGACTCCAACAATTTCTCCTACCTCATAGATTAATTACTTCAAACTAAACTTGGGTTGCACTTGATTCCAAAGTTTAGCTCCGAAGCAATTACTCTATTCTGTTCGGAAGTTGCAAGGTATGGATTCGGGGCTGAAATACCTACGTTTGAGTTGCCAACTAAATCTTAAGCGATGTTTACTGCACTATGTGTGTTTGGAGTTCGTTGCATTTTAGGAATCTAACTTACAAGTTCAATATCAATGTGAAAAGTTCCGATAAGTTCTTGAGTTTTATCTTCCTTTCGTGAGTCTTTGACATAACCACATATTACTTGAATAAAACCAACCAAAACGTTAATCAACTAACCATGTGTGCTCATTTGACTATACTTAATTGTTTTTTTTTTATAGATAAAACGATAAAAGTGTTTTCATATACTTTGGGTCATAACAAGAAAAAGTGAGTAACTAATTTGAATTGGTATGAAAGTTAAATGTAGTAGGTGCTATAAATTATATTCCACTCCAAAAACAGGAATTGTTCCCCTAGGACTAGCTCCTGCATGTTACTACAAGTTAAAGCTTGCCTTCCATAAATAAAAACCTATTTCACTTCAAAAGCAAATGAATAATTTAACTTGTATACTCAAAAAGGTTGGAATTGGTATATCTAATACACTCAAACTTTGTCAAGTTACAAATTAAAGTAAATAATAGCTGTAATGTTTTCATAAACATTATTTGAATACAGTTTCGTATAAGTAGTAGTTTTTTCTTTTTATTTTAAACATAAACATTCTGGTTTATATTGGTTACAAAGTACACTAATCACTTTCTCATAAAAGTAACAAACACGTAAAGTTGAAGGTCATTATCAAGTTCTGTTGGTAACTACTCGTGAAAGAGAAAGAGCTCATGACTCAGTTATAAAAGCCACAAGGGTCAATCCTAGGGTATCGGGAATCGCAGGTAGATCCCCGGGCACCATAGGCGGGGGCTTGTGGACGATGAGCAATAGCTAGCTCGCCGTCCGGCTATGCATCGTCGACGCTCGACGGCGCGTAGTGCTCACGCGCGTAAGTCGTAGTAAGTAGAGCGGATGCTTGCTAGGGCCACGGGAATTTTCGAAAAAGATATCGTGGTCTTGGAAAGCAATGGGCAACTGAAGGACAGGGGTGAATTTCAGTCAGTAAAAGTCTGACACTATCACTCTACCCTAAAAAAAGGGACTATCCCAAAGGCTAAGCAATGTTTGCCGTGGTTGGTTTATTGGATTCCTCCATACTCCGGACCAATGGCTTAATGCATTTACCGGTTTGTGTCATTTGTAGATCTTTGACAGCCGTTAGAAGACGGATAGTTAGAAGTCAGGAATTCAAACACCAGTAATGTGCGGGTATTGTGTTACTCAGTAACTGGGGTGTAGAGGGTTGATAATAAAATGCTGATATCCAGCTGCATCCGGTTAGCCTGGAAACCGACCCCCAACATAGTAAGGAGCTTACCTTTTCCCAGATTGAGGCCGATTAATTGATAGACCCCCGGACTAGAGGCGCCCCCGCGTACTCAAAAATTTGTAACACACCTTAAGTTCTCTTATTGATAAAGGGCCAGTAGTGAATAAATAATGACTATATGATTGAATGTTCCAATTTTATAGCTCGCATCGTACCAAAGAAGCCCCAGCTACGCCACTGGTACCTAACAATACCTCAGATTAATCTTTTTACCGTATGTGTTATGCCAATCATAAACAACTGACTTAGACGTAAAAATTACGTACCTAATTATTAATTTTCCATTGCCAAAAAATCACAAAATATTGCCATAATTTGTTTCTAAAATCCAATAATTCCAAAGCAAAACTAGGCTCTAGGCAAATCCAATCGGCTCGTACAACGTACACATATTTCAGTGCGAATTACAAGTACGAGTATCATTGCAGGCATCGACATCGTTACGTCGTAAGCTGTGTGTAGGCGCGGCCAAACCACGGCCGTGTAAACGCCCAAAGCTTTCAACTAGTTAAGCGCTTTGTGTTTTATAACAATTGCCAAGATAAAGGTGGATCTAGTTTTAGTTCCCGTCTATTGTTCACTAATGCAACGTCAAAATACACCACCTTCCACAAAGGTCATTAAACGTTCTAAAGTCAACGGCGCCCTTCTCATTTCGTTTGTACGCGTGATATCCATTTGTTTAGCTTTTCCCTGTTGATATAAATTGATGTTCCAGTTTTCTTTTGTTTTACAGAGTATTGTTATCACAACAATTGGCGTTATAAGTACAAAAGCATGTTATGTGTCGTTGTGTAATAACAAAGTTGAAAGTCATCTTTTTCTTGAGAATCAAAAGGCGGAAGGTTCGTTTTGTTTTATTCGCCGTTCTACAATCAGATACCTAGATTAGATTCTTATGGTTTGTGAGATGAATTTAGTCCAGTAAGCAGACAAACCAATGCAAAGTTTGGTGAGCAAACAACAAGTCCTAACAGAATAATCTCCCTGTTTGAGTTACATCTAATTGAACATGTTACGTAAGTAGGTCTGTGATTTTATCTGAGTAATGAATGAAATATTCCGAGGCAGTGTGGCTCACGAGTGCTGCTAATTGTTTTCTGTGTTGGCCTACAATTAACAAGGGTCTATTCTAGTGGGCGGTGCGGTCGGAGCGGGCCCAGTCTCCCCCGGCCAGTCGTCGAGACCGACCGACGGCAATTTCCGTTGCAACACCGCCTGTTAACGCCACCTGGTGCCTACTTAAAATAACGAACAAAGTTACATACAAAAAATATTCTTACATAAAATTATTACATAAACGACGTATTTCGAGTCCGCAGCGGCAGGTGTAACCGGGATACGGCAGAACGCTGGCTTTAAAGGAATTACGCTGAGCCGGCTGCGGTACAGCATAGCTGCTTCAGTCAAGTCTGGATTATCAACAAAAAAACTAGTTTATTGAAGATAAGCTTGGTATAATTCTTTTTTTAAAAAAAAAATCATAGCGGTTTTCTATCTGAGTCAACTTATCTTTTAACAGATTATCAGAGAAAGCGTATAAATCACTGGAGGACGATGTATATTCTGTGATACGTTACATAAACAGAGCGTGCTCGTTGGCATCGTGTTAACATTCACACCGAGACAAATCTGTGCAACAGCTGGTGTGTATTAACTAGAAAACAGTAACTCTAGCCAACCGCCCTGCGCCCGCCTGACTATAAGTCAAAACAAACATAAATACCATCTTACTAAGGCTGCCTTAATAAACTAACTACTAAGATATTTCTTAAGGCTTCAAGATTATAAATTCTAGTACAGTAATAACGGGTAATTACCATCAAATCGTGCACGGTAGTATTTCAGCTAATAGAATTACTTGGCGCCAGAAACGTGATCGTATCACACCACAATATCGTTGTATATTTCTATGAAATCCGGTACAACAGGAATCACAATAAAACCTAACAACCTAACTAAAAATAAAGGAAAAGGCTATGTTACTTGGAAAGTAAAACAGTGGTTGTGTTCAAGAATTAGATTCTTGATACGAAATATGAGTACTTGGTACATGTTAGCGATTTATTATTTATGTTCAGTACCTTACACAACATTATTGAGACTTTCTGGTGGAACGAAGACACGTATCTCAGTCAGTTATAAATCATGTAGCCGTGACACGAAAATGCCTAAGAATGAGGTAGAAAGGAGCTAGTGGATGTGGCCACAAGCGAAATGTAAACAACGGAAACGAAATTATACCAAAGTCTTGCAGGCAATGTTTGGACATGGAATATAGAGCCTTCATATTTTCCGAATTTTGAAGAAGCCATAACCTACTTAAAATTGCAAAACATCAATATATTCCTTACTATTTTGGTTCAATCCACAAACTTCCAACTGTGAAAATAATAATTAATCATTAGTTTCTGCCACTTAGTAAAGTATTTAGTAGTATTTAGTGTTTAGTTTTAGTGTGTAGTATTTTAGTTTTTGCATTTTACTGGCAATTTTTGAAACTGGATTGATTTTTTAAATCAGTCCGGTTTTTGAGTTTAATTCATTACAAACAAAGATCAGAAAATAAAAACCTTTCCTATTTTATAATATTAGTATGGATATAGATCAGAAATCTATAATCCTTATATGTACTTATAGTCACGGGTCATGAAGGAAATATTATTTTAAATTTTTTGTGTTACTTTTTTGTGTAATTATAATAGCCGCTGGCTTCCAGTCTAACTAGATGCAGAAAAAAACTAGTCGCCTTTCTAATTCGTATATTTTTTTATCATAGTTTACAACATTACAATACACCACCAAATTCATGAAAAAAAAAAACTCCTTATACACCTTTTCACATCAATCTAGGCGGTTTAGTGTGACCCCTGTAACCCTCAAGCAAGCCAGGCTTTCACGGAGCGATGTTATCAGTGTACCTACAGGTGGAAGCTTCCCATTCACTTGCCTAATCCCTTAATCGCCAGCTACGACACTCAAGGGAAGATGTTAGATGGCATATTCTGAGCGGGCCTACACCGCATGACATGTCACTTTAATTTCCACGTATTAAACAACATACTCGAGACTTTGTTCAAGATAATAAAGCGAATATTTAAAAAAGACAAAATAAACAAACAAATTCAAAAGTAACGATAGTGTCTGAAAATAAGACGCTGTTCCCAAGTACCAACTTAAAATTCAGTTTACTTGAGTAAAAGCTTCTAAGTTGCGCATCAGCAAACCGTGAAACATTACATTGTATGGTGTGCAGATACATCCGTGTCTTGGGTCGTCGTAGTGTCGACAGTTTCCACTACACTGCCGGTAGTTAGCGCCACCTGCGTTCTACGAGATACATGGCTCGCTTTATGCCATCATAACAATAACATCGCACCGCTTTACCGCCGCCGCCCGTAACACAGCGTGCAGCCCACGTCTAATAGGATTACCTAATATGAACACCTCGTCATTCCTCAAAACGTTCTAATTAAAACTTTAACTTACGTCTTTCTCATTGAAACATTGTTACGATTCAGAAATAGCAATGGCCTGATTTTTTCCAATACATTAAACCGATATAAAATGGCAAAAGTACGTCAGGAGGGAAAATTTATTCAATAATACAGAAGACAGGATTAACTGGGCTTGATAACGCTTCGCTTGAGCCGAACTCATCTGCGGCGCTATAGCATTTTTTGAGCCTCTGAATTTCATATACACACAGACTTACCATGTGGATTGGCTTCTAAATTTGTTTTATATAAAATTTTGTGTTTGTTTTGTAGATGAGGATATTAATTTTGACCCTGAAGTGAGTAAAGTTTAAACAGAGCCACGAATGTAAGTCTTGTTGTATACGTATAAGAGTGATAGTAAGCTACAAATGAGTAAGTTAAAGCGACGACGCAGAGTTTGTTGCAGTCGAGGTAAACCCAGTTGCGGGGTTTGTTTGTTCTTTAAATTACGTAGGGCTCTACGGCGGCAGACCGCTGTATGTACTGTTGTTCCCGTTAGATTGCTTCCCGTCCAAGTTTCAATCCTGTTTAGGATTCGACGTTGCGGACGGCATACGATTTGTTTTGACGTTGACGTTTCCGGATGTCCTACCGAGTAGGTTACAACATTTAGCTAGAGTAACTACTCATACCGAAATCTGTTTAAAGTGCTTCATTACCGTACAGATTCACGTACATTACATGCTTAACGACCTTTGTGAAATTAAAACTCTGTGAGCACGTTTCGGCGTACATGTACATTCAATTGAATAGAACCGTTCATCGGGCACGATCCGTTAAATAAACAACGAGCAAGCACAGTACATACACGTATACCTCATAGCTAGCTATGTATGTACAAAGTAAAGAAATAAAGTGCCCCAGTGATGGCGTCGAAAGTATAAAATGCAGATAGTCGCTCCACTGAACGATAGCTGTTGCACTGAACAGAATTATATTGGCCTCTTTATTTTGTGAACAGAAACGAAACGTCCCGCGGTCCTCTGCTCACTTTGTTTACTCCCTTCTTTTATAATGATACCGGTTAGAAAAATATTTTTATTCAAGAAGCTTTCTATGAACTCAGTGGATACTGAGGAATTCATTTTTTTTGCATAGGAGCGAGTGAATGAGAGACGCAGATAATATAAACAGGATTGTTATGTAAAATAATAATGAGTTGACGATACAATTATACTTCTACAAACAAATGCGATAAAACTAAACATAGTTTCGAAAGCAGATTTGTTTCATAAAACAGCCACTTTTGTGACCAATTGAACGGCACTTGCAACGAAACAAAGAACACTGACCCGTTCAAGTTTGAAAACTATTACCATAATAATACGTTGCCGGCACCGCCGCCTAGCCTGGGGTTAGCTGCATGCAATTATATTTCAATATTAATTCACCCTCGCATTATTTACAAGAAAGCAGGCAATTAGAAAAAATAAAAAAGTACTATGAAACTTATTTTGCAGCGTTATTATTTTGCTATCTTCCCTGAAGGAGTAGCTGCTAACATTTACATAAAATGATAGTAAAAGAATGCATATTGCCAGTGACTATAAATAACAGGTGCGGACAGGATACGGTGTAGTTACCTTTTCTCACGTTCCCACAATATTCTGTAGGTTTTATTTTTACATACCCACTCCCACGTTTCTCACTTACACGCGTGCGTGTTTGGTGCCTTATTGTTTCAATTTTGAATTTTGTTTTAATCAATTACGAAATGGTAGCTCTGTTTTTGTTTGTTTACTCTCTATTTTCAGTACAAATTGCCGAACTATATCTAAAATTGACACTTTACTCAATAAAAAATATTATCTTTGTTTTAAAATTATTGCTGTGCGCATAACCTAATTTCATTTATTTTGAACTAGTTATTACCAGCAGCTTCACTCGTCTCGCATATTAAAAAAATATCTCGGGTAACGTTTGGGTTTTTTTTGAGTTGGGAATTGATCGAGGGAACGTTATGTACAACTTATATAAAACTTCTATGACTTAATTAAGGACGCGGTCTATCACTCTACCCAGTTGCCAAGTTCCATCTATCCAGCGGTTGACGTGTGATTGAACAAGAAACATACTGCCTATCAAATTCACAATATTACCTAGTGGGATGTAAAACACTCGCATTTCTTGTATCATTATTACCCCTTTTATCATATTGTATTTATAGCCCGTCCATGGGTTACGTACCACAGAAATGAAAGGAAAATAATGTTTGTTTCTTTGTACCACGAATACTTAACCGCAGATGTTTTGTTAAGGGCGGCGTGCGGGCCTCGGTTCTCTATTTGGCTAATGGATATATCAACGAGATTGGTTTCTAACACAAACGAACCGGTCGTCTAGTTAAAAATACCGTGTGTAATTCCACGGGCGCTAAATTCAAAGCAGTATCCGAAGTTAAATATTTGTAGGAACCGTGTTTGGAAACAAGATAGGTATACGTCCCGTGTACCTGAAACTAAATGGATACTTTCAAGTAGGCTCTACGTTCGATGTATTAAAATGTTAAATAAAATCTGTATATCACGTTTAGAATTATAAATCATCATATTATGACATTCATATACCTAGCTACTACATCGACCAGATCGTGCTCCTAGGGTGGCAGAATAGTTCCAAAGAGTCACCACGGCCCTGAAACGCAAAGGGCAGCTGAAAGAACACAGGTGGGTTTTAGTCAGTAGAAGTTTGACACTCCCTCTTGCTTCACCTTGAGCGGGAGAAGTTATTTGATGATTTCCCATCAAGGTCGAGCTCGTTAGTCAGAAAGCTTCTTTTGCTTTTATACAGTTTAAAACTAGTCATAAACTAATGCCATTTGCAAAAACCTTGACATAAAGGTCGAAATAGCAATTCTACGAAGGGAGAGTATAATAGAGTTCTGTTGCACAAACTAATTAATGTCACAGAGCAAATAAAGAGTTTAATATCCGCACAAACGACTCACGAGTCGCGACAAACATTCTACAATAACATTTGTCACTTATTACTCGAGTAAATATGTATATAGTCACTACTAGGAATTTCTGCTTATATCAAGTACTGACTGCACTTCCAATGATACTCAGGGCTAAGTGATAACTGCCGCACTGGTCGGTCGCAGGTTTAGGCGAAAACTACGTGTCTATTATTTATTATTTTGTAGTACCTTAGTTGCCTGATATTAATGATTTATTATTTATTTATTATTGTTCCCCCTAGATGGCGCTGAACTCAATTTTTTTAAGTCAAGATAATAGTATTTGCTTAAATCACATTCCATTCTCCGACGAACAATTTCTGGCGAAGCTCGCCCTTGGTTTGGTGCCGAGGGTAATCGCACTAACCACGCGAGCGCCGCTCATATGCACAATGTAAATGATGTGAGTCAGAAGAAGAGAACCTTCAACAGGGCAGCCAAGTCCAGCAAGAAGGTTATGCGGAAGACTTGGTTTGACCACATTAGTTGCATCGGAAACAAACTTGCCAAAGGTAGTCGGGCTGACCCAGCTAATAAAGACCGATCTCCGTAACGTCCATCTTCTGTAAGAGCAAGGAACGTATACTCAACATTAAGCTCCTGACATACCTTAAAGCTAATGACAACTTAAGAGACCGTCACTACGGCTTTCGCCGAAATCGGTCAACCGGGTATATTGCCATCCACATGTAATCCGTGAGAGAAGCCGTGCATTATCGGTCCACCAGGCGTACGATGAAAATCCCACCCATACGCACAAAACGATTGGGAACACATTCATTGTGCGTACAGCTATGGGGTAAAATTCCCTGTCGGAGTCTGTTTTTCCTGATAGCTACCACCTAGGCTAGGCAAATGTGCTTCATTATCGACGACATCGTCGCTTTCCTTCAGATAGTGGTCTAGCGAACAATTAAGAAAAAACAAAATCGGATATTCCGCTTTATTGAACTTACTCAAATTATTGCCTTAAAATCTACCCACTATCATAACAGTGCTTAAGAAGTTATAGCTATACTTAAGCACTATAGCTATATTATATGTACAGTCAGGTGGATACTCTTGCTCCTCATACACTTAAAACAAAATGAACTAAAAATGTTCAATTCTGCTCCATTTAGCGAGAGCATGATCGCTTTCACCTTGAGTATGTGTATGTCATGGCTAGATCTTAGAAATTGATGACTTCATGAAATGGCCAAGAAAACGAGGATTGACATATCATCAAATGTTAACGTTTGAACGATCTGGCCAGTTTTAGTTGACCATGTCATGAAGTGATCAATTCTATGATCTGGCCACGACATATATACAGGGTGTAAGGGACAGGTCTCGGCAAACTTTAAGAGCTTGCTATTTCGTTTTCTGAAGAAAAAAAACTTGTGGAAGGTTGTTCAGTTTCGTAAACTGAGCAAGTCCTTAAAGTTTGCGGAGACCTGTCCGTTACACCCTGTATTACACTGGATGGGTGACCATCCATTACATAATTGCGAGTCAGAAGCCCGAAAGTATGACGACCAGTCTCGTGTTACCTGAAGAACTGAGTTGTAGAGTTTAGTTAGGCAGTCACTACAGGTAAAATACCTACTAGTATTAAGCTAGATCCAGTTAGACGAAAAACCTACCACAACCTGGACGGGAAAAGGCCAGGCAGATGTTGAGTACTTCCAATAATGAATTCTTCATTTCGATTTTATTGATATAACCGCCGTGCTGTGTATAGATGGGAGTGGAGTGGCGGACCAGTGTGTAAACTTGCCAGTAACCTTTGACGGGATTCTACGAACCGAATTAAGGCAAGCCTGAGCAATTCATGTCTAAATATTTTGTAGTTCACTCACCAACAAACTCTCACTCACTTTCTTTACGAAAACTACATTTCACTCGCGATTTTTTCTTGCTTCGTCATCAAACACCCTTTATAAAAGTTCTGATTACTTTATAGACTACTCTAAAGTCGATCCGCGATTCTATTCGTAACAATTTTTAGACAGCTATTACCATAGATAATAACACCTATTACTAAACCCAATAGACGCAAAAGCCTATAAGTGAATAAACGGATTAAAGTAGATAGAACTTAAACCAATAATACCGATGATTCATGACTTTTTTTTTAAACAATTCTCCACTAACATCCACAAACTAAATGTTTAAATAATCGGTTTAGGAAGGAGCTTTAGATTTGATCACTTTTTTGGTATATGCTGTAATAACATAAACGGAATAAAATAAGCTGTTCGGTTAACGTTTTATTCCAGTTAATAAAGCCATTTCAAAGTAAATCCGTAATATAAATATACTAGGCCGCAAAAATAACGGGCCACTTAGATAAACTGCGATGTCTCCCAAAGTTATGTAGATAGATAACTGGTATAAATAATACTTATGCTATAAGCCGATTTGTAATGTTTATTATAGATCTCAAAATAGGTTTCATTTGTACAAGTTACAGCTTTAAATAAATATTTCATCAATTTTGAAAAATATCGTAATTCTTAATAAGGTTTTTTGAGATGTAAATCATCCAACGAGCTTTTCCGCTTTATGGTGACTAAAACCACGTCTGTGTCCTTCAGTTGCCCTTTTCGTTCTAAAACTGCCAGTGTCCTTTTCAGAAAATCCCCATGGCCCTAACGGGCATCGGCCCTACTGGGCCCCTGCGGTTTGCTGACATCTCTTTGAGGAACATGTGAAACACATTGACTGCTCATTGCTCATTGTCGGCAAGCCAGTGCATAGGTACGGGCTTGACGTCTGGGTCGTGGTGACTGGGGAGTGAGAATGTCCGTCCCCTCACGCAAGCGGCCGTCACCTCCACTATCATTACAGTTTCGCAGAAGAAAACGACTGCCTGTCATTCCACCACGCGTCGGGCCATGGCCAGAACTAGGACCAGGGTGACGGGTACCCGACACCGATTGCCCCCTCGAGTACACGGTGGTTATCTGCCCAAGTAGAATTCAAAATTAGTATAAGACTATTTTTGCCGCTTTTGGTGCAAACCGAACTGTCATTATATAAAAAATCCTTGGATTTGTCACTGTATTTAGTGCAACATCATACGACTACCAGCTGAAAAATTTACACGAATACCTAATTACCATGCTTCAAGATATGAAGTGGTCCTTCCTTAGTAGGCGCTAAATTTACTTATAAAGAAGGATTGGAACAATTTACCTGCTGCGGTCTTCCCGTTCCATTATAATTTAGGTGTCTTCAAGGCTAGAGTGAATAGGCTCTTAATAAACTGGTGCGATTCACCATCAACAATTGCATCACTGCTTACCATAAGGTGGGATCGCTGTCAAGCACTTATTTATATAATTTAAATATTATATACATATATGCACGATAATGTACGCCCAAATAATGTTTACTTGTTGGTGATACCAGCATTGAGTTGCTAGCTCACACCCTAAATTTAAATCCCATAGAACATTTATTATCATAAGTTAGAAGTGTTTTATTTAGTTTGTAATTAAAATTATATAGTGTCCAAAAAACATCATAGTAATTGTCATCATCAACATACTACAAGTTTCACGAATTCATCTGAAATTTTGCAGCCCGGTGTAAATAAACACTTCAGATTCACAACGCCTTTAAAGTTCCAAGATGTTAGCTTTATGATGTTGCCAGTTAGTCGCAACCACGCTAAAATGACACAAAAAATAACATGGAGCAAATTTCGCAATTTATCCCAAAATCAGAATTTAACCTGAGATATTTCAGCTAGACAATATCGCATAAATCTAGATTCCTAAATCGTTCTCATATGAGTAATACGAAACAAAGAGAGAAAGATAAATATTAACACAGAGTATTCGTAGATGTTACATGGGGCGCTCGATTTAGAAAACGTTTATTAGTACGAGGCTAAACTGCGATAGGGATGTGAACGGGTGAACGTGACGAATTCAGCTGAAAACGCACGTAGACAATTAACCCAGGGCTGACGTCTGCAGTGATACATGAAGCGAGCCCCCAAAGGACGATGGAAATAAAGCGGACCCGAATAAACACAGAGTTCATACATTTTCTTACCTTTTCCCCTCGCTTAACGAAATTGGACGGAGATAATGTTCGTATTTGTATCAGAAGTTGTCTTAAGTAAGTTGTCGTTGATCTAAAAGCTTAAGCTCCCGGTTTAAACACAGTTGTTTAGGAACTAGGTACGCCGTAATTATGCGGGATTCATTACACGAGTTTACTATAATTCACGACCATTAACTTGCCTTATAAAACATCATTTCCGTTATAAAAACGCCCTAATTTATAATTCTACTTAATTGAAACACTCAACAACATGTAAAAGACATTTAACTGTAAAATATCTGCCACTTAAACTTATTAAAGCAATAAGTTTTTTCCGAGGAAAAGTGTTTTAAGAAGAAGCACGTGTCGCAGCCAAATTTTTAAAAGAATTTGGGAATTTCCGTAACATAAATCTTCGTAGCGTCTAATTACATGGATCCAGCTCTCTCCGCTCTTTTCTGGGCAAACTTATGGCGGCCATGCGTCATGACGTTTTTATGAAAAAATAGCGGACCATCCCTTAAAGCCTCTATTAGAATTATGAAATAGGTTACTCCAAAATCTTTTAGGTATTAGATTAATTTTCTATGAGACGTGAGCGTATAAGGAGAGAGCGTTGAAATGAAGAGATATTGGTTCAATTTAATGTTTTATCCAGTCTAAAGCCTTTTTAAAGCTGTGCAGTTATTGCTAGCGTTATGGTTGAAAGAATACAGTTCGTCACATACAGTCTATATTAGCTTTGGTGCGCGGGGCTGGGGGCGCCCAGTAGTGCGCAGCGAAGCGGCTCACTTGAACACAGACTGTGTGTTCAACTCTAGGGCTCTCATATTCCGAGAAAAATAAACTGGGCAAATAATAGCCGCCAACTTCAACGTAGAAAAATTATTTCGAGTGCAAAGTTGCGAATAGAATTTCAGTTAACAAAAATTAATAGATGCAGCTCTCTATAGGGTAAACTTTGCTCTTTGCACGGCTGAAACAAAGCTTTTCAGTCAGTTTTATAATTTAGTTAACTGAATTTTTTTATATTTTGGAGGGGTTACAGTAGCCTTTGAAAGTAAACTGTGAATTCATGTTTAGAATGTTGGTAAAAATAAATAAACATTGAGTTAAGTACCTAAATTCTTTTTTATTTTGGATATTTTGTGATTATACAAAATATACTTAATTCAATAATAAGACACAAATAATTAGTATCACGCCAATAGTCAAGTCAACACAAATGCATAGAATGAAATTAAATAGTTCATAGTATTACAGATAGCGAATAGGTACCTAGCATTAAGCTCTTCATAATTAATTAATAAAAAAATATTCCTCCTTTAGCATTTGTGGTATCTGTGGTCGTTTGTAACCGCAGTCGATATTGAAACCGAAACTTTAATGCGGGATCCTGCTTTACTTCAAAATACTCGAAATTAATTCAAACACAGGCGGTACAGTCAACAACACAAGTGCTTTCAGTTTTTCGTAATTTTGTATTTTTAATTCATTCATCGCGTTCTGAGTACTTAAGCTCTCTGATTTAATTTTCACGAGTACTTGTGTCTGGGTTCCCGGTAACTAGAAAGTTATTATAATTTGCTTGCTCTTTTGAGTCCATTTAATATCATCGAAAGAAGCATTTTAACTGCACATCGCTGGCTTGATTGGCTTGCAACTGCTGGAAAATTATGCGAGCTTTTTGTATTTAAATGTAGTAGACTTTTCTAGAGACTACCCACTTTCCCTACCTACGTACATTATTACATCGTAAGTTTCATTTTAGAAACCTATCATCTAATCATGAATACTGGTTTCTAAAATGAAACTTTACACATTACAAGCGACACACGTCTTCACATATGTAGCCTTTTGGCTTGCGTGTGAGAGAACACGAGCACATTCATTCACTTACAAAAGCTGATTCAGAAATAGAAACAAAAGTTTTAAAACACTAGCGTCTGGTAGACATTTTTGACAAAGTTTTGAGCGCGAGTGCGGATAGTGTACGAGCGCCGCCGCCACGCCACGCGGTCTGAAGTCACACGAGGCGCAAAACGGCGCACGTCTTTGACAGAGCTCCCTTTTGTCACGTTACGGTATGAAGAATTCTACAGTTTTCAATTTGAATGCAAAAATATGAACTGCAAGGGAACGAATAGAATCAAAAAATCAAACGAGTGTTATATTTTGTAAAAAGAAATGTGAGCAATCCTGCACAATTCCAATAACAACTCCAACGTGAAAGTTTACTTTTGTTCAATTCTCTTTGAGTTATGTAAAGTCTGGAACTGCTTTGTAGGGTTTCGTGCCTCAATAGGAAAAAAGATTCCTTATAATGGATCACTTCGTTGTCTGTTTGTCTACCAAGACTCTTTTTCTTAGGTATGCGTAGAGGTATATGTAGGTCTACAGCCTTGCCAGACTTAGTCAGGGCGATAAAAAAAAACCCCATGATGCCACATATTAAAACCTGTAGAGTACTTTCCGTTAACCAAGAATCATGAAAATCAGCAACGGTTTCACATCATAAGTAACGAAGAAAGCCTGAAAATGATTAATTTGTAAGTAGTTTTATCACATTGAATATAGTCCTTCGTGTTGAAAAACTTACATTTGTAGTTGGAAAAATCAGCATGGTGTAAGTACATTTGTACAACGGTGTACGGGAAAACGTTTTTTGAAACAAAACGTTTAGTTTGTGTTTCTTTATCTTTTCCTCAGTGTGATATTCGATGCTTTCATGATTTAGACTACGGATTTCTATTCTGCACGCGACTCGACACGGAGGAGGCAGATTTTTTTAGTTTAAGTTCAATATTTAGCGTAATCGTCATGGCATTATGTCCGTGATTTTAAAACAGTAAATAAAAGATTTCATTAACTCGATCAAAACGTTCGTAGACAATTACTACTATATCGCTCACTCAGTTATTCGCGATCACCCACTAAGCAAGCACGCATTCCCCTCGTCCGCTAGTACGCACTTAGCGCGATCGCTACGCAAGTACCCTCGTACCAGTACGTTTGATCAGTGGTTCTCAACATTTTACTCATCCTCTAACTTTATCAGAAACTATGATGAAGTGTGCAAGCTGCAATTCTCATTTTAATGATGGTGTTCAGTGTACCTCATGCAAGCGGCACCTCGATTTTGGCTGCGCTAGCATCACGGAAGCTGGATGGAGAAAATTAGGAGCTGAACGAAGAGCGGCATGGAAATGTCCTAAGTGCCGAATTTCCTCACCGTCACCGACTCCTAGCCCGTCTCCACAACCGACACCTGAACCTGCGTCTCTAGAAACGATTCTGAATGAGATTCGTGAGCTCAAGCTTCAACTGGCTGGCTTGCCAACGCTGTCTGATGATGTCAAATGCATAAAAGAGGAACTCAAAGAACTCAAGGCTAGTTGTGAGTTTGATGGTAAACGGCTGGATGATTTCTCTGTCAAGCTTGCGGGCATTGAGACTAGGGTAGCTGGTCTTGAACATCTGCAGGTGTCTGTTTGTAGTCTTCAATCTGACATTGATCTGGTTAAGTCGGAGTTGTCTGCTAGCGACCAGAGATCAAGGCTGAACAACTTAGAAATTAAGGGTATTCCCATTAAAAAGGATGAAAATCTGTTCGCTATTTTGGATAAGATCAGCCAAAAAGTAAATTATACACTTCCGAAAGCCCAGATCAACTATATATCTAGGATTCCATTGTTCAACACAAAAGAGAAGTCAATTGTGGTCAGCTTTCTGAATAGATATGTCAAGGAAGATTTTGTTGCTGCTGCCCGCTCTTTCAAGACCTTATCCGCTCAGGACCTTGGATTCGTTGGCCAAACGAACCGAGTCTACGTGAATGATCACCTCAACTCCGACTCCAAAAAGTTGCTGAATAAAACCCGAACAATGGCAAGGGAAAAGGACTATAAGCACGTGTGGGTCAAACACGGAAAGATTCATGTCCGCAGGCAGGAAGGATCTGCTGTCTTTATAATTTCTAAAGAGAAAGATTTAAACAAGCTGAATTAGAGTGGCGCCTCCTTCTGTTATCACAACTGTATCAAAATTATTTAAATCATTTGTCTAGATGTAGAATCATTTTTAATTATGTACAAATAACCGTAATTATTTCTTATTCGAATTTATGTAAAAGGTTTGGCATCGCTGATGTGCTTCATGTTTGGTCACCTCGCTTTTGTATTCGCAAATGGGCCTTTTGGGTTTCTTATCGCGCTGTTCAATTCATTAGAACATCTCGATCTCTGCTTATCTCGCTCGCACTCATGACTGAGTATTATTACCGCCTGCTTCTTCGCACGACTACCTGTGATATTGCTGCTCTTTTTATGCAATTAGTCAATTATGTTTACAAAATTACTTTATTTAACCGATTTTCAAGTATGCTATTCGCTTTTATTTTGTTATATCACAATAACTATGAGTATTTATTATCTACAATCGTTATTCTTTTAGAGTTGTGCTATAAATTGAGTGGTTGTTATCATGCTAATGATTTTGGTGTTAAAACTTGTGTAAATTATCAATGGCTTTAAACGACGGCAAAAAACTACATGTATATTATCAGAATGTTCGTGGGCTCCGCACCAAAACTGAATCCTTTTTTCGTCAATTATGCCTATGTACGTATGATGTAATTGTGTTAACGGAGACTTGGTTAGTTGACGGGATATCAAACTCGGAGTTATTTGGTGACCAGTTTATTGTGTGGCGTCGCGACCGGGATTATTGTCTTACAGGTCAGTCCCGTGGAGGTGGCGTCTTGGTGGCTATCCGTAAGTGTATTTCTGCCGTACCACAGCCATTATTTCACTCTTCGGCTGAAGACTTGTGGGTAACTCTGAGCTTACGGCAGCCTAATACTAGAAATTATCTTAAATTGAACATTTGTGTTATCTACCTGTGTCAGCAAAACCGTGGTTATTCTTTTTCCGAACAATTATCAAATTTTCTCCATAGTTTGGGTAGCATTATGTTTAACAATCCGTCTGACAACTATTTAGTTGTGGGTGATTTTAACTTGAGTGGAATTTTATGGCAAACAAATAATAACACATTTTTACCCGTGAATGTTTGTAGTGGCGACGAGTATACGCTCACAGATGAGTTACGTGTTTTAGGGTTAAAACAATGTAATGGAATTTTAAATAATTATGGTAGGATTCTCGATTTAGTTTTGTGTAATGAAACTGTATCAGTGCGGGAATGTCTAGTACCTCTAACACCAGTTGACAAGTATCATCCGGCCCTCTGTATAGATGTTAACTTTGCCGAATACACTTATTTAACTCCCGCTCCCTTTATTCGTTACATCTATGGTAAAGCTGACTTTGCGAACATTAATAGGGAAATAGCAGCCATAGATTGGACAAACGTGTTATCTGACATGTCGCTTGACGAGGCTGTCAATTACTTTTATGCCACCATAAAGGACATTCAGGATAGGTTTGTTCCCACTAAGACCATTCTTCCTAGCTCATACCCTATTTGGTACTCTCCGGCACTCAAACGCTTAATTAAAGAGAAGTCTAAATATCTACGTAAATTCAAGACATATGGTAGACTTTCAGACGTGGCGACCTTTAAACATCTACGTGAGCGGGTTAACAGGCTTGAAGCGGATTGCTACACCAACTACTTAGCTGAAACAGAGGCCTCTATTGAAATAAATCCGAAACGTTTTTGGAGCTTTGTGAAACAGCGATATAAGTCAAATGCAATGCCCAGCTTCCTCAAATATGGTAATGTGTCAATTTCTTCTCCCGAGTCCATTTGTAATGCATTTTCTTCCCACTTCTATTCTACTTTTCTTGATCCTATCAATGATATGCCTACTAATTATTGTCCTCCCCAAACTGCTATAAATTCTAATATGACTTCGGATATTCACTCAATCGAGATTGACCTTAATGTTATAGTTAAGCTTATTAGTGAAATTGATCCATTTAAATCTGCTGGTCCTGACCACTTATCACCTAAATTTCTGATTGGGTGTGCTAAAACTATTTCCCTGCCGGTATCACTATTATTTAAAAAATCACTCGCTTCATGTTCTGTTCCCCAAATATGGAAGTCGGCCTTTATCACTCCTGTGCATAAAAAAGGGCACAAAAATGAAATTGTTAACTATAGACCTATTTCTAAATTATGCGTATTGGCTAAAATTTTTGAGAGGATAGTCTATAACCAAGTTTATGCAGCGCTGAGTCAATCTTTTAGCCCTTCTCAGCACGGATTTCTTAAGGGCCGTTCAACAGTATCTAACCTGGCTCTGCTCAATGACTTCTTAACTGACAAAATGGACAATGGGGCACAAGTCGATGTCATTTACACAGATTACAGTAAAGCTTTTGACAGAATTGACCATAATATTCTGAAAACAAAGCTTTTTAACAACGGTATTAGAGGAGATCTTCTTCGCTGGTTTACTTCATACCTTGAAAACAGGTCTCAAGCTGTCGTTATCAGTAATTACATATCGAGCTGGGTTTCAGCTCCTAGTGGCGTACCCCAAGGTTCCTTGATGGGTCCTTTACTTTTTATTATTTATGTCAGTGACATCGACTCGTGTTTCCACCATTCAAAGTTACTTTGTTTTGCTGACGACATGAAGATATTCTCTGCAATATCATCAGATGATGACATGGTTGCTCTCCAAAGTGACCTGGCGCGGTTAGATGATTATTGCTTGACCAACAAATTAGATTTGAACCCTGTTAAATGCTCAATAGTCTCCTTCAGCAGAAAACGGATCCCTCGTCCTACAACTTATAAACTTAAAGGGCAGCTATTGCAGAGATGCGACGGTGTACGCGACTTAGGCGTGTTTCATGACTCTAAACTTTTATTTAATGTGCACATTGAGCAAATAGTGGCCAAAGCTTCAAGATCACTGGGTTTTGTTATGAGACTCGCAGGGTGTTTTAAGAATGCCAAAACTCTTAAGATCCTCTACTGCTCTTTTGTTAGAAGTCACCTTGAATATGCGTCTCAAATTTGGAACCCTTGTTATGGCAAATACATTGATCGTATTGAGAATATACAAAAAAGATTTATTCGGTTTCTTTGTTTTCGGCTGCGTATACCATATCACTCTGATAATTACTTAAATCTTTGCAAGAAATTTCATTTACAACCACTTATAAATCGTCGTCGATTAGCAGATTGCACTTTCCTGCTAAAAATTTTATCTAATGAGATTGACTGTCCTGATCTCCTACATAAATTATGCTTTAATGTCCCCCAGAGATCGGTTAGATTTAATCCACCTATCTCTATTCCTTCTTCCTCTTCTAATTACAGGCGAAACTCCTGCATGGTGCGAGCGTGTAAGGACTTTAATGTTCTTTGTAAAGAGTTCTCTTTTGACCCGTTTACTATTAAAACCTATTCGGCACGCACTCAGCTGAATGCGGACTTTTTCAAAAGTGCATAGTGTTAATTTGACTTAAGAGATGTTTAATTATGTTCTTTTTTTTTATCGTGCTTATTAGTGATCGTAAGTTTTCTGTTACTTTACCTGTTTCTACCCGTGAGAACCTGTAATTGGCTCAATGTCTTTTATACTATTGTTATTCTTTTGTTATAGCTGTTGGTTCTCCTATGACTAAATAAATAAATAAATAAATATATAAAGTTCATTTTATATTCCACTTGATTAGTAGAACTTTAAGTGTGAAATATTAAAAAATGAAACATCACAAAACAATTTAATTCGTTTAGCAAGAAAAGTAATAAAAACATCGTTAATAAAATATTCATTCATACGAAGCGCCCTATTAATAATTCTTAAGTGAATAGAGTTCGTTAGCAACGAATGCAAGGTAACATTGCGATTGGCCTATGCAAGTGCGCGGCCCACTTGACCTCCCACAACCGGCACTACTTGCACTACCGTACATGATTGGCTCTGTTAGCAGTATAAGTTCACGGGAGCTTTAGAGCACACGCTCTTTTGTCACCAGAATGTATAAATATTTTTCGTAAACTTTGGAAATGGAAAAGCGGTTTTCAAGTTCCCTTTACTGCCAGTATAAGAATTCAGCTTTTGCTGTTCGAAGCAAAACAAATGTTCAGAACACATTTTTCTTAGTTGTATTGTTGTGTTCCTGTTTTGTAGGAAATATTGACAGTGGATTTAAAAGAATTTTAGTGGTTTGGTAGTTTATTTAATAGATATTGGAATTTAATACAAATACCTATGATGTCTTATCTTAGTGTATCGATTATATTTACCAAGGTAGGTAGGAATGTACGTCTGTTGTAATAAATCTACAGAGTTTTATACAATATTTCGTAACATTATCCGCGGTTCAATATAAAGATTCTCTCTCCCTCCAATCTTTAACTACAAAGCCCAAAAAGCGGTCAAACATCCAATATGAAGGGAATAAATTTATCTCCTGAGACGGTTGAATAAGAAACCCGAAAGTAGTCGAAGCGTCAGTTACAATAACTATTGTCACATTCAATCAAATCATTCAAACAATGTGTGCCCTCGACAAAATAAAATGCGGGGAAGTTGGTACGTAACAATTCCCGGGATCCATACAGTAAAAACAGTGGGATCTCATCCAATTTTGCATTCAATCTACGACCACGAGAATTGCTTCCTCCGAGATGACCCGCCACTTCCACTCGCCGTAAAGCGATGACCTAATCCGGTTTATTTGATTTGGGTTCCTGACTTCAGCCTTCTTTACCAATTTGTAAGAATAATGTCAGATATGGGGACTCACAGCTACTCTATATTAATTCAACCGATTAAGTTAAGCACGCTCCAAGTACTACCCGCAGACACGCTATTCTGCACTCGCGTCGACCATTGACTATACCTAACTTTAAAGAGACTTGCAAACAATTAAACTTTTCAACAACGTCTTTCGTCTATTTGTCGTAGTTCCACTCTCGCCTTACTTTTTTTTTCATTTTCAATTGTGATCAATTCCACTGATTTTGCATCCAACGACAAAGTTGAATTAAATACGTGACTTAAGAAGCGCTGACAAAATATCAAAGAGAAATTTCTAAATTCAGGGACTTTAAAGTTTAAATCTTATCCATGATACTACTCAACTGTTATGTGCCTGACACAGAATGCTTTGATTCGACGAATTTTACGTTTCAATGAATTAACTGTAAGATTCAGATACAAAGAACAATGAAAACTTAAATATGAGAATCTTAATTAGTACGTTTAAAATGCCTGGAGCGAAGCGACGCAAACTTCAAAACTACATAGACATATTTAAGGATTGTAGTTTTAAAACGGCGAGCTCAAACGACAGCCATTAATCCACAAGTGAAATAAAGAAGTTATCAAGAGTCGCGGGGGTAGGAGTAAACAAGGCCTGTTGTGGGTCATGTGATTAATTTCAGCGAACACTTTCCGGCCACAAATGGCTTGTCAGAAAGTTTATTGCAGTAAAAAGCTTGATTTTGTACGCGGAGAATGACGCGAGACTTTACACTAATGGCCCTTGAAGTTTCACCCATTAAAACCGAGTTTTTTAACAGAACATTTGGGTATCTATGAAATTTGATATTATACCGCAGATGACATAAATTTTACTCATAAAGTTCTTACATTATGTTTTAAGCTGGAGGACGCAAGATATCTTGTGTTATGTTATGAGCAGAGTTATCTTTGCGAAAGATCTATCTTTTGAATTCATCTGAATCCAAAATGTAGTTAATGAGGAAGCGTTTTCAGGTCATTTTATAGAGGGGACTAATTTGCATATTATCGGGGTGTGGACAGAAGGTCGCGTGACAGTGAGGTCGAATTACCATAAGAATGGGCCAACGAGGTGAACGTTTTGTTAAGGCTCCAACCAATGTCCCATTGTAACACAAGTTTTCTTAACAATTACGCGAAGAAAAAGTCCGCGTCTAATTGGGACGATTCTCTTAACTCGGAATTGGAGCAAACCTTCAGAGGCTACTGTTTACAAAGTATATATCTAGAATTACTTTACCCTGGTTTAAAGGTACTTGGATATAAAATAAAAATATCGCGTAAATACTTACTGTTATGTTGTTTCATCTTTTCATTTGTGTGTTTGTGACGTTCTCAGATAATATAATAGTGTGAATAATAAAACTAATTTAGTAATAATTAAACTTGAGCTTGTTGCATGATTTCTTAATTAAATAGAAGGAACTAATGATCAAATACAATAACGTCGAACCAAATAGTGTTTACGTGTTTAAACTTGTTTGCTTATCCTGACAGTAACTTCACAAAACATATTATAAACAATGTCTATTTTTAACCGAGTTCAAAAAGGAGGAGGTTCTATATTCGGGTGAATGTATTTTTTTTAATATGTATTTTCAATTGTGGACCGATTTTGTAAATATTTTTGTTTTTATTGAAAGGTTATGCTTCCGAGTTGGTGCCATAGAAATATTGTTGTTGTTGAACTTCGAAAATATGGAACAGAACTCCTCATAGAATCACAGCAGAACCGTCGTAACAAGTAAAATTGCTTTGTTTATACGTGTAGTCGACGACTGACTGAAAGAAGAGGGCGAATATATCGAACGAATCGGCACCGGAACTCTGTAATAAATTAATGTAATCTAACCGTGTTTGGGATTATAGGAATTGTCATGAGATGCACTCTGGCTATAAGGTGTTTAAGTTTGGCTGAGAGGTACTTTTTAGTGGTGCTACCATAACTAAAAAGTGTAAAATAATTTTTTTTTACAAAAAAAAAGTACAACCGACTTCAAAGTAAAAAAACACTGAAAAGTCCAAAATAACTTTAATTTCGGAAGTCGGTGTTTCTATAATAGTTTTGTCTCTTTGTCACACCGACTTTCGAAATTAAAGTTATTTTGGACTTTTCAGTGTTTTTTTACTTTGAAGTCGGTTGTTTTTTTTTTAGTAAAAAGTTTTATGTTTATGACCAATAATTTTTTGATTTATGTCCAGCTTTTTAATCAGAACCGTAAATAAACAAAATAAAAACAAATGAATAGTCGTTTCCCTCGTATTTTGTTCATTTATTTCTATTAGGTGTGTAGCTATCAGTATTGTCCTTCATTGTCGCGGTGTCACAGACAGCCAGGTTTATTGTCGCATGCTTCGAGGCAGTTTCCTACCACCAGAAATTTAGGGTCCATAAAATTGATGAACAGTTTCTTAATAGCGTCGACTGACTTCTTACGATTTTTAATTCCCGATTTCTTATAGGAATATACAAACAGCGAATGAGGTCACACTGGCGTTATCTGGTTTCAGAAAATCAATTTAGTCAAAAACCATTTTTGCTTGGGTCGTCTAAGTGTGGTACGAACAATATTTGCAGCCGAGACGCTATATTCGGAGCTACGAGTGGTGCTGTCGGCATTATTGGAATTTGCGGGACCAGCTAAAGGCGGAAGAACGAATAGATAGCTACGTCGACACTAAAATAATAATATCGTTTGAGAGTCCGATGTTTCGTTGAGTATCGACACAAACTTAATTAAAATTAAGCTGATTTTGATGAAATTAAGGGTAAAATTAAAGTCCCCCTTACGTCCTTATATTTAAGGCTTAAAGGTATAGTGTTATATCGATAGATAGAGCGCGAGCTTATTGATGCTTATTGTCCTAATTTATATTTTGATAAAAACATTTCATTTCTCAAACCAAACTATTGTCTCAGCTGAATATTCTCTGAATTGTCTCTGCATTAATACTCCGTTTAGCCATTTTCTGATTTCACATCGTTTTTATTTGTGCTTTAGTCCCACTTCAAAAGCTTACCGTATATTTTATCAACAGTTTACGAGTACCTATCAATGACTTATGAATACTGATAATTCGCGTCCTTCTCTTCGCGTGACGGTTTCGCGTCGCGTTATCATCGCTCTTAGATCGCTCAACGGGTAAATTTACTGGAGTTGACTTGGTAACGGAGGTGTTTTATCATCGTAGTACTTGAATATGCAAGCAGGGAAGTAATATAGTACGCTAATAGCATTAATTTTAGCCGATATGGGAAGTTCTTGTCTTAGGCGACGGTTGAGGAGACCTTTGGGAGGGGGTTGGGGGATACCTACTCCATGCTTTTATTTGGTGGTCTCTGGATAAATGTAGACAAAGACCACCGAAATAAAAGCATGGATTTACAGAAATCATACATATTTTATTTAATTTTATATTATGTGATTCCGACAGACGATGCCCGAAAAGTGGATTTTCGTCAGAAAAAAAAATGAGAACACGATTGCAGTGCCACCTTGTCTACCGGGTTCAATTTTATTTTGAAAATATCCAGGGACTCACTCAAATATACCCACAAAATTTCATCCAAATCGGTCAAGCCATTTAGGAGGAGTTAGGTGGCAAACACACATACAGAAAAAATATATAAATAAAGATTATACTTTTTCTTGAGCTTCAATTTGGAAATCAGTCTTGTTGAGTCGGATATTGTTTTCAAGTACTTAATCCTTATTTTATTTCAAAAGCACACTCTTGATCTACAATTTGTACGCCAGAATAATACGAAAATATTATATTTCTGAGTAGTAGATCCAGATTGCTTGTAGGTGTTTATGAAATTAAAAGCGATAGTAGATACTCGCAGAACATTTCTCTGAAATCAGTTTCCTAAAGATTCCAGAAATTTCATAATAATTTATTTATATAAATTAATAGGTACTTTGCCTATATAAATAAGTACATTTCTGATTCAAATTTATACTTAAACAATCAAAATCGACATTCCACGTGTAACTAATGCCACGGCAATTAAGTCATTACTCCATCAATCAGTGTTTTAGCCATTATACCTATTATAAGTGTTATATTTATTGTTTTGTCTAATGGAGGTGAAACTTAATCGTAGATCTACTGAACTATAGGTTTATACCTACTCATTCGGAAGCCAAAAAGTGGTACAACTTAGCCCAAGAGAGTTTTGAGGAAAAAAGGGATTTTGTAAAGCATAATTTCGCATCATCTTATCGTTTGTCTTGGTATGGTCATATAAAGAGGAGAGATGAAACGCATGTTACTAAAAGAATTATGAGTATACATGTGGATGGGTGGAGAGGGAGAGGGAAGCCAAAGAAAAGATGGATGGATTGTGTGAACAATGACATGAAAGAAAAGGAAGTTAGTGATAGCATGACAGTTGACAGGATAGAATGGAAGAAAAAAACGTGTTGCGCCGACCCCAAATAAGATGGGACAAGGGCAGGAAGATGATGATGATGAATTTCGCATCATCTTAATGACAGAATAATTACTAAAAACTAGCTTCTGCCCATGGTATCGCTTGCGTGTAATTGGTGTACCTAAGGAATACATAATATTACACTTAGATCGGTGTATAAGCCTACGCATAAAAACGTAACTAAGAATGAACTATGTGTTAATTTAGTATCATAAGTAGGTAAGTGTAGATATATGTTTTTTCAAAGTTCAATTTAGTTACGTATTTTATACTAACCCATCAACAAAAAGAAAAATTATTTCGATTTTTTTTGAGTTACCGCTTTTTGACTTCAGAGGGCAGTATTGTAGGTACTAAGCGAGTCACGCGATATCTTTAGATAGCTATATTATGAAGGTAGGCACGTCATTGTCTCCTATCTAGGGTTCGTTGGTATTTCGTTCAATTTTCATGATATCAACCCTGAAAGGTCCACTGCTTATATGACCTAGGCTTTCAGTAATCAGTACCTAGAGGAAATTTTTATTATAACCACGTTCCTACAGATTTCCTTTGTGAGAGTAATGTAATTTTTAGCAGATCGACGTGTATTGGCGACTATTATCTCGACTTCATTTCAGGTTCGTATCTCGGTGTAAATTATTGATGTGCAAAATATGTCAACCACCTACATAACAATTTACTTTACTAAACTAAATGTTACAAAGAAGTAATATGTTCGACGTGAATCCATTTTAAAACTGCTTCCACAGTGGGAGGACATTCTACAAAACCAATGATGACAAAATCGGAGGATACTGTTTGGTGTTTCAGTTTCATATCTACCATCTCCATCCAAAATTTAATTACACTACTAGATAGCTAAATAATCAAAGGATTTTGTACGCTAAGTAAAGACTGACGCATCGCCCGCTGTGGAGGGTGAAGTGCTGCTTTTTTTATACACTCGCTTGTCATACGTAGGTACTTGTTTTTGTACCAAAATAATAATGTTACTGTGTAAACCAAACACAGCGTGATTTCTGTGACTTATTTTGAACACGACGTATCTTACAGATTAGGTACCTACGCTGCGTTTGCTACGTCTGGTCTTCCCTAAGCCATCCCTCACGACTCTGAAAAACTAAAGACAACTTATCAAGAACACCATCTTATTCTTCAATAAACTCATGGTACTTCACGAACACGGTACGTTCAATATTAGCTTACAAACATAGACGCGGAGCCAGTGTAAAATCAAAGACGCTCAGTGAGAACAAGGAAAACATTTTACTCGCATAGTGCCGTTGTCTCGAACAAACTTGCCGAACGAGGATATCTGTGTACAAAAATTATGCAATACAAATCTGAAGCGTTTCTTTGCAGATTCTGTTTACATTCGAACCTGGTAATAGTGACCTAAATTCAGATCAGAGGGCTGCTCGGTATTGTCATTCAACATCACAATGTTGCCAGTCTTTTGGACACTTTTCCCAGTGAGAGTGATTTAAAAAAAAATTTGGTACCCTACCTAGTAAGTACTCCTTTTTAATTTTTTTGCATACTCAATAAATGGGCCCCCAAAAACGGTCGCTAGCACGAAATGACGTAGCAACAAGAAGGCAACATATCCTGAGGTATACCACGGCTCTCAGGACAATGCCGGAAGTACGGTCAAGATCCCTACCAGCATCTTACTGGATTATACATCCTTCACCTGAGCACATTTGCTCTTGCGAATTTCCACTCAAGCAAGGCAAGAAAGAGGTGGGAGCCACCGATTCACCGATTCCGATCACCACGCAACGGTAGCTTCGACCCCATTCCCGATTCCGATGAGGTACTATGTTTTATTGGCATAAAATGTTTTTAAGAAATATTTAGGAATGTATTTCATATTGGTGAATTCTTTTTTTGCTTGTACTCGTTAAGGGTCGAAGCTACCGTTGCGTGGTGATCGGATGTGAGGAATCTGTAACAATGCGCACCGTGTTTAGGAGTGCTGGTTTTTGAGATCTACATCTGGCCCATGTAAGGTCCAGGTAAAGCGCCCATGAAGCTTCTTGCTCTATCATGCTTCCTTGCCGTCATTACATCTAGTAAAATAAGTTTACGCCAGTTCTCGTTAACCAAAGAGAGTGGGGTGAATTTCTTGTCCGCTCCCACTATATCTTGATGCGTGTACCTGTTATCAGCTAGGAAATATTCCCTGAGATTATATGCTGTGGTTGTGCATGGTTTAAGAAGCCACAACCCTCGCACTTCCACAGGATTTACATCGTCGTCGTGCAGACCCTCCTATCCAAAGCGTCAATGTCCGTCTGATTCCATTCGAGTATGCCAAAAAACTAATAATAATGTTTATATTGACATAAAGAGATTGATACATATTCATTTGAAGCCCTGACTCCTGAGCTAGGTGGTACCTGTGTTACAGGAGTCACTGTCTTCACTCGTTTGTGGAATAACAATTTATGCAACAAAATTAAAATTAAAAAGTATAATTATAAACAGTTAATGCAAACTTGCTCTTGTGTGATAAGTGTATGTGCACATGTGTAGTGTATATGTATGAGTGTGTGGTGGTGTGATGGTGTGTGATGGTGTGAAGGTGTGTTTCTCTGTGTGACTGTGCTTGGTGGTATTTTGAGTCATATCAGATATTGTTCTCTACCTTATAATTTGTTTATTATGAATATTGATCTTTTACTATGTTTTCTGTTTGTAAGTAATCCAGAGTTTTGAGCCAAGTATTTATTTTCATTTTCGCTTTCTTTTTAGTTAATGGGTAATAAATAGTTAGGAATAGATGTTGCCGTCTAGCGGATGCGGTACTACATTTGACTGCACGACATACATTGCCGTTGATTTTTTTTTTTGGTTCCATGATTTATTGGTTTAATGCCATATTGTTTGCAGGTATAATTGTCTTACAGTTAGTACTTGATAGCTTTCATATAGAATTTTTTTTTAGGGTACAGGTAGGGTTTGAAGTACATGACTTTTAACAGGGATCTTTGGGCTCTTTCGAGGTGTATCATGTCGGTTTTACCGCCCCTATGCCGTGACACAATAGCCCACGATTGACTACGCATGAGCTAGATACTGCACGGAGTAACTCTAAGTCGCATACTTGTCGAAGACTAAACGCCCATATAAGTACTATTCAGTACTTTATTCATATGGACTGTACCAAGTGTTCTTTCAAAGATTATTTCACGCCAGTAGCGTTGATGCCCAACGTTTCCGACATGCCCAAATACTTGTATAATTCAATTGAACAGAGGGATCTAAGGTGTATGGAATCCGAGAGTTGGGTTCCCATGAATTCCAATCATGCATAAACTACATTTATATATTTGATGATGGCACTACTGAATGTACCATAGAGCAAACAATTTTAGCTTATGACGACACACTTGACGCCACATAGTAATCTAAAACGACTAAAAATTGCATTGCGAAATTAGAGTTCTCCGTGCGATTTGAACACATACAACAGCCCAAAATTATCGATCGGGCAGTTGAAAGTATTTCTTTTTTTTTTCGGTGGGAAAATCATCTTATGACATCCCCCGTTCTCGAGCGGAGCGGGAGATAGTGTCAGACTTTTACTGACTAAAAATTCACTCCGGTTCTTTCGTTATCTTTCGTACCAGGGCCGAGTCTTCCTTTTAGAATCAGACCCTTGGCTCCTACAGTACCTCCTACGTACGCGCGGTCGACGACTTGGGCTCGGTCCGGCCGGTTACCGGACGGTCGGACGGCGAGCTACCCATTGCTCGCCGTCCGCAAGTCCGCGCCTGCGTTGGCCGGAAATCGGGATCGGAATCCCGGCGGCGCTTGGGGCGTGAGGACCGTTGCCTCACGCGATTGGCCGCCTCCTTTGCTAGCATTGTATCAGGCATAACACCCGTGTGGTCGGAAGATCCTCCCTTTTTAACGGACGTATGTGGGAATTTACACCCTGTTTCGCACACCCCGAAATTGTCGTCCATGTAGAGGAGGTGAGATATGATTTAACTTAGAAAAGTGTGATAAGAAAGAAGCAAAACCACCAGTGGTCTCCGATTGTCACCCTGGAATATACCAAGCTTGATCCTTATTGTTTCACTGTTATCCTGGATCTGGCAATCTGGATAGTGTCGGACCGTCCTCCATTATTCATTTTAGCTTATTACTAAAAACATGTTTTACAAAACAAAATTGACGGAATATACATTGCGTTTTTTGAAAGCTTGAGATTCAGATAGAACGAAAATAATCACCTTGAAAGGGTCGAAAAGGGACGAAATCATTAACCACACGAACAAAGTCGCAAGTTCACGCTAGTACCGCATATTTGAAATGAAAATGGTCCAAATCCTAAAATACAATTTGTCTAAGCGATGAAACGATTGAGTGAAATTCTCATTTATTTTTCTATTTTATGAAAATAGTTCAATCATAGTGAAGTTTCTAGAAATGTATGAAGGGAGATAGAGAAAAGTACCTTTAGAACTTCAATCAAGATAATATTTAAGAACCTAAAGAGAAATTGAAGATCAGATTCGTCAGTGAATTATGTAGGTGTAGTTTAAAATCGGAATTAAAACACAACACCGCCAACAAATCTAAGTATTTAGCTAAGACCCATTTGATTTTCGCTTTTGATTAAAATATAAACATTTAATTCCCGGTATCTTCAATCCAAAGCAAAGTAAATTTAAATATTATTATTAAGCTATTATTATCTAACCTACGCAACTACAAGGAATAACATTATTATGCCGGAAAAACAAACCAAAAGCACAAGAGGCTTATATAAATACAATCATAATAATAGTACCTAATTATATTCAAAGGAAAATCGCACCAAAACACATAGACCCACTCACTTCTATCGGGGTAAAAAGTGCTCAAGGATTCAATGGTGCGAAATAGCGAGCGGCGCGGTTGGCGCAGTAAGCGTTATTAAAATTTGCCTACAGTAGCACAACGACTGCCAACCGACGAATGAGAAAGAAAGACGAAATTAGCCAATTTTATGAGGTTGCAGACTCGTCAACTTGTGCCTTTGAACATTTTCAAATTTAATTTTTGTTTAAGCTGAACGATTTACCCGATCCGAATCCCATGTTCTGTACGTGTACATGACTGTAATATTAATTAAAACGCGGTGTGTATTAAGCTTCACTCTTTAATGAGAAGCTTAATGTTCAATTAGTATGCATATTTTCGCGGGTACATGGTCTAAGCGAAAATATCAGAATATTATTGTGTATCCAGTCTATTCCGTAGTGTATGTTGGCTTGCCGTATCCTCGTGGGGCAAAGAAAGGGTTAATGCGTTCTGGTGGACCGCGTTGTTAACCCGTATGACCGCCATTCCGCCCAAGGCTGCGTCCGAAGGAAAATAAAAAGGTTATCGAAATAATTTTTGATGTCCGCCAATTGTCATTTACTACTGCGGGGCTACACTGAAAATGATAGGGTGGCGCAGAACACTCACTAAGCGGCCAATTTCAATTATATTTCGTTTAGAGTTTATGTAATAAAGACAACAAACTGTTTTTACGACCTTATACAATATTGTAATGATCTTATCTTCCCAACTGGGTATGTAAAACCCAAATTGTTACTTATTTGCACTAGAATAAACTAATGTTGGAAAATATTTGCTTACGAGTCCAAAATTCAATAAATTCGATTATATAGAATAAAAGAATGCCTGTGTTCCCGTATATTTAATTAAGACGCTCGACAGAGAACGTTTTATGTTTTATTTTTCTAGTTACCTGAAAGTATAATTTAATTTTTCCATTACCGCTGTCATCTTAATTGCCGTTATTAAAAGATATTGAGTCAAAAAAATATTAAAGCTTTATTTAAAGCATGAATGTTACTAATGGATCACTAATTACGGATGCTAGTAGGTAAGTGAGTACTTACCCTGAAAATGGTTTAAATATACTTCGAAGGGTGCCAACTTGTATACTAAGCTTCTGCTGTCAGTTTGCCCGTCTGTTTGCGGGCTGTATCTCATAAACCGTCAGGTTTTGGTTTAAATCATCTATGGTGCACTGTTTAGAAGTTATACCCTGTAAAATTAGAAATTTTCCAGCATCACTCAGTTAGCGCAGGTCTTTCAAAGCTACAGACGTTTACATATCTAAAAACGTAGCGCAGTGCAATTTTTTTCGACCTAAATATTTAAAACGACTTCCTCATACTAATTTAAAACTGAAATGATAGATGGAACGAGTTTAAAAAAAGAATAAATTATTTAAATTCTAAAGTTCTTCCGTGAAAATGTTAACCCTTACAATGACGCAGCCTTCGGGCTACTGAATATCTTTTAAAATTTAACGTCCACAGTTGGGACTTCTATTCCCTAAATTAGCATAAGAAAAATTAAATTTAGAAATGATGGTACTAAGTTCAAAATGTGACTTTATCTTCTTCTTATATAAAACGTAGGTACTTGAACTTACGTTACCCATGCCTGTTAAATGGAAATTCCAGAAATAACGACTGAGTTTTCCTAAAATCTATTTCCCTAACAGTCGTATAATGAGCAAAATAACAAATCTTATTTCAACTGTTCACAAAGTAGAGCATAAACTCCTTACACGAGCTTAAGTCGAGACAAGCAGTGTTGTAGTAATGGACGCAATATGAGAGACGAGTGTAGTACGTGTTTCGGTAAATAGGTGAAGGCGTACAATCGGTAGCGAGTTAGCAGCAACCCTCGCGGAACAATCTCGACGTGTACGACTATATCGCGGGGTGGCCGTCCCAGTGATTTGTACACGACTTCCTATTTATTCATGCAGTTTCTAGAGACGATTACCTACTCCCGCGGCTCATGAATAAATTTGAATAATTTCCCGCTGAGGTGTAAATGATGCAAGTTTTTGCATTTAAAACTGTTATTAATCACTTTACTTTTTCTGTTGACAAATTGCGGAGTCGTGGTGTTCGTAGTTCTAATATTAACATTTTTAAATTTCTTAAGAAATGCTGTTTTGTAATAAATGATTGTGGCTGCGCTGTTGATAAATTTTGCTACCACGATCGCCATATTAAAACGTCACAATACAATGCATAACTTACTTGTAGTGTTACGACACGCCATTCGTAAAATGCAAATGTGAAACTGCATACAAAAAGCAACTATTCGAAATGCTCTAATAAAATTATGAACGATTGGCTAGCCTTGCAAAATATAAATGCTAGATATTTTTTTGTGAATATGGATATAACTGCATTTTACATTTTTCAATTAGTCAAGTATAACTCGAACTGAATATTTATAAGTAACTTAATAATTTATTTCTTAACTAATTAGTTTTGTGGTTGGTTTCCTTTAGATATTTGAGATAGAGAATCAGTAGGCAGTAAATTATAGTGTCTCAAGTTATATCTTATAACGTGAGAAAAACATTTCAGTTTATCAAAACGAGTCATAGCCTGTAAAGCAAACAGATGAAATGATAGCTCAACTTTGCAGTCTAGCGATAATTCAGCTACATTCCAATCGAACAATGGATGACGAATTGCCGACAAACCTTGAAGAAAAAACCTTGCGTCACCAAATAAGACTCAGCTCACTTCTGATCCAAACTAGATAAGTAGGTACTTCCCCAGAGACACAAACATTGTATTTTCTCCTTGCCAATCACATATCAGCAGTATCGAAATACGTGAAATCTATGCGAATGAAGCAACCAATAAAATACTGTTAATTACCTTTTTTAAAGGCTTGGGTATAATGGATTGCTGCGTTTCGAATTTCATTTAAAAGTCGGGTGAAATTGGACGGACAGAATCTCGGATTATAGTTCTAAATTGGAATTGGGCCCAATACATGGATAGGTTCGGGTCTTATCAGGTTGGACTTACTGTCGTCATGGGTGTTATTTGCGTTTACCCTACACCTCTTCGTATCTTCTTTTTATCTTTGTAGAATCAATTTGGGAATTAAAAGTTTATCTTAGAGATCACGAAGATTTTGCGTTTTGTAAAATATAAGTTTGTATCGTTATAGAAATTAAGAATTGCGTTTTTATAATATTAGTGTGATCGAATGTATCAACCAGTCTTTTCTCAACTTCAACCTTGTTTTTTATTTAATTGTTAATTAGTAGAAAAACAATTATCATTTCAGCGCAGCGTATAGCAGTCGACTGGTAAGCGTATAGCAAGAATGATTGCTGCCCTATGACGTCACTACCCACGCTAATCACCAGAACTTCCACGTAAAGTAATTGTTACCAGAACTAATTATTGGTAATTATAAATTATTGCTTCATTCTTGATAATTTATCTTATATACACATTATCGAGTTATTTTGAAACGTGGGGTGAAATGTCAGATTGTTCGTAAAGTTTGGATTAATAAACTCATTTTTCAAGCTATTTTGAAATAGTGAACCCTAACCGATTGAGCTGAAATTTGGTATTCCTTTGTAATTTGAATAACAATGCATTAATAGTGGCTATCTATAGGAACTAATGAGCGCAACAAGATAATCCCATCGAGTTTGAGCTCTTTGGAATCGTCTTGATAAGTAGGTACTATACCGCGCGATAAAAGCTTGCTATGAAAAAATCTTGTTCATTGATAACTTATTAAACAAAAACTTTATAATTTAGATACCTATGCAACGCGATAGCCCAGTTAATGACCACAAATGGTCAGCAAAAGAGTGATAATCGCAGCATGAAAGAAATGTTTCTTCTCTATAGCCCCCAAGAGAGCAACAGTAATATAGTTTATTTGAACAGCACGCAGCTTTTATCAAGCAAGTTAAATTAAAGCACATTAGCACGCTAAAGGAATTGCCGCCGGTTCAGTTCTAATTACAATCTCTGCCTACTCACTAGACAACCTCACTTTAGTTCACTGTAATCCCAATCTATGTAGATTGCAAATCAATAATTTATACACAATCGCTTCGCTGTTGTAGTTAAAAGCAGTCATAATACGATTTAAACGTGTTTTCGTATGCGTAAAGCGTACATTGATGTGGATATTCGATATTTCGCTGATAGCGGCGGTTGACAATGAGAGATGAATTTATAGTGGCAGGTAATGCTTGTTCAACGTCATCCTTTCACGAGCCAGATTCTGTTGGTGAATTCCGTTGATTGTCCCATTTAATCGAACTGATATAGTTAGCTTTTTGTGTGTGACCAACAAACTATGTTCTAAATCTTAGTACTTACTTTTTAGTTTTAATCCAAGCAAAGGTGACTTTGTCGTACCCTTTTTATTAACTTTTGACTTACAGGTTTAAACCATTAATTTCTGATGGCATCTTGATCATTTATTTGGTCATGCGACCACAATTACGCGTAAAAGTTTTTATTAAATGTTATTTTACTGAAAATGGTTCAATTTAATGTTATTGAACCTACCACATTAAATATAGATCGGTCATGTTTCAGTCATAAAGAATACAGTGATTTTCCGCCACCTCATTAATAATAAATTAAACATATAACAGGAGTTCATTGGTGCGTAAAGCAGCAACATGCATACAATGAATGGACACGCGACACTCTGCCGGACAGTACATGTCACGACTGGATTTATGGACTCCACTTAGTTGCACGTCATATGTACTGCACTACTATCGAAAAAGTGATTTCAAACGTTCAACGGCAATTATTATTACCCTCGTGGCTGTTACAGCGACCGACACGCACGTACGACAAACGCTCCTTGTCTTTTTAATGAAAGTTCAGTCGCTAGCGTCCCACAGGATTAGTTCATTTGGACATGGAGTAAATTTACTCAGGCCAATCTAATATGGGTACACGCACGAGATAGCTGCGATCTTATTTAATCTATGGCTTTAATTTCGCCCTGGGACCAACGATAATATCTGATAGTACAAGAAAAATATCTAATAAAAAGCTCGTAACTGTTCCACTGTTTTTCTTTTGCGAATTAATTTGGCGATGTTGAGTTTTCGACCCTTATCAGCACTGGATATTATAAACAATTGCCCCGGAACGTTTATGGGCTTTTAGTACTGTTTAATATCGGTAGTATATCTATGTGTATTGTTAGGAACATCTGCTACTGAAATCCCCAATAAGGATGACTTTATTGATTATACGACAACATTTAGTTAGTTTCTGATCTTTCGCATCTAACATAAATGATCTTTCGCATCTAATTTTTAAAGTTATCTAGATTTTTAACCTTTACGTCAAACAGATGTAATGAAAGCAAATATATTCTTAAAGTGATTCCAAGAATGTCTCTATATAGTTTAGTTGCTTATTTTAATCACATGAATCTTTTCTAAGAAAAACTGTTTGATAAAATAAATAACATCTACCTTGGTTTCGTTTAATCTACATTTCTATTGAGCTGTCCATTAGAACAATTGAAACAAGAGACGACTTTCAACGAGAAAATTATAAAACTTTCAGAACAAAATATTTGGGTAAACCTTTTTTTGAAACGATGTAAAAACGTGATAACGTTTTTCTCAAAGTTATATTTTTTCAAATTGAAGTTAATATAAACCTCGGTATCTACTAAAAATTAGGATTTAGTATCAATAACAGTTTTTTGTACCAAAAAGCAAGACCAAATATCAGGATAAAGCCGTAACATTTGTGCTATCGTGGCACAGGATCACAAAGCAAGTAATTTTTGACAGAGTATGAACAAAATGGGATATCGTGTGCCCCAGAGGCCGGCTGAGCGGAGATATTGAACTGGTCAGGCAAAACGAATAGGTTCGGGAGCGGACCAAGTACCGCTATCGACTAAATCCACCTTCCGCTGAATTGAACCTTTCAAGTGTTTAATACATCAACGTTTATTGAGTTACGCTCGTATATCGCTAAGTAAATCGTGTATTATGATATTGAATTGCTGAAAATGATTCGGAAATGGGGTAGAATGTAATGATAACGAAACGATTCAGTGGTTGGTCATTGCAATGAAAATTTTCCGGTTTCAAGCGTTTCTGATATTTGATTCGGGGAGAATAAGCAATCAAATTAAAGTTGGCATATTCCAAATTAAAATAAAAGTTAATTAATTCCAAGATTTCGAAATATTATAAATTTTTATATTTTTGGTCAGAAATTAAAAATGACACTGCAAATTTGTAAAAAGTACCTATATATACATCGTGAGACTGTGAGAGAGATCTTTACTATGTAAAACATTTTTTTTTTTACAATTAATGGCTTAATCGTTTTTTTACCACCTTTAAAAAATGTGAACATTATCAAATTCCAACCATTTCATTTTGTTAGTAATATCTAAATAAATTAAATTAACTAACTATTTTACATTCACAAACAAAAACACAACTGCAAAATAATATATGATGATATGAATTCGATCTCCCGGACCCGGAGCTAGATAAACAACAAAATGTTTGCAAATCTGTTCATGGGATTGATTATATATGCCTATGGATAACCAAATCTGATCAACCCCTGCCCTTCCGTTGAATAAAGACGTGACGTATAACGCATTTCATAAAATTATCACAATATTAATTGTTCAGGTTTGACGCCTTCTAGTTTCGCCAAAACATGCGCCACGCATCTTGTTTCTATGATTTTCACCACAGGCGTTTATGTTTTTGTACTTATATTTAAATCGGCCATCTGCCATCTTCACTTGCCTCAGAACCTCCGTACATGTAACAACCTTTATAAAATATATTGTAATTCGCTTTTTATTGGGACTTTGATTTGGCACCAGTATATCGCTAAAGATATAACAATAATGTTTAGTAGGCTTACCCCAAACGATAATTGTGATAAGTTTGACCAAGACCAAAAAAAAACTTTAATAACACTTCTGTTAAAAAGTGCGAAATGTTTCATGAAATCCCAAAATGTAGATTTGTTGGACTATTTTATTTAAGATGTCAAAGATACGACACATCAAAATTATTCATACTTAGGAGTAAGCTGGTATTGCTGATATCTTCAACATTAAGCTAATAGGTCAAATTTAGTCCCTAAACGAATTATTTGGTTCAAATTTCTTCATGTCTTAAGGAACAATGAGATACTGAAAGCAGCCATTAAAGCTACTTACGAGATTATTATCAGAAGATTAGACACTTCTTGGTAATGTCTCTATAGTGCGGATAAAGCATGTTAAAGACTTAGTAGAGTGATAATTGTGACAAAAGGCAATCGATGAAAGTTTAAGTAAATTAAGAAAATTCAAATATGTAGTACCTTTAAAACACTAACAATTCCTTAATTATTCGATATTGTACAAACAACTATTAAAAACGATAAAAATATGACAGCTGATGTATACAGCCAGCTTAACCCACAACTGGGTTTTCTTACCACCTTATAAAATAAGAGAACATTTTTTTGCAATGGGAAATCATCTTATGAGGTCTCGCGCTCTAGGGTGGAACGACGGGAGGGCGTGAAAGAATTTCACTAACTAAACCTTCAGTTGTCTTTTGCGTTTCTTGACCACGGGCTTCCTTTCAGAAAATCTCTGTGGTTTTGCTGGGCATCGGCCCTGCTAGGCCCCTACGGTTTGCTGACGTCTTTTTGAGAAGCGTGTGAAATACTACGCGTCCGGCTCGGTCTGGACGCATATAAATACACAACAGAACTTAAGCACATTAATTAAATGACACTTAAAACTAAAAACTCCTACCCCTTTCCCTAATCCCTTTTACTGTTACACACGTTGTCTACATTTCTATTTTCTCCAACACTCCTTTCGTAGGTATGCTGGAAGAGATTACCTTAGAAATATGCATCACCTTTGTATTATTCTTCTGTTTATTTTATATTTTCTTTTATTATTATTATGTGTGTACATAAATAGTTAAATATTATATATAATAAATAGCTAAACAAATACGTGTCTAGCAATACATAAACATACAATAAATTAAAACCTAAACTATACCATATTTATGGGACATGTTAACAGGAAATGTTCCCATATTCTTCCCCTGAAAACGTCCTACGGAAGGCTAGCCCTTAATGTGTGTGAAAGACAATTCCGGAGGCGCGCAGCACGAATAGCAAAAGATCTATGTAACAACTTCAGGAGTGGTTGAGACAAACAAAGGAGAAAAGAGGAAAACTTCGTTATTCTTCCTGTCGAGAAACTTTTTCATATTAAGAGATATGCCAAAAAAACAGAAATAATATTTGCTCTCGATTCTTTATTCATCGATGTGTCACATCATTTTCATAAATGATAATTGAAATGCCAGGTGTGATTGTGACAACATCATTCCTTGTACATTGTACACTTATGGTCAGTGTAAATATAATTATGCAACTCAATCCTGGACAGCGGGAATATGTACAGGTAGGTTGGAATCGGCCGGAGTTCCCATCACGTAGAATAATTAAACGCAAACAAACTGCCGTGTCCACCGGCGATCCAGATAGTTAAGTTTATTTTCGATATCTGCTGTGACCCGAAATCGATTTCATTTATTAGATTTTTGTAAACGAACATTCGATATGTTGGGAATTATTGTTTTATGATTGTATGACGATTTATTGACGAAGTACTTCGAATAAATAATTATATTTAAGGGGTTGTGGTCGGATTAATACGATTGTGGTAAGCCTTTTAATCGAGGAATCTGTTTTTCTATTTCACCGCTTTGTTTAATTAATTAGAACTACCTTTGATTGGCTTTAACTTAAACTCTTAACCTTTCAAACACCGTAATTAGAGACAATAGAAATACAATGAGAGAGTAAACGCCGGCGTTCGCTTGGGATTTAATGAATTAAATACGAAAAAAAAATACTCGCAATATGTTTCATCATATTATTTAAAGCACCAAAAAAATTTATGTATTTTTTTAAACGCGTTAACTCGCGTTTGTTTTGTTGTTTAGAAAAATATAAAATAACCAACAGGTTTTAGAGTAAATTTTAGTAATTTTAAAGTAGTTTTAGCTAATACAAAATACTTTTGACTAATTCTTGCAGTCAAATTTGTTTTTTAGCGATTAACAGTTTTCAGTCTAACCTAAACACAACTGACCACATAACACTGCATGCAACAAAAGAACTGCATATTTTTAAAGAAATTTATGCCAACAGAATTGCAACAGAATAGGTTATTTTACCATCCTCAAATCGAATTCATCCTTGTATTCGTCTCTTCATAAACTTCTATAACTTTAAAAGCTGCACATAGACAAATGAATAAACCACCTTGAGATATAAACGGGTAGTTAGCCATAAATGATCCAGTCTAAAGTGCATCTCCCTTGGCAGCATGTCACTTAATTAAATGAGCATTTGGCACTCAAGCTGCGATAGACGCGTTACCGTTATAGTTTACAGCACATTGTCACCACTTGCTGCCGACCTCACACTTATTAGATTTCATACTGGAAGTGGCATTAACTCCACATGAGCTCGAGTGTACCAGTCTATATTTAAACTATTAAAGGGGACCTGGAACTTAAGAATTTGATCTTTTGTATTAATACTTTTTATAGTTTGGATTGATTCGCTATAAAATTTTAAATATTATATATATATCACGGCTGTGGGGAGTACAGCCAAGGCTGACATGAATATTGAATAATGAAATGAATGTTATTGTTATTATTATAAACTAGCCTCTCCCAATGGCTTCGCTCACGTTGTAATAAAAAATACATATCTATGTCACTTAGTATTTTTATTCGGTGGTAAAATCATCCAACGACATGCTCGCTATTGGGCGGAGCGGGAGATAGTGTCAGACTTTTACTGACTAAAAACCCAACCCAGTTCCTTCGTTGCCTTTCATACCAGGGTCGAGTCTTCCTTTCAGAAGCAGAGCCTTCCCCCCACTTAGTGATACAGTAGCATTCTATTAGAGGAAGATTTTTTTAAATCGGTCCAGTACTTTTTGAGTTTATTCATTACAAATAAATATACAAAAATCCAAAAATACGCCAGAAACTTCACACGCGTGGTTTTAGTATTTATTCTCTTTATAAATAATGGCTTTTATCTTATTCTGATGTATAAGCTATATTACTGTAAAGTTTCAACCAAATTCGCTTAGCCGTGTGAGCATTAAGCAGTTACAAACTTACGTTCACAAACACATACGCAAAAATTTTTGACTTATAATATGATATTAAAAATTTTAAAGATAACTTTCAGACACAAAAAGAACCATTAATCATATTTTTGTGTAGCATCAATACCCATAAAATATCACGCAAAAACGAAATAAAAAACAATGATCTAGTAAGTACTGGGTATGCTTTAAAAAGTATTCATTTTCAATATCAAAGCTTTGTTATGAAGCTCACGTTGTTCAGATTGAAGATTTTTATATATCTTTTATGTAACCTCACACCTATTATTATATGAGTTTCAAAGAAGATATTTTTAACATTGTCTATTACTAGTCTCTGTCAGCGGCTTTGCCCGCGTAAAAGTAGAAAATTATTCCTAGCATAAAAGGATCCTATATCATATTTATTTATATATTCTAGGACATAGTCAGCACTTCCGGCCACCGTAGGCGCGGGCTTGCGGACGGCGAGCAATGGTTGGCTCGCCGTCCGACCGTCCGGTATCGGGCTGAGCCCAAGTCGTCGACGGCGCGTACTGTTCCACACGCGCCTCAAGGAGATGTCAGCAAACCGTAGGAGCCCAGCAGGGTCGAAGCCTACTGGGGCCACGGGTATTGTGAAAGTGAAATCTGGGGCTAGGACGAAGAAGGAACTGGAGTGGGTTTTTAGTCAGTAAAAGTCTGACACTATCTCCCGCTCCACCCAAGAGCGCCATTTGTAATTTTTCCCACCTAAAAAAAAAAACTCGTGTGCTAATTTTTATCCAAATCGGTTTGAGTGTGACGAAATAACAAACATTCACACACAAACATACCGACCACTCAAGGAGATGTCAGCAAACCGTATGGGACGCAGCAGGGCTGATACCTACTGGGGCCATGGGTTCGCTTCTAGAAGGAAAAACCCGGGGCGCTGGAACGCAAAGCAAAGAAGGAACATAGGAGTGGGTTTTAGTCAGTAAAAGTCTGATACGTCCTCTCGAACTGCTCATGAGCGGGATAAGACATTGGATGATTACCCACCTGAAAAAAAGACATACCGACAAACTTTTACTTTTATAATATTAGTGTGTGAGAAGATATTTATAACTTGTTTACCACTGTTATCGACTTTGCCTGCAATACGGTATCTGTTCAAATCAAGATTGTAACATCGAGTATAATTGTGATTTTTGTTTCAGTTATAGGTATACCAATGCATTAATTCGGGATCATATTTCTCAGCTTTTATATTGAGTACCTATATTTTAGTTACAAAGTAGCTATATTACAGTTTACTATTGAGCTAAACAAACATTCCTACTCCGTTACTAACTTATATGAAGTAGAAGTTATGAAAACTACTCACAATATTACAAACAAGCCCGTAATATTAGCGGTAAATATTTAGGCTCAATCTCCAAGCACACTCGAATGGAAATCTAGGAAAAACTAGAGCTTAAAAAAAATATTATGTACAAAAACAGGTCCTTACGTTCAATTGCAGGTGCTTCATAATGTTACAATCTTAGTGTCAGAATGTTTTTCCGCTTCTCAATTATTTATGTGTACGCAGTTATTACGACGTAAAAAGCACCAACCTTCGCCAGATCATTAGGAGCAAGGAAAAACAGAAAATGAGAGAAACCTTTTGGGTGTTACGTTACCGCATACAACACTTAATTTGTGATTGAGGTACAGCTTTCTATGGCCCTTTCTGACTTTTGTAAAAACTTTACCTACAGTCATTGTAGATAAGAACCTTTTTTTACCAAATTTACCTTTCTGCCCCACATCTCAAGTTCAAACAACGCGCAGCGATATTAAAATGGCTAAACGCTCATTTAGAAACAGGTTCACCACGAGAATATTCAGAATCTAACCGAGTTTAAAAGCTACGCTATGAATTTTAAACTGAAAACTACATTGGATATGAGCAGAAAGGCGAGCGCTATGTAAACAGTACGCTGTTTCCGCGAGTAATATTTGAAAAAAGTGCCTCTGAAAGGATGCTGCACCGACAGTGGAAATAAAATATTCGTATACAAGAACTCGGCTACGAAAGTTTTTCATAAGAAATTTAGAATTCGAACTTACCTAATCATTGCGATGAGAAGAGACTATACTTCGTACACATGTGTAGCTCTAGGGACACGCCACTGATAAGAAAACCGCCGTAGGCCCGGAGACCTCTCAGACAAAGGACTTAGTTTGTTTTCGACAAAACACAAAAGAGAACCCTAAGTAAGCACAAACAACATGTAACGTTACAAATTACGTGGAGCAATTCCAATTTATCTTTGCAACTGAATCCATTACCTTAATTTCTCTTACATTGATACAATAAAAATAACAGAGATTTTCTTACAAATAAAAAATGGCGGTTCTAATGCTGAGTAATAATGTAAGGAAAATATTGGGATAGGTTTCCAATTGTAGAGAGATACACGTTCATACATAAATGTATTGAAACTGATGTAATATTTTGTGGTGGGAATTTGTAAATACGGTAAAATATTCGCAGCGATAATCATAACAATGGTCAGTGGTAGTTTAAAATATCGACCATCGTCGGTGAAATGGGGGACCGCTGGCCGCCGCATCCTGAAACTGTAACTCGAAACAAGCCAGCTGACGTTGTGTCTTTGCTAACAAACAATCGGTACTTACTGCAACTGAAGTACTGAACTAAAACAAAGCGGACTGCTCTAAATGTCTGTTGACAAATATACCGCTATTCGGGAATCAGAATTCTGCTTAACCTATTTACAACTATCGACCAGTTCTGTAATTATTCCTTTAGCTTGTCGCTGAAAGAGCACGAAACGGTGCCGATATAAGCAGTCTCTGGAACTCGATAAAGCACTGTGCTGTAATTTGTAACAGAAGTGTGTTTGTAAGAGCTGAGAAGTTTAGCGAACAGCTGAATAATTTGGTGGAGATTATGACTGTTTGAGGGTAATACAGGAAACGCCGGGCATCGGGTAACTCAGTAACAATGTTGCCCTCACAGATTAATCAGATGCGGTGGTTAGTCTAGTTAAGTTCCTCGCGGTTTTCCCGGAATTCCCGGCAGCTAGACAATGTTAGGAATGCGTAGCCAGTACATCAACATAATTTTTTTTACCAGCTTTCTATTACTTGATCTCAGCGTAAAAGGTTTCGGGTAAACGATTGCTCTTTGGATACCAATATTTTCAGAATACGTTTTTCACGTGATTGACTTTGTAACGTTATTATTGGCATAAAAATAAATTAAATCAACTGGCAACTGTAAAAAATAATAAATAACGTTAAATAAATAGTTTGAAAAAGTATTTTGTTTTTAAATAACAGTTTTGTATTTTATCAGGATTTGTACAGTTGGCAGTTTACCGTAAAAAATAATGAACCGTTGAATTCATACACATATGAATCACGGTTAAATAAGTTCTCCAAGTAATTACGAGGCCGAGGTCTTTTACCCCATTGCATAGCAAAATCCGGTTGCACCAAGCAAAGTGTAACGTAATAAATATCACCTAATAATACCTTTCTGTTCTTTTTAAAACGTTCCTCAGTAGCTATATCATTGTTTATACAGCCAGTCTTTGAATTTTCGGTAAGTACGTAATGTAATAATAGAGAGAAAGCGTAGGAAACACAATTACGACAAAATAAAAGTGACATTTTACGCAGCCTTGTTTGAAAGAAATGCTGTGTTTCTTGCAAAGTAAATAATACGTTTGCTGGATATTTTATTTTGAGAAGCCTATTATTAGATAAAATTCGGAAAAATTAAAGACGCGATTGAGCGAAATAAGGGTTCCAAGATGTTTGCAAGAGATCTTTTTATTGGGCAGTGCCAGCTCACGACACTGAAGACCGAAGATGGCAGAGTCATATCCGCCAAACCGGTCCTTCTGAGGCTTTTTACACGTCAATTACCAAATCCACTGCGAATCTAGTAAAGGACCCAAGAGCTAGATTGACCCGACACTATACCGAAGATATCCCGGACGTCAGCTTGTATGAAATTAGGATGGCTCTGAAGCAGATTAATAACAACAAAAGGTGATGATGAAATTGCAGCCGAACTCCTGGAGGCGGGTGGGAAACCAGTCCTCAAGGCCCTTCAGAAGCTGTTTGATTCCGTCATACTCGAAGGAAAAACACCACAGGCATGGAGTGGAGGTGTAGTGGTACTCTTCTTTAAGAAGGGTGACAAGGCCGTACTCAAGAATTATAGGCCCATCTCACTTTCGATGGCTCAGAAGTGAGATGGGCCTATAATTTTTGACATGCCTGTCTACAAGCTGTTTTCCAGAGTCAACACGAACCGTCTCGCGCCCAGGTTCGACGACTTCAGCTTCAGCACCGTAGATCACATACATACAATACGACAGGTTATACAGAAGACCGAGGAGTATAATCTGCCTCTCTGCCTAGCGTTTGTGGATTACGAGAAAGAAGTCGAGACTTGGGCTGTGCTGCAGTCTCTCCAGCTGTGCCAGATTGACTATTGGTGCATCGAAGTGCTGAAGTGTTTTTACAAAAACGCTACTATGCCAGTCCGACTTCAGGACCAGACGTGAAAACCTATACTCCTGTAGCGGGGTGTGAATCAGGGGGACGTTATTTCTCCGAAACTGTTTACAGCCGCAATGGAGGATGTCTCCATTCGCCATTGATATTAATGCCCAGTTCACTCTAGTCCAGAAGGACTACAGTGAACTGGGCATTAATATCAATGGCGATTACATCACTCACCTTCGGATTGCCGATAACATAGTAGTCCTGACTGAGACTACGAAGAGCTCAGCACAATGCTCAATGACCTCAGTAGAGCTTCCGGAAGAGTGGGTCAAAAATGAATTTGGACAAAACCAAAGTCATGATAAACAACCATGTAGCACTCACTCTTATCAAGATCGGAGAGTCTACACTCGAAGTTTTGGACGATTACGTCTACCTCTGACAGACAGTCCAGTTGGGGAGATCTAATTTCGAGTCGAGTCCGACTCGGTTGGGCAGCGTTCGGGAAGCTGCACGGTATCTTCTCGTCCAACATACTACAGTGTCTCAAGACGTAAGTCTATGACCAGTGCGTGTTGCCAGTGATGACATAGCTCCGAAACATGGTTGCTAACAATGGGCCCCATCAGAAGACGTAAAGTCACCCAAAGGGCAATGGAAAGGGCTATGCTCGGAGTTTTCTTGCCAGACCGAATCAAAAATGAAAATAGCCTCAGAAAAACCAAAATCATCACATAGCACGAAAAATCGCCAAACTTAAGTGGCAATGGGCATGGTACATTGCTCACAGATCAGATAGCGTTGGGGCCGAAAGGTTCTGGAGTGGCGATCGCGTACCGGAAGACGCAGTGTTGGAAGGCCTCCTTCAAAGGTGGACTCATTACCCGGTAAAGGTTGCGGGAATCCGATAGATGCGAGCCGCATGTGACCGTTCATTGTAGCAACCCTTGGGGAGGCCTATGTCCAACAGTAGACGTCTTTCGACTGAAATAATGATGATTATTAGATAAAATTCAAAACGCACTGAAATTGGACTTATCATATAATTATTTGTTATTAATGATTGCCTCGTAGGTGACGTGGTCGCAACCGACTTCTGAGCGTGGGATCCTAGGTGCGATTTCCGGGATGGGAAAAAAATTTCAATAGGTTTTCTTTTATTAATTTCTCAGTAGCAGATCGAAGCTGGAAGTTGGTGGTGTGAAAACCCCGTGCCTAGGATAGCTTGTAAAATCGTTGGTCTTTTGTCTGATCCCTCTTCAGTCATGTCAGATTGGCATCCTATCGAACTATTAAGATAAAGGAATAGATAGTGCACCTGTATGAGCGCACACAATTGAATACTATAATAACTCCTGTGTACTTAGCAAATTTCCATTAAGGTCACCCTCCATAATCAAAATAGGTCACACTAATCGTACATTTTTTGTATGACAAAAAAAAACCTGATTTTACAAAAGGACATCTAATACAAGAAAATCAAATCCAAGTCTATCCCAGCCGATTGATAAGTGAAGTGGAAACGAAGGAATTATTATTAAGTTTGATTCAGCTCGTGTGTAATGCGTTCGGTAGCGCATGTGCACCGAAGCTCAAAGCAATGAACTTAGCGAGCAAAGCCGCGCCACACCGCGTAGCTAGCCTACAGTCGCGCCTCGACTCGCTACGCGGACGCACGTAGCACGCCTACGCCGCTACGAGCTACGAACTTCTACACTCGTCGATCTCGCGTAGCGCGATGCCGCGCGAACAGTGAAGTTTTTTTCGCTAACATACAATGTGTTTTGAATGATGTTGTTGGGAAAACTCTTGTTCTATATACACTTCGGACTTGTCTTCCATGTTGTGATTTGTTTTAAGGATTCCGTCGGTAAGTTACAAAAAGAAACAATAATAACAATGAAGGATAAAGTGGAATGATAAATAAAATGGCCGCTGATACTTTAATTCTATTTGGGTCTAAAGCAGAATATTAAAACAAATGGTTAGTAATAAACAAAACACTAAAACCTACTTCAGTATGAATAAAATAAAATTACATCCACGTAATGTGGGCTTCATTACGGCCGAAAAGGTCTGGTTGTATGAAAAACATTTAGTACCGTTATTAAAAGTTCTTTGACATAAAAAAACAAACAATACAAGTACATTAAGGCAGTTATAGGTTAGTGTCGATAAAATAGCTCGTGACTACCAGATATAAAAATAGTTTCTTTTTTAATATTCAAACCTTGTACCGAAAATAAATCTATATCGGAATATATTCAAATTGTTGTGATTAAGTGACGTAGAAACTTATTAATAATTTAAATAAAAAAGTAATAAACTTAAAAAGCAATTAAAAATTGTGGTTTAGTATAAATAAATACATTGATGTGTTTTAGGGTGGGTGCTGACTTGTGTAAAATGTTATGTTGCCTAAAAGATTTAAACCAAATATTGGAATCGTTCAGCCAACTAGAATGACGTAAAGCATTAATTAAAAAAATATTTTCACCACTAATTATGGTTTCCAACTCACTGATGCGAGCATTAATAATAATTGTTCTTTAAGCTAGTAATTAATTAGCATTTCCCTTAAAACGATTCCTGTTTCTAAATATCTGCAACAAAATCATAATCGTAGCTTCCTAGTGAACCTGAATCATTTGTAGCTTGTTTAGATTAAGTAATAGAAAATTCAGCAATCATGCTAACAACTTAGAAAGTGCAACAAGCGTCCACTTCTATAATAACAAACTGCGGTCACCATTCTCCCTGCCACGCTTGGTGGTTAAAACCACACTCTTTTAACCCTTTCTTTGAAGCGAACTAGCGGTCCAAAGTCGCAGTGAACGTTTGCGGTCTGGTATCTATGCCTTTTTAACGTTTTAATATCAATCAAGCCTATTGCTATCTGTTGCTAATCATACTATCTCTCTCCCGTATTTGCTACGACCTTTATTCTAAGTTTTTTTTATATATGAAAGGACTGACTGACATATCAACACACAGCCGAAACTACTGGGACTAGTACATGAAATTTTGCTCAAAGCTTTCTTTTATGACGTAGGCGAGTAATAAGAAAGGGTTTTGGGAAATTCAAAGTTTAAAGAGTGAAAAAGGGAATTTTGGAGAGGGAGAGGAAAGCCAAAAAAAAATGGATGGATTGTGTGAGGAGTGATTTGAAAGAAAAGGGAGTTACTGCTAGTGTGACGGGTGACAGGACAGAATGGAAGAAAAAAAAGTGTTGAGCTAACCCCAAGTAATATATCCCATGATGACGATGAAGGCCTTAAAATTATTAACTTTTTATAAAGAACGATTTAGTATCCACAGAATATAACTGCGACAAATTCATATAATTTCCTAGAAAAATCAGAGATATTCCTTTGTGACTCGTGGAATTGGGTCCATTGAAAGTGCAGTCTAACAAACTGCGGTTACCAATCCCAGTGCCACCCGAGGTGGTTCTGACCATCCCCTTTGACCGTTTCTTTATGGCGAACTACTGGTTCAATGTTCAAGTGATCGTTTGCTGTTTATATCTAGATGAATGGCTGTAACCTTTGGAAAAAGCAATTAACATAATTTTATGTTATTTGTTTGTTTTTTCCGTGTCCTCACTAAAGTAGAATATATAGTAAAATATACAAAAAGCTATCTGAAACAAAATATCTACTTGAAAGTGATCAAATCAAAACCAGTTCAGAGGTTAAAGAGGATTAAGCCCACATAAAGACAGATAAAAATACTGCACTCGATTACGAAACACATGCTTTCGATATAGATATTCGTATATTATCTATAAGTAGGTGATTTAAATCATATCTTGAAAGATACATAACTTTGTGGCTTATGCCTAGTATCATTATACTAGTATCACAATTTAAAAAGACAAATGTTTTCCTTAATATTTATGCGCTATTCATTTATATACGTAATACATATAATAACTTAGTGTTAGTAGACTAAGCTGCATGTGATTTTTTTCACAACTCAATCAATGTATTTTTGTTCATTTTGTAAATGCTGTTATTTGAATAAATTTATTTTTTATTTATATTATTTTTATATCATAAATATGTTATCTAAATATGAATAAATTCATCCTTTTTGCAGTATCAACATTCACATCATTTGGTTTGTAAACAGAAACTATTTTTAAATTCAACATAAGTATACTTTGTACTCAAGCTTTATAATGAGCACATATTTATTTATAGATATAATAACTCGATCGGTTTTCTAATTTTAAACAGGATTTCTCAATGATGTAAAGAACAATAGTTTTAAGACAGCGTTTTGATTGGAAGGGTGCCCTTCATTAAATCCATCGTGGAATAATAGATTTTCTATTTCAAGGCATTGTTGGCCCTTTCTCGGTCATTCTTGTGATCAAAACCAAAAGCCTGTCCGTAATATTAAAAAATAAAAAGGTTTTATTACTTTAGTATGAATGCTAGTATGTTAAATCATAGTTACGTTATATCTTAGTATATCTTGGACACCACTGTCATCGGCAAAGCAAAACCTCTTGAAGAAACTCGAAATCAAATAAATATAGTGGATACAAAACAAAGTCGCTTTCCATGTAAGTCAGTTTGTTCAAAATTTCTCCTAAACCAATCAGCGAATTTGGATGCAGGTTTCACTAATAGAAAGAACCATAAACGGGGAAAGATTTTGCATTTGTGTAAAATTGTGGCGGATCATTATTAAATAGGTATAATATTTGGAATTTTTTTTATTTCAACTGGAGATTTTCCTATTTACTTATTATATATTTCAGACATTAACCCTTAGAAATATTATTCAAATAAATTATTTTTTTACACCATTTAAATAATCTAACTTATTTGGTTTATCTATTAATAAATTAGATTAAATCAATTATTGAATTACATTAATAAAATAATTAAAATTAACTAACGTCTAAGCAGGTACACACAGGTATTTCTACAGACACTATTTCATTATTACACACACATAATCTTATGTTCATAATATTATGTTCTTAATAAATTAGTTCGATTCACCATCAACGATTCAATCACTGCTTACCATCAGGTGGGATCACAGTCAAGCACTGGTTTATATAATTAAAATATAAAGTTAAAAAAAAAATACAATCGACTTCAATGAAAAAAAAAAAACTTATATAGCAAAATAACAAAAAAAAAGGTAATTTGCACTAATTAGTGTTTTTTTTTTACATTGAAGGCGGTTGTATTTTTTTTTGTAAAAAGTTTTTTATTTTACACTTTTTAGTTATGGTACCACCACTAAAAAGTACCCCTCAGCCATACTTAAATACCTTGTAGCCAGATTGCATCGCATGACAATTCTAATAATTCCAAACACAGTTAGATTAAATTATTGTATTACAGAATTCCGGTGCCTAACTTCAGGCTTCATTATCAGATCAGTTCGAAATATTCCCACTATTCTTTCAGTCAGTCATCATCTACACGTACAAATAAAGCAATTTTACTTGTTACGACAGTTCTACTGTGATCCTTTGAGGAGTTCTATTCCATACCTTCAAAGTTTATGATCACATTATAACAATATTTCTATGGGACCAACTTGCAAGCATAACCGTTCAATTAGAAAAATAATAATTTCAAAAACGGTCCACAAATGACCGAGAAATCGGTGAACGTAAATAAAAAAACATATATTCAGCCGAACATAGAACCTCCCCCTTTTTGAAGTCGGTTAAAAAAACATAATAGGTCAATCGCCAATAGTCAATCCTGGTACAAGCGTTCCGACCATTTTTATGCAATCTCTACCGCATTATTATATTATTTATAATTATTACTATGTTACCTAGCAAACGTTGTTCTGCCATATAAATTAGCAAAGAAATATCGCGACTAGAAAATGGAGGGTAAGAGGATGAAAAATACTTTACGACCTATTCTTAAACCTGCCTAAAATATACACAATCTAAATATACACAAAAAAAATCATAAAAATCAGCCAACCCATTTCGGAGGAGTTTGAAAGCAAACACTGTGACACTAGATTTAGGGAGCGCAATCTTTGAGAGGTTGTAAAGATAGTGTTGTAAGTACAAAAATATAAAAAAAAAACTTTAATTCAGACCCATAAATAGTCCATAAATTGTTAGTGTGTTAATAACAGAAAGTGCTTAAATACTATATTAGTGTTATTAGTAATCTATAGCTAATTCCACCCAGTGTCTCTGGATGGGGCAATCCGGCCTGTCAGCAATCATTTTCAGGATGCTGTTACGAGTGTTGCGCAAGCGTTGCAGCAAGGAAGCCGCTTTCTATATATAACTTATTCTGTTAGTTTTCAAAATTTACTAAAGATCTGATATTTTATAATAATTTAAATGTAAAAGTTACAGACGTTATGTACTTCGTAAAAGTTCAGTTAAAATTCTTGCGTAATCACTAATTCAAACGGTGACTTGTTCTTTGACGTCCAAAGTCCAAGTCTAAACTGGAGGTTGGCCACTGACCCATTAAGAGCAGTACGCTAGATTTGAAACTAACTAATAGGGTTAGCAACTCTACACTGCGCTCCAAAACGCAATTTACCGATGTAGCTGGACCAAATTTAAATGAAAGAGGGATTTTGTCTGCCGCATGCCTACGACGTATTACGGTAATATGGCCCTTAAAACAATCACTCTAATATTATTAAAATAGAAGTTTGTATCACTATGTGTGTTTGTTACTCCTTCACGCTCAAACTGCTAAGCGGATTTAGTTGAAACTTGGTACATTGGTACACCATGTCCTGAAATTAAATATAAAATTCCAGGAATACTTATATTTCCTAGGGAAAATTTTCAACTTTCACGCAGTTGATGTCACTGGCAAAAGCGAATAGCATAGTAAATAGCGAAACAGCAAAACCGTAGGGGCCCAGCAGGGCCAAAGCCTACTGGGGCTGTGGGTCAACTTCTGAATGGACTACCCGTGGTCCTGGAACGCAAAAGGTAATTAATAATAATAATATTCCACAACAATCACACAACGCCGTCTAGACCCAAGCTAAGTAGAGCTTGTGTTATGAGTACTAGACAACTGATAAACATACATATGTATTTCTAATAACATATATATTATAGATAAATTACACCCAGATACAGAACAAATGATTTTGCTCATCACGCAATTATTTGTCGTGGGTGGGAATCGAACCCACGGCGAATCCAATCCGTCGGGATTTTGATAGCGTCACGGCGAGCGCCCCTGTCGCTCCAAATCCGAAACCTGTACTTGACAAAGAACAAGGTAGAAAATGATGATGGTTTCGTTACGGTGCAAAGGAGGAAGCGTCGAACGCAAACTATCAAGAATCGCTGCGGCATAGCACCTGCAATTAGGAGTTGCAGGTGCTATGCCGCAGCGATTCTTAGCTTATTCTTCCCGTGAGCCTGCGTGCTGCCCAGCCGAACACTCCAGTGTACATCTCCGGCATCACGCCACAAGGGCGGAAGAAATCGTGTGGTACGGGCGTCAAAAGACTAAGTTCGCACTGAGGGTACAGCTGTTGGAGTCGCACCAAAACGTCAATTTTAAGGCGTTCGTGGTGCGAGACCCGAACACTTTCCTGCTCTTCATGCTGAAGGAAGACTTTTAGCCGCAGGGCGTAGTGCTCCGTCGCTTCCGCGGACAGGTGCCACAGAACAGCACGAAGTGAACATAGTGCAATGTGAAGTGTTACTAACATAGTCCTAAAGTGTTATTTACTAAAGATAAATTGTATTTACTCTATACATGTTAGTCTGTGAGGTATGTATCTATAGGCCAAGATGCCTGATAATAAATGATTTATTATTATTATTTCATTTATTCGTTTTCATAACATTAAAATTATATTTTTAAATATTTCAATTAAAAAAAAAAACATTTAAATATATAAAAAATAGTATCCCTCCGTTATTGGGAACAGGGTTGGACCCTGTTACTGGCAGTCAGGGCTCTAGTGAAAGGAACCTCCTAACAATACGAGCCGTGTCTAGGAGTACCGCTATTTGAATCAAGCCCTTGATCCAGTCGCCTAACGCGAGCCTCCTGAGGCGTTGGTAAAGGCTCGTGGCAATTAAGCTATTGCCCGACACGACTTATCGGTACAATGATCGCCGCGTCCACATCCCACATGTCGACAACCTCGCGAGCCAAGTAAATATATTTTATTTGTTTATCTTTCTCGGTTTTCACGAAGTTCTCGTCATGTGGAACGGAAATGTCAACAATCATTGCACGCCTCTCGCTTCGGTCCACCACCTCTGTCTGTGATGATGACCGGTCCCAGTACAAAGTGTTATGGCCATTATTAAGAAGTGAGTCGGGCTCATACCTGTAGTACGTCACTTTCGATTCCACAAAAGAGCAGTATTTCAGAGCAAGTTGCTGATAGATAATCCTGGCTACAAGGTTGTGTCTATGCAAGTACTCTCCATTAGCTTAACGAGAACAACCAAAGATAATGTGACGAATTGATTCTCCCGGACGGTGACATGCTCGACAGATATCAACCTTCACAATAAATCTCCGGTAGTTATTCGTCATGATAACTTCGTCCTTGCACCCGTAAATAAAAACCGGAGAAAAGCCTTTGTAACTTTTATTTAAGAAATCATGTTGAGGACAATTATTACCATTCGCTTATTGGCTGCACATGAAGTTTAAAGAAATAAACTCATTCATTCAATGTCACTTACTGTGATACACACATTTATATACCTAGACGAGGTAAAGTACCGATTCACTCACTGACTAATGAGTGCCTGACTCAGACCTTTGGACCTAGAGTCCAAAGAATAAGAAAGGATTTTCTTCACCCTGCTTGCCAACTTCACCCCCAAAGGGGTTAAAACGGGGATCAAAGTTTGTAAAGAGAAATTTACTTTCATGCGGGGCGGGGGGGGGGAGGGTCGAGGCCGCTGGCAGAAGCCAGTTCAAATATATATTTTTTTTAGTGTAAAATCATTATATAATCCCTCCCGCTCTGAGCAGAGTGAGAAGACAGAGATAAAAAGTCTGATACTCCGTGTGTCAAACTTTTAGTGACTAAAACCACCTATGATCCTCCAGTTGCCCATTCGTTCTAGGACCACGGCTTCGGCCCTACTGGCTCTCTACGGTTTTACGTAAGCGTCGTTGACAACACGGGCTCGGTCCGGACGGATTCCGGATGGTTACCAGATGGTTACCCATGGCTCGTCGTACGCAAGCCCATGCTTACGGTGGCTGGAAGTCGGGGTCGGGGTCGCAGAAGGAGTCGACCGCCCCGCCATTCCCCCTCGCTGCGGACCATTGACTTTTCAGGGCCAGAGTTCACCGCCGCCGATCGCCCCACGAGACACAGCGCGTGGCAGCACCTCCACTGTACGTTCCTCCGAGTGGTCCGCATAATGGTGAAACTAAGATCTATTTGTGTTCCTTCAGTTCCCGATTAGTCTAGTGCCACGGTAACTCTTTTGAACCATCTCGCTTTCATCAGCTCTAGTAGGTAGATTCGTTCGCTCATTTGATGAGCTTCATATTATTGAGATGCGCATAGAATACGACGCACCGCCGACCCGGGGGCTGGTCCTTTACGGACAGCGAGCTACCAATTTCTCATCGTTTGCAAGCCCGCACAAATCGCCTCTAATTAAAAAAATTGTGCATGATGTTTCTATTCTCTTAATGCTAATTAACTAAAAAAAATAAAACACCATGTCAACATCAGAATTTTATGGAACAAAATATAATGAGTACCCATAATTTAATTATCCATATTTACTTTTTATCAACAGACTCAATTTATTGGATAAAATATTTATTTTTAATTTATGAAATTGTAAAATTATCTAATAACATATAATGAGAAATCGGCTTATACTTCTCAGCCTACCGGAAAATTTGCGTGTTTTTAAGGTAAAATATAATATTATAGGCACAACAAATTGGGCGAACCGAGTTCGCAAATAATATGTAAGTAAGCTGTCCTTCGCATACAATATTATTAGGTTGGTTTCCCTTAGTGGAAACTTGCGCAAAACGACAAGCAGATGTTACAGCCGCTTTTTTAAATTTAATCAAATCTTTGTATGATAAAAAAGGACTACCTACAGCGTGAAATCTTTGAGTTTATTTCTTTTTTTCTGATGTGAGAGAACAGTGAGTTTTCATAACGTTTTTTTGATGAAATTCTAAATATACAAGCACCCTTATTATTTATTCAAATGCAATCAATCTGCTTTATTAGAGCAAGATTCCTTAGTTAGAGTTTTACATTCCCATTCGCTTCACCCAGAGCGGAAGAAGTTAGATAGCAATTGATGATTTCCTACCTCAAAAAAAGTATCGCCAGACATTACTTACTATCTGATATAAAAAAAAACCTGGGATTGAGAAGTGTTAGTATTACTTTGATCGTTTACTAGTTAGGGGCGTCGGTTAATTTAAAGTCAATTATCCTATATGAAAAAAAATCAAAAGGAAGTCGCAATATCATGTCCGTCTTCACTAGAGTTGAATAACTAATAAACATTATTCACTTTTCTTAAAGCCTGAGTGCTAATTTTAAGTCTGTTTGTGTGTGAATGTGAATATGTTTAAATAATAATATATTTCAACACCCAATTATTAATTGTAACAGTCTAAAAGCTGGTCGCCACTTTGAATGGCTTCCTAATTACAAGGTCGAAACTTAGCCTTAGTTTATTTAGTAGGAAAATAACAAAAATGAAAGTCTACCATGATGTGGGAAGGTCTAAAAAAATCTCTTTGATTTTTCAAATGTGATCTAAATATATGCTGGAGGCTCAGGCTAGGTGGTACTATCAAAATCCCGCACATTTTTTAATCAGAAAATGAGAATAGAATAGAAATACTTTTATTCGGGATAGACACAGCACAGCGGTTACAAAGTAAAAAAGTACAGAATGAGTCGACGTGCTCGTACCAAAAGGATATCCACCTCAGCATTGGCTGGACGTGAAACACCTTGCGTTGGTTTTCAGTTGACATCCCGCAATGATACACGGACAAAAGAAAAAAAATATATGAATTAAATATTGATATTTTTATTTGCTTATAGCAATAAATCTGGTGGCTCTTGGATCTTGAACTGTATGTAATTCTTAGTAAACTAACCTACAAAATCCCATTTATATCTATAGGTACTGTGGCGACCATGCAGATACCACTAATAATTACTAACTCGCAAACTGGCATGTTATACTTTTAAGGTTTATGTGATAAAAAGTTTAGTTTTGATTTAATGTTAAAACAAGAGATAGGGAGATGTCATACAAAATTCGAGATGTAGTTTTTATACAAAATGTATTTGAAAGTGCTTAATACATTATAATAATAGTTTAAAACTAACTAAAAGCCTTTCATTGCGTTTCCAATACTACATTACCTACAGAAACTTTATCTTTCTGACTGAAAATACGTATTATAAACCAAAGTTTATAAATATCTAAAATACAGTAAACGTAATTGGTAAACCACGATTTAATTAATATACTTGATTGGATCTATTTACTCACACAATACCAATTACATGAAGGCCCCGGTTGATTACTTATTACTTTCATATGCAAAAAGGAAATATAAATAAACCATCTTCGAGTAATCATGTAGGCATAATTTTCAGAGAAGGAAAAAATATTATTTTGACTAATAAATATTATGAAGGGGATTTTTCCTTGTTTGAGTACCTGTATAATATGTGGAAGATATTTTCTGATTCATCATTATTTCAGTTGAAGAATGCCACTGCTGGACATAGGTCTCCCCCAAGTGTCGTCGACCGCGGTCATCAGCGTCTCGCACAAACAGGTTGCCGGGCACTAGTGGCCATTTTTTATGTGCTTAGGGGGAGGTTTGCCATAATTGCCACGCTTGGCAGGTGGGCTGGTAGTCATAGTGTGGACTTTACAACGCACAGAAAATGCTGCTGCCCGTTCACTGCGAGAGGCGACTAAGGGACTCAATTCTTAGTCACCTCTTACGATACCCACGGGAAGGGATGGGATAGTACTATGCTTTACATAATAATTTAAATGATAAAAAGGTTCACTATAGCAAGTGGTAAAGATGCCTTTTATCTTAAAAAGCTATACTGTTCCTGCGGGATAGGCCACCGCAAGGAAAAGCTTATACTCGTATTTTCTATGACCACCCTACCCTTTCTTAACCTACTTCAAAAAAAAAGAAGAGGTTCTCGATCCGGTTGTTTTTAAACTCCAGAATACGAACAATCTAAATACTGTGCATACATAGCTTAAATTTCTATTGAATAACAATATAATTTTAGCTAGAGGGACAGCCCACTGAGATGTTGCAACAGTAAGGCTCGGGATGAAAGCCGGCTTAGTGGCATGAAGCGCCGCACAACAACCCACAGCGTGTACGGTGTACTGGACTCGGGATAAAGGTTAAATGCCCCCGGGGCACACCGACTGTCGTATGAAACATAATCATGGGTCCGCACACATTTATTATTCAGTTAATTTTCATAGTTTCTACCTTTTTATCATAAACCCACGATATGGTTGAATTTACGCCTAAAGTTTCCTCCAGGGGTAATTGATAGACATATGTTCGTGAATTATTAAAATGACGATTAAGCGGTAGAATTCCCTAAGCGGTAACAAGGTTTTGTTCAAGCTTGTAAAAATGTATTTTTTTATCCAAATGCGGTCGGGGGCTGGCTAATGATTACGGCCTTCAAATAACGTTTCCATCATCGCTTCTTTTCCAGAGGGACTGGCAGGGATTTGATATTATAAATCTACCTTCAGTAGACATACAAATTATTTTAGATTTGGTATCGGAGTCCAACTTCGCAAACTACATACTCTTCTAGGCCAAATCACCTACCCTGCTTGTGGTGTACCGGCGCCGCGAGTGTGCTGGGAATAGATCCCAGGGACTACATGTAACCGGTAGGTGAATAGCTGCCCATGGCTCAATGCACCCACGGAAATCTAAGGCGATCATTGTCCCCCTCCCCTCCCCGCAGAATATGAGGTCAGACCGAGTTCTACTCTATAAGGATTTCTCCCACTGCGGAGCAGAGGGTATATTACTCGATGATACGAACTCTTATTTTTGCAGAACACAGCTTTGACTCAGTGGAAACAAATTGGCCTTATCGTCAATAACCAGGTATTAGTCACTACCAAGATTTTTTGTGTACCTAGGGTAGCAAAACTAAATTCTTTTCAGGAAGTAGAGGAAGCTAAATATGAACACAATATTATCACATTTGTTCCTTTGAATCTTCTTCTCTCTTCCAAAGGTTCCCGAGATTCCGTCTTAACTTTTATAATAACAATCTCAACAATAATTGGGAGCTACACAATAGATTCTCCGGTTTCATCAATCTGTCTTACGTCTCAGACAATGCATGCAATTTAATACTGCAAACTGAAACTCTGAAACTGAATTTAGAGATAAAGTTGTAGCAATATTCAACCACACAAATGTGATATAACCAATTCCCAGAAAAGTGGAAAACGTTTATTATTATTTTGTATTTACTTCAACATTGACTACCTACATATTTCAGTACAAAACAGTTAAAAAATAACTCTTTTAAACAACCTCGCAGCCCGAGCAGGCATCGGCCCTTGCTGACACCATCAATTTTGCTGACAGCTCTTTGAGGCACGCAGGGAATGCAGCATGCCATCATCTCGGGCTTGGTATATCTGACGACAAGCTATTCATTGCTCGCCGTCCGTACGCTCGCGCCGACGGTAGCCGGGTATCGCCCTGTGACTCCCGACGCCCGGGGCGTCTCCTGTAGCGGCTGGAGCGTAAGGATACCCTCTCGTTCACGCTTTCCGACCCCTGTTTTGCAGAAAGAGGTGAAGCAGAAACAGGTGGAGTTTAGTCAATTAAAGTTTGACATTCCGTCTCGCTCTACCCAGAGCAGGAGAAGTCATTTGATAATTTCCAACCTAAAAAGGTTGATGTTATTCGAGACTGCTCATCAGCTTTAGCTAGAGGCTTCATACGGCTGGTATAAATTCATCCTATTTATTTATTTATTTAATCTTCATGCAACACAAAGTACAAAGATGGACTTAATGCCTTAGGCATTCTCTACCAGTCAACTTAGGGAAAATATAATATATTATTATAATATATTAATATAAAAAAGAAAACGTTATTTAGAAAACAAAAGTAAAAAAGTACATATTTAAAGTGAACATACATATATATTAACATGAAGTAAGGAACCAAGTTTTTAAGACGATTGTGCTATTACTGGAGAAAATAATTTCGCCGTCCTGATATCGAGAGGAAGCGCATTCCGTAGAAGGATGGGCTGTATATAAAAGGAAGAATGGACCAAATCAGAAGTATGAAAAGGACATAGTAATAGAAGATTGTTAGAAGAACGCAGATTATTTGCAAATGAAGAACATATATATTGAAAGTGAATTATAGTAGCAGATAGGATGGAGTTGAGCAGGGAGAAAAGTGTAGTCAGAGCGCGCAAACTTCTTCTCTGGCAAATAGGCAACCATTTGAGCTAAGACCTGAAGTTCGGCACATGATCATATTTCCTAAGGTCCTCTATAGTTATCTATCTCCTATGTTGCAACCAACCCCTGGTTTACCCATATTTACAAATTACTCATTTAGCTGCCGAGGCGTGATTGATTTTCAAACATTCAGACTTATAATATTAGTAGGATTGTTAGCTCTGATAAACACAAACTGAATAGTCACGTTGATTTCATATTGGTATTCACGTCAGGATCGACATCAATGTTAAATTCGTGTTCGCATTATCGGTCAATTTTGATTTGGAATTCAACGTAAATTATACTAAATTTCGGATTAGGTTATGCAGATTTTAATGTGTTAAATATCAACAACAATCTGTCAACTAGCCAAAAGGCTGACAGAGATTTTCAAAACGCATTATGCAGATAATAAATACTACTCTATTTTTTCTATTTAGACCGAAAACTTAGATTTCCGTCTTAAACGAAATAACTAAAAACATATTTTACATATTAATTTTATATCTTAAATGAGCCCAAGTCTCAAGCTTTGGTGCGAATTGATTGGTGACAGAACCAATCAGCTTCGGTGGCTAGACATTTCAATACGAAACCGTTTGTCCCAACAGTACTTAGATCCATATTTTAATTTCCTATAACCTCAATTCGAGCATCTTTAGACAAACAAACCGCTAAGTTTCCCAAATCATTTCATCGTAAAAAAGCAATAATGTTTAATTTATAACTGATAAACTAATTAGGGGTTTAACTGTAGCAGTGATTCTGTTACAATTTGTACCTTAATAAATCTTGATTCCCGCTTTAGCCCGTCGTACCCCGGTAGGACTTTGCTTCCCCCGATTCCTTCGCTTCTCTTGTTCTTGTGTCATCTCCGATAAATCCTTTAAGAAAGCGTTTAAATCGTTCGCCATTTGCTCAGTTGCGGTGTTCGAGAGACTTGAAAGACATTTACAGTAGTTACTTCGACCCGCAACTTGTTCGGCACACGTTAATTGTGGGCAACTTCTTATTTTTCTCAAGTAAATAATGACGTTGTTTGTTTTGCAACTGTTTTGATGCGATAAGTCATTCCTAGTTTGTTTCAACCTAATTATTTTAGTGAATTCAATAAATAAAGTTTCCGAGTGTTATGAAGGGTGCTAACAATCCTATCAATACAATGTCTTATTAATTAGTCGAATAATTGGTAGGAAAGAGGCTTTCCTTCCATCCGGTCACGTCGTCCGAACTTCCGGCGAGCCATTAAATTAAGAGCAACTAAACTTCATTTATCTCGGCTTGTTACTTCCACGGACGATAAGGTTCAGAAACACGGCTGCAAACTTCCAAACTTACAGCTAACTTCGGCGAAAGTTATCGAATCACGCCGATCGTTCGAAAATTTGTTACTTACTCAATATTTTAAATAATCTTCTTTGCAACACTTCTTATCTCCAAAGTTTTCACTCCCTTTAACTCGATTTGATTATGTAGTGATAATAACTTACCTGCGTAGACTAAGTTGCTTAATTTTGTTAATTAATTCTTGTAAGTACATTTATTACGTTCGTAATTTTCTTACGAATGCCACTAATGAAGCAAGGTAGTACTAAGGCCATTTGTTTCTAAAAACAACCGCTAATTCAACAGTAATATACAGTTATTTTCACATTAAAAATAACTTTATAATAACATATCTTAATTTGAAAATCTCACACGTACGTTTCTAGAATTCCAGGACAATGATAATTCATGGAAACTCGTCCCTTGGGTCGGACGGATAAGTTTTCACATTTTCTTTTAGCACGAGTCCCAGACAGAACAGCAGTATGGCGTAATAACCGACCTTAATTTGTAGAACATATCGATTCACGTAGGATATTTAAAGTGGAATAAACTTCTTACATTGAGGCAACGGTGGTCGCGTGACGAGCCACGTTAGGAGCGCCCGGGCAGGCAGGCGCGGGCGGCCTGCTCGCACGGCAGCGCGCCAGCCGCCAGGCGCGATGCGATACGCAAATATTTATATCGCCCCCCACGGCACAAGTCATTGCCTGAAAGCGTTGTCTTGTACCAACCTCGTTGTAAAGAGAAAATATTGCCTGTCGATGCTATTCACAACTAAGTCACGGCACAAATAAGTCGCGTTGCATAACGCCCATTCAAAAGCATAGCCCCAAATTAAGATTAAGTGAGGTTTTACACAATATTGTGATTTATCGGAAATTTCTTTTTCATGTTCGCACTTTTAAAGGACCCGTTTTCGTTTATTATTCAGGATCTGTAACATGAAACTCGACAAATATTGACGTGAAATTTGTAAGTTTGAACATTCTTAGATAAAATGCGACTATGGTATATTGCGGCTAGACGTTTTATTGTTTGCATTCATGTCGACGCTTAATGAGGCTCTGCTTATAAAACTTAGATATACTTATTTTCTTTAGTACAAATGGAAAAGTCTTGTAAAACAATCGTGGTTTACTAGTGAATGATATTATTTTTATTAGTTTGTTGGTTTTAAAAAGCAGTAACTGAATTAGAATGTTTTATACTGTTTTTGCGCAAAAAATAATAGGTGATTGTACAAAAAAAGCGAAAACTTACTATTTCCCATAGCTATTAACAATTTTAGAATTATTTAGATTACAATATAACCTTAATGGCGTCCTAGAATATCATATTTTTAAACTATACCAAATGGATTCGCAGAATTTAAATATCGAATGAATAATTTCCTCTTTTGTCTCTTTAACAAAGATATCTGCATAAAAGGTTTTCCTAGTAAGCACTATCAGTGAGTCTGACAAATAGACGTAATGAAGTTTAAATATCTGCGAGTCTGGGTAAGCAGTCCGTTCTTGACTACCTATATCATGGGTGGTGAACCTTTATTGAAGAACGTGCCACTTAAAATAAATTACAAATATTTTTTCATTGAAAATCATTTTTTCACAACTTATTTTTATCGTGCGGTGTACTACTAATCAAGATCATTCCAAAGAGCTCAAACACAAATGGGGTTATCTTTTTGCGCTCAGTAGTCCCTATGGCCTACCGACTCCATCATCAGACCAGCTTCATAATACCGTAATAGTGCATTTTTTTCATTCATATTACATAGGTATATCCGGCTAAATTGGTTAGCAGTAATTGTTTCAAAATCCATTTGCAAGATTTGCCCCTAACGTAATCATGACGTGCTGCCAGAGACCGCCAAAACTATGTTATTTAATGGGCAAAAAATTTTGCTAGATGCTATTAACTCCTAATTTAAACTTTATGTACAGTTGTGATACAGATGCGGGCTTAACGCAACAAGCCCTTCGCTGCCAGTCATTCTTTGGGTTATTTAATTTGCAACGCCCAATTCGTATTCGTGATTACAGCTATTTCGAATTTCTGATTTATTTTGCCACGTGCCACTACTGCCACGAATATCATACGTTTGCCATTTCTAATCTATGGAGTACAATTGTATCGTTAATTGTATCAGTTAGCAGCTGCTGAAGTTTGAGTTTTTTTTTTATAATTAGGTAACCCAAATAGTTTATAAATAGGACCGATGACCTGGTGAAGGTTGCGGGAATCCGATGGATATGAGACGCACAGGATCGTTCGTTGTGGCGAAATTTGGGGGAGGCCTATGTCCAGCAGTAGACGTCTATCGCGTGATGATGATGAACCCAAATAGTACAGCAATGACAAACATCTTTAATATTATGTTTTATAGTAACAATCATAAGTGGTACGGACCTGTCTTTAGAGACAATTTTTAAGCTGTGTTTTTAATTTGCGTTTTATCACTATCTCACATGATGATGGTCGATGATAGAGCACACTTGCCTAGAAGTAATCTATTCGCTCTTGACTTAAATACCCCTAGGTTGTAGCTATCAGGAAACACAGACTCCGTCAGGAAATTCCACTCCTTGACAGTCATCGTCATCATCATTTCAGCCGAAAGACGCCGAAAGCTTGATATAAGCCTCGACTAATGACCGATCCTGCCCGAATCGCATCCATCGGTTTTCCGTGATCTTCGTACCAGATCGTCAGTCCACTTTGTGGGAGGCCTTCGAACGCCGCATCTTCCGGTACATCCGTTTCCCTAGCTGTAAACACAAAAAATATGTTCCAAAACTTTTTTTGCGTATTTGTAGGATTTCCACCATGTACCGATGGCGCAACGCCATACGTCTAGTGGTCCAATGATGGAACGGTCTTGACGGAATTAAACCGTGCATTTTCATGCACACTCTTCGAAATTTAAACGATAGAAAACCAAAACGGCTTCGATGATCAATATTAATGATATTTTAGTATTCATTACAGCATTCAACTGATTGAGAAGTACCGAGCTCTCCAAGATCTATGTTACTGAAAATTTGTTTTAAACTGCAAATTAATACTTGTATTAAAAAAAAAATCTACTACCTATCGACCTACTTTACACATGCGTTATTCAAAACAATTTAAATTATAATAGTAGCAAATTAATTTTAAGCTAACCTAAACATAATTAGCGTTATCAATATACTGAACTATTCAATCATAGCGGCACAATATCCAATTTACATAATTTAACATAATTATTATTTTTTCTTTGAACTTTAGAGGACAAAAGAAAACAGGTGGTTAAGTACTATAATAATTAAAAGACAAAAAATTATGACTAATTATTAAATTAGAAGCTGGTATTGTTTTCACAATAGCTATTTTTTGTAGATTTTACATACCTATTATTAAGTAAAACTGATTCAAATTTCAAACTTATGCATAATTAATGCAAACCGAGCGAAATGGTGAGCGAATGGAAACTATTTTAGAAAAACTAATGATTTCATGATAACTTTCATAACTTTTAAATGAAACTCAGTATTCCGATTGTAAATTGAATATTCTATTAACACTTTGGATTTTTCCGTTGAAATTTTATTACGATGATACACGCTACTGTTGGCTTCGGCAGCGGCGTTTTGTGAGCGTTCTATTCAGTTCATATTTATCATAAAGGCAAAAGTTTGTATGTACGATTATGTGTCCAGGGGCGCCGGCTTTTAGAAATACTCATGGATGCTCCTGCTCATTTGATGATTCGAAAAAGTGGTGAAGTGTGAGAAGAGAAATGCACAGTGATCGACCGACAAATACTACTTACATACTGCGACACAATAACCCAACACAAGTATCTGTTCCATCAACAAACATTTGTGTTGGTGCGGGAATCGAGCCCGCGACCTTTGTGTCTCAACCGGCGCTATAAACCACTGCGCTAAACGGGTCGTCGGGTAATGAAAAAACGCCCATCCCTAAAAGGCGATTACTGATCTGTTTCTTGATGTCTGTTCTCAGTTCACTGTTTATTATTCATGGGTGCTCGAGCCCACGAGCACCTACGGAGTTGGCGCCCCTATATGTGTGTGTGTATAGGAATACACACATGTAGCGTGAAGGAAACGCTCAAACGGCTGAACGGATTTGGATGAAATTTGGCACACGGTTAGAACGTGCCTAGGAACTTACTCGAAAATTATCCGAAGTGACTTACTGGATAAAATGTATCCTACGTTAGGACATAAGATAATTTTCGATATTCCATCGGGCTCAGCTGGCAGAAGCTAGTTGATATTTAAATTATTGGAACCGCCATGAAAATGTTAATTTAATTGTGCGATGAATGTAATCAAATATTAGCAAAGCGTCGTGTTTGGAATAATATTTGATGCAGCATTAGCTTTAGCATTACGGGCTTGTTGGTCTAGTGATTAGTGGCCCTGACTGCTGTGCCGGAGGTTGTGGATTTGATTTCCACCAAAAACTAATGTTTGTGTGATTGCTCATCACACAAACATTAGTTTTTGGTAATAGAATTGAAATCAGATACGCCGAATTTTTGAATCATATCACTCCACCACTGCACACGGGCCGGCTTCTGAGCCGCACAACCTCACCAAAGGTGAGGTTGTGCGGCACCCAGCGGCAAACTATCCTCCTCACGCGAAGGTGCTGGTTTAGAATCTTGTGAACTCTTCCCAAACCAATCTGCAGTGTACCTATGCTGAATCTCTTCGTGTGTAATTCGCCTGTTTTCTTGAATTCATTTTTTTACTGCCAGCTCACTTTCTTCCGTGACAGCCGACGTAGGACGACCACTCCTTTGTTTATCCCCCATAGCAAGGCGACCGCGCATGAACTCGCTATACCAGCGGTAGATGATTGTTTTTGAAGGTCCTTCATCCATAAAAGCAATTTGAAGTCGATCGAATAACTCATCAGGTTTTAGACGACATTTTAAATCGTAGAAAATTATCGAAAATCCATTTTTAAATGAAACACGATAATTTGATTTGGCTTTTGAAAAAATGTGGAGGGAAATTCAAAATGCGAACAATGGTATTTATACTTTTAAATAACCAAAGTTTTCAAAATAATTACAAATGGCCAGTGCCTTTTACATAAAAACTTTTTTTCGCAAAACTTTCTGAGTGGCCCGGTATTTGTAAGTATGTTTATCAGTTGTATTCATACCATAAGCTCTGCTTAGTTCGGGGCTAGATAACGTTGTGTAAAAGTTGTGGAAAAATTTGAAACCAATATTTACCCTATGGTATACCTTTGAGATCGGTTGCTATATGGTGAGAAAGAATGAGGAAAATGTCGTTAGACAAGTTCTGAGTATGAATGTTCCAAGGGTAAAAAGGTACCGGGTAGAGGAAGACCAGAAAAAGATCTCGCCCGTTTCCGTTGCACGGGGTCAGCGTTCTTAATCTTTATTATATATATATGTATACTACCGTAAATCCACCCAGGATTGTATAAAAAACCGGTCTAATCGGCCTTCCATACAACCTTAAGCTTATAATCTCAAATAATAAAAACAAAAGTCCGATGCTCTGATGTCCGCTCAAGAGCGGGAGAAGTCATTGGATGATTTCCCACACAAAAAAAAAAATTGTTGGAATTTATTTTAGATCAATCATAGATTGGCAACAATAACTGTATCACACTGCTTAAAGTGACTTTTTTTGAAGTTTTAGCAGTATTTTTTTTTCTTTTTATATTTTAATGAGACCACCTATTGTACACTTTTTTATATAAATGTTTGTCCTGTATTATTATTATATAATAATAATAATGGTATCATGTTCCATTATAATTATCTAAAGGGCCTCTGCGAGTTGGCTTCGGCTCCTCGTACGCCTTCCAAAGGTCCAGGACCTGAGGTCCTAGAAAGCGTACGAGGAACAAGGAAGTTCGGAACCCCAAAAAATATGGCTAGAAAGGAAGTAGATAGAAATCCGTGGAAAAAGAAGATATACTGCGCCGACTGAAATGCAAATGTCGGCACGATTGGCGTAGTGGTTGAGTTATTATGTGGTGCGTGTCGCGGGTACATTTCCCGTACTGAACAAATATTTATGGTCAACAAATATGATATTCCTTATCTTGTCTATGTTAGTTTACGTATTTGAAAACGCATTCGTGATACAGAAGTAGACATTACACCTGTGTCGTGGGTGTGCATGGAGCGTTTAAATGAAATAGATAAAGATAGGAGGATTCGAGAATTATGATATCTACTAGAAACAAATCGTTTACCAAGTATAGAGGCTAAGGTTGCGTTTTCAATTCGCTTTACCAATCACAGTGCTCGAAATCTCGACTCCGCATCAGTGGAAACACTGTAAGTGAAGAAAAAGTGAAACATGTTTTATATCTGTACAAGGGCAAGTAGATGATGACCGATGCTGACTCGGCAAATGTTGTTCCGCCTTTTAATTTATCAAAAAAATCGAACGTAAATAAATCGCGATTATAGAAGGAGGGTGTTAAGAGAGTGAAAAATAATTTACGACTTATTCTCATAAGTAGATAGATAGATAGACCAACCAAACAAAGAAGAAACCTAACAAATAAACAAAAAAAAAATTACAATCGGTCGAGCCGTTTCGGAGGTTTCGTTGCGAGCACAAACACCGTGACACGTGATTTTTATATATTAGATATATACACAACAACAACCAACATTAGTTTTAGTCTGCGAAACCCGAAACACCTGTCTAGTATTTTTATGTAAAGAATCCATGTACAACATTTTAAAACTGTACCATGAAAAATCACAAAGTTATAAGCTTGTTATGCTACCTGGTTGTCCGCACAAATACATGGTCACCTAATGCCCGTTGCGACCTGCCGTATCCTGCGTTGTAGGCACTTAGTCGGTGGTGTAAAACTTGTGACCTTTCTCAAATGTTTTGGGAAAATACGAGTGTAACATGGTGTAAAAATTACTGGAATCGGTTCAGTTACTGATTCTGAACACACTATATTTAAGTTTGACATATACAAAAAATAATGTTGTATATAAACCTACATAAATATTAGACGTATTTATGTGGGTTTATATTGTACACTGGATCCTACCCTTGAATGTGATCTCTCTCTGTCATTCGAAGGTTTGCTGGGAGAAAACTCATCGTTGAGTTAAGCTCGCCTATGCATGTACGTGACTTGTCAAATCACTATGTTTTAATAATAAGTTTTGTGTACAATCATTTCAGCCGAAAGACGTCCACTGTTTATTTATTTATTTATTTAAACTTCATGTACAGTAGTGGTATATACCTGGACTGAATGCAACAAGGCATTCTCTACCAGTCAACCTTTGGGTTAAAAAGACAATAATGTGGTAGGTTTGCACAATAAATAAATAACAGATACTTCAAACAAAACAAATAAAAAAAAAATAAGTTATTTATAATAATAAAATACATATATATGCTAAAATTATAAACTAATAAATGTTATGAAAAATATCAAATCATTAAGAAAACTCAATAATAATTCTGACGTCTTCGTCAGAATTATTATTGAGTTTTCTTTCCTTTCTTTTCCAAACTAAAAAAAAATCACGATATCACTGTTGGACATACCTCTGTTGGATATGCCTCCCCCAAATATCGCCACAATGACGGATCCGGTGCGTCTCGCATCCATCAGATTCCCGCGACCCTCACCAGGTCATCGGTCAATAATGAATTAAAAATTAAGGTCTTGCACACTCAATATATTCGTTTTCATGATACGAAAAACATCTACGTGATGCCTACCCACACATTTCTAAATATAAAGAAAAAAGCTTTGTGCAATGAAATACAATATACCAATACTTACTTTCCATCGCGTTGTTGCTATTTTTGTGTACAACAAAAACCTGTAAATAGATATCACGAAAAGGTACCACTTCGCATGCTCTTGCTTCACTACTCATTTTTTTTAGATTTACGAGATTTTTGTAAACGTAATAACCTCTACACGCTTCTAAAAAAGCAAAAAAGCACATTGGTATAAAAATTCCGGTCACGTAACACTATTTTATGATTCATATCTTCGGATTTTTGATCCACTTCAAATTTTTCACATCTTGAGCATAGAATTTGAAAAATATAAACTGGCACGTAATGCCCTCTGGCTTCTAATCCGCAGTGTCCGTAAAACATGTTCACACGTTTGATGTCTCAAAAGCTTTGTGCTATAAAGATCCTACTTTACTACAACAGTCCGCTGTATAATATAACTTTAAAGATTTAAGAAATACGACTATACTACCTGATCTATGTATCCCTAGTATCCACCTGGCTTTAAATCCCCTCAGAGAGACGAACGTGCTGATATGAATGCATGGATTGAAGTTTTAAAAAGTAAAAAGCGAGCAAACGTGATAAAATATTATTTCCTTTGTACGTTGCTACAATACTCGTAGATTTTATGCATGGTTGTTAGTGACATTTGCTTTATAAGGCAAAGAGTTGGTTGTGAAGAAAAAAAATTGCAAGAATATATTCATTTGCTAAGTTCTAAGTTCTTTATTTGCTCGATGTAAAATCAACCTTATCTGAAATTACATTAGCTTTCTAATTATAATGTAGGTACTTACATTTTGATTTAATTTTAACAAATCGATGGTCGTTTTCCTGTACACAAATGTATCTCTTGATGATTATTTTCCCCGGTCGTTCTGGCCATTGGCCGTTGCGTCACGGACTCTAATTCCGAATTCCGCGTAGGTCGTAGATATTTTCTGTGCGTGCTCTCGGACTGTACCGGTTACATTAATTTGTGCTGAATAAATGTGGCCAACATCCTAGAAAAATATTCCATTAAAAAACATGTGCTTCTGCTGACAAATGTTATCATTTGTACGACTGGTACGGCTAATTATTCAATGCGACTAGCTCTGGAATTGACTAAATAGAACGACAGAAGCTATGAAGTCTAGTATTAATTCAACAAACGGGACCAGTGAACTCCAATTGTAGCACTGAGACACTAAACTAATCGAACGTGCACCAATATTATATAGGTACTGTTCTACCTTCGAGAGACACAAGACAAGACACACCAGTAACGACAGTAACCTCTAATTCTACATTTGTGAGAAGAAAATTATATCCTTTTTCAGAGTTAACACAAATTGAAAATATATTTAAAAGCGACAATTGTCATGTATAAACACAATCTCTAACCCGACAAATTGTGTACAGACTACGGGCGAATAGAGCCAATTGCCGTCCGATAAAAAAACAATGGCGAGAGCTCGCCTTTCTGTCATGCGGAACACAATGGTATTCTTCCTGAGCGATAAAACAGTCGCCCGCAGACATCGGCAAACATGAATGACAGTTTACGATGTAAAAATACATACTACATTACAGAATTTAACGTCCGCAACATCGTATGTGCAAGTACCGACATAAAGCATTTAAAACTTTCTTTTAGAGTCTCTAAGGAGGGGTAATATTCTGACATAAATTCTCCCCGGGGGTTCAACCCACTCCTTGAACCCATAAAACGATAAAGATCATCTTTTGTAGCTTCTGAAGGGTACGGTTACGTACCTTCTTGTGTCTTAACAATTCGTTCATTTCGAAGAAATACATCGAGACAAATCCGGTCATTAATATGCGGAGTTTAAACTTTGTTTCGAGTTTGTTATCTGGGAATTGTCTAAAATGTACAGAGGTATTTGAAAAGGCTCCGTCTCTCAAGTTAGATACTTTTTCTGATAGCAGGTGGCTGGAATTTTATAAAATATCTACGAAAGGAACAGGACAATAATTAGAATTCTTCGATGAATTTGTCAATCTGAAATATTTAAATGAGATATTATTTTCGCGTCAACCATGAAATGAATAAGGAAAATATTGGTGATGTCTCTTTGATTTATTTCCATTAGCATCACACAAATGTACCTACTTCCATGGAAACGTTCCATTATTCCGGTTTGCGTGGAGTTGGTAGAGTCTACTTTATATTCTGTAGGCCGGCTGGCTGTTGGGGCAAGTTTCAGGTTTTTCACGGAGCATGCCGCCTAATAAGGCTCAATTAGGTTAATTATGATGTTATCAGCGTATAGTGCTGCTAATTCGGTTCAAAATCTTCTCACAGGGCTACAATAACTGACGTTGCGATTCTCATATTAGCTGCTATTGTTCCACACAACAAAGATTTTAAACTACGATAAGATACTGGCCACAAAATGGAAAAGCTATAAAACTTGCCCATTTTATTACCGATCAAATATATCTATTGTTTTTATTTGCCTAATCTTTTAAAAACAAAAAACATTGTGGACCTTAAGTTTATTGTGTTAAAGCCTATTTTAAACATCATTCACTGTTCCTAATATATACAATTTGATTATATTATACGACAATAAAATTTCAGTAGCAAGAAAAGGGGAGGACTACTAATATGTTACCCTTTATTACACCTTTAGTATATTGAATGCTCAGAATAGATACGGAGAAAAAACGTTCATTATCGGCTCTGGCGCGCAAATAAAACAAGATAGCACCCCAGGGCCCGCTCACTTGGATATTGCGACCCGCAAGCAAATTTGCTCTAGGCACAATAAATGCTTAGGACTGTACGTGCGAGAACACACTGCCGGCAACAATAACATTTATATATACATACTGATACATTAGTGCGGAGATAAAGCTCAGTGATATATGGACGACTATAAACATGTCGCCTTCATACCAACGACTACTTTGTTCAAATTGATCACTTTATCTGTCGGAGATATAAACGGCTCAAAGCATAAGACTGTGGATTCAACGCTTCTCATTATCTAACTTAAATATAAAGCAAATATCTAATTGATCGTTATTTCAATCTAATAATACAAATTGAGTTTAATGAAATGCTCTGTAAAGAGATAATATAAGATTTAGATGAAATAATTACGATAACTTTGTATAGGTACATCAATAGAAATTCTAATAAACTTGAGAATCTTATGTTTGAAATGGGAATTTTAACAAGATAACAGTAGTCGAAGAATACCTACATTTTAAACATGCGATGGAATTTCAAAGTAGCAAAATAGAATTTTGTAAACAATGTTGGTATGTATTTAATATTCTTGTCTTATTAAAATCAGCTCCCAATGACACACCAATATTTTCTCAGGGTAACTATTGGATTAATGCAGCCGAGAACCCAGTTCAAGCGATTGGTAGAAGAGGCTTATGACCATCGCTCTGGATATCAGCCTATTGGCTGATAACAATGAGAACAATAAACCAAAAATTAAAAGCTGAAAACGCGAGCAAAATTCTCAATTTGCCTCCCACATTTAAACTGAGCAGAGCCGTGATAGCAGAATTTTTTATTTTTTACTAGTAACGTACCTACATTAAGTAGGTACACCTAACATTTCAGTAGGTTGTATGTAAAAAAAGGTTGGTTCATTAAAAAATAAGTGGGCGAAGTCGGGTCAGACATCGATACTGGCTGAAAATAAATCTATTGTAAATATTTCTACAGTTAGTAATTAGTAAACTAGCGGCTGTTTACAGTTTATAATGTTATGCTTTCTTAACTTATACTGTTTATTTTATTTAGACTTTATAGCTTTGCGATACATTATTAAACTTTTTTATGCCAGCATCTTTCAGATGAATCATTTTTATTTATATTCAGCTCACCAAAATGATTTTTTTCATGAATCATAATTTATCAACATGCATATTATTAAGCAGATTTTGGTTGTTTGAACGCGCTAATTTCAGGAACTATTGGTTCACCTTGAAAAATATTTTAGTGTAGGACAACCCATTTATCGATGAAGGCTATGACTATAAAACATCAAACTACGACCCACGAGAGCGGAGCAGTAACCATAGTCGCGAGCGAAACCGCGGAGGACAGTTAGTTATAAATATATTCATCGAAAATGGTGATCTTAGAGATTAACTTAACAGTAACAGAATTTAATCAACCAAATTACAAGTACTTTAAAAGTACAGTCAACAAAAAAATTAAGTAGGTACTTATTTGAAATTTGTAATTTAAATTTTAAAATACGTACTTTTAATAATAATAAAAAAAACTCTAAACTAATTAAAACTAACTTAAAACAAACATCATACTTTAGTTTGTTTTTAGTTAATTTGAACTAGTTTAAAGCATAAGTGGTTTAGATGTCTATATAATTATTATTATTTGTAAGTTAAATAGGATTAGTAGCTTAACATAATTGATTCCTTAGTTAGTATTATTTAAATCTCAATCAATCAATGTATTTATGTGTCCTGTAGTTGCCCTTTGCGTTCTAGGACTACGAGTTTCCTTTTCAGATATTCCCCGCGGTCCTAGCTAGCGGGTATCGACCCTGCTAAGTCCCTACGGTTTGCTGACATCTTTTTGAGGAGTGCGTGTAATACTACGCGCTTGAGATGAACCAGGCCTTTTTTTGTGGGACATAACGCAGTGGGCCGAACGAAGAACAATTTTTTTTTTATTCTTTATAGGTTCGCGGTTGACCGCTATCTCACCTGATGGAAAGCGACGATGCGGTCAACGAGCGAGCGAACGGAGCGCGCTTGCCTAGAAGTAACCTATTTACTCTTGGCTTAAAGATTCCCGGGTTGTAGCCACCAGGAAACACAGATTGAAACCCGTAATAAACCAACAATTAAACATTTCATTCCGGTAGTAGGTTTAAAGATATTTATTTTTCAAAAAAAGACACAAAGTCACTTACTTGAGAACAATTTTTCCTTAAACTAAATAAATATAAAACATAGGTTCGTCACCGCGTACGTAGGTTGTTAATCTCATCCAAAGCATTCAGTCTTTAAGTAGATATTTTATAATTGTTTTTTACATATTGTGCTACTCGGTTCTTGAATGCATTGAATTAGCGTACATTTTTAATAAATGGGGATATTTTCTTATAAAACTGTGTTCCATCAAATATTAACATTTTGCCGAACTTAGTTCTCATCTTTGGTAAGACCAGAAAACTAGCCTGCTAACTAGACTGCTACGTTGTTTTAATTCTTTCACTTTAGTAAACGATAGGTTAGTCTGTATAGTTTTGTTACTATTATAATTAGAACTAGCACGCACTGGTGACATTTTGTTTGCTATTATAGTTCTTATGAACCCAACATGTGGTGCGCGCACTTGAACACGTAAAGCCGTGTACGCACGTACGAACTTATTTTTTACGTTGCATGATACGCAACAACTTGAATCGCACGTGTGTACCACTAACATCGAACACTTTGTTCGTCCAACATGTTTGCGGCGAACCTATTAGTATATTCTGTATGGGCGGTGTTCTTTATGAATCAATGCGAACACCAAAAAACTTTTCGCGACTTCTCAATCGACCACTTCCAATGACGCCGCCGCTATGGCAGAGTTCGCGACTGTTGTGCGCGAACTCGTTTCGAATTATGTTTTCATTCGTGTTCGAAAATGCCGTCTGTACGAACAAACCAAATGTTCAAGTTTGGTGTTTATGTTCGATATGTTCGTGTTCATACGTTCGTACCCGGCTTGACAGTTGGGTAAATAATACAAAAAAAAACTGGGCAAGTGCGAGTCGGACTCGCGCACTAAAGGTTCCGTACAAACTGAGATGGTGGTCAAACGCGAGCCTATCATTAATAAAAAAAAAACTTGACAAGTAAATTGCAGATTTATGACGTATTAAAAAACTACTGACTAGATCTCGTTCAATCCAATTTTCGGTGGATGTTTGTATAATCATATATTTTTTTTAGTTTCATCATTCTCTTATTTTAGAAGTTACAGAGGAGAAGGGACACATTTTACCACTTTGGACGTGTCTGTCGCGCAAACTATTCAGTTTAGAAAAAAATTAAACAAGAAACCTCAATATCATTTTTGTATACATACCCCATACGTACGGGTTTGATGAAAAAAAAATGTTGAGTTTCAGTTCTAAGTATGGGGAACCCCCAAATTTATTGTTTTGTTTTCTATTTTTGTGTGAAAATCTTAATGCGGTTCACAGAATACATCTACTTACCAAGTTTGAACAGTATAGTTCTTATAGTTTCGGAAAAAAAAGTGGCTGTGGCATAAGGGTTCAGTTTTTTGCCATTTGGCTACGGAACCCTAAAAATTATTGTCACCCTGACAAAAGCCACCAGTGCGCGTTAGCTTTTAGTCCAAAATAAAAGCCAACAGTTCATATAATCAATTGAAACCGATACAGCTCATTAGCAAAACAATTAGATGCTCTACAGATAACGAACGGCTCAACCAACCGTCAGTAGAAGCTCCTAATTTGCAATCAATTAGATCACAGTTACCTTCAGACAGTATACAGTTCCAGTATTCTTGGGGAGGGCCTATCTTGTAAGGCTTTAGACAAGGGAAATGAAATATACGTGAAAGCTAGTTACCTTAAAACGTACCCAACATTAATATCTACGCTCAATAAATATAGATATTTCATGAAGATTATTTGATTGTATTGTCGAATCAGGAATGAGAATATCCGCAAGAGAACCAAGGTTACCGACATAGCACGAAGAATCGCCAAACATAAGCGGCAATGGGCAGGGCACATTGCTCGCAGAACGAATGGCCGTTAGGGCTGAAAGGTTCTGGAATGGCGACCACGTACCAGAAGACGTAGCTTTGGAAGGCCTCCTACAAGGTGGACCGATGACTTGGTAACGGTTGCGGGAGTCCAATGGATGCGAGACGCACAGGACCGTTCATTGTGACGACACTTGGGGGAGGCCTATGTCCAGCAGTGGACGTCTTTCAGCTGAAATGATGATGATGATCATTGTTGAAATAGGAATTTAAAACAGTGTCCATTAAATGTTCTTACATTTATAGACAGCCTCTATCTATACAATCGATTACTAAACCTTTTAAAGGTCGCGTCATCGTCACGACGCCGAATAGTCTGGTTGTATGTGATTGAATGAGACGTGTAAGTTGTGACGTGACGTGTGTAACCATTATATATCTTACGAAATCTACTAGGCTATATTATTTTCATGACTGACCGGAGTCGCGATTTACGATATGATGTACTTTTGTGATGATTTTCGAAAGAATTCCCCCTCACTCTGGATCATAGCCTGGACCAGGGCCTGGTGTGACAGGTCGCCGCCGGCGATTATCTCCACGAGGACACGGCGGTGCTCCACCCATGCGGGGCTCACCTCCACCGTAAGCTCCACCGTGTCCTCTGGGCTGTCCGCACAATGGCGACACCCCCAAACGTTTCTTCTGCCTGAATCCGGAAGAAGCTCTCCGAACTGTCATGACGAACATGTCCAGTAAAGACCTGCGTCATGCGGAATGTGAGGACGCCGTGGTGCCTCACCAACCACTCCTCAAAGAGGGGGGACCTACCGCCATGATTATGGCATGCCTAACTGACGGATAGTTGAAAGGTTAAAAGTAACTTAGGCTACTTTTCATTTTCCCGCGGGAACGGGACTTAATTCCCGGAGGGGGACATATTTCCGAAATGGATAACCTTTGCCCCAAAAAAGGGGAATAACGATGTCGAGAGCAACCGCTTGTACAAAATAAATAACATATTTTTACTGTACTTTTTTTTTAATATGGTCATGACAAACCATTTTGAAATCCTCGTAATGAGCCCTTTAATTTGATACCCATATTGCAAAATTAAAATTATATAACACCTCACAATTCTTACGATGTTTTTTTTTAACTTCACATATCTAATAACACTTGGTTTATTAAGACGAATCTAAAGATATCTTAATTATATAAATCCGTTCAGATACTTACAATAAAAAACATTTTACAAAAAAAAATGCAACCGACTTCTATGTAAAAAAAAAAACACTGAAAAGTGCAAAATAACTTTCATTTCAGAAGTCGGTGCTACCATAATAATTCTGTCTCTTCGTTAACACCGACTTCCGAAGTTTTTAGTTATGGTACCACCACTAAAAAGTACCCCTCGGCCATACTTAAATACTTTATATACAGAGTGCATCTCATGACAATTTTAAAAATCCTAAACACGGTTAGATTACATTAATTTATTATAGAGTTCCGGTGCCTAACTTCAGGTTTCATCATCAGATCAGTTCGATATATTCCCCCTCTTCTTTCAGTAATCATCGAATACACGTATAAATAAAGCAGTTTTACTTGTTAAGACAGTTCTGCTATGTTCCTATGAGGAGTTCTGTTCCATATCTTCGAAGTTCATGATCAGATCATAACAATATTTCTATGGGACCAACTTGGAAGCATAACCTTTTAATAAAAAAAAACTTCAAAATCGGTCCACAATTGACCGAGAAATCGGTAAACATACATATAAATAAAACATACATTCAGCCGAACATAGAACCTCCTCCTTTTTGAAGTCGGATAAAAATCCAAGATATGCGCGAAAACATTACCCTTCTTACAGACCGGTAAAACGAGGTAAAATTAGTTTGTTTGTAGGGATTTTTTTACCTCTAAAAAAACAGGATCGATTTAAAAAAAAATAAACTACTTTTGGTCCATAAGATACTCTTCTAAAGTATAAAAAAACCTGGCCCTGGTCTGCAAAACCAAATTGTCTGGATATCAGCTTCATTTTCCCACGGTAGAATACCTAAACTAAACGGACTGTCTCTAAATCAGCTAAATTTAGAATTTGCCTAACAGCGTTTGCTGGAAATAAATTGTAAGCACTCTAAATTTCTTCTAAGATTCCTGGAATAGAGTAGATTGAAATATTTAAACGTAGTCCTAGGTAGGAAGCATAATAAATTATAATTTATACAACATAATAATTGCCTTCCGAAAATTAAACACAAAACTGCCTTCTACAATTACCGCTGAATTAGTAAGTTTACAGAATGAATTATGTGAATTGTTAACGGTAAAACAATAACAGACTGAAATAATAATATTTTTGTTGTTCTAGAAGTTCCACGTTTTGAAGATAGCCTAAACAACTTGACGGTGTCTTTGGGAAGAGAAGCTGTCTTCACCTGTGTTGTAAATGATCTCGGCTCATATAGGGTGAGTAAAAGATATAATATTCTTTATTACATACACAATACGCAGACACCGATCACAGTAGCCAATCTCAACGGAGATTAGCCAAGTACGCAGGAGATATAGTGCATAAGTAGAATAGAATAGCATAAAACTTTATTGTACACCAAAATAGTAACAAAAACTTAAGTACTTAACTTACTTTAAGTGAGTGCACAAACACAGACGCAATCTTTTTCACTGCCATAATTTAATGGAATGGCAATCTGACACGTCCGAAAAGTCATAAGGCGCAGTACTAACGGTTCGACATACTTTTCGAGGCACGAGAGGTCACACCACCAACTTCCAAGCCCCGGGCAACTGCTGAAGAAATTGCTAATGAAAAAGATTAATAACACTTTTTTCTCGACCGGAAATGCGACCATGAGAGCAACGAGGCAGTTACCACCACCACCACCATCACCATTCACACCATCAAAACATCACCATACTATGACATCAGTAACTCATAATCATCTTCCTGCCTTCATCCGATGTTACTTGGGGGTTGGTGCAACACGTTTTTTTCTTCCATTCTTTCTTACCTCTCTTTTCTTTAAGTTACTTGCCACACAATCTATTTTTATTTATTTTATATTCCTTTCTTAATCAGGAATAAAACCCAACACAGTTATCATCTTTCTGCACTTGTCCATGTTTTTTTTTTCCTGTATGTCCTTTCACCCGTCACGCTATTAATATTTATAATATATATTAATAGCTATAAATAGCTCCCTTTTCTTTCATATTACTCATTGTCCTCACATAATCCATCCATAAAACCCAACAGAATTATACATATATATGTTATTGAATGGACCTCTCCATTCTAGCTTGACCATACAAAAAGAAACAAAGTGGAAATGTAAGCGCACTTCATTATTTTGATAAAATTAAAGCAAAATAAAAGTAAAACCGACAAAGCCATTCTGCTAAATCAATCGCACTCCTGCACTGTCACGCACTGTTGCTTGAAAAACATCCCTTTGATTAAAAGGATCTAAAGCAATGTAAAAGACATTCAAATAATATTTAAAATTTTGTTAAAAAAGAAGTCCGCTTCTAAGACTTTTTCAAAAGAAACCAAATTCAACAGGACTTGACTGTTGTTAGACGACTGTGAATTTAATAAAGTTCGTAAAAAATAAATAATCCATTTTTTTTTTCTGTGGGAAAATCATCTTATGAAATCCCCCGCCCTTGGGTGGGGCGGGAGATAGTGTCAGACTTTTACTGACTAAAAACCCACTCCTGTTCCTTCGTTGCCTTCGTCCCAGGGCCCCGGGTTTCGTTTTAACACTACCCATGGCCCCAGTAGGCTTCGACCCTGCTGGGCCCCTACGGTTTGCTGACATCTCCCTGAGGCGCGCGTGGAACAATACGCACCGTCGACGACTTGGGCTCGGTCCGGACGGTTACCGGACGGTCGGACGGCGGGCTACCTCTCACTGGCTCGCCATTCGCAAGCCCGCGCCTACGGTGGCCGGAAATCGGGATCGGAATTCCGGCGGTGGTTGGGGCGTGAGGACCGTTGCCTCACGCGATCGGCCGCCTCCTTTGCTAGTATTACTGCTTCGCAGAAGGAAGCGACCGCTTGCCACTCCTCCTCGCTCCGGACCATGGCCTGTACCAAGGCCCAACGCGAGAGATCGCCGCTGCCGATCGCCCCCACGAGGACACGGCGTTGCTCTGCCCAAGCGTATGCTCCACCGTATGCTCCACCGTGTCCTCCGGGCGGTCCACACAGTGGCGACACCCGGGCGTTGCTTCCGCACGAATCCGGTGCAGGAACTTCCCGAACTTACCGTGTTCGGTGAGAACCTGCGTCATGCGGAAGGTGAGGACGCCGTGAGGTCTTTCCAACCACGCCTCAAAGAGGGGACTTACTGCCATAATTGTGGCGTGCCCAAAATCAATAGTCCATGTGAAAATCTTAGACTGTAAAAGGTTAGTAAAAATTGTAATTTTGTAGCGTCTAAAAACACGTTAAAACGTCTTCTACTTTTAGATAAACGAATATTAAGTGACCACTATTTAATAAGTTTTTAGTGACGAAAGTCAAAAATTTGTAGATTATATTAACTCGAACAGGATATTTAAAAGTATCATATTTATAATTGACATAAAGCCTTATTATATTGCGTTATTTCCAAAATGATTAATATAATTTTCATTTTCGTGACGTGTGACATATTTTTATGTGAGTGAATATTGTCGCCACGTATTAAAATTATGGCAACATTTAAAAAATAATTTACATTGTGCAACTTAATATCTTTCTTCACTTAAATCATCACAAAGGCGAAAGTTTGTGAGAGTGTGCGTATGTTTGTTACTTTTTCACGCTCAAACAGCTTTCGATGAAACTTGGCACACGGGTAGACTATGCCCTGGAATAGCATACGTTTTATACAGAGAATATGTTCCCTTGAGATAATTTTGTACTATCAGTGGTCCTTAAGACCCTTTAGAAGTTTTTGTTACCGTCATACTCGGGAAAAAATGCCACAGCCATGGAGCAGATGTGTGGTGGTACTCCTTTTTAAGAAGGGCGATATTGCTCTGCTTAAGAATTACAGGTCCAACTCACTTCTGAGCCATATCTATAAGCTGTTTTCCAGAGTCATCATGAACCTACTAGCACGCAGGTTCGACGAATTCCAGCCTCCCGAACAAACTGACTTATGAAAAAGCTTCAGCACTGAGGACCACATACATGTGACAGGTTGTACAGAAGACTGAGGAGTATAATCAGACTATCTGCATAGCGTTTGTGGACTACGAGAAAGTCGTTGATTCAATCGAGACTTGGGCTGTGCTGTAATCTGTCAGACGGTGCCAGATTGACTACCGATACATCGAAGTGCTGAAGTGTTTGTGCAAAAACGCCAACAGTCCGACTTCAGGACTAGACCTCGAAACGTATCCTCTTGCAGCTAGATGTGAAGCAGATACCTCATTTCTCCGAAACTGTTCACGGCCACAATGGAGGATGTGTTCAAGGATCTGGAATGGAGAGGGCTAGACATTAATGTCAATGTCGAGTACATCACTCACCTTTAGTTTTCCGGCGAAATAATTAATAGTCATGACTGAGACTACGGAGGAGCTCAGTACAATGCTCCTTGACCTCAGTAGAGCTTCCAAATAAGTGGGACTTACAATGAACATGGACAAAACCAAAATCATGGTAAACATCCATGTAGAACGTGGGCGCTAGGAGTATAGAAGTGGTCCTATCTATCAAGATCAGAGACTCTACACTCGAAGTTATAGATGACTACGTTTACCTGGGAAAGACGGTCATTTTGGTTAGGTTTAACATCGAGAAAGAGGTCAATCATCGAATTCGATTCGGCTGGGCAGGATTCGGGAAGTTGCGCAGTATCATCTCGTCCAATATACCACAGTGTCTCAAGACGAAAGTCTATGACCAGTGCGTGTTGCCAGTGATGATATATGGCTCCGAAACGTGGTGGCTTACAATCGGCCTCATCAGGAAAGTTATAGACACCCAAAGGGCAATGGCGCAGAATATACTCGGAGTTTCCTTGTGTGATCACATCAGAAATGAAGATAAAAGCATAATCAGCCTTTTTTAATGTTCCCACTGCTGGGACTCAGGCCTCCTCTCTCTAGGAGAGGGACGCTTTGAATGACACCTGTTTCAAATCTGTTGATAACCACCAACACATTTAAAACAGGTTTCATTTTTGGGGACAGTTTTACGTAATGCCCCTTTTCAAATATTTTTATAAAATTCGTACAGGACTCGCCGAGCCGCATTCAAAAATACGAGATAAGTACTACGAGTATGTTATGAGTATATTTAAGGTCTAAAACACTTGGGTTAGGTTAGGTTAAAATAAAAATATTTTATAAACCCCATACGTTTGAGGTATGTCACCATAGTAAAAAAATCTCAGCTTACTAAGATCTTTGAATTGAGATACAGTTCAAATCTGTTGGTTGAGTTAAGAGTTGTAATAGTGCGCAAATATAGTGCAATTTTGTGTGGTTTAAATCTGTTTGGTTCTTTTCTCAAAATACCGCCTCAGACACTGATCTACATGGTTCTCTAATGATTTAACGATTAAATGTGTACTGTATGGACTTTAAAAGAGATTCTAACCTCTGAGTTTGTTTCGATTTTTCTTCTTAGGGTAGTCAGCTAGGAAATCAGCTCTTTCATAACCAATCAGCAAAATAAATATCACTTATGGGCTCTGCTACACTTGCTCATCTCGTACACTACATTGCTCTGCTTTTTGAATAGTGTAATGGTCGCTTAAGATACAGCTAAATATATTTTACACACAGTGATTACCTATATGATCAACCTGACCTCTGAGACCCAGTTAGGTTAGACTTCGAGATTCTGACTATCCGCCAAATTCTAAAACTCGACGATACTTTTCAATATGTATTACAAAACAAAAGGAACTTATGATTCAAAATTCTGTTCATTGATAGGTGGCGTGGCTACGCGTGGACACGCAGACGATCCTGACGATAGCTACACATGTGATCACCAAGAACCACCGTATTGCTGTGAACCACAGCGACCGGCGGGTGTGGTTCCTCCACATACACGACGTCAGGCAGTCGGACCGCGGCTGGTACATGTGCCAGCTCAACACAGACCCCATGAAGAGCCAGACGGCCTATTTAGATGTAGTAGGTAAGTCGTTTTTTATGCACACCGTAGTTGCTAATTTTCATAGCAAATAATGTCACTAAGCTAATGTACCGTCAGGTCAAGTAATAAGTACAAGACGTAATGACGCATAGCTAAATTTACTACAACTTGATTTTTGAAAAAGGTACTAGTGAAATCTATATTTGATTCTATACTACACATGAATTAATTTATAAAGATTTAATTTTACAGTCAATAAAAATCATATTTGTTAAACTATACACTGTGTACGTACTTACCACTGATAAAGAATAAACAATAATAATAGTTTATTTATAAAACTAGTTACAAAGTAGAGCACATTTACAAAATTTAAATATTTAAAAACCCTTCTTGCAATCGGGTAAATAGAACACAGTTGTCTATTTGCCTGAACTAAGGTGAACCTGTTCTGGACGTTAAGAAGCGTTTAGAAAAAAAATAATAAAGTAAAAGCAAAATCGTGACTCTATTAATAATTTAAACTAAATTAAAAGAGATTCTATGCATGTTTTATCTACTTACAACAAGTAGATCTTCTGTGTCTCCGTAAAATTTCTTATTTGGAAAATGTTACAAAATAATGTTTCATATCACAGCCATAATAATTTAATTTATATTTGTTTATTTATTTGATCGTAGGAGCACCAACAGCTATAACAAATGGATAACAGTAGTATACGAGACATTGAAACAATAACAGGTTCTCACTGGTAGAAACAGAAAAGTAATAGAAAACATAGGATAAAAACTTAATTATCTATGTAATCTATTGTACAGACATCCATCTGTACAACCTAAATATCTTTTTATAGAGACATAAATAAAATCAAGAATGAATGAGAGCTGTGATTTGACTTCAAATGTATACAATCATATTCAAATACAGAGGCAACCTGGATATCAATTCGTTTTCCTGCCCCCTATCCAAGTTACAATCGTTTCGTTTTGATTCTCTTTTCATTGATCGCCTCGAGTCGGCCACGCGTCTTATTTCTTTGTTCTGACCACGTGACTGAGCGTTGAGATGACGTCAGAATAAAGGAGGCGTGGCCGACTCGAGGCGATCGATGAAAAGAGAATTGAAACGAAACGGTTGTAACTTGGATAGAGGGGCAGGTGGACTTACAAAAACTGGTAGTAACTGAAAATATAATCAGAAGTTCATGGCGGGATATTTTAGAATTAATTTCAATAGCTGTTTTAATTATTCGCAAATTAATTATTAGTAAATATTGTGATTTAAAACTGTAGTTGTAGTATGTCAAGTGTGTCTATATAACTGGACAGCGTGCGGAATCATTGAAACGGGCGTAATCTTAATAAAATAAAGCTGAGAATATTATCGTAGTAATAACGATGATACATTTACTGCCAAATGCTGCAAAACATAATAATATGTGGCACCCTATTCTAATGGAAAACAATGTGACTATATACTTCCTAAATACTTTCTAAACATCTAATTTTTTTTATTTGGGGTAATCATCTAATGACATCCCGCGCTCTTGGGCGGAGCGCGAGGGTGTGTTTGCTGGGTCCCTAAGGAAACTGACATCTCCTTGAGGCGCACGTGGAACACTACGCGCCGTCGATGGCTTGGTCTCAGTCCGGACGGTTACCGTCTGTCGGAACGCAAACTACCCATTGCTCGCTGTCCGCTAGCCCGCGCCTACGGTGGCCGGAATCCTGATTTCCGGCCTGAAGACTAGGGCGTAAGGGCCATAGCCTCACGTGTGCGGTCTCCTCCTTTGCTAGCATTACTGCTTCGCAGAAAGAGACGACCGCCTGCCACTCCTCCTCGCTCCGGACCATTGCTTGTACCAAGGCCCGGGGCGGGAAATTGCTGCCCCCACAAGGACACGGCGGTGCTCTACTCAGGCGAGGTACACCTCTACCGTATACTCCACCGTGTCCTCCGGGCTTTCTATACAATGGTGACACCCGAGCGTTTCTTCCGCATGAATCCGGAGCAGAAATCTCTCGAACTGACCATGTCCGGTGAGGACCTGCGTCATGCGGGAGGTATGGACGCCGTGCTGTTTTTCCAGCCACTCCTCAAAGAGGGGACTTATCGCTATAAACCAGCGGGTCAGCCAGTGGGTAGCGATAGTCGCCATCGCTATTCCCCCATAAGATTCCGCTGGAACTATGTCCGCCATGCCGCTACTTGGCGTGGCAGTGGAGTTCTAAACATGACATACTAGCTAAATGCAAAAACCACAGAAATCCAAAAGGAAAAAATATACATATATATCGCCTATGATTGATTCGATTTTGTGTGTGTTGTAATACTTACAACTAGAACTAAGTAGACCAACAACCAAAGTAATTTTATTTGATGTTAGTTTGTTAGTTTACATATTCAGGCAAGCGTGTAGTGTAACCAATTTGTGTACCAAGTCGTACGACTACTTTTAATGTTCTCATAATTAATTCATATCGGTTAAGGTTAATATTAAATAAAGTTTACACAACGTCTACTTACCAATTCAGAAATGTTTCTCAACTTGTGTTTTTAGACCTTTTCTCTGTAAATTACCTCAAAATAACAATAATATTTCAGTGCAGTGTTTTTCTTGTATGTTGATTTAATTCGAATCTAGTCTTTCGAATCTAGTCTTTTGAAAATCCGAAGATTCAAGACGGAGACCCAACACAAAGTTTTACTAAAGTTTCAAAAACGTTCGTAATATTAGATTATATTTGATAAAATATTCGCGTAGATATGAAAAACCGCTACGGATTTGCGCAGTTCCACCGGACATTTTGGACTACCCGACGAGTTCGGACCAGGTGGCCAGAGAGGGAGCCAACGTGACGCTGCGGTGTGCTGCTCACGGAGTGCCCACACCCACGGTCGTGTGGAGGAAGGAGGCTGGAGACTTGTTGCCCACCACTAACTTCAGTGATACACATAGTAAGATGTTTTAATTGCTTCTTAGGTTAGGTTACTTAGAAGGTATAACTGGCCGCCGTGTAACAAGGAAATAAATCGACAAGAGAATTGGTTGGGTTCAACCGCAAAAAAAACGATTTAAATTGTTACAACTTAATGTAATTCACTTCAATAAATTTACATAGTTTAAATATAAAACATGTAAACACTAATGAAAGTTGAGATCCAACTTCTGTCAATGCTTTCCATTGACAGAAGTTGGATCTCTACTTTAAACACATTTTAACAGGGTCTTAACATTAATTGTCGACGAGATAAGATTGCAACTTGCATGGAAAGTTTTTGAAATACGGGAATTGACCTTCTAATGGCCAAAAAGCACCGATTTTAAGTAGACAGTTTACTCGTATTTTAGAGCCAAGCGAACAAAAAGTTTACTCAAACTGAAAAGTGAAATCTCACTATGAGTTGTGCGCTTAACGGTAAAGTTTGCAGGAAATAAAGACTTCCAAATCTGATTCTTGTGAACACTAACTGACCTAGAAAGTATATTAGGCTCCGAATAATTGTGTTATATAGTGCTCATATGTGTAAATAGCTTTTGCCCTCGGCTTAGCTCGTCATACCACCTCGTTAAGGATTGAATTTTAAAATATAATTTATTATTCCTTGTATTCATTATAAAAGGAACTTCAGTTCATAATTTCAGAGTGCTAGTTCCAAGGGTTTAGCCTGGGCGTTAATGAGTCAGTTAGGACTTTTCTTTTTATTTGTAAAGATTTTAATTCCAGATCATTTACGTATTTAAAATTGACAAGAAAATTAACAACCAAAATGAATCGGGGACCATGAAACAAAACTGGTGCAATACATTTTGTCAGCTAATTCAAAAGAGATTTAACTCAACCGCGTAAAAACAAAAAAGATGATCATGGTGGACGAATAAAAAATATGATAAAATCACAAAATATTCACATACGCTGCGAAAAACGTTTGAAAAACTTTTTGCTTTTTTACAGTCGTATAAAATCACTTTTGAATTTGCTGGCAAAATGTTTTGTACAAGCGTCACAGTTACTTTTATTGACACATAATAATCTGATAGTCCAGGCAAACCTAGCTTATTTATCTAAGTGTACATAATGTAAATAAAGGCCAGTCGTCCCGCGCCTCTTACGGGCTTTCAAATTTTCCACCGGAAATGTTGCTTATCATTACTTACTAACCTCCCTGGGGTTAGACTTTTTCCCAGTAAACACTTTGAGTTGCAACCTCGCAAACTATAGATAAATAATGGTTCCTTGGAAAAACTTTTACATGGCTTATATGTAAGAACAAACTGTGAGGAACGATGTCGATATCGATATACCTATTCGATAATATTTTTTGTATTAATCTTTGTAGTCTTAAAATCTGATAAAAACTTCTTTAGTATTAAGAAAACTTTTCTAAATGCATAAAACAGTAGAACACAATGAACCCTAATAAAAACAAATGACTTCACTCCGTTCCTTTAACTTAGTAATTTTCTAAATAATCCAAACCATTATTTATCTTCTTTGTTTTGTTTAAATTAATTGTTCTTTCTAGTTGATTAATCTTTCTAATTTATTTAGATTCGTCAGTGAATGGCGCAGTGCTACAGCTGGCCAAAGTGTCAAGATTACACATGGGTGCATACTTATGTATAGCCAGTAACGGAGTGCCACCTTCAGTCAGTAAACGGGTCATGCTCGTCGTGCATTGTAAGTTTCTCTTATTCTTATCTTAAGTCAATACCTAAGAATTGCATTTGTTTACCTGGTTTTGACAATATTAAAGCGCTCGTATCAGCTCTATAAAATCTTAAAACTTATTAATCCAGAAGTTTCGACTTCGAAAGTTTTGTAAACACTTAACGCTACTAACTACGCTCTTTATAAGCTTTATGTCATTTTCTTTATAGGTTTATCATTTTCATTCATTGGATGTATGACACAGCATTATTTATTAAACGTCCAAATTAGGTCCAGTTGCGACTTACAAAATATCCTGTTAATAGAAAATTCATTGACATAAATAGTTGAGGCCGCTGTCGGTCCATATTGCCGACGGGCAGCTTTTGTCTGCCACACTTTAAGCTAACTTCAATCGCTTTATAAAATGCCTTTGAGATTGGAAAACTTGATATTGCTACCGTAACCAAAATCTACATCATTTCACAGAGTACATTCGACTTTAAAAGGATTCAATGCTAAATGTAGATAAATCTTTAAGCTATATACACACTTGCGGTTGCCTCGCAAAGAGCGGAAACGTGTGTCGCCAGCATTAGAACTGAATCCTAAACCGCAACTAAGCTAATTTGAACTAAATTACGTCAACCGACTTACGCGAGCCCCTTACATTAACTAACTCGTTCTGCTCGGATGCGGCAAGACTCAAGAGTCTCCATTTGATGAGTTTAAGAAATTATACCTTTTGTGTTACAGTTCCGCCGATAATGACTATACAAAACCAATTAGTGGGAGCAAAAGAAGGCGATACTGTACATTTGGACTGCCATTCAGAAGCTTTTCCCAGATCTATTAATTATTGGACGATAAATGATCAAATCATATCACAGTGTGAGTATCATACATAATTCGAGCTCGACGTGGAGCTATTAATATCGGTTATTAAACTATCCTCATTTGCACTTTGTAGCGGACAAGAGGTTCGAGATCAACGCCATAGAGAGAGGCTACGAAGTGGATATGAGGCTGAAGATTAAGAAAGTTGGTAGAAACACTTTTGGCACATACAGTTGCATATCAAAGAATTCCCTCGGAGACACGGACGGGACAATAAAATTGTATTGTAAGTATCAAAGTACAAAGTTCTGTTTTTGTTGTTACGATGAGAAATACTTAGAAAAGCGTTTAGAGGCGAAAGTTAATGGTCATGTCGAGTAACTTGATATTTTAGAAAATGAGATTTAGCCTCGGGGGATTTTGGGAGTGTTTCTAAGCGAGTGTTTTGTTTCAGCGTTGTCCGGCAAGTTCGAGGAGATGCAGTACAACGAGGTGGGCGACTCGGACGAGAGCCCCGACGTCAGCGAGCTCGAGGCGCTCAAGCGTAGCGCCGGGCTCCGCTCGCTCCCCGCGCTCTCGACGACATTCTTCGTAGTTATTTACGTTGTATTATAAAGCTACTTTGTATATAAAATATATTGTTACAATAATATTTTATTCTTCGTTTTATTCCCCGTGCACTGAAACAATAATCGATTTCTCATTTAGTTAATAAAATAATTTGTTTCAAATTGTTTGCCAAACTATTTAAACATGCATTCATCAAGCAGAGTGCTGATTTACACAAGCATATTCTAATAAAATCTGGTAAAATTAATGCATGAAAGAAGTATGAAATGTTAAAAGAATAGTAAAGCATGTTTAGGAATTGTTCGAGCGTAGCCGTCACTAGCGTCATATATCATGCACGAGGTGTCCTGGAAGTTCTATATTTCATGTTTGTCGTCGGTCCGAGCCCGGGGAGGGACGCGACACCTGCGCTCCGGGGCGCCGGCCAGGCGTCGAGACGCGAGGCGAGGCGGAGTCGGCCCCTCTTTAGGAGCGTCGACATCTCACTACTACAACACTTTCGGGACACTTCGCGACAAGAATGTAAATTTGTCACCCGAGACGTCCGAAGGTGTCACGCCACGACTGTTATCTGACGAACGAACAATTTTCTCGAGCTCGAAATTGTACCTTTACAACGCCACAAATAGGTATCATTAGAATTCATTTCGCATACACGATACTTATCGCTGTTGTGTGTGGTGTACCATTTTGTTTATGTAACTACGTTTATTCATGTACCGCGGTTGCGTTATGATCAATATCGCGGATATTAAAGCGTTATTTATTAAAATGCCAGTCCTTTTAGTCTCGAATTTATCTTGGTTTAAGAACTGAGCAACTTTTGGGTGTTTCAAGTCGAACATAAAATAAGTAGCTACTAAAATATTCCGAAGTTAGCGAATTCCTGGGTAAGGGATTTTAATGATAGCTCTCGTAACCGTAATTTTTTATTTCATCTTCCCTTTTCGGTTGGTCATTAACCTTATAAGGGTCGTTCTGGTGAAGTGCTGTACAACCAATATGAATTGTTAACGACTGAAAGAGGTCTACGTGCCTACTGCCTATTACCAGTGCCGGATCAGCCAAGCATAGCAAGAGTAGCAAAAGTTATGGGCCCCACGCATTGGGGTGGGGCCTTGAACGTACAAAAATAAGTAACAGAAAGAAAGAAAAACAAAATATTGATTTGGCAACAGTTCCCAAGATCATGTAACAGAAATGGAATAAAAGGTGGCAGACGATAAAAAAACAATATTTAACATTGTTTCTTTTTTCAGCTGCATCAAAAAGGGTAATCTGAAATATACCAATTCCGGATTTTCGTTAAAATCAACAAAGGCAAGTGCCTGGTCCCATCGCTACATAAGGGCCCCTGAAAAATAAGTTAGGGAAATTTTAATTCGTTATCATTTATAAAGATATAGGGGCCCCTTGGCAAAATTTGCTACAGGGGCCTGTAGCGGGCCTAATCCTGCACTGCCTCCATTCATACATATCTTACAAGGAACTGACTTTACGTCACCTAATGGACCGATTCAAATTAAGCACTCATTTTGTTATATGTTTCGTTTGGTATGACATAAGTTTATTTTATTTAAAGTTCAAACAGGTGTGTCAGAATTCTTTATTCGTAAGTGTTAATAAATAATATGAATAATAAATTTATTGAACCATTATTACAAAAGTTGCCTTAAATTAAAATAATCGTAACTTAATGTAGGTACTATTGGCGAGCTTCAATTGTGAAAAAGTCTATACGGTGGTCCCCAAACATGGCTGTGTTTCATTTGAGGGACCGGAGTTGAAATATAAGTAAAATTGTTTTTTGCCACTGAAGTTTATGTAAATAATTATAAAAATTAAATTTAAGATAAATCTAAAATTAGTTACTTATTAAAACTTTGTAAAATATGAATAGGCAGAGTTTATTTTATCAGAAAGAATAATTGAATGTTATATTTAATAGAAAGTGCCTACAAAAATGTCCAGCACATACTTAATAGGTTTCAATAATTTTTATGTCACCTTCGCTATTTCTTGTGGAGCTCATTAAAACGATACATGCACGCGATCTGCTACATTTAAAAACATTTTGGGTCGAATTCTGTTACAAGTAATTTTTTTGGCAGTGTTTATTGAGCTAATGAGCGTAAAGTCTTCGTGTGTCTTTGAAATCGTCAAAACCTTAACTCAAAAACAGTACGTTAAACAAGCTTTCAAGGCTGCAAGATAGTTCAAAAGACTGCGGCCCTGGAGCGTGAAGTGCACCTGAAGGAAAACAAGTTTTTTTTTCGGTGGGAAAATCATCTTATGACATCCCGCGCTCTTGGGCGGAGCGAAAGATAGTGTCAGACTTTTACTGACTAAAAACCAACTCCTGTGCCTTCGTTGCCTTTCGTACCAGGCCCGAGTCTTCCTTTCAGAATCAGACCCTTGGCCCCAGTAGGCTACCCTAGTAGTCCCTACGGTTGCTGATATCTCCTTGAGGCGCGCGTGGAACACTACGCGCCGTCGACGACTTGGGCTCGGTCCGAACGGTTACCGGACAGTCGGACAGCGAGCTACCCATTGCTCCCCGTCCGCGAGCCCGCGCCTACGGTGGCCAGAAATCGGGATCGGAATCCCGGCGGCTGGGACGCGAAGGCCATTGCCTCGCGCGTGCACGTGCGGCGCGGCCTCCTCCTTTGCTAGCATTACTGCTTACATTACTGCTTCGCAGGAAGGGACACAAGTGAGTTTTAATTAGTAAAACTCTGACTCCTCCATCTAGAGTCATGACATTAAATGAATCCTTCCAGATTCATTTAATGTTTCCCCAACGAATAACAAAATCAATTCAGTAAGCAATGTTCATTGAGTTGACGAGCATAAAGTCTTCTTGTATGTTTGAAATCATCAAAACCTTTTCTTCATTCGGAAACAGCATTTTAAACGACCTTGAAGTATTCCATAAGAAAAAGTAGTCCCTAAAAGACACTCCCATCTTCAAATATACTTTGGGGTACAAAATACAAAACTACACTCCCTACTGCCTATCCTTAACAAAGTTCTAGCTTTCTATTACTTAAAAACACATTAGGAAGCAACGTCAAATATTTATTAAATAAAAACATATGTTATATTTCAACCTGCAACATAAAAATATCAAAGTAATATACGAAATGCTTGCACGACAAACTTGATTTATACAAACCAATATAGCATATCGAGTTCTAACATCTGGAATAAATATTTGTCGGTACATTACGTAATTTGGAATAGATTGAGATTACTTTCTAACTTGTTCACTCTTTTTGGCTTCCTAGATTAAGGAAGGAATATCAAGTTATTATATTGCAGAATTCGTTTATAATCGACTAGCTATTTTTTGCGGCGTGCAATATTCCATAGAAACATTTTTTGTGACAAAAAGTAACCGAAGCACTCGATTTTGAAGCTTTCTACCAAGGAAAGAATCTTCGTAGGTAACCCGACTTGTATCACAATAGATTACGTTTTACAAACAAATATACAATTTTACCTCTTCACAAGCTTCTATTATAATGTGAAGTCTAGATAAAAATAAATCAAACCATTTACAGGCGCTTTTGAATTGTCAAAAAGTTAGTCAGAAAAGTGACGATAATTGCACATTCCAAAGCTTATATCTCTATGAAGAAGACCGCGATATTAGTTAGGTTTACTGCCTACGGACGCATAATGACGATTACGCGTCTATGAAGCTAAGCGTCCGAAGACTGTAGACCGTACAAAATATCCAGGTATCATATTTCTTCTCGCTTCTATCTATTATGTTAGCAAAATGTAAATAAAAAGAGAAAAGCAATTCAAAAACAGAAACTGAAATAAGCCACTGGCAGTTAAGGGACCAGTCCGTTCACAAGCATAAAACCTCATAGATCACTTTATATTCTGTATTCAATTTGTGTAAATCTAAAAAAAGACCCCATTCAACCCCTAAGGGGTCTAAAGTTTGTATGGAGAAACCTAATTTCAAATGGGCGAAACCGCTGGCAGAAGTTAGCCCGATTATATTCATAAAAAATCTCAACCCGACCGTTAGGATAAAAAAAAACGATAATGCCTTTTTGCTCACCTTCACCCTTCTGGCAGTTTCCATTACTACTGAAATAACTAGGAGCAATTCCGAGAATTAATTAGCGCGCGCATTATACAGCAATAACATTGCGCGCAAAGATTAGTCGCTAAGCTTCGTTCTGTGTTACAGTCTATCCGCTGAAATAGTGCCGTGCTTTCAAAACTACCCTGAGAGTCACCCGTACCCGTGCGTGTACCGGCGGACACACAGCTATAAATATATCTACTAATGGATATCTACCTATCTACAAACGCAAGAAATATTGCATCCAATTTCCATAGCACTCGTTTTGTAGGCATGGTTAGCGCAGTGCTTGAGCAATTGACTGCTATGCTGCGTGTCGCGAGTACGATTCCTCCATGAATCAAATATTAGTATAGCCTACAGATAGTTTTTCTGGGTCTAGTTTTTGTGTTTTAGAGTTTACGTGTTTGTGAATGCATCTACGATAAAGGAGTAAAGTAATTCCAAGTTTGAGGCCACTTTTCTTAAAAAAAAATAATGCATTTTTTTGTCGTCGGTTAAGTTGGTATACCGAAATATCCAAATAGTCAGAAATATGATAAACTGACGAGTTGTTCTGCTACTCGACAAAATAAAAAGATCTTTTTACCATATCAGTGTTGGTCTCATAGTGAAAAAAGTTGATCATATCGATAAGTACGTTAATAACACCTCCCGAAAGATTTAAAATTTCTTAAAAGCCACCTTGTTTATTTTGAATATTTATATTATTTTAAATTCCTGGATATCGTTTGGACGCGCCGTCAGTATTTTATGAAATAGACTTCACACCGGAGTCGGAGGAGTGTGACAACCCTACTTACAAAGGCTAGTCGCACATAAAGAAAACCTTTATTTGAATTCGTTTAAGGTTTTCCATCACGTCGTCACCAGTCCCAAATTGGAGCTCAGGTAACACAACTCCAATGGCGATTGTCACGGTTCCGAAGGGTCCGGATGCATTCAGGAAGGCACAAATGGAGCTATTCACTTTGAATCAGATACAGGATTACGCCGTTCGTGATCTGAAACCTTCACTAGACACCACTATTAAATAGAGCCATAAAAGTTTAATATACCTTTGATTAGGACTACGTATGACCAATGGAAATGGGATACACGATCCAGTTATTGTGAATGTGAGTAAAGGCTCAACTCACGCTGGTGCAGAGTCAAAGCTTCGCGTCGCGTTATGTTTTTCGCCAGCTGCATATTAATCTCCAATTTCCTATTATTAAGATACAGTGTTATGCAAATATAAAATCATGCGTCGACGTTTGGTTAGAGTCGAGTGAATTTATGTGATTTTTCGCGCGCAATGTCGAATCTGCTGACGAGCACGAGCATCATTCATTGATTATTTCAATGATCAAAAGGCTCAATACTAGCCACTAATCCAGCACTATGATCCAAATGCTCTAATGAAAGTATCGTCAGGTGAAGACGCACGTCGTTACGCGTGGTATTGAAAAACCGGACGCAACGCTTCGCCCGCATTAGTATGAGTTGAGCTTAAATGTTTTTAGACGTGGATACGTTTCCTAGTACCCAACGTTTTTAAAGAAAGATAAAGAAAATTTTCTACTTATACAACTTTTGTATGCTGATAAACAAACATACAGAACAACATGTAAGTCTGTTTTGTAATTTCGTGATTAATAATAGCAGCAGCATGGGGTGATCTTTAAGAATAAGCAACGTTGACCGAGGTGCATGCATCCGATGTCCATACCTTAGAAAAAACGTTGATCACGACTGTAATTTATAAATCATTGACCGTCGTAACAGCAATCAGGAGTCCATAAGTCTGACAATCATTAAGGGAGTTTTTGAGGTCATTAATGACTTCTCCCGGTATAGGGTGAAGCGAGATGTTAGAATTTTACTGGCTAAAATCTACCTATGTCCTTCAGTAGCCTTTTATATTACAGGTCACGATAATTCTTCTAAAAATTCCCGAGACCCTAACGGGCATCGGCCTTACTTGGCCCCTACGGTCTTGGTGATATTTCTTTGAGGGACGCATGAAACATTACACGTCATCGACAACTTGAACTTGGTCCATACCGGACAGACAGCCGCTCCACGTTAAATACTGATATTCACTTACATCATTTCGAAAAAGGTGAGGCAGTTTATATACCGCTGTATTGTAAATTAAACAGATTAACATCAAAATTACCTACCTCCTACAGATTTTAGTCGGACTAAGTTAAAAGTTGAGTGCTCCAACGAACTAAGTTGTTTAACCTACGAACTTTTAGCGTCCCTGAACTGCTGCCTAATAACTTTAAGAAACTTACCCAGTAAGATATTTTATACTATGTCCAATAAGGGTTGAGAGCGTGTTGCCGACCGCCTCGTCGATTCCATCGCGTATTATTTCATTCTCGCTCTAGTAAATGACGGTTCTAAACGACAGAAAAGAATAGAAATATAAGGAAGTTGTATACAGTGCTGACGGTAGCTCAACCTTGACGACATGTATCCAGAAACTCACTCTATCTAGCCCGGAGTTCAAAATCAGCACAGGAAAGGCTCGCACATTTTTTGGTTCGGTGGCATGCCATAAAAGGTAATCTCAGAACTCTTTCGGTGCAAAGCCTGTTAGGACCTATCCCTGGGACTTCCTAAAGGCAGTCAGTAGCATAGTAGTCACGACAGTACGACCACTTTGCTATCGGCATTCCTGATACCGTTTGGTGGGCCAACAACTGCGGCCAGTAGTTTTTAACCGCATATGAACCTGCCGACTGGCCAACCTTTCAAACTTTAGCTAACAATCTCATGTAACCTAGTGTTGACACGACAAAAGAAGAAGTTTAATAACGTTTCAATTACTATAATCACTTCAAAATCCCCTCTAACATCAATGTTGATTAAATGAGATTACCAAATCAACCGTAGAGAAATAATAAAACCTCTACTCGCTGTTAAGATTACATCACACGCCGACACGATATTTTTGTAACTCGTTAACAACACGATTTCAATTTCATACAACCACAAGCAGTGTGAAAATGAAGGCAACACGTCGGTAAATTTTACTAAATCGTTACAATTTGTGGGCGAAATGAACCCCTGAACACTTTACGGAATTATATTGGACACGCACTCGCGATGGCGACGGAACGCTTGAAAAATGAAAATGTTCATAGTTTTTTAGTTATGAGGAAATTAAAACTTGGATGTCAATTAGTACGTAGGTCCATCAAGCTGTTGTAGGATTTAATGAATTCATTTTTAAACTATTACAAGAAATCGTATTACCCTGATAAAACGTCGTGATGAAGGTCATGCTGGTACCCGTGTCTAATGTTTCTTATTGTTTCATACAAATGGGTTAGCCGTTTAGGTGTCATTGGAAAACAAATATAAAAAGTTCAAGTTCACAATAAACCTAGGTAAGATAAAATTTGGTTGGTCACAAACTCGAAACTAAAAAGGTGCTATTTAGCTGTTATATGCAAATAATCTACTTAGCCTTTTCCCAATTACGTGGTGGTAAACGGTGGTTGCTGAAAATCAGCATCGTAGATTGCTGGATTTGCCCAGCGTCACGATATAAGCTGAGCAACAACCTATTTTTGCCTAGATGCGACGCACAACTTGGATTTACATTATTGTTGTTTGTTTTTCTTAGATTACTGTTTATTTTTTATTATTTTTTTATTTTATTTATGTTATGTCAGTCTCTGGTCGGTCGGTGCAATAGATAATGGACAACCACAGACTAAGCTATAAGATTAGACTGTTTTGTATACACAACCACAGAGTATATAATGATAAAATTCTAAATATAAAATATCATAGATCAAAATGATGTCAACTGTGTTTATTGTCTAGTGTCTATGGTGCAGCACAGTTATGCCCGGTTTGCACATGGCCCGACAGATGATTTTTTTTTTATTGTGCGTCTATTTGGGGAGAATAAATATGTTTTCTTTCTTTCTTTCTTTCTAATTATGTTGGGGTCAGCTTCCATGATATCCGGATGCAGCTGATTTTAAATGTATGAACGGCCTATCTGATCTCTACAACCCAGTAATCGGGTAACACGGTGCCTCTTGGTAAGACTGTGGTCAGAATTCGTGCCAAAATAATGTTACATGATATCTATTTTGCAAGTAGGTTTGTAAAAAGCACTTTTACACGTCAATTTAAACGAGATAAAGCCGCTGTTTCAAACACCAAGACAAACTCAGATGTTAAGTCTCGTTTTACAAGTTCATACAGTAATGATCAAATCATATGAGAATTACGCAGATTATTGTTTGAAATGGTATTTTGAGGAAAGAACCACACATACTTGATTGGACCTATCCAGTCAGTGCAAGCATTTGTCAGTGCTCGTGTAGCTAAACTCAAGACTACTAAGGAGCTCAGCGACTTAAGGAATATTTCAAAAGACAATCTTTTATATTTTCACCACTAGCAAAACATCGTAACGAATCCAGAACATCTACATCTGAAACCGCCAACACACTCAGATCAGTCTGGTGATGAATACCATTATATCACTTCGAGAAGAGATCTTTTTTAAATTCTTTTTCAATGGAATTAAGCAGACGATGCAACTGGTGGAACAATGTTAAGGCAATTAGGTCAGAGCTACACGCTTTTCCACTCACACTTAATTTAGTGATCTGTAAAACCAGTTAACTGTGCCAAATTTGTGTGTGTACTGAATACTGTAAAAATAGTTAACAGTAACTGTTCCTGACTAATATTATATATTATAATATTCACACAACTATCACACAACGCCGTCTAGTCCCAAGCTAAGCTGAGCTTGTATTATGAGTACTAGACAAGTGATAAACATACTTAAATATTCTAAATACCACTCCCAGACACAGAACAAATGATTGTGCTCATCACACAAACATTTGTCCTGAGTGGAAATAGAACCCACGACCTCCGGCATAGCATTAGGGCCACTTACCACTAGACCAACAGGCCAGTCAGACAAAAAGTTTTCTACAAAAAAATAATAACCGACTTCATAAAAAAAAAACACTAAAAGGATCAAAATAACTTTAACTTCGGAAGTCAGTGTTTCTCGGTATTGTTTGTTTCTTATTTAAACACCGACTTCCGAAATTAAAGTTATTTTGATCGTTTTAGTGTTTTTTTTTTAGTGAAGTCGGTAATTTTTTTTTTGAAAAAAGTTTATTTATTTCTCACTTTTTAGTTGCGATACACTTATATATACTTAACCAGAGTACCTATTTCTCATGACAATTTCAATTTCAACTCAAACACTGCTAGGTTACGTTGTTTTATTATGAAGTTCCTGTGTCTACCTTCCACCTTCCGACTCCATCATCAGATCAATTCGATAGTACCTTATAGCCAAACTGCATTTCTTGACAATTCTAATAAGCCCAAACACGGCTAGGATACATTGATTAATTACGGAGTTCCGGTGTCTATTATCTTCCGGCTCCATCATCATTATCATCAGGTCACTTTGATGATACCATTTTCAACATAACTATTCAGAACCATTTATTTATTTGTTTTGTCATAGTCGCTTAACTATCTTCATTGTGACATCTATGTGAGTATGAAGTTCCGTTGGCAATTTCTGGTCTTCTTCATCAGTTCCACTTCATTAAATGTTACTTTTTGACTGTAAGTACTTAAGTTCCTGATGAAAATACCAAAATCACTATATATATAGGCCTATAATATTTGAGAAGTTTCCTCGATTCCTCATGGATCCAATCATTAGAACTGGATTCTGAAAAAAATGCCACCAATCGGAAAGCATATCTTCTAAGAGGAAAAAAAAAATTTGCAAATCGGCCCATAAACGATGGAGTTCTGAGGTAACATACATACAAAAAAACATACAACCAAACTGACATCCTTTTTTTTTTTAATTCGGTTAAAAATATGAAACTTAAATTAGTAGCAAAATAGCATACTGGCTTCAACCGAAACCGAAAACTGTATTTGCTCTAGATGAGGAGATATTATTGTGATTGCATTGCATTAGATTGGCAATCCCTTTTCCAGCTTCAACAACAAATCCATGTGCCGAATGAAATATTATCCCTACAATCGTTCATTGAACTTTAGAAGACCTGTGGATATTTTCAGAAACTCAAAATATGTAAAAAATTAATATCCCTGAGTAAATTTTATTATACCATTTTATTTTTTCACAGAATATACACTTTTGTTAGAAAGATATATCGTTTTTCATGTTTTACTGCCCCTCTAGCCAAGTTACGATCGTTTCATTTGCGTCGAACGCCTCGAGAAAGCCACGTGACTGAGCGTTGAGATGACGTCAGAACAAAGGAATCGGAGGCGTGGCCTACTCGAGGCGTTCGAGGCTAACGAAACTATCTTAACGTGGCTAAGGGGGCTGGTAATTAAAATATCTATGGAGCATTATCAATATTTCAAAAAGCACTTGTTCCATGTCAGTTAATTCTTGGAAAATCTTTATAGTTTGTCTCTGAAATTGTTTTATTTTTGAGGTTCCGTATCACTGTCGACAAAAACGCAATCCTTCTTTGTTCACTTTGTTGTCCATCTGTCCGTCTGTCAACGCCCTTTTTCTCAGAAATGCGTGGAGATATAAAACTGAATATTATAAAATATTATTTTAGGTCTGCTACCCTTTTGGAACAATAAAAAAATAAACATTTAAGCCAACACAATTTAAAGATAAGGCGAGTGTCAAAAAAAACACCATAAACGATGGTGGTTTTTTTGACACTCGTAAAGGATTCTAAACCTATAGGGGACTTCTGAGTCTCCTTCTCAGGACTCTTCAGGGCTGAACAAGAATTATGAAGTTTGGCAAGAAGCTATGCCATGTAAAAGAAACGTAAAGTAGAAACATCACAAAATAATTACTATTACAAGTTGAGTTTGGACGGAACCTTTTACTATTATATAAATTAGTTTCTCCTTTTATATTGAAGCCTACATTGCCTACATATATATTAAATCCTAGTAATACACTGCACGTTTTAAAATAACACAAACATATATATTTGATACCAAGAATAGCAACGAACACGTATACATGTATACATGAGGTAGTATTTGTACGAATATGGACAAAAATAGAAAATCATCAGTAGGTCAGGTATAAAAAAACTATAATAGAACCTGTGGAAAAGGGTAAATGTGCTAACTATATATTAAGAGACTAAAATATGGGAAAGGATAAAGGTGATATTGAGGGAGATGCGAAACGGGATTTTGTAACATGCTGGCTGATTGGACAAATATACTTTTAAAGGGTTCATCATCATCATGTTTGGTTTATCATTCATTTCAGCCGAAAGACGTCCACTGTTTGACATAGGCCTCCTCCTGATAGATCCTGTGCTTCTCGCATCCACCGCACTCCCGCGACCCTCATCAGGTCGTCGGTCCACCTTGCGGGAGGCCTTCCAACGCTGCGTCTTCCAGTGCGCGGTCGCCACTCTAGAACCTTTCGGCCCCATCGACCATCCGTTCTACGAGCAATGTGCCCTTTTAAAGGGTTATATATATTTTATAAAATTGTATTATTACGTAATTGCGCGTTTTTATTTAAAATCGCCAAAAAAAAACATTTTCTGGATTTTTCTTGAAAAAACAAAGATACAGAAACCAAAATTTTCGGCCAAATAAATTTCTTACAAGCGTGCGTACGACAATTAAGCGTTTTTCAAGGTCATTCAAAATCAAGTTGTACAAACGTATGTACAATCGGCGCTCGAGGGGGTCAGTTTTGGATAGACAATATTTTAGAGGCATGCAACAGAGTTAACAGTGTTTGGAACAGAGTGTAAAGTCTCGTTGAAAAGGGAGGATCCTCCGACCAGGCCAATGTTATGTCTGATCCGGGAAACTATATCGCACGGAGAACTTTATTAACCCGATATTTTTTTTTTAATAAATAAAAAAAAATACAAACCGCGCTCGACCAACGCACACATAGGCACCGCTCAGAGACACGGTATCTCATCGCGCGCTCGAATCAGTGCGAACGCGAGTGCATCCGCTTGAGACACGCATCTATGAACTTTATTGTGCAATTTTTGAACAAAAAAAAATTATTTTAAATTTTCATTGGACAGTTGTTTAAATTCAACATCAAACGTAAAACATTACTTAAATTATCGTTTTTTTAAGCTAGTACCAGTTTTTTCAGTAAGTTATGTAGGTATTTGCTTGTAATTTGATGGTTCGTTTTAATGTAACACCGAACAATTTGGTATATATCAACGCTCTCATCATTTACGTACCACTGCGGCAAAAGCTCAATAAAAGCCATATTACACCGCCTTTATTCTAGTCTAAGATGTCATAATTAACATCTACCCGGAAGGGGTTTCACAAACTAAATTCGATACCTTTATGACTTTAATTCCTTTAGACGCTCATCGGTTCTGAGAACAAAGAGCCATAATTGCATTGGATTACCTATAGCTTCTTTCTGAACATACTCTAGAGACTAATAAACAAAATAAAATTATAAGGGCTAACCTGAAATATAACCATCAGTTGTTTTGTTTTGTATGAACTGTAGGCGTTCAAACATGACGACAAGCAATGGGTAGCTCGCCGTCCAGCCGTCCAGTATCATGTGATGCCAGTAAAATCATTGTAATTTTTCAAGTTATCATTAACTCATTTAGTTTGTATTTTATCATATCGTCAGACACATTGGTGTCTGACAAGACTAAAAACAGTCTTCATTGTATTGACAATGAATACTGTTTTTAGTCTTGTCATAATTGGTTAAGAATTAAAGTAAACAGCGCTTAACGCTTTAAGTATCGGCAACTTTCTGTTTACTTTCAAATTGTTAAGGCTCTGTTAATCCTTTTACATTTTTGGTAGAACGCAACACAACATTGGCTTAGGTTATTGTTTGTTTACAGCTCAATTAATCAAATTGTGATGGTAGGTATTAATAGGTATAAGAAATTCATGTGGTATGAGGCCACGGACGTGAAGTCAGCGGGTGCGGGGCTCTAACACCCGTAACACAAGTTTAATGTGTTAATGCAATTTTAATAAAAACGACAACAATGAACGACACATAATGTTAAACCTAATTTGTGTAGGTAATAATTGTGAATTTGAAAATAAATGAATTATTATTTATTATAATATGGAACTGGCCTCGCGCCACTCGCACACCAGTCAAGCGGTGCCTGTGCGTCTGCATAGGTGTAGTATTATCATAAATGATTCTTACAAAATAAATTATCTAACATTGCGAAAAAATTATATCAAAAAGTTGCCGCTGTTCAGACGTTCGTTTCATTCACGAACATACACACAAGCTCTAGCACCACGCGAGGTACCCGCGGGCTTTGAGATCGGGTCTGCGTTCCCGCGCCGTTGACCGCGTCGCCACCGCTGCCGCACCGCAGCCGATGACTTCATGTCTGTAGCCTGCCTGACACTTTAGTAGTGGTGAGCAGTGGTGCGGTACATACTTAAAGGTGATTATAAAAGTTTGACACTCCAGAGACTTTTTAACTTTAGTGATGCTATTAGTAGGTATACAAACACAAAACGAGCACTTACCATGAAACATAAAACTAGGTAACTGCATCGCTAGTACTTGGTCGCTAGCGCAGCTGCTGTTCATGAGGCCTTAGGTTCGATTCCTCAGTCAAACTAAGTGTTATTGTTTTTTTTTTCATCTTAATTTTCTTACTAGTAGTCCAGATTCTGAATTCGTGACCAGTTGATGATGGGCTTAAAGTCACCCAAAGGGCAATGAAAAGGGCTATGCTCGGAGATTCCTTGCGTGATCGCATCAGGAATGAAGATATCCGCAGGAGAACCAAGGCTACCGACATGGCCGGAAGAATCACCAAACTGATGAGGGTCGCGGATATCCGATGGATGCGAGACGCACAGGACTTTTCATTGTGTCGACACTTGGGGAGGGCTATGTCCAACAGTCGTTTCGTATTTCGGGTGAAATGATGATGGTGATAACAACTAGCGAAATGTGGATGTCAGCGCCTTCTAACTGCATTTCTGCCATATACTTCGAATAATACTAGCGAGATGTTATTGATATGTTAAAAAACCGGGAAGTGCGAGTCGGTCTCGTGCACTGAGGGTTCCGTACAAACTTACCTATGAAAACTGTTCAAATCCCAAATTGACTTCGAAAATTTTTCCGAATCGCATTTTTTTGTGACGTAGGTAAATACAAATTTACAGTTTTCAAATTTTTTCCTATATTTGTGCTGTGAGATCTACCTTGCTTCATGCCAAATTTCAGGATTCTAAGTCAACGCAAAGTACCCTATAAATTTCGATTTTATTGAGAATGTCGAAATATACGTTTTTTCCGACATAAACGGTCGTTTCTTTTTTTTTCTCTTTACTTATAAGTTTGATTTTTTCACAGCTTCAAAGGAACGCAGATCTGCGTATATACTTTTAATTTCAACTTGATAACTCCACGTATTCCCGAATGTATTGACAGACAGACAGACGGACAACAAAATGATGACGTTTTTTCCTAATGAGATACGGAACCCTAAAAATATGAACATAATTAAAAACTATAACGCCATAAACTATGGGTAATTTCCACGATGATACCTAAAACAAGCACCACCATGATTGAAACCTGTTCTAACCGCGCTGCTTACCGCCTAACGTAAAACAGGCGTGAAGATTCTTACATTTTGCATAAGTGCCAGTTTGCATAAGTAGCCACCCTCCCGGAGCGGGATTATAATCGCATGCGACGTTCTAATTTATAGCCACTAAAAAGTTTCTAGATTAAACTGGAATTACTAATTTGAATGTACAAAGAAATATCCAAAAATATATAAATTGTAGGTTCGGTAGTTTGAAATATTTATAGATGTAAAGATACCTTTTCACCCTCTTTTTATTATTTTAGACCTTTCAATTAGTACAATGGGTCTAAACTTAGGCCGTCGGCTGTAATGGTCTTAGGGTCGACAATGTAGACCTACATTGTCGAAGTAAAACCTATTTTGTATTATTTTATACAGGTTGACTTTTAATTTATTTCAGTTTTCATTGTAATACTAATTGCAACAAACCGGATATTCTCTTCTTGAACTGTACTGTTGCTGTTGTGCTGTGTGTTGTATTGTTGTTGTTGTTGTGTGTTTTGTGTGTACTGTATTGTGTTGTTGTTGAACTTACGCAACTCGAAATTAAAACACCGAACACTACAAAAGAATTGTATAGAAAACGCACTGACACGGAAAATATAAGTTTTAATAAACTCACATGCTGTCTGCTTCGTAACACCGCTCCGAATGTAATAAGATAAACGTTTTATTGCCCCTCATACCAGACACTGAAGAGTCAGCGAATAAGTCGTTAGTACGTATTTAGTTAATAAACTCAATTTCCAATTAGATGAAATCGATTTTTCACGACTTTTTCACTGATCAGCCTTTATGAAGGCTTCGTATAAAACGATCGTAGAAATGTCCGACTCCACCTCACTAAGTACCCGCGCAATCTTTATTGGAAATAAATTAAAGCCAGCGGAAAAGAATCCAGACAGACCCTTTGTTTGTTTGTATGAGGGACTAGATATTAAAAAATGTAAAGCTACGAATCTCCATAGCATTCCTCATGACAACGAGGTGGCATTGTGAGTAGAAAACACATACGTTTTATTAGATTATATTTGAGACAATGCCCTTTTTATTCACCTTATATTGTTGTGTTTTCACGTAGAAAAAGTTTTGCCATTCCGCCTCTATTTTTGCTTTTTAGTCACTGAGCAACCGGCGCCGTTTACATACAAAGGCTGTGCTTTTATTTTTAGAGGGTGTGCGATATGGAACCAAGTGGAACTGATTCGGGTGAGATATTTAAATGAAAAATTAAACGTACCATGAGGACCTGGATAAATTATACTAACTTCCTCTAAAATACGCAACAGATGTCTCCTTGAGTATTTGAAGTGAGGAGCTTAGATACACGGTGTCTTTGACATCGACGCACAAACGACACCCTTCGATGCTTCGTGCGTCGATGTCAAAGACACCCTTTACGTGGAAAATGATCAACTGACTTCTCGCGCTCTGGGCGGGGCGAGAGGGAGTATCCTGGCTAAAACCCACAGTGTTCCTTCAATTGCCATTAGCGGGGGCCACGGTAATTCTTTCGAATAACTCGTAGCTCTGGCAGATCATAAAACGACCTGCGTGCACCAACTGTATCGCCATTATTATGTAATAAGACTTTCTCCATGACCTTTCAACATTTTCTTTTTTATTTTTGATAGGCTCGCGCTTGACCACTAACTCATCTGATGGAAAACGATGATGTGGTCGACGAGGAGATAGTGATACATCTACTGTAGCACGAACTACTCGTATGAAGATGAACTAAATAACAACTGCAACAAAGTTCTATCTCATCGTCGATGAAAACCACTCCACATGTTATACAAAGAAGCAGTAATTAACAACGCTATAGGAAAGGAAACTTTCTTATACAGCCATAGAAATACTGACGAAGAAACAACAATAAACAAGTAATTAAAACTTATTTACCTATATGGCTAGTTCGCGTGCAGTACAAACTAAATGAGGCTCCGCGTTTAGCAAACATAAATATGTGCTCCTATCTAGCGGGAACATAGGCGCCTTAAGGCTTAATCTTTATGAATACTATTCTAGCATTCCATTTTAATAGTCGGCAGTTAAGCTACAAACTAACTTCTTTATTTAATTGTGCATTTGAGAACTTATAAGCATAAACAATTTTATATCATTTTTCGAAGTTTTGACACGAGTTTTCCCATAAAGTTGAAGTTAATTAAATATCTTAAAACTTGGATAATATAGTCCTGTTTGAATAAAATCTGTCTCATCTTGACATAATGATAAAATCGCTAAATGATAAAAGTTTGAAAGTAGGTCTAACCATGACAAACAAAGATAAAATTGCTCACTGCCTCCAAATCAATAAGTATGAAAATTGACTTAATCAATTACTCAAATGTCTACAAGAATACACCTACCAATGACATATTATTCACCACACAGACCAAACCAATAAAGAAGTAAATATAAGATTAGTAAACGAATGTAAGAAGTACGTACTGGTTCTGAAAGAAGTCTTAAAGTCTTACCAATTAAGTATGTCAATAATTATATTAATAAGACGTGAAAGTACGAGTAATTACTAACCAAACACCACAAACAAAAGCTTAAACGTTACCAGAGACCATGGAGAGAAGCATGACATGAACGAGGATACGTAACAAAATAAGAAGTAGTTAGCGAAATAAGAGAATAGAATGAAGAATGGATATTGATACTCGAATTCGAAGCTCTGGAGTCTCTGATTTATACCTCAGAAATGAGAAAGGTCAGCTGAACCTCATTGGCGAAGGGTAGACTGAGCCCAGTGGAAAATGTTAGAGGAGGCCTATGTCACGAGACACGCTGAACTACGGACTATATTCTATAATAAAAACAAAATTTTACTTTTAATTTTTTTAATTATTTAGTTATATGTTTAGTAATTCAGAATAATGGGGCTTATTATTTCATTTAATCACTTAACTATGCATTTTTAAATTATCAAGATAAAAATAGTAGTCTGCCAGTTTCAGGAGCAGAGTCTAAGCTACCGATAGCTAGGGCTCCAGAGACTAAAACCACCCCGCAATTCGAACCGTATCGAGAGTACTGCATCCAGTATCAGGCTCTTGACCTAACTGAGCAACGAAAACGGCAACAGATGGTCGTCGAGGTCACGGTGGAGCAAAAGGTAGAAGTGTGCCTCGTTTGGGCAGAACACCACCGTGTCCTCGTAGGGGCGATCGGCGGTAACGACCTCTCGCGCCGTGCCCTGGTACAGGCCATGGTCCGGAGCGAGGAGGAATGGCAGGCGGTCGCCTCCTTCTGCAAAGCAGTAATGCTAGCGAAGGAGGCGGTCGCACGCGCGAGAGAACGGCTCTCACGGCCCAGCAGCCGGGATCCCGATCCCGATTTCCAGCCATCGTAGGCGTAAACTTACGGACGCTGAACAATGGGTAGCACGCCGTTCGGTCATCCGGTAACCGTCCGGACCGAGCCCAAGTCTTTAACAGCGCGTAGTGTTCCAGGCGCGCCTCAAGGAGATGTCAGCAAACCGTAGGGGCCCAGCAAGTTCGAAACCTACTGGGGCCATGGGATAAGTAAAGTGAACCCCAGGGCACTGAGACAACGGCAAAGAAGAAACAGGAGTGAGTTTAAACGACAATCAGCAGAATGACAGCCGTATGCCACATGTCGACCATGTACTAAATCGAGATGCTTGATTTGTTTCTCTTTCTTAACTTTCTCTTTTCATGTGGGATGATAACTTCGATTAATCGGTCATTTATCTATCATCAATATCCGGCTTATTGGCGACAATATCCTACTACAATACCATTATAATCCGAGTATAACGAGATATGGACATACTTCTAATACGGTACCTTATAATTCATACAAGTATAACGTTTCAAAACGATTATTAAAAAAGCAGTTTAGAATTTTCCAACCTTACAGTTTTATTTTTTCCTAATATCTGCTAGGAGCTTCGGCCGCGTAATATAAGTAAAAAAAATTATAGCCATTATGTCACTCGGTAATACTCATTCGGTCATAAATAAAAAATAGCATTTTATTGATGACCGAATGAGTGTGTGTTTCATCACCACTACTCTTAAAACGGTGAAGGAAAACATTGTGAGAAAACCGGCAAGTCCTAGAACCAAAAATTTGAAGACATTTGACATCCACCAACCCTCACTGGGCCCGCGTGGTGGATTACGGCCCATTTCCTCTCCTAAAGAGGAGGCCTGATTTCCAACAGTGAGAACATTATAAGGTCGACTATGCTTACTAAATTGGTCCAATATTTTTTTTATTTTATTATTTACAAGCAAAAATATAAATCTTTCTTCTTTATTATAATAGTATAAATAAAAAATAAAATGAAAAAATAATTATAATTGCCCATAGCATAGATAAATAATCAGCCTAAAATATTGTCAGGACTCTTTGTAGGAGAGATCGAACTTAAAATCCATGACTAGATGTCATATGTCTTCGATATTTTAATTCTTGAACAAGCCGGTATCTCCTGTCCCGGTTTTCCATGCCTGTGGCTAACTGCAAGCCATTGCCCAGTGTAATAATAACAACCGACTGCTATAACCATTCCGTTTTCTATTTAAACGTGGATTATGGCAATTTTCCCTTTGACCGTCCATTGGATGGGTTTGTATAGCAGTGGACATTACGGGCTGGTATTATAGTTAATAATAAGCAATGATCATAATACTTATGAGCCTGTATAAGTCCGAAAAACTAATTGTTTATTACCTTAAGGATAAACGTCACTTGCATGTTATAAAAATGAGGATCACCTCATTTTTATAACATGCAAGTGACGTTTATATCAATGAACAGTTAGTGTCAAGATATAAGGTTATGAACTAACTGTTGGACGGCAAGCTACCTATGAGTTTGTTAACGTCCGATAAGGTCCAGACTTCGGGTCGGCGATGTGTCATGCATGTTCCAAAGGTGTAAGTAATTAAAACCGTACCGAACTTGGCAGTCATTTTGCCTACTAGGACCAATGACTGGCAAGGCTGCAGTATTGTTCGAAAGAGTTACCGCAGCCCTGAAACGCAAAGTACACCTGAAGAAAGAACACAGGTAGATGTTATCTACGAGTACACTAATATTATAAAGAGATAAAGTTTGTTTTTGTTTATTTATTTTTTTGTTTGTAGGAGGTAAACTCTGAAAGTACTGGTCCGATTGCTAAAATTTTTACACCGATAGATAGCTGCTTTATTCGTGAGTGACATAGGCTATATTTTAGGTGCGCGAGCGAAGCCGCGGGCAAAAATATAAATTTTGAGTCCCGAGCAAGCGAAGGATTCTTTGATTGAATAACGAGCGTTAGCGAGTGATTCTAAAGTAGAATCCTGAGCGAGGGGAGGGATTCAAAGGCACGAGATGCAAAAAGTTTTGCTCTCGTGTTACACACATAATTTTTCACTTCAGCAGCGAGAACACATATTACTTGGGAAATAAAATAATTAACAGTAATAGATTTAATAATGATTTCAATTAAATTAAATACTATTTCTGTCGCTAGTTTTGCTCATATTTTACAATTATTTTAACATTCTTAATCTCATTTGCAAATATTTTATTTCCGCTGTCTTTTTAAAGCACGTTCTAAAACAGTCAATGTTGAAACTAGAAATAATTATTTAAAGGTTAAATCCTATTTATTTTTGTTCAAATACAATAATAAATTTAAAATTCAATAATTTATTTATAAAAAAAAAACAATTTTATATTTTACAAATATTTTCTATTTATTACGCATTTACGAACGTGTTTTTCTTTGTGGTGAAATTTCAAAATCGGAATTAACTTCGAAATGGCATGTTTCTCACTCGCTTTTTTATAAAGGCGAGAAAGAGACAGAGTACAGTGCAGTTCGAATGTTTGGATTTGTATGGTTAAAAAAATAAATAAATAAAAAAGTAACTTTGTCTCACGCAGTGAGCAAAATCGAGTTTTGCTCACTGTTTTCAAGCAGCAAAACCTACTTGTTTGAGCTGCTATGGTGAAAAAGTTATTTATTGATTTCCCACTTAGAAAAGGAGTAAGTTTTAATTTAGTAGGAATATATTATGTAGAAAATTTGACCAAGCTTGCACATTCCTTACCCACAGAATTAGCATTGCCATTCAACGTGGCAATACTGCCAGTCTTGTGGGCACATTTGCAGATGACAACGATGTGGAGGAGTACTTCGACGGTTGAGCGGTTGAGTGTATTTTGTGTTTTTGTATATTATAATATACACATAGTTAGGAGTAGAAAATGGTCATTTATACACATTGTAAGAACAAACAATCAACAATAAGTACGATTACTTAATACAACATATAATTAAAGCAATTAATATTTTTGACAATTAATTTTGGGGAGCAGTGGTGGCCTAGTGGTAACGGCCCCGACTTACGGTCGTGAATTCAAACCCAGACAGGCGCATTACTTTGTGTAATTTATTCCATCACCACTGTTCTCAAAACGGTGAAGGAAAACATCGTGAGGAAACCTGCATGTCCTAGAAGCAAACATTTGAAGACATGTGACATTCACCAATTCGCACTGGACCCGCGTGGTTGATTATGGCCCAATCTTTCTCCTAGAGAGAAAGTCTGAGTCCCAGCAGTGGGAACATTAAAAAGTTGTTATGGTTATGCTAATTAATATTTAATTTACGCACACGAGTCTCGAACGACTAATACAACTGCAAAAAAAAAACTTGTGATGATAAACTTATTTATTCGCAAACTAGGACATTTTTACATGAAGACCTTTTCCTTATTGTTATCATATCATTATGACAGTAAAATATTCTGTTCAGAGAGCTTGTACACGCAAATTGACTCGAGCACAATGTATGTAGAACATAATTTACCTACTCGTACATTTGTGTTTACATTCTGCAGACTAATTCACCTGCTTTAAGTCTGATTAATGATCGTGTTGAAAACAACCACTGAGATGTTAGATTGCTCATGATGTTTCATAATGTTGTTATCTACATCAATATTATTATAGCTATACTAAAATAAAAAATTAAATAAAAACCGTTACGGGTTTTTTTTTTACTAAAAACAGTCTGAAATACAATGTTAAAAAACTACCGCCAAGTCATTGGATGACTCCACACACAAAAAAAAAATCGTTGTCGACTGGTACCGAGTCCAAAAGACTAGCAGCATTGCCACTCTGTATAGCAATGCTTATCCTTTGTTCTAGGTAAAAGCCAGCACTTGAGTCACGCGTAGTGTCAACTAGTGTTGCAACAGAACTCTGCTTCCGCTTCCGCTTCTGCAGAAGTTCCGCAAGCTTTTTCACTTCCGTTTCCGCTTCTGCTTCCGCAAAATTTATAACAGAACTCTTATCGGGTGAATACTGCGAGGAGCGCGCGGTACACAAACGTGTCGCAACGAGTTTCTTTATTATTATATTTTTTTGGTTCATTCTGCGCATCACCGTACCTCGTGACGTGATTGCGACGTAAACCTTCAGTTGTTTTTTAAAAAAAATGTGCTTTATCTTCATAGTATTAACACTTCCGCTGCCGTTTCCGCTTCCGCATCCGCAAAGATTTACTTTTGACATCTGTATCCGCTTCTGCTTCCGTTAAGACACTTCCGTTGCATCACTAATGTCAACAAATGATCAATGTAATGTATCACTCGATTGCATCAATACTATTTTTTTCTCTTCTTCTTCTTTATAGAATAGTCGTGGTAACAATGGATTAATGAAGCTGATGATACCTTAGCTCGCCTCACAACCTCCCTCGATCTGACTCTACTAGACGACAGTCTGGCGCGTTCATTAACAAGGCTTTCAACTCAATGAAAATACGGAGCACCTATTAATTTAATAATTATTAACAAAAATCAACGTCAGCATTGGGTTATGAGGATGATCTCTTCAAAGAGACCACGATAAAATGGTTCTCCGGTATATCAGTCCACGATAAAACTTCTGATGACTTAACACGGCGCGTCTTTGAAACGATCTATTAAGATTAAATCCTTAAGATAGATATAACTCAATACGATCTGCCTGGCCTGTTGTAGTTTGTTTCAAGTCAATACTCAATACTCAATTCTTTATTGCATTCCACAAAGTAGACTTAGGTGGTAAATATTTGTCAAAAGAAACAATCATGGACCCTGTCGGGCACAGCAAAAGAAGGATATAATAAGCATCATTTTTGTGAAGTATTTAATTAATAATAACAATAATTTGTAATAATAATAATTAACAATGTCAGTATTTAAAATGTAATTTGTACAGTCCAAACGGATCATTATTTTACATAGAGCCTATCTGACTTCCATAACTCAGCAATTACTGGTAGGTAACACGAGACTTGGTAAAACTGGTATCAAACTTCCTGACAACCGAGACCAATGGCTTAACGTGCTTTCTGAGGCACGGAGGATTTTCTGTATGGTAAGATGGTTACCTATCCAGACTGACCCTCATAAACGTTGCTTATCCTTGTAGATAGTGCAGCTGTTATTATTTTAGTCGCAACATTCAAATTGATATTTACACTTGTTATTGGCATTCGTAGTCAGACGATTTATGCCGTACCTGTCGAAAAGGAATATTTGCGGAAATATTTAAGCATTTACAATTCAGTTATAAATATTCTCACGTAAGTGAATACATGTATTCTTATGAGAATTAACCACGAAGAAGATGACACGACGAACTAAACAGATGTCGCTAGAATAGGAAGGAAGAAAACGGACCCGCGAAAGATGCAAGGAGTTGAGGGAAATCTCTTTCGGGAATCGGATAAAACTGGCTATTAAAAAAAACCATATATAGACACTTGTAAATTGTAAAGATAAGTTAGAAAAAAATAAAATAAAAAAGAGATAAAGCTATTGCACGTTCCAAAGCGAAAACGTGCAAGAAACTTCACGGACATTCATTTAAATTAATACATGTACATGTTACAAAACTATGGTTACATCGTTAATGTTAACATTATGGCTAAATGTAGCATATGGGCTTGCGGACGACAAGCAATAAGCAATGGGTAGCTCGCTGTCCGGCCATCCGATAACCGTCCGGACTGAGCCCAAGTCGTCTACGGTGCGTATTGTTCCACGCGCGCCTCAAAGAGATGTCAGCAAAACCGTAGGGGCCCGGCAGTGCCGAAGCATACAAGGGCCAAGGGTCGACTTCTGAAAAGGTTACCCGTGGTCCTGGGACGCAAAGGGCAACTGAAGGAACATAGGTGTGGCTTTAGTCAGTAAAAGTCTGTAGTAATGTAATGTCAATTCATTAATTCATCCCGACTCACTGGGACATCATCACTCCGACTCGACAGTATTAAATACTCACTGGGGTATCACCGCAGACAGTTCCGACTCACCAAGAACTATGCGGCTTCCCGTTCCGACCCACTGAAGCCAACCTACCTCTGGTCTGGCACGCATCATGAAGCATCAAGAACCATCGATCTCCGATCTCCGGAGGTGAGTGATGTTGCGACATCTATGGCGCCACATATGAACTACTCAATCCTGCATCGCGAAATTAGAGTTCTCCGCGCAATTTGAGCATTTAAAACGACCCGAATCATCTTGCCCAAACCAGACATAGCACCCGTCTGGTCGGAGGATTCTCCCTTTTCAACGGAGATTTGCAGGATGACACTGTTTCACATACCCTTCTAAAGTCTGACACGCCCTCGCGCCCACTCTAGTGTGGGAGAAGTCATTAGATGACGTCATCATCATCATCATCTTCCTGCCCTTGTCCCGTGTTATTTGGGGTCGGCACAACACGTTTTTTTCTTCCATTCTGCCTTGTCACTCGTCATACTATCACTAACTTCCTTTTCTTTCATATCATTCTTCACACAATCCATCCATATTTTCTTTGGTCTCCCTCTCCATCTATCCACATGTAAATTCATAACTATTTTAGTAACATGCGTTTCATCCCTCCTCTTCACATGACCATACCAAGACAAACGATTCCCTTTCAACTTTTCAGTCACTGGCGCCACTTTCAAGCTTTCCCTAATATACTCATTTCTCACTTTATCCATTCTCGTCACGCCACATATCCATCTTAACATTCTCATCTCCGCTACGTGCAATCTTTTTTCATCCGTCTTTTTCACAGCCAATATTCTGATACATACAGTATAACAGGCCTTATCACGGACTTGTAGATTTTACCCGTCAACTTGAGGGGCACCCGTCCCAACTTAAAAAAAACCGAGCAAGTGCGAGTCGGACACGCGCACTGAGGGTTCCGTACAAATTTACCTATGAAAATAGTTCAATTTCCGAATTGAGTTACGAAGATTTTTCCGAATCACGAAAAAAAAGTTTTGTGACTTAACTACAAATTTACAGTTTTCAGATATTTCCATAGACTTGCGCTATGAGACCTTGCTTCATGCCAAATTTCAGGATTCTAGGTCAACGGGAAGTACCCTATGAATTTTGATTTTTTTGAGTGTGTCAAAATATACGTTTTTTGCAACATAAACGGCCGTATCTTTTTAATTAACTCTCGTTACCTCAGAAGTGTGATCTTTTCACAGCTTTAAGGGATCGCAAACATAATTATATGGTTTTCATTTCAACTGTATACCTCCACACAGTTCCGAGATAAAGGCTTTTGACAGACAGACATACAGACAGACGGACAACAAAGTGATTCCGTTCCGTTTTTTTTCCTTTTGAGCTACGGAACCCTGAAAATGGCTGAATGTGAGAACGATTTATTTATTTATATTCTATTCTATTTTAAGTACATGGAAGTTAAAAGCATCCAGAGTACTTAATAATAGGTACAAGCACCAAACCATTATGTAAAGTTCACAAACATGCCGTTACTAACTCATCGACGCTAGTAAAACCCAGTCTAGCTTCTCCTTGCGAACATGAAACATTTTCAAATATTATGCACCCGTCTGATTTATAGGAGACAGCAGGCTAATCTTGCCACGCTATCGCAAGCACAGCTGTACAAAAAACAAATTCCAAACGGCGACTTTTATGGTAGACCCTTTATACAGTCTAGCCAAAAGTGAAACCTTATCTGGTAGACTATAAATAAATAAAACTTGACGTTCAACCTAAGTGTGATAGCATCACACTTTGTTCTTTTATTAACTGAATATACCTACGTAAGCTTTGTGTGGTGTTGGCATAATCTTGAGTCGCTATACATGGTCTTCATTTCATATTGATGACTCATATTTTGTGCGCTTAGTCCATAACTACCTTTTTTTAAGGTGTGAGAGGGGCACGTGACACGCCTTCCCGCTCCACCGAAGAGCGAGAGAAGTCATTGGATGATTTCCCGCCAAAAAAAAGAAAACCTCCACCTCCTCCAAGCGGTTCATACAATGGTTACACCTGGGCGTTTCTTCCGCCTGAATCCGATGCAGGAACTATTCATACTTTCATAGTTGATATAAGTAATGATAACGCCTATTAGGCTAATGATGAAGAGTATGTTTTGTGCTCAATAGAAGCAACCTTGTTTAACATATAGTTATGTAGTTGAAACCAATAGGTATAAATCTCGATTCAGGTTAACAACATTTATACTTATGCAAAGAGAAACCTGTAAGAAACCACCACACGCCTAGTGATAACACGGAATGAATAATTCTAGTAACACTAATTATAGTCGCTGTACCATTTCGAGAGTGGTAATTGTAGCGAAATACAGGGAATACTGTACAAAGTAATAACATCGCTTCAAGTTATTTGTATAAAGGTAAGCGAGAATCACAAAATACCAGGAATCGAAGTAATAATTCTACACCACAAAACGTTACATTACTACGTGGTACTACATAACATCAATCCGAGGAGTTCTCTAAAAGAGAAAAGCAATCACAGACAGGTAAGCTGATTTCAGAATCTTTAATTACATCATCTCGGTATCGTTACTGAATATAAAAAAAAAAGATTTTATCCAAAGCGATCCCCTTAAAGAGGATTTACGCAATTAAAACGAAGAAGGAAGCCTGATAAAGGAAAAATATTTGTATTTGCCTTTTGAGTAAACTTTCAGGAATAATATTTCTTATATTATGCGGTAACGGAAATATTATGAATGTAGATAAATGAACTTTTCATATGCATTCTTTTTATTCTGTTATATGGCTTTGGGTGACTTAAAGTCACCCAAAGGGCAATGAAAAGGGCTATGCGGAGTTTCCTTGCGCGAACGAATCAGGAATGAGAATATCCGCAGGAGAACCAAGGTTACCGACATAGCACGAAGAATCGCCAAACTTAAGTAGCAATGGGCCGGGCACATTGCTCGCAGAACGAATCGCCGTTGGGGCCGAAAGGTTCTGGAATGGTGACCACGTACCGGAAGACGTAGTGTTGGAAGGCCTCCTACAAGGTGGAGGACCGATGACTTGGTAACGGTTGTGGGAGTCCGATGGATGCGAGACGCACAGGACCGTTCATTGTGGTTACACTTGGGGGAGGCCTATGTCCAGCAGTGAACGTCTTTCGGCTGAAATGATGATGATGATGATGATGATGATATGGCTTCTGATTTGCTGGAGCAATCATTCGATACAGTAATCCCTAATAGGTACACGAAAATCTGATCATGACGTTAATTCACATTTGACCAGTGTTGTTACTGGATCCAATTACAGGGTCACGTTTTTCAGACACTATAGCTGTCCTAAATAAAAAAAAAGCTACCCTGTAGCGAGCCTATCTACCAAACCATTTTTTTTATTTTAAGCGGGAAACCTTCAAAATAAAAAAGCAACACCGCAGCGAGTCAGAACATCAAACACTTTTTTTGTTTTTGGGAGGAAACCTTCAAATGGTGCCTGTATTTTTGGGGAAAAATCAGGGAGTATAGGATTCTTCCTCCACTAAAACCACCCTGGCGATCATCATCAGCACATGGAACCTATTAAAAAACCCTGTAGAACCCCTTCTATTCAACGGCTGTTCGAAAATTTCGATCCTAGGACAAGTTTACGGATAAAGTATTGGGGGCAGTTAGACCATTTGATGGAGGAATTATTACCAACTTAAATGCCGTACGATTGGAGAACTAAGTTCAGCAGTAGACTGCCATTGGTGATGATTGAAAATTCATTTGTTATAAATTTCTCATTAGAGCTATGTAAGTACCAAAAGATAATTTTTTCAGTCACCTCGCCTTCACTTCTTCTCCTGGTTAAGGAGCGGACCATGAATATGTGTGGCCCTGAGCTAAAACTTCTAGGTGAGTAGTGGAAGGATAAGCCAGAAAATATATTGTTAGAGTTAATAGGCCATTACTTAATTACATATTTATTACCCTCACATATACTCATATGTATCTCACACACGTGTAGACTTAAAATCACCCAAAAGGAGACTTTGCTCAGTGTTTCTTTGCGGAATGAAAACCTCCTCAGGAGCAGCAAGGTTACCGAAATAGCCCACAGAATTGTCAAAATTAAACGGCAGTAGGCTGAGCACATTGTTCCCAGAACAGATGATCGATGGGGCCGAAAGCTTCTGGAGTGGCGACGACGCGTACCGGAAGACACAGTGTTGGAAGACCTTGCACAAAATGAACTGATGGTTGCGGGCACCCGACGGATACAACACGCAAAGGACCAGTCATTGTGGCGACAATTAGGGGAGGCTTATGTCTAACAATGGACATCTTTCGGCCGAAATGATGATGATGATATGTACAATACATGTTATTTACGCGTAAATAGAAAAAAGGGTGCTGCCTTTAATCCACAAGTTTCTAAAAAGTTTTGTAGAATCGACAAACCCATAAAGTCCATTATTTTCATGGTAGCTGGGGGCCCTTTATATCCACGGGTCCTTGGGCAACTCATTTAGCCCATTAAGGTTATGTTTTTAACCTACTGGAACTGCATAAAAAAAGATAAGCATGCTGTAATGTATTTTATGATGTTTAAGTATATAATAACATCATGTATGTAGTCAATGTACCATCAAGGAAATATATTCACAATGCATTGTTATTCACTTTCCGGGACAGTCTAATTACTCCGGAAACAATGTTATTGTTCCAAAAATAAATTTAACCTAGAACTAAAACTATTATAAATTGGCTACATACACATTTACACGATAGTTCTATTACTAAAGCTGGTGTGGCAGTGCTTTGGAGAATAATTTCAGATCAGTCAGGATCGTCACTCAATAGGTACCGAAAGAACTCATAGACAAGGGAAAAAATCCCTAACCAACTAGTTAAAGGTCTAGCACTATTTAAGCCGGTTAGAAAAATCATTAAATTGAAGCAGCAGCAGACATTGCTCGCAGAACAGGATGGTCGATGGGGCCGAAAGGTCCAGGAGTGACGTCTCGTGTGGACCGCGTACTGGAAGATGCAGCATTGGAGGGCCTCCCACAGGGTGGACCAACCGGACACTTAACAGAGGCCTATATCCAGCAGTCGACATCTTTTGTCTAAAATGGTGATGATAAAATTGGCTTTGTTATCTCTCTTTCTTTTATATTTTAACTATTGGATTGGGACCTATTTTTTTATATGTGGATTATGCTGATGCGAGAAACGTAGGATCAGTCATTGTGGCGACCATTGGGGAAGACCTATAAGACAAAAAAATATGACCTCATTATAAAACGTGAAGGATAATGCGCGGAATAAGATTGACGGAAAAAGTTCCCAATTTACCTTATTCGCTTCTACGACGCGATGATTTGGACTCGATTCTGACTGATTAGCTGAAGAACATTAGATATAAAGAGAACTGGGCCTCAAGTCTGCTGTTACAATAGTGTCAGAACGGTCTATCATTGATTTCACAATTGTTGATTTTGACAAGTTTGGTAATCTACACATATAATGGCGTCATTATGATTTTTCAATGGTCAACCACTGACACTCCATTGAAAGAAGTGGCATAGTATGGTAATCTCGTACATATCGACAAATGAATATCTGACGTATGCGGTAATCTGCTAAAATTTTTACCATTCCTTTGATCAGTAACCTACCATTAGAACGTCATTGTGCAGTCATTGATTTTAATAAGCTCGATAATGCCATTCTACCACAACTCTAATACGTGACCATTGACCGATCAATGACCGATTATTATGAATTAGCAGATTAAAGTTCGTAATCTGCTATATCTGATAGTGAAACTGACAATGAAATCGTGTTGGAATGACGAATTTATAAAAGTAGCAGACTTGAGCCCCTGGATGAATATGAGGGGGTCTTTAGCCAGCAGTCGAACAATATGGGTTAAAAGAGAAATAAATTAAACCTTTAAAAATTTAATGGTGTACAATTAAAGAGGTGTAATATCCAACAGTGGACTGCTTCGCCTGATTATGCGTTCTACGAAATATTATTTATTAAATTAACCGAAAAACGAAAGGATCTCTCTCTCGGAGTGAATAATAACATAAGCCACTTTCTTCATCTTCAATCAGCTGCCTGTAAGGGTAAACTGTGCGACTCGGGAACGTGATACGCATTTAGATACAAAGGGGTATCGGCCCATTGAAATATGAGGAGTTGATTCTTGCCCAGGATTTGGGAATGGACAAAATAAACTTACCTACTCTATGAGTTAGTTTCTTTTGGTCCTAATTAGTTTCATGTGGTACTGAAAGGCGTTAGCAATCATAAGCTATTTTCTTGAATATTTCTTTTTTATTATTGACAAACTTTTGCCAGCGACTTCGTCCGCGTGAAAGAAAAAAAAAATATGCATAGGTACGTCACTCAGTAATAACGTAGAATTGTACAGGTGAAAGAATTTTTAAAATCGGTCCAGTAGTTTTTTAAATATTTCATTACAAATAAAAGCCCAAAAATGCTAATCATTCCTCTTTATAATTTTGGTGTAGAGTATAGATAAGCTCGCATTTAACCACTATTCCCTTTTCATTACTTTATGTTAAGGATTGATGTGTTTTTTTTTTTTTTTTTTAAGGTGGGAAAATCATCCAATGACAAATCCCGCTCTTGGGTGGAGCGAGAGATAGTGTCAGACTTTTACTGACTAAAAACCCACTCCTGTTCCCTCTTTGCCTTCATCCCGGGGCCCCGGGCTTCGCTTTCACACTACCCGTGGCCCCAGTAGGCTTCGACCCTGCTGGGCCCCTACGATTTGCTGACATCACCCTGAGGCGCGCGTGGAATAATACGCGCCGTCGACGACTTGGGCTCGGTCCAGACAGTCACCGGACGGTCGGACGGCGAGCCACCCATTGCTCGCCGTCCGCAAGCCTGCGCCTACGGTGGCCGGAAATCGGGATCGGAATCCCGGCGGCGGTTGGGGCGTGAGGACCGTTGCTGTTGCCTCACGCGATCGGCCGCCTCCTTTGCTAGCATTACTGCTTCGCAGAAGGAGGCGACCGCCTGCCACTCCTCCTCACTCCGGACCATGGCCTGTACCAATGCCCGGCGCGAGAGATCACTGCCGCCGATCGCCCCCACGAGGACACGGCGTTGCTCTGCCCAAGCGGGGCACACCTCCACCGTATGCTCCACCGTGTCCTCTGGGCGTTCCACACAGTGGCGACACCCGGGCGTGTCTTCCGCACGAATTCGGTGCAGGAACCTCCCGAACTTACCATGTCCGGTGAGGACCTGCGTCATACGGTAGGTAAGGACGCCATGTGGTCTCTCCAGCCATTCCTCAAAGAGGGCACTCACCGCCATAATTGTGGCGTGCCCAGCACTGGGTTGCGATAGTCGCTGTCGCCATTCCACCATGATATCCCGCCGGAGTTCTTCCCGCCATGCCGCAACTTGGCGCGGCAGCGGAGTTTCGCCCCGGCGTTGCATCTCCACGCGCAGATCGTACATGCGTGCAAGGACTGTTGCTTCCAGATACCATGGTGGCTGGCCAGCAAGGAGGCTCGCCGCTTCGCAGGAAACCATGCGATATCCCCGCACCATTCGGATGGCCATGACCCTCTGGCATGCGTTCAGCTTGGCCACCGGTCGTTTTCGCAGCGACGGCGCCCATACCGGCGCCCCATAAAGGGCCATGGACCTAACGATTCCTGCGTAGAGCCTCCGGCAGGAGGCGTCTGGACCCCCTAGGTTAGGCAGAAGCCGCTTAAGGGCAGCCCCAGTCCGATCCAGTTTGGGAGCCAGACGTCGGAAGTGCTCTTCGAAATTCCATCGGCTGTCGAGGACGAGTCCCAGGTACTTCATCGTCGACCCGACGCCGATGTGAACTCCTCCTACCGTTATTTGGGAACCCGGTGGTGGCGCATTCCGAGGGCCGTGAAAGCACATGGCCTCGGACTTGTGCAGTGCCACCTCGAGTCCCAACTGCTGGATCCTCTCCACGACTATCGCAACCCCGCGTGTCGCTAGTTCGACCGCCGCCTGGTACGACTCTCCCTGCGCCAGAACCAGCGTGTCGTCCGCGTAACAGACGACGCTAACGCCGTCAGGGAGGTCGCCGCGCAGCACGCAGTCGTACCCGATGTTCCACAAGGGCGGTCCTAGTACCGATCCCTGCGGAACACCGCACGACATCTCTCGCCGTTTCCACTCTCCCTGGTGACCGGGGTAGATGATGAATCTGTCCGTCAGGTAGGCCTCGATCACACGACAGAGGTAGTCGGGCACCCGGTGATACCTGAGTGCCCTCCTAATGCTACTCCAGGGCAGGGAATTGAAGGCGTTGGCGATATCCAAAGACACCGCCAAGACACACCTGCCCTGGGATACCGCATCCCCCGTCGTGAGGGCTCGCACGCGCATGATAGCGTCCACCGTGGAGCGTCCCCTGCGAAAGCCGAACTGGCCGTCCGCCAGGTCCGGCCCCACACGTGCTAGGTGCGCGACGAGGCGGTCTGCAATAACTCTTTCAAAGAGCTTGCCCACCCCGTCGAGCAGCACGATGGGCCGGTACGCAGACGGTGAGTCCGCAGGGCGCCCCTGCTTCGCGATGAGGACCAGTTTCCCCGTCTTCCAGCGAAGTGGGAACTGGCCCCTCTCCAAGCATGCGCTTAAGAGCCCCCTTAGTCGAGGCCCGAGTTCCTCCATGGCCAGGACCCAGGCTTTTCCAGGCAAGCCGTCGGGTCCTGGGGCGGTATTCTTGGCATTCAGCCTTCGTACCGCCACACTCATCTCTACCTCGGTCACCTCTGGAACATTGTCGTCGCCGTCGCCGTCGTGGTCCACATCGGACACCGCAGGTGGCGGAGCCATGGGCGGGGGAGAGTGTTCTCCTCGCGCGGGGAACAGACCGCTCACCACACCCTCCAAAGGATTGATGTGTATGCATGGGCGTACCCAGGGGGGGGGCAGGGGAGGGCAGCTGCCCCCCCTTGGAAATTTCAGAGAACATGTGTGGACTCGCCTATTACTAATTAAAGTGCAAACGGGGCCTTATGCTCTAACTTTTAAATAAACCGCGCAGTAGACACTGGCAAAATGCACGATGCAATTGCCAAAAAACCGCGCGCCACGATGGCGGACGTACATTACCGAATCTAGCCGAACGTTCGAACGCTCGGCTCTATTCGGTAGAGAGTTGCGAGCGACTAGCATTTATTTTATTTGACATAGTCAAATTTACTTTTATTTATTTAACTACCTTTAAAGCAGGATCATTTGCAACTGTTTGCCCTACACACTACACTATATATATCTAATGTTTCATGTAGGTGTGTTTGTGTAGTGTGTATGACAAAACAGCCGCGGACGAACCGACCTAAAAAATCTGTCTTGCCCCCTCCTACGCCAGAAGCTGGGTACGCCCATGTGTGTATGACCATAATTATTTACCTAGGAGTAACAACAAGTTACAGATTATTTTGTTTGGTAGCATATTTTCCACTTTATCCTAGGTACAGTAATGAAATTAATTAAAAAATACGCTTAAAGATTTGATAATGAAAAATAATAATAATAATAATGCTAAAAAAGTTTATTGAAATAAAGGTTTGAATATAACTGCAGTAATTATTTGCTTAAAGATTGATAATTTAAAAAAGCATAAATGTAAATAGGATTCACGCAGGGTAATAAGTAGGGCTTGTATAGTTATAATTAACCATCAATAGCTATTGTTTTACGTAACGAATTCGCCGCAGGGTAAAAAATATATTTATTTTTTTTTATTATTTTACACGATAAGAAACTCATTCAAAGTCGGTACTTATATTTGTATCTAAAGTCAATTAACATTATCTGTTTCTTCTTCTTCTTATCGTATCGATGAACAAACTAGTTAAATTCCTTGCCTGGCCCAGTATTCGGCCACGGCAATGCCGTCCGCTGATGCTGTCATTAGGTCCCTACGTGTACAGGTAACAGGGCACGTAATGCAGGATCGAAGGTGGGACATGGTCTGCGGAGAGACGCCGCACAAACACTGAAGATCGAACCGTTCGAGAACCCCCGTTCCGTTCGAGAAGAAGAGTAATATGTGTTCCTTCAGTTTCTCTTTGCGTTCCAGGGCCACGGTAACTCTCGAACAAAATCAAAATATTTTTATTTCACATAGGCCTACATGGGCACTTATAAAACGTCAGAATCTAGTGCACCGTTCCAAATTGGTCGTTTCCTATGGTGAATAACCGGAAAGAAACTCCATGGTTACTCTTTTAAAAAAGAAAGAAAAATATGAATAATTAAAACTATCAATATATGAGATGGTAACAATATAAATTATTAACGAATTTAAGGTAGTTGAAGTCTAAATGATATAAAAAATATTGCAAAAGCAATGTGTAAAAAAAAGTGTATATATTAAAACAAAGTTAATAGACACAATATTAATGAGTCACCAGAGGGCCACATGTGCAGAAGTAGTCATTACCAAACAAGCGTGTCTTCGACATAGTCTTTAACCTTATAATACGCTTTTTTGGTTAGGACACGCTTAATATGAGTTTTGAATTTTCCCTCGCTAATAATCTCGCAGCCCATAGTAGATTTGGGCACGCCACAATTACGGTGGTAAGTCTTTGAGGCGTAGCTGGAAAGATCTCACGGCATCCTCACCTTCCGCATGACGCAGGTCCTCACTAGACATGGTAAGTTCGTGAGGTTCCTGTACCGGATTCGTACGGAAGTAACGCCCGGGTGTCGCCACTATGTGGACCGCCCGGAGGACACGGTGAAGGTGTGCCCGCTTGGGCAGAGCAACGCCGTGTCCTCGTGGGAACAATCGGAGGCGACGATCTCTCGCACCCGGCCTTGATACAGGCCATGATCCGGAGCGAGGAGGAGTGGCAGGCGGTCGCCTCCTTCTGCGAAGCAGTAATGCTAGCAAAGGAGGCGGCCGATCGCGTGAGGCAACGGTCCGCACGCCCCAACCGCCGCTGGGATTCTGATCCCGATTTCCGGCCACTGTAGGCGCGGGCTTGCGGACGGCGAACAATGAGTAGCTCGCCCTCCGACCGTCCGGTAACCGTCCAGACCGAGCTCAAGTCGTCGACAGCGCGTGCTGTTCCACGCGCGCCTCAAGGAGATGTCAGCAAACCGTAGGGCCTACTGAGGCCAAGGGTCTGATTCTGAAAGGAAGACTCGGCTCTGGTACGAAAGGCAACGAAGGAACAGGAGTGGGTTTTTAGTCAGTTTTAAAATTCTGACACTATCTCCCGCTCCGCCCAAGGGCGTGATTTGTCATTAGATGATTTTCCTAAAAAAAAAGTCTGTGCAAGTGCGAGTCGGACTCGCACACTGAGGGTTCCGTACAAACTTGAAAGATAAATTGAAGTTTACGATTTATGACGTATTAAAAAAAAAACTACTTACTAGATCTCGTTCTAACCAATTTTCGGTATTTGCATGGTAATGTAGGTACATCATTTTTTTTTTTGTTTTATCATTCCTTTATTTTAGAAGTCTCTCGCGCAAACTATTAGGTTAAAAAAAAAATGAAATTAGAAACCTCAATATCATTTTTGAAGACCTATCCGCTATGTTTTATCAAATAACACGCACGTGTGGTTTTGATAAAAAAAAAATTGAGTTTCAGTTCTAAGTATGGGGAACCCCTAAAATTTATTGTTTTTTTTTTCTATTTTTGTTTGAAAATCTTTATTATCTTTTTTCTTCATTAAAGTTTTATCAGTATAGTTCTTAGTTTCGGAAAAAAGTGTCTGTGACGTACGGACGGACAGACAGACAGGCATGACGAATACATAAGGGTTCCGTTTTTTGCCATTTGACTACCGAACCCTAAAAAACCCATATTAGGTTGTTATACTTAAAAACTGAATTCAGAATTGAATTTAACCTGTTTCACTTGCTAACAAATTAATGGTAAATAAATTGTAGTATATAAATACCATTAATTTGTTCATTTAATATAAGCTACAGTGAATCTACCTCGGGCAATTAATTGTTTTCTACTAAAAATAAAGTGTAACGTAACGTAAAACAAGTAGGAATTAATTACAAAGTATTCCCTTTGATTTCAGAAGGCAACTGCTACGAAACTTCTTCATTATAACATTTTGTTCGTAAATTGAAAATATACTTTTAAAGAACGGTAATGAAAATATAAATTTATGTTTGTTTATCAAAGTTTAATCACCTCTGTGTGAATTACGGAGCTCGATCAAATTTGATCAGCGTCCAATTAATTTGTTACGTCAGATACTAGATAGACAATCATAATATACAAAGCCCTGCAAACACTACCAACTACATGTAGATACAGCATAATATTAGCCTTGATTAATATGAGCATATATTGAAATGCGATATATCTGTGCGAGTTGAGCGCCGCCGGAGGTACATTTTATTTCATTCACATGGAGAAAAAATCGTTCACACGTTTTCATTGGTATCTCCCAATTAAAAAAAGAATGTGGAGTGCATCGGTGTGATGCAGCGGCATTCACAAGGACCCTAGCCGGCAATAAAGTAGGCATCAAGCGAGCTACGTGCCTTACGATAAGACGAGTGTACGTGCTAACTCCTTATTTGTGCTTGAAGCTCAGCCACCAAGCAAACTGGAACGTTAAAAAACGGAAAGAAAATTTACATTATCACATTCCTCCGGAGGGTTATTTTTCTGTTCTCAGAGCTTAAATATTTCATTGTAGAAAATGAACTTCCTGGAAATTCATCTAAAGAATTGTTTTGTAATAAAGATATCTTTCTAAATAGATACTGCAATATAATATGAAGAGGATTGCATCAGACTCAAGTCTGACGCCCTTCGTAATTTCTTAGAAGCAATTGTTTTAAAGGGGTCGTTTTTTCATTCATATTTAAGCCTGGCCTCACTGTTGGTAATAAAAGACAGCCAAACTCACATTAAAATGACTCCTATCATCATTTCAGTCGAAAAACGTCCACTATTGGGCATAGGCTTCCCGTAGGTAAGTATCGCCACAATGACCTGAACGATCAGTCCTATGCGTCTTGTATTCATCGGAATCTCGCAACCTTCACAAGTCATTGGTGCGGTTTAAAAAAAAACCGACCTATTAATATTTTTAGTCTACCCGTAAAACCCTATTATTTTAGCCCAGTTCAAAATAAAATACAAAGAAAATAAATAAAAATCGAATAATGTCCTGCGGCATTAAATAATGTTTCTCGCGTTGTATATCCTAGCCCAGTCGTGCGTTACGTGGGAAGCTACCACGGGTGACAAACGCACCCCGGGTTCGCCCACACGTAGGTTGTAAAAACGAGGGGAGATCTTTAAAGTGAAAAGTAAAGCGAGTTTGGTTTTTATGGTAGTTACCCTGAGTTATCCAATCAGTCGGTGCCGGGGAAGCAATAAACTGGGCATCACGTCCGAACGTGTCCTCCCAGTGACAAACTACTAACGCCGCGCGCCAACTAGCGCACTGAACGCTTGCCTGCACTCACTGATGGACGAATTTAGATTTATTACTCACCCCTCGTGTTTACTTTTCCTCACATGGTGAGAGCGACGAGATTCATTAGTTAGGGGTTAGTCGCCGATGTAGCTGTGTTTGGACACGGCAAGGGACACTCGTATATGAGACGAGTACGCCGGGACTAGAACAACAGTTGGACATGGTAGGGAAAGGTTATTCGATTGATTTTCTTCTATTTATCAAATGGGAACCGGGAACCAAGTTTTTGTTTTTCATTAAATATTTAAATGGCCACTTGCCCATTTTTTAAGTGGGAAAATGTCAAATGGTCTATCAGTTGCCCTTTTTAAGAGCTACAGTAAGTCTTCCAAGCCATACCGCAGCCTTAGCAGGCATTGGTCCCGTCAAACTTCTCTATCCGTAGGCTGTGGGCGAAGTGGGCCCTCGCCCAGGGACTCGCACCCAAAGGCGCCTCGCATGTGCGAGGGCTCTTTAATAACGAGGGTTTTGTTTTATAATTTATAGACTCGCGTTTGACCACTATTTTACATGGTAGTAAACGACGGGTCAAACACTGTTGCAGCAGTCGCTGCTGTCTCATTTTCGAGGAAAAGGCCTCGCTGCTGTGCCTTCGCCCAGGTCTAAATTAATCCACGCTACGCCTCTGCTTTAAGGCGCCCATGGAGCACAGCGCAGTCACTTGTCCTGCCATTGCATCTTAGTCGATAAAACCTTTGTTGTTTAAAGTAGTTATGGACATGTCACCTATTCGCGGAAGGTATATTTTCATTCATGAAGAAAGGAAATTTAAAGGAGAAGATAACAGTTTACTTCGACATATTTTATGAGTTACGATTTAAGAGCACGCTTTAAAAAGTCATCACACAAATATTCTATTAAAATCGAACATTTTCCTTACAGAAATGACACACAAAAATTTTCTTTCCGGTAATCTAATATTTTTGAGTGCTTCCCGCACGAGTTTTCTTATAAAAGAGTACAATTAACCACCTTTATTTTTACATTATGGCAATCATAAAATGTTTATAATACATTTGCCTGTACACATAAATACGTCTGGTATTATTAAGATACACAAAGAGCAAACGTTTCTCTGTCAACTGTTCTACATTTGATATGGAAAGATATTACTGAAGCGTCAACACTCTGAATAGGCGTGTATTTGACAATGTGGCGAGGTAATTCTATTGAAGAAGAGGGCCATTGACGACAGACAGGTTCTCCACAGCTAATTGCAGATTATCCGTCATATTTAGTGATATAATCAATCACGATTCAATCACATTTAGGAGATAATCACCCGTATTATCAGACGAGCTGTTAATCCCCGAAAGTAGGTACCTAGATAATAGACAATTGACCAGTAACAAGATAGCTAATGGTCTTTTTAAGTAAATTGTTTGATGATAATTATCTGAAGAAGCCTATTTATGAATGTATTCACTAAATAAGTAACACTTTCTGAACTGCCATTTAGAATATTTAAATCTTAGATACTTCATTACAATAAACAGTTGATTATCAAGTAGACTAATAAAACAGCTATCTTTTTCTCATAAATATGATAAGATAAAGATAAATTGAAATGAAAACTGTCACAAGACTCTAAACCAAGACCTGCAGAAATAGTTTTAAACGACTCTTCAAGAAGATTAGCCACTTAAAATTCGCTGCGGTTTGACATTCCACCTAAGTTAGCCCGAAACTTATTTCGTTGTAAAACCTTTCAGATGATTTATATCTATATATAATAGAATAGATAATAGTTTTAACTTTCACGTCAGACACTGGGTCAACAAAACAAACAAATGACAACAATTTAAATGTACCAACACAAAATGTTCCAGTTAATACCGTGTTTCCATTAATCCCCGATGTTTTAATGAACAAATAGGTAATTTGAACATTAAAATGTGCTGTTCGTACACTTGTTCGTAATTACAGAGGATAAATAATTATGATACGAATCGCATATTATTTGGAATTATTACTGTCCCACACTGTCCTTTGACGTGGCTCTCACTAATTATAGTTGTTTGTTCCTTTAATCCATTTAAGGCTATTTTTAAAGCCAAGAATTAAATTATATTATAGCCATCTCAATGCGTATTTGGACACAGCTGCTGATGTAAGATACTGTTCCCAGGTAGCACAAAGTGTAAATTGGATGGCTTTGCCAGGAAATTCTCAGTTACAGTCCGAGGATAGGAATTGTGACTGGTGAAAGGCGATAAGTTTACTTAAGCCTTTTTTCCGTCAATGCATTTTATAATATCCATGCAAAGAGGCCACAAAGTCCGAAGAATTGCAGAATTTTAGTGGCAGTGCTCACAGACATTGCTCACAGAACAGATGGTCGATAGGGCCGAAAGGTTATGGAGCGGCAACGGCGTACCGGAAGACGCAGCGTTGGAAAGGTCTCGCTCATGACAGACCGATGCCTTGGTGAAGTTCGCGAAAATCCGAAGGATGCGAGATGCATAAGACTGGTCATTTTGGCGACACATGGGGAAGACCTGAGGACATCAGCCTTTTGGATGAAATAATGATGGGTGATGATGCAATCATTTTTTTAGCGGCTTAATCACTAATAAGCCGCCACGAAATATGACTATTGAAATAAAAGCAACCAATCTAAAAATAAAACCCATCAATATCAAAAATTCGTGGGTAGGAGGTTTGCGATTGACCTTTATCTCACTTGATGGTAAGCGATAATGTAGTTGACGACGGATTACGCTTACCTAGAAGTTACTTATTCACTTTTGGCTTAGAGTCTTCTTGGTTTTAGTTAGGAAACAGACTCCGGCAGGAAATCCACTCCTTAGCTATAAGCACAATGTTTGTGTTCCCAAAATGTTTAGTGCGTATGGGTGGGATGCCCATCGTGTACTGGTTGCGCAACACAGTATGCCGATCCGATGATGGTACGGGCATAGCGGCATTAAGTTATGCGATTCCGACGCGCACTTACCAACACGCTACTGGTAGAAAACTTACAGGCTAGCATTTCGGCATCGATAGTCAAAAGTTATATAGAGATATAAAGTTAGATAGCCAAACTAAAGCGGCAATGGGCAGAGCACATTGCTCGCAGAACGGATGGCCGTTGGGGCCGAAAGGTTCTGGAGTGGCGACCGCGTACCGGAAGACGCAGTGTTGGAAGGCCCCCTACAAGGTGGACCGATGACCTGGTGAAGGTTACGGGAATCCGATGGATGCGAGACGCACAGGATCGTTCGTTGTGGCGACATTTGGGGGAGGCCTATGTCCAGCAGTGGACGTCTATCGGCTGAAATGATGATGATGATGATGAGTCAAAAGTTTAAATTCAACGAAAGCATCACTACCAATGATCCTCTTGGCTCGTTTTTCAACAAGCTGGCAGCTGGGCGATCTCTTTAGTCATGGCTGAGACTACGGAGGAGCTCAGTACAATGATCGGTGACCTCAGTAAAGCTTCCGAAAGAGTGGAATGCCTTCCACAAGGTGTACCGATGACCTGGTGAGGGTCGCGGGAATCCGATGGATGCGAGACACAGAGGACCGGTCATTATGGCGACATTAGGAGGAGGCCTATGTCCAACAGTGGTCAGTACAAATTGGCAATTTCATACTTTAACCCCTAATATTAATTTGGGTATTCTTTTGCAAATACGCCAGGGGGCTTACAATTTCCATTACAACTTATTTCAGTAACACATGTAGAATTTTTTAACAAAATCGTTTTCACAGTTCATCAGCGAAACAGTTACAAGTTACAACCATACACATAAATACACTTTTATATTTAACATATTGTAGGAGGATTCATGTGCTAATAATAATTCACTACCTACTCTTGTTAATTATATATAATAGAAAATAATAGGTAGGCACCTAAATACTTTATTACGCGGAGAATATGAGGAGAAGTTTCTTTGATAATATTTTGAATAATTACATATCTAATATAATATCATGCCGTAAACCCTTTACATGATACCAAGAAATCCTTTCTCTCAAGCTCGATAATATTCTTTGTTCAGTATGTTTTTGTTAGTCTATAATACTATATTTTCTAAGTACAAAATAATTGGAAAATTAATTAGTTTTTTTTCTTCTTAATGTAATAAAATCCAACTCATACTTATGTCAAGAAAATCCTCTTAACATAATCCAACCAGAGAACATGGACATCTAATTAAATAGACTTAGTGAATCGCTCCCTAAGTACCAAACTAATTTCCAGAAGTAGGCAATATAATTCTCTGTTCTGAGTGTAACTGGCAGTTAATAATCGACATTAGTGAAGTGGCTCGGTAAGGGGAGCCTCCCCCAAGGTATCAGTACTCAGTAGCCGGCTAGAACGGCACAAACCGTACCACGATACCATCTCCCTACCACTTCTACTGAAATTGCAGTAAGGAGGTAATTCCTCAATTTACCGCAGTCCGCTTTTAGAGAATCGAAATATCAAAGTACTGCTATCGATAGGTTTACAAACAGAACGTTTTAACTGAACTCGACCGTGCACTATGCGCATTCCATTTATGAAATTGGAAAAAAATAGCCATTTAAAATAAATTTAAAAAAAAAGGTTACGTTTTTTTGGACATCGGTTCGTTAATGACTACGTTAAACCGTCAGAAAGTAAACACCTGTACAAATATCTGCAAGCCAATTCGTTTTTATAGCCGAAAAACCATATTGTTTAAAGTATAAATAACCTCATAAACGTCATGTAAAAATTAAGCTCTCTAAAAAATACACAAGAAGTTACACCCCAGGCGGTCGTATTTCATATTGATAAGACGATAAGCTAACAACATGCAGGCCTTTTTATAGTCAATAAATAAGGGTTTAAACATATACGCATAACTCTAAATTAAGCGAATATACCTATAGGTAGGTTAAATAAGACATATAACGTTGAAGTAATGGCAACACTAGCCCGGAAGCGGAAAAACGAAACGGACTAGTATTTACGAGCAGTACATCCGCCCAGTGGGCTTCATTAGCACACGAGCTGGACAAAAAATATATTGTTTTACATGCATTCAATGAACTTTAGTATACTTTGTTACTACACTCTAAATAAATTACTCGGAATTGCAAACAGTTTTATTTAAATAAGATCATTGTTTAATGAGACTGTCATTTTATTTTGGAATGTGTTTGGTTTGATTTATCAATTTATCATATGGTTAAAAGCACAATGGGTTAAACAAAGTGATCTTTTTTGGAGCATTTAAATATTGCTCAATATAGTAAAATATGCGTGGAGTGTGCTTATCAGTAGAGTGAAGTAGCCCATTGTGGTTAGAGTCAGTTCAGTGGCGCACGCTGCTAATTAGCCAGCCACAAGATAAATGTCAGCAATCACGAACCCCCGCGAGGCGCGCGCCACACGCTACCCGCTGCCGCCGCCCGCGATCAACAGATTACTTACAAACTAGGCATCTCGCCTTACAGACCAACCAAACCTCCGTTTTTGTACACAACTGCCCAACGGAACCCTTGCTACTGATTTATATTAATAGATTACAATCAATCATCCACTATCTTGACATCCAAGCTGATGGCTCAATAATAAGCTTGAATTGCCCCCATAATAGTGTCTTCGTCGCAAATGTCAATTGTTGAACTTTTAAAGGGCTGTTGGTAATAATAGGGGTGGTCTTGTTGAACCATGTCGTTGTAAATCAGCGGTTCACTTTATATTGAAGGTAAATCACTTTGTTGAAAGTTCAGGCGGCTGTCGGGGGATGTTCGCCGTGTCGCTGTTACGCGTGCCATCATTCAGTATGTGTCATCTTTGTTCCTAATTCGTTTGTGAACAAACTTGTTGAAATTTCCTCACTATTCAGTACAAAGTTTTAGCCTTAAATCGTGCTTGTAATTGTCAACAGTTTTCCAACTGAGAGCTTCTGTAATTTTAATGGGTCTGGATTTTTGGCTAAGTATTTAATATTCATAAAGAAGTTCTGAATACGGAGCATGTGCAAGTTCTAAATATCTTAATTACCTGGTAGCGCGAGTTCGCCGCGGAAACTTTCCGCGTTATACTCGTGCCGTTTTGAATATAGTTCCCTTACATGACGTCACGCCTCACAACATTGTACTTACAGGATTACTTCAGGAAAGCCTTTGATACCTCAATAGTGAAGTGTGTTTGAATGTAGGTAAATGTTTGAATTCGGGCTTAGTGAGTACTTATTTAAGGGCCCCGATAATGTTCAAGTAGAAAACTAGATATTTACACGCACATGGACTACCACTTTTAGCTACACATCTTCTACTTCTAAATTATTTTTGTTTTTAGAACCTTAAACTTTAGCCGTCAACCAAAACAACAACAGTAGGTTAAAAATGTAATGGCTGCTGTACTACTCAAACATTAATGTGGGCCCTAAATCGATACTGTATTCAATTATTTTTCTCAATAATGTGTTAGATCAATTGTCAGATTAAACATTGGATTCAGTTACATTAGGTACAGACAAAACAAAACTAATTGAAAGTAAATATTTTGAAGAAGGTGAAAAACTAGAGCTTTTATATTCAGTTAAACTTAAACTTGTACAAGCAGGTAAAACCTTGCCTACTACGGTTTCACGTTACAGTTACTTCGGCAACTAACTGATTTAGTCTTGTTAAGCAAAGCGTAACCTATGTATAATCAGCCTTATAATATTCCCACTGCTGGGACTCAGGTTTTCTCTTTAGGAGAAGGAATGGGCTGTAATCCACCTCTCGAGTTCATTGCAGGTAGGTAGACATCACATTAGTATCTTCGAATTTTTAGTTCTAAAACATGCCGATTTCCTCACGACGTTTTCCTTCACTGTATTGTGAGCAATTGTGGTAAACTATTTATACAAAGTAAACTGCTTGGTTTTGAACACACGACGTACCAACTCCAACCACTTTAAGTAAGAAAACATCATCATCATCATTTCAGCCGAAAGACTTCTACTGTTGGACATAGGTCTCCCACAAGTGTCGCCACAATGAGCAGTCATGTGCGTCTCCCATCCATCGGATTCCCACAATTCTTACTAGGTCATCAGTCCACCTTGTAGGAGGCCTTCCAACGCTACGTCTTCCGGTACGTGGTCACTATTCCAGAACCTTTCGGCCCCAACGGCCATACGTTCTACGAGCAATGTGCCCTGCCCATTGCCACTTAAGTTTGGCGATTATTCGTGCTATGTCGGTAACCTTGGTTCTCCTGCGGATATCCTCATTCCTAATTCGATCACGCAAGAAAACAGGGCTGGAAAGGGCTAGGCATTCATGTCAATGGCGAGTATATCACTCACCTTCGGTTTGCCGACGACATAGAAGTCATGGCTGAGACTACGGAGGAGCTCAGTACAATGCAAGGTAACGTCAGTAGAGCTTCCGAAAGAGTGAGACTTAAAATGAATATGGACAAAACCAAAGTCATGGTAAACAGCCATGTAGCACCCACTCCTTTCAAGATCGGAGACTCTACATTCGAAGTTGTGGACGACGTACGTTTACCTGGGACAGACTGTCCAGTTGGGTAGGTCTAACTTCGAGAAAAAGATCAATCGACGAATCCAACTCGGCTGGGCAGCGTTCGGGAAGCAGCGCAGTATCTTCTCGCCCAATATGCCACAGTGTCTCAAGACGAAAGTCTATGACCAGTGCGTGTTGCTAGTGATGAATTATAGCTCCAAAGCGTGGTCGCTTACAACGGGCCTCATCAGGAGACTCAGTCACCCAAAGGGCAATGGAAAGGGCTAAGTAAAAAATATTCATATTTAAAAAAAAAATAGTATATGCCCAAAAGCCTTCGTGCCATTACCCGGTCCGATAAATCTAAAAGAAAAAGCAAATAATCTTATTTATTTTTCTGTAAGATGTAGTTAATTTCTTTCTGTCTGGTACACATCGATGTTATTTATATACAATTTATTACTCATAATATTTTTGGGTTTGCTTACTCAACAAATCACTGAAAAAAGTACCTTACCGCTAAATAATCATAACATTATTCCATCTCTGGCAGTTCCAAATAAAAAGAGAATAAATGAAAAATAAAAAAGTAGATATAAGTTATTTAAGTGGTTATACGATGAAAATGTGTTTAGCGTAAAAGTGAGTGTAACAAATGCATAAAAGTTATTTACAAAAAATACTAAGTACGGAAAATATACCTAGTATTTTTCGGTTTGTATATAATTTAATAGAATTAGAACGGTCAAGCATTCTACAGTACAGACTGTCCACATTATAAGTACCTCAATGAAAACTTTGTATCCCAAAGGGTTACATGGGACCGCAGTCACTTCACTTAAAACTAGCCGTACTTTAGATAATCGCACATTTTCACAGCTTGTACATTTTCACAGTTCGTACATTTTCTTTGTGGAACCGACTGTCCTGTCTATAGAGCAGTGTCGTTAGTTCCATTTTATTTACCAATGGTATTGATAGTGCAGATAGTAAAACTGCTCGTGTCTATAAAATATTGCCACTTTCATGCATTTTTGGGCTACAAATAACTAGAGCAACCAAAAATATCTGAGTTTAAAGAGACTTGATAAAAAATCTGAAATATTTATTTGATGCTATAGTATAGAACTAACTATTGGGAATGTTGTAGGTAACTCAACAGGGAAATATTTGACAATAGTTTATTTATGGTAATTACGAAAATTACCCTTAATAAGAAACCCTTTCACCCACATTCTTCAATAATAAACCAGTTTTGTGTCAAAATTGAAGCGAGCACTCTATTTGAACAGCTGGCGCTCATTGTTAGCCGAACATAATACAGAAAACATCGATTAAACCACCCCAAAGGTTACTAACACGATAGTTTCGACAGTACTAAGTAACTACTAACAAGTGCTCATTTAGTTACCAGAATTACGCAAAATCAAATGTAAATCGGGAAAATAAATGAGACGATTTGATATTTTTAAATGAGTCAGCTCGGTAAGTGAGAATAAGTTTGTTCACCACGTCGAGTCCGTCGAACTGCCCGCTAATTGTATCTAAACAATTTGCCGATTACGTGGTAGTTCGCAACTTTGCTTTTAGGCACAACCGACTGAAACGCTGTTCATAAAACAATCAACTTTTACACATAAGGACCATCCGAGTGCTACTTTATAAAAAGGTTTAAAGTTTTTATACACTCTCATTTTGTTAGAATAATAAATTTTTTACCAAATTAGAGTTAGACAATTTTGAAGGTTATTTATAACGAAAAAATATTTTACTTTGTCATTGTGGTCGTCTATTTTTCATTTAAATTGCTTTTGAAATAAGTAGCCCAAGTTAAGTGCCTTTTATAATATGTTTGACAGTTTATGTACCCACGAATCCTCTATAGTTAGGACGGTCGCACCTAAGCCAGTGATTTTTCTATTTCCAAAAAGAAAATTAACAAAGTTTACTCTTATAAATTCTTCCACTTACAATTCTGTTTTTTAGCAAGAAAAAGCTTCTTGAAACCAGAAAATTAACTGGACGAAGACTTAATACTTAAAAGAAATCAGATTCATAATTTATGCATTTAAAAGTTGAGGAGTTTTCATAGCTGGGGGATATAATATCGCTCTGCATATTAGTGCAATAGCACCGTACAAACTTGGAGGGCGGATATGTACCGAGTTGTGCAACAATTTCTCCTGGCTGGCTTGAAAACTTTCTAGCTTCATTAATACTACACTCTTACCACTGTGCATTTTAGTTCCTTTTTCAAAATTACTGTTTCAAGTTTTCTTTTTAAATATTCTTTATGGGAGACGGCTGAAACTGTTCGAAGTGTCTTCAGAACGCTGTGTTTTAATCTTGGTGGGGTTAGATTGGAACGATGTATTGATTAGGTCAGAAGTAGATTCGTCTGCGGTTAAGTTTAATAATAGATACCTTTCCTCACCTATGTATGTATACCTATGTTATAGTTCCATGACTATGAGACAAGACTTTTCCCAATCCATTGAATAGAAATGTTATATTTTTGTGATCTGTTCCATAAGCGACATAAATGATATAAGGAACATACAGACTATACGGATAAAAACCAGGTATGTATTATATATTATTATTACTATATTACTATTAATGGGTGCGAAATAACAGACAACAATTGCATGTTTGTTACTCTTTCAGGCAAAGATTACGAGGCGGATTATTATGAAACTTGACAGTTATTTATTTATTATAATTATATATTAAATAAATGTATAAATAAAAGGCTTACTATACACTACTAACTATACAGTTTGCAAGTACCAACACGTATAGCGAGCAAGGTCACCGACATAGCCCGAAGAATCACCAAACTTAAGTGGCAGTGGGCAGGGCACATTGCTCGCAGAACTGATGGTCGATGGGGCCGAAAGGTTCTGGAGTAGCGACCACGTATCGGAAGACGCTACGTTGGAAAGCTTTCCATAAGGTATGAGGGTCGAGGGAATCCGATGGGTGCAAGACGCACAGGACCGGTTATTGGATTGGATGTAGGCCTCAGCCTATGTCCAATAGTGAACGTCTTTCGGCTGAAATGATAATGATATATAGCAAACCAACTATGTATATAAACTTATCGAGCATAGTTTTATTATTAGTACACATAAATATGAACTTTCGGTTCAGAGAAATCAGGATGTTCGGTAGATTTAACGTCAGAGTAGGGGCTGCTATTTTTTTTTTTATAAATTCGTCATTCAAACACGATCCCATTGTTATTTTGCTAAAAGTTCGTAGTCTCGGTTCGTAGTATTGATCGGTCAATGGTCTCGAATTAGAGTTGTGGTAGAATGAGAATATCAAGCTTTTTAAAAGTAATGACTGCACAATGACGTTCTAATGGTAGGTCACTGATCAAAGGAACTGTCAAAATTTTAGCAGATCACCGCATACGTCAGACATTCGTTTGTCAATATGTACGAGATTACCATTCTATGCCACTTCTTTCCATGGAGTGTCAGTGGTTAACCATTGGAAAGTCATAATAATGCCATTATATTAGTAGATTACCAAACTTGTCAAAATCAACAATTATGAAATCATTGTTGGACTATTCTGATACTATTTTAATAGCAGTTTTTTTTTTATTATTAATGATAGGCTAGCGTTTAACCACCATCTCACCTGATGGTAAGCGATGATGTGGTCGACGATGGCCCTGGGGCAACGAACAGGCACCGTGAGGCACAGGTGCGTGACACCCACTGTTGGTCTGAAGCGAACAGGTACCTAGCGTGGTCTGGCCACGTCATCGCAATCTTATTGTTCAATACTGATTTCCTATTTAGAAACAGAATAATCATGTCACCTTAGTCTTGACTTTGTACATACAACGTACATTGTAACGGGTTATCAATCAGTCGATAAATGCATATCAACAACAACATTAGTCTTCACTTGGTTCAAAAGTTATCAAAGAAGCACGAGTTATTTATTAATTGATTTATATTTAATCTCGCAGAACATTCGCCACCGTATTTATTAATCTTATTAAAATATCATGTCAGATAGTGATACTAAAATTATTTTTGCCTTAGCAATATTTTTCTAGGATGTCTGACGGTTAGAGATTTCAAATATTAACCTGATTTATCACTAGTTTTTGCAAGGGTCTACTTCTTTATGTTAGCAATATCAATTTCGTCAAAGAATCCAAATTTTATGCTGATTTATCTACGCGAGAGCAATGCTCTTTGTTCCGAGTAACATCGATAACACGCGTCGCCTACGCCTGATATTTATTACCGCTTTGCATCGCACCAATTCCACCCAACAACAGATACAGCACACTTTACGATCAACGGCAAACAGATGCACAATTTTTACTCAAGTTACCCTCATTTTTATCGTTAAAATCTCAATCCGCTCGCCTACTCGGTATCTGACAGTAACTTCTTCAGATGACAAAAGCTCTTCGCCTTCACAATGCCTTTATTAATCTAACAGTACTTGAATAAATCACGCGAGCGCTAGAAATAATAACGCTCTATACGAGAATGAAAGCAACTGCACAAATGGTCTCGAGATATCTCGTCTCGTCTTTCAAGCCTATAGAACAGTCTATAGGCTTGTATCTCAGACCGTATCTAACTGTTACTATGCTACACGTACCCATAATAATACATGTGCGTACGCCTTCTGCTTTCTTAAGAGATATCTGCCTATGATATGAAAACCCCTATCAATATCTATCTTTATTTTGTATTGTTGGGAATAGGAGGAAAATCTCCCTTCAAACGATTTCATTCAATTTTCTAATGTTATACAGGCGCTGAATAAAAAATCGAACGTTCGGTGATTAATCAGTGGTTTTGTGATAAATCGACGCGTCAGAAAAGCTTTTACTTATAGTTCCTACTGTGGATATTGTAATAGTCGATGAAGGTAGAAACGTTTTAGTCATAAATAATCATGAATCGTATTTAAATTAAGTATTAGGAATTATGTTCATTGTCAGAAAAGATCGATTTGATAAACATTTTCCTTGTTTATTGTCATTTTACTTACTTTCAAATTGTGCGTAGTTTGATGCTTATCGACAAACAGAATTCGAGAAATAGCGATGTTACTTATGTAGCTTATCAAACTCAATGCATATGTAGACACATACCGCTTTTGTACGTATCATTTCGTTCAAACTTGAAACTATACACATCAGATATATGAAAAATTCATCAAGATGAGGTTATATACAGAATCGTAATCGTTCGACTCGAGCCGATCTTACCCGAACGAACGTCCTGATTATTTAAAACAATATTTTAAAGCATTGGGCAGTTCTCATAATTTCAACCTTCGACCATCCAAAAACATGCTTCTTCAAACATCAACATTTTTTTTTCTCACCATGCTAGGTTTATGGCTAAATATTACGTTGTCTCTACCATAAAATTCTGGAATGTGCTTCCCCTAGGCTTGACATCAAAAAAGCCGAAAGTAAATTTTCCTTCAAGCGTAAAATTCGGAACTACTACTTGAAGTCCTCTCAACCTTAGTTTGGTCTTCGTCATAATTGTTATTTTTAAGATCTCCTAATTATAATGTATTTATTAGTTTATAATATTAGCATATATAAGTATTTAATTATTGTAACTTAATTTAATGATACTACATGCTTAATATTTATCTGTTATTTATTTATTGTGCACACCAACCACAGTGTTGTCTCTTTTAACCCAAAGGTTGACTGGTAGAGAATGCCTTGTTGCATTAAGTCCACCTATGTACCACTACTGTAAATGAAGTTTAAATAAATAAATAAATAAACGTTACGTAGCCGAGCGTGACGGTTCAGTCTCATTCAAACCCACAATATATAGTGCACAGCTTGCCTAAAGAAGTTTTCACTTTAAAAATACCTACACGTGGAAACCCAAACCGACTTCCATCAAAAACCGCACGAAACATCGTAATCATACATAAACAGAATTGACCCGAACATTGGCGCCAGAAGGAGCAAGATTAAATTTTAAGTACAATAATAAATTTATGGAAGGTTTGTGGAACGTCGCCGTCGCAGCTTAGCTCGGTGCATAATGGCAAAGATAATGATGTCAAGAGGCGGAAGAAGCAATTACGACCTCGAGCCGTTTGCAATCACGTCGAGATATTTCTGAGAAAACAACACTGCCTCCAGACAATTCCGAGATTATATTTCTTCTGAATATTATTGCGGTAAGTATCTCCCGTCTCCAAGAAAGAAAATCTGTTATCTTATACTGTTTTGTGAACAGGCGATAAAATGCCCGGGCAAAGCAAGATAGACACAATACAGGGCTATTATTAGCTGTACAATAGTTGTCTGTAGGCAATCCAAGACTTCAATCATTTTGGTGTCATAGGGTTTCTGTTATGTCTCCCAATGATCGCTTTAATGTTGAACTTGGAAGAAATATTCCGCAAGTTCTGAAACAGAGGAACTCAATTCTGTTTGATAACAAATAAAGGAATAGTAGCGGTCTGCCGGTAGCTTCACGCATGTAAAATTATTGCACCCGAACTCTTTCAATGGCTGTAAGTGCCGGTGAAAATCGAAGCAAAATCCAACTAGTATTTTTGAAAGTTGCTCACTTTTATATTTTTTTTTATGCTATCTCTGTTACTACCCTTTAGAAAACTTATATGCAATGTCATCACGATAAAATTAATATTCCAAATGCTATAAAAATATACTGAAGCTAACAAAATGAGAAATAAGTAAATACTATCATTTACGAGACAAAATTTTGTGAGTAAATGGTGCGGTCTACATTTAAGCGTAGGTATGCTCCTCAAGCGCTGGAAAAAGCGCTTTAGAAGGCACTTCCACACAAGTTTAACCTACATTATGTTACGTTATGCGCTCTCGCTAGTTGCTACACGATAGCCAAATGTTGGAAGCACTTGACCCATCCTCTAACTACGCGACGGCACACACTACGCTTTTACGAACTTAGGAGATTTACACCCTGCTGCTTGCCTTCTGAATTACAAAAACGTTGAGAAACGATATTATAAAATTTTCGAAGACTTATAATAATTAGAACTTATCTCTGTCCCAATATTAGAGGCAATTAAGAGTAGGTACAAAAAAGAAACCAAAATGAAAATTACTTAGGTATCTACTCAAGTTTAAAAGATTTACCTGATGTTTTTTACCAAAAACAATATTTTGTTCGTTTTTTTTGATAGCACATACGAGTATGTGCTGCATAGCTTTACCTTGCACTTCTAAGCTACAAAAAGATTTCATTATAACCTATATTTCATTTCTATCACAACGTATGCAAAATTTCAAGAAACTCCGTGATCATAGCTGCAAAATTTCACACACGCACAATAAACAACAAAACAGAACCCAAGTATTAATTTACGCCTGAATAATAGTATGTCAACATTGTCAAGTAATCCGCTTAGAGTAGATAATGTATTCTCGTAAAATAAAGTCGAGTTAAGTCTCAAAGTAATTTGTATTATTTCGCTTCATGTTTTGCTTAATTATTCGCTACATCTAGACGGGCAGGTGCGACGAATCTGTATTTATTTGCATTAAAAATAAATTTGCCGAGCGACTTGCGTAATTCAGGATTATCATCCGACAGCTGTGTCAGACAAATTCGAATTTGCGGATTAAGTCTTAATTTTGCTATCAACATGATTAATAGCTTTAAGCGGTGGCATGTGTGGCGATGAAAAATCCTGAAGGAGGTAGAAACATGTTTATATTCAGTGTATGAAGCCCCTTTAAATATTCTACGTTGTAATTAAGAATAGACCCATGTCTTCCTGTGTGAGTAGTAGGTAAGGGTAGGTAACTAATGAGTTATTTCACGTAGTTGAGCAACATGCAATTTGTATGTTTGCACTTATTAGGTATTCTCTAGTGGTTCCATTAGTAGTAAGTTTGTATGTTTTGGTACTTCAACAGTTATATTCTCCAGCCAGCAGAAAAATAATAAGTGTATAAAAGTACCTACATATTATTTTACGTTCGTTTGAACCGATTGCTTGATTACTTGTTCTGCGATTTCGGCGGTGTCTCCAATCCAGTGCCTTTAGCTCTCGCTGGAACGCCCATACCGATCTGCTCCGACTTTCGGTACCTCGGGTCACTCGTTCAAGGGTATGGTGAGGTAGACCGGGACGTAACACATCGGATCAACGCAGGATGGATGAAATGGCGACAGGTCACGGGAACCACTTGTGACCGACGGATGCCCTTCAAGGTGAAGGGTAAAATCTACAAGTCCGTGATAAGACCTGTCATACTGTATGGATCAGAATGTTGGGCTGTGAAAAAGACGGATGAAAAAAGACTGCACGTAGCGGAGATGAGAATGTTAAGATGGATGTGTGGTGTGACGAGAATGGATAAAGTGAGAAATGAGTATATTAGGGGAAGTTTGAAAGTGTCACCAGTGACTGAAAAATTGAAAGGGAATCGTTTGTCTTGGTATGGTCATGTGAAGAAGAGGGATGAAACGCATGTTACCAAAAGAGTTATGAGTTTACATGTGGATGGATGGAGAGGGAGAGGGAGACCAAAGAAAAGATGGATGGATTGTGTGAGGAGTGATATGAAAGAAAAGGAAGTTAGTGATACCATGACGAATGACAGGGCAGAATGGAAGGAAAAAACATGTTGCGCCGACCCCAAATAACACGGGACAAGGGCAGGAAGATGATGATGATGATGATGTTTGAACCGATATGTGAATTATCGGTTTAAAAGAGTCAATATTTTTATGAAAAATAAAATGATTACAAAAAAAACTGTGGTTTCCAAATTCTTTACCTATTTTCTACACAAGGCAGTCAAAATAAAGCCGAAAAGTTCTTGTGGCAAAAAAAAAAGTGTAACATTGTTGTTGCTTTTGTTAAAAATTACATTTTTTTTAAATAGATACACACACATGTAGCTTATAAAACGTACAAAGCTTTAAGATAAGTCGGTCGTCTTTTAACGGCTTGACACTACGTATCGCAGTTTTCAGGGCATTAGCGACACACGGCCGGAGTTCATTATAAACGCAGGTAGGTACGTGGTATAAAAGCAAAACACCCATTTTTTCTTTGCCATTTATTTTTGTGAAAATTGTGGGGTACTTTGTTATTTTAGTGTTAAGGCTCAGCCTTTACTGCTATAGTGCCCAAAATGCTTATTAACTTTAGTAGAATTTTTGATGTGCCTCCATGGTAAGACCCAGATAAATTTGCAATTACTGCTCACTATACTTTTATTGACATCCTTCTTTATTTAAAAAACGGAAATAAAACAAAGCCGACTTGAATCGACACCTATCAAGGTCCTGTAAATTTTCTAGTATTGATAAAACATTTATTGATTGTTTTTCGAGTACCTACACAGATATATTAGGAAAATATCAATGGACTTTACTGCATATTTATATAGCGTCGACCATACTCATATGTGAGAAGTTTATCTAAATAATAACAGTCAGAAGCTCTGAGGACGTGACTGCCGAAATAAGGAGCTCCCCATAGACCACTCTAACAAACAGCCTTGGGGGGAGAGCTTCTCATGCCATACAATAAACAATACAAATAAATGTAATCGCCAAATGCCGCAAAACACATTCTACAAAGTAAAATGTATCATGAACACTGACACAATTTCGGCTTCTCTGTAGTCGTTTTAAAGTAAACTACCATCTAATTTCCACGGAAAATGGAACAATGCTCGTAACCTTACATTCTTCATGTTTACATTACGTGGATTGTGTAATCATATCAACATGGCCATAGAACATTCTTTACAACAGACATTGATACCAGCAATGTCATTAACCAGCGATATATGTTATAACGTTCTGCCGTACAATTTAATTGAAGCTCACACAAACGTATGTACGTGAAATAATAGACAAATATCTACATAGACACTGCTCCGGCTATTTCTCGACCAAAACAAAGGACTGCCACCGACAAACAAAAACGTGATTTACGGGAGTGTGAAATGACGGTACCCTTACGAACCTCAAAATTATTATGATAGGGCGATAATAAAGTACTATTTTTGGCTTTGAGAACAAACAACTCAATAATAAATTCAGTCAGTCTCTCATTCTATATTAACTTAAGTAATTTACCCTACTTTGTGTTGTTTTAGTTTGTTCAAGTAAATGGGATTATCAGATCGAAACGCCTTTAAAACTGAGCAGGAAAAGTAATCAATACGCTAAAAGTATTTGAAGATAAACCTTAGCAGGCTGTTCACGTTCGTTCCACCTTCCACATCATTTACCTGCGAGCCCACACCTGCTGACAGATAAACAAACGATTCGATAACTGATTTTATTTTGTTTGAGAAAATATTGCGATTTATGTGCCGATAAAATACATTCGGCGTCGCATATTGTTAGTTTTATAGCTTTTTCATTAGAGAACATTAATCAAGTTGACAATGGGGTAATGTTGTTTAGTTTCAGTAGCTTAGTTTCAGTATTTTCAGTACCCAGCTGGAAGGAATAAAAGCTTGCGTCACAATTACTTATAATGCCATTTCCTGTTTCTAAGGATATCTCGTTACATTTTCTCACTAATTGTCTTAAAAGGGTTCTGAAAGTAATGTTGTGCTCGAAATACGTTCGGTCAGGAAGCATCGGCGCGTGTCCGTGAGAACATATCAAGGTGCACACGACGACGCTCGCTGTGCCACACGTAATGACCCATTACCTTTTACTTATATTCCTTTATTATACCGATTTAACTGCTGTTATCAACATTTATGTCACCAGCAGGCGTCCAAAACAGTAAATACTTTCGCATCGCTCACCAGTTTAACGTGTCAGTCAAAAGACAATACCTATAATATTTTTACTCTCCATATATTAAGCTGCGCACGTTATTGATGTACCTTCGATAAAACTTTATGGATGGGCTAAGTTGCCATTTTTTAAACGAAATAAATTTTCGGCCAGCTTCTGCAAAGCTCAGGGATTCATTGCCGACTGTTCTACTTTCTAAATGAAACAAATTGAATATATAATTGATATAAAACGAGATGCCCTCCTAACCTAAGAGTTCATCGCTTGATCCTTTCCTGGAGGGTGTATTACTTTCGTGAAGTGGACGCCGAGACAGTTTGACGACAACAATTGCGGTCTTCACTCAGATAAAGGCCACAATGGCTGCTAAAGAAGACCTTGGAAATTGGTTCGGCTCTTTCGCTTTTATTTTTCGCTTACCTTTGTATACAATTTCGTCGACCCATCGCTTTGAATTAATTTCACGCCAGGGCGGTCGTTTGTATTTCTTTTGTTTCCAAGGTGGGGACGCTTTTGGTCCCAGTTAAAGATATATTTGGCCCGTTAGCACATTGCGACAACTTTGAAGCCTGCTATTTATTTACTTGTCTCAATAGATGCCGCCGCGGCTCGTATTTCAGATTTAATCAAGTCTGACAGCATGATTAACGTCACCTTCCCATTCGTTGAGCTATCAATGAAAATGCCGAGGCCTCGATTTCTGTTTTTTACTTAGTAAAGTAACTGTTTTTAACGAAAACTTATTTTGTTGATTTTATTCCGTCCCAAAAGACTAACACGTTGATTAATGTATAAAATTGAAGTAGTTAGTTACAAACTATGCTTAAATACAGTAATAATAAGAAGCATCTGGTTTAATTGCGCACTTGTGTGAATAATTACGTGGTTCGTTCATCTCGATCGCGGCTGACTTATGGGGTAAAGTTGTTCAGGCATTGCGGCTTGCCTCTGACACCTGGCAGTAATTAGGTTCAAATTTATTGCTTTTCCTTGCACCTTCCGTCGTCACACAATATAAATCATTTTCGTTAGTTCTCTGACAGTAGAGTGGCAACATGTATTTTATGAAAATTTAATTTAACTTGATTTGAAATTTACCTTTTCGAACAGGTAACACTTTGTAGGTTACACGGATACCTACTGTAAATTATTTAAGAATAAACTATGGCTCTTTAAAGTCTATTCATTGAATATCGTTTACTAAAAAGCCGCATGCCCATCTAAAATTTTGTGACTAAAATGTAACAGCAAAGTAACTCCATTACGGTAATGGAAAACAGTGGGCTCTCACGTTGCTAGATTTTTTTGCTTTAGACCGATGCCGCAGTGCAGTTACAGGAATACATGTATCAAAGCTCTCTTTCATTTGGATACGCGCTACTCCCAGCTGCTGCATCCCAGGAAATATCGGCTTTTATTAACATTACACCGTACCACAAATTATGAATTGAAACCGACTGCTCGCTAGCTTTTACAGTAATCAAACTAAAAATAATATTTATGAGATGGCTACTCGGATTAGTAAGAAAGTGATATTCATTTTCTAAACTTACTAACCTTTAATAGACCTATATAACCTTGTAGAGGTAGAAAGGGTGAAAGAGCAATATAGCAGTTTATTTTAGATAGAACGCCCAACTAATGCACTTTTCCGTGTTTCCCGCGCAATAAAAACCTTTGTTTTATTACATGTTTACAAACATATGCAGTGTTCCAGTATGACCGCGTGAAAATTAAGTTTCACCGTGGAATCGAGCCGGCGTTTTACGTATACGGGTACTTACATAAACTACCCATGTGTTTCACTTCACAGTTTAATATGAAAATATTAAGTGAAAAATTTAATTTACAACCAGTTTTGTAGGCGGGCTTTTAAATTTTACCGAGAGTATTTTTTCCTGGTTTAATTAAAATTGACATCATGGAAAACGCTATCATCAAAGTACCGATTGTTTCATCGAATATAATTATATGAAAGGACGTTTCAGATTAGGTTGATACCTAATGTTATTACGTATTACAAAGGCACAACAATAATCCCCGTCCTCGTAATTTGATTTGTGTATAATCAATAAGTGATTCATAGGATTAGGTAAGACTTGTCCTTCCATACTTAATTAATAATAACGCCATTTTCCTTGTACCCAATCAATGAAATATTGTACGCAGGTAGAAGATTGGAATGAGATTAATTGTTTGATAACAAACAATTACATAGAATCTATTAATTAAAATCGTGTGGGATATCTTCAAAAGAGGGAGAGAATCATTCCATGCAGATAGTGTGATTGGCAATGCTTCGGACGAGACCGCACTTATAGCTGCGTCTCTGTGACTGTTCGAATATCCGGGTGACCACTTTTGTGTTCCTTTTTGCAATGAACCTTTGTACTGTCAATAGTCACAAATACCAGACAATAGTTACACATATTACAGTGAACGTAGCTTCTATTTAACAGAAGTTTAAAGGAGTACGATGCTTCTCATGTTCTTGATTTTAATTTCATCTCTCAAAACTACAATGAACCTCCCAGTTATTTAGTCACTCAAAAATATGATAGTGATGTAACAAAATGCCTCGAGCACATCTCTTGGTGACACAAGCAAACCAAAACGGTTGTAACCGAGATTGGATGTTGTTCACATGCATAAGTAAATGGCCACTCTTGAGCCTACAGTAACTACAAAAGGCCAAACTATTTTGCTACCTAAAAATAATCTTCCGTGATTTCAGGATTTCTTTGAAAAACGACACAGACACAAGAGGTGTGGGAGGACCATTTTTTCCCTGCAGGCATGGTTATTGAAATCAAATATGACTTAGGGAGAATTTTGTTTGAGTTCTCCCTTGACTTACAACTATGATTTGTCTTATTTCTCTCCAGTTCCACTCACTCATCATCATAAAAAGTTTACGATATCTTGGATAACTTAACATATTTTACAGCTTTCTTAAAAAGCTATTTTGTGCGTTTAGTTTGTAATTTTAAATAAAACTAAGCCAAACACTTTAAAAAAAAAAAACATAATTTAAGGAAGCGTATGGTATGATTCGATTAAAATAGATCAGTTTATTTATTTTTGAGAAAAGTTATAATTATAATACAAAATAACTCCTTCTCTATTTTTTCTAATGATTTGCGCGTCCAGTATAGCAACGCATTCAGGGGTCTGTTAGAGCTTCCATGGCAGTGCAGAGCCTCGGGCATGTTCGTCCACCTCAGCACGGATGGCTTCCAGGCAGTGATTCGCAAAACAACGGCCTCCCTTTGGTCTCGTGTAAAGAGTAGCACCTACAAGCTTCTGGGCGTGGTGTCGAACAGAGTGGATAGCCACATCCTGAGCCAGTAGTGATCGCTCATGCATGTCCAAAATAACAATTATTTTCAATCTTACTATACTTGTAAGCGGGTCTTAAATTAATATTCTCAATTGTAATTTCTAACTCATGCAAAATCCTTCCTGAGTATATTGATATCATCCAGTAACTCTTACGGCAGCCTGTCCCATTTTTCAATAGCGCCTTCTTTGGTCTCTCATAGGATACCATCTAGAATTGGCCGACGATTTCAAATACCTACTCATTGAGATCCCGATTTCATCAACAAAAAGATTATTTTCATATGTTCTGGTGTCCTCATTTTCTTAACTTTGACACTGCCATCCTTTTGTAATCTCTGTATTTAATCGTAATCCGAAAACCGTAATCCAGAATGGTGTAAGCAATTGTAAATCGTTTTAGTTCTTATTTCAAGTCCGATAGCGACTTGTAACTGCAATGTGATTTGAGTAGCATTGACTGTTGGATTTCGAGCAGTCTGATATAATCATCGCTTCTGATCAGCAATAAGAACAGTTAGGCACTGCAAGGTAGATCAGCCAACTTTCCCGCGCTTTGATACCTCTGCAATATGGTTACACTCAGTGTTGGGCAATATGAAATCAAATTACTGATTAAGATAACTACGACTACATATTGTAGTTAGTAATCATAACTACAAATTTTAAAGATTTTTTATTAAATTTTAGAGCTAGATTCACTAAGCATACATAATTTTGATAAATCAATCATTCCAGCACGTTACATGTTTGTTTAATTGCAAAATATAAGTTCTCAAATAACCAGTCATTATAACTACTAGATTACATCAATCAAATTAACAACTTACTTTACGTAGTTTGATTACTGTAATTAAATTACATGTAAACATAACTACATGTAGTTTACTTTTAGTCGTAATCAGTAATCTGATTACAAAATAGTAGTTAACTACGCCCTACACTGGTTACACTACATACACTGTGTGCCATTTTTCTAGAAGATAAAAACTTTCTTCAATTAAATTTAATATTCTTGCTAACAAAACATCCAATAATCCCCGCGGCATTTTAAAATTAAAAACTAGATCTACGTTATTGTGACGTACATTGACTAAAGTGTTTAGTCACTTAAAAAGCATTGAAACCATTTTTATATAAAACAATAAAAAAAATCCGATTTTTCTGATTTAATGATATATTTTAAACAAAAACCCAATTTAATCCAGTTTTCCAAGTGAACAAAAACTTTTTTGATTTTATGTAGTACATAAATAAGTTGAGATCGGCTTATAAAAAGAGGTGCTTCAATAAACAAATAAAAGTCTCGTTTTAATTATTGAATTTCAACAACACGCTATAAATCATTTTTCGTTGAAAAATATAATTACCTGCCATCTATAATAAAAATAAAAATATAATTATCTGCAAATACTATTTATTATTTCAGCATTTAACTGTAAACTGAAAAAAATTGTCAGATTGTCGATGTAAATAAACTATGAGTTGGAACACTTTAACTACGAGATTAAATATTGATAATGTTATTTATTATTATTTTGAAATTATTCAAATAGTTCATAAACAGAATCAAAACAATAACAGCGTAACCCACTAACAACCACCTACATGTAGGTAACAATAATTTTGAATGCTAATGAACCAGCCCTCCTTACTACCTTAACTAAGATCAAATATTCAATAGATTAATATTACGCGCCTAGAATTATCTAAAGCAACAATATTATTCATCCAAAATGGATAAGCTTTACATTGGAGCTTTTTAAGTTAATAAATATGCTACCTAGGAACTGAGAATATCTTATCGTCGGCGTGTCTAGAATATTCGGCATCTGTTTCAGCCACAGAGTATCGACTCATTCAGGCGGTCACTACTAGGGCTGCGGGATTTTTATAAATTGTTACCGTGGCTATGGAACGTAAAGGTTCCATAGCCACGCTAGGGTATACCTAACAGGTTTGCCTGTACAGTTATACCTGTCAGGTAAGCTTGAGCTGGTAGAGGACGTACACGTAGCGTTAAACCTGTACAAACATTCAGTGGAAGCCTTGGGCCCGGCGGCAGATGTCGATGCTGTAACGCTAACGGGTTTATTATTTGTTTTATTCAAGAAAAAAAAAGTTAAACCAAGATACCGCGAGAAGTGGTTTAAAGCATGGTTAATGCAATGAAAGCAATACACTAGCCGAACCCAACTCGCAGAGGCTCTTTTAGACGCTTTCAATGGAACGTGGTACTAACCAATATTATTATTATTATGCATTTATATATCTCAGGATCCTGAGGCCCTGGACGTTTGAAAGCCCTTTAGATAATTTAAATAGAACGTGATATCAACCGACGATTATCCTTGTATGCGCTATGCTAGTGCAACCAAGGATAACCGCTGGTTGGTGAAAACTATTGCGATGTATGGAAAACAAAGTTAGGGCCTTACAGACTCCAAAAACCATAGCATAGGGTAAACTGCCGAGAAGTACTATAAAACAGTAAATTTCTGATGCCTATTCGTCGGTAAAGGCTAGGTCAGTAGGTTTGAAAAAATATAATTATGTTTATATAGATTTTAGATATACATAGATTCATGTACTATACAAGACATTATCGTATGACTTTTTAGTAAGGCAAATATATTTTTTTATTGAGGACTAGGGACTCAATCGGCTTTGATCTTTAGAAATATGTTTACACAAACAAATTGCTGATTAAATGTTCTTCAGAATGTACATAGTATATGTAAATCAATCAATATTCGCTAAGAAAATGGATATAAAGGTCAGCGTGGCTCTATCCAAGCGCAGCTGGCCGGAATTAAATGCATAGATACTCGTACTGACGCCTAGGCAGCAGTACATGTATGTTCAAGGGACTATACGCCTTAAGTGGACTGGTAACCTGGAACTATGTTAAGACTATGGCCCCTACCTGAACAATTTAGGAGTGACTTGCACACTCAATAAATAAGCCCCCAAAACGATCGCTAGCATGAAGTGACGTAGCAACAAGAGGGCAACATATTATCCTGAATTGCTTGAGGAGTGGAGAAATATACCACGGCTATCAGGACAATCCCGGAAGTACGGTCGAGATCCCTACCAGCACCTTACTGGATTATACATTCTCCCGAGCACGTTTGCTCTTGCAAATCTCCGCTCAAGCAAGCCAGTAAAGGCAAGACAGAGATGGGAGCTCTGTTTTTCGTCAGTGTTTACTACGGCCGGTCAATAAAGGCAAGCCAGAGATGAAGAACAAAATTCTCCCAGGAGATCGAGTCCGTGGGGACGCTAATGCCCAACAATTCGCCACAAAACTGCCCTACGGATTGTATCTCTCTTAGTCTGGCTCCTTATTGATTATTAATTTATATATTTCTATAAACTCCTCTATCACTGAGTTCTGGTTACGAGACGCCATATAGTTGCAGTGCACCTGTCGCAGTCACCGCACAACTAACGCCTGTGCAGGCGACCGCTACACACGCTCAGTTTTGCCTGTGGAGGTAAACTACACAGGTAAAAAATATCGAAGTTAACATTTTTTCATTTGCTTGTACAGGTGTGGAAACCTGCACAGTTGTGCAACATACACGCTCCGGTTTACCTGTAAAACTCAATTATACAGACAAACTTGTCAGGTATACCCTAGCGTGTTAGGCTACCTAGGACAATTGAAGGAACACAGATAGGTTTTAGTTAGTGAAAGTCTGACACTACACCCTCTCGCTCCACACAAAGAAGGAGGAGTTATTTTAAGATTTCTCAACTCAAAAAACCGGGCAAATGAGAGTTAGACTCATGCACTGAGGGCTCCGTACAAACTTACCGATGTAAATAGTTCAATTCCCGAATGGAGTCGCGAAGAATTTTTCGAATCCCAAAAAAGCTCTTTTTTTAGTTTTAACAAATTTACTGTTTTCAGATTTATTCCTATACCCGTGATATAAGACCTTGCTTTAAGCCAAATTTCAGGATTCTAAGTCAACGGGAAATATCCTATGAATTTGAGTGTCGAAATATACATTTTTGACCGTGACCTACAACTCGTAAGTCAGGGCCGTTACCACTCGGCTACCACTTCTCACTACCATTACAAATAACATTTAAAATAATAAACGCATGTCCTGAGAGTAGTCTTTGGGTTGACTTCCGGACCTGTAACGCGTGGCAAAGAAGGTATGTAAGAGTAGCAAAAGTCATAAATGCAATAAAGTATTGAGTATTGAAGTCTGACACGCCCTCTCGCGCCACCCTAGAGCAAGCGAAGTCATTGGATGACTTCTCACATTAAAAATAACGTCCTGAGTTCAAACCGAACCGGCTACAGATATTTTTAAAATAGGATTCTTTCCTAAAATAATCAAGAATAACTTTAAAATAAATTTCTTGATAAATCTTGATTGCATCACTGCTAACTAGCGTGTTTGTGTGGGCGGGCGTACATGATATCAATACCAATGCACTACCCACTACCAATGTAGTATAATATGGATGCCCATATTTATTGCCATGAATTAGAATTTAAGTGAAATTTCAGTACTTAAATTATGATTGAAATTTTGATTTCCAATTAGAAAATTATATATACATATAATATATATATGATTTTCTAATTGGGATGTTTATGGGTGTGCATTAGAAATAATGCAACATTATGTAACTATAAAGTTACAAGTTATAAACTTACACCTTCGCATTTACGATATTGGTATTTTTTTTTTGGGTGGGAAAATCATCTAATGACGTCCCTCGCTCTTGGGCGGAGCGTGAGAGTCCTGTACCTTCGTTGCCTTTCGTACCAGAGCCGAGTCTTCCTTTCAGAATCAGACCCTTGGCTCCAGTAGCCTTTGACCCTGCTGGGCCCCTACGGTTGCTGACATCTCCTTGAAGCGCACGTGGAACACTACGCGCCGTCGACGACTTGGGGTCGGCCCGGAGGTTTCCGGGCGGCCGGACGGCGAGCTACCCCTTGCTCTTCGTCCGCAAACCCGCGCCTACGGTGGCCAGAAATCGGGATCGGAATCCCGGCGACTGGGGCGCGAAGGCCATTGCCACGCGCGTGCACGTGCGGCCTCCTCCTTTGCTAGCATTACTGCTTCGCAGAAGGAGGCGACCGCCTGCCACTCCTCATTTCGGACTTTGCCTGTACCAAGGCCCGGCGCGAGAGATCACAGCAACCGATCGTCCCCACGAGGACACGGCGTCGCTCTGCCCAGGCGGGACACACCTCTACCGTATACTCCACCGTGTCCTCCGTGACACCCGGGCATTTCTTCCGCACGAATCCGGTGCAGGAACCTCCCGAACTTCCATGTCCGGTGAGGATCTGCGTCATGCACAAGTTAAGGATGCCGTGTCGCCTTTCCAGCCACTCCTCAAAGAGGGGACTTACCGACGGAATTATGGCGTGCCGGAAAGAGGTGACTTACAGCCACAATTTTGGCGTGCCCTTAATATTGGTAGCCGCTACCAGTGCGGCAATTCTCTGGTCTGTGGGGCCAGCTTTTAATCCGACTACTGAGTGAGATCTTCATAGATATTGATCAAAGTTCTCGCTATTAAGCCGTTTTCCGACATGGCTATCAATACAATGACTGGTGGAACCGCGTTCTTTGAGGAAAATCTTGTGTTCGGTAAACAGTAGAGATTATAATATAATTGTATGTTTTTCTTTTGGTGTGGAAGCTGAGCTTAAATACAAGGAGACTTCAACTATTGACTATCCAGGGCTTAAATTAATCCTCAAATACATTATGCAACAAAGTTGTTGTTGTCGTTGTTGTGTGCAATAAAGTTATATAATAATAATAAGCGGTACTCCGGACATGGCTCGTATTGTTAAGAGGTTCCTTTCTCTGGAGCCCTGACGGCCGGTAGCTTGGACTCTGTTCCCGATACCGGTGGTGTACTATTTTTTAATGTTCTTTTTTATGAGTTTTGTTTAAAAAAATATTTCAAAATGTAGTTTATATGTGTTTATACTGAATAAAGGAAATAATAATACATTACCAGTCCACTTGATATTCCATAACTTATAGTCTTTATTTTCCATATATCGCAATAGTTTTTCACCAACCGGGGGTTATCCTTGGGTGCACTAGCATAGCGTGTACAGGGATAATCGTCGGTTAGTATCACATTCTATTAAAAGTGACTAAAGGGCCTCTGCGTGTTGGTTTCGGCTCTTCGTACGCCTTCCAAAAGTCCGGGATCTCAGGGTTCCGAGATGTACTGATACATAAAATAATAATTATGTTGGGGCATTTGTTCCCCACCATGATGGGGACATTCATGACGCGCAACGCTCAATCTACGTGACGCTGCAACTTTACCAAGTGTCCTGCAATTTGCCCCTCAATGTTTTACGATATATTCTCGTGATGCGGGACATAAAGCACGTCATATTAGGGACATTTGTCCCTTAGTGTATCTGAGGTAATCATCGATATCAATAGTTTTTACTTTTACTATGTGATCGACAATTTTTTTAGTAGAAAATCAGGAAAATTATTTCGTCCTGGGTAGAGCGAGGGGAACTGGCAGACTTTGCTGATTAATTAAATCCACCGGTGTTCCTTTAGTTGCCCGTTGCGTTCCAGGACCCAAAATATGAAATCTGAATCAAAAGATGAAAAAAGACAAAATTCTACTGTCAACAATATTTATGATTAGCTTTTTATCAAGGGGTTTCGTCCGCGTGATATGTCCCATGTTTTCTCCTTACTAACTTTGGAACTCGTTTCATTCTTTGACCCCTCAATGAATTTTGAAAATTCTCTTTTTTCTTCTTTGTATGCATCATAAAAGGGAACCCTGCGATCGAATTCTCCAGGAGACTTTTGCTGACTACACCACACCTGTTTCCTTCAGTTGCCCTTTGCGGTCTAGGACTATGAGTTTCCTTTGTAGAAAATCCCCGCGTCCGTAGCGGGTATCGGCCCTGCTGGGCCCCTACGGTTTGCTAACATCTCTTTGAGGAGCGCCTGGATCACTACGCGCTGTCGATGACTTAGGCTTGGTCTGGTTGATTGCCGGACGGCTGGACGGCGAGCTATTCATTGTTCGCCAACCGCAAGCCCGCTTCTTCCGTGGCTGATAGTCTGGGTCAGATAGTCTAGGCGGCTGGGGAAGATAAGGATGTTCGTTCCCTCACGCGTGTGACCTCCTCCTTCGCTAGCATTACTGCTAGAAGGAGGCGACCGCCTGACATTCCTCCTCGCTCGGAACCATAGCCTGAACCAGGGCCCGGTGCGAGAGGTCGCTGCCGCCGATTACCTCCACAGGACACGGCGGTGCTCCACATACGCGGGCAGCCGGGCATTTCTTGCGCCTGAATCTGATGCAGGAAGTCAGGAACCGCCCAAACTTACCATGTCCAATGAGGACGCCGTGAGGCCCCTCCAGTCACTCTTCAAAGAGGGAACTTACCGCTATGATTATGGCATGCCCAGCGTAATAATATACACATACCTAATGGTGTAAGGGTTCGGGCTGGGCGTTGGTGAGTTAGTAAGTTAGTTAGTCAGGACTTTGCCTTTTATTATTCATTTATTTATTTACAAGCACTTGTACAACGTTACGGAGGATGTCCAAGGCGTTGTACAGTATAAACTTACAAATAAAAAAATAAATTTATTAAAAACAATAATAACCTAATAACAAATCCATACACATAGAAGAAAAAAAAAACTAACATATAATTAAGAAATAAAAAGAAAAGAAAATACATATACATTACCACTAAAATAATATATCCCACAAAACAAATGAAACAATGTTTACTTATTTTTTATCCATCTTCTCACAAAACCTTAGACATTCACGACACACATCTATCCATCTCCCAGCAAACAAGTCACACTCCGGGTGTTAGAGTCAGAAAAGCATTAAGCACAGAAAGCGCACGAATGAGTGGCGAGTTAGCTTATGACACTGTCTGCGAAAGAAAATGTCCAAATGTCCTTTCTTTGGTGTTGTTCGTCAAGTCGTTAAGCTCCTTAGTAGTCCTGAGTTGAGCTTTGCGAATACTGACAAATGCTTGCACTGACTGGACAGGTCCACTCAAATCTGTATGGTTCTTTCTTCAAAAGCCCATCTCAGACAAAACTGCATGGTTCTCATGACGTGAGATTTGACCATTACATATTTACTGTATGGACTTTAAAAGAGACTTTGACCCCTGAGTTTGTTTCGGTGTTTCTTCTCAGGGTAGTCAGCTAGGAAACACCGGCCTCATCTAGTATAAACTGACAAAAAAAAAATTGACGTGTAAAAGTGTTTTATAAACATATATGCAGAATAAAAAATAAAAAAAAAGAATCAGCTAACAATCGGTGTGTACGTGGCCTTAGGTGTTGTTTAGGTACGAGAGGAACAAACAGTCTATATTTATATAGATAGGTATGTATAGAATAAATAATTTGACAAATAAGTACTATGCGTTTCAAATAAGAATAGGAAAGCCAAAAAAATCTTGTTAAGTCAAATGTTGATTGAAAACTACGGTTTGCAAAGAAAAAATATTTGCGTATTAATAATGTTTTTTTTTTTTGCTTTGTGAGTGTTTTACTGAGTCTTAGTTAAGTAAATCTAGGTTAAAATAAGAATGTTATTATTTTATCTAAATTAGCTATAATATTATTTAAGACATAATTAGTTTAAAAATAGAAATATTTTCTTTTTTGTTTTCATTGTTAGGAACAATTTGCCTTCTTCCATTTGCCACTAATCTTTCACTTCACATAGTGACGCAAAATTAAGCAAGAACTGGATACTGATTAAACCTTTTTCGTTCATGATTCGTTAATAAATATTATTTAAAAAAAAACTTGTTTTGCTCACCCTACCCAATTTTTCGATTTGAGAGCTATGTCGTCACTACAGGGCGTAAAATTAATCTGATTCTTATTTGGAACGCATTATATTGTAGTAAAGAAAGGATTTTCACTTGGTCACTTAAAAAAATCACAGAGTTGGCGCTTGGTAGGTATAAGTGGTACATACACCCCCTACACACACAACCTACCTGTAAACATTCCAATTAATAAAAAGTAGTCTTATTCAACGTGTCGCTGTCGACACGACATTAAATTATACCATTCGTAGTACTAGCCCATAGGAATATTATTAAACTACCAAAAAAACCTAAAATCGAAATCTAAAAAAAAATTTATTTCAAACAAACTAAATAGTACCTATAAATTCAACAAGTCAACAAAATAGACCACTATTTATATAGTAAATATCGGTACACTAACCGCTAACAGTGCCGTGTTATGTAGTGACGTAATCTTTTGGCGCCATTATTATGAATGCTCAATAAAAACAATTACACCAAATCACAGATTTTTATGAATAAAATTGTTAATCTTAATCACTATTCCATCACTTTGCACTCACTATCACTTATTGTCGATATTGAATCATGACCTACGCAGACTAGACGTAGGGTTGCGTTCAAAGTATTTTAAAATTGTATCGTCTAGTTTCAATCATTCACGCACTACCCAATTGTGGAATAAGTGTCGATTTTCCCGCATCCTCTGGACACCTTGAACAATAAATCAGAAATCAGAAACGTTTATTTCAAATAGACCAATTGCAGGCACTTTTGAATTGTCAAAATGTCGGTCAGTCAAAAAAAAATACAAGTGAAGCTAAATTGTAAAGCCACCTGAACCAGGTCGGACAAACTTGGGTGTTCCCATACCTCCTTATAGTAATGTAGTAAACGGCGAGAAATGTCGTTCGGTGTACCGCAGGGATCGGTACTAGGACCACCCTTGTGGAACATCGTGTACGACTACGTGCTGCGTGGCGACCTCCCTGATGGGGTCAGCGTTACCTGTTACGCAGACGCCACGAGAATCCTGGCGCAGGGAGAGCCGTATCAGGCGGCTGTCGAATAAGCGACACGCGGAGTTGCGATATTCGTTGATAGGATCCAGCAGTTGGGGCTCAAGGTGACGGTGCACAAGTCCGAATCTATGTGTTTTCACGGCCTTCGGAGCACGGCGCCTCGGCGTTCCCAATTAACGGTAGGAGAAGCTCACATCAGCGGTCGGCGTCGGGTCGACGATAAAGTACCTGGGACTCGTCCTCGACAGCCGGTGGAATTTTGAGGAGCACTTCCGACGTCTGGCTCTGAATCGGACTGGGGCTGCCCTCAAGCGGCTCCTGCCAAACCTCGAGGGTCCAAACGCCTCCTGCCGGAAGCTCTACGCAGTCATTGTCCGGTCTATGGCCCTTTATGGGGCGCCGATGTGGGCGCTGTCACTGCGAAAGCGACCGCCGGCAGCCCAGCTAAACTTGTGCCAGAGGGTCATAGCCATACGGATGGTGTGGGGATACCGCACGGTTTCCCGTGAAGTGACGAGCCTCCTTGCTGGCCTGCCACCATGGGATCTGGAGGCAACAGTCCTTGCAGTATGCACGATCTGCGCGTGTAAGTCCCCTCTTTGAAGAGTGGCTGGAAAGGCAACACGGCGTCCTTACCTTCCGCATTACGCAGGTCCTCACCGGACATGGTAAGTTCGGGAGGTTCCTGCACCGGATTCGTGCGGAAGAAACGCCCAGGTGGCAGAAATACTAGCAAAGGAGGCGGCCGATCGCGTGAGGCAACGGTCCTCACACCCCAACCGCTGCCGGGATTCTGATCCCGATTTCCTGCCACCGTAGGCGCGGGCTTGCGGATGGCGAGCAATGGGTAACTCGCGTTCCCACCGTCCGGTAACCGCCCGGACCGAGCCCAAGTCGTCGACGGCGCATAATGTTCCACGGCGCCTCAAGGAGATGTCAGCAACTGTAGGGGCCCAGCAGAGTCGAAGCCTACTGGGGCCAGGGGTCTGATTCTGAAAGGAAGACTCGGCCCTGGTATGAAAGGCAACGAAGGTACAGGAGTGGGTATTTAGTCAGTATAAGTCTGACACTATCTCCCGCTCCGCTCAAGTACAGGGGATGTCATAAGATGATTTTCCCACCGAAAAAAAAAATCTCTCTATAGTTTATACAGTTTATAGTCTCTGTGTAAATTGTAACGTCACGTCGCGCGTCGTGTGTATTTCAAAAATAAAACATAATTACAATACAATTATTTCCAAATAAAATTAATAACGTCAGTGACCTTGACATTTCAACTGTCACTTTAACTTGATAAAAAGCATTTGTCTTGTTTTATGGCTATAAGGTTTTATGTTTATGGCACCGATTATGATTTTTTCTCAGTTGCTAAGGAAGTATTTTGTAATAATTGTGGGCTTCATATACATCATGTAGAAAATGCTGAAAATGAAAAATATTGTCCTGTGACTACTGGATATATTCGAATAATTTTTGGTATGCAGACTGGGAACATCATGAGGTATACGCCGCCGTTTAATTTATTGTCGTATTACCGGCGCCACCCCGTATACTTTTAACCGACTTCAAAAACTGGAGGAAGTTCTCAAGTCGATTGTAATTTTTTAATCATCATTTTTTTTTATGTTTGTTACCTCAGAACTCCGTCGTTTATGGACCGACTTGAATTTTTTTCCCCTGAAAGGATATGCTTTCAGATTGGTCCCATTTTAAAAATAATGTGTCCTAGCAGTTTTTGGGTTAATTCGGATTGTCTTGAGATATAGGTAGTCTGGCTATAAGTGTATCACAACTAAAAAGTGTGGAATAACAAACTTTTTACAAAAAAAAAACCGACTTCACTACAAAAAACAAAGTCGGTGTTAAATAACAAGCAAACAATAACAGAAACACCGACTTCCGAAATTAAAGTTATTTTGATTGTTTTAGTGTTTTGTTTTTTTTTAGTAAAGTAGGTTATTTTCTTTTTTATAAAAAGTTTTTTTTTTTCAGTGTACTAACTAAACTTGTTACTTTTCAGCCGTCCAAAAAATGGCATCATTAGGTGCTTATCCTCTTGAAAATTATTGTTCAGAATTCCTAGAAATCAACTAGTCCAAAGTCAATGTACTTTTATTGGTATAAGTTGTAACCGACTTTTTTATATTCCTAATTACATACGTCTCATAATTAGTAGCCAGGCGGACATTAACACGAGAAGCGTCAGTAATTTTCAAAGTCATTACCCTCTTTTACATTATAGTTATAAAAAGACATACAGCTCTAGTGAGCAATAGTTAATGAAGCGTTTATTTACTGTTTAAAAATATATTTTAGCACCAAGATTTCAAGAAGTTTTACACTTCACAGTTCACACTAAAGTTATAAAAGCTAAAGTTTGTAAGTATGTATGTGTATGTTTGTTACTTCTTCACGCTCGAACGGCTGACTTGGTATCGATAAAACTTGGCACACGGGTAGACCATGTCCGGAAACAGCACACAGAATATTTATCCCGGGAATGTGTTCCCTTGGGACAATGTTCTACATTCACGCGGGCGAAGCCACTGGCGGCAGCGAGTAAAAAATAATTATTTTATAGAATAATCAAAATATTTTACACGATTTTTAAGTATTGAGTTTTAATGAACTAGAAAAAGGGAGAGTTTTTATCAAAAACGGGCTAAATTGAAAGTATTTTAGATATCTTTCGAAAAAAAACAACATAAAGTAAATGCTACCTCTTGCTTTAATTTTCCAGTTACAAGCAGATTTCTAAGAAAATCTTATTAGTTATTAATCAGAGACTATTGTAAAGATATTAGCGAAGGTAGGGAACAAGAAACAAGTCTTTCATTTTATCAAATGACTTGAGGGAATCTTTTCAACAATTTCCAGTTTTAATCCTCATTTTATTTTGCAATTGCTCTGATTGTTTATAATACTGTTGAGTAAAACTTTAGCTCTTTGAACTTTATCGGTTTATGATAAAGATCTTTGAAGTAAATCAGGATGATTTAGAAGTTCTGTTTACTTTAAAATTATTTAAATGTTTTGTTATTAAAGTGATACCTACTCATCCAGTTGCTGTCAGGAAGAGGATCCGGATCTTGGATCCACCTACCCAACAAAATCAAGTTTTTTTTTTATATTTACAGTCTATAGAATTTTATATTTAACCTTGTCTTGTTGTCAGCCGACCTTATACTTGCTTAAAACACCTTACACTTGCGCCCGCGCGTTCTATCGTTTGTCTGTGCTATAAACAAATGTCATCGGTGCATTAGGCGTCTCGGTGAGTGGTTCAACATTTATTATATGTATATAGACATAAACTCTTAAAAATGAAAAGGAAAAATACAGACCGGAAGGAAAAAACGGAACCCTTATAGGATCACTTTGTTGTCCGTCTGTATGTATGTCTGTCAAGATCCTTTAACTCGGGAACGTGTAGATTTACCAAGTTGAAATTAAAACCATATACTCAAGTATGCAGTCCCTTGAAGCTGTAAAAAAATCAAACTTCTGAGTTAACGAAAAAACAGATACAGCCGTTTATGTCGCAAAAAACGTAAATTTCGACACTCTCAAGGGAATCAAAATTCATAGAGTACTTCCCGTTGACCTAGAATCCTGAAATTTAACATGAAGCGAGGTCTCATAGCACAAATATAGGGAAAAATCTGAAAACTGTAAATTTGTGGTTACGTCTCAAAAAAAAAAACTTTTTCTGCGACTCGAAAAAAATCTTCGTAACTCAATTCGAAAATAGAACTGTTTTCATATGTAATTTTGTACGGAACCCTCAGTGTGCAAGTTCGACTCGCACTTGGCCGTTGTTACATTTTTTATTTTAAGTTATTTATAGTTAACATTTTTCATTTTCTTTTATTTTATTGTTGTTTGTTCTGTGCGAGTCACAAATAAATGTTTTTGTTTCTTCTCTCTTGTCACAATACTTTTTATTATATCTTTCTAGGGTAGGTTCTTCTAATTTTATTTAAATATCGGTCGATAATTAAATAAAATTACTCATTGATGTTTACTTCTGTCCGTTCGTCGTGGTTCCGTTTGTCCGTCTGTCTGTCTATCTGTACATCTATCAAGACCCTTATTTCTCTGGGCCGCGTGGAGGAATGAAGTAGAAATCGATAGGACATACTCAGGTCTGCTACCCCAACTTCTAAATCTAAAGTTAAGGTGGCTTATGCTCCGTTTAGGTGCATATTTTGACACTCGCTAGGAATTCAAAATCTATAGGTGCACCTGCAAATCTGAAATCTGTAAATTTGTTTTTTTTTTGTTTAAAGCTTCACAAAAAATTATACCATTTTACGAGTAGGAAAAATCTTCGAGACTCGATGGGAGTTGAACTATTTACATAGGTAAGTTTGTGCGGAACCCTCAGTGCACGAGTCCGACTCGCACTTGTTTTTAATAGAATTCTAACTTACAATCTAAAATTAAACTGTGGATACGTTACCTACGCCACAGGCTATTCTCTCTCAGCATCTCCAAACGATAATACGAGAAATCGATTGGAAACCCATACCGGAATATTCCATTACCTTCAGCAGGCAACAACGGTCCTTTTACATTTCCAATCAGTGCTCATGTGTGTGTACACGAAATCGGGTGCTAATAGGTCGGTTGTCTCGGTACCACGGTTCGCCGGAGATTTACTGGTGAATTTTACGCGGCCATTTGCATAGTTGTAAATAACGTAGTGTCGGCCCTCGCCGCTTATTTAGACGTTATAAACTGATTATTCACTCGATAACGCTACGCCACATGGAAATGTATGACTGTAACGTCTATAACTCTGATGTAAATGGCCAATAATTTATTATTTAGACGTTTATTTGGAATATGCTTTAATTACATGGTTGAAGCTTTTTATATTTTGTAGTTAAATACCGTAAGTGGTATGTTTCCTGCATTTTTATTGCTTTTATTATAGCACTAATATTATAAAGGTGAAAGTTTGAATACATGTGTGTATGTTTGTTACTCTTTCACGCTCAAAGGGCAGAACGCATTTGGATATTATTTTTCAATATACTTACTCGAAAACCCGCTCTTATCCCACAGCTTTTAGGCACGCAATAGACTGTTTTCCGCACTAGTGCAGAAAAGTGCGCGTGCTCAACCCGCCACAATGTTATTAGTGTTATTGCATCAGGCTGGACGCACGTGGACCCCCATGAGTCGCTGGTCAACCCCGTTTATTCATTTCTTCGTAAGTGTATTGAAAAAAGCCGTTTGATACACGTGCAGATTTGTCATTGCAGCCCTCGGCTCCAATCTCCTCCCCACATGGGTAGGCCATGTCCTAGAATAGCACATAAGATACGCTAGATTTTTATTCCAGTAGTATATTCTGTCTTTTCTCTTTTTTTCTGTTTTTTTTTTTATTGTGTTTTTTTACATTTACGCGGTGATCTTATAAAGTTTAATATGTAGGTAAGCCTTTATTTGCTAAAACAATTTAATCATACGCATTTTTTCATAAAGTATTTCCAGTACCATTTTGTTAACTTGTCTACAAATATAGCCTCGGCGCACTTGCAAATATTTCATATTGTAGCAAACATACTATGTTTACTGAAATATAAAACACATATTTCAATACGTTCACCTGAAAATATTGGAATATGTGTGCTCCAGGTATGTTTTAGGGAAATATGTAGTTGTACCTATGCTTTATGCTATGCTTTGCTTTATAAAATGCAGTTTTGTGGATCCATAGTGTAATATTCCATGAAATACCAGCATTTTTGTAAAATGATTACGTTGTGTTTTCATTAACGGGAGAATTTTTATATTTTTATTTGTGTTCCCAGCGGCAGTTGTTTACTCAACCTCTCAACCTATAAAGTGGAGAGAATCGAGTGAATGTGCAATTTTCCATGATTGAGAATTTAAATTTGTTATGGCATGCTGATGAATTGGTTTCACAGTGATTGTGTGCAGACCGGCCACCGCTTTGTTTTGTGATTCAGCCAGGTGATGAGCTGATGATTTTATGCGGCCGTTTAGCTAAGTCCATAGTGCTTGTAATTTGTGAGTAAATTATCAAAGAAGTAAAAATACTACTTGCAATTCAAAATTTTGGACCGAAAGTTAGATATCGAAAAATTTAAGTTGTCACGCATTAGCTGCTGTACTGTCTGAACGAATTTCCAACAACCAATCGCATCACTTAACTTCCAAAAAGGAGAGGTAAGCTGTATGAACAAAATGGATGAAAAATAAATATTTAGCCATATTGGGGAAATAAATATCAACCTAGTTGGTTGGTGCACCAATATTCTGTTACAAGTAATGAGGGTCAGTCATGATTTTTGTAGCGTCAAAACAGTAAATACTGTGAAGAAATTATTTATATCGGACCAAAAATGACGTAGATATAGCAATTTTAGTGTATTAGTTCCAGAAACGCGCCCGAGAATAAAGCGACTCGCTGTGACGTCATCTGTCATGATCGGTCTCCACCGGCGAATGAATACGATCAAGCAGTTCGTCGCACGGATCATGACAGATGACGTCATCGTAAACAGTCCAGCGAGAGCGCGCGTTTCCAAGAAGCCGTTTAGAAAAACTTTAATAAATCCATCATTTCTGGACGGATGGTAATAATTTAAAAAAATTAATGGTCAGTAAATTATTACACATTCGATGTACTTAGTAAAAATCGGATTTGCTGTTATGTGATTGATCCTCATTGCCACACATTTGGCAATTGTCACTTAATTAATGGTATTGATGGGGCCTTAGTAAGGCCCCATCAATGTCTAATATATAATATATCTAATATAGTGACATGTTAAAATGTCTGACGTGTAAGCGGGAAAGAAGGATAGAGCTAAACACCGTATGTAGCTCCATCCCTTTAATGGTTTGGTTTAGATCGTCAAATGGATCGCGTTAAGAGCTCGTGGTAGGATTTCTGAAATATATTACTACAAAATTCTGATACCACAAAATACAGTCCAGTTTACTTTGTCGCCAAAAACAAAACAATGCTGACCTAACGATAACAGCGAATACTTATTGAAATCGCTAATGTTATTCTGAATCAAGTCAGTGTCACTGTCATTCGTAAATAGATCGATTTTAGGAACTATTGTTAGTCGTGTGGTGTACAATAAAGAATATAATAAATCATCATCATCACCATCATTTCTGCCGAAAGACGTCCACTGTTGGATATAGGCCTCCCCCAAGTGTCGCCACAACTGTGCGTCTCGTATCCATCACATTTCCGCTACTCTCACCAGGTCTTCGGTCCAATTTTTTGAAGGCCTTCCAACACTGCGTCTTCCTGTGCGCGACCTTGGTTCTCCTGCGGATATCTTTATTCCTGATTCGAACATGCAAGGAAACTCCGAGCTTAGCTCTTTCCTTTGCCCTTTGGATGACTTCTGATGGGGACCATTGTAAACGTAGTGAATAGCATTGTAACCGATATAATAAATATGTAACCAAAAAAAATACTGCTAACCGAGTAATTACAGCGAGTACCATATAAAATTGCTAATGTTATTCCGAAAGCCAGTGACATTCGGAAAGTGATCGATTTTAGGATCTAGGTAAGCCTGTGTTAGTCGCCCTCAGTCTGTCAAGCCAACAGGCGGGGGTCGCGGTGTCGGGGAGACCTCATCAATAAATCACAGAACTCCTTAAACTTGGAGACTGACTGCATTTTATCCGTCACTTGTCACAGGCGGGTGGCTCGACAAATTGATGGTAACGGATTCGCTGGCGCATCGTTAGCGAGTCGAAAATGTTTGGAATGCTATGTACATTTTGTAATGGTAGTTGAAACATCGAATGATCGAATGGAACTATATAAACCCTATTCATACGTAACCTCTTTTAAGATACAGCTTATCCTAGTTTAAGAGGCAGGGCTCACAATATCTGTATACAGACAAGTTAGCATTTTCTTAACCAGTATATTATACTAATGTACTTACGTTTTTTTTTGTGACATTATTATTATTATGTCATGATCATCACCATTTCAGCCGAAATACGTCCACTTTTGGACATAGACCTCCCCCAAGCTTCGCTATAACGACCGGTCCTGTGCGTCTCGCAATTGGATTCCCGCGATCCTCACCAGGACATTGATCCGCCTTGTGGGAGGCCTTCGAACGCTGCGTTTTCCGCTAAGTGGTCGCCACTCCAGTATGTTTCGGCCCCTTCGACCAACTTTTCTGCGAGCAATGTGCCCTGGCCACTGCTACTTAATTCTCCTGTGAATATCTTCATTTCTGATGCGATCACGCAAGGAATCTCCGTGCATTGCCCGTGCCATTGTTCTTTGGGTGACTTTAAGTCTTCGGATGAAGTGGGACTCCCACTGTGAGCGACCACATTTCGGAGCCATACGTCTTCATTGGCAACACGTACTAGTCATAGACTTTCCTCTTGAAACACTGGGGGACGTTGGACTAGAAGATACCGCGTAGCTTCCCGAAAGCTGCCCAGCCGAGTCCTCCCAGGTAAACGCACAACTTCGATTGTAGAGAATGATCCGCCTGTTAACATACATTCCTACAGTATTATGTAGGCCTGTATAATGACACGCTAGTGCTCGTTTCTTAGTATTTTTTTTTCTTGTTGAGGGACAGCATCAAATAATTTCTCTTGCTCGCTCGGCGTGTAAGACGGTGTGTCACATGTGTTCCTTCAGTTGCCCATTGCGTCCCAGAGACACCAATATCTCTTTCGAACGTTCCACAGCCCGCTTCTTAGTCACTTACGTGCAGTGATTACCTAAGAAAGTCAGAGACAGGCATTAAGGTACATAAAGAAAAACATATCCTTCAAATTATTTATAGAGATTCTACGAAATCAACCCTTTTCATCTGCAAAGCTCAAATCAAAATCACAAAAGTTGAACAAAAAAGTTATAATGAAATCCTCACCAAACAATGAACGATATAATGAGTAAGAATTCCTGTAACAATCCGCAAATATCCACAAAAATTTGTTACAAAAATGTTTCAGTGTTGAACAGAGTGTGAAAGGAAACTTGAGTAGCAACGAGTGTCTTCCGCTATGTTATGTAGTGTTTATGTCGCTTCCTACATTTATCCCGACTCTAGTTTACTGCTAGATATATTTAAAGTTGGTTGTTAAACCTTTTCTTAGTTGTAAGTACCTATCTTAATACAGATTTCTTTATTTTGACGTGGGAAATCATCAAAAAACTTCTTCCGGTCTGAGTTTTTTATTAAAAAATAAAATTAAAAATGAATTTATTTCACATAGGCGTGTGACTTATAAAACATCAGATTCTAGTGCATGGTTCCAATTGGTCGTATAAGAACCGGCAAGAAACTCCATAATTACTCTTTTGGACTCCTAATTTTACTGACTACTAAAGCCCGTTCGTGGCCCATCAGTTGCTCTTTGCTTTTGAGGCTATAGCGATTCTTTCAAACAATCTCGGTGCCCTAACAGGCATTGGCCATAGCTGTCCCCGTCAATTATGCTAACAACTCTTAGGGCCTCCCAACACCCTTGCCGTCTCCTGAAGCAGCAGCTGGAGCTTACTTCGGTCGCATTACTGCTTCGTAGGAGTTGACTGCTTCCCATTCCCCTTAGCTCCGGACCATGTCTCTAACCAGGGCCGGACGTAAGAGGCAGCTACCGCTGATCGCTTCCACGAAGACACGGCCGTTCTCCGCCAAAGCGCAACAGACTTCCATCATATGCTTCACCGTGTTCTCTATGAGATCATACCCAATGGCTCCGCCGCTGCTGCATATGTAGGTACATATTACCATCAATCGCTTGGTGTTAATATTGTAAGTATTGTAAATTGTTTTTCATTATTTCTTTCTTTTTTTTTCTTTCTTTTTTTTTTCTTTCTGTTTACTCACCCACATCCATATTTATATCCCTACATTCTAAATGTTTTTATCAATACCAGACTCTTAAGAAAGTCATATGGACTTGTTTAAAAGTGCAAAAGGACGCTATATGAATAGCGTCCCGCTTTATGATAATCTAAATACAATAAAAGTTAAAGTTAAATTACTTATTAGTATTTTAGGCTAAGATCTACAGTAGCAAAAAATCTAAGTTAACATTGGCAGCATCAACATCTCTCTCTCTTCTTGGCCTCGCTCACACTTCTGACACAATCTTTTTCTCGAGTATTTATTAATGTCAAGTTCTGTAGTTGTTCCGTCCAGCAGGCCTAGGCAAGTTACGACTGTTTCGTTTCGAATCTTTTTCTACAGTCGGTAACGGCTCCGATTTCTTTGTTCTGACCACGTGACTTAACGTTGAGATGATGTCCTTCCCATACATTTGAAGATTTCTAATAGCCATAGCGTTAACGATTATATATTATCAATTTGGCTAAGCCCTCAGCAGGTGTTCGAAGGTGAGGGTGTATGGGCAATTTTGATACTCAAGCATGTAGGTAGGTGAATCAACCTTTGGACGATGCAGAGACAAATTATGATAGGTACAATATTGTATCCTAAAATATTTATTTAAATAAGTACAATAATTACACCTGATCAACGCCCAGCCTGAACCGTTGTACCTAAAACTCTGAATTTTGCTTAGAGGTTCCTTATGTACACAAAGAATAAGAAAGGATTTTTCAAAAGGTGTATAAAGTTTTTATGGAGAAACTTACTTTCACGTTGGTGAAGCCGCTGGGAGAAGCTAGTATAACATAAATTTTAATAAAAATAAAAGAGCATAAATGATGAATTAATTTTTTCCCAGAGATAATTACTAACTACAGCTTGTTATTGTTTACAACAAGGAATTTTTGTACTTGACACACTTTCACAACGCTAATAAAAAAATTCTGAAAATATTTGGTTTTCATAACACCCAAGGCTGCAACAGATAATTTCAGTTTGATAAATATTAGCTCAGTCACTCAGATAAACGGAAGTTTTAAGATTAATCACGTCGCTTCTATCAATATTTTAATAGCCATCTATCAACACTTTTGAAACAAGATCTGATTTAAACGGTTCATCCCAAATTATCGTTTTCTTGCGTAACATTAAAAAATATTGAATAAAAGGAATTTCTTTTAGTTGTAACTTACACTCAAGAGCATAATTTTGAAACCGATGATGGTAAAATAGTTCTTCACAAGCATGCCAACTCAAGCAGCGGATTTGTGCTGTGAAATAAAATACAGAAAAACGATAATCTGACGTCACGACAGCACAAGGAGAGGCTTGTAACGCTTTCGCAATATTGTTTCCTCCGACACTCCTTAACTGACATCTCTATGAACTTTCTTTGCTTTGAGCACATATTCGCCGATATTCCCTTTGTGAACACATAAGATTTACGAGTTCATTCTCAGTTTCTTTTGTGGAATCCTTTCAAGCAGTAATGCGACGCGCTCATCGAAAGAATCAGAACGTCATTCCGAAGCCAACCAGGAAAGTGGCTGGGCCAAACAAACGCGATAATACTTTTATGTTCTTTCCATGAAGGTGCCGGTAACTATCCATACTTCCCGAAGAAAATGGTGTACTCGATAGCCTGAGACACTCCTCGATACTGCGCTGAAAAGTACTCGGTAACGATAATGACCAGGGTAATTGCGCTAGCTAGCAACATACCCTGCATTATTTAGCTTAATAACAACATAATTGTATTAGTGCTATAGGAAAACAGTATGAGGTCGACTATAAAGTGTATACGATTAAAAACTATATTTTTCCTCCACAAGCCAAGAAACTACTTCTTTAATGCGTATCTGCGCAAGGAAGCTGAGAAGGAAATAACTTAATTAAGTGCCATTTGCTTTTATAAACTTCTGTATTTCGTCGTGTACCAAAAAAACAGTAAACTGGAGTTCTTACCAGCGAATTTACTGAATGAATCGTAGTGATTATTTGGCCTAATTTTATTTGACACTTTGCTTCTCTCTAAGAAGCAAATTACTACTGGAACCAGCTACAGTTCTAATTCAACCCATTTTATTACACGGTTATGATCTTTACATAAGAAAAGTAAATAACAATATGCGTGCATGAAAAACTCAAATATTAACTAACCATTTATACTAAACCTAACTACGGACCTAAAATAAAACCACTCAAACGTCAAAGTACTCCTCCACATCGCTGCCGCTGTTATCTAGACTAGCAGCATAGCCACGATGCGTTGGGCTGCAGGATTGTTCAACGGCTAGGTGGGTTTAAGTCAGTAAAAGCCTGACACTCCCTCTCACCCCTCTCACCAACCTCCAACCGAGCAGCCACCGAGCAGGAGAAGTAATGCATTGTCACGTTGAATAGCAATGTTGCTATTTGTCTACAAAAAGGTGGGAAATCATCCAATGACTTCTCCCGCCCTTCGGCGGGGCGGGTGGGCATGCCAGACTTTTACTGACTGAAACCCATTCGATTGTTCCTTCTTTGCCTTGCTTTCCAGGGCCCATATATTTTCACTTAATCCATGGTCCCAATAGGTTTCGACCTTACTGGGCCCCCACGATTTGCAGACATCACCTTGAGACTTGAGCACTATGCGCCGTCGACGACTTGGACTCGGACCGGAAGGTTACCGGACGACCGGACGGCGTGCTCCCCATTGCTTGCCGTCCGCAAGCCTACGCCTACGGTTTCTGGAAATCGGGATCGGGATCCCGGCGGCTGGGGCTTGAGGACCGTTCTCTTGCGCGTGCGGCCACCTCCTTTGCTAGCATTACTGCTTCGCAGAAGGAGGCGACCGCCTGCCATTCCTCCTCGCTCCGGACCATGGCCTGTACCAGCCCGGCGCGAGAGTTCGTCGCCCCCACGAGGACATGGCGGTGCTCTGCCCAAGTGGGGCACACCTCTACCGTATATTCCAGCATGTCCTCCGGGCGGTCCAAACAATGGTGTGGACACATCCAGGCGTTTCTTCCGCACGAATCCGGTGCAGGAACCTTCCGAACTCACCATGTCCGGACGAGGACGCCATAATTATGGCGTGCCCAGCACTGGGTTGCGACGGTCACTGTCACAATTCCACCATGAGATCCCGCCGAAACTCTGTCCACCATGCCGAGACTTGTCATGGCAGCACAGTTTCACCCCGCCGTTGCATCTCCACGCGCAAATCGTTTATGCGTGCATGGACTGTTGCCTCCAGATCCCATGGTGGCATTCCAGCAAGGAAGCTCGCCGCTTTGCGGGAAACTGTGCGGTATCCCCGATAACCTTTAAATATGTAATGTTTTATTATTAAAAAAATACTGAAGTACAGATTAAGTCACCAATGCACGGCATCATTAAATGGCTCCTATTATAGCTTAATGTTCTTGAAAATAGCAATGTAGACGGGTGATAGATGGCCTACAATACAGTAAAGTACCCCAAAATAGCATACCACGCTGAGGTCTACCGTAGCATTTGCTTCCTCCTAATTTGCGGAATGAACACTGTAGGCACACCGAAACACAGTCCAAGCACGAAATATATTGAGCAGATGCCACAGCACAAATGGCTGCAACGCAAACATAAATAGAACTATAATTAGGACATTGAATGTGGTTTGCGAAAGGAATACAGCCTTCAAATATTAAGTAACCAACACAAACGATATTTATAATAATAAAGCCAATTTCCAGCAAACCACTCAACCATTATTATCATCTGAGGCTTCTAATATCTTAATAAGAAAAGCTATTTGCTTGTCAGTAAAAAAGGATTTTTGATCCAATTATTATTAATTGGCGTAATAGCTACATTAGGGAAGCCTCGAGTTAAAATGTCTTGCTCTAACCAAAATCAGAGATAAAAATATATCTCGTCGTTCTTAGTCCGTTGGCCTGGCAACGTTGTTGTGAACTAACAACATGACGTAATAACAAATTTTAATAAGGTGTATTTTTATAACAACTAGATAGCTGGAATAAAAATATACCTTATTAGGTACATTAGTAAATGTCAGAACATTTAATTGATTACAACAATAAGGTATGGTATTTATTGCTAATAATATAGGAGTACCACTTCCCAACTCACCGTAGGCGCTTCTTGTTAAAGGTTATGTTGAAAATGATTACAAGAAAATTCGAGTTAGGTAGAATTTCTAATATTATACACATAAACAGTTAGTTACCAGGTCATTATTAAGACAGGCATTATTGATTATTCTTCTGCTAGCAGCTTCGCCCACGGGAAAGTCAAATATTATCTCAAGGGAACATACTCCTTGGTTATAAAAATATATGATATTTGCTATTCCACAACACGTTCTATCCATGTATCAAATTTCATCCAAATCAATTCAGCAGTTTCAGCGTGAAGGAGCAATAAACACATATATATACACACACATAAATACAAACTTTCGTCTTTTTTAAATTACTAGCTGCTTCCAGCGGCTTTGCCCACGTGATAGTAGAAAACTATCCTAAGGAAACATACTCCTAGGATAAAAGGTAACCTATGTGCTTTTCCAGGACATGGTTTACCCGTGTACCAAGTTTCATTGAAATCTGTTCAGTCATTCGAGCGTGAAGAAGTAACAGACATACATATATACACACTCAAACTTTCACCTTTATAATAATAACGTGATATATTTTTTTTCTTGTTTTTAATCATATAAACCAGTGCTTGACTGCGATCCCACCTGATAGTAAGCATGTCATAGTCAAAACTGTGTGATATTTGTAATGATTCCCATAAACTGTACAAGTAAATAGAACCTGAAAATATTGCATTTGATTCTAGGTACAGCGATGTTCATGTTATCGACATCATTTCATTCCATTACAAAATATGTTCATGTTATTATTAAACCCACTGCTGCTCTTTTACCGCAGACCGCGGCGCATCGTGGTGGTGTGTGAAAGGATCACTGATACAACTGATATTTTGCATTACGAGATAGGCTCTTTCCACCTATAAAAATATTTTTTAGTAGTATTTTTGGACCACTAATAAAATAAATGCCGTTTTTTGGTAACTGTACTGTAATGCCTTTTTCGGTATGGTCCCACAGTACTACACAAAAAAAAAATAGGTGGAAGTTGGGACCATAGTCCCGGTCCAAAGAGCCCGACGACCCGCGGGATACGTACGTACCAGGGTTTCCTCTTCCTCTCTATCCATCCACATCTATGTTCATAACTCTTTTAATAACGTACGTTTCTTAGTTTTGGTCGAGTACCGAACAAGAGGGAGTATTAGACTTTTACAGACTAAACTTTACCTACCTATGTACCTTCGGTTGCAGGGCCACGGTAACGCTTTCACACAATATCGTAGCCCTAGCAAGCACCGACCCTACTGGACACTGTCCATTTTGCAGACTTCTCTATGAAGCGCGTGGAAAATAACGCACCGTCTGTTGGCTGTTGGCGATAACTTTGGTTCGTTGGACGATTTCGGCTGCACGCCAAAGTCGACCTAATGAAAGTGAGTTTCAATGAACGATTAGTTCCATATTAGCGTTTAAAAGTCTGCATAAAGTAGCAACTCCAAACCTGTCTCATTAGGGGCATTCACGAAGATTCATTGTTCCATTCGTCAGCTTCATCAACGTTGACTGCATTATTATCATACGTACCCATAGTTCACAATTTCACATACAGTAACATCACAATAGATTCACTCAGATACAATATAGTTATATCGACTTACATAGGAGCTTAAACATCCATTAGCCAGTGTTATCGAAGTAGGATACGAGTCATCGAGATAAGTCCTCTCTTTGAGGAGTGGTTAGAGAGCCGTCACGGCGTCCTCACCTTCGCCCGTCTTCAACGGACCAGATTGTTTCAGTAAGTTACTGTTGAATTAGGTAGGCGGCGGCTACCTCTCGCGTCCGGCCTTGGTATAGGCCATGATATGGAGCGACAGGGTATAGAAAGCGGTGATTGCTTCCCATATCCTCTCATCCCGTGTCCTTCTGCGAAGCAGCAGTGCAAATAATGAAGGCAACAGAAAGCGAGAGATGGAGATAGTCCTTACTCACCGACCGTCGCAGCAGACACCGTTGGCATCGTGGGTCGCAGTGCGAATTCCGACCACCGCATGCACGATCTTGCTCACGACGAGCATAGTGTAGCTAACCGTCCAATAAGGACCAGGCCAAGTCGACGGCGTGTAGCGTTCCATGCATCTGAAAAAAATGCCAGAATAATTGACAGAGCCCGCTAGGACCGATAGCTGATAGGATTTCAGGATATTTTGAAAGAGTCACCGTTGCGATGGAACGCAAAAGGCCACTGTAATAACATGGGTGAGATTTTAGTCAGTAAAAGTCTGGAGTGGCAAAATTTTAGACTTTTTTCTCTCGCACCACCCAAAACTTGATATGAATTGAAGAAAAGTTAATACAAGTCCAGAAATCAAATTATTTCTGTCTTCATTTTATAGGCCGGTATTCGGCCGCCAGAAATAAGCACCTTGCAATATCTGTTATTTAAATCATAACAGAGTTATAAACCGCTGAATTCTAAACATGTCAAGTTCATAAAGGTTCATAGTACTCAGCGAAAATTATCGTTTACCAGACAAATTTAATTTTGTATTTTATAATGATTGATTACCGATTATATACGAAAAATAACTTACATCTTTCAGATCATTAAAACTTAACAGCAATATCATAATACTGAATGGTATTTTGATAATGTTTAGTCAGCAAAAACGGAACCCTATTTTTTTCATCTTTCAAGACCCATTTTTAACCGACTTCCAAAAAAAGAGGAGGTTATCAATTCGGTTGTATAATTATTTTTTTTATGTTGTTTACCTCAGAACTCCATCGTTTATGGACCGATTTGCAAAAAAAAACATTTGTCCTTAGACAAGGATATGCTTCCAGATTGGTCAATTTTTTTTTTAATCCATTTCTGATGATGGGATCCATGAGGAATTGTGGGAACTCCTCAAATATTATAGGCCATATTATAACCACATAGTGATTTTGGTATTTTCATCGAGAACTTAAGCATTTACAGTCAAAAACTAAAATTTGACGAAGTGAAACTGATGAAGAAGACCAGAAATGGTCAACGGAACTTCATACTCTATTTGAGTATGAAGTTCCGTTAGCCATTTCTGGTCTTCTTCTGATATCACAATGAAAATAGTTAAGCTAAGCTACTATGACAATATAAATAAATAAATGGTTCTGAATAGTTATGTTGATAATGGTATCATCGAAGTGATCTGATGATGATGATGGAACAGGAAGATAGGCACCGGAACTCCATAATTAATCAATGTATCCTAGTTGTGTTTGGGCTTTTTAGATTTGTCATGAGATGCAATTTGGCTATAAGGTACTATCGAACTGATCTGATAATGGAGCCGGAAGCTGGAAGCGAGAGTAAAAGCACTCTCTAAAGCGGGAGGGCGTATCAGACTTTTAATGACTGAAACGACATCTTTATCCATCAGTTACCCTTTGCGTTCTTGGATCACGGTTTCCCTTTCAGAAATCCTCCGTAGTCCCTAGTGAACAAAGCGAGTTTTAAACTCATTTAAAAACTTTTTTTTTTACTAATTTATTTTATCATAATTTGAAATTGTAATTTTATATTTTAATTTATTGACCATTTTAATTTATTTTATTGTATTGATTTAATCATTTTAAGTTTCACAGACATTTAATATTTAATAACATACATTTAAACATTTTAATTTATTGTACATTTTATTATTCAATTTTATTTTATTGTTTTCATATATTATTATTTATAATTGATGATGTACTAACGTTGTCTTGTTAATAACTAAATTATTATTATTGTTAAACAATGGTATTGACGTAAAATAGTCTATTTTCATACATGTTTTCTGCATTAAATAGTTGTGATAGTTTTATTTTGTAAATAGCCTCGCTGGACTGGCTGATATTGTATGGATGAAAAGACAATAACAAATACCAGGCCATTTGTATAAACAAACATTTGAATGAATACCTACATTTAGTTGTAAAACACACGTGAATTTCGAGTTTTCAACCTATATTTTTTTAATAAAGATAGAAGAAAATTCAAGTTTTAAAACTAGGTAAAGACCTAGTTTTAGTTAACGTCTTTAAAGCCTTATTTATAACAAAATTAACCATGCGATTATTTACACTGACCAGTGTTTTGAATTCGAAACGTTTCTACGTAGAATTTGAATTTAGAGTCCCGCTGTTCTAAATTCAAATTCTACATACATTTAGTGTTTTAACTGAGGTAAGCGCCATATAAACGTGGAATAAAGGTCATTGACCATCCTACATTTATCGCCATTCTTAATTTAAAAAATGGAACAAAGACATGAAGCTGTATTGAATCGGCGTCTATCGCGATCCTATACATTTTCTAGTACTGAAAAATAGTTCATTGTTTGTTTTTCGTGTACCTATGCAAAGATATTAAGAGAAGATTTAGGATAAGGTCAATGTACTTTTTCCAAGTTTATCTGGCGCCTTGTATAGGCATTTGATTGGCGAGTTTGATAAAAAAAAATTGACGAATTTTGAACGCAGCTTAAAAAAATAATCATCTCTAAACCAGTTTAACCGGCTATTTTTATGAGACACCCAGGCGTTTCTTCCACCCGTATCAGATGCAGGAACCTCCCGAACTTACCATGTCTAATGAGGACATGCAGTCTGACCGCATTGTAGTAAGAATGAACTGAATCATTAATTTCAATTAACTTTTCAAGAAGCACGACCGCACAGACAATTACTTCTGGTTACCGTAAATTATAGACATCTTAGGTATAATAAAATCAGGCCCACCCACAAATACGACGAAGTATTTCTTTAAATCTGCTGATTTCGTCTTTTCCGTAAAGTAAAGTCGGCGCGCTGATTGAATGAGATAAGAAAGTTTTTTGGTTGAAAGTGAAGCTAATCAATTCAAGATTAGCAGTGGAGCTAAAATGTGGCAGGAAGGCAGTCGTTTTATCTACTTGAACTGCGGAACTATTATGTTGATATTACTCATACCTTTTACGTGATTATCACGACGTTATGGTTTAGACCAGCTATACTCAAGCTGCGGCCCGCGGGCCGCTTGTGGCCCACCAAGAATGGCTGAATGGACCTGCAGCATAACACAATATTTGTGACATAATTTTATATTTATTCTTCTATTCGTGTCTCAGTAGCAGCTTTACTGTACGAAAATCTGCTTACTAGTTCAATCCTTGGCGGTGTATGGATCAATGATGGTCCTGCTAACAAAACGAAAAAATAGAACTATGCCCATAGCATGACCATTAATGTAGAAAATATTAAATGTACATTTTTATTTCACCAAAGGTTACTGCATCCCATCATTTATTTATTTATTTATATATACTTTATTCTACAATAAGATAATAAACGATACATTTGACCCTTATATTTAAAAACATACAATTGGCGCATCAATGGCAATTGCTTATCGCATTCCGCGATCTCTTCCAGGCAACCTGGTATGGAAAGAGATTGTCTGGACATAAAATGGGATTTCACTTGGTGCATTACAAAATAAGCTAAACAATTGATGAGAAAAGAAAAGTACATACTTAACACTAAAATACATACTGACGTACATACAAAATAATTATATAGCCAAGAAAACAAATGACAACTACAATTCAAACAGCTAAAAACGAAACAAAATTACAAGGCCAAGTAATATTCCTTCACAAGTGTTTTGAATCATCACGATAATAGTAGAAGTACTATGTGGCCCGAGAAGATAAGAGGTTCAATACCTACCTGGTCTAAACACACAATTCGCGTTCGCGATTAGTAAAAATCATGACATAGCGTAGGTAGAGCATGTCAAGGTCATACATTTATTTCATCATCATAGCTAATAGACTATCAGTTTGGCAAAACCCGAGGCCTGCTTATTTCCCACTGGCTTCTGCCAGCGGCTGTGCTGGCGTAGAAATCGAAAACTATCCTTAAAGACTATCTATAAAGCTAGAACTACATTAGACCGACGAACACATGTAACACGCCTGATTTGTACGTAGAACGACGTCGCGTCGCGTGGCGTCGTGCGGAGTAAAAAATAAATGTATGGAGACCGACGTGCCCAGATCGGCGTGTGTGGCACAATTGTACGCAGTGTAGTTCTAACTTAACTCCCGGGATTAAAAATATGTCCTGTTCCATGTCATAGTCTAACCGTGTGTTAAGAGGTAACTCACAGGTATAGATGTGAAACAACTGATTTAAATAAAATGTTGTCGTTTTAAGCCCCAGAAAATAAAAGAACTGTGTTTTACACTTCATTATGGGCGATTATTGGTCACCTGACGTGTCATCACAGTGACGACGTCAACGATAGTGTGAGTTTGGTTTTAAGCTGAATCACATTGTTTATTTATATCGTTTAAAAACAGAAATTTTTTTTTTTATTTAAACAGAGTTTTTATAACTTACGAGTAGGTAAGTAGGTAAGCACTTATGCTTGGTTGGACGGACCAACTATTCACACATTTAAAAAATCTTTACACGGTTTATAGGTAATCCATTATATCCCTACTTCGGTAAAATCCAGAAAATATAGTTATAATTAAGAAAAACATAGTCGTCAACACAGTTTTAAATAAAAAACTGGGGAAGCCTGAGTATATGGTTTTAATTTCAACTTGATATCTCCACGCGTTTCCGAGGTAAAAGGTCTTGACAGACAGACAGATAGACCGACAGACAGACAGACAGACAGATACACCGACAGACAAAGGGACAGCAAAATGATCCTATAAGGGACAAGGGATCCGTTTTTTTCCTTTTGAGGTACGAAACCCAAAAAAGTTTATTTTAGTTTTAAACAGTTTTTTTTTTTTAATTTTATTCGGATTGTTTATTTAAAGATAAAGATAAATTTATTAGCATAAAAACATGAACAAATATAGTGAGGTCTTGACTCCTGTGCTAGTTGGAAACACCTGTGTTGTTAATTGGTTTTATTAACGGCCTTCGCCATTGCTTACCATCAAGTGAGATAGTGGTCAAACGCCAGCCTTTCTATAATAGAAAAAACCTTTCGCAATTACAATAGTATCAGTACAAATATTTGTGTTTCTACCTTCTATTTATACTCTTACTTGTGTCTATACTCTTCAGAAAGAACATTCGTAACTTGCTGACTCAGTTCTACTAAAAAATGTTAGTAAATATCGAACTTGTACTTTTGCAAATACAGTTGAAAATAATTTAATTATGCACCGTTGTACGGAATCGTTTCAGATTAAAATACTGATAGGATTACACGCTACGTGCAATTTTGATAACAAAGTCACGCAAATTTGTGACTGACATACAATTTTATACTACTAATTCTTGTTACATTTCACCGTTGTTGTTGAAAGCACCTTTGTGAAGGACTTGGTAGTCCTTTAGTAGGGGGAATACCAAACTAGGTACATCGACTTCTTTAAGTAACGTTTTTGGTAGGTAATCATCAAAGGACCTCGCGCTCTAGGATGAGGCGAAACTTTTACTGACCAAAACTGTTTGCGTTCTTAGACCCAGTTACCCAGTACCCCAGGCCCGAGCAGGCATTGGCCCTACGGTTTACTGACATCTTTTAGGCGCACGAGATCACTACGCACCATTGACTCGGGCTCGTTCCTTACCGGATGGCTGGACGACGAGCTACCCACTTGCCGTCTGCAAGCCTGCGCCTACAGTGATCAAGAATCGAGGCGTGTCCTGTCGGGACGTGAGAATGTTTTGTCCCTCACAGTTGCGGCTATCTCCTTCCCTGCTTTGCAGAAGGAGGTGACCGCTTCCCAGTCCCCATCGCTCCAGACCATGTCCCTAACCGCAGGTCGCCGCCGCCGATCGCCTTTACGAGGATACGGCAATGCTCAAACTTAGCGAAGCAGGCTTCCACTCTATGCTCCACCGTATCCTCTGGGCGATTCGCACAATAGTGACATCCAGACGTTTCTTCCGCTTGGATCCGAAACAGAAACCTCCCAAACTGCCATTTCTGATGAAGACCTGCATCAGGCAAAAAGTAAGAGCGCCGTGATGCCTCTATAACCACTCATCAAAGACACTTACCGCCACGATTGTGGCGTGCCGGTTCCTTTGCTACTTCAGATTTAGATTACTGATTAAGTTTTAAAATTAAAAAACGTTTGGTTGTAGACCAGTTCTTAAATTAATCTAGAAATTGCCTTTTAGATGTAAAGTCTACACCCCCAAATTCGTCATACAGAAAGTTTCAGCAGTTAGAGCGGTTCCTACGTTAAAAACAAGTTGTCGTTTCGTCTCTGCTTGTACTTAAGATCGTCTTAAAACTTTTCCAGACATACACTAGTCTCTCCGCAGATGTGCGAATAAAATACAAACACAACATTCCCGAGCAAAGAAGAGACAACAGTATCGTCGACAGACTTGCCAACTGGCACTTACTATTGGCGGACTGTTGCCATTTTATATCATACGCTCTTACTTACTTATTGAGACGTATTGATGCACTTCCTCAATTCTCTGCGGTACGAAACTGCATAGCATTCTTGTACGCGGAATGCTTTGGCTGCTAAAGTGAAATCAACACGACCAAATAAACTGTTCAGGTAAAGATGCAATTGAGTATTCAACGTCATATCTCAAATATTTCGGTCATACTGAGCAACGACCGAAATTTTGAGATACGCCAAGAGCGCGGCATAGGGTTCTTAATTGTGGCTTTGGTGAATCAGTTATCTTCACTGTACTGCAACTTAAAACTCCAGCTCAGTCCCAGCTTGACCTATTTACGAGTAAGTCGAGAGACAAAACTTTACGAGAGTTTATTGGACAATACTTAATTGTGAAAACAGTCTTAATATTGTGCTATAAACAATAACACTAACAAAGTTAATAAACATTTTGTACATATACCATCTGGTTAGAAAAATATAACCAAAATAAATGAGAATTAAATAGTAAATTAAAAAAAAAAAATAACTAGCTCTTAACGCAAATCAAATCAAAAATTTGTTTAGTTAAACAAATAAAATCCGTACTTAAGAAATAATCTAAACAAGGAAATATTGTAAAAATTCTTTAATGATACTTAAATTACGTAATTGTTATTATTTACACAGTAAATGCCATTAAATATAATTACAAAAACATAAAAATCTTCTAACATTTGTGAGTGTCATAATTATCCTGTTTCTCATTAATAAACGCTTTAGCGGCATCCTCCTCCATTTCATGCGACTCTTTGAAATAATTCTCTATTTCTTGCAAAGTTTTATCTTTAGTTTCAGGTAAATATTTGTACAAAATAAATGCAAAAATGGAAGATGATAAGCCGTAAAACAAGAAAGCGCCTGGCAAAGTGAGTGTTGCAGATATTAACGGTGACAATTTCAGTACAGTGGCCATCAACATTTCAGAAAACAATGTAAGAATGAGCAACGAGGAACTTTTGTACCTTAAGAATATTAATTCACCGAAAATAGTCGACGGCATTATCATTGGACCACATGTGATGGCAACTGAAAACGATGTCAGCAAGACAATAGAAATAATATTATTTTCAGATATGACTTTTAAATTAATTAGATACAAGTACAATGATATTATAAACAAAAACATAATTCCGAGCGCTGACGATGATAGCAACAAAGTTCTTCTATTTATTAATTTTGACAAAACACAACCGACTTGCATACCGAGTATTGTAACAGCATCTAAGATGAGCATACCAGTATATGCAGCAGACTCATTAGCAGTTATTTGGGTGATCAAAACTACAGCATACATAGAACACACTAATTTCCCTGAAAAATGGTATAATGCCATAACAGCCATGGAGAGCAACAGGGGTTGATGGAAACCCTTAGCAGTAACAGTTTCTTTGATGAGTCGAAGTTTATACCATGAAGTGGATTTCGCTCGCGAAGCACACTTTCTAAGATATTCTTTTTGAGACTTTATTAGACTCTCAAGTTCCTCTTCAGAGTCTTTATCATATCCTTTTAACCAATGATGTGCTTTTGCACACTCTTCGAACTTCCCGTTCATTGCTAACCAAGACGGTGACTCGGGCATGATTACTGCCGTCAAGGAATACAAGCAACACACGAAGGCTATGATAGCAATATTCCTCCAGTGACTAAAGGTTCCCGTCAGATTCGCGATCCACACGCCCCAGAAGAATATTGACGATTCGATCATCATAAACACACCTCGATATCGAGGCGATGAGTATTCCACGATGATGACAATAAGAACTGTCATATTACTGGCAAGAGTCACGCCCTGCAGTAACTGACTGATAAGTATATGCAGTGCACTGGTACTGCAGTAGAAGACGATGAAACTTACTATCGTCATTACTGTTACGATTAAGAATGGAATTTTCCTTCCAATATATTGTGTGAGTATTGGTAGAATGATAACCCACGGCATGGAGCTGTAGCCGAGAACGGATGCTGGAAAGAAAACAAAGTTTACGTTAGATAAGTGTGATTGTGAACCAAACTGTCAACTGAACAGAATTTCTTCATGAAGTTACCAATGGTTAAACTAAATGTTTTGAATTCTAATAGTCAATATCTTGTTTAGCCTTTCCTAATATAATGATTATTGTGTTTATCAACAGACAATGGGTAATGTGTTTGGATTCGAAAATTTAATGAATATAAACATGAATATTATTACACAACCAAGATGCCATGTCCTCAGTCATTGTCACTTTCCCTGTTAAATTGGCTTCTTTCTTCAGCTGTGGTATAAGAACTGTAGGAGCTCCGAAACATAGTCCAAGCACGAAATATATCGACGTGCATACTGTGCATACATATAGCTGGAAAACAAACAGTTTTTTATTACAATTAAAGAAAAATGAATACGTATTTTTTTAAGTATTATAAAACAGAATTTTATCTAAATAGATTGCTGTGTAATGCAGAGTAATTTACTCATTAAATTAAGCATTGTATGTAACTGTGTTTACATTGCGTGTGCAATACAAATAAATAAAATAATTTGAGCGTGTCAATCACAGTAAATAGGTACATTTAGACATTTTGTAAACATTGCTAACACAAAATGAGTTTATTGATATTTCATTCATTTCATATTTCAGTATACCGAACGTATAATTTAGACGAATGGAATTTTGAAGAAAATTTAGATAATAATAATAAATTATTTATTGCCCAAAGAAAGAGAAAATACATGACGTGTTACATATCAAGTTTACGAGTTCTTTTTTACATTTCATTTTATGAATAATGTCCCCTATACTAGGAGTCCTGTATTATAGGAAATATCCATTCATCCTTAATTACAATTCAATAAATGGTACATTGAAGCAAGTTATTCAATTCATCCATGTCAGCATATTTTCTTCGCTACAGTACAGCAGTAGTCAAGTAGAATTATTACGCGAAGTTAGGTACAAAGTTGCTCAGACTAAGCAGTGTACTAGATTACCTAATCAATCATAACTACTGCTACTCCTGTTACAGTGTCAGAAATTCTTACTACAAAACAAATTCATACGAGTATGTAAGATATAATTTATTGTACCAACCTGTCTTAAAAACGGTTGCCATAAGAACTTCGCATGTTTTGGACATTCTTCAGTGTCGTCAATTTCCATTTTTTCAATAAAAATGCGCAATTTTTATATCGTGAAACTACTCCTCAGCAATCGCGAAGGGACTTCTGAAACCGAATATATAGTTACATGTAATTTACATTTTTTAAATAAAAGTTTAAAACCTGAAAATATTTGCTATTATTACAATATTTTTATAAATACAAAATCTGTTGTTGTTCACACATTATTGTTTTTTTATTACGGCACATAAGCGAATTTCTTACACGTCAAGTCTTGCATATGTATACTTTATGCAGGTTTTGTGTTAAACAAAGTACACGGTACGGTAAATTATATAATTGTATGAATATCATTATACTTTATATTTCGAGCAAAGTACATAATTATTTTATAATATCCACTGAAAATCAAAGTTCACAATCCTGCACTTGGTAGGCATAAACTGCCATTTTTTAAACACACGAATAACTCCTCACCATGTTTGATTACTTCAAGACCAAAATCTCTTAACTATTTGGTTAGAAACCGCATTTTAAAAGTCATGTTTGTAAAATTAGTGTGAACCTCTGATCACAGGTAGGCACTCGGTAACAATCGGTGTCTGTATTGCACTCACACTGAATCGGGTGACTTCACTTATAGGGTTCAGACACATTGGAGTGACGAGGCCGCGATGTATGATTGATTGTCCACGCGTGGCGCGTCTGCATACTGCAAGTGCATCGTACCACAAATAAATAGCTTTATCAGTGTTTTACTTACGCCTATTTATGTACAATATTATTACATTTACTACTGATATATCGATTTGATTCGCAAACGTATTTACACGAATATCAAAATTACGAGGATTTTTTTTTTTTTGATTCGATGTAATATGAGTGTACCCATTGATAAATACATAGCAAATATTGAATGCGTAACAATTCTATTTTCTATAGTTAAGGTACATAGCTATAATACAATTTTATAACATTTAATTACAAAAGTTAGTCAAATATGTAAGTACTTTTGTTTTATCCAAGGTAGAGTTATCCTAAACAAAATGAAGATGAATGAAACTAAACACAGTAGATAGATACCTTACTAGCTAGGAGACGTTGCAATATCACGTGAATGAAAATACACCTTTATGCGCAAGCGCATTTGAGTCGGAGACGTTAAACAATTGCTATGGAAAAATTTGTCTGAACGGTGCACACAATACATGAAAGTACGTACAACAGCCAACTGGATATGCCTTATCATTACTCTTAATTAGACCGATAAAAATGCCAAAAACATTGTTACAGCGATACTAATATACATGTATACCTGCGTTTAAGTAATGATTGCCATTTTATTTTAATTCTTATTATTAATCACCAAACTACGTTTTTTAAGAATACCTGCCATTCTGGTGTCTTAAAGCTACCTACATGGTTTTGTTCATCGTGTTCGTATTTTATTTTAACTTTTGTCAGTGGCGTCGCCCGCTTGATAATAGAAAATAATGCCTATTTTAATCGATAATAAAGTAGTATTTTATTGGTAAAAGAATTTTTTAAATCTGCCCTGTAGTTTTGGAGTTTATTCATCACAAACAAAATACAAACATGTAAAAATACAAATCTTTCCTCTTTATAATATTAGTATAGAAGTATAGATAGTACAGTTATAGAGAATAGTTTAGAAAAGTATAATAATTTAGAAAACACTTTTCTTACCTGTTCCACCACTATTTCCTTTAAATAATTCCACCAACAAACTGTAAACGCACATTTGCTTATTCTCCAGAAATCATATAAGCGTGAGAGTTTCGAACTGACGGTAAAGCAAAATATTGAAGTTATCAAACACACGATTGACTGTAACACTGGCTTCCGCGGTTCTGTCAAAAAAAACTATGTTTTTATATTAGCAGGTCACAGAGTTATAAGTAAACACGAGATAAGACGAAAAGATACAAAGAATTGAGTTAGTTAATCTCTATCAATGGGGTTTGTTTCATTCAATCACAGCTTGTTTTCTCCTTTTCAGATTTTCTAGAATCGTTAATTGAAGACGTTAAAATGTCAAAGGTTATTTATATAGTGGACTTCGTCTTGTAAATCACAAAGGTACTTTTTTGATGTCGAAAATGGGTTTGTTCGCACAATAGTCTATATTTACTAATAACAGGAAAATTGGAATAGACGTTAACGACTGCCCGTAGTGATAATAACTGAAACTGTCTCGATTCACTCCAGTTTTTGAGTTAAAAATAACTAGCGGTACTAATCGTGCGTATACTGTGCGTGTTCAAGAGTTGATGCGTATTTTTAATACCTCTACATTCCATGGTAGCTATCTTTATAACTATCTATGTAATAAATATATGTATATTATGTATATATAGGTTTATATGCGCCTACTGCGACAAATTATAGAAAATACTTAAAACATTAGTTCCGCCTTTGTATTGTGTTCTTACTAATGCATAGTTTTAAAAAAAATCTTTATAAATATACATAACTTATTTTATAACCCTTTTCTTGGTAGAAAAAAGTATGTATTTTTTTTTATTTTTTTTTTTGAAGGTAGGAAGGAAGATAATATAAAAAAATTGAAAAAAAAAACTTGAATGACTAGTTTTGGAGATATATAATGTATCTTATGAGACACATCGCCAAGAATCCGTAATTTTCTCCACACAAGGCAATGTATCTATGAGGATACAAAGCTCAAATAAAATAAAACTCAATGAATTATTAATATTAAAAATATAATCAGAATTACAAAAAAAAAAAAAAAAAACAATTTAATCTTAAAAATAAAATAACTACCTTAAAAATAAGTCTTCTAAGTTTCGGTGTGGAAAAATAAAAAGCAGTTTCTATCAGGCTGAAGACAAAGTCTTGGACCGCATTTCGAACTCATAGCAGTGGTTTGTCCTTTAATGCATAACTTGTACCTCCCCTTGGTACTGAATAATGGAAAATGTTCAATTTGGTCATATCTGACACAAAGCGTAGATCTTGGCATAACAGGGGCTTTAATCGTTTAAGCTGGAGTAGGCCCTGCTACGTCTAATTCCTCTAATAAAGTCTTCTTTGTATGCTTTAATAAACTTTGTACCAACTGGTAACAATTTTTTTAGGGGAATATATTTTTCTGATCTAGTATGCTTGCGATAAAGCAATCAGCTATTACTGACACACATGTCCATTATTTGGGAAACTACTACATATGTGAGTTCTAATGCTTGACTACTTCAGGACAGGGTACTGCATACTTCTTCTTATTTTGTTTACGGTATCGCTGAAATTTAGACACTGGATCTGCTTTAACGTAGTTGCTTGCAGTGGTCACAATTATATGTATTGTCATGCCACTTTGCTACACAAATGTTGTTGCTATTGCAAATTATCTGAGAATAAAACCCTCTGGGTTTTGTTTTCAACGCTTTGTCCTCAGTCAGTTCTTTTTTCAGTTCCCCGTAACCTATTTGAACGCATCGTTCCAAGTGAGAATATACCCATATCCTGTCTTAGATAGTGAATTAATTTTAAACTGTTGAAAAAGAGACCGCTGAACATACAGATTCTAGAATGTTTTTTATGCAAAAGGCTACAACTATTTTAGTCCCTAACCCGAAGCCAGATTCTTGTGGGGAAAGATCTTTGTCACACAATAAAGTCGTAAATGAATCTAGACACTCGGAGCTCTAACGAATATTTTGAAGTCCCATTTCTTAGATTTGCTTTTTACATATATTTTCTGATGGCCGGCTTTTTTCCCTTCATATGGCCCCATCATCCCGTCAATGCTCAATCTATTCTCATGGGATACTTTTTATGGTGTGCACCCAGAGATACATAGCATGCAGTACCTAATTCTATGATAACTTAGCAGTAGGCACTGTGAGATACATGCACAAACAAGATTCGTTTTATTGCACAATAGTAAATATTTGATTTGAAATACTTGATACAAATGTTTGCTTCATAGGGATTATAAAAACAATCAACACGGCATAAAAATCCGGACAAAATATAAAAAAATAAAAATATTTTTACCTCCTTGCCTACGACCGTGTCGACTGTGCGCACAATTTTTGAATTTAAAATATAACAATACTAGCAATTCGTTCGGAATCATGCAAAATATAAATTTTTGTGTGAAGTTTCATGTCATTCACTATAAAATATAGTGAATGACATGAAACTTCACAAAACGAAAACTAGGAATATTTAAAGTTGACTGTATCTGACCAGATACATTGTCAAGAAAAGGGTTAAAGCTTTACCGCCCAGCGCATGTGTATATTTGTGTGTTTGCAACAAACTCAACTAACACTGAACGGATTTTCATGCGGTTTTCACCAATAGAATATAGGAAGTAGAAATTTTATTTATTTGTAACACCCCGATGCGAATCTAGGGCGGATCACTTACAAATAAATATAATTGTAATTCAATAGAAGTTAGGTAATTAACTACCTTATTACAATATTTTTCCTTTTCTAGAATTTACAGAAATATAAACATATTTCCGTTAAATTTAACACTATACTTTAGAAGGTAACCATCCACTTATGTAAATGAAAAATTAGTTTCGCGACTCGTACATTTAAAGTTCCGTACGGGGGCACCCTCACATTTTTCTCCCCGTCAAAGAGCGCCGGTTTCAAATTTATATGCAACCCTCTTAAAGCAGCCTTTTTAACATATCATTGGAAGTCATAATTTCATTTCGTATAGCATTTATGAACCACATGTAGATATTTATGTTTATATTGGTTTATGTTTTGTAATGAACATAATTATAAGTGCAGAGACGGCTAAAGATGCTGCTCATTGATAAATATCAGCTAACTGTGAATATTTGGTGAGTAGTAGTTATTAGGTTGTCTGGTAGGTATCGCTGTCAACAACGGTCTTATTGCTTGTGCCCAAAGATTTAAGTTAGTATAAAAGTTTTGTTACTATTTTGGTGTCTATTCTATTCTATTCTATTCTATTCAATAGAATTCTATTCTATTCTATTCTATTCTATTCTATTCTATTCTATTCTGTTCTATTCTGTTCTATTCTATTCTATTCTATTCTATTCTATTCTATTCTATTCTATTCTATTCTATTCTATTCTATTCTATTACATGTCCACATCTAAGATAACATCATTCATACCTAAGCACATACCTACTACAACGAATGTGAATTGCTCGACTGCATTGTCATTAGCATTATTTATTTATTAAAACTATATGCATTGTAAAAATCATTGTGGATTTAATGCCTTAGGCATGAGGCCTTAATATTATAAGATATTTTTTTCATCAAAATACAGACAAAACAACTTCGGAACACCTCAAGGAGGAATTGTATCCCCTGTTTTCTTTCTAGCATACATCAAAGATCTACCAGAATCTATTAATGAAGAGTGCGTACTGTTTGCAGACGACACAACTTTGATTATTAAAAGTAATGATAACAAAGACTTAGAAAAACGAATTGTTAAAGCATTAGACAAGGCAATCAAATGGCTAGAAACAAATAACTTAAAAATAAACATGACAAAAACAAATATGATACAATTTCAAGCATCCAACACAAACACAGATAGTCTAGTCATTCAATATAACAATTCCGTCTTAATCACTGTTAATGAATGTGTATTTTTAGGTATAACCGCAGATAAAAATAGCAGCTGGAAACCACCTATAGATAAAATACTAAAAAAAACACGCAAATGCGATTCGGACTCGCCAGTGCGCGAGTCCGAATTTTTTATAACTATATCTACTAAATTTACGGTTTTCAGATTTATAACTATATCTATACTATAAGACCTTGCTTTATGCCAAATTTCAAGATTCTGAGTCAACGGGAAGTACCCTATGAATTTTGATTCCTTTGAGAGTGTTGAAATGTACGTTTTTGCGATTGCGATTAAAACGGCCGTGGCATTTTATTCCGTTAACTTAGAAGTTTGCTTTTTTCACAGCTTCAAGGGACCGCAGACTTGAGTATACGATTTTAATTTCAACTCGATGCCTCTACGCGTTTCTGAGATAAAGGGTCTTGACAGACGCGAGACACGACAGACAGATGGACAGACAACAAAGTGATCCTATTAGGGTTCCGTTTTTTCCTTTTGAGGTACGGAACCCTAAAAATAGATCGCTTTGTGTATGTCCTGAAAAGAATAAGACAAACGGTTAACTTAAATACCGCATTCGTTGCTTACCATGCTTATGTAGAATCTTTACTGAGATACGGTCTTTATTTGGGGCAACAATAAATATACAGGTATTTCTTGCCTAGTTTGGGGTCCAAATGTTCTCAGCTAAATATATGTACTGACTGAAAGATACAACAATTTTGTACACAAGATTCTGTTCACAGCCTATATTCACTTTAATACATATTTTTGAGTTAGTCAATTAAGCCTCTCCTAAATGACGCCTAGTCTAAAATGCTTTAAAGGTGGGTTTTTTTTTCGGTGGGAAAATCATCTTATGACATCCCCCGCCCTTGGGCGGGGCGGGAGATAGTGTCAGACTTTTACTGACTAAAAACCCACTCCTGTTCCTTCGTTGCCTTCGTCCCAGGACCCCGGGTTTCGCTTTCACACTACCCATGGCCTCAGTAGGCTTCGACCCTGCTGGGCCCCTACGATTTGCTGACATCTCCCTGAGGCGCGCGTGGAACAATACGCGCCGTCGACGACTTGGACTCGGTCCGGACGGTTACCGGACGGTCGGACGGCGGGCTACCCATTGCTCACCGTCCGCAAGCCCGCGCCTACGGTGGCCGGAAATCGGGATCGGAATCCCGGCGGCGATTTGGGCGTGAGGACCGTTGCCTCACGCGATCGGCCGCCTTCTTTGCTAGCATTACTGCTTCGCAGAAGGAAGCGACCGCCTGCCACTCCTCCTCGCTACGGACCATGGCCTGTACCAAGGCCCGACGCGAGAGATCGCCGCCGCCGATCGCCCCCACGAGGACACGGCGTTGCTCTGCCCAAGCGGGGCACACCTCCACCGTATGCTCCACCGTGTCCTCCGAGCGGTCCACACAGTGGGGACACCCGGGCGTTGCTTCCGCACGAATCCGGTGCAGGAACTTCCCGAACTTACCGTGTTCGGTGAGAACCTACGTCCAAAAAAAAAAAAAAAAATCCTTTCATTTTTCCTTATATAAATAATATATATATATGTAGGTTTATATTATATTAAATATGTATGTATGTTTATTTTATGTATATATACATTTGATCCCTTGTTTTCTAATTATTCTTTCCTTTTTTTTTATGCACCTGCCATGTTTTTCTCTTCACTACCCTTGGTTGACTGGTAGAGAATGCCTAAGGCATTAAGTCCGCCTTTGTACCTTTATGTTGCATGAAGTTTTGATAAATAAATAAATAATACGGTAGGTGAGGACGCCGTAAAGACTTACCGCCATAATTGTGGCGTGCCCATTTAAAGGTGGGTACGGGTTCCATACAAAATTACCCATTGTTCTTTCATCTAAATCCGTTCAGCCGATCGAGCGTGAAGAAATAACTAACATGTGTATGTTTGTTGTGTGTGTGTATATTTCACCTTTATAATATTATAGCATGATTATAATCTTTAAACTACTTCGGATGCGGGCGGTAAAGCAGTATTCCTATGACCGTGGTAACGAAATCGATACACAGGAGCAACTCATAAAAAAATAAATGCAACACCTTTTAAACAGATTCAAGATAACTTTAAAAAACTGAATTTACTCTGATAAAGTTTTTGAAGACATGAGAAACGAGTTTCCTAAAATAAAAGTAAAGTACGATCGTTGAATGACGTCAACAGGTAACCTCATAAAGTTCATTAACATTTTACTTATCTCGTTAAAACAAAAATAATAATAATAAATCTTAAGATTTATTTCATTGTTAAAACAATGAAATTGGCTATATTGCACACCACATACACATTTATTTGAAAAGTTCTGCTTTAATTACTCTTGAGTCTGTGGTATTTTCGACTTTCATTTTCAAATCTGTGTCGAACCTTTTCAGCCAACGGCGTGACGCTGCACATTTTTCAAAATGTCCAGTCATTGCCAACAGGAAGGCAACTCGAGCCAAACAAAATGTTCTCAACATTAATAATAATACCGAAGTTCGTCGGATGGAAAAACGCTTCCGTCACATTTGCTATCCATTTGAGCAAAATAAAAAAAATATCTTTAATCATAAACAGCCCTCGGCTTCGTTGAGATGTATTTCAGTTGATAACTATTAATAATAATACAATATAATATTCCACATCTTGTGTTGTGTGAAACAACGCCATCCAGTCCCAAACTAAGCAGAGCTTGTGCTATGAGTACTAGACAACTGATAAACATACATATATATTTCTAAATACGTACATATTACAGATAAATTACACCCAGATACAGAAAAATTATCGTGCTCATCACACAGACAGTTTCCTGGGTGGGAATTGAATGCACCGCCTCCGGCATAGCAGTCAAAGCCACTAACCACTAGACCAACAGGCCAGCCAATTTAGCCAACAACTATAATCTATTACTAATGTTATATATATCTACTGTTTGCACGCAGCATTCCTAACATTATTTCCCTAATTAATAGTTGGATTGCGTTAATGCTGCAACAGAAAACAATAAACCCGACCAATGTATTTATGCAAATGATTATGTTGGGTACTTTTCGTCCATAAAAACTTGTTACCATGGGTATTGCGAATAGCCGCTGTTATGCGCTGTATCCGTGTACTGGAAAGAAAAAGCCTTAACTGTTTTTAAAGCTAATAATTGTGTATTTACGGCAACATAGTTTTTTTTTTTACTTTTTATTAATAGGCTGGTGTTTGACCACTATGTCACCGGATAGTTTTTTGAGCAGTGGAATGTGAGTGTGAATGGAGCAGTGGTGGCCGAGTGGTAATGGCCCCGACTTACGGAGTTGTAGGTCGCGGGTTCAAACCCAGCCAGGCGCATTACTTTGTGTAATTTATTTCATCACCACTGCTCTTAAAACGGTGAAGGAAAAAATCGTGAAGAAACCAGCATGTCCTAGAACCAAAAATTCGAAGACATGTGACATCCACCAACCCGCACTGGGCCCGCGTGGTGGATTACGGCCCATTCCCTCTCCTAGAGAGGAGGCCTGAGTCCCAACAATGGGAACATTATAAGGCCGACTATGCTATGCTATGCTGTCCCTCACTAGGATTTACTCCTGTATCGTAGATGTATTCACAAACATTTAAACTAAGATACGCAGACCCGGAACAACTATCTATAGTTAATACAAATATTTCTTTCGCGCGAATCGAACCCGCAACCGTATTGTCAGCATCAGGTTAGCGATGATGTGGTTAAAAAACGAAGCTTACTTGCCTAGAACCACTAATTTTCACTCTTTCATAAAATGGGCGAGAAGTCTTGTGATCTTTCATTTTCTTTCGTATATTAGGGGTTAATGTCAAGAGTTCATGTTGTTCGGCCTCGGCACGCACCGCACTGGCTAATCCTGACCCAAACAGGAAGTTAACGATGACAAGCACTCGGGGCACTTCCGAGTCCTTCCATGAATGCGTAATTATGAATGGCATGGTGTTTACTAGAACCAGATAGATATAACCAATTTGGAGAATATATGTATATAGTTCTAATGTGTGTGTACTAACATCAAGACAAACAACTACGGCCACTACGATTGTGAAAAAGTCCTAAATGTATGATTCATAATTCGGAGGTATGTAACCATCAATTAACTTCTTCCGCTCTGGGTGGAGCGAGAAGGAATGTCAAACTTTTACTAATTAAAAGCCACCAGTGTTGCTTCAGTTGCCCTTTGAGTTCCAGGGCCGTGGTGACTCTTCCGAACAATCCAGTAGCCCTGACAGAGAAATGTATGAGACTGACATCATTATTATCACCAGTTCAGCTGAAAGTCTACTGCTGAATTTAGATCTCCCCCATATATAGCCATATCATCCGATCCAGTGCGTCTCGTATCCAGTGCCTTCAACAAATACGCGGCCGCCACTTCAGAGTGCCTGCTGCGACTTTGCTTTACGTTAACGCGATCGACACGTTTATGACATAAAACCACTCGCACTCAGTGCACAGAACATTTCGGCTTTATCGTCCCTCTAATCTGCGAGCAATCTGCGAGGCATATTGTATTGGTATGCAATCTGCGAAGCATATTGTATTGATATGCAATCTGCGAAGTATATTGTATTGATATGCAATATGCGAGGCATATTGTATTGATATTAAATCTGCGAAGCATATTGTATTGATATGCAATCTGCGAGGCATATTGTACCGACATGCAATACCGAATTGTCACGTATTCTAACATTTTGGCTCACCGACAATCATTGTCAAATAAACAAAGATGATCAATCATTTTCGAAAAATGAACATGATGAGTTATTGAAACATCTAACTCCCATGCCAGATAGGTAATACAATATATTGATATGCAATCTGCGAGGCACATTGTATTGATATGCAATCTGCGAGGCATATTTTACCGACATGCAATACCGAATTGTCACGTGTTCAAACATTTTGGCCCACCGACAATCGTTGTCAAATCAACAAAGATTATCAATCATTTTCGAAAAATTTACATGTTGAGTTATTGAAACATCCAACTCCCATGCCAGATAGGTACATATCATTAAAATACCTTCCTAAAATAAATACGTAGATCTGTATGTAGGTTTATGATCTGAAATAATATCTATAATAGTATTAAAATTCAGAGGTTCGTTTTGATATACCCAGGAAGAATGGTTTCTGAGAATAATGCTAACTTTGAAGACTTTTGAGAAGAAAACTAAAAGTATCTGCCCTAAGTTTAGATTTAGTGACTGGGCAACTAAAGGAATCAGAATAAGTAGGGAAAGACTTTTTGAGCTGTATGGCCTTAAGCCTATTATTAACACTGAAACTTTTAATAAGTATGTTGCTACATATTCAAAAATGTTTAAAAACACTTGTAAGGCAGCTAAGGCCTTGTACATTAGCAATAAAGTTAAATCAGCAGATAATAAAATAAAAACGGTTTGGAAAATTATAAATAATGAAACCAACAGGAACAAAATACATAATAATGATTACACTTTGGAGACACATCATGGTCTTATTAGCGATAACAAACTAGTTGCAGAAGAATTTGTAAATTTCTTTGCTAGTATACCAACTAAAACCACTGAAGCCCTAAATTCGTCGCCATCGCATGCTTTTGGTTTATTACAGGCAAACGTTGCAGCCTGTTCGACTGAATTTAACTTTAAGCATATAAACCCCTTTACAGTAATAAAAGCGTTTAAACAAATCAAAGTTAAATTGACAGAAGATTTGTGGGGTATGTCTATCAAAGTTTGTACCTCAATTATTGAGACTATAGCGCCGTACTTAGCCTTAATATTTAATTTGTGTATAGATCAAGGAGTCTTTCCTGATCTAATGAAATATAGTAAAGTGATACCACTTTTTAAATCCGGGGACAGTAAAGACACTAATAATTATAGGCCGGTGTCCGTGTTGCCAGTTTTTAGCAAGATATTTGAAAAGGTGATGTTAAATCAAATGCTTAATCATTTTAACACAAATAACATCTTACACGATAAACAGTATGGTTTCACCAAAGGACGTTGTACAACTGACGCTGGTGTCTCCTTACTAAAACACATTTTTAATACGTGGGAAGAGGCACAGGATGCTATAGGCATCTTCTGTGACCTGTCTAAGGCGTTTGATTGCGTGGTCCATGAAACATTACTCTTGAAACTTGAGCATTACGGACTAGGCAAAACAGCTTTAAGCTTATTAAAATCTTATTTGATTGACAGACAGCAACAAGTTCAAATAAACGGTGTCAATTCGTCGGGATTAAATGTGAAAATGGGGGTACCCCAAGGTTCAATTTTAGGTCCTTTTTTATTTTTAGTTTATATTAATGATTTACCCTATTTGTTGGAAAATAAACTTAATATGGTGTTGTTTGCTGACGACACTTCTTTGATTTTTAAGATAAATAGAAGGACTAATAATCTTGACGACGAAAATTACGCCCTACTGCAGGTTCAAAACTGGTTCACTGCTAATAATCTAGTTTTAAACGGGAGAAAAACTAAATGCATAAGATTTTCCTTACCTAATGTCAAAAGTAGTGATTGTGACGTAGTATTAAACGATGAAAATCTAGAATTTGTCGATAAAACGGTTTTCCTGGGGATTACGCTTGACTCAAGGCTACAATGGGGTCCTCATTTAACATCTCTTGCAGGACGGCTTAGCTCAGCTGCATATGCTGTTAGAAAAATCCGCCAATTTACGGATGTTGATACCGCTAGACTAGTCTATTTTAGTTATTTTCATAGCATCATGTCATACGGTATCTTACTATGGGGACGGGCTGCAGACATTGACTCAATTTTTATACTACAGAAAAGAGCTATCAGAGCTATTTACAATCTTCGCCGGTGCGATTCTCTAAGGGAACTGTTTAAGGATATTAACATCATGACGGTGCCTTGTCAATATATTTATGAAAACATCATGTACGTTAGAAAAAATCTTCATCTTTTTAGCAAAAGAGGCGATAGACATAATTATGTTACAAGAAATAGGGACCAATTAGTCCAACCAGGTTTTAGACTGGCTAAAGTGGCCTCTTCTTTCATGGGGTACTGTTTGAAATGTTATAATAAAATACCTCCACAAATATTAGAACTCAATGAAACGAAGTTTAAATCTTGTATTAAACGCACACTATGCAGGCAAGCATATTATAAGTTGGAGGATTATATTCAAGATAAAAATGCTTGGCTCAATGCTGGTCCAGCTCCTCTACCACCGAGGTATACAAATTGATTAGTTTGGAAATTATTATTATTATTTTTTAATGCTTTTTTTTGGGAATTGTAAAATTTTATATGTATTGTATAATGTAGAAGCATTTATTTTCAAAGTTTGTAAATGTGAGTACCATGGAGCTATTTTATGGTTTATTATGTTACTATTGGACTTGTTTGACATAAATGAGCACGGCAGTTGAGAGTTTGTCATGCTCACTTAAATGTCTCACTGATGGTGGCGCATGTGTTGGATCATTCGGTTCCTTTCAAAATGGTTGAGCTGAGTGGTGCTAATATTGGCGTCATGTCCATGAACGGGCGCTGTCAGTTGAGACTGGTCATCTCTTAGCTGCCAGTTGCTATTTTAATATCTATATTTAGTTTTTATTTTTACTGTATTTACATTGTTCTCACATGATAACGACAAGAAACATGTAACAGTGATATTTGTAATTACAAAACATGATTGAAAAGAGTGTCCATGGAGTTTCTTGCACATTCTTCTCCATAGAGATCTACGCTTTGGAATGTGCAATTAGCATCATTTTTTTTTTTTCTGACTAACTGACTTCTTGACATTTCAAAAGTGCCTGTAAATGGTTTATTTGAAATAAATGCTTTTGAATCTTTTGAATCTTTGAATCTTGAATCTTTAAACCTGATCAAACTCCAAGATGAATTTAACTTAAGGTAATCATATTGCTGGTCTCAAGCCTTGCTGGGAGCTGGTAGCTGTTTCTCTGGTCTATTTACTCAATTTAACGGATTTGGATCTAAAACAACAAAAATACGAATACACGTCAATACTAATAATATTAGAAATGCAAAAGTAACTATCTCTCTTTTGTGGTAACTATGTCTGTCTGTTGTAGACGTCCACGTCGTGTATTAGGACAAAGAATACTTTTTCATGTTTTCTTGGGAGTTTTTCTGACCTTCACACGGACCCGCTGACAGGAGCTAGTTTCTTTTTTTTCTACGTATGGCATATTGACTAGCTTTCTACGGGAGACTAGAAATATGTCAGACTAAGCTACTGCCACTGGCTTCGCCTACGTGATAGTAGAAAATTGTCCTGAGGGCACATGCTTCTGGTGTGTCATGTCACTCAAATCCGTTCAGCCGTTCGAGCGTGAAGAGTAACAAACATACACACGCTCACAAACCTTCGCCCTTATTAGTGTAATCAAATAAAAGAAACAACTTGGTTGATAAGCTGTTCTACTTAATTCTTGACTAGTTGATTTGTTAATTAATGTTTTTGGTTGTTTAGTGGGACACGCCATAATCGCGGCGGTGGGTCCCCTCTTTTAGGACTGTCTAGAGAAGCACCTCGATGTCCTCACCTTCCACCTGACGCAGGACTTCCCGCCTCAGCAGCTGAGCCCGAAGCGCCCCGAAATGACAGGCGATGTGTAGCTCGCCGTCCGGCCGATTTGTAAGATGATTTTAGTCGGTAAAAGTCTGATGCGCCCTGTCGCTTCATCCTAGAGCAGAAGAATTTATTTGATGTATTCCACATCATAATAAAAAAAAGTTTAATTAGATCTATGGTAGTTATTATGTTATGTAGGATATTCTGCAAAAGCTGCTTCACATGTGATATTTTATTACACATAAATATGCAATCCTAGTGTGTGTGTGGGCACAAAATTGCCAATAATTTATTGTCCAGACAGATTTTTACAATTTAAATGGTACTAGTATGGGCATACTAGTGCCATTTAAATTCATCATCAATCTGTCTGGACAATAAAGATTTTAATTAATAAAAATATATGACTTAACTATTATCTATTAATTGTGTACTTATTTATGTTGTAAAAGAATAACGACGAGGAAATTGTTGATGAAATTTTTAAGTGTCTACATAAGTCACCATGATGCATACCGGCGAAATAATTTATTAAGTTTCTCAAATCAAGCTAATGGGCAGTCTAAGTTTAGTAAAATAAAATAAAATTGTCATAATTGGAAATATATTTATTATAATACATATTTATAATAATAATTATAATCATGGTTTAGATATTTTTTTTGCTGTCTTGCTTTCATAACTTTTGGTTAAATTGAACTTTTAATGTTGCCATTAATACAAATCTTGGTCAAGTAACATAATATGCTTTGCTTTATTTATTGCATTAATATACTTAGGAAATACTTTTCCGCATTAATATGACATCATAAAAATAGTGCATTTCGACACCACTATTCACAAAAATGATCACTAGAAAAATGCATGGCATTAAGACATTTCAACTGTCATCCAGCATAATGATTTGTAAAAAAAATATTTGTGACATTATTACACGACATTTTGTCATTTGTAAAAAAATTCGTTTACTGATTTTTAAATTTCATAAGGAGGTACGTAGATATTATTGGCAAAATGTATGTAATCTCATCATCGTTAAACTGGAATATCTTTATTATGAGGATTCTATTAATAGTGATGTCTAAGACAAAATTTTTTAGTTTAATCTATTTACTTTTGTATATTTTTCATCACTTGACGCTAAAAAAATATGCCAGCAAAATTTTGTACGAGAATCTGCCATCACTCTTTAGTTTCTAAGTTCAATTTCGTTTTATTGTCGAAAGTAACGGATTAGATAAACACAACACCAATTAATTCTTATTGTTCGATAACATATTGATAACAATATTTTGAGTAAATACCTACAAATACTCCAATTTAGATATGAACATAAGATAATATGAATATTGGATAATTTGACATTTAAATTAAACAAGACCTTCTTTGTCATTTATATGTAGGTAAGTATACACACTATGTGTATCTATAACTATGTATGTATACGTTGATAATAAAGTGTTTAAACAAGATGCCTAAGATAATAACTTTAGGCTTGGTTGTGAAAGGGTTCAAACGTTAGACTGAAATAAAACAAACGTACCACACAATTAATTAATACTAATTAATTTGAATAACATTATTCACCTAAATGCTCTTCGTATACTTTGATCACTATTTACCATTTAAGTATTATCTAAACTTTCTTTATCCAAAGTTTCTCTTGTTAAACTAAATTATCTGTGATCTATTTCTTCCACAAAATCTTTTGAAACCTTATCAACCACCACTTCAGCCTTCGGAGATTCTAGAAAATAGTTCTCTATTTCTTGTAAAGTTTTGTCTTTGCTCTCAGGTAAATATTTATACAATAAAAATGCAAAAACCGACGCTGAGAGCCCATAAAAAAGGAAGGCACCGTGCAAATCAAACATTTTAAAAATATACGGCGATACTTTTAAAACAGACGCCATCAATATTTCAGAAAATATTGCAAGCGTTGGTAAGGACGAGCTTCGATATCTTAGAGGTGTTAATTCTCCATACACAGAGCATGCCAATATCATTGGACCACAACTTATAGTCATCGAAAAAAAAGTCAACAACAGTAATGAAACTATCCTATTCTCTGTTATCACAGACAACCTAATCAGATACAAGTAAAGTGAAATTAAAAACAGAAACGTGATACCAATTGACGAAGACGAGAGTAACAAAGTTCTTCTGTTGAGATATTTCGATAGAACGCATCCAATCTGCATGCTTAATATAGTCACAGCTTCTAAAATAAGCATGCCTGTGTACGCTGTGGACTCACTGTTTGTTATTTTCTTAATTAACTCAATGGAATACATAGTACAAACGAACTTGCCTGAAAAATTATAAAGCAACATGACTGTCATCGACAACAAAAGAGGCTTGTAGAACGCCTTTGTTGTAATCGTTTCCAGGATGTGTTTGAGTCGACTCCACGAAGCTTCTTTCCGTTTACAACGTGACAGATATTCCTTTTGTGACTGTATTAAGCTTTCTAGCTCGTTTTCAGCTTCCTTGTCGTATCCTTTCAGCCAGCGGTGGGATGTCGCACATTCCTTGAAACGTCCATTCATTGCTAACCAAGACGGGGACTCGGGCCATAGAAAAGCTGTCAGAGATAATATAGAACATACAAAAGCTATAAGAGCAATATTCTTCCAGTGGCTGAAAGTTCCAGTTGCATTAGCGATCCATACTCCCCAAAAAAATATTGTTGATTTCACTGTCATAAATATTCCTCGGTAGCGTGGCGAAGTGTATTCGGTGACAATAACAATCAAGAGTGTCATGTTGCTGCCGACAAGCATGCCTTGCATTATTTCACTAATTAGAAGAACTGTAGTTGAAGTACTGCAATAAAATACGATGTATCCAATTAGAGTGTTGACACACAATATAACGAACGGCACTTTTCTTCCGAACCGCCGCGTGAGTATTGGTAGTATTAGTATCCATGGCAACGCGCCGTAGCCGTGGATGGAGGCTGAAAAGGAAATTATTAGTTTTAAATTAATGTAAAAAAAAATCCAACCGAACAAATTAATGTCAGAAAAACGGTTTGGTTTTGGGATTTCAAGAATGTTTGTTGCTTCAACTATGATAAACATATCGTTTAAAGTCTTAACAAAAAGCCGGATTTTAGTAAAACTGTCCGGACAAATGACAAGGCCGGATAAAATCCAGACGGAGGACAAAAAGTCTGACATATTCAGACAAACCCGGACGGATGGGATCCCTAGCCTCAATATATACAAGGTTATATTAGTAGTGCAATGGTTAGCTCATTTACATACACAACCACGATGCCATATCTTCGCTGACCGCTTCCGTGGAGTTAGCATCCCTCCTTATTTGCGGTATAAACACGTTAGGGGCTCCGTAACATAACCCCAGCACGAAGTATATCGTCCATACTCCTCCCACCACAAATAACTGAAAGAGACCAAACATCACGCTTGTATAGCTAGAAGGTATAAAGCCTTCTACATCCTCAGTTCACCGATATTAGTTTCACATAATAGACCTAGCGGGGATTTTCCCTATGAACCAGCTTCAATTCCTTCTTCATCCATACTGTACCTATGAATGTAAAACTATACTAATAATAAGTGGAAACGTTGTTGATTGTGCGTTTACCTACTAAATTGTTAACTTAGACGTAAGAAAAAATGTACAATTGTTTGTTTTCCAAAATAAAATAAATAAAATAATTCCAGACACCTAGCTGTTTCTGGAAAAAACGTAATGGGGTCGAATGGAACACGGGAGCCTATGCTCAGAATTCACGCTAACTTAGGATCATTAGACTATCAAGGTAGCCTGACATCTCTAATCCCTCTCAGACTAATCCTAAAAAAAAACTCTACCTAATGACGCGGGAAAAATTACATGTGATTCGTTATTATTTGTAGCAAAAAGTTTAAGTTAATTTAGTTATTCCGGGCTGCAGATTGTTCGAAGGGCAGCTGACAGAACACTGTGTGTTTTAGTAAGTGAAAGTATGACACTTCCTCCCGCTCCACCCTAAGCTAGAGTCATTTGATGATTTCTCACGTAAAAAAATGTATAGTTATTCTATCTCACCAAGATGGATTGATTTTGGATGTGTGTCGTCAGCGTGGAGCGCTCGGTCTCATAGAAATCAACTTACAAATACATAAACAAAGTGTATAATTAAGAATATTTAGGAATATGTGGTACAGGGTGTAAAGCAGTAAAAGTTCGAAAGAGAGGATCCTCTGACCAGGCAGGTGTTGTTTCTGGTCCGGGCAACTGCCCGATAGTTGATCTCGGACTATTGTATATGATCTATTTGCACGGAGAACTGTAGGTAATACCACGATGCGGGATTTTGAATTTTAGTTCTTACTAGCTTTTGCCCGCAGCTTCGCCCGCGTACATAAAATATATATTATGTCACTTAGGATTTAAGCAGCTTTCTATCGGTCAAAAAATTTTAGCAATCGGACCAGTACTTTCAGAGATTACATCCTACAAAAAAAAACTTTTTATTTTTATAATATTAGTGTAAATGAGGCGATGTCGCTACAAATCTATACACTTAGCCTGCCTTCGTAAAATAATATTATTTAAACATAATTACTACCATACGTTTTGTTTTGACGAGTTCCCGACATTCGAGCAACGTACACACCCGCATTTTACCACTGCGATAGGGGTCATAATACAACAAACAATTAAAACTCGAGTTCTGATTATAAAATACCAAATTATAATGTTATTTATAGGCTCATGCTCAACAGTAAACGAAATGTAACACTCTCGATAAACAATCCTACAGATAAATTAATAATTATGAACCATATTAATGTTGGTAATGAGTTTTAAAGTTTCATAAGTATTTTTAATTCTTAATTCTTTATTATACACAAAAACGACATAATTTAAGGAGATACAGACAGTTCATGTATAAAGGCATGAGTTTTCTCCCAGCAAAACTTTGAGTTATAGAGAGAGAACATAATCGAGGGTAGGTCCAGTGCACAATATACTAAAACTAAGTCTATTATAATATATAATATGTAATTATATTATACAAAACTCTAATATTAATAATATTATACATGTATACTAATCATAGCGGCTTGAAGTATAACGCGGAGTATGAAGGAGAAGAGAAGATGTGGTGCGACAGGGTTTACTCCTCGGGACGAGGTACTCAAAGCGTTCACGAAGCTATTAAGGGGCATTAGGATTGTGTAGGATTATATAGAGAAGAGAAAAAAATAATAACAAACAACACCTTAGCAGGCTCTCGTTAGGTGATCAGGTGCTTGATTCAGAAAAAGGTTCTTTTGGACACGGCTCGTTTAGTTAGCTGGTTCCTTTCTCTGGAGCTCTGACCGGTAGCTTGGACCCTGTTCCCAATACCGGTGGTATACTATTTTTTTATAGTTTATTTTTATTTTTTATTTAAAAAAAAATATAAATAAAAATGAATACAGACATAATAGTTTTTTTTCGGACTACTAAAGCCCATAGACACTATACATAAAATAACCTAACAAAAAAAAAACTAATAATATGATTACAATTTACGATGTGTCGGCGACGCACGGCTCTGAGTCCTAGTGTCCATGTATCCACACATGTGTGAGCCATCCACGTAAATATAATATATCTAGCTGTCAATTCATCATTTTCTAGGTCGATGTAAAAACTCTCACGGGAAAAATAGTTATCAAGTTAAATGTCGCAGCAGTTCGTAACCTTTAAAACACTGAATTAAGGTTAAATTACAACGACTCAGTAAACGCTAATTAACAATTCATTTATTAACTAATATTTGAACAAGTGCCTTCAATTGAGTCAGACTAGGTCATCTTTTAACAGCTGTTTAGGAAGGTTTTGTGAAGGATTTCTTTAAAAATTTACATCATCAATAACTTCGCCCATGAAAATAATATTTATGAACCAACTGGTTACAATGTCTGTATTAATTTGTTTTTCATAAACAAATGAATTCTAAAGCAAGATCCAAGAGCCCCCGGAAATTATTGATTTTGTGATTGACAAAATGTGTGGGATTGAGCACTAATAGTAGTACTTTGAACGTACGCATAACTATTAACTTGGTCCGTTGGAATAGAGATTATTCTTAAAGTCTAAGTTCTGAGAGATTTTTCAGAATATTGTGAAATAATTAATTCATCGTACTGCCTAGACTTTTCCCAACATTTTTTTTTAATGTGGTAAATCCTCCAATGACATCTCCTACCCTTTCGTGTCAGACTTTTACTGACTTAAACCCACTCCTGTTCTCTCCTTTTATTTCCTCAACCCAGAAAATGGGTACCCCAGTAGGGCACGATACTCTTTGATAAGACTGTTGGTGGCCCATAACGACTATCAGATGTCTTCAAATGAACACGGTGTCGCTTAATCAGAAGGTGTGCCCCGTTTGGGCGGAGAGGCACGACCTGAGGACACCCACATGGAGACGATCTGCGGCGGTGACTTTTCGCACCCGACCCTGGTTCAGGCCATGGGCTGGAGCGAGAGGGAATGGGATGCGATCACCTCCTGCTGCGAAAGAGTAATACTAACGAAGGAAGTAGCCGCAACCGTGAGAGAACGGACATCTTCACACCGCAGCCACCGCCATAGAAGACGCCACAGACGTTGAGAGTCGCGGGGCGATTTCCGGCCACTGTAAGCGCCGGCTTGCAGTCGACAAGGAATGGCCGTCTGGCCGTCCATTAAGGACTTAGCCCGAGTCGTCAACGGCGCATAGTGTTCTACGCGCTCTTCAAAGCGATGTCAACAAATTAAACCATAGTGGCCTAATGGGGTCAATGGCCGCTAGGGCCACGGGATTTTTGGAACTAGATACCGTGGTCTTGGAACGCAAAGGGTAACTGTAGAAAACAGGTGGGTTTTAGTCAGTAAAAGTCAGACAAACCCTCTCGCTCCTCCCTACAACGGGAGAAGTTATTTGATGAATACCCAAATTAAAAAAAAGTCGACCCCGTCGTCGACTGGTATAATTTAGCCTTGACCACTCTGTCATTAAAACATCTATACGAAACACTTAACTAAGTTCAATAAAAAAAAGTGGAAAATTTTCTATCCAAGACCTACCTGCCTTCATGAAATCGAATATCTATAATTATAGTCATCAAAATTACCATAATACATACATACAGCGTTTTTATTTACGAGTACCTATATATTGAATTTGAACTACTCCATCTTTATATTGATTTTCAGGTAGGTCCTAATATTAATGTAAAATATCCCTTAATCGGATTAAGAAAATTCAATCAAAAGATAGTCTATTACTCAATTGGACGAGCCAAAAAATATTAAAAGAGTTACTTACCTGTCTTAAGAACGGTCCCCGCGTAATTTTAATTTCACTAGTGGTATCTTCAATGTCTTCTGTTTTAATACTACTATAGTTGCTAGCAGCCATCGTATTTGTTCCACATTTAGTTTTACATACATATCAATTTGCTAAAATGTTAAAAGTGAAACTAAAAAAATAAATATATACATTTATTTAAAACTAGTACATACGTACCTACTTATTTGTTCCACATTTAGTTTTACACGCATAACAATTTGTCAAAATAAGTATTAAAAAAGAAACATTTAAAAATAACTGTTACTTATTTAAAACTAGTATATTTATTTTAATTAAGTTTATTTATTATAAACATAAAGCATTCCCGTTTATTGTTCTTACTATTACTGAAAACTGCATCAAAATCCATTGTGTAGTTTTGAAGGAATGCAAGCGATTTTTTTTATTCTTGGTAGGTTGGCGCATGACTGATTTTTTTATATTGTGTAAAAATATCGACAGTATGCCTTTTATTTCACTGGCTAACTTTTAGAAAGAAAATTACTCATGATTACACTATAAGACCAACTATGAAATACCTAAAACCAGATGTTCTATCAAGTATCCAATATGATCATAAATGAACGTCTGAGTTTTTCCATATGATCATAAATGAACGTCTGAGTTTTTCCATATTCCACTGCTGGTCCCGAATTAAAATTCAGTCTATAAATTGATTTAGTAACAACATAATTATGCCCTATATAAGAACGTACGTCTGGACTTGATCACATCTATATAACAAATAAATACTTCACTCTTCAATAAAATTAAAACAACAATGTCTTTCTGATATTTTCTTAACTTGCCCTTTGTATTCGTGCCACATTTCTAGCTGATAATAATTAATATAAAACAGGTAAACATGTTGGGCAAATAACTTATACGCACACAAGAATTGTAGGTACATCTACTATTAGAAGAATCGTGTGCAAAGTATATAAAGTTATCTGCAATTTTTTAAGTGATAATAAAAATAATAAGTTATTTAGTAACTTTTTTCCCAAAAATATTATTGAAAAAACAACTATCATTTTTGCATTTTTGACACATGAAAGGCGATTTTCCATTTCTTAAAATAAGAATATCTAATAAGTTTCTGCAACTATCAGGAAATCGCAAAATTGCAGATAACTTTATTTACTTTGCACCCGTCGACTTGTGTACGTAGGTGGGTAATATATTTGCATCAGCACTAATATTTACGATTCGACATGAATTAATAACTTTTGTACCTATTTCACCGAAATAAACGTAATTTATGTACGTAGGTACTTTATTCATAGTGTAGCCTAATAATTTGTTGTTAAATATTTAATAATTTTGTAATATATCTAATATATAACACTAGCTTCTGCCAGCGGCTTCGCTCGCATGAAAGTAAATTTCTCCATACTAACTTTGGAATCCTGGTTCATCCCGTTAAAAGTTAAATTTCCAAAAATCCCTTCTTGGTGCTCGCTTACGTCGTAAAAGGAAGCCTTGTGCAAAATTTCACCTTCCTAGACTCCCTAGTTTCGACTGTGCGTTGATATATATGTCAGCCAGTTTCTCCTTTAGTATATATAGATGGATAGTATAGATAATAATATTTAAACACGACTAAGGATGGCTCCAAAGAACAAATATGATTGCACCTTTTTCTATGTAGCAACAGCGTGACTAAGAACAAAACAACATTTTTAAATATTCATTATCCTTACTTTCATATTGATATAGGAGAAAATAGTTAATTAGTTTAACTGCTATTAAAAGATAGGAGAATTAGAATGAATTAAAATGTATTTATTTATTTATTTATTTATTTTATAATTTATGTACACACAAATACGAAGAAGAAGATAGGTATCTTAATATAAATTTTGTACAAAGGTACTGCTTATTTCAAAAAGAAATTTCTTCCAGCAGACCTGCGAAAGGAGAGATTAGAAGAGATGTAGACTGTAGTGTGTAGAAAATAAGCAAAGAAGAGTTTGTGAAATCTTAAATTAAACTAATAAATACTTATATAACTATAAATACCTTACACTAAAAATAAATACATAATATATATATAAATATAAATATATACATATACATATCATACAAGAGAGGAAAGATAGTGCTCTTTTACTTGAGTCTTAAAGAGTGAGATAGTTTTAAGATCACGAATGCTAGGCGGAAGAGAGTTCCACAACCTTACTGCATGGACAGAAAAAGAGTAGGAATAGTAGCTGGTTTTATGAGGAGGGGATTTAAGAAGGGATCTTAGATGTGATCTGCACGGTGCGTCGCTAGGGCGCGCGAAAGAAAAACGGTCGCGCAGGTAGGAGGGATAAGATGGGTTGTGTAGGATGTTGAAGAGGAAACATAAAATCCGAGTGTTCCTGCGAAGATGGATAGGGAGCCACTTGAGTTCCTTGCGAAGATGAGAGACATGATCATACTTTCGTAGACCAAAAACAAACCGAATGCATTAGTTTTGCAGTCGCTCAAGCTTGTTTAACAGCTCCTCAGTAGCATCCAGGTAGCAGGCATCGGCATAATCTATAATCGGCTGAATAAGTGTTTGGGCCAAAGAGATTTTCGTTTTCATTCATTCATTTTCATGTATGTAGATATCATAAGGCAGATATGTGAACGTGACGTCTAAATAAAAAATATATTTTTTCTACCTAATATATATTTCACTTCAATTTATCGTAGTAATCAAACCAAGACCACAAAAGTTATCATAGTAGTGGCTTAAGAAGACGTCATCACCTTCCACCTGACTCAGGTCCTCATCAGACATGGCCTGTTTGAGGTACCTGTTTCGGATTCAGGTGAAAGAATCACCTGGGTGTTACCATTGCGCAGACCGCCCGAGGACTCGGTGGAGCATACGGTAGAGGTGTATCCCGCTTGGGCAGTGTTCCACCACCGTGTCCTCGTGGAGGTGATCGACCGCGGCGACCTCTTGCACCCGGTTCTGGTTCAGACGATGGTCTGGAGCGTGAGGGAATGAGAAGTGGTCACCTTCTTCAGCAAAGTTGCATAAATACGGACATCCTTACACCCCTACAGGGGACGCCCCAGGCGTCGGAAGTCGCTGAGCAATCGATCCACGCCACCGTAGGCGCGGGCTTGCGGATGACGAGCTACAGGCAACTCGCCATCTGGCTATGGAAGTATTCCACGCGCGCCTTAAAAAGGTGTCAGCAAACCGTAAGGGCCCAGTAGGGCTGGGCACGCCACAATTATGGCGGTAAGTCCCCTCTTTGGGGAGTGGCTGGAGCGGCAACACGACGTCCTCACCTTCCGCATGACGCAGGTCCTCACCGGACATGGCAAGTTCGGGAGGTACCTGCATCGGATTCAGGTAGAAGAAACGCCTGGGTGTCACCATCGTGTGGACCACCCGGAGAACACGGTGGAGCATACGATGGAGGTGTGCCGTACTTGGGCGGGCGTCGTGTCCTCGTAGAGGCAATCGGCGGCAGCGACCTCTCTCGTCCGCCCGGTCCGGGCTATGGTTCGAAGCGAGGAGGAATGGCAGGCGGTGGCCTCTTTCTGCGAAGCAGTAATGCTAGCGAAGGAGGAGGCCGCATGCGTGAGGGAACGAATGTCCTCACGCCCCAGCCGCCGAGATTCTGACCCCGACAACAAGCCATGGTAGACGAGGGCTTGCGGACTTCGAGCAATGGGTAGCTTGCCGTCCGGTAAACCGGACCGGACCGAGCCCAGTCGTCACCAGCACGTAGTAATCCATGCGCTTCTCAAAGACATGTCAGCTAACCGTAGGGGCCCAGCAGGGCTGACTACTAGCTAGGACCGCGGGGAATTTCTGAAAAGGAAACCCGTAGTCCTAGAACACAAAGGGTAACTGAAGGACACAGGTGTAATTTTATTCAGTAAAAGTCTGACACACCCTCTCACTCCGCCCAGAGCGAGAGAAATTATTGAACGATTTCCACATTTTTAAAAAAGGGCACAGTAGGGCCCATACCCGTTAGGGCCAGGGAATTTTTTGTCACAGTTACCATGTTCCTGGAATGCAAAAGGTAAATGAAGGACATGCTTTTAGTCAGTAAAATTCTGACACGCCACCCTAAGCCAAGAAGTCATTTGATGATTTCCTACCTCAAAAAAAATGGTGTAGCAGAAACTTTATAGGCAATATTTGATCTGGGCAGTTTTTCACTCAAATCTATTTCTAATCCTGAGTACAGTTTTTCAGTCTATTAACACCATCACTTTGAAATCATTTTTAGTGGAAACTCATCAAACAACTCCACCCACTTTGGGTTAAGCGAAAGGGGTCGTCAGACTTTTACTGACTAAAACCTACCTGTGTTCCTACAGCTGCCCTTTGCGTTCCAGAACCACGATAACTTTTTCGAACATTTCCGCAACCGTCACTTTGAAACCCCGAATTAGTAATAGAATGTCGACCTAAAAACCAAGTGTATTCAAATCATTTTACTGTTCACTACTTTATATCCAATACTTTAAACACAAGAGGGGAAATAACTATCAGGTTATTGACCTATTTTGTTAAGTATTAGACACGAATGAATTCGTCCATTATACCTACACAGTCAACCACATAATGATTTCTTGTTTACGGAAATGATCGTTTTTAGAACGAAAACGAAATAACCATAGTATACAAAACATACTTGAGTTATTGGGAATTTGCCAAGTCACCCGGTTTAGCCGTCATCTATGGCCCTTATAATTTCTACGTTTACTATTTAATACTAAGTTGAAGGGTGCTACAAGTCCGTGATAAGACCTGTCATACTGTATGGATCAGAATATTACGCTGTGAAACAGACGGATGAATAAAGCTAGAATTACATTAGACCTACGCACACGTGTGCCACACACGCCGATCTGGGCGCGTCGGTCTCCATACATTTTTTAAAGAAACTAGACTTGTAGAGCTATACTTGATCCATGCCACGCGACGACACACGACGTCGTTCTACGTACAAATCAGGCGTTTTACACTTGTGCGACGGTCTAAAGTAGTTCTAGTTTAAAGATTGCATGTAGCAGAGATGAGAATGTTGAGATGGATCTGAAGAGAATAGATATAGTGAGAAATAAGTATATTAGAGGAAGTTTGATAGTGGCGCTAGTGACTGAAGTGTTGAAGATACCCCTTCAACACTTCAGTCACTAGTCGTTTGTCTGGGTAAGTGGACGGATTTAACGCATGTTACTAAAAGAATTATGAGTATGCATGTGGATGGATGGAGAGGGAGGCCAAAGAAAAGATGGATGGATTGTGTGAAGAGTGATATGAAAGAAAATGGAGTTAGTGATAGCATGACGGATGATAGGACTGGATGAAAGAAAAAAACGTGTTGCGCCAACCCTAAATAATACGGGACACGGGCAGGAAGATGGTGATGACTATTTAATAATAAGTACTTACTTATTCAGTAAGAAAAATTATGAAAACTATGTATAAGTGGCCTAGTACCTGACCAGACTAATTACAGCTAGAATTATAAATAATGCTCGTCAAGAATTTTATAAATATTAATAATAATAAAATAATAATATTTTGTTAATAGTTATCACAGCAAAAACCAGAAGGTAACCCAAGGATTATCCAGCCCTAAAAGTTCCCCTTATATATTCGCGAATACGAGACATAACTAACCCGATTCCGTGATGGCAAATCTGTTATACCAAAGATGTTTATAATCTCTTGCCAAAAAATAACTATCTGGGGTACCGAAAATGTCGGATAAAAGATTCTATGAAAAAAATTCTAACACAAAAAAATATTCGCCATCATTTTTGTTTTAGTTGATAGAAACAGCGAAACTTGTCGAGGTTTTTATCAATATACGTCCGTTGTATGTAGTCATATTTACATACGTTTGCCTAAACCTAAAAACGTGCAGTGTTTTCTGCAATGAGTTTTGACTCTGTTCGGCAAAAACGTGCAAACGATGTGTTTCCGGGAAAATCTTTATGAGATTTATTCATTTCTACTTTTATTTCTAACTGTGATGTTGTATTATCTTCTGTGAGTCGTACGTAAAGCTTTGTGCGGACCACAGACGATCCCAAACGCAGGTTTGGTTTTTCAAAATGGAAATAGGTATAGTCACGGCACGACATGGTTGGCGTTGGCGGGTTGATGCTCGCACGGAAAAAATATTTGTATGACCTACAGATATTTGTTCCAGTTCTGGGTGTTTTTGTATGTGAATTTACATGTTTATGAATGCACACCCTAGAGTGGGGCAATGTTATACAAAAAAAATAGAATACTCGTTAAATTAATGTAAACAAAAAGTGTGCAGTCTCCGCCAGTCTTTTCAGACATCTTGCGCATAGCGCTCATTCTAAGTATCGTAACAAACTCTATCACACTAAGATTATGACTTTGATAAATAATCACAAACAGTTAATTGGTATTTATAATAACTCAGAAGAATCAGTTGGTCTCATCATTTAATTATAAATTAATTTAAAAAAAAAAAACATTTTAATTTGGTTGCTCGCCAAAATTATTTTATTTTACTAACAGTCAATTTAATGATCATTTCAACCTATCGAGACACAAAGGCTGCAGGATTGTTCGAAATAGTCGCCAAGAACACAGAGGGCATCTGAAATAGAAGGAACACGGGTGGGTGGCGATCGGCGGCACTTCTCACATCCAGCCCTGGTTCAGACCATAGTTCGTTCTGCGAAGCAGTAATGCGAGCGAAGGAGGTGGACAAAATCGTAAGGGAGATGACATCGTCACGTCCACGTCCGTCGTTGTCGAGTCGGGAGTCGCAAGGCAATTCCCAGCGACAGTCGGCCCGACGGAGAGCAATGGGTAAGTCGCTGTTCAGCCGTCCGATAAGTACCAAGCCCGGCGACGCGTTTTGTTCCATGTGTGCCTCAAAGATGCGTCAGCAAAAATGGACGGCGCCTAGTAAAGCCGCGAGAATGTTCGAATGAGTTACCGTAGCCCTGGAACGCAAAGGACAACTGAAGGAACACAGGTGGGCTTTCAATCAGTATAAGTCTCGCACCACCCAGATATCCTACCTTAAAAAAAAAACCTATCGAAGAATAACAATCAAACATTAATCACTTGATGTTCATCAATTTTATTACAATATCCTGTTGAATTTAAAACCGATTAATTACCGCTCAAATGCATCACATATTAATAAACTGTCCGCATTTTACTTTCACAATATCAGGAATATCACAATGACATTTAATGAAGCTCCACTATTTGTTTCTGCCACATTCAATATTAGAGATAGGCTTACAATGGAGCCTAGTTCGAGCTGATAGTGTTTGTTTTCATTTAGTACCTAAACATAATTACCCTTTTACTGTACGTTTCCTGGTCACGTATAAATGCACCATAGAGAACTATGGATGTGTAAAATGGTGACTGGGAGATGGTACGGCACTAAAACACGAGGTCAACTTCATAGTTGCATTGACACTATGTTCTGATAATGGCCACTAAGACTGATAAAACCTAAACCCAGTGCGCCAATGCCTTTATAGCACACAATTGTTTATATGCATTTTGTGATGATTCTTGTCTAGTTAGCTTACAAAATGTTGAGTAATTTTATTTATTACAATGAACTCCATGATAACGATGACCAAACAATATTTTATTCTAAGCAGCTTATTATCTCGCCGATCCTACTTATGGTGGTTTCAAGAGAAACCTTTTCTCGTTGAATGCCCGTATTGAGACCAAAGGTAATCCGAACATCATTTACCGCGAATTTGTACGTATAAAAAAACCTTTTACTAAAGAAAACCGACTTCACTAAAAAAAACATTAAAAGATTCAAAACTTTAATTTCGGAAGTCGGTGTTTCTCAGTATTGTTTGTTTCTTATTAAAACCGTCTTCCGAAATTAAAGTTATTTTGATCCTTTTAGTGTTTTTTTTTCGTGAAGTCGGTTATTTTCTTTTTTGTAAAAAGTTTTTTATTTCACACTTTTTAGTTGCGACGTTGCGACACACTTATAACCAGAGTACCGATTTCTCATGACAATTCCAATTAACCCAAACACAGCTGGATTATATTGGTTTATTATGAAGTTCCTGTGTACCTTCCACCTTCCGGCTCCATCAGCATCAGGTCACTTCGATGATACCATTTTCAACATAACTATTCAGAACCATTTATTTATTTGTATTGTCATAGTCGCTTAACTATCTTCATTGTAATATCTATGTGAGTACCTTCATCAGTGAGCTTCTTCATCAGTTCCACTTCATTAAATGTTACTTTTTGACTAAATGCTTAAGTTCTCGATGTAAATACCAAAATCACTATATGGTTGCCTATAATATTTGAGGAGTTCCCTCGATTCCTCATGGATTCCATCATCAGAACTGGAATTTAAAAAAAATGGGACCAATCTGGAAGTATACAGAAAAAAAAGTTAGCGAAACGGTCCATAAACGAAGAACGGAGTTCTGAGGTAACACTAAAAAAAAAACTTTCATTTCGGCAGTCGGTGTTTCTGGTATTGTTTGCTTGTTATTGAACACCGACTTCCGAAATTAAAGTTATTTTGATCGTTTTAGTATTTTGTTTATGGTAGTGAAGTCGTTTATTTTTTAATGTTTTTTTTATTTCACACTTTTTAGTTGTGATACACGACAATTCAAATTAACCCAAACTCGGCTAAGATACATTATATTATTATGAATTTCCCATCCACCTCCCGGCTCCATCATCAGGTCAGCTCGATAGTACCTTATAGCCAAAGTGCATCTCATGACAATTTTAATAAGCCTAAACACGGCTAGATTTCATTGATTACGGCATTAAAGCGTATCCTGACCACCAGCATGCCTACCTGGTCATAATTCTCAGCCTCATCAGCGACCTTGGCTAAGCAAACTACACTTTTGGCCAGTCACGAAGAGCCATGAAGAACCTCTCCTGGTCGACGCCAGCAGTCAAGTCACTACGTCGCACAGCACTGCTCCGACTGGAACCTACAGCATTACCCTGACTCATTGGGACAGCACCAACCCGACTCACTGGAGCATCATCCTGACTCACTGGAACTGAACTACACCGACTCACCGTGGCATCACTGCAGACAGTTCCGACGAACTGGAACCAACCTTCCACTGACCTCGCACGCATTACGACGCATAGCAAAAACCAATCACTCTCCGATCTCTGGACCACATAGGAACTAAAAATCAAAATCCTGCACCAGGGTTCAAGATTTCTCCTCGCGATTAAAATACATACAATAGCCGGAAATTAACTATCTGTTAGTTGCCCGAACCAGACGTAACATCCGCCTGGTCAAAGGATTCTCCCTTTTGCAACGTAGGTTGGCGGGACTTTACACCCTGTTGCGCATATCACCAAAAGAGTCTTCTCCCATAAATGTAGAATAAAAAAAAAATTATACTGCTTAGTAAATACTTTAAGAGCCACATAATCCTCATCCGAATACCCTTTAACTTTATCTTTCCCTCGTTCCTTGACTGTAAGAAGGCATTTTCAGGCAGACACAACACAGACTGAACATTTTTCAACGCTTGATCTGAAGCATATTATGAATAAAACATAAGTAGGTAGAATCAGTCAGTGTTAAATAACAATTTGTTATAAAACATAAGTTAAACTTATATTAATTATTCAGAATACTTCATTCATAAATTAAATAGCTAAAACAAATAAACGGTCTTTCCTGATTTTGTTAACTGAGTAGGAGTTATGAACACGGAAATCACTTATGGGCTTAAAATCTGGAGAGCTCAGACTACAATCAAAGAATTATTAAGTAACAAACTCTGTCTGCAAAAACATGTTTCACTCGCGTGCCTCAAGATAAAGTTTCTGAATTAATTTGCCAAATAACGTCGAAACACGAGATTTAAACTTGCCATCCAACTTTGCTTGTTAAATGTTAATTGTTATCAAACGGAATACCTTATTAGACGTTCTTATGAGATGAAAATATTGATTACTCGCGATCTAAGTATGTTTATGATTTCCCCGTTTAGCTAATCATTACCATTTCCTTGTCCAAGTTTCCACCTTTGGTCCGAAGTATTAACAATGCCCCTCAGCTAAGATATTGATAAACTTGATAACGTGGAATTCAATTTTTAAAACGGAATCATGAGGTCGCGTTACTTACTGCAGGAAATGGAATGTCGCCGATTTATTTTAACCACCTCGACTTGTTCCAAGCCATTAGCTTTTTCAATCCAAAGATGAGTGTAAAGTGGTAATGATAACGTGAGAATTATTTGCTAGATTGTTCGGCCCTTATACATTATTCAATTATAATTGATAACATATTTTAATAGGTAGCTCGTGTAGGTACCAGCTTTGATTTATTGAAGGGATTAGAGGTAATGGTGCTTTGTTCAGTTACATTGGACCTTAAAAATCACTTTATTTACTTACATTGCATTTCGGAATTTCTAGAGAAAGAAATAATAATACCGTTCCCAAACACAAATGGACGATCATTTAACAAATGTCTACGTCCATAATTTAAATCATTAAAACAATTATTCTGTTCAAAGACGATACAAAAGAAACCTTCTTTCGATTGATGTGTTTTATTGTCAACAGATACAAAAGAGTGCTCAATAAAACGAAAATAAATAAAAAGGATAAAATTGACCTGCATAAATTACGTCACATAAAACATATAGGTCTCATACCCAATAAACATACCTGCCAATACATTCAAAAGGGCAAGACTCAGACGAATAGTTTCAGCGTATTGAGAAGGGATGTGAAAACAGTTTAAGTAAAAAGGATAAGTGTGTTTTCGTAGCATGTGTAGAGAAATTCGACACCCACTCGGCTATTTACGGGCGATGGTGCGATAAGCATTTTCTCTTTCAATACCATCAAAGAGACTGGCCGCCTATTCAGGGCTTCACTCGACAGAATGTAACACATAAAGGGTATACGAAGATTGCAACGCTGTTTCTGACTCGCCTCGCAAAAAATACTGTTAAAATCCATTTCTATCGTACATCATCGGACGAGCAGTTTGTTTCGAGGAACTTTTTCATTTTTATACCGCGGACGAAACATTATCCGAGCGTTGTCGAGTACTGATGAAGCCCATCAAATCATTTGTCGGCATAGCGACGCCAAACTTCAGCTATTATTCCGGTCGGTTTACTAAAACAAAAGTGCTCTTAATTCTTGATCTGGGATTTCATGTGATCATTACTTTCCTCGGTTCGTTTGGTTGGGCTCGCGGCTCGATGGAGGACTCATTCCTTGTGACAAATTAAATTTTATCAAGCTACAACAATGGTCCTTGGGCATTATGAAGCGTAATCCCTTAAGCGGGGAGACGTCTAAATATCTGAAAAGCAAATTAGGCGATCGCGCTTTCGAGGGCTATTTATAAATTATACTCGGCGAAATTTGGTGCTCCGGTTGTTAAATAACTTGTACTAGACAAATGTCTGGAATGGAAGTCAGCCGTCTAGTAAACAATAAAAATATTTTGTAAAATGTAAAAAGCTTTTCAGTTTCGCTGATTGTTGTGTAAACGTCTGCATCGCCATCGTCAGTCGTCGTGTGCATTTCAACTTGACCATCTTCACCTTTTCCGTGTGGACTATGGTGAAAGTATACCTACCATTTTCACTGCATTCACATTGTATATTCTTACATGTTTGGTTTTACTGTATCTGTAAAACATGTTTATAAAACTTAAAAAAAATACTTTGCAGCCTTTTGGACTTCTTTAGGCATTATATATATTGATGAGCATCAAAATCAGAAATAAAGAAATACAAAAGCTCTAACAATACAAAAATAAATTAAAAGTTACAAGAACCAGAAAATATTTATCTTAAAAAAATTACTTACCTAACATCGCCACTTACCATCCATTACCATAACCAACTTATCGTTACGCATAATTTAATGCAGACTAGTTGTGAGTAGAATCCAAATGCTCATCAAGTTTTTTTGAATATCAGCAAACAGCTAGTCGACTCTTCATATTTATGACCAGAGAGCGTGGCAATGCTGCCAGCGTTCTTGGCACTTTTTCTGCTGACAACGATGTGGATGAGTTTCTTTATGTCCAATTAATTATGTTTATCCGCGATTGCACATATCATTATTTTCAGTTCGTAGTATATGTTTTTTACCTATTAAGTTATTTATTAGTTTAGTTTTACATAATTAAATTTAAAAAAGGTAAAGCAAATACTTTTTTAAATTGTTATGTACAAAAATGCTTGCAGTCTGTAGTTCCGCGAACGTCGAAAGCGGCGGAAGCTTTTTCGCTCGTAAATCCGACGAACGAAGCTCTTCCGTACCACGCCCGCTCCCCGATTTAATTCTCGAACATTAGCGCATTCACGGCAACAGATAATATATTCAATCGCCTCGGCTGGATCTCAGTTCAATTCATTGATTTATTCGTTTGACAATTTATTTAGTTGGATTATTAAATTTTGTATTTTATATCATTACGCTGTGCTTACCAACCCGCACTGGGCCCGCGTGGTGGATTATTCCCTCTCCTAGAGAGGAGGCCTGAGTTCTAGTAGTGGGAACATTAATAAGGCTGATTATGCTATGCTATGCCATACTACTTGTACGACTACTTATTCTGAGTCCATACGCTGTGCTTTGAGCCCGATATACGTACCATACGATGTTCTTAATTAGATTGTTTGGTTTGTTGAAATAACCCTTAAATTATTACTTTTTTTTTAAAGCTTATTCTAAAACGAAAATCAGCATTTAGCAAAACCCAAATCGACGAAAATCCAACAATCATGGATTACAAAATATTTTTTCATTGACCAGCTTTCAAAATTAGAACAATAATGTCCACACATTGTGATATGAGAATGGATAATATGGATTTTACTCTTTCACTAAAGAAATACAGCTTATCTGAATAACACAAAAAACTATAATTTATAAAGAGGAAGAAATACTAATTCCACATATTGGAAACGAATAATCATATCACCTTTACCTTGACTTTATACATTATACATACAAAGCACATTGTAAAGAGTCATCGATAAATGCATATCAACAACAACATTGTTCTACATTCGGTTCAAAAGTTATCAGACAAGTCATAACTCATTCATTGATTTATTTTTTATCTCGTAAAGCATTCACCACCGTATTTATTAATATTGTGTACAATATCTCTGTCTGCGTTGTCTGTCTGCCCAGCCTTAATTTGCATCATCTGTAAAGTTTTACCTACTTGTGTTAAATCAGCAAAAAAAGTAGTTAGTTCTAGTTTCAGCCGGGACCAACGGCTTTACATCTTTCCTAGGCATAAAGGAATCTCGGTAGGTTTAGTTTGGACACCCGTCTACAAGTCCGTGATAAGACCTGTCATATTGTATGGATCGGAATGTTGGGCTGTGAAAAAGACGGATAAAAAAAGATTGCACGTATCGGAGATGAGAATGTTAAGATGGATGTGTGGTGTGACGACAATGGATAAAGTGAGAAATGAGTATATTAGGGGAAGTTTGAAAGTGGCGCCAGTGACTGAAAAATTGAGAGGGAATCGTTTGTCTTGGTATGGTCATGTGAAGAGGAGGGATGAAGCGCATGTTACTAAAAGAGTTATGAGTTTACATGTGGATGGATGGAGAGGGAGAGGGAGATCAAAGGAAAGATGAATGGATTGTGTGAAGAGTGATATGAAAGAAAAGGAAGTTAGTGATAGCATGACGAGTGACAGGGCAGAATGAAAGAAAAAAACATTTTGCGCTGACCCCAAATAACACGGGACAAAGGCAGGAAGATGATGATGATGATGATGATGACCCATCCAAAGATCGACCTCGGCAAGCATTGCTTAACCTAAGAGGTCGACCCGTGCATCAGCCCTGCTGGGCCCCTACAGTTTTACTGACAGTTTTACGTCGGGGTCACAGCGGCTAGGGCGTGAGGATGTCCGTTCCCTCCCACATGCGGACGTCTCCATCACAAGCATTAGGTACTGCTTTGCAGTAGGGGGCTGGTAAAGCCCATTGTTCTTACTCTGGACCATGGCCTGAACCACGGTGCGACGTAAACGTACCACGACACCGTGTTGTCCAAGCGCTGCGTCGCCAAATATTTCGGGTCAAAGTCTTCAACCAAAGGGTTTAGCGAGGTTACCTTGTCGTGCACGACACGACACCACACCGTGCATCTGCTGAAGAGAGCTCGAATCGACACCGCATATCTGCCGACGCAGCATCGTGCCACACTCAATGTGGCCTGGCATTTACTCAGCGTTGAGTTGATAATCATCAGCAGAACATCAATCTAGGTAAACTGCCCGATGAAATCTTAATCTCACATCAAATAATTGATTTGTTCGTTTGACGCTTTGTTTAATTTCGCTAGATTTTAATCAATTCCATTAAATATCCTAAGAGCAAAGAATCCTAACGTTGCCGGAATAGTATTCCGGTATTCTGCAGTTGTATGTACAGTACCCATCTTTACATTTCCCTATTAATCTTGTCGATTTCGTCTCCTAATTAAAAAAGATTCTCATTGTATCAAATAATGGTGTTGTTAGGTAATAAACACAATAGTAGCGTACGGTAATAGAACGCGGATAATTTGCGCGCGCGTCACAGGCGGCCGCAAATCACGAGCAAATCAGATTCGACGGCCATTGCCAATACATTTGTGATAGCAATCAAAATGCTGCACATGACCCTATATGGCCTTTTACCTATTATAGGGATAACAACGATCGAATGTTATACCGTTTTTTTTAACGTAAAAACATGTTGATACCTATGTATAAAAATGATTGTTTTAATAAACGAAACATAACGGAATTAAAATAAATGTTTAAAACTTGGATCCTATCCAAAAAGCGTTCAAACAAAAAGCTACTATAAACATGCGGTTTACGCTGCAGGCTCCAAACGAACTAGGTACACGTAAAATTAATTCAATGAGAACAAAATTATTATTTGAAATAGCATTAGCAATAATTCGCAGACGTGTTGAGTTGTTCCTTCCCCATACCTCGACATTTCTGAACAAGTTTTCGATTCCTAAAACTTAGAAAATAAGATTGGGCTCCGCGTCTACTGGTAATGGCTTTGTTGTGTACCGGCTCTAGTTTGAGAGGGAACTCGAATCCTCAGCTACGATATTCCCGTGGTACTTGCCAAAGCACTACACGTGTCTCGCTTCTAAGAGTTTAAAACAATTTCTTCCCCAATAGAAAAGAACATCTGTAAGGAATACTCATTCATCGATCGAAGTACAATAAAAGTCTGTTCATAATAATTCCCTCGAATATTATCATGACTCGAACAAAGAAACTTTTGCGCAATATCCAATAATCGTTCCTTAATATCTTTCGCGTAAATGTTTTCCAAGTTCGATCATTATTTTCACCTCAGTTCACCGTTGGACAAAGATTCCTCTACAATTTATTGTCAAAGTGATTTTTTCGTTTTACAAAATGTGACTTTATTATTCATCACAGTTTGAGAACATTTAAGTACGCATGTTAAAGTAACATTTAGGTAAAGTTCCACAATACAAAGTACTCTATGATTTACGAGTGAAGTTGTTCGATGTGACTGAAAAGTCCTTAAAAGTCCGTAATATGTATTGCACCGGTATCTGTCTCCCCCGTCGGCAAATTTAGACATAAATAAGTAGGTGGTCGTCGAGAATGAAGCAGGTTTGACAGTTTGCCGAGAATCTTCCCAACTTCGACGTTCTAATTTCTGTCTATAACACTATCCGGAGGAGTGCAAGTAACTGTATTTGAGCTGGCAACCTCTTAACTTCAACTAACTTACCTCTTTTTTCTCAGTTTAAAGCAATTTAGAGACGATTCTGTTTTTACTCCTCGACGCAAAATAAAGAATGTTATACATCTAAAGACTTGTCTGTTTCTTCCTGGCTTCTTATCGTATCTCTTTAAAATTGAATTTAACATTTCTGTCAGCTTTTTCAGAATAATTGGCTTAAGGCGTTTTTCTTCGTCTATGAGCTGGAAGACTGTGGCATCGTTTGTCCACACAGACCGGTAGATTTAAAATAAACTAAGAAAAACTGACGAAATCAAAGTAAACTTTTTTATAGTTTTTCTACGAACAAATTGCTGTTATATTTACTTGGCTCTGCAAACATGAATCCAAATACAAAGATTTTGAAAATAAAAAAACTCGACTGCGTAAAAAATAACCTTAATTAAAAATTGAAAAGAAAAAAAACAAGTTTAATCCAGTAACGAACATACCAATTTAATTTCACACAAATAAAACATATAATAAATTCTAATACGCTTAAAAATAAGTGAGGTGGATGACTGGATACTGGTAACATACATAACATAGTCGGGACCCTTATTAGATGGGATGATTTTAGTCTAGATTATTTTAATGGGTCCCGACTGTTGCAGTCAATATGTTGCCAGTACCGTCATCCGCCTCACTTAATTTATTTCTTAAATAATATTCAATTGTTTGCTTGTAATATAAAAAAAAAACATTTGTTTACTAAATATATATCAAAGTGACTAATTTCCGAAACGGCTAGACCGATTTTGATGGGGTATATTCACTGACGGAAAGCAAATGTTGCTAGCAGTTACTTAGGCTACTTTTCATTTCTTCTTAACTACTTTGGATTTCTTAATATGGGATAAGCCTTTCAAACAGTTAAACAAAATTTGACATCACTATCAATGTGGGATGTAGATAATGTTACAACAACTACCTTTATTCACTTTTTAAATTAAATGAGATGTAAAATCGTGACATCTTCAGGGAGATTGTATATCTCCGAAACGGTTGGACCGATTTTGACGGGAATTTCACTGACGGATATCTAACATTAAAGGGGTGATGTTTTTTTTTTTAGGTGGGAAAATCATCTTATGACAAATCCCGCTCTTGGGCGGAGCGAGAGATAGTGTCAGACTTTTACTGACTAAAAACCCACTCCTGTTCCTTCGTTGCCTTCGTCCCAGGGTCCGGGTTTCGTTTTCACACTACCCATGGCCCCAGTAGGCTTCGACCCTGCTGGGCCCCTACAATTGCTGACATCTCCCTGAGGCGCGCGTGGAACAATACGCGCCGTCGACGACTTGGGCTTGGTCCGGACGGTTACCGGACGGTCGGACGGCGGGCCACCCATTGCCCGCCGTCCGCAAGCCCACGCCTACGGTGGCCGGAAATCGGGATCGGAATCCCGGCGGCGGTTGGGGCGTGAGGACCGTTGCCGTTGCCTCACGCGATCGGCCGCCTCCTTTGCTAGCATCACTGCTTCGCAGAAGGAGGCGGCGGCCTGCCACTCCTCCTCGCTCCGGACCATGGCCTGCACCAAGGCCCGGCGCGAGAGATCGCCGCCGCCGATCGCCCCCACGAGGACACGGCGTTGCTCTTCCCAAGCGGGGCACACCTCCACCGTGTGCTCCACCGTGTCCTCCGGGCGGTCCACACAGTGGCGACACCCGGGCGTCGCTTCCGCACGAATTCGGTGCAGGAACTTCCCGAACTTCCCGTGTTCGGTGAGAACCTGCGTCATGCGGAAGGTGAGGACGCCGTGAGGTCTTTCCAACCACGCCTCAAAGGGGTGATGTGGGCTACTTTTAATTTTTTCGTGGGAACGGGTTTCATAATACGGGATAAGTCTTCAAAACGGTTGAACTTTGATGGGACTTTCATTGGGATATAGCTAATGTTATAATAAGTAACTTAATGTATTCGCAGGACGGGACTTAATTCTCGAGGGCGGAAGTATCTTAATTCTCGGGGGAGGGAGTTTGTCTTAATATCCGGGGATAGGTGACTAATTATATATATATATATATTGTTTGTATTATATGCAATTTATTAGTTTATATATTGTATATATGTAAATAGTACACCACGAACTACCTGCGTATCTTTTTTCTCCTTCTCTGTCAAATCCATCCAAAGGTTGTCTGTAAAAAATCGCTCGTAGCGATAAGACTGTCCATTGGGACACCTTATTAATTTAAAGTTCTTAATGTAATTTTTATTTTTGGTGTACAATAAAGAATATATCTATCTAGGGGACATCTCCGTATCTGCTAAACTGACTTTGAAGGACTTTCACTGTCTGATGGCTGATGATACAAGGATTAACTTAGGGTTCTTTTAATTTTACCGCGGGAAAGAGAGAGCAGTGGTGGCCGAGTGGTAACGGCCCCGACTTACGAGTTGTAGGTCGCGGGTTCAAACCCAGCCAGGCGCATTACTTTGTGTAATTTATTTCATCACCACTGCTCTCAAAACGGTGAAGGAAAACATCGTGAGGAAACCGGCATGTCCTAGAACCAAAAATTCAAAGACATGTGACATCCACCAACCCGCACTGGGCCCGCGTGGTGGATTACGGCCCATTCCCTCTCCTAGAGAGGAGGCCTGAGTCCCAACAGTGGGAACATTAAAAGGCCGACTATGCTATGCTATGCGGGAATGGGATTTCAAAATACGGGATACGTCTGTAAAACGGTTTTCTTAACAAAACATACTTTCATTGGGAAATAGCTAATATTATCATGAGTACCTTAAGCCACTTTTTATATTCTCGCGGAAACTGGAATTAATTTTGGCGGTAGGGGGGATCCTGAATCCCGGGGAAAGTACATCCTCGAAACGACTGGACCGATTGTGACAGGACTATCACTGACGGAAAGCTTTTTCATGTTGGTAATCATCTAATAACTTCTCCTGCTCTGGGGTGGACAGGGAGAGCATGCCATACTTTTAGTTAGTAAAACCACATCTAGGTCCTTTCAGTTGCTCTTTGCCTTCTAAGACCACGGGTTACCTTTTCAGAAGTCCTCACATAACCCTTGTAGCCATCAAACTTACTGGGCCATGACATCTCTTTGAGGAGCGCGTAGTACACGACACGCTATCGACGATTTGAGCTCGGTCCGGACAATAGCCGGTCGGCCGGACTGCAAGTTATACATTGCACGTCGTCCGAAAGCCCGTGCCTACGGGGTTGGTAGTCGGAGTTTCGGCTGTCCCCATCACTAGCGTTACTGCTTCGCAGAAGAAGTCGACTGCCACCCATTTCCTCTCGTTCCGGACCATGGCCTGCAGCAGAGCCCGGTGCGAGAGGTCACCGCCGACAATTGCTCCCACAAGGACACGGCGGTGCTCCGACCGTGCAAGGCTGACCTCCACCGTAAGCTCCACCGCATGCTCCGGGCGGTCCGCACAATGGCGACACCCCCGAGCAGTACTTCCACCTGTATCTGGTGCAGGAACCTCCCGAACTTCCCATGTCCGGTGAGGACCTGCGTTATGCGGAAGGTGTGAACGCTGTGACGCCTCTTCAGCCACTTCAAAAAAGGGGACTTACCACCATGATTATGGCGTGCCCAACTGACGGATAGTAGATGTTACAAGGAGTAACTTAGGCTACTTTTAATTTTCCCGCGGGAACAGGACTTAGTTCCCAGGGGAGAATATCTAATCCCTGAACTGGATAACAGTTTTTACACGATTGCCTCAAAAAAGGGGAGTAACTAAGTCGCGAGTTACAGATAACAAATTTCCTATTGTATTTTATTTTATGGTCATGATATACCATTTTGAAATCCTCATGACTCCCTTTAATTTGATACCCATTTATTTTTGCTCTTAATCTTAATTATGGTATCTCGTAGACGTTACGTTGGTTTTTTTTTAACGTCACCTATCTAAGAACACTTTTGTAACCCAAGTGTTCTGACGATATCTTAATTATGTAAGTCCGTTCAGCGGTTTGGAAGATATGAGGTAATAAAGAAACATACATACGAGATACGCGCCAAAAAAATAACCCTTCTTGCAGTCGGGTAAAAAAGTGAAATTTCCAAACATATTATAAAATAGTATTTTTGGGGCTGGAGACGCAATGAAAGGCTTAGATATATTCGATTTGACTATTATTATTTAGTTTCAAGCACCTTCATATATCATTTCTATATAAAATATCTTCCGACATTAGTCTTGACGTGTTCTTATTCTATTGATTGACACAAATCATAATTAAACTTTTTATAACTTAAACCTTAAAGGCCAGTTAGCAAGTTAATAATAAGTGCGAACTACTTAGTTGTCCCAGTCATTGGTTGACATGACCACTTTTTATTTACTAACAAGCACACGTAATTTGAACATAGCGAAAAACTGTGAAAAAAATAAAATCGAATACCTATACGTAGCTTTGAAACCAAATATTCTCGAGCCTGTTATTTTTGTCATCGAAATTCTAACAGACAATGTGAAAGTCGTTAAACGAATCCTGACAATTTTCAGGGTTTTAAGGGACAAACTTTGTAATGTATTCAACAATAAAAGATACACCATCGAGAGTGATAAAATCGTTCCGCGACGATATTTCAGGCAGAATGACAGGTGATATGAGTTATATTTGGGACATAACTTGGTTTGCAAAGTGTGGGCACCTACTACGTATAGGTACCTACATAGGTGTGGGTAGACAGTGCGCTCGGTAGGTACATGAACGCGGCCGCACCTGACCACAAATCAGCGGTAAATCAGATTTCGAACGTCCACGTCCGTGATTGCAGAAACGAATTTGTGTTGTGTTGTGTTATGCCGACAACCACTAACAATGTAACCGCTTACGTCATTCCGACTGCACGGTTTAAATGCTTGCTAACTGATAGTTACAATCTGTCGATAAGCGAATTTTCTACCTGAATATCCTATATACATATATATATATATAAAAGGAAAAACTGACTAACATAAAAATGCACAGCCGAAATTATAGGGAATAGAAATAGAGTAGAACTTGAAATTTTGCACAAGGCATTTGTGACGTAGACGAACACTAAGATGGAATTTTGAAAAATGTGGGTCTATAGTTTGTTTGGAGAACCTTGCTTTTAAGCGGGCAAAGCCACTGGCAGAAGCTAGTTAGTTTGTAAAAATGATACGATCGAACAAAATCATTTGGATAAAAACTTACCAATCCTTCTATTGAAAAAAGTAAACACGCCACGTCTGCAAAATGCAGAGCTAAGTAATTAATTCATTCACTTCTAATTCCGCATTGAAACTGTACAAAAGAAGCACATCAAAGAGTGGTGTGTTCAGTACACGAATACAACAACTTGTAGCGGGTTTGCATCGCAGAATTTACTCAGGGATTGTTTGCGTTTCATTAACGCCGGTCAACAAGAGACCTTATTTATCTGCTTGTACTTTTAAGACTTTTGTATTAAACTAAATCTTCCTACGTTTAATTCCTACATTAAGGATTGCCAATGTAATTAGAATCTTGGTAGAGTTTGCAAACTTTCAGCTCTTACTAACCCAAATAAATATGTAGGTCATTTGTTTGCACTGAACTTTATGTAGGTACGGAGACATTTAATTAAATATTACTATCGTAGAAATGAATTCTCTAATAGCTTGGTCAACATTATGTGTTATAAACAATATAATAATGCCCCTACCTATTTTAAGGAAAGTTATACAAATGTACATAAATCCTTATTACTAAGAGATAAACTAACTAGAGCTAGCTAATTGCTAGTTACGTAAGATAATTCGTGGAAAGTTAGCCAATTAAGGGGAGCTAATATTTTGTAAATGAGCAACGATCTGTCTCTCAAGTGCCGTTAACGTCACGCCGACACTTGCATACGTCGGGAGTAGTGGGGAGACAGATGGGTCGAGGTAGTGGCGGGGTCGACGGAGCGAATCTGTTCCCGGTAATATTTCAAAGCCTAGTTAGTGCCTATATCTATACGAGGACTTCAAAGTCAAAGGTACCGTGTTACACGTAGATCCGTTATTTGTTTACGCTGCTATCGGGAGTTGTTATACGACGCATCGTGCCTTTAACGACACAGCAGTACTACAGTGCAGTTATGACTATATCTACCTATCCTAAAAGAAAAAAAATTGATCTGTAGGTACCTACTAATATAATCTTATATCGCAACAATTAGATACAATGAAAATATGTTTTCAGGAATATTATAGAGATGCTATCCTTTTACTGTCACTTTAAAAATGAATTGTTCAAATACTTGACGAGTCTCATTACACATAATTTCTCAATATTCATGATTGCACGTATGTAGTGCACACAAGCACCTAATGCCTAGTCAGTACATTCAGATTTCGTTGCGACAAAACTCCTCTCACATTGCAGTATTTGCGGGAACCATGTTCGTGAATGGAATCCAAAAAGGCATAGATTGTACATACAGTTGCAATTTCTTCCCGACGCTGTTTTTCCCAAGAGATAGCCATTCAAATTGTTGAAGAACGCTGCGAATAAATTATAAACCAATTATGTAGTTAATGTACCTACATCCCTAAACGGGACATTTGAGTGACAATGTAAGTGAGAAAATGTAACCAATTAACGTTTTATTATAACCGCTAAAATAATGTACAGTTTGTGGTGTGGAGTAATCATGATATCTCACGGGAACATTTAGTTTGTAGTAGCCGTAGTAGGATAATAATAGTAATGAATCGCAAAACAGAACTCAGAACAATAAGTGTAGATAACTGAATAAAATGGTCAAAATGAAAACATAATAAGAACCTGCTTAATAAGAACAAAAGCCATTAGTAATAGTATAAACGATAGTAACTGCTTTATAAATAGAGTGAACCATTGTGATGTACTTCATTTAAAAGCATGATATTAAGACTTCCGTACAATGAATGCAATAAGCAAGAAATCTCGACAAAATGATGATTGAAAATGAAAGCAAGGGCGAGTCTTTGTGCCCGTCGGGGCGAGACTACCGGAGAGGACTAACGTAATTGCACCGCTTCACTCCGTTCAATAGAAGTGTACTTACCAGCTTAAGTTTTTGCCCCCAGTTTTTAGTCGGTCTCCAGCTTAGCACCCAAGCAAGGCAATAAGTCTATTCAAAAGCTCTATTTAAAGCTTACTCACGACTAATTGTCTCACACAAATGCTAATCTCGAAAATTAACTGCACTTATGCTGGGGTAACTAGGTTAGCTCGGTGCTTCACTAAATTAAACCGACTTTGTATACAATCAACCTGAATGAGGGCGCCACAGGTTTGTCTGGATCCCGTTTTATTACAAGTGAAGTGGGTGATATGCCTGAGATCGTAAGGAATCTAGATATAACTTCGAACACAATCGAGTACTAATTGATAAACTGTAAGAAAATTCCCGGAATGGAACAATTCTTTTTCCATTCCAGTTTTTTTGTCTCTTACGATAGACTAGGGATGGGAAAACTACACAGCGCATACCGTGTGTGGCTCGCGATACAATATTGTCGACCAGGAATGGCTGTGGTTGGTTGGAATATATTCTTCAGCTATATATATATAGATTTCAGTTTTTATCTGCATTTTTATCTCCACTAAACTTAGTCAGCAAGCCAGAAAAAAAAACTATAAAACTTCAATCCACAAATGTCTGTTGAGTTGAAATAGATTTATGTCAAAAATATTTTCAAGTTTTTCACCAATTCATGATTTTCATGGTAAATGTTTTTATCTAAACTTCGTCAGTTAAATCGCAAGCTTCGTTTTTGTTCAAATTCAACTACATTTTTTGGGGAACATGAAATCCTAAAAACGAACCCAGGCAATGATGCATTTTGAACAACTCCAATAAAAACATGGATGAAGTGACATGACGTGCAATAAAAATAAAAAGAATTGTCGCGGCCATTTATTCATATTTTATTCAGTCGTCGAACGTTACCAGGAATCGAAGATAGATACTCGGAATCAATTTTTTTTATTCCTCAACAATAAGCAGAGCTTGTGATATGAGTAGGTACTAGACAACTGATAAACATACTCATATATTTCTAAATACAACCAGACACAAAACAAATGGTCGTGCTCATCACACTAACATCTGTCCTGGGTGAGAATCGAACCCACCACCAACCACTAGACCGACAGGCCCGTCAAATTTCCTATAACAGATCAGGATTACAATGAAGACAATCGATGACTGAGGATTACGTGTTCTAAAACTGTTTTTTATTGACTGATTTATTCTACACCCTCGTCAATCATTATAACATTATATAACAATAGTTAAATTATTGAACACTTGTGCCTGACAGTTGTTTACGGTAAAATTAAAGGCAAAGTGCCTATCAATGAGTTTGAAGAGTTAAGCACGAAGTTTTGACCGTCGGGAGTACCCTCGGAATAATGTCCTGACATATTCTCATGAGAAACACATCCTATAAAGTTTATTACGTAGTCTCTTAATACTTATATTTTCATATGAAGAAGGGATAAAGAGCCCAACGTAACTTATGAAAAACTCCAGGGTAAAGTCATTTGAGATGAGAAATATAAAAATAAATGATTACTGCGTTCACCAATTTAAATATGCATGTATTGACTACGAATAACTTGGTACGCTGTTTATAAATAAATAGCGTCCTTAGGTATCATCTGTGTAGGTACAAATAACTAAGTGTAAATAGGTTTCTGCCAGGGTCGCAAAATTGTTCGAAAGATAACAGTAGGAACACAGGTAGGGTTTTAGTCAATAATAATCTGACACACTGTTGCTCCACTGAATGCTCCACCCTGAGCGCGCTCGGGGTGGAGCATTCAGGAATCATTTAATGAATTGTCATCAGAAAAAAAAATTGACTTCATTCGAGTATGTGTAAACACTGTTCACATTCATGAACTGAAAGCGTCTATTTTTCGACTTTAAATGTTTACACGACACTCGTTAGCTAATACAAGTTAACATGAGCAACTTTAATAATTGCCGCGCGCATTATAAGGGTTATCTTAGGGCTGTCCCAAACAGGCCGCCCGCCGCTTTCTTACCTGATTACCGTAGACTCGCCTCCACCGGGCAATTTAACGTCATAATACCTTAAATAATTCAATTGTATGCACCCTGCTGGGTACGAAAGCCGACGGATTTTACTCACAGTATAATGTAATTTTCTCGTATGAAACTTCACACAAACTGGCGTTGATTTCATGGCTTCTAATTAAACTACAGTTTAAGGAATTGAAAGCATGTAGTGTTAATATTAAAGACTAAACGAATTTTTGGCGGATTTTTGACGAATATAGTTTAGTGGCTGTTTTAATTATTAGCAAATTGATTCCTATTGAATATTATGATGTTAAACTGGTGTAGTTTTATAGCTCAAGTATTTACATAACTGGACTATATTGGGAATTTTTAAAACAGGTGCGATCTCGGCAGAATAGAGCTGCCGCCTCCTTCGCTAGCATTGCTGCTTCACTCTAGCGCCCTAGCGCTTTTTAAATCAAGAGTGACGTGTATATAATATATAATAGGTAAGTGTCTTCTAAGTAAGCGGGCTCCATTGTCAACCACAATATTACTTAACGTGAGGTGAGATAATGATCAAATCCTAAAACAAACAATAAAAATAAATTCTTTAATTCTTTATTGTACATTAAAACAACTTATAAAATAGGTAGATAACAACGTTCATGTACATAGGCGAGTTTAACTCAAAGTTGAGTTTTCTTCCAGCAAACCATTGAGTGATAGAGAGATCACAATAGAGGGTAGAATCAAGTGTACAATTTCAAAATTATAAATAATACGAATAAAATAATACATAAATATACAATATAAACATATAATATAATATATATATATACTATGTCATCGTGAAAGGAAATGCTCTTTAATTTTCCTCTTGAAGACATCCAGAGAAGGGCTGTCACGTAGGGCGTGTGGGAGGGAGTTCCAGAGACGCACCGCAGTGACAGAGAAGGAACCATCATAACGGCTAGAAGTGTGAAATGGAGTACGAAGAAGAAGAGAATTGGCAGTGCGACAGGGTTTACCCCTCGGGACGAAGTACTCAAAGCGCTCACGAAAGTATTGTGGAGAATTAGGATTGTGTAGGATAGTGTAGAGAAGAGATAGGATATGGGTATCTCGCCGACGCCGAATCGGCAACCACCTCAATCTGGTCCGAAACTCCGACACGTGATCGTATTTTCGGAGGCCAAAAATAAAGCGGATGCACAAGTTCTACAGTCGCTCAAGTTTGTTTAGGAGAACCTCCGTAGCATCTAGATAACAGACATCCGCATAATCAATGAGCGGTAGAAGAAGAGATTGCGCAAGAGTAACCTTAGTGTGAAATGGTAGGAATTTTTGGAGACGTTTAAGAGACTGAAAAGAGTAAAAGACCCTCCTACTCACGTCAGCAACATGAACCTCCCAAGAGAGGTGAGTGTCCATATGCACGCCAAGGTTTTTAGCAGTTTTAGAGTATAATATGGGCACAGAATCATACACTACTGGCGGGAGTGACTGGTGATCCAACAAACTAAGCATATATCTGCCATCAATAATGAGCGCTTGAGATTTAGTTGGATTCAATAAGAGTCCAAAGGACTTAGCCCACTTGTTGATATTTTCAAGGTCATCATTGATAGCAGCTACAGTCTCAGCGAGTTCACCGACTTTAAAATGACGATTAAATGTAGATTTTGCCTTCTATACAGAAACACCTCCATAGTTGAAATTCTATATGAATTCTGTATTAAGAGGGTAAGTTAGTAATATATAATATAATTACAAAATCTCTTATATTTACACAAGTACTAAAATTATTTATATAAGAATAAAACACAAAAAAAAAAATAACAAAAATGTTTAGATATACTACTCAAAAGACATAAAACTTATTTAGACGATACGATACGATTAAACAAAAATATTTAGAGAATATTAAAAAAGATTTAAAAAGTATTTAGAGTGTGAATTTTTTCCAAGCTTGACTTTGCATTTAAGCTTTAAAATAATTCTTCCCTCATCAGCTTGTCTAGGTATTCATGAAAACAACTAAAAATAGAAAAGCGGTTGTTATTAAATAAAAAAATATATTTTCATACTTATTTGATCCAATTGATCCAAACAAAATGTAGAACCCAAATGAAAAGTACAAAGTAGCATACCCCTAAAACAATTTCCCTCGACACTTATCATCATAATCACAATCACTTTTATCACAAGATTGACAAAACAAACTCGAAACTCGTTGAAATCTGAACTTTAAATTAATAAATATAGGCACGTTGTAGACAATGGAGACAGCTGTTGTCATTGTCACAAAAGTATTTGCTTTTGTTCCTAAGGTGACTATTCAAGCAGGGAAAGATAAAAATTACGAACTCCGAGGTGCTTCGAGGCGTTTTTATCAAAGAAGAAAACAAAGGGTTGTTTAATGACGGTATTAGTGGAAAGTTCACGATAAATTCGGGGTCGTTAGGGGTTCTTTGTCACTGTTGTATTGTGCCGTGAGTCAAGTACTCGCGACTGTTTCATTGGAAAACCTAATTCAATGAGAATTTTAAAATTTAGTTCACCCCAGTTACCTAGATCTTAATGATTTTTAAGACGTTTTTTTTTACTTTTCGGGTCGTATCCAATTAATTATTCACTTGTCTTATTAAATTAAAATACCTAATGAAAATTTTAAGTCTGCTTAAAATGTAGGTCGTTACTACGACAAAGTAGGCTATAAATTTAGTTAATATTTTCTATATTCACAGTGTTTAAGCCATGTAGAATTCTGTGAGCTTTGTTATTTAAAAGGTTTCCAAAACTCTTTATATTAAATATACCAATTATACAAAACGCATTGATGTAAGGGTCATTGAAATAAATTCGCCTTAGAAAACGTGCCAAACAAACGAGGAAACTGAAATAGCTACTCATTTTCACGTCTATAATATTAGTGTGTATTACACACCCACACAAGTCATTTAAAGCATATTGACACAAGCTCGGACGCTTTTAAGTCGTATCTATAACGCCGAATATTGTATTTACAGAATTCTATTTACAGATACGATTTCAAAGTTACTCATCAAAGACCAGAAATACGTTAAACGTAATAAAATTGAGTAGGTAGGCAAATCTTTTAAAAAGCTATTCGAAAGCGCTCAAAATCAGTGAAAGGTAAGAATATATTTTATATTGAACATTTACAAACGTTGGAGTAGAGCTATTTTAGCACCACAGTCGATTTAACAAGAGTCCTGAAAATAGGTCACAAATCTTTAAAAGAAAATTTCCAAATACCAGCACAAAAGTACCAGAAGCGCAAAACTGTGTAAGAGGTGCACGAAGCCATAGATAAAATAAGGCTAATGCCTTAACATGTACGAAGGCAGCTACCTAAATACCACAATCCATTAGCAGAGACTGTTATTACTTTGCGGCGAGCCGTCCGACAAGACTGACGTTTGCACCGCCATCCTGCTAAAGGCATCCTCCAAAATGTAGTTCATACAGCTGTCCTTTTTTGTGCTCGTAAATGGAATTAAACTCGAAAATGGACGTGATTATATTTGATTTTCAATTAACGAGAGTCTTTTAGAAAGGTTTTTATAAAGACAGCGGTATCTGTATAGGAAAAAATCCTTCACAGACTGTACCTAATTAACGTGTTTGATACTTTTTTAGCTATTTACATTTTGCTAGTTGCTAAAGATACGCCGTATTGAAAATAATTATGTAGTAGTACTCAGTATATATGTAAATATGGAGATATGTTTAACACTTTACCTTTACATAACCACAGTGAAACTCAAAACGTAAATAGTAGCGAAGTAACAATTAGGGGAAATTGGCCCATTTTGGGTTAGAGCAAAGAGTTCAAAATACTTATTAAGGTTGTTGTAAGTAGCGATTATGGTGCCCGGTGAACATCCCGAGTGTATTAAGTACAAAAACAAATAGGTGCCTTTGTTGTTTTACTTAATTCGAGCTTACTATGTTGAACGGGTGGTCCCGAAGTTAATCTATAGTAATATAAAGCCTGATCAAACTTTTTACAGTATTTCTCAGAAATTTTCCATTTAGATTGTTTTACAAAATTAATATTGAGTGGAGAAACAAAAAGGACTCGGCTTCACTGAACTTAAACTTATGTTTTAATTGACCTCGCTCACATGACCTCCACAGAAACCTAGTATTTTTCCGGAAAAGGCGTATGACACTCAACGATGGCTTTCACTCAGCGATAACTTGTACTCAGCGGTAGCCTACACTCATCGATAGCGTTCACACAGCGATAGCTTCCCTCAGCGGTAGCCTTCACTCAGTGATGGCACTCATTCAAGGTTACCCTTCACTCAGCGATAGCCTTCACTCAACAAAAACCATTACTCAGCGATAGCCTTCACTCAACAAAAACCCTTACTCAGCGATAGCCTTCACTCAATTATTTTTAGATATTAGGTACCTCCTTTCAAATAACTAATTTTACCTTTTTTAACATTCGTTCAGTTAGTTTTTATCTAATAAACAGTTGGCAGTAGTAAATATGGCAAGCAAAATGGTCCCACATTTCTCAATGAATCTCGGAGTGAAACGAGGTTCTTGTTTTTCTAGGTTCTGGCAAATTGTTAGAACTCAAATCACTCGTAAAAATAATTAACTAAGTCCTTCACAAGAGGAAACGCTGGTCCAGATATTCTGTTTAAAATGTTTTTTTGCAAAAATCTCAATTAAATGCAAAAACACATTTGGTGGATGTGCGCTAAAATCAGATCTGTGTTGTACTCAATCAGGTATCTTTCCCCAGTCCTGAGATATACCCAGCCCCTTTAAGAATCAATAAACTAAGAAACCAGGTAATATTAATGAAAGGTTAATGAAACATCTGGTATATATGTACGAAACCTTAGTAAGTAAACATTAATAAACTGATGGAGGTCACGCCGGGTCAAAAGTTGAAAACTGGCACGATATGCAAATGACTTCTCAATTATATGAAATAACCATCGATATATATCTAGCGATGGAAATAACCTATTTCGTTTCAAACTACGAAATCCCATCAAAATCTGCGTGCCAACATAATATAGATATAGCATAATCAATCTAAAATATTCCTACTAATGGAACACGGGCCTCTTTTCCAGTGATGGACCATCCAAAATGCAAAGCCAATGTGGATACGGAGCTACCGATTTCCTCAAAGATTTCCTTCACCGTTTCCAGACCAATGGTGATGAAATAAATGGCCCATGTAGCTTCGGCCCTGCTGGGCCCCCTACGGTTTTGCTGACATCTTTTTGAAGCGCGCGTGTGGCTGGAAATCGGGGTCGTGGTCCCGGCGGTTGGGGCGTGAGGTTGTCTGTTCCCTTACGCGTGCAGCCGCCTCCTTCGCTAGCATTACTGCTTCGCAGAAGAAGGCGTCCGCCGCTGATGTGTTCCGAGTGTATTATTTCTTTTTGATCATTTTCACGCGAGCGAAGCCGCTTGCAGAATCTAGTTTTAAGGTATTATAGATCACAGACAAATGTTGACTATATTGTACCTAAACTCAATTTAAGCAAACAATCGTGTTATCCAATTAACTATGCAACCACATTGCTCGAGATTGTCACACCTTGTAGTATTAACTGGGGGTTGCTATCTCAAATAAACAATGTCAAGTTAAAATTGTTAACGAGAATTGTACATGAAAATCTTGAAAATATTAGAATATCCTCGGAACTAATATGAACATAATTACGATAGGAAATTTCTCAGAACCTAGAAAATTCTGAAATTAATTAATTGATAGTGACTCGCTCTGGCTTCCCACTATCAAGTGCAACATAATTTCAGGTAAATACAACCTCTTGATCAATACGACTTATATGTAGGTATTTATGTTGTGTGTTTTGATTTTAACTATAATATTTATGTCGAAACCATTACGTTCAACACGCCGTATTACAAGTTGGCGCGCTGGATTGAAAAACGTTACTGTTATGTAATGCGGCTACCCCGAGATACGAGGTATTAAATATATATTAAGAAAATGTGATTCAATTGACGTTTGAGTAAAAAACGAAGGTAGGTATGTACTTACATATTATTAGGGGTTAAAGTATGAAATTGCCGATTTGTACTGAAACATTAAAATTAGTTTTTTTTTAAATTTAACATAATATATTATCTATACATTGCTGCCATCTAATAGGAGGTAGTTTTGCTATCATTGTTCGGAATTCGGCACAGTAGACATCTATAACGGCAGATGCTTGACCAGATCGGAGAAAGTTATAGTGAATAACACCATGCTGAGACCACCAAACCATTACCATTACCTTTTAATTGGTAAGCTTTGCTATAGGATACTGTTGCGGCGTTTGACCTGGGGTCAGCCATTGCATTTTTCACTTACGGTTATCATAAAGAATCCAATTTTCATCACACGATCCAATATTCCTTCATTTCTGTATCGATTCAACAAGGCAACACAAGTTTCAACACGTGTTTCTTTTTGCAGATCAGTCAAATCGTGAAGCACCCATTTTTCATATTTTTAATTTTATGAATTTGACGCAAATTTTGTTAAGGCAACGTTAAACCATGCTGCTAATTCCTAGGTAGTTTGACTCCGATTGGCTTTCACCATCTCTTTCAATTCATTTTTATTCACCTGTGTGGGCGGTCTTCCACTTAGTTCGTTCTTCAAATCAAAGTTTAAATCATGAAAGCGTTTAAACCAAAATCATAGTATAGTATAGTATAGTCAGCCTTATAATGTTCCCACTGTTGGGACTCAGGTCTCCTCTCTAGGAGAGGGAATGGGCCGTAATCCACCACGCGGGCCCAGTGCGGGTTGGTGGATGTCACATGTCTTAGAATTTTTGGGTCTAGGGCATGCCGGTTTCCTCACGATGTTTTCCTTCACCGTTTTGAGAGCAGTGGTGATGAAATAAATTACACAAAGTAATGCGCCTGGCTGGGTTTGAACCCGCAACCTACAACTCGTAAGTCAGGGCCGTTACCACTCGGCCACCACTGCTCTACACTCGGCCACCACTACTCTACACTCGGCCACCACTGCTCTACAATCACACACACAAACCAAAATCATACTGTGCGTTAATTAGCAGTCCCCTCTCCAAACGCAACATTGATACTGCGAGCTGTTTCTGCCACGTTATTTCCGCGTCGGAACTCGTATTCAAAAATTACTCGAATTTTCGAATTACCGAACTTTCTTGTCTAAACTGAACAAAAAAAAACAACTGAAAGTCGATAATAGAATGCTGCACATTTTTTCAAAAGAAGAACTTCGTAGGTACCATGTGAAAAAGTTTCATTAAAAAATCAAAAACCATGAAGGTTCTATGTCAATTCAAAGTACCTATTACAATAAAACGGCAATTTCATACTTTAACCCCTATTATATTAGTGCCTATAAGATAAGATAGGTTCTCGTCAAAGGATTATTAATTTTATAAACCAAATAAAAATAACAATAAAGCTCACGGCTCACGACTCCAGCGGGAATTTTATTTCGTACGAATAAAACACGTAAATTGGAATAGTCTAACAAAAAAATATAGGACACATTGAGATGACATGTCGCCGCAGTTTATGACAATGAAAGCCGACGAGCCACTTCGGCTGAATTTAATCCGCAGCGGTTAAAGTTCCCTTCAGAAACAATAACAATTCGTTCAACGATATAATGTGACCGCACAGTTTTCCCCGGAGGAAGTTTTAAGTGCAAAAGGCCTCACAAGTTTATGTGTTGAATGAATCTAGGAACCATCCGTAATGTAAAAGTTGTAATTTGATTTGCAACCGTAACCACTAGCTCCCATTGTTTTCATTTACCCATAAAACGGCTTTTTGTTCCTCGTTTAAACAAGTTACGACTTTGAGAGTTATGAATAAATGAATAGCTTTTCATTATACCCGCCTCTATCTACTTAAGGTGACTGCAAAGGTTTTTACTGTCGTTAGGAAATTTGAAGATGTACTTACGCCCGCATATATTAATTTTTGATCTCATTTCCGTATTATTCGTTTACGTTTTGACTACCTACTCCAGGTCGCCAACGCTCAATCGTGTTCTGCTTTTATAAACCTTAGTTCTAACTTAAGGCGAAGTTGCACTAATTTTGAACTTTTTAAACCTCTGCAAATTCACAAATATGAAAGAAAACACCATGAAAAAATAGTTTTATCAAAATTGACCATAGTGACCAACCGCTGCGTAAAAATCAAAACATGATATAAGTAAGTAAATTAGTTGTCTCGATAAAAAAAAAATAACAAATCTGAACCTAACGATTTCAAACTTGTATATCTTTTTATAAAAATAAAATCTCTGTTACGGGGCCACGAAGTCGACATAGACCCGGGCTAGTACCTATAAAACACTCTTAAATGAACAGAAAACGTCTAAATTACGCGTAGGTGTTTTCTTATTAGAATCCCACATACTATTATATATATTACTAGCAGACCCTGTATACGTTGTTCTACCATATAAATTATCATAAAAATCATCCTCATTACTGTCGACTGGTAGTTCGTCCAAAAGACTGGAGGCATTACCACGCTGCATAGCAATACCTATCCTCAGTTGAAAGTAAAAGCCAGCCCTTGGGCCTAGCGGAAATCACAAGATAATTTTGTAGATTGTTTATTAATAAATGGTTTGTATTCTATTAATTCAAAAAGTGCAGATTACAATAAAAGCTTGGACGAGCGCCTTTCAACTCGGCATACAATTATTCACAATGCAATTTGTATTTAAGTGAAAAATTACATTCATCAATTTTAATTACTGTGAAATGGCATCAATGCTGACCAGATTATGAAATTTTATACGTGTACAAAATACATATATGTATGATTACGACGAGGTAGAATTATTTGATTGTTTGTTAAAGGTAAACTTTGAAAGCTTTAATTTCATTAAGAACATGTTTTCTCTGGTAAAAATTGAGTTTAATAAGCATAATTTTAAATAGTAAAGATAGAGCTACTTCTTAGAACAATGTTCGATCCAGGCCGTCCCTTACTATCCTCCCCCTAAGCGACGACGCCTGAAACCAAGATACCCAACAGGGAGTACCATTAGCGTATAGCCGCTTAGTTAATTTTAAATTCTTTATAAGGTCTGGCTGAAGGCTTTAATTCTATTAATGTCACTACAGTCAAGTCCGGTTAAGCAGACTTCATCGGTTGCCCTGCGAGAAACCATCCCAAAACAATTCTTCTTAGAACTACGATTTGGCGTTGTATCGTACAAGGTTACGAAGAGTGGCCGGTATCATCAAGGTTTTAAAAATAAACCTTCAAAATTGTATCTTAGGTAACTGGAACCGTGCACTAGCTTATGACGTTTTATAAGTGCCCATGTAGGCCTATGTGAAATTATAACATTTTGAATTGAATTGTATTGACTTCCTTCCCAAAAAATCGCAATATAGAACATAAGTTATACACATCATAAGAACAACGAAAATCAATTCCAAAGCGTGCACCTGATTACCCTAATCTATTTTAATTGTAGCTTAAGAACCCATTTAATTACGTTCATTATCAAGCTACTAGGTTTTGTCAGTGGCTTCACCCTTATGACGGTTGGAACCACGGGTAGTGTGAAAGTGAAACCCGGGGCCCTGGGGCGAAGGCAAAGAAGGAACAGGAGTGGGTTTTTAGTCAGTAAAAGTCTGACACTATCTCTCGCTCCGCCCAAGCGCGCGATTTGTCATAAGATGATTTTCCCACCTAAAAAAATAAATGTTTAAATGATGGTTGGAAATTATGTCATAGCAACGTGTTACAAGAAATAATTAAAGTACCTAACATATTGTAGGCCTACCCTACACGGCGCCATGTCCTAGTCAATACTATGGTCAATCCACGCAACAACGAAGCAATCTTCTTAGTCTTTTCCAAACTGTTAGAGTAGTCTAACCAGAAGCAACTGGATACCATTATTTTACATGGAGTGACTGCCCATCTGACCTTCACAACCCAGCAATTGTTTAACACGAAACCCCTTGGTAAGACTGGTGTCAGTCGGCCCCGCCTTCTATATATGCGTAACGACTGTAAAGATTTACAAGTTACAGCTGAAAACAACGGCTTAACGTGCTTTCCAAAGCATGGAAGAATCTCGATGTGTTAAGATGGTGACCCATCCACAGTCCCACTTCAGCAAGCGTAGCTTAACCTAAGGGATCTAACCGAGCAGCTGTTGTTACTTAACCATCTTTATATGTGCTTTAGCACAAAAACCTTGTGAAAAAACCGGTTAGCCGTGATTCATTACATTAGCAAACGTGTTAGGTTTTGATACGTAATCAGATTATTTACTCTGTTTTTTTTTGTAACCAAGCATATTATTGAATTTATTTAGTATTGTGCTCAACACCGAAATCTTACATGATTGTAGTGACCAGAAATATGTAAGCGAGATAGACATACCATGAAATAAAAGAATGTGCATGGAATTTCTTGCGCGTTCTTCTCCATAGAGATCTACGCTTTGGAATGTGTAAATAGCATAATTTTTCAGACTGACTTCTTGACAATTGAAGGTACCTATGACTTCTTGACAATTGAAGGTATAAGTATAATATATTATTTTATATGGATGTGAGCTGTTTTATTGCACATACATTACAATACCTATTAGTAGGAAGTACCTACAATTACTTCAAAACTAGCTTCTGCTAGCGGCTTCACTCACGTAATAGTAAAAAATTAACCCAAGGAAATATACTCCCGAGATGAAAACTATTCTTTGTTCTATTTCAGGCATGGTCTTTTTAAAATTTCATCTAAATCCGTTCAGCCGTTCGAGCGTGACAAGCATACACACACACACACCCACAAACTTTCGCCTATATAGTATCAGTGTGATATACAGGGTGTTTGGTGCATCGTGTGCCAAATTGAAATGGTCGACGAGAGGGGTCATTTGCTATCATTTCAAACCCCTAAAAACTTCTCATGCCCAGTGGATTGTTTTTAATCGACTTTTTATTGTTTTATGAAAATAAGACCCAAATTTTTCATTCAAATACAAATTTAAAAAAATGTATGTCGTAGAATCTGAATTTTAATTTTATTTAGATGTGTATTGTATTAGAATACTTTTAAATTTAAAATTAGTAGCTATCTAGTTTTTTTTTAATTTACTTGCAAAGTGTTGGACTTAAATTAAAGCGGTTCATGTTACATCTATTTACATGGCTATATTAAAAAAAAACAAAAGCGGCCGAAGACTTCCAACTTCCTCAAAAATTCTCTAGTTTATCCTCTTGCTAGTGATGTGCCACATGCCATATAAATCTTTTTATAACTTTGTGAATTCGCTAGAATTGTGAATCGAGTCACATAAAACTAATATTCAAAATTATGATTTAAAAAATATTTTGTCTTGTCTTGTTTAGCGTCTACGACTTATATATTTTTTTTAAATTTCTATTTGAATGAAAAATTTGGTTCTTATTTTCATAAAACAATAAAAAGTCGATTAAAAAAAATCCACAGGGCATGAGAAGTTTTTAGTGGTCTGAAATGATAGCAGATGACCCCTCCCGTCGACCATTTCAATTTGGCACACGTAGCACCAAACACCCTGTATAATGTAAATCAGTCTTTATTAATACTTATAATAAAAAAGTGTACATTATCATTATTATTATTTAGCGAAGCAATGTAGGTCAAAAGCGACGACCGCTAGCAGTAAGGCGGCGAAGCTTCGGAAATATCGGTTACACATTGCATGCCAGCCCTATTATGCGCAGTACTGAGGTTGCTAATGAAGAGCATATTTAGAAAAAACTGTGACAAAGCAGCATTAATGAAACTGCTCGTTAAGAAAACGTGAACGCTGAAAAGACATATTTCCTGTGAAAAAGAAGTTGTTAATGCAGTTCCTAATAAGCGAATTTGTTTTGTATGTTTTTTTTAAGCATCCAATGACTTTTCCCGCTGAAGGGTGGAGCGAGAATGCGTGTCATACTTTTACTGACTAAATCACACTCCTACGTTCCTTTTTTTTGGCGTGTATATAATATTCGAGGTAAGTGTATACGGAGAGAAATCAAATGTGTATTAACTTTGAATATTTATTAAGCCACGAAAAGTACTACATCGAAGGTATTTAGGTAGATTGTAAGCACGTCTATAAATAGTCAATGTTACGGGCGAACTGATCGCTGGCGGGCGCTGCGCACTCTGCTGGGATACAAAATAATGTCGCGTCAGCACCCCTACACTATTGCCCCCATTTTTATTTAAAAAAATACAATTTTTTTTTACAAAATAATTCCAACATTCTAAAATCATGAGCGTTCAAAAAATAGCATGAGCACTTATTTTTGTGGCTAACTGTACTACAAGTTACAAAGAAGTTGTTTATTCTCAATAAACAATGTTGTAATCTGATAATTGTGTAACTTGTCCTCTAATTGAATTAAGAGAGAGGACATATTCGTCGGTGGTCGTTTTAGCTTCCATCTCTTCGTCACGCTGCTGTTGAGTTTATTTTACGAAAGATATGGACGAAAGTTTCACACTATAGAACGCAAGTTGAGTTGCCCGTTCTCTATCAACGTACACACTTAAAAATCACGTCACAGTTTTTAGATCACGTCGGTGTCACCAATTTTGTGGACGTGTATATAATATTCGAGGTAAGTGTATACGCAGAGAAATCAAATGCGTATTAACTTTTGATATTTATTAAATCATTTAGTTGTAGCGATGTAGATTGTAAGCGCGTCGATGTTACGGGCGAACTGATCGCCGACGGGCGCTAATACGGCCGGGGATACAAATGCTGCGTCAGCGCCTAAGGAGTAGGGGTGCCTTTGACTTACATTCCAGGACCTCGGGTTTCCGTTTTGGAAGCCAACCCATGGCACCCGTAGTCTTCGGCCCTGCTGGGCCCCTACGGTTTTGCTGACATCTCTTTGAGGCGCGCTCGGTCTGGACGGTTACCGGACGGCCGGAGGCGAGCTAACCATTGCTCGTTGTCTGTAAGCCCACGCCTTCGGTGGCTGGAAATCGGGGTCGAGAGAGCGTCCGTTCACTCACGCGTGCGGCCACCTCCTTGTTTTGTGTATTAAGTTTTCAGCGTAACACAATCAGTAGCGTCAAATACTGCCTGCTTCTACTTGCTCCTTATTAATCATAATACGTAATGTTTGCGACACGTGACAGGCTTGTGACGTAATAAACAATTATAATTTAAATTTAATTTTGATTTTTATTTAATTTTTATTGATTAAACACAAATCATTTTATTTTATTATCTAATTGTATATAAATAATTTCATTTTTATTTAATTAATTGAATTGCACTGTATATAGCTTAATTAATTTTAGTTTTACATTTTGTGATTTTAATTGTGACTGTTTTGATTATTATTTTTTATTCGAGTCAATGTTACTTGCAAAAAATAAATTATTAGTATTATTAAATTTCCTTTATCAATGCGAAATCATTATAAAATAGACTTGGGTACCAGCGGCTTAACCTGCGTGAATGTTGGTGACATCCTAAGGGGACATACTTCTGAAATAAAAGTAACCTGCGTGCTATTCCAAGACATGGTCTACCCGTGCGGCAATTTTCATCCAAATCCATTCAGTCGTTTGAGCGTGAAGGTGTAAAAAACATACCTCACACACATACAAAATTTCGCCTGTATAATATTAGTGTGGTACACAAAATGAATGGTTTAGATGTATCTTCTTCTGAGTAAATATTAAAATTCAATAACTCTGATTTATTTATTTGTATGCCAAGTCGAGTCGGGTTGCCAACAAAAGTTCTTTGTCTCACGGAAATCCATTTTCCTTCAGTTTCCGCACCCTCTCTTAATGTTTATATTAGGCCCGTACATTTACAAAAATACCAGTAACATTCCTACGCCTTGCATTTTGTTTGTATATTTAGTTTTTTCATTAAAATCCTGTTTAATTTCCAGAGGCATCACGATATAAATTATTCATCACATCTATATGAAATGCAAATTTTTAGGCAATGCTCGAAGCCAATTTTGAAGATAAACTCGTGGAAAACATATCCCACGTTACTATATTTCTTTTCACATGAGGGAATTCAAAACAACCATTAATGTTACTCAGGGTAATCATGAATATTCCATTGGAAACCCTTTTACGAGATAGCCTTACACGAACCGCTTTTAAAAATAATTCTTAATAATTAATGCTTCAGAGGAATTTTATAATGGGTAGTTTACGATCACACGGTCGTGTTAAAAGTTACAAAAAGGTCGCTTACTTTATAATTTGTTTGATAATCAAGATGGGCACAGTGAAATATCCCGCTGTGATATCGCCTTACAAAACAAAAAGAAAGTCAAAAGTGGAAAATAAAACGTGAGCCTTTATAGAAGTTGTGGAAACGGAAAGTTTTCCAATTGATAATAATTTCCATTGTGATGCAACACAAAGGGGAACAGGAAAGTATGAAGTTCTGAAATAAATTCTTAATTTAAGAGCTGACTGAACGCTATCTGAAAGGAAAGTCGGGATTAGAAGAACAAAGACTACGGCTCAGCTCACTGTGGAGCTTAATTTTTTGTTGACTTCTGTTTCGCTCTTTGCTGTTTGCATAAATTGGACTCGCAAACTTCGTTAAAGAACTTAGACCGATGGGAACTTACTACAACAGTGAAAAAATGGCCCCTTCACTCAAATAAGCTATTACCGGTGCGAGTTCGTGTCAATATCAATCCAAATAACCCGGAAACGCGTCGCATATATATGCAGTAAACGACCAAATGTTCGCATCAAATAAATCGTAAATCCTTAACAGTCCATTCATAAATCACAACGAAACGCTTCGACTTTAATTGGACATGAATAAATCAAGAAACACTTAATTACGTTCACGAACTTAACTGTAGAAGGAATAATTTCCAAATGGCATGAAACAGGTAAATCACAGGTCCGTCGAGTACTTAGCATACAAGACGCGCGGTCCGACGATACATATGCGAGTAGCGAGCGACGAAGAAAAACCAACACGACTGGACAAATTGGTTAGACGTCCGCAATTTATTCCACTTATCATAAAAAAACCTATTCACAGTACAAAAAGGTGAGGGTTGTAGTTTTTGAGTGTTTGGGGGTGCATGGTGCGGAAGCAGCGGAGCTCGTAAATCCTTGTTGTTCCGTTCCGCCGCGCCGTACCCGATTACATTCTAATTCCGCCGTACAACTACTTGCAGATCGCGGCTCGCCTATAAATACTGCCAATTAATACTCGTAGTGACGTCATATATAGAGGATTTGCATTTAAAGCTAATTTGAAGGGAGAAATACTGTAGTTAAAAATTTTTGTTGACCTGGTATACAGTCTCTACGTTTTGCTCTTCCTCAATCGAATTATTTTCTTACTTCATTAGAGTCGTTCATTTTTTAATCTATTCACATGATCCGAGCAATTCAATATTCATATTTCTTAAGTCTATAATGCTTATGTAAGTATAAGATGCAATTATTAAAAAAAATACTCTGCTAGCAGTAAGAATAACGGGAATGAACTAAATTATTCCATAGATTATGTATACTATGATAAAACGTACTTCAATTTAAAAAAATATAAATATTATGCTAGCTATTTGAATAAATAGAACCAAATTACTATGTGGATTATGAATACTATGACAAAATGTACTACACTACAACTTTCAAAAATTAAATGCATATGTAATGCAGGCGTGAATGGTAGTAAAATAATGAAATTAAATCCTTCCAAAAGTGTCACTGGTTATAGTAGAATATAAAGCTGCACACATATTTATCCAATAATAATATTATCAGCTGCCTGAATGACCATGTTAACTGGATTACAATTTAAATAGTTCTCATTGTATTTTTAATGATCATCAAGATTTAAATGTAAATGTGGATCATATTTAACGCAATCATCATTATCATCATCAAACTAGCCTACTCGCTACTAATTTGATGTTGATAATAACGATTACGTATATAAAGTGGTATCAAAGGAGATCACATAAAAAACATACGCTGTTAGTAAGCGGGCAAATACGTTTAAAGGCAAATTTAGAATAGAATTTGAATCTATTCAATTAGACAATTTCACAAGAGTGCAGAAAATATAAAGTAAGTATTAAAATATTCTGGCTGGAGTTTGTCTTCATACATACCAAATCCTAGAAGCGTACACCTACACGTCCTTACAGCACCTACACGGTGTCGGAAACAGTATTATTGCAAATGTGAAACTCTTTATTTTGAAGCTTTCTGCTACTGAACAATCAACTCTATATCATCACGTATATTAGGTAAAACAATCACGGCTAGAAGCAGTTTATTTGAACCTAAACAGCATCATTTCTAGATACTTAAAAATAATCTTAAGCCGGCACACACATTATGTATTGTGTCACTCGCTTGCTGACACAGTTGATCAGATATAAAACGCGTTGTGATATGACGTAGGCTTGATTAGATTCTAGAATTGAATAAAGAATGCACACAATAAAAGAAAAGAAAATAACGCCGAGTGCGCGTGTACCGCAAGGACTACCATTTCAGCATTTGCTTAGGTGTCAGACACCTAGTGCTAGTTTTCAGCTGGCACCTCGCTGTAACGCACTGACGAGGGTTTAGATCGTTTGAATGGTGTGTGTGGCCTACACCACAACACAGCCTGACCCAGTATACGTACTGCTGCGTAGTGGCCTGGCATTATGCTGAGCTGGACCTATTTGGCGCAGCCGTGAGACACACAATATTGATGTATTTTTAAGTTTAAGTATTTAAGTTTCTATATATTATGATTTTTATCTCATTGTGTACCTGTGTACCAAATAAACGTGTTTTCTTTCTAACTTTCATTTTCTTTCTTCCTTTATTGTGAATCTAGTTTCAAGTTTATCAACTGTCTGTTTGACAACATTCTAAAGTCATGCTGTCGATAGCGAACACCAATTAATAGTTGAAGAAAGAAAGAAAAATACCATCTGGCACACAGATTGATGCCAATCTTGAAATTGTGACCGAATGATATTGTGCTGTTTACGAGTTTGACTTGCCCGTAGTCAAACTTGTCAACAGCAACTCGTAGTAGGTATAATTAATAAAATGACTAATGGCTTAGATCTCGGTATGTTATGTTAGTGTAGGTATCTTATTGATTCAGAACAACTAAATGACACCTCCCGCTTTCCAAATTAAGTCTACATTACCAGTTTTATTATTAACAGTATTCTGACTGCCTGCTGTACGTATTACCAAGAACTAACTTTACTACTTTACGGCGTTTATTAAAAAAAAGTAAAATTAGTTCAGTTCCTAGTTTCTACCATTGTTTGCCTGCTCTTGTCCAGTAACATTTTAGCTTGCTTATTGCTCTAATTAATTTCTGTAGTGCTTTGTGCATGAATAGTAAATTCATCATTTCAGCCGAAAAACGTCCATTGCTAAACATAGGCCACCTCTCAATGTCGCCACCACAACTGGTCCTTAGCGTCTCGCATTTATCGAATGCCCTGCCCCCCCCCCCCCTAGCCAAGTTACAACCGTTTCGTTTCGATTCTCTTTCGTCGATCACCTCGAGTCTGACATCATCGCATCGCTCCGTCACGTGGAAACAAAGGAATGAGGCGTGGCCGACTCAAGGCGATCGACGAAACAGAATTCGATTCTCTTTCGTCGATAGGCTACGAAACAGTCATAGCTTGGCTGTACCGGCTGGACCCTCACCGGGTCATTAGTCCACCTCGTGGGAGGCATTCACCATCGACCATTGGTGCCCTGTCCACTGCCATTTATATTTAGCGATTCATTGGGCTATGTCGGTGACCTTGGGTCTTCTACTGATATATTTATTCCTAATTTGAACAATGACATCAAAATATTTATGATTGTACCTACGCAAAATATACATGACATTCATCCCACACACTGATCTATTCCTGATCTACAAAGACGAACTTTACTCAAAATCAAAACTTTATTTGAGTGATAGAGAAAGCATTTATAACATTTTATAACTAGAATAAGAGAAATTCATTATACAATAAATGAAAACAAAATTATGATTAGAATGTACGTATATGTTTGCTAAATAACCCAGAAAAGAGATAAGTACCTGTATTTTGGTTGAAAAGAACTAGCTTACAACTTACGATCAAGAGCTTGCCCTTAATTCATTAATTCACAAATAACTAGACAGGTTTGACATTGATTTAACCTCAGCACTTTAGTAAATGAAATTCAAAGAGTGTGTACGTGATATAAATTTTATTAAACGTGTTAACATGTTATTCTATTAAATTTCAAAACGGATAATTCAATTTTCATTGTCTATACTATAATTTAATTTTTGAACAATTACGCCCATTATTTTATATTTCACTATACTGAAAAACTCAACTGTTATTTTTTTACTATTGATTCTCTTTTGTTGCAATTGATATTAAATTGTGTCAAAACCGTTTTACGTTTGTTTTCACAAAAATAAAATTGTTATATAATAGGTTGGTCGTTTTATATATATATATTATATAGTTAACTCAGCATGTATTCGAAGTAAAATCAATAAAAGTACTTAGTCAAATCAACCTAACGCATTGAATTATTTATCATACTTTTTATGTGAATAAGAGGCAAATAAACTATATGTGGCGAATCAAAACAACCTCTAAATATATAATTTACTTGTTATAATGTTAAATATAGCATTTAAAAAATGTGTTAAAATATCTAAAGTCAACTTTCTTATGTATAAGAATTTCGATTTTGTTGATTTAACAAATCATGTAATAAAAGTTATACAACAATTAAAGTTTTTCATTGTATAACGGCTGTAAAGTCAAACTGGCAACCTTACTCGGGTCATTAACATTACAACATTGAGGCAGTCAGATTTGCACCTAATTTGTAAACAGGGGAAAGGTCAGCGGACCGTTTGGTCATCTTAATAATTTATAGGCATGCAAATTACATATCCGGCCTGTAGACCGCCATACAAACGTGTACAATACATGCCTATAGCTGAGTACTTACGTGCTATATAGCCTGCGTGTAGGAAAATTTTGTCTACGACGCCAACGCAACGAAGTTTGCTACCTCGTAGCTTTGACGTAGCTGCTACGCTGACCTGGGCTACGAAATTGTAGCAAAGATTTTAACCTGCTTTAAAGGCGCTCAATGTGGCCTTAGTTTGATTAACAATTTCTGTACCGTGGTATCATGGTGTTAATATAAGTTCCACCAAGTTTCGTTAGGTATCGAAGCATAACAAAATAATACGTAATCCTATATGCTGTTGGGCTACGGGATTGTTCAGAAGAGTTACAGTGGCCCTGAAACGCAAAGAGCAACTAAAAGAACATTCGTGGGATTTCGCGCATCAAAAAGAAAACCCTATGTATAAAAGTTTTTTTTTTAAATTATGACTACTATAAAGCTAAAAATCTTTAACATTTTTCGTATTTAAAAGGTACTCTAATTAAAGAATAAAGTACGAGTATTCAATCATTTAAAATGTTCTAAAGCTAATTGAACACCCCAATCCTGCTTTATTATTTACACAATTCCTCGCAGACTCAATGACGGCACCGCTTCGCTCAACCTACATGTTACAATGTCACCGCTTAAAACTTTGCTCAAGTCAGATTCAACCGTAGAGAAAGACTATAAAGGAACGCGAATGATACACGTACCTAAAGAAGTAGCACTTATTACTGGAATTAAGTACACCGGCACCAAAGAGCCTCGTTTACACGAATTAAAATAATCCTCTCGACAAATCACAAACACATTCAGAAACGTACAGAAATGGGCGGCCGTTAAAAGGGTATATTCTGGTCTCTGTAATTAACATACCGCTGACGAAAACCCTTTTCTTTTCGATTGACGAAATGGGTAGATTAATTTGAGAAACGTTTTTAATGAAGATTTTCAAAGGCCCTGTTTAGATTTAGAACAATTCGATAGGTTCTCTCTTCAAATTGTCTTTTACGGATATTTTAACAATTAAGTTAATGAAAAAGTTTGATTTATTTCAATACCTAGAATTTAGGAACCAAAGTATTTTTACGGAACGTATTTTAAAATAAATCACAGAACTACGTTCTAGTTTTGTTTTTATTAGCTTTTAACCGCGACTCCGTCCACGTAGCATTGCTCGTCGCCCACAAACCCGCGCATATAGTGGCTGGTAGTAACGGTCGGGGTTGCGGTGGCTAGGGCGTGAGGATGTCCATTCCCTCACGTGTGCGGCCGTCTCTTTCGCTAGTTTTACTGTGTCTTAGGAGCAGGTGACCGCCTACCATTCCCCCTCACCATGGACCATGACCCGAACCAGGGCTCGGTACAAGAAGTCGCCGCCACAAAACGACTAAAAAGTTCGAAACAAGTCACTTTAAGCAGTCTGATGTATTGGTGGAATTTATTTTATTTATTTATTAAAACTTCATGCAACACAAAAGTACAAAGGCGGACTTAATGCCTTAAGCATTCTCTACCAGTCAACCTAGGGTGGTGAAGAGAAAATGTGGCAGGTGCATAAAAATACAGAAGAATATTAAGAAAATAAAACTTCAAAAGTATGTATATATATATATATACAAAATAAACATACATATATAATTTAAATAATTAAATTAATTTTATTTTATTTTATTAATTTCTTTTTTTTTATAATTTATTTTCGTTTCATTATAAATTTGACGGCATCAACTCTTTTTCGTATAGTGTATTCGTCCTATACGATCAAAGAGCAATCCATGAACATAGCCGTCGTTACAGTTGCGTGACACACCACAATAGGCGTTTTGTAGTTCTCTTAAATCTTAAACATCGCGTGCGTTGCTTTGACACCAAGAAGTAGTGAGGCTGCGATTCTGGAAGATGCTACAATAATAGCAATTTTGCTTTGCCTCCAGATTTCTGCAAATATGCCAATGGTCTCTAACAAATATTTTCGTGTTCCACTAGCAACATCCAAGCAAAACTTTTTAACCTAAGCCCAACGGTTTGGAAGACGGTGTTCAACATAACCCTTTGCTCTGAGATGAAGGCATATCCTCAGATTTGCAAGTCAGTCCTGACACCGACACACTACAATCTTCTCTGGTATTAGATCAAAAAGGCCATTCTCAAATACACGAAATAACTATTTAGGCACGCTATAATAATGGCGGTAAGTCCCCTCTTTGAGGACTGGCTGCCCTCACCTTCCGCATGACACATGTTTCTGTATCTGATTAGATTAGATATAGAAACGCCCGGGTCACCATTGTGTGAACCGCCGGAGGACACGGTGGAGCATATCGCGCCGGGCACTGGTTCTGGTCACGGTCCGGATCGAGGAGGAATGGCAGGTGGTCGTTTCCTTTTGCGAAAAAATAATGCTAGTGAAAGAGGAGACCGCACGCGTGAGCGCGCCGCAGATGAGAGATGTAGGCTTGCTGACTTCGTTCGCCGTCCAGCAGTCCGGTAATCGACCAGACCGATCCCCAAACGTCGACAGCGCATAGTGATCCACGCGCTCCTCAAATGTTTATTTCTTTCTTTCTCCAAAAGAGATGTCATCAAACCGTAGGGGCCCAGCAGGGCCGATGCCCGCTGGGACTGCGGAAATTTTCTGAAAAGTAAACCCCGTAGTCCTTAAACGCAAAGGGCAAAAGGAGAAGTCATTGGATGTTTTCCCAAAATAAATAAAAAATCGTCGACGACATCATCGCTTACCATCTGTTGAAATAGCATAGCGAGCCTATCCATAATGTAAAAGTAGTTTTTGGGCCAATTGAAAACATCACTCCACATCCTACTGTTTTATAACACATCAATGTTAGGTAGGTACATAACACTTAGGCTGCAGGAATATTAGAAAGACTCAACGTGGCCCTGGAACGTTAAGGGCGACTGAAGGAACACAGGTGGGTTGTAGTCAGAGCCAGAGCAGGAGTTGTTTGATGATACCCCACCTAAAAAAAAGGTAGGAACCTAACACGTGTACTAATAATCCTTAGAGTTATTCAATTTATTTGGTGCGGTTGAATATAGTATACCTACTAATTCAATCGACGGTTCCCAAGAACAAAATCGTACCTACCTATATAAAAAATTATCGCTTTACGGTATGAGGTTTTGAAGTTCTGTGTTATTTACACATAAGATAGTGTTCAATTGGTTTTTTCAATAAGTAAAAATATATTAAACTAAAAAAATATTGCCATATAGTTTTTAGTAGATTTTGACACATAGATTTGTGATTTTTGCAAGTAAAATAATTAATTTCTTATAATTACCAAAGTTATTTGATCTCTTACTAAATAAGCATTTTGTGATTTTTATTTACCTAAAAGATACTTATGTTCATATAGCGCCTATTTTGTTTGTAATTTTGATTATTGCTCAATTTTGATAATATAGTTCATTATGAAGAATATAAAATTATTACTTTGTCATTTAAAAATATATGACTGATTATTGTCACATTAATAAAAAGTTGATTTTTAATAGTTTTTTATTTTTGATCCAAAAACAAAATGGTACCCCATATTTTGTTTCATTCTTCTATGTAGATACACTATGAATACGTAATAAAATACATTTCGTCCTTATTTTTCCATAAGATTTTGTTCTTGGGACCCGTCGCAATACAATAATAAAAACCTTACTACGCCCTCAAAAAAAGTTTTTATTATCAACACAAATATCATCGTTTGCGTTATAAGAACAAAGTATCTTTCACACTCGTATGGCTGCACAAAGTTACCTCGCCAATGGTTCAGTAAAAAGCGACAAGTGTGAAATCGCCTTTCAAGCATGATCGCATTTCCATATAATCACTATTGGACTATCACAACCCTCGATTCTACCAGCCAGCTGTTACATTTTCTCATTTCCTACTATCCACATAGAATAGATTAGTTGGGTAACGGCACTAACTACCTATTCGAGTACCTACTATGCTGCATTTACTGAAGCATGACTCCAAATGTAAACAAAAAAGTACCGTCATTTGTTTTAATTTTGTGTCTCGTGTAAAGATAGATTGATATATTCTTTATTGTACACCAAAAATACAAATTACATAAGGAACTTAAAATTAATAGGGTGTCACAATGGGCGGTCTTGCACTTCCGACGTCTGGTTCCCAAACTGAATCGGAACGGGGCTGCCCTCAAACGGCTCCTGCCCAACCTCGGGGGTCCAGACGCCTCCTGCCGGAGGCTCTACGCAGGCATCGTCCAGTCCATGGCCCTTTATGGGGCGCCGGTGTGGGCGCCGTCACTGCGAAAGCGGCCCAGCTGAACGCGTGCCAGAGGGTCATGGCCATACGTATGGTGCGGGGATACCGCACGGTTTCCCGCGAAGCGGCGAGCCTCGTTGCTGGTCAGCCACCATGGGATCTGGTAGCAAAAGGCCTTGCACGCATGCACGATCTGCGCGTGGAGATGCAACGCCGGGGTGAAACTCCGCTGCCGCGACAAGTCACGGCATGGCGGAAAGAGTTCCGGCGGGATCTCATGGCGAAATGGCGACAGCGACTATCGCAACCCAGTGCTGGGCACGCCGTAATTACGGCGGTAAGTCCCTTCTTTGAGGAGTGGCTGGAAAGGCAACACGGCGTCATTACCTTCCGCATGACACAGGTCCTCACCGGACACGGTAAGTTCGGGAAGTTCCTGCACCGGATTCGTGCGGAAGCGACGTTCGGGTGTCGCCACTGTGTGGACCGCCCGGAGGACACGGTGGAGCATACGGTGGAGGTGTGTCCCGCTTGGGCAGAGCAACGCCGTGTCCTCGTGGGGGCGATCGGCGGCGGCGATCTCTCGCGCCGGGCCTTGGTACAGGCCATGACCCGGAGCGAGGAGGAATGGCAGGCGGTCGCCTCCTTCTGCGAAGCAGTAATGCTTGCAAAGGAGGCGGCCGATCGCGTGAGGCAGCGGTCCTCACGCCCCAACCGCCGCCGGGATTCCGATCCCGATTTCCGGCCACCGTAGGCGCGGGCTTGCGGACGGCGAGCAATGGGTGGCTCGCCGTCCGACCGTCCGGTAACCGTCCGGACCGAGCCCAAGTCGTCAACGGCGCGTGCTGTTCCACGCGCGCCTCAAGGAGATGTCAGCAAATGTAGGGGCCCAGCAGGGTCGAAGCCTACTGGGGCCAAGGGTCTGATTCTGAAAGGAAGACTCGGCCCTGGTACGAAGGGCAACGAAGGAACAGGAGTGGGTTTTTAGTCAGTAAAAGTCTGACACTATCTCCCGCCCCACCCAAGGGCGGGGGATGTCATAAGATGATTTTCCCACCGGAAAAAAAAAAAAAAAAATTGGCGGTCTTAAAAAAAGCGATTTTTTACAGACAACCTTTAAATAATATGTAATAAGTATATAAAATGCAGATTCCAGCGTAATCCAAATGTTGAGCTTGCGATCTATTCTGCAAGAGGTTATAAGTTCAAATTCAATAGGATGCAAAGTTATATCTAGCTTCTAGCATAGTTATATCTGATAAAATTTCGCTCATTATAAGTAAGTACCTATATTCTGATTAGGTACACACGGTGACTTTAATAGCGTAGCAGGGCACACTAACATGATAAATGTGTGCGTAAACGCTAGCGCGTGAAACACAACAGGTATTATCGTTGTGTGATATAAAGTAACTCGTTTCTACACTCACACTCTTGCAAAAAAAAATAGTAGCCGTATAAGTTACACGACTATGAAAATACAGCAAAAATTCGCCACTGTTATTAATGGCGCTGTGGCGCAATGCGTATGATACATAACTAACGAGTAAGAGGTCCCAAGTTCGATTCCAATTATCTGTTATTTTCTTTTTGTTTTACTCATGTTTTTTTTGAATAGTAATGTTATGGTTATTCTCGTAATAATTAAAATATTCGAAATATATTTTTGTAATTTTATACATATAAACTATGTATATTTACGAAATTAATTAACGAAATTTTTGTATATAACTTGTAATATAAATAATTTAATAATATATATATATATCATTTACGTAATATAACAATACGTTATTATTAATAGTTGACAATCCTTTCATTGTCAACTTTTTTTTTTTATTTTCGCAAACATTCACTTATGAAATTATTATAGTTATTTAAATTAGCATCAAACACTTACACTTAATCTTTGGAAAGTAATTTTGATGATATGGGTAGGTAATCAGCAATAATGTTCACAATAATCAATTAGCTGTGGGTATCAATACAAACAGAAGTAAAACCGAGCATGCCATCCCACAATAATTCACCTATTCAAATAATATGTCTCCAGCTCAACTCGCAAACAAAATAAAACTCGTTTACTACTCGATATACACACACACATATTTGTATATGTGTTTGCTACGAATTAGATAAAAAAATTCGCTTCGTTCATTAGATGGAAAATTAGCACTGATTATCAAGTGCTTGCTTGCCGTTAAAGGTGTATCGAGTTCGATCCTAGCCATTGACAAAACATTATTTTCTATTTTATTGTAGTATAATGATAACGAAGTTTATTAAAGCTAAAACTTAGAATATTTGCTTTAAAAACTAAGTGTATGAATATTATCATCTACCCACTTTATTAGTTATTTACTAAGAAATGAGTCGGATAATAAGTTAACCTGGCATAACGCTTTTGCCTATCACGATCGTGTGTTCTACAACTTACTCCGAGACAAAAAATAATTAATCGTTGTGGAAAGTGATACTTTTTACAAGTAATAATTAACATGTCTCATTTGTCTACACTTTTGAGGGCTGAGATAGTAGTATTATATAAACAAAATGTATCCATAAGTGAAATTTCGAGGAGACTAATGCTACCGGTAAGTAACAAATCCAAACTTAACATAATGCGAAATAATTTAACATTGTTGATATTTGTTAGGTTTTAACGTAATTTTGTGATTGTTTACAGAGGAAAACTGTGCAGTTTTGGGTGCATAGATATACAGCTGAAGGGACAATCGATGCCAAACGTCCGGGTCCAAAAGCAATTGCATATACGGATGCCAACCCACTGCATCGAAATATTGTTGCTACGTATAGCGCTGACGGCTTTGCTACAACAAGAAACACTGCGATTATGCACGACGTGTCTATGACAATTGTTCGACGCCACTTACGAGCAGCAAAAATTAAATGTCGCAAGCCTGCGAAAAAAATTTTACTGACGGCGTTGCATAAGGAAGAAAGGATGCGGTTTGCAAGAAAATTTATAGATTTTGATTGGTGCAATAACATAGTTATATTTAGTGATGAAAAGTGTTTTAAGTCAGATAAGGATGGGCGTAAAATATTATGGAGAAAAGATGGAGAACGTTACCATCAGAAAAATATTCTCCCATGCAGGTCTAGTGGTCGCATTACGTTAGGTTATTGGGGCTGGATGTCATCGATGGGTCCCGGTGAGTTAGTGGAGGTAGGGGGTCGCAATACCAGTCAAGGTTACTTGGACATCTTGCAAAATGTTATGTTGCCTACCGTGCGCGTGGCATACCCGGACGAGCATATTTACTTCGTGCACGATAACTGCTCGGTGCACCGCGCACGAATGGTGCAAGACTGGTTAAGTGTCCAAGAAAACTTGACTGTTATTGAATGGCCCTCTAAAAGTCCCGATTTGAACCCCATAGAAAATCTATGGGGTCACATGGTGCTCAACTGGGATTCATCTGATGTGAGATCTAAACGTAATTTAGATAATTTAGTGTCATCCATGTGGGAATCGTTTCGCGGCACTGACCTGTGTGAAAATTTGGTGGCTAGCATGAGAACGAGGTTACAAGAAGTAATCGACAATGAAGGTGCACCAATTAGATATTAATTTTGATTTAAATTGAATCCAATTATAAATATTTTTAAAAAGCTGTATTACTGTATGCTGTTTTTGTTGTTGTTGTTTTTATCATGTTATTGTTATTGAAATCAAGAGTTACGATACCTATCATAGTTCATTTTTTAAAACATGTTGATTGATATGTTATAAGTAAAAAAAAAAAGACTAAGAAGTAAGCTGTAGGTAATTATACTGTTGTTGTTATTATGTGACATGATGTTATTGTTATTGAGATCAAGAGTTGCGATATCTATCATAATTCATTCTTGATAACATGTTGATTTATGTCACTAATAAAAAACTTAAAAAAGTGACGTCCATCCTTGTCTGACTTAGAATATTTTCACTTTATATATTGTATTAAAGATAATCATGAACAGATTCGTTAATTGTGACCATTCCGTTTAATGTATGTAATTAATAAGTTGTAATAAACATAGTTGGATCGTTATCGCAGTTTTCTTTGTCACAATATTTTCAAAATATTTTAATTATTATGAGAGTAACTATAACATTACTATTAAAAAAAAACAGGGGTAAATCAAAAAGAAAATAAAAACAAGCAAACTTTTTGTTACATCAGACGATTGGAATCGAACTTGGGACCTCTTACTCGTCAGTTAAGTATCATACGCATTGCGCCACAGCGCCATTAATAACAGTAGCCAATTTTGGCTGTATTTTCATAGTCGTGTAACTTAGACGGCTACCATTTTTTTTTTCAAGAGTGTGAGTGTAGAAACGAGTTACTTTGTATCACACAACGATAATACCTGTTGTGTTTCACGCGCTAGCGTTTACGCACACATTTATCATGTTAGTGTGCCCTGCTACGCTATCAAAGTCACCGTGTGTACTTGTTCTTTTTGTCAATCGTATCTACACTCCACACTTATGGATCGTCTGGTAGGTTGGTTGCGGCTTTTGCGGGATTTCTCCGTCTCTCTCGATAGAGAGAGATAACACGAACATGTGACACTGCGTGTACATTCAATTAGAGAACACTTCGAAGATGATTTAATGAGGTCTGTCCATCTGGTGGGTGATCGGCCACGAGAACGTTGGCCCTCTACTCTTCCCTCTACCACTAAACGTTTCAAAAAGCTTTCATTGCGGATAATACGCTTACTTGTCAGAAGAACATTAATTAGAAAGGTTTTTCCACTCTTACCTACTGGACCCGTAGCTACTGTGGTTGAGGTTCTGCTTAGGGGGCTAATAGAAGGGTCTCAAATCAGGTGGGAACTTTTTCTTTTTGGAGCGGGACATTATCAAATAACTTTTCCGCTCTGAGAAGAACGAGGTAGTGTCAAACTTTTACTGACTAAAACTCTCTCGCCAAGAGAGAGAGCCAAGTTATTAATCTACAATCGTCAACGCTAGTAGAAAACTTCAAATGTATGGGAATGACATCATCTCAACGTTAAGTCACGAGGTCAGAACAAAGAAATCGCCGGCGTTACCGACTGTAGAAAGAGATTCGAAACAAAATGGTCGTAACTTGGCTAGGCCTGCAGGGCCTTTTTCGATGGGCACGCCTTAATTATGGCGATAAGTCCCCTCTTTGAGGAGTGGCTGGAAAGACCTCACGGCGTCCTTACTTACCGCATGACGCAGGTCCTCACCGGGCATGGTAAGTTCGGGAGGTTCCTGCACCGGATCCGTGCAGAAGAGACGCCCGGGTGCCACTATTGTGTGGATCGCCCGGAGGACACGGTGGAGCATACGGTAGAGGTGTGCCCCGCTTGGGCAGAGCACCGCCGTGTCCTCGTGGGGGCCATCGGCGGCAGCGATCTCTCGCGCCGGGCCTTGGTACAGGCCATGGTCCGGAGCGAGGAGGAATGGCAGGCGGTTGCCTCCTTCTGCGAAGCAGTAATGCTAGCAAAGGAGGCGGCCGATCCCGTGAGGCAACGGTCCTCACGCCCCAACCGCCGCCGGGATTCCGATCCCGATTTCCGGCCACCGTAGGCGCGGGCTTGCGGACGGCTAACGATGGGTGGCTCGCCGTCCGATCGTCCGGTAACTGTCCGGACCGAGCCCAAGTCGTCGACGGCGTGTAGTATTCTACGCGCGCCTCAAGGAAATGTCAACAACCGTAAGGGCCCAGCAGGGTCGAGGCCTACTGGGGCCATGGGTGATGCGAAAGTGACCCCCGGGGCCCTGAAAAATGGCAAAGAAGGAACAGGCCACTCCTGTTCCTTCTTTCGTTCGTTCAGTCAGTAAAAAAAAGGGCATTTTTCGAAAAATCCCGCAGCCCAACAGTATCTATGCTTAAGCAGTCCCGGATTAAGCCAGCGCGGGGCCTGTAGCAAATTCGACCAAGGTCCCAGTGCCTAGACAAAGGTCTACGCACGGGGCCCTAAACCCTTTTTATTAAAATTGAAAATAAAATATTTTGCGTGCGAAGACTTTATTTTCCTCATTTACCAAAACTCTCAAATACTTCAACAAAATTGCTTTCTTCAACTAATTAAAATAGTACTTTTGGAAAAACCTAGATGCTGATAGTTTTTTTGCATACCACGGGGTATGCAAAAAAACAATCAAAGATTTATAGGTGAAATTCTTAAAAACCAAAGAGATCTCGAAAATTATGCGAAGGATATTTTAGGTTTTACGTGTTCCGTAAAACCTAAAATATCTTTCGCATAATTTCTCAGGTCATGAGTCCGACTCGCATTTGCCCGGGTTTTTTTTATTATTTTATATAATGCTTAAAACTTGTTTTAATCTGTGTTTTTAAACATGTAATAAAAAACACGGTTTAAATTCAAACTGTTTTAAATGTGTGTTTTAGAACAACTTGTTTTAATCATGCCAAGCCTTTGAATAATCGAGGAACATAATAAAAAATAAAACCGGCAGATTGAGAACCTTCTCCTTTTTTTAAGTCGGTTAAAAACAATTAGGCAATATCAAGGAAAATCAAAAAAGTCAATTTGTTCCTTCAGCTTATTAAGTCATTTGTAAACAGGTAGTTATGTACGAGTACTAAGCATTGTTGTATGACAGTAAATGTATTAAGCATCAATTACATGTGCCTATATACTGATTAATTACTGTTCGACGTATAATGTGCCTACATGTGTCCCGTGATACGGTAATTTAACCCATTGTGTGGTCAGCGACGAACATTGATACATCGAATATTATGGAGTCGTCAATAATTAGATTTCAGATTCACTACGATCTATTATAAACAATGATCAGACACCCAACCTCACTCAAGTGAGTGCTACGCCCCTGTTTAGACGACGTACTTGCTGGAGTACACCAAATGCTAATAAAACCAGCACTTTCGAGGACCTGGAACCTTAATTAAAATGTCAAGCGTGCGAGCGAAAAAGAGGGATGGAGGTATACCTACACTCTATATAGCTCCATCCCTTTAAAAATTCAGTTTAGGTCGTCAAGTGAATCGCGTTAAGAGATAAATAGATATATTCTTTACTGTACACCAAAAATAAAAATTATATTACGAACTTAAAATTAATAGGGTCTCAAAATGGGCGTTCTTATCGCTGAAAGCGATTTTATACAGACAACTGTAAAAAATGTAAATGAAAATGAGGTATGTTAATGTATAAAAAAATACAACACACATACATACATGTGTGTGTTGTATTTTTTTTAAGAGCTCGTGGTAGGATTCTGACCACTTTTTTAGATAGAAAATCACGTAGTAACTTTTCCTGCTCTGAACAGACCAAGAGTGTGTCAGACTTCTACTGAATAAACCCTTTGTGTTTCAGTGCCTCGATAATTCTTTCGAACAATCCTGCAGTCCTGCCGGGCTCCGGCCCTAACACGCCCCGACAATCATATTGGTATCCTTGTGAGACGCGATGACGATGCACCATGCACACATATTAGCCCTAAACTATTAAAAAATAACAATCGCCTTGAAACAAGAAGACTCACTACGGAGCTTTAAAAACTTTATAAAGCACCATTCTATTCAGAATCATTATTAAAGATACTTAGTAGCTATCTGTTAGGTACAGTGAACCTTTAGAAGTGGTTGGGTACCTTAACGCCTATTTTCCCTTGCACGTTAAAGTTCAAGTTTTACAAAATTAAACTAGATGGCGTTGGTTTCTTCACAGCTAAGTAGCGACCAAAGGCAATCTCACAAAGTATAAACTTGACTTTTAGTTCAACAAATAATAGACACTTGCGTCATCATTGTCGTCAACAACTGATTGTAGTTCATAATTTCATCATTCAAACTAGAGTCATGTTGACCTAGTGGTTTAGCATGTGCAGATAGATGCGTAAATCAATGAGCAGTGAGTTCAAATCTCACGTAGTACTCACACTTTTTGTAAGTTATGAATGACAAACTAAAAAAATCGGTAGGAATATTATATCAAAGTTAACAAGTGGATATTTATTTCTAATATAATATTCAAGTGGGTAGTTACTCAGCAAGACGACAAAAATGCTGGTAAACAGGCTCATCAAACAAAAAAGCACTATTAAAAAAATAATATGTTTATTTCTTACAATTTCTTATTCAAATTTAACAATCACCGCTTATTAATCACCGAATAAGATTATAATATTATATATAATCTCTTATTGAGGCCATAGCTTAAGTATTCGTTTCCAATATTGGAAAGAGGATTGAAGCTTATGTAACCTTAACAAAAACAAACAAAAGACCAGATAATTTTATCACAAAGATCAAAAAGATTAAATGTAGGCTAAAAACTATAAAATTGCACAACAACATATCAAGTGTTCATAACTTTTTTAATGTATTAATTACGGATATTAAGTTAAACACACATAACAAGGTCTCCAGTTAATACAGAGAATAAGTACTGAGTGAATAATATTAAATCAGTATTATAATTATTTATTATCTTGTAGCCACAAACAAAACCGTCCGTGTTCACTGGACTTAAAAGTTTTTTCATGAGTAAACATGATATTACTCTAATCAAAGTTTATGTGATCCAAAGCAAACTGCAATCTTGCCCTTATAGGGTTTTCTGTAAGCAAGCCTCCGACGGACAGTGCCAACGCTTGTGTCAAATAAACTAGCATAGTGGTTCGTCTACAGATGTCCGTTTTCTTCGTATACTCCCTTATCATGGTTTGACACTGCAAATTATGTTTATTAGTTTTAGTCTGCCAGCTTTTTGATGGTGTTTTAAAGAACCCTCTTCTTCAAATCGTCATATCCATAGAACAACTTTTTTTCTCTGCAACAATAAAACATAAATATATAATACCCAATAATGATTATTATATAGGAGTTTTTTGTTATATAAAAGAGTTAAAAAAACTACTTACATTTACACTGGTCTCTCTGGCGTCTTCTGACAAGTTTTTACCTTGATTATGCTTAGCAATTATTGGAGCTCTTTTTACTAAATCTATATAACAATGCATATTTACTCATTTTGGTAAAATAAGTAGACAATACACCTGGTTAAAAAAAAAAAAATTAACGAAAGGCGCTGGGACGAGATAATCGAAATTAACTTGGCAAACAAACAATTGAGCTTAGTCATAATTTTTTGGTCTAAGTATCATTTATACTCCATACTACCTACTAGTTATTATTTATAAATCCTTACTAAACCTACCCTCTCAAGTTTGAAAACTAACACATAGATAATCAAATATTTATAAATTGATATTCAATTTTAATATCTTCATCTCTTTAAAATAAATTATAAATTATTTCAATATTTAAAGAAACAAAAAGAAAGTACTACAATAATAAGCATTAATTAAGCACAGCGACGCCATCTATTAACAGTACAATGTAATGTTATCAATAGCAACATTTCAATCTGGTTTTACGCTAGATGGCGTCATTTCTCGCTTCACACGATTTTATTTCTGTACTTACTATGGACTTTTGCTTCTTTAGTGTACCATTTTGTGAAGGCAAAAGTGAAAATTGCATTTTCGCTAGCGCAAATCCGTCAATCCTTCCGATTCGCTTAACTAACCACGACTGACTGCGCACTGACGTTTCCTTTCTGATTGAATTATTAAGTACTTTTTGCAATGTAGAAGTAGATAATCTCTTTATAGATAGTCGATTTGGAAGGGGAAAGAGAAGGAATTTTCCCAGCAGTGGCAGTGACATATATTACAAAAAAGGTAATTTGCAGATTTTTTAAATTGATATCTAAACCCGCATTTGATCGCTATTTCATCTGATTTGAAAAACAATTAAAAATCCGTTGAGTCTCGCGTGGATCTGCGTTCGCCCATCTAAGGAATTAAAGACCTTCAGTTTGTAACCATCAGGTAACATAAGACTCCTACAGGGAACATCACTCCTTTGCTGTAGGAAAGCACAATGAATGTGTTCCCACAACGTTTTGTGCGTATGGATGAAGTCTAGTCCAAGTAGCACAACAAGCTGTATAACAACTGTATAAAGTGTTAGAGTGTTCAGAAGAACACTCTAAGCTGTATAGTAAGCTGTTAAAGCCTTTACAAGCGCTTATACAGGTCTTATAACTGCAAAAAGGGCCCCAAATTATACAGCGTTAGTGTTAATGGAGAATATTTGCTGCATAGTAGCTGCTTAACAGCTGCATAAAGGCCTATGTGAACACTCTAAGCTGTATAGAAGCTGTATATCGGTGTATAATGGAGCATTTACTCTACAGATTTACAGCAAATTGCTGTAAATTTGTGTTTTAAGATAGACTTACGTAAGATTTTTTTTATTTTTACAAGAATCGTCACATATGAACCGATGGTGGGACGGGCTTGGAAGAATAAAACTAGGTATGCAATTCCGACGCACATTTCGCGAAACGCCACCGATAACAGCAGACGCAAAAAGGCCCGCTTAGAAACAAGCCTAAAGTGAATTTACTCAAGTTGTAGATATTAAAATGTATTAAACAGCGTTATTCCTTTGTAAGCTTTACTCTACAGGTTCGTTTTCATCACATCACTCAGCGTTACTGTAGCTTTTTGACGATTAAAATATCAAGGTAAGTATAATAATTTTCGTAATCGGATCATAAATTTCCCTTCTACAAACATAAGTTTGTAACAACAAACAATTTTTTCTCATTATAATATTAGTTTAATTTACCTTCACCTAGGAATGTATTTTCGTCCTCCTACAGACAACCTTAGTCACACTCACGTGCCTCCGACATTAGATACCTACCTAGGTAGGCATTAAATTGCCTATGCGATTCAATCGTTTGTGCAAGTCAATTAATTCAGAACTCAATTAAACTCGTGTAGACTATTATTAAATAAACCGCGTCAAACAAGCTTTTCGCTTATTTTAATAACTAGGTACGATTACATCATCATTTGAAAAGCTAATCTAAAACGAAAATTGGATACCTATTAAACGTAAGACCCAAACAAACAAGGCTGAGAGAAAAATAAACATATGCAAAGAAACTGAAAGTAACGCCAGTAAACTCTATAACTAAACCTACTTAATATAATAGGTACAGACGATAAGAATAAAAGCAAAGATCCATCTAAATGGAGCCACATGAACAAATACCTATCCATCGAACAGACACAAACATCCCATGACTAAGCGTAACCGTGATAATGGAGCGAAACCAAAAAGAATCCAGAACATAATATTTGCATTAGCACTTATTCAAAGTCGTTCGCCGCTCAACCCTGTTACCCGCACAACGGCACAATAAAAGTTACGAGTACCCGCGCCCGTGCGATATCTCGTAGGCAGTTCAGAAAACGGATATCGGAGTGGTACACCATGGACAAAGTAAACTCTCTCCACTCTGTTTGCTTTTAATTAACCAATAGTCAACAAACGGCTTTGCCCCATACACTTTTCATGAAACAATTTTGCTGCACTTTATAACGGCTGTTTGCTTAATGTAACACTCGTAAATTAGTAACGGTACTTTCCAGGCTGAAAGTATCGATTTAAACTCTCGTTTAAGCGCTATCGATGATACAGCAAAGGGCGTTTGACGGACATTAATAATTGCGTCTTCAATCAATTCGATTCACTGCGAATGATGAATCGTTGTTATTATTACTGGTTCATTGCGAAAAGGCCTATTGAAAGCGCTTTAATGTAATTACGCGAAACAGGTAAGTGAGAAGCAACATGCTCTTGAACTCATTAAGCGTAATAAGATTGCTTCGTTTAATGAATGCGTAGGTAAGCATCTCTATACTTACAATGTTTGCACAAGTCCTTCAGCGAACTCGGGGAGACTGAATGTTTATTTTTTTAAATACACGTGTAAGGGTCTGTTTTCCTTGCGTCTTTTTGAACCTTCATAATAAATACATTTCCTGCGACATGTTTTATCTTTTTTGCTGTCTACCTAAGCGTATTATGAGCTTGTGGTTCAGACATCTAAATGTATCTATCCCAGGTAAATAAAGTGCTGGGTGTAAAAAGTGCGTGCGTAATAATAGTTCCTAGCCCATCACGCGAACCGTTCAAAGTTTTACGACTTGCGCAGGTTTTTCTTTCACTTCCTCGTACATACTTTATGACTTTCCTTTCATTCCCAAAATTATTAACGTAGAAGTTTATGAATATATCCACCGTTGAAGGTCATTCCTGAAGAAATATTAGACAGAGAAAGAGATATCGTTTGCTGATGTCGGTAAATAACAATAGCGACACGTAACGGAAGTTGGTACCTACATACAGAGTGCATAAATCTGAATGTCGTCGACTTTTCCATGTGCATGCGTGGGATATTAAGGTGAAAGCGCCAAAGTAGTCCGCAAAATCCAAATCTTAAGTTTGCAGTACAAGTCAGAGTCAAATATTATGACGACTTTTTTTCGTTGATGGACAGGATGGACAGGGAGAGGGAGGTCAAAGAAAAGGTGGATGGATTGTGTGAGGAGTGATATGAAAGAAAAGGTCAATTATAGCGTGACTGCAAGCAGGATAGCATGGAAGAAAAACACGTGTTGCGTCGACCCCAAGTAATATGGGACAAGGGCAGAAGGATGATATGATGAGCCATTCAATAGGATAAGACGAACTGAGAGGGTTGTATTAATGATTTTAATGATTATAATTTTTAATGATTATGATTGGATTTTTTGCGCAAATAACTAAAGAATTTAGCGACCGCCTTTTGAACATTGGAGGCTCACACAAGTAATACATAGCTAAAAATCAGGACAAGTGCGAGTCGGACTCGCGCACTGAGGGTTCCGCACAAACATACCTATGAAAACAGTTCTTCTCGAATTGAGTTACGAAGAATTTTCCGAATTGTAACAAGTTTTTTTGTGACGTAATTACAGTTTTCAGATTTATACCTTTATCTATACTATAACACCTTGTTTTATGCCAAATTTCAGGATTCTGTGTCAACGGGAAGTACCTACCCTATTAATTTAGAATCCCTTTGAGTGTTGAAATGTATGTTTTTTGCGACATAATCGGCCGTATCTTTTTTTTTCCGTTAACTTAGAAGTTTGATTTTTTCTCAGCTTCAAGGAACCGCAGACTTGAGTATACGGTTTTAATTTCAACTCGATGCCTCCACGCCTTTCTGAGATAAAGGGTCTTGACAGACTGACGGACGGACTACAAAATAATCCTATAAGGGTTCCGTTTTTTCCTTTTGAGGTACGGAACCCTAAAAAGTGATAGGTAGCTCATGACTACAAGATCTGCTTAAGTAAGTATCTAGCAAAATTTATCTTAAAACGAAGCCAGCAGAATTTAATCAAAGAACTGTAAAAAGCACACTCCCCTTTTCAGAATGAAACTTTTAATAAAAAGAACCCGTTCAAATGTGTTTTATAATCTGCATCAATAGTTAATTTACTAGATATTGAGTTTAATACCCAGTGGACGCTGTCAAGAGGTTGGCGGCGAGTGGCGCTCCGCCCACCGCCGCCGCCGCCGCATTATGAAGATTCAACTTTCAACTGAAAAAGTTAAATGGCGCGGAATAAAGCATCGGAAATAGAAAATGGACGACAATCCTCATTTCCTTGTTCTATATTCTGATTAAAGAACTTTGATAAAGTATTCAAGAATTATGTGTCTGCTGCTCGTGTCGACCGAAGCGGGTATTTTATTTATACTAGCGTCTACCAGCAGCTTCATCTGCGTCCTAGTTGAAAATAATACTAGTATCTATGAGAAAACAAACTCGATACTCGTGCGCCAAGTTTCATCCAAATTCGTTTAGCCGTTAAGACGTGAAGGGGCCAGTTAGAGTGCAGATTAACTAGTTAATCTGTAAATTATCTGATAAAGTCCATTAAAGTGGAAAAAAATGTTAAAGTTCTTATATTAACTACATAATTTGCCGACTTCCTGGATATTCAGCAGACTAACGAACGGCCAAACATACGGTTAAGTTATAAAACAGGTTGTTTGACTAAAACTTGCGAATTCATTGTAATTATTAAATTTATAACAATAATCTGAAGTTTGAAAACATATTAATTATTTTAGGGCACCCTGCCACAGACAGGTTAGCCTTCGTGGTTATTTTTTTTATAACCACCCAGAAGTGAAGTGAAATCTACTACTTTAAGTGAAATTTCACACTTCAACGGATTGTACCCGGTAATTTGCAGATTACCTAGTTAATGCGCATATTAACGTATTTCGCATTCTAACGGTAACATATATACACACACATACAAACTTTCTCATTTATAATATTAGTGTGATATATTAATATGGATGAAGAGCTAGGCACCAGGTAGGTACTTCTGAAAAAACATAGCATATTTTTTCATGAAATGGAGTAGGTAGCCCTTAAATGGCCTTTAGGCTAAACCATCACATCACAAATTACACATCCCAGTTTGCACGCCAGCGAGCCGTAGGGTCCGAATTTGTTCATTTAATTTCACTATAAAATTTCATTACTAGGCAATTAGGTACCCAATGCGAATTTTTGTTAAAAAAAAATATTGGAGCAGATAGGTACGTACCTTCCTATCTATCTAATTGGTGGATATTACCACCTGCACTAAATATAAAGTATCCTCACTTCTGGACCACCAATATCATACTTTCCTATACGTAAGTTTCAATTCCCTGATTTTTGATTTAAGCATTTGAAGTTGAGTATTTCTCAAACTGTAGAGAGTTCACCCTGATAACCTGTCAAATTTTAGCTCTTAACTAGAATTTGAGATGTTCTTAAGTCAACATACTCAGATCAGAAACCCCGAACCCGCCCAATATCTAGATAAGCAGAACTCAATGCACATGTGATGACTAAGAAAACGGCTTAAAACGTATTGGGTTAGTGGGTCGCTCATGCATAATAGTGAATGCAGGTGACGATACGATATGTTGCTATAACACAGGCTGCGTACCCATTCCCCGAATACATATCTCCATAGTTACACACCTTTAGATTTTCTTTTATACCGTCATCAAACAAGCTCGATGTCCTAAGTAGGGATGTAACGGAAGTGGTTATAACGGAACCAAATTCGGAATCGGAGTTTTTAAATTTGGATTGTTGGCATCAGAATCGGAACCGGAACCCGACCCGGAACCGGAATCAGAATCGTATTAGGAATCGCAATCGGAACCGTAATCGGAGGCGGAGGCAGAAGCGTCAAATGGAACACTACTTTTTACTTTTTATGACAAGTTCTTACAGTCCATCCTAAGGTTGTCTGGTAGAAATCGCTGTTAGCGATAAGACCGCCATTGTACCCATACATTAAGTTAGTTTGTAAGTTTTTGTTACTATTTTGGTGTACAATAAAGTTTTATTCTATTCTATTCTACTCTATTCTACTTTCTAAAAAATCAGAGTACTTGTAAGTATATAAAGATCGAACTCCCAATATTCAAAATACGAAACAAAATAATAAGTGAAAGAGCAATCAACAGAAGCATGGTAGAGGGAGGTTCATCGCTCAACTAGTTTAAAACATCTTTGGTTTAAATTCGGTTATTTTTTATTGGAACCGAAATCGGAATCGAAAGCGCAAAATCAATCGGAAGTCTCAAACTTTCGGAATCGGAATCGGACCTCCGTAACATTTCTGTTCTTAAGTGTACCCAAAGGGTATTAAATCTAATGAGGAATGCGTGCTCGGATATCTTTGTAATTAATTACAAGAAGCACAATCCTCAAACGGAAATATATACGTATTTCCATAATAATTGTGCCCATGGCTTGTTCGAAACCGTACATTTATAACACATGTACAGAATCTACGCGCTCCGAACGCCCTCCGGAAATTAACATTTTCTAAAGCGCTTGCAAATGAAGGCGCATACACATCGAAATGACTTTTCAAAGCCTTTGTTACATCTACACATTCCTCATGAATTCAGCTTCGACGTGAAAGTAGACGAAAAAATAAATTAAACACATTAATGAAACGTTCGCGCTATTTGCTTAACACTCGATCCGTCTCAATAAAGGAATCGCCAAGATGCGAAGGAATTTGATAGATATTCATAATGCAAAGGAAAGGAAGCACAATCAGATTTTCATTGGAGATTCACGGCAGCGGTCGTGGGCCGCGGAGGGAGGCGGAGAAATGAATACTTATTGCGAAAATGAAGCGGCCATTAATGAACGCCGGCTCCGGTGAACCGATCGGCCGCGATTTAATTCCCTTCGAAAAATATTCAATAAACGCCGCAAAGACCCTCGCGCGGGATCATCCGCAAACAGGCGGAATCCAATGGAGTAGAAAAATTGCATAGACAGGGGAAAATTCATATTTTATCAAAAGAGAATAATCCTCATAAATCTTTCGTTGCTATTGAACGGCTGTTGCTTAGAACAGCTTTAAATTACTTACAGGAGTGGGTATTAGTTACGTATTATGTGGGCACTTATATTTATATTTAGGTAAAAATGTTATATGTCAGGATTATTTATGTAACATCTCTAAAAGGTTATATTTTATAAGAGGCTCTTCTAACACAGCAACAAGATTATTCGCATCGACTTTTATAAAAACCCACTTTTTCAATGTTCACAATAAGAAAGAATCATCTATTACGTTCCATTGTTGGGCGTGCTCCCGCACTATCCGCCGTTTCGGTTTTTCTCTTTGTATGGACGAACAGCTTCAGTTTGAGGTATTTTTTTCATCTTTTTTTTACATTTTAGGTTTACCTATCTCCATATTTCATGCCGCTGCAGTGCGTATGTGTTAATGAATCGAATATTTTACAGTAGAATTATTCTTTTAGACAACTTGGAATTTATTAAAACACGCGCACAAACAAATATGCTTAAAACATTTATTAATCACATATCTTTCAACGCTTTGACAACACAGATATTATACAACAACTCACTTTGCAACTTGGACCACGCTTTCGCCGCGGTCTCCTCAACGGACCCCAAAGCATCTCGAAGATCTTCATTTTGCGATATGACTTTAGTATGCATTTTGAGGAATAGACTCATGTATGACTGGGCTAGTTCGAAGTCTCTATTACTCTTTAACATGACGTCTAACATTTTTATGAATTGTTTCATGACATCGATATTCCCGCCCGCATCGGGTGCCATATTTGTGACCTCAGCTTCGATGGCTGCCGGAGACAATGTCTTCAATTTCTCTATACACTTCTCATAATTCTCTTCCGTAGCACAAACAACCAATTTCTTTGCAAATACTGTTAGTGTTACTAAAGAATCGGGGATTAACAACTTCGTGTCTCCATTGTCATCTTTGTGTTTCTCTAAGTCAAATTCTAGTTCGAGACTCGGTATGGTCGGTAGGAAGAATGGTGCTGACTTTGGCACTGTCAATGGCGTCTTAGGTTTGTTCCTCTTCTTTACTATGTCTAGATGTAACAAATTCAGCCATCTTGAAGTGGGCTGATCTGATAAGGTTATGAGTTCTTCACTAATTTGTATTGGGGATCTATATTCAGGCTCTTCTCCTAAGTCAATCGTTCCTATGTCATCTATTTCTGGCTTCTCTGGTGCTGTACTTGGTAACTCTGGAGAAAAGATTCGTTATTATAATAAATCAATAAAAGATATAATATTTCCTAGAAAAGGATATCGTAATACAAAGGTCAAGGCACACTTACTCAGTCTAGGTATATTAACTTCTTTCTTATCTATCGGCTTCAGAAATATTCGCTCGTAGAGCAATCTGTTCGCCCAAAGGAACACGCCTACTTCTCCTACATGCGTTGTCGCTAAGAAGTCACCGGTTGGGGACATACTGAGAGAGGTACATGGCTGTTCAACCTTAAAACAAAAGAAAATATTAAAATAGGAAAAAAAAATAAACATCGTCGTTACTACACTTTGTAATTTTAGCCAAAAATAGTTTTAGTGATATATGGCTATAACTAAGTTGGCATCGCGTATTACTTGGCACATAGTGCGATAGACCAAAAAGATTACCCTTTTTCTGGGGCAGTCGGGTTAAGAATATGTAAAATAGAACTTACCGAAAAAATATCTACTAATTTGGCACTTGGTATATCCCACGTACAAATAGTACAGTCCATCGATGAGCTGATCAACCACCTAAAACAAAACATCATTATTACCAAAAACATTCCACAAACTGAAATATAAGAGCTCGAAAACACAAAAGAAAGTTGGAAACAAGAGAAATCCAAGTAGCCAAGTAAATAAATATATTATCTCACCGGCTCTGAGTATCGAATTCAATATCGGTTATCCTCCCATCGTGGCCGTTGAACTTCCTTACAATATTCATGGTGTCAATATCTATAAGTGTTATAGAAAAGTCTTCGTTGGCGAGAGCTAATAGCCCACTGTCTCGATGGCATTTTGTTCTAGACACCGATTCTTCTAATCTTATTACGTGGTAAGGGGTTGTTGCTGGAAGAATATTTAATGCTTAGTCGCTTTCGTTGCTTTTGATTAATGGATATGGAGCGATTACTGAATACATTTACCTATATTGCAGAAATACGGAGACAAATTAGCAGGATAAGGGAAATGCTTAGTGTAGGAACTTCTTGTGCAATACATATTCTATCACAAGATGCATGCGCGTGATAGCCCGTGAAGGAACATTAACAGTCATAAATTGTCCACGTATTTTTTTACAATCTTCATTTAAAAATACCCTAATATTTTTACTCTTTTACGGTAAAACATGAATAACTTGAATCTCAACGGACCTAAGATGTTTTGTCATTTAAGAAGGCTTTTCATTTATCGGGTTTCCCAAACAACCGGTTGCAAAGTGACATTATCCCATTTACAGATCTGGCCGCCGTCTTGAACATTATTCAAAAAAAGTAAACGTCTCATAAAACAATAACCTGAAAAAAATACCTACTCTCAGTTACTAAGGTTTATAATTCTCACAACACTAAGAGATAATTTAGCGCAAAGGTGTCGTGACTTCTCTTCTGTATAAGTAAGTCTCTCATATATGAATGTTTTAATTTCACATAAGCCTACACGGGCACTTATAAAACGTCAGAAGCTAGTGCACGGTTCCAAATTGGTCGTTTCCTATGAAGAAGAACCGGCAAGAAACTCCATGGTTACTCTTTTAAAAAAACGGTTGTTATTACAATATTTTCATATTACAGTATTAATAGATATTATGGTCCTATCGGATGATGAAGTGAGAATAATTGGAGTGGGATTCTACAGAGTAAACCGGTGAATGTAGGGTTAGTGAGAATAGTCAGTATGGATCAAGTCAGCAGCAGTAAGTGGAATGAAGAATGGTAAGGCCATTGGTCCAGATGGAATACCAGTTGAAGTGTGGAAGTTATTGCGGCTGGATGGATGGACGTGGTTAGCTTTGTCCATCAACAAGTTGGTGCGGGAAGAAGCCATACCTGATGAATGGTGCAACAGTTATTTGGTGCTCATCTTTAAAAACAAAGGTGATGAGTGCAACAATTATAGAGGAATAAAGATAATGTCACATCCCATACTATGAAAGCCTAGGAGAAAGTAATTGAGAGATGGTTGAAAGAAGAGAGTGAAATTTCACAGAACCAATTCGGTTTAATGCCTGGTCGCGGTGCCATTTTCGCTATACGCCAGCTGTGCGAGAAATATAGAGGTGCGCATAAAAACTTGCACATGGTATTCATTGACCACGAAAAGGCATACGACCGAGTTCCTCAAGAGGTTCTGAGGTGGTCTCAGTCTTTACCTCTTCTTGATGATAATGGATGCTCTGACGTCGGAAATTCAAGAAGACGCTCCCTGGTGTATGCTGTTTGCCGATGACATTGTGCTGGTTGCCGAAAGTGGGCTAGAGGTCCAGAACAGATTGGAGGTGTGGTGGCACTGACTAGAGAGTGTTGGCCAGAAATTGAGTAGGACCAAAACGGAGTACTTGTTTTGCGATTTCGGCGGTCTCTCCAATGCAGTGCCTTTATTTATTAACTAACTCTCGCCGGAACGCCCATACCGATCTGCTCCGACTTTCGGTACCTCGGGTCGCTCGTCCAAGGGAATGGTGAGGTAGACCGAGATGTAACACATCGGATCAACGCAGGATGGATGAAATGGCGACAGGTCACGGGAACAACTTGTGACCCACGGATGCCCCTCAAATTGAAAGGTAAAATTAACAAGTCCGTGGTAATAACCTGTAATACTGTATGGATCAGAATGTTGGGCTGTGAAAAAGATGGATGAAAAAAGATTGCATGTAGCGGAGATGAGAATGTTGAGATGGACGTGTGTTAGACGAGAATGGATAAAGTGAGAAATTAGTATATTAGAGGAAGTTTGAAAGTGGCGCCAGTGACAGAAAGATTTACAGGCAATCGTTTGTCTTGGTATGGTCATGTGAAGAGGAGGGATGAAACGCATGTTACAAAAAAAAGTTCTGAGTATATATGAAAATGGATGGAGAGGGAGGCCAAAGAAAAAAAGGATGTGGGAGGGGGGATGAGGGAGGATTGTGTGAGGAGTGATATGAAAGAAAAGGGAGTTAGTGACAGTATGACGTGTGACAGGACAGAACAGAAGAAGAAAAAAACGTTTTGCGCCGACCCCAAGTAATATGGGATAAGGGCAGGAAAAAGAAAAAGTATTAATAGATATTATGTAAGTACAATGTAGACCAGTCAATATTGTACCTACTCAAAAGCAAAATAAAAATAACCATAATAAAAAAGTGAGTCGTAATAGGAAGTAATCTATGAATTCGCAGAATCTACAGTGTTCTCACATTCACATTATAAAAAAGAGGCTATATAAAAAAAATAGCGAGAAAAATAAATAATTAAAACTATCAATAAATGAGATGTCAACAAAACAAATCACAGATGAATTTAAGATAGTCGAGGTCTACTAATATAAAAATATTGCAAGAGCAGTGTTAGAAAAAAAACAAAAATGTATATATTACAACAAAGATGGAGCAGTTAATAAACATATTTATACAATTTTATAAGTTACCAGGGGGGCACATGTCCAGCAGTCATTGCCAAACAAGCGTGTCTTCGACATAGTCTTTAACCTTGTAATACGCTTTTTTGGTTTGGACACGCTCAATATGGGTTTTAAACTTTCCTCGCTTAGTTCAGTCACCACCTTTGGCAGTTTGTTATAAAAACGTATGCTGTGTTTACAAAAAAACTGAGCAAGTGCGAGTCGGACTCGCGCCCTGAAGGTTCCGTATAAACTCACCTATGAAAACAGTTCAATTCCCGTATCTCTCGAAATTTTTTCCGAATCACAATTCTTTGCCAATTTCAATCCTGAAATTTGGCATAAAGCTTGCTTGCTTTTCCTATACTTGTCCTATAAGACCTTGCTCTTATAGCACAAGTATAATGTTTTTTAATTGTATCAACGGATCTCCGTTTTAGGAAGAAAGGTGCCTTCCTTTCTTCCAATCCTCAGTGAAATTTTCTTTTAAAAAAGATTCTGCTAACAAAGATGAAGAATCAATCAGATCAAATCAGATTTCACTGTATTTCGAAAACCTTGTTCAAATGGTACAAAAAAACATTGGAGTTTGCAAGGTATGCAGTTTTAACATTTTTATTTAGTTTAAAACTCCAATTAATCGCGTGCAGGTGAATTCACAGAAACAACTTAAATAAAATAGAAACCAAACTACTGTTATTTCCGAATTACGAGTACATAGAATACAAAAATACTCGATTCGGTTCTACCAAAATAAACTATTGGAACAAAAATAAATTCAGCAAAACTGAATAGGTAATATCGTTTTACAAACGGTAAGAATTACTAACTTACTGACTAGCTTTTAGGTATTTGTTTTATAAGGTTACATATAATTGTGTATGTTCCTCCATATAAAACAGCAACGCTGAATCGGTTCGAATAAATTTTGTATACTTACGAAATAGTAAATAAACGGTTTTTTTTTTTCAATATAATTGAACACTGAATGTCAGAGATGTCAGAGCAACTCGTTAAATGCTTATGGGCAAACAAATACACATTTTTTTATGTGGTATATCATCCAATGACTTCTCTCGCTCTAGGGCGGGGCGGGTGTTACCATTAAGTTCATATTTTATCAAAGAATTAATCGATTTATCTACTTTATTAACAACAACTTACTAATTTACAACAGCAGCCATACAAGTACTACGACTTTCTGAAGCCTACTCCTCGGTAACGGCTAGATTAATAGGTTTGAAAAAAATATATATATTCGCGTACAATTTTTTCGTATGACTACTTAATAATTTTGCCAAAAATAATTTTTAACAACATGATATTTTTTCGCTTTTTTCCCCTACTCCTTGCAAACGGCTTTGATCGAAATATGTTTACACAAAAAAATAGCTGGTTAAGTGTGGCATAAGTAAATCAATCAATATTTCGTAAAGAAAATGGTTTTAAAGGTCAGCAAGGCTATGCGAGCGCAGGCGGCAGTACGAGTATGTGTACATTTAACTCCGGCCCAGATGTTTAAGAGGACCTTTCCCGGCCCTTCAAGCTTTTAAACCACGCTCACGTTGACGATACAACGTGAGCGTAGTTTAAAAGCTTGTTACATCGTCCAACGAAATGTTTGATAAAGAGACAATGCGAAGAGGTACACCTTGGCGCTCGGTTGGTATTCGGTAACTTCTGTCACTTACTCGAATATTACACAAAACTTGTTCCAGGAAACACGCGTTTTTTTTTAAACCTTTAAGATTTTGGGAAAAATTTTCATCATTCAGAATCTCGATTAAATGTGCAAGTTTTTTATAAATATATTTTCTTTACTTTATTAATTTATAAGTACAAAATGTAGGGCCAAGTTCACACAAAATTGCAGACTTTTTCGCAGAGGTCTTTCTCGGATTAGTTTTTTGATTTCTATGCAGCCAAGATAATATTTCCAAGATATCTGTGTTTCCAAAATATCTAGAGAGCGATGAGTAACTACGCAATGTCATAACCACGTAAGAGCGGATACAAGGGAATAGTATCACGGGTTGGGCGCTCTTAAAGGTCGATTAACGTGTAGTATCAAAGATTGAAGCATACACAAAATATTGGCGGTATAACATAATTATCTTTAGAAAAGCTATCTGGTAATTGAAATTTTATATCAGTTCTTCCTACTCGCGCGTAACTTAATTTTGATAAAACGATACCCAAGACTTGTAATTACTGCTGTATCGAGGGAGCTTTTACAAACATGTAAACTCACATATACAAGACGCCCAGACTCAGAACTGTAGACCATACAAATATTTGTTCCGTACGGGAATCGAACCTACGATACCACCGCACAGTGTCAACAATTAGATCATCTAAACAGATTTTGCATTGCAAATTATTAGTGGAATCATTACTTGGTTTTAGGAAAAAAAAAAAACTGCTTTGATTTTGCACCGCCGTCATTAATATATACCACATAATACTAACCAGCTTTGAAATGCCACAGCTTCAGCAGGTCATCGGCTCCAACTGTGATTACCCTCTGGTTGCAGAGGTCTGTCTCCACACCTCTGACTGCACCCTTATGAGCTAGTCTATTTTCTTTGCCATAGAACCCACGATGTATACCAGATTGCATGTTGTATTTGTGCACTTGGCCATTGGAGTAACCTGTGTAGTGAAAAGAGAAAAAAAAATCATAATTATTATTTTGTGTTTTTTTACAGTACCGTGGCGAAGTTGGAGAGCAGATCTAAATACGTTTGAGGGTCTAACTTCGCCAGGAGTTGTGCAATACAAAGAGATTTGTAAGAACCCCAAACCTTCATCCAGTACAAGATAAAAAACATAACCTCTTAAAGTCGGGTAAAAATAAAGCTAGTAAAAAAGTGTAGTATATAAATAGATCAAAAAATTTAAAAAAATATTTGTTATTTAGGTAAATTAATAATAATATACAGTATCACTGGAGTACACCAAGGAACATTGTTAGGCCCTCAGTTAATTTCCCTTATTATATAATTCTAGGCGACTTTTATACTTAGAACTTACCAATAACGACAAAGTTTCCACAGTGAGTCACAGTCAGACATGTAGCAACAACTCCTTTATCTGTTTCCGGAGGTTTCAACTTATGGTCTCCCATCCGCATTTTATTGTAAGACCATGTCGTGGCCATGAAGAAACCTTCATGCAGTGACGCAATGCTGTCCCATTGCTTGTCGCGTTGCATGCACGAACTTATCTTCGTGATAGGTGGCAGTATGAGGTGGTCGATTTGTGTTCGCTCTGAAAAGGAAATTAATGGTAAAATTGTCGCGGCATACTAACTACTTAAACTGTGTACTGTACATGCAGTGTTTATGTAGCGACACACCTGATAATTTCAGGTGTCGCTACATAAATATCACCGAAACTCTTGACTTTAAGGTAAGTAACTACGTAAACACACATCAGTAATGGCCACGTCGCGTCTGACGTAAAAAAATATAGTTTAGTTGAATTCGTAACACACCAGCCCTTTACGTCAGTGACGTCACAATCGGTGCGTTTCAGTCAATCAGTGATTGATCGGCGACGTAACTGTGCCGTGATTGTGGCGTGAATGTGACGTAACTGTAACGTGACTGTGACGAGGATATGACGTGACTGTAGCGTGGTTATGACGTGACTGAGAGGTGGTTATGACGTGACTGTAATGTGGCTGTGACGTGACTGATGTCTGTGTACGTTTGTATATTACTCTTCGCCAAGTAAACGTCTGATAAAATGGCGGTGATTAAAAAAGCATTACAAGTTTACGTCGGCATTAGCCCTAAGTTGCTTGATTAAACATATTAAAGTATACAATATCTGCTGCACAAACAAAGAGATGCCTGCTAGGCCCAGTAGTAGATGAAAATGTACTGTGGAAGATGATAATAATGAACCAATACCTCACCTCCTTCACACACACATTACACACTGAGCATTATTAAGTAGAACATATGTTGAAATTCGAATTGTCATTTACCCTGTGCAGTTCTTGGTTTTTTTTTGTTTTGGTTAGAACCTGTTATACAAGGATCAAATAACACACTTGTCCCACACATAAGCATAATAAATATACACACATTAGATGTGGAGTTGCAGACATCAGCTGCAGCCCAGCAGCAGGGTATACATACATACCTAATGATAATATTTTCTTTTTTTTTAAATTAGATCTTACTTGTATTTTTTATTAATTCATTAAACCCCAAACCCCGCTCATTGTCTTTCTATTGTGTCTCTAATTACAGTATTCAAAAGGTTAATGTGTATTCATCAATGTAGTAAATCATCTATATATATAAAAGGAGAAACTAACTGACTGACATATCAACGCACAGCCGAAACTATTAGGACTAGGAACCTGAAATTTTGCACAAGGTTTTCTCATATGAGGTAAGCGAGCACTAAGAGAGGGTTTTCCAAAATTCACCTCCTAAAGAGATGAAACGGGAGTCCAAAGTTTGTATGGAGAAACCCACTTTTAGGCAAGCGAAGCCGCTGGCAGAAGCTAGTTATTTATAATGTAAGAACTTACTTTTCTTCTTTGAAGCTTTCCTGTTATGTGAAGCCTTCCCAAGGCTTTTGTTGAAGGTTTCTGACACAGTGTTCATGATATGCAGGCTACTATCACTGCCAGCTGCTAAGATGTTATTACCACTTGGCTCACAGTGGCAAACCATTGTGGGAGGCTGTGAATGTCCTTCCCTAAGAAAATAAAAGATAATGTAAGACTGTTCACAACAACTTAGATATTGTGTACCACAGGTGATGGTTCTATGTGGCTCAAGCAATAAAAAGTTGGAAGAAATTGTGGATGAACTATGTCCAGTACTGGATTAAAAGAAACCTCATCGAAATACTACTTAATGGTATATACTGAAACATACAGTATGAAAAGATATTAAACAAAGCAATATTTTTTATTGAAAAATTCTAAGCAATAGGCATTTAACACTTTTTACCTTTTCCTCAAAAGCCTTGCACCACCATCAGGCATATCAAATATCCATAGCTTCAATGAATTATCTTCAGAGTTTGTGACCATCAATGGCTCAGACATCAAACATTTTAGCCCAGATATTTTTGAGTAATGGGCAGATTGTACTTGAGACAACACCCTCTTCTCTTCCAAGTCCCACATGACTATATGCCCTTCTGAGCTGCCCGTTACCATAACTGGGGCTCCGTCTAGCCTGAATGATAATGCACTGACCATTCCCCAGTCATGAACAAATTCCATTACAGACTGGTCGAATTTTAAATTGTGTAGAACTATTTTTCCATTAGCCAAGCCCACAGCTACCACATCTATGGCTGGTGCAGGCTCCGTGACAGTTATTGCTGACTCCCATCCTTGAAATGTAAACACCAACTTGGAAGTTCTGATGTTCCATAGCTGCAACTGACCTTGCTGACTTCCAAGTAGTACCTTATTCAAGTACGTGGGCGGATGACATAGAGTAGTAATTTTAAAATTGTCCTCATCAAAACCAAGTTCAAGAAACTCAGATTCGTCCTTTATATCAAATATTTTGAGAACATTGTCTTCATCTACAGATATGAGATGAATTCCAAAGGGAAACATCAAATGCACTGGGGCGTTATGGCCTTTGTAAACATGCTTCAGCTCACAACCTCGTCTCCATGCGTAGATGTTATTTTCACTGGCTGAATAGACGTGATAGCTGTCCCCAGTCATATAAGTGATAGGGCCGGGATGCTCACCGCTGACGCTTAACAAACGAAATTTATCACATCCATAGGTATGAAACCATTTACCCACACTCGTACATAGCAGCGTTTCGCCTCGTCTCTTGATAAATCTAGCAACAAATGGCACATGTGTACTGACATAACCTAAAACTCTAGAGCCGGTATAAATCCGACTGCTTGAACTCTCCGGCATTGTTGGATACAATCCTAAGTTGCCTTTATTATTACGATAGTCCACAAAGAAAAAATAACATTCCTTACTAAAAATAATCTACAGAACAACACGCGTGCGTTTGTTATTGACTTGACATGTCAACGTGACAGGTGACAACAACAACGTCACGGATTTGACATTTGTCAAATAAAAATCCACCACAGATAGGAAAAGCGTTGCATTCTAAATATCCCTACAGATGTTATTTCTTACATTTTTTGTTACATAATTATATTATTTCAAAGTGAGTTATGTATTTATTTTTCCTACTATTCCATTCTGTTTCTACACACAGTGTCCATGTTTTTTCTTTTCCAACTCCTCATTCGTAGGCATTTCTTTAGAAATAAGCATCATCACTGTCAGGGGCGCCGTCTTTTAAAAAACCTCTAGGTGCTCACAGGGACTCAAACTGTAACCGTAATAAGTGTTTTTAACACTGTTTTTTAAAACAGTTTTAACAGAAAAACACTTTTAAATGTAACAGATACAATAATGTTACCGAATCAAACTGTAACCTTTTATATGTGTTAATAAGTGTTTATATATGTGTAACAGAAATAATCTGTTTTAGTATAGCTTTAGGTAGGTATAAGTAATTGCACAGTACGGCAACAACGCGTGGCGGCCGTAAGAGTGTTAGACGCGCGTTGTTAAAGCCTACGACGATCTTCAGTACACACACACTAACGCATTAAACATAACATAATTATATTTGTTTTGTTAAGTTCCGATTCCGACTTCCGATCGGCAGACGCCATTATTTTTTTATCTCATGTCACCATCTCTTGCTTACAATACACTAAGTACCAGAAAATATGCCTCGTAATAAAACCAATACCGTTCACATATATTTTACATTTATTGGAATTGTCATGAGAAATAGGCACTATAGTTATATACAGGGTGTTTGGTGCATCGTGTGCCAAATTGAAATGGTCGACCGGAGGGATCATCTACTATCCTTTTAGACCCTTAAACACTTCTCATGCCCTGTGGATTTTTTTTCATCGACTTTTTATTGCTTTATGAAAATAAGACCCAAATTTTACATTCAAATACCAATTTAAAATTAATATATAAGGCGTAGATTCAATGCAATTTAACTTTTTTATTTCTAGTAAAACCCAAAAAGAGAGATACGAGACAGATTTTACCTTATAAGAGTGAGATAACATTTTTATTAGGTTTTTCAGGTATCAATTAAGCATAAATATTTTTATAAATCATAATTTTGAATATTAGTCTTATGTGACTAGATTCACAATTCTAGCGAATTCACAAGATTTTTTTTTAAAGCCATGTATAGTAAACTAGTAACTGTAACATGGATAGCTTTTATTTAAGTCCAAAACTTTGCGAGTAAATTAAAAAAAAACTAGATATCTAACGTCACATATTTTTTAAAAATTGTATTTGAATGAAAAATTTGGGTCTTATTTTCATAAAACAATAAAGAGTCGATGAAAAAAGATCCACAGGGCATAAGAAGTGTTTAGGGGTCTGAAAGGATAGCAGATGACCCCTCCAGTCGACCATTTTAATTTGGCACACGATGCACCAAACACCCTATATACCTAAGTGTATCGCAACTAAAAAGTGTGAAAGAAAAAAACTTGGAACTCTTAATATGAAAAAAATGTTTTTTTAATAGCTTTCATGGTTATAAGAACTGCGGTATTACAGAAAATACAAAACACAAAGAAATCAATAAAAACCAAATTTTGAAAAAAGAATAACGTACCTTTAATATAAAGTTTATTTGAACTTATAATTCCAAGTCAATCCAAAGATATACCACTTCGAAGCAACCCGATTTAAAAAACGGCAATTTCATACTTTAACCTCTAAAATATAAAGGGCAGGGACTGATTAACCAAAAAAATAATTAATCAAGAAATTATTTTTTTTTGTTGATAGATCAACATACATCTATTTTTAAAGTCAGTTATTAAAATTTGTGTCTATAATATAAATATTAATTATAAAATAAACAGTGTTTTATTTTTACTGCCATTTTTTTTTCTGTGGGAAAATCATCTTATGACATCCCCCGCTCTTGGGCGGGGCGGGAGATAGTGTCAGACTTTTACTGACTAAAAACCCACTCCTGTTCCTTCGTTACCTTTCGTACCACGGCCGAGTCTTCCTTTCAGAATCAGACTCTTGGCCCCAATAGGCTTCGACCCTGCTAGGCCCCTACAGTTGCTGACATCTCCTTGAGACGTGCGTGGAACAGTACGCGCCGTCGACGACTTGGGCTCGGTCGGGACGGTTACCGGACGGTCAGACGGCGAGCCACCCATTGCTCACCGTCCGCAACCCGGCGCCTACGATGGCCGGAAATCGGGATCGGAATCCCGGCGGCGGTCGGGGCGTAAGGACCGTTGCCTCACGCGATCGGCCGCCTCCTTTGCTAGCATTACTGCTTCGCAGAAAAGGCGACCGCCTGCCACTCCTCCTCGCTCCGGACCATGGCCTGCACCAAAGCCCAGCGCGAGAGATCACCGCCGCCGATCGCTCCCACGAGGACACGGCGTTGCTCTGTCCAAACGGCGCACACCGTGTGCTCCACTGTATCCTCCGGGCGGTCCACACAATGGTGACACCCGGGCGTTTCTTCCGCACGAATCCGGTGCAGGAACCTCTCGAACTTACCATGTCCGGCGAGGACCTGCGTCATACGGAAGGTAAGGACGCCGTGTTGCCTTTCCAGCCATTCCTCAAAGAGGGGACTTACCGCCATAATGCAATATGCTTATGGCGTGCCCAGCACTGGGTTGCGATAGTCGCTGTCACCAATTCGTGAGACCCCGCCGGAGCTCTGTCCGCCATGCCGCGACTTGTCGCGGCAACGGAGTTCCACCCCGACATTGCATCTCCACGCGCAGATCGTGCTTGCGTGCAAGGCCTGTTGCCTCCAGATCCCATGGTGGCTGGCCAGCAAGGAGGCTCACCGCTTTGCGGGAAATCGCGCGGTATCCCCGAACCATCCGTATGGCCATGATCCTTTGGCACGCGTACAACTGGGCCGCCGGTCGCTTTCGCAGTGACGGCGCCCACACCGGTGCCCCATAAAGGGCCATGGACCGGACGATGCCTGCGTAGAGCCTCCGGTAGGAGGCGTCTGGACCCCCGGCTCAAGCGGCTCCTGCCCCCAGGTTGGGCAGGAGCCGCTTGAGGGCAGCCCCAGTCCGATTCAGTCTGGGAGCCAGACGTTAGAAGTGCTCCTCGAAATTCCACCGGCTGTTGAGGACGAGTCCCAGATACTTCATCGTCAACCCGACGCCGATGTGAACTCCTCCTACCGTTAATTGGGAGCGCCAAGGCGGCGCGCTCCGAGGGCCGTGAAAACACATGGCCTCGGGCTTGTGCAGCGCCACCTCGAGTCTCAACTGCTGGATCCTATCAACGACTATCGTAACCCCACGTGTCGCTAATTTGTTCGCCGCCTGGTACGACTCTCCCTGAGCTAGGACCAGACCACGCTGACCCCGTCAGTTACTGCCATGAGTGCGACAAATTATAAATAAAAAATAATCGACAACTAAGTACGATATCCTTTTATGCCAAACTCTGAGCATTTTATATACTTATGTTTAAATTTTAGTTGGTGTACAGTCTATAATATGTATGAGTACGCATAAGTACGCATGCACGGTTTTATATGTTGAAATTCCTATGCAATTAATTCACTATAAAAAACTTAAAAAAAAAATATAACCGACTTCAAAGTAAAAAAAAACACTGAAAAGTGCAAAATAACTTTAATTTCGGAAGTCGGTGTTTCTATAATAGTTTTGCCTCTTCGTTATTTAACACCAACTTCCGAAATTAAAGTTATTTTGCACTTTTCAGTGTTTTTTTTTTACTTTGAAGTCGGTTATATTTTTTTTTTGGAAAAGTGTTTTATTTTACACTTTTTAGTTACGGTACCACCACTAAAAAGTACCCCTCAGCCAAATTTAAATACCTTATAGCCAGAGTGCATCTCATGACAATTCTAATAATCCCAAACACGGTTAGATTACATTAATTTATTACAGAGTTTCAGTGCCTAACTTCAGGGTTCATCATCAGATCAGATCGATATATTCCCCCTCTACTTTCAGTCAGTCATCGACTACACGTATAAACAAAACCATTTTACTTGTTACGACGGTTCTGTTGTGATCCTATGAGGAGTTCTGTTCCATATCTTCGATGTTCATGATCAGATCATAACAATATTTCTATGGGACCAACACGGAAGCATAACCTTTCAAAAGAAAAAAAAAATTCAAAATTGGTCCACAATTGACCGAGAAATCGGTGAACATACATAAAAAAACAACATACATTCAACCGAACATATAACCTCCTCCTTTTTGAAGTCGGTTAAAAATGCTTGTTTCTTGGATCCGTTGGTTCACTAAACCGTCACTATGCAACGCACACTCCGAACATTTCGCACCACTTCTTTGCAGTCAAACTTTTCGTTTCCGAATCCGAATAATAGTTTTGTTTTCAATTTCTTCTGTATCATCTTCAAATAATGTGGGACTGTCAAGACGCACAACTTCTTGTTGAAGTGCGAAATATCTAGATTTAGGAAATCTAGATAGATTTACGATAGTCTTCGTCCTTAGGTATCCAGACGGTTTTTTTTTTTATAAGAAAGGATTGATTGCGAATAATCCTCCGAATATACTTCCGGCTCTATCACGATATCGGGACTATCAGGACGCACAACTTCTTGTCGAAATGGTAAGCAGTTGATTTTAGGATGATTGTCATCTTGATCCAAACGAGTTTTTTTTAAAGAAAGGATTGATTGATCAATTGCAGTCAAAACTGTTCAAATAAACTTGATTTTTAAGTCACGAATATTTTCAATACTGTTTTGCACGTATACAACAGACTGCGACTGGAATTCGGCTATCTAATGCTTTATTAACCATAAAAAAAGTACATTGTAAATTTGGCAACGCTGCGTTTACCTGTTACACTTATTAACACTGTTAACACTTTTATATCTGTTACAGATATGTTACGGTTACACTTTTGTAAGTGTTTTGGGTTAACACATTGAAAACACATTTATAAGTGTTTTTTTTTTTTTTTTTAGGTGGGAAAATCATCTTATGACAAATCCCGCTCTTGGGCGGAGCGAGAGATAGTGTCAGACTTTTACTGACTAAAAACCCACTCCTGTTCCTTCGTTGCCTTCGTCCCAGGGTCCGGGTTTCGTTTTCACACTACCCATGGCCCCAGTAGGCTTCGACCCTGCTGGGCCCCTACAATTGCTGACATCTCCCTGAGGCGCGCGTGGAACAATACGCGCCGTCGACGACTTGGGCTTGGTCCGGACGGTTACCGGACGGTCGGACGGCGGGCCACCCATTGCCCGCCGTCCGCAAGCCCACGCCTACGGTGGCCGGAAATCGGGATCGGAATCCCGGCGGCGGTTGGGGCGTGAGGACCGTTGCCGTTGCCTCACGCGATCGGCCGCCTCCTTTGCTAGCATCACTGCTTCGCAGAAGGAGGCGACCGCCTGCCACTCCTCCTCGCTCCGGACCATGGCCTGTACCAAGGCCCGGCGCGAGAGATCGCCGCCGCCGATCGCCCCCACGAGGACACGGCGTTGCTCTTCCCAAGCGAGGCACACCTCCACCGTGTGCTCCACCGTGTCCTCCGGGCGGTCCACACAGTGGCGACACCCGGGCGTCGCTTCCGCACGAATTCGGTGCAGGAACTTCCCGAACTTCCCGTGTTCGGTGAGAACCTGCGTCATGCGGAAGGTGAGGACGCCGTGAGGTCTTTCCAACCACGCCTCAAAGAGGGGACTCACTGCCATAATTGTGGCGTGCCCAGCACTGGGTCGCGACAGTCGCTGTCGCCATTTCACCATGAGAACCCGCCGGAGCTCCGTCCGCCACATTTATAAGTGTTACTTATTTGATTCTGTAACCAATTCAACATGTAACACTTATTATTCTGTAACCTTTATGAAGGTGCTTTTAAGTCCCTGGGTGCTCATGCTCATTTGATAACTCGAAAAAGTGCGAAGTGTCTGAAGAGAAATGGATACTGATCGACCGACAAATAAATAAATGTCCTACTTACATACTACGTACTTAATTACTAATTATGTTTGATAAATTTATAAAATGAAACCATTATATAAAAATGAAATTAGTTTTTATTATCAAGTAATATTAGGTATAATTTATACGTAACCTACTCGTACCTACTAATCCGTACTAAGTTGCGTTATTAAAGTTAAGTGTCGTTATTAAATAATAACAGTAAGGTCCCAAACCTAGGTTTTCCCTTGTACTATGGAAACCAGGAAGAACGATGGTACCATAAACATCCAGACCCAACACACATATCTGTTTCATCATGTAATGTCGATAAAAAATTATAATAAATTACCCGAGCCACTAAGAAACGAAAAAAAGATCGCTGTTTTTATAAATAAATAAAAAAAACTATTACTAAGTAAATGTTATTATAGCGTAAATGACTATTTAAATGACAAACCTATACAACTCGCAAAATAATATAAAATAATAAATACTAATTTATAATGTAATAATAATAATTGGTAATGTAATAAATAATAATTTAATAAGTAATAATTGTTAATTAATAAATAATAATTTATAATACAACAAATCTTTAATAATTTTTTTTTAAATAAGTTCATTTTTAAGTAGAATAAGTATTGTATTTGCGGTGCCCAACAGGGTCCATGATTGTGTCCAATGTTTTCACCTACCACCTAATCACATGATTAGGTGGTAGGGGAAAACATTGTGGACATTGTGGAATGCAATAAATAATTGAGTATCGAGTATCAAAAAAACATTTGTGTTGGTGCGGGAATCGAACCCGCGACCCTTGCGCCTCAACCGGCGCTCTAAACCACTGCGCTAAACGGGTCGTCGAGTAATGAAAAACACCCATCCCTAAAAGGCGATTACTGATCTGTTTCTTGATGTCTATTCTCAGGGGTGCTCAGCACCCGCCTCGAGCACCTACGGAGTCGGCGCCCCTGATCACTATTAACTTTCTATTTTTCTATTTCATTCTCTGTACATTAATTGTTATATAAATAATATATTGACGACTTTAGTCGAAACCACGGCTTTACTTGAACTAACCAAATAGTATAAGGGATCCCGTTGAATTCAATAGATTATGGTATACAGGATAAGCTGAACAAAACGTGATAGTAATTCTATATTCCTTTATTAAAACTCAATCGTCTTGTCTATAATTTTATTTTATTATTTTTTTAGAATACAAGTGTGATATTTATAAAAGACCTTGTCGCTTCAAATCTTCGTACGTTTTCCGATTTACGACGTTTCCTTGGGAATCTTCGAACTCCTCGTCATTTTCAGCTACGAATCGCTCGTTCTCTTTCTGATGTTTGATTTTCTCCCACACTAGAGAAAAATGCAAATGATTTTAGCCCTAATTTATAGTTTGTATTAATAATAATAATATAATAAAATTCCAACTATCACACAACGCCGTCTAGTCCCAAGCTATGCAGAGCTTGTGTTAGGTAGTAGACAACTGATAAACACACTTATATATTTCTAAATACATACATATATAGATAAATTGCACCCAGACACAGAACAAATGATCATGCTCATCACACAAACATTTGTCCTGGGTGGGAATCGAACCCACGACCTCCAGCATAGCAAACAGGGCCACTAACCACTAGACCAACAGGCCAGTCAATATTCAAAATTATCTGAATTCCCTGCAGACTTGCCCGTCTCACAGTATGGTCCATTTGTTTGTACTCTACAAACAACAGGTTCTTACTACAAAACGCCCTTAAATACAGACCTTGAGCCTAGTTTAGGGACCAGTCTACCACAATATTAAAAAATAAAAGTATATGAGTTTGTTATTATTACTCTGTATTTTGTAATGTTGTGGCGAGAAAATTAATAAATTATTATTATTACTTTATAACTTTGATAAAATTATATACTTACAGGCAAGCGCATCTTCAATCTGCGTGACATTAGCAAAGTGAGCAGTGTTCGGTATACCGAGACACCGCATACCGTGAGCGTGTCTCCATTCAGCAAAATGTCGCTGGAACGCTTTTGGGCCTTTGTAGGTGTAGTTGCCGCAAATTTCGCATGTGTAACTGATGTTCAGACCGTGCAGCTTGTAGAGCCAATATGGGATTGGCTGTAAGAACAAAATAAATGATTAAATAAGAATAAGAATAAAGTAATTAATTACTCATTTCTTTATGGTCTACCACTTTGGTGGGTTGGTGATTGAGCCTCATCTATGCAGTTATAAAATATTTTTTATGACAAACCTTTCCATCCCAGCCAAGAGGCAAGTTCTTAGGATTGTAGGGCACTTCATCGTCATCAGAGTCCACATCAGGTGCTGCAGAGGCATCGCTCTCATCGCCGCTGTCATCACGGCGCTCACCGGCAGCACGGGCCGCACGACGGGTTACATTCTCGATAGTCGCGGACCGCGTGGCGCTTACTATGTTGGCAAACCTATAAAAAAAATACATTTCAAGTAGGTATGTCCTTTCCTTCCAGGAGTGGGTCAGACTAGCAAAAAAAAGTGAAGTTTGACTCACATTCGAAGATTCCGTTAGATACTTATTATTTCTGTATTAGCGGCAATAAAATACACACTGAAAACTCCTGAAAGCCAGAATCAACAGTGGCGACCATCAGAAATACGCCGAGTCCATGAAGCTTAAGTATCTTGGATCCCGTAACGAAAATATATCGATACAGCAAACAATAAGAAAAAAAACCTTTCCCCACACCAAACAGGACACAGAACAAAGCAGGCCAATAGGTACGAAGGGCCATTTAAAACTGGGTGAAAGCCCAGTTGCCATGCACCATGAATAAATACAACCATAACAAAAATATTATTTATTATGACTACATATTTCATGTCATTTCTTCTGTTTAATATCAACATAGTTTCCAAATATTTAAACAAATTCCACTTACGAACGAATTACGAATTTACTCTATATTGGTAGGTAGAATTGCGATTTTGTCTGTTTGAACTTTGGACATATTGCTCCATTCATCTTTGGTCATTTTGTGCTTTTAACGTTTTGTGAAAGACTGTTATTTTGAGATTTCATATCTCAAAACCTACAATATTGTTCAGACTAAAACACAAGTTGTTTACCTGTAAATTTGAGCTTCAATAGCAGCAATATCTTTGTGCCTTTGCTGGGTTGACGCCTTTGCTTTGTTGCCACCTTTCTTTGCAACTAGAGACTTGTCTAGGGATGTTTGACCTTTAGTACTGAACAATCTGAAAAGTAAATACAGTTTTAGGAATAATGTAATATTTATAATAAAAAACTAGACTGCTTGTAGGTATCACGAAATTCACATACCTCTGTGCCCTCTCTTCCAAAGTGCCACCACACTTTAACCCAAGAGCCATTAAGGCAGACTTCAGCCTGTCCAATCCAAGGGAAGCAAGTTCCTCCCATGAGGAGAAAGCTGATAGATCCAAATGAGCTCCCACATTTGTTAAGGCACCACCAGTTTCTTTCTGCAAGGAAGGAACACCTATTTAGTACTGGCAGGAACAAAAACCAAATAACAGAACCACTTTGGTAATAATTAAAAAGTATAAGCATTTTCTTGTTCTTTTTTCAAAATATCTTACAGGCCAACCAGGAAAGTTTCCAGACTCCCATTGCCTGACAAACTCCTGATGAGCAACAGCCATCTCCATCGCTTGATCCTGTAGAGGTTTTACTCTATTGACAAAGTCTTTCAAGTAAGTTAGTAGAATTCTGATATAGTTTCTGTATTCACTGTTCTTACGCTCACGAGGAATGTCGAAGAGGTGATCAAAGATGCTCAAATATGTGATGTAGTCCACTTTCTGTAGAGGAGAAAAAGTTAGTTAGTAAATATGAAAAAATAATCAAATGAAATCATTAAATAGGAATTAATTGACAATCTATGTAGCTCATCAGTAGATAAACTTATTAGCTTACCTCTATGCCTTTCAAATTGATGTACTTTTCATAGCATTCATGCAGATCTAAATATTTGCCATAACCTTCTTCATCAGTAAACTCAACAGGAGCTGAAATTAAAATCCTATTATAGTACACATAAAGTATTTGTTATAGTCTGGACACTACTTACTCAATACAACAAAACATCAGACAACATCTGCATCAGATATGTTTAAATTCCATGTAATAGGGAATGCTACTGACATGAATCAGCACAAACAACCAGTGTGTCAAATGCCAACACACAAATCTTCACTTCTCGCTTCTAATGAGAAATAAGTCTGTGTTATCTGACAGTAGCATAGCTAGGCGTGGGCGTAGTGGGCCCTTGCCCACGTCCTCGCACCCAAAGGGCAGGCCTCGCACAAACGAGGGCTCTTTAAGAACAAGGGTTTTTTTTATGATTGATTGGCTCACATTTGCCCACTATTTCACCTGATGGCAAGCGACGATGTGGTTGAACACTGGGTTGCAACAGTTGCTGTCTCGTTTTTAAATTTATGAAATAAAAAGGCCTCACTATGTGCCTTCGCCCACGTCTAAATTAGTTCAAGCTACGCTTCTGTTTTCTGATAGCTACAACCTAGGGGTCTTTAAGTCAAGAGTGAATAGATTACTTCCAAGCAAGCATGCTCCATCACAGACCACATCATTGCCTACCATCAGGTGAGATAGTGCTCAAACATGAGCCTAAAAGAATAAAATAAATAAAAAAAAACCTGGTGGTTAAACCAAAATTCAAATCGATTTTGTAATTCATAATGGCTAGTAGCTTACATACCATACGCCCACCAATTAGAACCTGTTATGGCACAATGGCATTCATCATTTCAGCCGAAAGACGTCCACTGCTGGACATAGGCCTCCCCCAAGCGTCGCCACAATGACCGATCCTGTGCTTCTCGCATCCACCGCACTCCCGCGACCCTCACCAGGTCGTCGGTCCACCTTGTAGGAGGCCTTCCAACGCTGCGTCTTCCGGCGCGCGGTCGCCACTCTAGAACCCCTCGGCCCCATCGGCCATCCGTTCTACGAGCAATGTGTCCTGCCCACTGCCACTTAAGTTTGGCGATTCTTCGGGCTATGTCGGCGACCTTGGTTCTCCTGCGGATATCTTCATTCTTTATGCGATCACGCAAGGAAACTCCGAGCATAGCCCTTTCCATTGCTCTTTGGGTGACTGTAAGCCTTCTGATGAGGCCCATTGTAAGCGACCATGTTTCAGAGCCATATGTCATCACTGGCAACACGCACTGGTCATAGACTTTCGTCTTGAGACACTGTGGTATGTTGGACGAGAAGATACCACGCAGCTTCCCGAACGCTGCCCAGCCGAGTCGGATTCGACGATTGACCTCTTTCTCAAAGTTAGACCTACCCAACTGGATTGTCTGTCCCAGGTAAACGTAATCGTCTACAACTTCGAGTGCAGAGTCTCCGATCTTGATCGGAGTGGGTGCTACATGGTTATTTACCATGACTTTGGTTTTATCCATGTTCATTTTAAGACCCACTCTTTTGGAAGCTCTACTAAGGTCATCGAGCATTGTACTGAGCTCCTCCGTAGTTTCAGCCATGACTACTATATCATCGGCAAACCGAAGGTGAGTGATGTACTCGCCATTGACATTAATGCCTAGTCCACTCCAGTCCAGAACCTTGAAGACATCCTCCATTGCAGCCGTGAACAGTTTCGGAGAGATGACATCTCCCTGCCTCACGCCCCGCTGCAGAAGGATAGGTTTCGAGGTCTGGTCCTGAAGTCGGACTGACATTGTGGCGTTTTCGTACAAACACTTCAGCACTTCGATGTACCGATAGTCAATCTGGCACCGTTGGAGAGACTGCAGTACAGCCCAAGTCTCGATCGAATCAAAAGCTTTTTCGTAGTCCACGAACGCTAAGCATAGAGGCAAGTTATACTCCTCTGTCTTCTGTATAACCTGCCGGAGCGTATGTATGTGGTCTACGGTGCTGAAACCTTTTCGGAAACCGGCTTGTTCGGGAGGCTGGAAGTCGTCGAACCTGCGCGCGAGACGATTCGTGATGACTCTGGAAAACAGCTTGTAGACATGGCTCAGAAGAGAGATGGGCCTGTAATTCTTAAGCAGGGCATTGTCGCCCTTCTTAAAGAAAAGTACCACCACACCTCTGCTCCATGCCTGTGGCGTCTTTCCCTCAAGTATGACGGAATCGAACAACCTCTGAAGGGCCCTTAGGACCGGTTTTCCACCCGCCTTCAGGAGTTCGGCTGTAATTCCGTCGTCACCCGACGCCTTGTTGTTTTTAAGCTGCTTCAGAGCCACCCTAATCTCGTACAGGCTGACGTCCGGGATATCTTCGGTATAGTGCCGGGTTAATCTAGCTCTTGGGTCGTTTGCTAGATTCGTTGTGGGTTTTGTGATAGATGTGTACAGCTGTCCATAGAATGCCTCGATCTCTCCCAGAAGCGGATATGACTCTGCCATCGTCGGTCTTCAGTTTCGTGAGCTGGCTCTGCCCTATAGACAGATCCCTTGCAAAAACCTTGGAGCCCTTATTCCGCTCAATCGCATCCTTAATCCTTTCGGTATTAAAGAGGCGGAGATCGCGTTTTAAGGACTTTGAGATCCGTCTATTGAGCTGCCGGTAGATGCACGCATCGTCTGAAGACTGCAGAATCATCTCACGCCTCTCTTTCATGAGTTCGAGAGTTTGATCAGAGAGCCTTTTCTTCCTTGTACGACGAGTCTTAAAAAACTTAGACCCGACCGTATGGACAGTATCCACGAACCCATCGTTGTATTCGTCCACAGAGCCACCTAGGCACTCGAAACGATTGTGAAGTTCGAGCTGAAAGCTCTCGGCAATGGCATTGTTTCTAGAAAACCTAAAAACTTACTTGTAAAATCTTCCGCTGGGTTCTCTCTTAGTTTTGCCAACTCCTCAAATTCCACAGACATAGGCACACAAATCTGCAACATTTTGAGTTATTAGCAAACATTTTCTTTAACAAATTTATTAAACAAACTATTGTATTATAAATTCATTTATTAAAATAAGAATAGAATAAAATAAATTGAAGTAAAATTCACCTCATTAGGATGTTTTCTGTGGAACTCTTTGATTTGCTTAAGTCTGGCATAGAACTCGTTGAACTCACTTGGTCCTGACAATGCTGCAATTTCTTCTTTACGTAAACCATCCTTATCTTCATACAACTCCTTCAACCTTATGGTTGACTCAACATATCTCTGGAAGAAGAGACTATTCAGTAACAGAACAGAAACTAAAAAAGGAATACTAACAAAAATTAAGAGCGGAAAGTGTTGTGAAAGCTCCCACATTGAACTGCTTTAAAAATCGGTTGGACAGACTAAACATCTCCAAACTATATGAAACACACGCATCAGCTAAATAGCTGCTAGTGTGTCTTACCAAATAATAATATTAATAAAAAATAATAATAATTCTTTGACTTACAAAAATGGTATGAAAAATTCAAATCAAGCCAGAAATTGTGCATAAGAAAAAATTAACAAATAATTATTGCAGGAACATTGAGTCCAATAATAACTTGAATATGGTAATAAAAGATATTTGGAAATATTATACTACTCACATCATGCAGATTCTTTAAACGGTGATCAGCATTTATAGTTTCCCGATGCTGAAAATATAAATTATATGTAGGTTAGTAATTCAGCTATTTATAAGCAGAGGTGCTTTAGGTCTCTAAAACCCTAGAGAGGTGAGTAAAATAGCATTGTAAACTGTCATATTATCTGGAGACAAGATACTGATCTACTCCAGCAGACTAGATTTTTAACATTCACTCTCAATTTTCCATATTTCGAAGTAAAGGCTAGGCTGATAAGTAATAAGCTAGCAGTCAAAAAATTGGGAATCCTTGCAAAGGCACGACAGTACTTCAAATGGGAAAAGTTGCTCAAACATTATCAAGTGCAAGTTTGTTTGTCTGTGGAGTTCTGCGCATATGTCTGGGACAGATCTGCCAGATACCAGCTTGATGTGCTTGAGTTAATAGAAAAAAAAGATTATGGGAGAGATTTTCAGGCATTTGGGTTGGAGTGTATGTTGGAATTGCAAAGCTTAATTATATAGTATAATTATATAGTAATTAGTATGATGATGTGCCACCACATGCTAGACATCCCACCATGCATATACATTGGCACACCCCACATGTCTAGCATCATTTCCTCATTATGTGTCTCTGGCAGTATATTTGAATCATAAGGTGTACACCTCACGGTTGAGCAGTATTTGCGTTTTAAAAGTCTCGACATCGCTTCTGGCCGATAGGAGGTTACTGCTAAATCAGTAGATTTTCGGGAAGAATTTCCTTTTCTATTTATGGTTTCTTTTTTCCATTAGCTCTGGACACCACGTCTTTGACACGATTTTCTAAACGTCTTCATTAAAAGTAGTTCTGAAAAATAATAGGTACATTATAAATGCTCACCCCAGTCTTTTTGTGAAGAATTTCTTTGACCATAGCGTCCATGGTTCTCTCCCTCTCTTCATGATAGCTTCTTTGCTGTTCTAATATCGTTTCCATGCTGATACTTTTCTTTAACCTGGACCAAACCAAGAATTCTTCGAACACACATACAACGCACAGTCAGAATAATTAATAGATTGGGTAAATCGAATTGAAAAACACTTCAACCTAGCACAATATAACCACACAAACATGAAACAAGTGCGATTGACGCAAGTTACAACTTTGACGTGAAATATTTTTTTTTTACCTTTAAGTAAAGGCTTTAATCTTTCCACCATATTGTCTAGTCCTAGTAGTCACGTCTGTGTTTTCTTGCATAATAAGTTTTTAAGAACATAAAGGTAAAGGTCCGAAATAAATGTTTATCATTATTATTATAATATCAATATACATTTAAGAAATCAATTTGCTAATAATTAAAAGAGCTACTGAACTTAACTCGGAACAATCCCACCAAAAACTCTAGTTTTTTATTGTTTTTATCAAAATTTTCTTGCTTTATTCGACGAATAACGACGCGAATGGCCAGCACGAATGTGTAAACATGGTATGTAAAACTTTACTTATTGTTCACGACTTCGACTTCACATGAGAGAAGGAGTGCACGAACCGAATAAAGATCGGTGTTTAAATGGCAAATTTCGTCACCTAAACGAAGATTACAGAAAATGTCCAGATAAGTTTTATGAGTGCACAAGAATGAGTGTGAAAACTTTTGATTATATTCTGCAGCATATAGAAGTATATTTAAAACATTTCTATTTTTTTTTGTTTTTTTGCTTCGCCACTGAGTACGTCACTCCTAAACTGCCGTTCGCGCCGCTCTATTTCGTGGCGTCGCGCTTAGTCGATGGTACTTTTGTTCCCGCCGCTCATCTCACCGCTCGCCGCTGGAGCGATTCGCTCTGTGAAAACCGCACGCTTTTCGCTATGAGCGGCGACTCGTGGCGTGCTTCAAACATTTTCATGTTTGAAGCACGCCACGAGTCGCCACAGCTTCACAGCTTCACAGGTCAGTGTATTCCAAACAAGATTGATAAAAATATATTTTTTACTTTTTTGATATCTTCCATCAATCTTGTTTCGATTACACTGACCCGTGGTATATATAGAGGTTAGTGAAACTTTTTAAGGTTTAAGTATAACCTGCCTATACCTGACCAAGATGTCCCTACCTATGGAGGAAATAAATTTTCAATACACTTACTCTAATTTTCCGTACTAGTGCAGAAAAGTGCGCGTGCTCGCCCCCGCCACAATTTTATTACATTTATCGTATCAGGCTGGGCGCACGTCGACACTCATGAGTCGCTGGTCAACCCCCATTTATTCATTTCGTAAGTGTATTAACAAATTGTTTGAAACACGTGCTTTGTCACAACAGCCCTCAGCTCCATAACACACTCGCCTACGGCTCGTGCGAATTCTGCCTCGGTCGCAATACAAACTTTCTGCACTTGTATCAGAATTACATGGTGGTAGCCGTCTCTTTCTGAGCGAGCTTAAGGCCTAAGGTCATTTCAAGTCCAGGCGAGCAGTTTTGAGGCGAATGGCAAGGCGAATAAACTTATACTGTCATGTCGTTTGAAGGATGTTTCTAGCCCCATGTTCCGAATTGCGTCAAAACCGATTATATCGCGAATCCGACCAAATTTAGTAGTCGCAAAATAAAAGGGCTATTGAGTAATAATTGTGACGTTGCGCGTTGGTCGAATTCGCGATATTATCGCTTTTGACGCAATTCGGAACGTAGGGTAGCTAATGTTCTAGCTTTACATACAAGATTATTGAACAATTATTGAACGGAATAATTGAACAATGAAGATTGATGAAGATAAGCGTTAGTTTTACATACTCTTTGATAAAGATTAACCCGAATCGAACAATTACCTTAATAAGTACATTGGCGTTCATGTGCTGTGTTCATGTGCGCGAATTATATTTTATTTAGTGAAGAACGGTAGTTTTGGATAATCTGTCGTAAAAGTATAATCTCTATAATATATTTTGTTTGTGGCAGGTTTTGGTTGGGTAACGTCAGCGCTGTCATTTCTGCTACACGTTCTCTATTTATCTATTGCAGTTTTGCGAGTGACCGGTGTATAAAAATAAAGGTGCAATTTTAAATTAATCATGATCTATTCTACATGGATCAATCAGTTTCACTCAGTATTTTTAATCGTTTTTTCTTTATTCACATATGTTCAGTCTGATGTTCCGAGACCCCGCGGTGTCTCTTTATCTAAAGCACCGCTATATTCACCGACAAAAGATTTCACCTGTTTCGATGGAACGATTACAATACCGTTTAGCTATGTAAACGACGATTACTGCGATTGCTTCGACGGCAGTGACGAGCCTGGCACATCAGCTTGTCTGAATGGCTTTTTCCATTGCACAAACGCTGGTCATCGACCGCTAAACATACCCAGTTCGAGAGTGAATGATGGTGTTTGCGATTGTTGTGACGGTACCGATGAGTACGCCTCAGGTGAAACGTGCACCAACACCTGTGAAGAACTAGGTCGTGAGGCGAGGGCTGAAGCTCAACGTGTGGCTGAGCTGTACAAAGCAGGTAGCCACCTGAGATTAGAACTGATAGAGAAAGGAAATGCGAAACGAAATGAGATGGCAGAACAACTCCAACAGTTAGAAAAAGATAAATCTGAGGCTGTTCAGATTAAGGATGAGAAAGAGAGCCTCAAAAATGAGTTGGAAGCTAAAGAGAATGAGGCCCTGAAGGTATACAGAGAAGCTGAAGAACAGGAAAGACAAAAGAAAGCTGAAGAAGAGAAACAAAACTCAATTAGAGAATCATTGGAACACTTTAACAAGTATGATGTTAACCATGATAATGTGCTGACAATGGATGAAGTAATAATTGCCCGAGTATTTGATAAGGACCAAGATGGAAATGTGGATGCAGAAGAAACTAAATATTTCTTTGGTGATAGTGACAGTGTAGACAAGGACACTTTCATTACAACCACTTGGCCATTATTGAAACCACTTTTAATGGTCAAGGATGGATTGTTCAAGCCCACTGAAGAACAAGAAGATATTGAACAAGAGCAGGAAGCTGATGCTGATGAGGCTGGTGACCTTGACAATGAATATGCTGGACATGATGATGAGGCCAGTGACTTAGATCTACCTCAAGATGAGCACGAAGAGCAAGAACAGGAAGCAGGAGCTGATCAAACTAATGTTTATGATGAAGAAACCCAAAAGCTAGTTAATGAGGCTACTGAGGCTCGGAGACTACACTCCGATGCTGAACGCACTGTTAGAGAAATAGAAGCTAACATTAGGAAAATCCAACAAAGTCTTGAGAAAGATTATGGCTTACAACAAGAGTATGCTACTTTGGATGGTGAATGTTGGGAATATGAAGACAAAGAGTATGTGTACAAACTATGTGTTTTCCAGAAAGTAACACAAAAATCAAAGAATGGTGGTGCAGAAGTTGGCCTTGGAAACTGGGGAGAATGGGCAGGTCCAGATCATAACAAATATTCAATCATGAAGTACACAAATGGTATAGCTTGCTGGAATGGGCCTAGCAGGATGACAACGGTACATATCAGTTGTGGTTTGGAGACCAAACTCTTATCTGTCACAGAACCTTTCCGCTGTGAATATAAGATGGAGTTTAGAACACCTGCAGCCTGTGATGAATCCCATCCAACTGCACAGCACTCATCTCACGATGAACTTTAATAATTCCAGTGTTGAAATTTTCACACTCATATGTGATGTGTTAACACATAAGTTACAAATGTAAATCAGTCATCATCCATTATCACATTTCTCTAAGAACAAGTCTCAAATCACACTCGGAATATACAATAATTTCATTTGTATACTACAAATCTATTTGAATTTAATGTAGCATGACTTAGTATATCAAGTAGTAAAATTTTTTTTTTTTTAAGTGGAAGTGTTAATAATTTCAAAGATTTTTTGGTACTTTCAAGGATTATTCATCAGTGTTTTGATGTAAAGACTGAAATATTCAACATCATACATTACGTTTTCTCTCACATTCCTCAAATGCAAGGCTGTTTTAGTTCAAGTAGAAAATAAAATTTTAATGAAGTGAACAAAACATTGTGAGTGATCAATAAAATTATTGTTTTAATATTACCTTCTTGTTTAATTTTATCTGATTCTATTTTTATTTCATGTTTGTTTTTCCTTACAAGTTCCTTATGATCACAGAGTATTCTACTTAATTGAGGTTGATTAGGACAAAAACAAAAAAAAACAATATTGAAATGAGTCACATTTTGTCAGTAATGCAAGTCAGCTACATAAGGTACTTACTAATTTTATATGATGTATTTGCATCTTTAGTTTTGTTAGTGTTCACCACAGAGTACCTTTTTATATAATTGGTGTTCACAGAGATTGACCTACTTTAAAGTGGGTTCTGCTTACTCCCTATTTACTAAGTTGTTTTCCTTAAAAAAAAAAAACTACGAGAACAATTTTTGATCCCGCTAAAACAATTATTATTCGTTACTCTTATTTCATAACGTCAAATAACGTAATGCGAAAAGAAAATGGATATCCCATTGGTCCAACAAAAGTGAGCAAGTACCTATCACCGAGGAAAACATTCAAAGAATCAGGGGCGCCAGATTTTAGAAAACAGCATGGGTGCGGAGTGTGAGAAGAGAAATGCACACTGATCGACCGTCAAATAAATAAATGTCTTTCTTACATACTTCGTACTCAATTACTAATTCTGTTTGATAAAAATATAAAATGAAACTATAAAATATTATAATTTATACGTAATCTACAGGTAGATTACGTATAAATTATAATATTTAAATTTAAATTTAAGTAGGTACAGGTACCTACTAATCCGTACTAACTACTAATACGTAAGTTGCCCGCATCGTTAATAAATAAATACCCAGACCCAACACAAATATTTGTTTCATCAACAAACATTTGTGTTGGTGCGGGAATCGAACCGGTGACCCTGGCTTCTCAACCGGAGCTCTAAACACTGCGCTAAATGGGTCGTCAAGTAATGAAAAACACCCATCCCTAAAAGGTGATTACTGATCTGTTTCTTGACGTCTATTCTCAGGGGTGCTCGGCACCCACTGTTTATTTCTCATCGGTGTTCAAGCCCCCGAGAACCCACGGAGTCGGCGCCGCTGCAAAGAATAATTTATTGTGGAACTCTGCGGTGAACGATTCGATTATATATCGGAATCGATTATTCGCTAACTGTCAAAAATGTGTCATTGATTCTGTCAAATGAATGAATAAACTCTAAAACGTAAACAATGGCACGTGTTGGCTAAATAATTTTATAATTTGTAAATGAAAGCCATGCAACGTAGCTTTCGACTGAGATTGCAAGCGAAACTAAAGTACTGAAGAGTTCCTGCATTGTTCAGTTTGGGATAGACGAAATAAAACATGGAAGTAGACCAAATAGTTTTGCGGTCTTGTTTTTCAATGTTAGAAGGAAAGGTTGACGATAGAATTTTGAAGGCATTGAATTCTATGGGTCTTGAGAAGCCTACACGTATACAAGCCGAAGTTTTGCCACATTTGCTCCAAGGGAAGGACTTGATCGGTGCGGCGAAGACGGGTAGTGGAAAGACACTAGCGTTCCTTATACCTGTTGTTGATAACTTAATCAAGTTAGGATGGTCTTTAAAAACAGGTAAGTCATTCACTTCTTAAGTTTAGCTATATCATACCTACAAACAGTTACATGTACCTACAGTTCTTCACATTTGAGTTCAGTTCACTTGAATGAACAGAGTCCCTAGACTATTCAGTTAGTGTTTGTGCCTCAAAATCTCATCTCAGTAAAATGACTTTGAATTTAAACCCATTTTTAAGCAGTCTTTGTACTGTGTTTTGAAAAGCCAAGACACTGTTGTGGAGGATTTATTCTCAACAAAACCCTGCAATGTATTCTTTTCAACTCTCAGTTTGTGATCAGGTACTGGATGTATAATATTGTCACCTACCAGAGAGCTGGCACTGCAAACTTCAGATGTGTTAAAGAAACTACTGCTTCACATAAATTTATCTCATTGTCTTATTGTGGGCGGTGAGAAAAAGGCTAAAGACATCCTAAAATTGAAGAAAGGTAAGTATTTTTCTAAAATTCTGATTCACAACTATTTTATTCCTATCTGAGGTTTTTGAACGGTTTCGTTAAGATTCCAGATTTAAATTATTAAATAAAATTCTTGAAAAAGTAACAATATTACAGGTGCAAATATCATTGTGAGTACCCCAGGCAGGCTATTGGATCACCTGCAAAACACCGAAAAGTTTAACTGTGACAAACTGAAATGTTTAGTACTAGATGAAGCAGATAAGCTTCTGGAAGCAGGCTTTCAGAAACATATTACTGGCATCATCAATTTATTGCCAGGTAAGTTTTGCGTTCCAATATTACTGCTGTGCTATTAAGTTTATGTTTGCCATTGTGGTGAAAGGACTTGCCAATCAACCAAACTCAATCACCCTGTGTGCACCGGACATAACAGAAGTTGGGATGGTACATCACTTGTGGCAATACGAGTCTCTCTCCTGGACATGTGTTGCCATGACTCTGCACCCAGGCACAGAATAAGTAATAGTACAACAGGTTGAGCTCAGCAAATACAATCTCCACAGATGGAGGTTTGTGGAGTGTCTCTCTGCAGACCATGTCCCACCTTCCATCCTGCACCACGTGCCCTGTTATCTGTTCACAGGGGACCTAATAACAGCATCAGTGGACGGCATTACTGTGGTCGAATACTGGCCCAGGCAAGGAATTTGACTAGTTTCGACATGCTAATACGAAGATTGCTTTTTTCATTTCTGTTAGCAAAATCTGCTGCTGACCATGTCACTAAGTACTGTGCTAAAACTTTTGATAGATGATAGTGTTGCACAACTCCTTTTTTTATTGAGAACTGTTGAAATTATCATGAAACCATAACTTTTAAAAGTAATTGAATATTCATGAATAATTTTAAAGTTTAATCAGGTTTTTATTTTCAAAACACCTATAATGTTGTTTATATAAAAGATAGGTAAATTGAACAACTGTTCAAATGATGAGATGTTAAAGACACCTTGTCTTTAACATCATTTTTTTTTGCATAGTAATCTTCATAAGTCTTTATAAGTATTGTAATCATGTGTAAATGTTTTTCTAGGAAAAAGGCAAACTGTGCTGTTTAGTGCTACTATGGGCGAAAATGTCAAGAATCTAGCTAGATTGGCATTGAGAACTGATCCAGTTTTGATATCTGTAACTGACAATAAAATGTCTACAGTCTCAGGACTCCAACAAGGGTAAATTTAAACTTTTTCTGAATAAATTAATCAATTATGCAATATAATTGTTAGCTCTGATCCTAACCAGGCAATAACTGCTGACACGCCGACACGGTTGGCGCAGTGGTTGAGCGATTGGCTGCTACGCTGGGTATCGCGGTTTCGATAACCTCAAATCTCTTTGTATCAATTTATATAAGCTAATATACATACTACTATATACCTAATCAGGCTAATAACCAAAGATGATACCTATCTTTGTCTATACACATAATGACTGGTCTGTTGGTCTAGTGGTTAGTGGCCGTGACTGCTATGCCGCCGGAGGTCGTGAGTTCGATTCCCACCCAGGACAAATGTTTGTGTGATGAGCACGATGATTTGTTCTGTGTCTAGGTGTAATTTATCTATGTATGTTTTGGGGTATGCGGAACAGAGATTAAAGTCCCGCAAACCTCCGTTGAAAAGGGAGGATCCTCCGGCCAGACGGGATGTTATGTCTGGTGGGCTACTGCCCGACAGATGTTTTCGGGCTGTTCTATATGTTCTAATCGCGCGGAGAACTTTGATTGCGCGATGCAGAATTAGTTCTTTTTGTGATGTCGCTACATATGTATGTATTTAGAGATATTTATGTATGTTTATCAGTTGTCTAGTACCCATAACACAAGCTCTGCTTAGCTTGTTGGGACTAGACGGCGCTGTGTGATAGTTGTGGAATACTATATATACCAATAACAAGTCAGTTTTTGCCATATTCTTGATATTGATAATTTCATAATTTTGGCAGGTATTACATCTGCCCAGTAGAGAAAAGGATATCTTGGTTATACAAAATGCTGAAGAAAAGTAAGAAACTAAAAGTGATGGTATTCTTCTCATCGTGCAGATCTGTAGATTTTCATCATGAGTTTTTCGCGGTGCATTGTAAAGCTACTGTTTTGAGCATACATGTGAGTATGAAGTTGTACTGTGCTATTTACCGCAAACTAAGGGCTGTGTCTCATTGGGGCGCCATGGCGGCGTAATCAAGTTATGACGCCAAAATAATGTATGGTTGACTATGTGACCAACAGTGGCTAGGTGAGGTACACACCATAGAACTGCATGCACTTTCTTGACTGCGCGAATTAGCAGAACTGACATGGCGTCCTAGTAAGGCACTGGCCTTAATATCAGCCTAGACCAGTCCACTGCTCCAGACAAAATCTGACCAATATCGCGCCAAATAAGGTGGTTCTCTGGTACAAATATCCAGCTGTTTCCAGGCACAAACTGCTAAGTTAGCTACAGGCGTATGCTCGTTGCTAGTAAAGACTCCACAAGGAATTAGTGCTGTGGGAACATTCTCGCAGCACTAGTATCCTGTGGTTCCTTGTTCGTACATATGAAAGAATTATCGTGGTTTTGGAACAAAAATGGCTACCGAAGGAATACAGGTGGGTTTTAGTTTTAGTAAAAGTCTAACACAGAGTGTGTTAGACTCTCTACCAAGGGCGGGAGATGTTATTTAAAAAATATCCCATTCAAAAAAAAAAAAAAAAAAATTGGTGAGTTAGTAGTAAGAAATCACGTCGTGCTCTGCATACAGTCAAACAGCGATTCCTATCTTGTACAACGACCTAGTCATAAATAGACGGCTTTACGATAAATTATGATCGGAACGAGACACTTATCACCATTCAATTGATATCTCGTTGTAACTAAGTAACACATTCTAATGATAAGTCTTGGAACACATTACCTCCAATGTTTACTTTCGTTGATTATGCTGATATTAGAAACTGCTCTACATCAATAAATTACTCATTAATTGATTAGTCAAGGTTTATAACCTTCAATGCGTCAACAAATTGACTACCTACCTATAGGTAGGTCCTACTTTATATCTTTTTTTGAAGTGGAAATTCATCAGATAACTTCCGCTCTGGGTGGAGCTAGAGGCCGTATTAGAATTTGACTAAAATCCACATGTGTTCCTTTAGTTGCCCTTTGCATTCCAGGGCCACGGAAACGATTTTGAACATTACCGCGGGCCGATCCCACTGGGTTTCAGTTTTGCTGACATCTCTTTGAAACTAGTACTTTATTATCTGCTTTCAACATTAGCCTTTTCCCAACTCTGTTGAGGCCGGCTTTCAGTATGGATGAAGCTGAACACCAGCATTTTGTATGAAGCGACTATCTACTTAACTAACCTCCACAACCAGTTGCATACTGGGTAACGCGACGCCCCTTAGTAAGATGATTATCAGAATTTCGAGATTCTGACTAACCGTTACGACTATATAGATTTATGAAAGATAGACGTCCGTCTATCTTTCATAAATCTATAGGTATAGCTGGAACCTTGACCATTGAAAAGTTTAAAGAATGGTTGTTGTTTAATCTCTTATTAATAGTTAATTATTATTTAGCAACGGGCCTCATCAGAAAGCTTAAAGTCACCCAAAGGACTATACTCGAACTTCCCTTGGGTGATTGCCAACATAGCCCGAAGAATCGCCAAACTTAAGTGGCAGTGGGCAGGGACATTGTTCGCAGTACAGATGGTCGATGGAGCCGAAAGGTTCTGGAGTGGCGACCGAGCACCAGAAGACGCAGCGTTGGAAGGCCTTCCACAAGGTGGACCGATGACCCGGTGACGGTCGCGGGACTCCGTGGGATGCGAAATAACCCCGCTCCGCTTTCGCAGAGAAAACAATTATTTTTCCTTTTCTTAAATTTTTGTTTTATACAAACCTTGTCCTGACAAAAACGAACACACAACAAACAATTATCCAATTTCGTGCAGTCGTTCGGATGTTATGCGCGTACGTACCTACCTACAATTCGGTGATACATTTTTAATTATGTAGATTATGGTTCCTTTACTCTTTTCATACACATATAAGTTACATTTTTAAACATTTTTGTTCTTACAAAAGCTTAAAAAAAGAACCATATAAAAAATAGTAGCCCTCCGGCATCGGAAATAGGTTCCAAGCTATCGGTGGTCAGGGTTCCTGAGAGAGGACTGGAATCTCCTAACAATACGCGCCATGTCCCTCCGACATATTGTTAGAAGTTACTGCTTTCTGGATAAAGCCGTTCGAATAACTGCCCAACGATATGAGAGCCTCCTCAGATGGTGGTCGAGGCTCTTACTCACGACTATCGGTAAAATTACTGCTATAATCATTTCCCACATGTTAACAACCTCGCGAGCTAAGTTACTTAGTTCATGTATTACAGCTTTCATGAGATTCCCATAGTGAGGAGAGTCCCTTAGGTCCCTGGGTTTATTGTTATTGCCTGATAATTTTAATATGATTTTTAGGGTCAGCAAAGTCAAGCTAGGAGGAAAGAAGCATATCATAGCTTTATTGCGGCGCAAAACGGGGCATTATTTTGCACTGACGTCGCAGCTCGGGGTTTGGATATTCCCTGTGTTGATTGGATCGTACAGTATGATCCGCCATCTGACCCAAAGGTATGTCTATATGTATGTATGCATTTATAAAGATAATTCAATTCACGAGCGCACGACATATGACCCCTAAAATCTGATTGTTATCTCAACTTTAAAATTTATGCATATTGTGAATTAAATCAATATGCCTGTCATCCGCGCCTTCGAGCTCCACCGTGAAGTGCCTAATCCCCGAAAAGCAGGACTGAACATTTAACATTTTTTTTTTAATTTTTAAACCTCCCGCCATAATCGGGACGCGTTGCAAGTAACGCTGGACTGTGGACAAGAACGGATTTTGCAACTATATTATTTTTTTTCTGTTATATAGTACTAGTCCTCTTATCACAACTTAAAACATTTTATTGAAATTATATAACTGTACCATAAAAGTGCAACTGATAATGTGCGAACTCGAACAAAACAGTGTGGGTCGCTGCAAAAAGATTGACAACTACGCATTTATTTATCTTACTCATAAATTCCGATTGAACATGTTTACTATTCCCTCACTATCTTATCTTCTAGGAATACATTCATCGAGTTGGTCGCACGGCCAGAGGTCTGAACAATAAAGGGAATGCAGTCATATTATTAAGGCCTGAAGAAGAGAATTTTATCAGGTTTCTAGAAAAAGAAAAGGTGTTTTTAGATAAATACACTTTTGGTGATCCTCCTAATGAGGTCCAAGAAATGGTAAGCAACCATAATATTAGGTAGATAATTTAGTTGTGAGCAACAATATTCTGCTAGAACTTAAATCGTTACTATCCTTATTCAGACACTGATATCTTATAATTAAAAATCATCATGAGTCATCTACAATTTTATCTATTCTATGATAATGTCTAGTACTACAAATAGTAGAGCAACTTACGAAACAGTTTTGGGACACTTTTAAAAAAAATTTTTTTGTTGGTAACATCGTGATTCGAGAACTGGCAACATAAGGTGTTGCAAACAAGATGCGTCGTTCTTTTTTCAGTTTGTTATTCGGACTTTTTTTTCTTTTTAGCTAGAAGACCTCATATCAAATAATGGCGTTATGAAGACACTAGCAAGAAAGGCATATTTATCATTCCTTAGATGCTATAAAACACATCCACTCAAAAAGATTTTTGATATCAATTCGTTGGATTTGAAACTAGCAGCGAAAGCTTTTGGGTTTCCAGAGCAGCCTCACGTCGATTTTCGTATCCTTTTTAATATTTTGAAATTCTGACTGCTCCGTCGGGAATAGTGTTACTGGATTTTTCCGTTAGGAATTTCTGAGTTGGAGTTTTTTTTTTAAGTTAACTGCGGTAAGCACGTTAACCAGTTGGTCCGAAATTCTGAATTAACTTTTCATCGGACTTTGAGTAAAGGGAGGGAGAGAGCATCAGTGTTTTTTTTGCACACTTGTACACTATACCCTATTCATTTGGGCTTGAGGCAAAATGTAAACAAAGAAAACAATGTAGGTACATTCGGCCAAGTTTCATCGAGGTGTTTGAATAAATTAATATCTCCTGTTCTGTTGAATGCATTGGCCTTTTATTTGCAAGCTTTTCGGTGAATAACGGCACTCTCGTATTAACAGTTGTTGTGAACAAGATGGCGGATTATAACCCGCCGACGACAAAACGTTACATTTTAAAGTAAAATGTTTGCAGTATCTGTGGTCTATAATTTAGTAGTATTATATATGGTTTGTTTACCTTTTGTCTCACGGCTCCCTGAATAGGGTATAGTCTACGTTGTGATTTACCGCCAGGCTTGTATAAGGCATAATTATGACCAGCAGTAGACGTCTTTGACTGATATGACGATGATAGTTCTGATTATCTAAAATGATTGGATTCAGTACCCTTGTTCTTCTTTCGAGACCGAAGAATGCGTACGATTTTAGCATACACATTGCACATAGCATGATTACGCAATAACAAATGCAAATTTTGCGCAACGTTTACATGTATGCTGTGAAAAAAACAACGCATGTAACCGCTAATCTCTGTGCCAGGCACATGTTTAGTTCAGATAAGCTCGGACCCAAATATGACTGAGAGATAAGGACACATAAATGCATCAATATTTTCTTAACCAACATTTCAGTTCCGAATAAAAAATGACGATGCAAGACGCACGAAACAAACGAAGACTTTGAAGAAAATAAGAGTATACCTATTATTTATTAATAATATGTAGGTTATGTGACTGAAGATTATATTTATAATAATTAAGAAGATTTAACGAGTCATGTTAATGAAAATAGAGCATTGAAGTACGATAAGTAGAGATTGATATGTAAAGGTCATTAATGTATCAAAATAAAACTACTGTTAAAAATAAACGTGATTTATTTTCATTTATCCTAGCTCACACTTTTCCTATTGTTACCCTTCTGCCTGTAGATTTTAGTTTTCTCAGCTTTCTGCTTGAAGTTTGTCGGCGCGTTCAAAGACTTGAAGTATCCATAGCCACCGCCTCCTTTTCTCTTTTGAGGAGGTCCTTTGCTGGCTACTTTTAGTTCTACGGCAGGTGGAACAGTAAAACCGAAGGATTTGGAGACCTTTGCCATATCAATAGTGTCGATGTCGAATATAGTCTTGAGGTGATGAGAGTCGTAAGCCCTCAAGTAACTCTTGAATGCTTCCTTAGCTGATTGGTTCAGGAAGTAGTTTCTTGATATTAGCTTTTCCAGCTGCAAAAATGATATGAATGTACATTTACACGCATTATTATTAAATATGCAATTTATGCCTATGTCCAACAGTAGACGTCTTTCGCCTAAAATTATGATGATGATGCAATTTCGACAGCCAAAAAAAACTGTTTTAAAGGTAGAACTACACTACGCACACGTGTGCCACACACGGCGATCTGGGCGTGTCGGTCTCCATACATTTTATATGGAAACTAGACTTGTAGAGCTACACTTGATCCACGCCACGCGACGTCGTACTACTACGTACAAATCAGGCGTTTTACACGTGTGCGTCGGTCTTATGTAGTTTTAGCTTAAGTCAGCGCAACATGTTTCATCCCGATGTGCATCGAAATTTTTTTGGCGCTTTGTTCGGGATATATGAAACTATCGGGACACGCCTTGCGTGTAGGTCATAACTAAATCATTGTATAGGTATATTTACAAACCTGCAGTTGAATATCAGCAATCTTATTCCAAGAGAATTCAAATTCGTTGAGTGCGACTCTGGACTGTTTCAAGAATCTGAGGAAGCCTAGTTCTTCAGGGCGGAGGAACAGCAGCGCATGGCCGCTTGTTCCGAGACCTCGGGCAGTTCTGCCAACACGGTGGATATATTCCTATGACAAAAGAATATTGGTAGGTACAGATACCGGCACGGATCTTGAGCGCTGACTTCCACTTGCGCAATAGTGAAATATCGGGTTTCTTTAGTCGTATGACGTGAGACGCAGGAGCGGGGAGTGCAATCCTTGTACAGTGATCCGTGTATACGCAAAGCGATCTCCGCTCAAGATTCGTGCCGCTATCTGTATTATGTTAATTTGTAGTCAGCTGTAAAGGAAAACATTATGTTTACGTAGCTGCACAGGACCCGCGTGGTGTATCCGTGTGGTGTGTGACCTATCCTATCACAGAGCAAGCCTATGTACTAGCAGTGGGAACATTACAGGCTGATGATTATGGTGTACAATAAAGTATAAATTATGCATAATAATTATGTATTTTAATTTAGCGTTTCAATCCAGCAACCCTGGACCCTTTTTCCAATCAGCGGTCACTACCTCAATCCTGCACTATACTGAATGCTAAATAAATAATAAGCTTTCGTAGCTCGATTCGACAACAGATTCAAACAACGGAACTTCTATCTACAATAATATTATAAAGAGGTAATTTTTTTAAGTATACTAACTTAAAAAATTACCTCTTTATACGTATCCCTGTATACGTAGGGTGTAATCGTGTAATCTCTGAAACTACTGAAACGATTCTGAAAATTGAACTTATATGTAACTACACTATCCCTGAGTGCAGGCTATTAATTATTTTTATACAATGCGTTTTAATTTATGAGGGAAAACTCTAATTCCACACCGGCGAAGCCGCTGGAAGAAGTTAGTTACAAGTATAATCTATTTTACCTTAGGATCATCAGGCGGATCATATTGCACGATCCAGTCAACGGCGGGTATGTCGAGACCTCTAGCCGCCACATCTGTGCATAACAGTATTCCGGACTCGGCGTTGCAAAATTGGAAGAAGGTTGTCGTACGTTTTGTTTGTTGTTGCTTTCCCTGGTAAATTATTAAGATTTTTATAAAAAGTAAAGTGAAAAAGTATGAGATAACAATGTAAGAATTTGTAATATTTAGGCAATAGTTTTAATTTACTAGACTAATTGACTGAAAATTGCAAGTTTAGTCATTATTGCCCATGGGCTCCAGTAGGACTCTTTTCAGATGGGTGGGTCTTCAGCAAACTTTAATGGGATAGATTAAGACTTGCACATTTCCACAGAAATTAGGGTCTAAAGTAAGCGCATTCACACAGAAATTAGGGTCTAAAGAAAGCGCATTCTTTGCAAGTTTTTTTGTAATCAATTTCGTAAATACTTACGTGTATAGACATGACAGGCAGATCGATATAGTTGAAGAGCTCATGGTGGTACTTCACAGACATGCAGGTAGAGAAGAACACCATCACCTTTTTCTTTCTGTTTTTCTTGAGGAATGTGAATAGGACCATCATACGCTTCTCTGATGGACATACGATGTACCTGAGAAAAAAAATCCAGGTACGGAGAATAAATGAATATTTCACTAATATTATAAAGAGGTAAAGTTTGTAATTTTGTTTGTAAGAAGTAATCTTTAGAACTACTGAACCGATTTTGAAAATTCTTTCACAAGTACATTGTTCCTGAGTGACATAGGCTATATTTGATTGTAATTAATAATATTTTTTACCCCAAAAATAATTCACGCGCGGCGAAGCGCGCACGGGTGAGCTAGTTTTTTAATAAAGATAAGTTTTTATTTTATTTTTATAGTTAGTAGTATTTATTGTAATAGAGTTTAGTGTTGTTTTAGATTTTTAGGTAAATGTTGTCGTAAGATCATGACTTTTTTTCAATTTTTTTTTTGTTTTTGGGAACCACTATTGTATTAGGTTCAGCCTGTAAGGATAGTGTGTTTATTTAATGTAGTACCTAGAGTTCTTATACCCGTCGTGCAGGAGCAATATAAGGCTTCAAAGTCAAAGTCAAAAATTTTTTATTTCACATAGGCCTACATGGGCACTTATAAAACGTCAGAAAGACGTCTTCGATGGCTTCTCTGCCTTAAACATTCACTCTGATCAAAATATATGAGTGTGTAATATATTTTATTCGATACGTGTCTTGATAATATGCGGCCTCTAATTAACGAGTAGTTTTCGAACACTAGCCCATGCTGCGACATGCTAGGGCTACGGCCAGAAGATTCCTCAATATTATATATACCATCTCCATCGCTTAAATGCTCGGCAACATATGATCTAGCGAGTTTAAAGTGAAACCTATGTATATTGCCAAACTGAATAGGATGCCTTCTCAATTCTAAAAATGGTATTGATGTAACTACTTCTCTCAACGATACAACAACGAAACGAACATAGGTCTACAAGGGCACTTATAAAACGTCAGAAGCTAGTGCACGTTTCCAAATTGGTCGTTTCCTATGGAGAAGAACCGGCAAGAAACTCCATGGTCACTCTTTCCGTTTCATGCCACCGTTTTCTTAGTTGGAAGAACCGTTGCGTTTCGTCCGTCAAAAATTCGACAACGACCCACTACTAGTACTAACTATTAAGAACAGAACGTGGCGGTGCGGCGTTGCCGACTACGCGCTATCTGTTTTACTCGCACGTCGTCGTGTACGTCGGCTATGCTGTACTACTCACTAAACGATTGTGGCTATCCGGTTGCATGCCGCATACCGATTCCGACATACAGCGCTAGTGCATAATAGTACAAAGTACCTATCGGATAAAATCGGAAAAACTAAACCTTTACTAAAGATTTTCGGCATTTTCAACGTCGAATATCTTTTTTCCCGCACAAGCTACAATGTTGCCGCCATACAAAAAATAAATATATTTTCAAAGACCTTTCTAATGGTATCAATTCAAATTTGCTACATGGGTGGGTATGTTTTATTTAATTTTCTTTTATGACGACTTCTTGAAACGGTTATATTAATAATGAGTCAATTAATGTATTACATTGACATTTATAACTCATTGTCGCTAACTCGAACCATTGAACGAACAATCTCAATATGGCTATCCTTCAATATAAAACATTTTCTAAATTAGATGTTAAAAGTGGAATAGGCGCTGAAACAGATTACATTTATATTATTGGAACCAAATGAGATTAGGAATAGGCGCCGAACTAGCCTTTAGGATATCATTCACAAAAATATTATTGAGGATTCTACTCTGGAAAAAGATATCCAACTAGTTGCTCTTTACGTTCCAAGACGGAAATAGAAATCAACACTTACCCTTGTTCTAAAGAGTCAACGGTAGCTTGTTCTCTATGGTCATCCACTCCTACATACACAGGTTCGTGTTTCACAGCGAGGGCCGTTAAAGACTCTGTCTTCTTAGTTTGCGTGGCACTGAACAACATTGTTTGACGCCGTTCTGAAAGAAAGATGTATATTTTATTTTTATTTGACTGTGAAAGCCGCAAGTGTAAGTAAGCCTCTAAAATGAGTCTCAAGTATTCATTAACACACATGAATGAACATTTGCAACAATGAGGTAGCTCCGCGAAGCCTGTGGTGTCCCAGAAACCATCAGTGCCTATAAGCAAAACTGGGTTTGCTATGTTAGCAAGGATTGCAATACACAATAGACTAAATTGGAGTACTGAATAAGAATAAATTGTTCATTTTTCACAAAGGTTTGCTTACAAATTATTATTTTAAGCAATGGTGAACCAGTGGTAATGCCCTCAACCTGCGAGTAAAGGTTGTTGATTCAAAGGCAGACAGATGCTTTATTTTGTGTAATTTATTTCATCACCACTGCACCAAAACCTATCCTCCCGCACCTCATAATCAGGGGGCAAAGGTCATTTATATAGGCGAGATATAATGTACATAAAGGATGCTTGCATTTTGGACAAGTGCAGTAAATGTATTCCCTTATTTATCAGTCTAACCATGCTGATCATTCTATGATACCAAAAATACAATAGTTGTTATAAATGGAGAAAAAAATGCAATATATTACTCAGTTACTTACTAGGAAGTAATTTGATGATCTGTTTGACTTCCTCTTCGAAACCTATTTCCAGTATCCGGTCAGCCTCATCAATGACGAGACATTGCAAGTTTTTGTACAAAAAGTCTGGTGTGTTCTGCAAATGATCCAGTAGACGGCCCGGTGTTGCCACCAGTATATTAATACCTGTCAAAGACAAATAATTAAGTAAGGAGAAGAAAATTGAGTGAGTCAAATATAAGTTTGTGTAAAATTATGTTACTATTTTGGTGTAAGATAGAAAAATGTACTATAACAAGCAAAATTTACCTTTAGACAGCTTTTGAGCTTCAGTACTTCTGTTAGCTCCTCCCATAACCAAACCATAAGTATGGTGATGATACTTCATCAGTTCCATTAGCACACCAAAAGTTTGCATAGCCAATTCTCTTGTTGGGGACAGAATTATAACACCAGTACCTAAAAAAAATAATGAAAACTCATGTAAAATAAAAAGTCGGGTGTAATAAAAACATTTGTAGGGTTATAAAAGTTCAGATATCCATTCTGTGTTCATAAAACGACTGTTCTCAAACTCTACAGTGAATGATGGACTTCCAACACAAAATGTGCCTCAACAGTTTTCACTGGAGACTCAATTCTATGCTGATGTTTACATAAACTGGAGTCGGCAGTCAAGTCATCACATTCGCCTTTTTGTCATCATTACAATAAAGTATGTACAATAAAATAAAAAAGATTTTTTTTCCTTTTTTTTTAAGTTTTGTTCTATTCTATTCTTTTTGTTTTGGTTCTATGTATTTTTGATAAACTTACCATTCCTAGGCTTGAATTTCAACTTATAAATAAGTTCGATAGCTGGTATAAGGAAAGCTAGAGTCTTTCCAGATCCTGTCCTAGCCGCACCAACCAGATCCCTCCCTTCAAGGAGTGGGGGAATAGCTTTAGACTGAATTTCTGTCATGGTTGTAAAGCCCATGTCTTTGATTCCCATCAGTGTTGACTCACAGACTTTTCCTTCTAGTGCTGTGAACTTTTGATCTGATAGTATTCCAAGGCATAAGCTGGAACCAGGCACTGAAAAAAGGATGTATTTTATAATAAATATTTTTGAAATTGGTACAAGTAAAAAATGGGTAAAGTTAGCTATGGATCCTATTGATTTTTGAGCTTAATAGGGCTGTAGCTTAATATGTGTGTGTGTAAGTGCAAATTGTTTGTAACACTAGAGTCATAGTAAAACGATTATTAGATTATTTGGTCTGAAGTTATGAAAGCTGTTTCAAAATTGTTATTTTTTTAAAATTAAATTGTGATAAACTGCCTAGCAAAAGTGATTATTTCAAGGCAGCTTTCTAATAATCCATACTAATTAATTACTAATTATAAACCTATGTGTCTCTATTACACTTTCACAGTTAAAACTACAGAACCAATTTTGATGCAATGCCATATGGGGTACTTGTAACACATAAGGACATCTACTTATTTTTATCTGGTTTTGACTGTGATTTTGCATCCACTATAAAAGGCATTTATGTGGATGAATTTGTGGGTAACCAATAGTTATTCATAAAGAGAAGGCTATGTTATGCCTCAGATTATCATATTTAGCCTACCTGAATATTTTAAAATTTGTTAGCAACATAAATTTTAATTGACTGGCCTGTTGGTCTAGTGATTAGTGGCCCTGACTGCTATGCCGGAGGTCGTGGGTTCAATTCCCACCCAGGACAAATGTTTGTGTGATGAGCATGATCATTTGTTCTGTGTCTGGGTGTAATTTATCTATAATATGTATGTATTTAGAAATATATAAGTATGTTTATCAGTTGTCTAGTACACATAACACAAGCTCTGCTTAGCTTGGGACTAGACAGTGTTGTGTGATAGTTGTGGAATATTATTATAAATTGAATAATGGTATAATGTGAATGGTATCATGAATGCTGCAATACTAACATAGTATAAACAACCCTTGTTACTAACATTATATGGAAATTATTTTAAAATAAATGCATTTTTTGTTATAGTGAAATTACCACTTACATTCACTTTCCTTGTTAGTATTAGCGGTATCTTCAGCATCATTTTCTGAGTCACTGCCCTCTTCAGCTTCAGATCCAGTGTCTTCTGACTCACTTTCCTCTTTCACAGGTACTGGCTCCGGCTTCACTTCTTGCTTTACTTTCTTTTGCTTCTCTGAAAATGATTTTTCATTTTATTTAAAATTGACTCCAGTACAAAACTATTAAATTTTGTTTAATTGCTGATTTATTACAAGATTTTGTTTCTATGTTAAAATTCAATTGAATTATTGGTTTTATAAATAGATCGAAAAAGCAAAGGTATGCTATAGTCTTAATATAGTAAAGTATGTCTTTACTAATAGTAGTAGTAATAAGTAATTTTTTTTTGTTAAATACATACTGCAATCTTTCTTAGTCTTAGATCACTGTAACTGTATAGGTACTGAACTAAATACTTACTTTTAGGCACTGCCTTTTCGTTATCCTCACGTGGTCGTTTCAGTGTTTCTGATACTCTGCTGGCTTCAGCTTCTGTAATAGTGAAACATTATATTCACATCTAAGAATAATGCTTTTTTTAAATTTTATTTTGGATAACACTGCATAAAACCATATCACTATGCAGAAAGCAAATGCAACGTTTCAAATATGACTGCAGAATTTAAGAAAATAAAGATAAGTTCATGAGGTTATGTTACCTGCATTGTCGTCAGTGACCCCGTTACTCTTCTGATTGATAAGTTTTAGCTTCTTCTTCTCTCGCTTCTTTATTTTTCTCATAAGGATTTTGTCTGGAGTAGGCATTTTGCACTTAAAATTATTATTTATTACACACGAAAACACACATGTTCTCACTTCCCAAAATGTGTAATTTTAAATGACAGATGTCATGTACACATTGTGTATTACAGATAATAAAATAAATCATAGACAAAAGTGTTTTCAGTATGCACACAACAAAAACCAGCAGACAACAAAATATTTTGTTTAATCTCACACATCGATTTAATTCAAGCGTAGACTTCGGCATCGACTAATTAGAAGCGAAGACCGTTATATTTTGCAAAATCGTTTTACGTCAGGCTCGAATCCAGGTCAAGCACAAGTTTGTACTTGGGAAAAAAAAGTTCTAATGACGTTGACGTTGTTTTTTGTCACTTTGTGAAAGGTTTTGTTTGAGGTTATGTTGATGTTGACAAAAACGTAATTTTTAAGGTCAGCACATTGCCAAGCCCATCTGAGTTTTGTATGTGAACACGCATCTTGCACTTTTAAAAAATCTAGAAAACAACAATGGAAGAAGAAAGGGTACATTTAAGGAAGAAATTTAAATTTTTAAAAGATCAAGTTTCTGCTTCTACTTTGGAGGCTGTGAAGGGAATGGGATTTAAAATTATGACTGATATCCAGGCCGAGGTATTGCCAGCGGCCCTAGATGGATTAGATGTAGTTGCAACTGCTAAGACAGGTTCTGGCAAAACATTGGCTTTTCTTATTCCAGCAGTAGAAACTGTTATCAAGTGTTTGGACAAACAGATTCAAGGTAATAGAATAAACTTTAGAAGAAAAAAAAAACATGATTTAAAAATTGAACTCAATACTTTTTTCTGTAGGCTTACTAAATAATATGGAGTGTGTTGTATGGCAGTTGCAGTTTAAACTTTGCAGTCCACTACTGGACATAGGTCTATATTATTTGATAATCTGATAATCTTTGAATGTAATTAAACTTCTCGAAACTTATAAGAAAAACAGGACAGAGCTGTGATTTAGGAAAGGATCAGATGAAGAAAAATCTCAATTTAATACTAGTGCTAACAAAATAATTGTTGCTTTAAATTCCCAGGTACATTTTGTATAATTATATCACCAACCAGGGAGCTAGCTATACAGACATACAGCGTGCTGCAAGAACTTGTAGCACATCATGGGAACATTACCTCGGCCCTGGTCATTGGTGGAGAGAGTAGGAAGAAACAGAGTGCAGAGCTTTCCACAGGTCAGTACCTAGTTAAGAAGAAAGAACATTTACCCCTTGTTGTACCTAGTCAAATTACAATTGAATATAATAAGAAAAAGTGCCTGGTTTAGTTAGCTATAGAATTGAAGACATTTAAATTTCTCCATCAGATATAAAATCTCATAGATAAAAAAATTATGATCAGATATTTTTTTATAAGAATCAGAAGAAGAAATGTGCAGTAACTCTTGATTGGAACCTTGTTAATAATATTTTAAATTTCAGGAGTTCACATAGTAGTGTCGACACCTGGCCGTTTATTTGATCACATGAGAACAAAAGAATTTGATTACAGAAATGTCTGTTGTTTAGTATTAGATGAAGCTGATAAAATATTTCAATATGGATTTGAAGAAGACCTGAAACAAATTATAAACCGTTTGCCAAGTAAGTTACTTACATTTTTTTTCTTGTTTTTATTGAAACTGGTACATAAATGTATGATGACAGGCGTGCCAGCTTTTAGAAAACCTCATGGGTACTCATGCTCATTTGATGGACTCGAAAAAGTAAAGCTAAGTGTGAGAAAAGAAATGCACACTGATCAACCAACAAATAAATAAATGTCCTATCTACATGCTGCATACTTATACTATATTATTCGCAGATGATACCACCGTGTTGACAAAAGAGAAAACTCTAGATAACAGTAAAATAGTCACGAATAAAGCATTAACAGATTTAATAAATTGGCTAGATGAGAATAATTTGAAAATAAATACAAATAAAACTAAATTTATGAAATTTTTGTCTTTTAATAACCATAAGAAATTAGGAAATCAAATGAAATTGAGTTTAGAATACAATAATAATGACATAGAAGAAGTTAATAATATCAAATTTTTAGGATTAGTTATAGATAGGCATTGCAATTGGAAAGCTCAAGTAGATAATGTGTGCAAGAAAATAAATAAATTCGTATTTGCACTTAGGAGGATCAAAAATTTAACAGACATTCGAACAGCTTTGTTGGTGTACCATAGTCATGTTTGTTCGGTCTTAAGGTATGGAATAACTATATGGGGGAATTCAACAGATGCACAGAGGGCATTTATAGCTCAAAAAAAGTGTTTAAGGTCAATTTTCAATCTTAGGTGGACAGACTCCTGTAAACCTATATTTATTAAACAAAAGCTGCTGACCCTCCCATCTTTATATATATTTGAGATCTGCAAATTTGTAAGAAATAATTACTCGCTTTTTGAAAAAGATGAGACAAAGAGAAAAATAACACAAAAGCCACTAGTAGTCCCGCGTAATAGATTAAAAGTATGCAACAAAAAACAATCCGAATACAACGCCATCTCTAATTAAAAAATGTCATTATAAAATGAATTATGCTGTTTTGGTAGATGGCGTTATCCTTAGGCGGTTCGAAGTTCGCCGGGTCTATAGATAAAAAGCATTAGATGAAACTTATTTTTTTAAGTTTATTACTAAATTATTTTTTACAGAGCACAGACAAACCATGCTATTTAGTGCTACACAATCTGAGAGAACTGATGCATTGGTGAAATCAGCAATGAAGGAAAAGGTTCACAACATAAACACTGATGAAGATAATCTCATGGCTACTGTTGAAGGCTTGAAACAAGGGTAAGCAATTAGTGTGGACATCTAATAATACAGTAACAATGAAGAGATTATGATGGAAGGATAGTTAATGATCAGAAGTTGCCTGTCAATAAAGAGTACCTACGGCTTTTGCAGCAATAATACTTATCCGCGCCAACGTTGCGTACATCTCTAACCGCGACGTTCTGCTCAACGTTGGCGCTTTACCACTAGAAAAACGCAACGTTAACGTCGCGTCTGCTCAACGTTGGCGCCTCGCAGACGTTGGAGAAGCGCCAACGCTCGTAAAACGCCAGTGGGATAGCGGCCTTATAGTTTGCATGCCAGATTTAAAATGCTAAGTCGCCACCTTCACTAGCGAGTGAACCGCGAGTTAACGACGTTTTGTTCGTCAATGCCACATCAAATCGCTATGAGGAAACACATTCATAGAGATGTTATTGTTTGAAGTGGCAGGACGATAATTTCATGAGGCAAAGCCGCGAAGGCTAGCCCTATTCCCGGTCACCGTACCAATGGATAGCTTGCCTTCTGGTAAAGCCTAAACCCAGGTCGACGGCGCATTGTGTTCGACGCGCGCTTCAAAGAAATATCAGCAAGATTGACGAGGACAGTTAGGGCTGATGCCTACCAGGGCTTGCGGATTATTCGGAAGAAGTTACCGTGGCCTTTGCAAAGTGCAAAAGAAAGAACACTTTAGCCAGTAAAAGTCTGACACTCTCCCTCGCTTCACCCAGAGGGAGAGGTCATTTTTTGATTTCCCTTGTAAAAAAAGGACGACAATTCGGTGCAGCGGGATTGTCGGAAAGAGTTATCGCGGCTCTGGAACGGAAAGGGCAACTGAAGGAACTCAGATGGGTTTTATTCAGGAAAAATCTGACACTTTTCTTCTAGGTGCACCCAGAGCGGGAGAAATTATTTGATGATTTCCTTCAAAAAAGGTCATAATAAAGTCGCGAGACACACGCTCGTAGTCATAGTTTAATTCATAACTAAAGTATTTTGTCTAGGTATGCAGTATGTGAAACAGAATACAGATTATGGTGGCTGCACAAGTTATTAAAGAAAACCCAAAAGCTGAAAACAATGGTGTTTTTTTCAAGTTGTAAGTCAGTTGAATTTCACCATGAATTCTTCAGCAAGTACTGTCAGGCTTCAGTGTTATGTATTCATGTAAGTATTAAGTCGGTATTGATCAGGTATAGTGGTTGGTACACATCACCCAAGGCTTTGGATTTGTAATCTGAAAGATAAATAGGTACTTCGTTCACATAATCCAAAGCGGATTATGTGGCTGCTTTAATTTGAGCACTAAAAAAATAGCTTGAAAGTTATAATAAATCCCGCGCGAGACTCGACTGCGACATCGTAGACTGAGGAAATCGCGCGATAATTCGAGCCAGTTTGTACCACTACACAACTTAATCCACCTACTCGGAATAATCGCGGGATTTACTTGAATTTTGCCAGAGAACTTATTCAATCGTTTATAAATTATTAAAATTCTAATGTTGTTGCGGGAATGCGGTGAATGCAAGACGCATAGGATCGGTCGTTTTGGCGACGCTTGGGGGAAGCCTATGTTCAACAGTGGACATCTTTCGGCTGAATGATGATGATGTTGTTGCAGGGTAAAATGAGCCAAGCAGACAGAACTGATGTAATAACAAACTTTTATAATGCTGAAAAAGTAGCATTATTTTGCACAGATCTAGCAGCCAGAGGGTTAGATATACCGGCTGTTGATTGGATTGTGCAATTTGACCCACCATCTGATGCTAATGTAAGTTTGAATGAAACTTCTTCAATATAATAAAGTGTTTTTTGTAAACAAGAAAAGTCAAAAGTTGAAAAATCGTCCTGCTCAATTGGCGCAGTGGCCCTGAGAACGGAAACCACGCTTTGGGTTGCAGGAACGTAATACAAAGGGTTGTTTTGAGATTTTGTTGTTTTTTTCCATAATTTCAGGAATATATTCATAGAGTAGGCAGAACTGCAAGAGGCATGGGCGCTCAAGGAAACGCTGTGATATTATTGCGACCAGATGAAATAGAATTCGTCTCATATTTAAAAGAATCCAAAATATATTTAGATAAATATGAATCATGGGACAAATTCGCAAACTTAAAGCCTAAGGTAAGATTCCCTTAAAAATATTTTTTTGACGAATGACGCGATATTATTGTTTTAAATCATTTGCATTTTACTTAGCGAGTTGTTTAAACAATTTTCAGCTGGATGAAGCTATGTCACATCCTGAATTTCATGAGTTGGCAATTGAAGCTTTTCAAGGGTACATGAGAGCATTTGAAGTGAAGAAATTGAAGCATATTTTTAATTTGATAACAATGGATGTTGATGCCGTAGCAAGATCGTTTGGTCTCAAAGAGAGGCCCGACATTGACGTTCGTAAGTAAATTTATAAATATGTCAGAACTTACCTGCCAGTTTCCAGGTCTAATCCTGTTTTTCATACAAGACATAACTACCTAAGTCGTTCATTGCGTGTTAAATAAGTCTGGATGTTGCAGATGATGTGATTTGATTCACTAGAGATTGAGATTCATTGAGTAAGCAAAAATTATTACGTTTCAGGCATAGGATTCAGTAAAAAACACAGACCAAGAAAAAGAATTGCAGCCTTGCTTGCAGAACAATCTACTGGGAATATGAAACGAGTTAAATCATAAATTTACTTACAATCTGAAAGCAAATATATTTCAAAATACAACAGTATCCAGTATTTTTCGAAAATATTATAATATTATTTTATAAATGTTGAATAAAACAAATACAAAGTAAATAAACATTTTTATATTAATTATTCCTTTTAGGGACAGAAATATGTTTTTACAAGATGAAAATAATCTATCTTCTGACTAGACAAGTCTAAAGGTATATTTATGTATAAAAAAACATTCTGAAATTTATACATACAGAAATCATGAGTTACAGATCAAGTTATCGTTAAATTGAACATAGGAACTTTTTAGACCTCAATATTGAGGTTTATTCATTTTGAAGATCATTCCTAGCTTAGCTAATTTTTAATAAACACTTCTCTTTAGTCAAAAGCCATGAATGTATCAGGCAATGTAATGAATTAACGACTCGGTTAAGCTAGAAAGGCTTCATTTAACTTACGTTTGAGGTTCACTTATAATACTATATACAGGAAACTTAGTTTCTATTTGGGTGAAACACTCATTTCGTAGATATTGTTTCTAGTTAATTTTTCGTAACAATCTTCATGGTTGTGTTGGTGATTGATGGCATAGATCATGGAGTCTATCGTTTCAACTGTGGCCGGACATCGGTTTAACGAGAAATACTGTACACACCGCCACGACGTCTTCCCATGGGTTGTTGAATGTTTGGTGTAAACAAAGTTCATATGCACTAATTGTTTGTGGCCTTTCCTACTATAAATATACTTGTAGCGAACTGGTAGCTGCTGGTTTTCATTTGATCCATTCACCACAAGTGATAGAGCACCTGCAAGTAGAGAATATAGTTAAGTGTTGTCTACTACTAGTTGGTTTGTTATTGATTATTATCAAACTCATGGTATATCAAATAATAATACTACAGAATAAAATAGAGTTTTTGTTCTGTTTATATATCATTTAATCAAATATGGATATAAAAATACATTCGCATATAATTATTCTCATTCAAAACACATTATTAAGTAACATCACACATTAAAAATAGCACTTGTTCTTCTGTTTCATTTAAAAATTAAGTCATTGTTCCATACAGAGGCCTTAAGTTTAAAAAAAAAAATTACAAATGTAAAATAATCAGGAATGTAAATCTCAATTTGGTACTTATACAAAAAAAAGTGTAAAACTGATGTAAAATACGTGTGTAATAGAGATCATTTTGATATCAAAATTGTTTCATGTCAAAATACTAGTCCAAAAACTATTCTAATTAATAAAAAGTAGTATCAGAAATTATTGTTGGATACCTTAAATTAGTATAATAAATAGACTAGAATATGAGCAATAAAGTCTTTATAAAATTTTATGGCGAAACACAATGGCACTAATGGAGAGTGTGAAATATGTTTATTCTCTAATTGAATGTAATTTTATAAAAATAGCTTTCATTTTTTATTATTTAATAATTAATTGGCACTTGAGAGCATAGTCCCACTATCACAGTTTATTAAATTATTGTGCTTTATGATCTTTATTACTCCAAAATTTAACTGGTACCTACTTATTAATAGTAACCTATGCTACACTATATTATTTATGCAACTTTCAAGGTGTTTTGTCACAATCATCAAGTTTATAGATTTGGTCCCAAATCTTATTTGAATCTATGATTCTGCTTTTTATATTAAAAAATATAAATAGGAGGCTTCATTACAAGCCTTACAGTAGATCTCTTTTCTACTAATATGTAATTTATTTCACTTAAAAATAGTTGAATATTGCCTCTATAGAGGGGTGAAGCGTACTATGTATAAATAAACTATTAGTTTGCATAATAGTCTCCTTGCAATTGAGATACTTTGAGTATATCATTATAATGGATTCCGAAGCAAGGTGTTTTGCAGAAGGGCAGTTCACATGCACTGCACATGAACCTAGTGTCTCGTCTCCTTCCTATTTTCCAACAGAGGCGGCATGAACGCTGTGGATATTTCTTCTTTCCGTCTTCCTTCTGCGGAATTGTAACAAGCCGGTGCTCCACTGTCGGTCTAGGATACTCCTCACTTGTGTTAGTTCTCAGTGCATTGTTAGTCACCTTACCGTTCACTAAGTTTTTAAGGTCGATGAATAATGAGCTCAAGCTGGTATCTGAAATCACGATGGGCATTTTCTTTATTGCACTGTTTTGCAGTATAAAAGGCACAAGAGTTGTAATAAGATTGTAAATTGTTGAAAATGCCATCGTGTTTTCATAAAAAAAAGCTTTATGCAAAAGAAAACAGGAAAATTACTGAGTGAAAAATAATAAAATGATTGCATTTTCAACACAATCTCTAATCTTATTGATCAGGATGATTCTATGAGGAGGAAGCATTAGTAAGCAAAGAAAACAGTTCTAAAGATTTGAACTAATTTAATCATGGAGGTAGAGATTATGTCAGTGCTGGATTTTAGAGATTGTCATAAGATTTTTCATTTTAACAAAATATACTTACTGTCTTGTGGTGATGGATAGTCCATTGGTATGGACAGATCTTTTTTCCCTTCTCTTGAAGATTCATAGTTTTTAGGATTGGAACATACTGCTGGGTCTGTTACTATGATATCACTATCATCACATTCTGTCTTTAAATCCAATCCATTATCAGACAGAGATTGATCCTTATTTTTTTCACTAAAATCTTGAGTGTTTGTTTTCTGTAAATGTATGTTGTACGTAGAAGAAATATCTACAGGGTTGTCATCATATAAATTTTTTATGTTCTCATAATTGTTTGTTTGATATATCTGATTATTCTGTGTATATATAGGTTTCTCTTTTGTTTTTGGTCTCTTTTCTGGGTTTAATATGTCTGAGAAGTAGTTTTTTTGAAGGAATTCGGTGGATTTCCTTTTAAGATTGCTGATTCTATGTAGTTTTTCTATTAGTTGCCTTTGTTTTAGCAGCTCTAGATCATTGTTTTGTGTTGTGTCATCATTCATGCCAGTGTCGTAGTTGTCTGACACACATGACTCTGCGTCAGGAGTGTTGTTCTGAGTTTCTGTCCTTTGCTTAGGTAAATCTTGTTCTCTTTCACTGTCTTCATCTTCTTCAGTCTGAAAATAGTTTTCAATAAGTTTAGGAATTTCAGCATTCAGTATGCTTAAATTTAGGTTGGATCACCTTTGTAAGATACTTCTTTAGGATTGAGAAAATAGAAAGTTCTAATTTCTGACTTAATAAACTTAGTAGGTATGAGCTTATATCAAGGCCGTTAAGTAGTAACTTCAACTCTTCATTAATGGCATTTGTGGTAGAGACATCACAATTTTTCCAATAACATGTGTGTCAGTTAAGTAATATAGCACAAACTTTACCTCTTTGTTTGTTAATCCTTTTATTTGCAACACTTCTGCAGTTCCTATAAAACTAGTGAGATCTTCACGTTTCACACTAACTTCTCCATGGTACATAAACTGTAGCAAGTCTTTCATTGCTTTGTGACTCACATCCCTTAGAACAACTGGAAAGTAAATGACTCAAGTTTTAACATCTTATAGGAACAACTACATAAACACAATAGAAAAAATGGTTGCATGACTAACAAGATTCTAATAAAACAGTTGTTAGTTACCAATTGGATGTTGACATGGATTCATTTGAAACATTTTCTTGAAATAAGGTGAACATATTGAAAGTATCACTTTGTGTGCTTGCAACAAATGGCCTTCGACGGCTATAGTAACATCGACAAATTCGCCATTTCCTAATAAACCGGCGAATCCTTTAGTCAGGTTCCCGTGAAAATTATTCCAGGACAATGAGAATTGTTGGTCCATTTCTAACCACTGTTAAGTTGCATCTAGAAAGGAGAAAACGGTCGATTACTTCATTAAACACTTCCTATGACGCCTGATTAAAGTTATACTAACAATTTACAGCTGTATTTAGGGAAATAAATTGATAAATATTTTGTGTGAACAACGTGACAGATATGAACGGCGCGTCGCGTATGCGTAGTGTAGCGATTTTAGTTGATTAGGGTTGCGACTTCTGGTTTAAAGGAAATGTCAATCGACTAAGAATGATTTCGTTGTCCTTTACTTAAAAAAAAAACTTATACATTCTAAAAGTAAAACCTTTTAGAAAATATATGAAAAAAAAAGTGAACTGAATTTACCTCAGGAATTCTCAACATTTGTTTGACCTCTTTGACAGTGACAGAATTATAGGTTGCCCAGTATATCCAGCCTTGCTTCGAGTTACAACCCAGAGTCGTTCTTTTATAACGTGAGTAGCTACCCTAGAGTTAACCCAACTAACTCTAACTCCGAGCAGGGTAGGTTGGTGTAAGCCATAGATATAGGTAATAGGTAAAGCGGTAGGAATGACAGTTGCTTGGCATTGACAGTTGAACTCTACGTTCGCGTTCAAAAATGCGAGCTTAGAGTATCTACCCGATGACGTCATTAGAGTTAACTTTAATCTCATTTTTGAACGCAGGGCTGGCAGATTGGCGGGATGAAAATAAAAATAAAATGTGTAGTTTTTGGCAAATATGGCGATTAGTTTGAAAGTTTTAAGAGTTTTTGGCGGGGTTTTTTCGAATGGATTTTATTGGATGTTTTAGTTATTTGCAAATTTATTCGTATCGTGATGTAAAATTGGTGTAGTTTTCTATCATATGCACAACTGGACAATATAATTATGGAATCATGGGATCGCGATCTCAGGAAAATGGCGCTGAGAATTTTGAGAATGTTGTGTATTACATCTCAGCGAAGTTATCCAAGAAGGCTGACTCGATACATTTACTGCCAAATACTACAAAAACATTAGAATGTGTCAGACTTTGAATGTCAATAACATTTACTGTACTCAATAGGTTTCGTTGTTAAAAACTTATCATACAAGAAAACATGGACGTAAGACTTCCCTTGATAACAGTAAGCAAAAAGCGGTGGGTTTCAATCCAAGCTTGTCAGCTTAGAGCAGTTTGAACAATAATTTATCTTTTTTAAACCGACTAAAAAGAAAAAAAAAATTGTACCTGTCTTTACCGATGTATGTTTGTTCTGTTAGTTATGAAACCTATTTGTTCCGTAAGTATTAATTTTAACAAACTTACTGCCTGTATTAAACATGCAATGTACCTACCTGCTGTCATTTGGTACCTACTATGCATTAAGTAATTTGCATCCTAATGAAGCACGTACCTGTTATACGAGTTTTGCTAAATTCTAACGATCAACAAAGTTGGAAGTTTGTTCACGTTGCCCAAGAGAAGGACTCAAGTAAAAAGACAAGAATGTGAGCAGGTCGTGAAGGTAACCCTATTCATCTGGGTTTGAGACAAAATGTAGGTACAAAACAAAAAAAACAATGTAGGTACCTTCTACCAAGTTTCTTCGACGTGTTTGAATACATTATTAACAGTCTCCTTTTCTGTTGAATGCATTGGCGTATTATTTGCTCGCTTTTTCTTCGGCGAATGACAAGAATTCAACGAAAAATCTCGTATCAACAAGTTGATCGATAGTGAAAAAGATGGCGGATCTTAAAATATTTGCAGTATCTGTGGTCTATAATTTAGTAGTATTATAAATGGTTTGTTTACCTTTTATCTTACGACTTCCTGAATAGGGTTATAGCTAACAGATGGATACCATGCCAGATTGGGATCTAGAACAAGGTAATTCGCATAACTATTCTAATAGTTAGTACCTATCCATTTTTTAGTCCAAGTACCACAAAACTAAATATCTACCGTTAAAATTACAAGTATTCGAATGAGAAAAGGCTACCTATGAGTACCTATAGGTACATATCGGCTTATCCAGGGTAGCCCACGAAATTCAAACTTTCGTTTCGAAAGAAAAAATAATGTTTGTTTGGGTTGGTAAGGTTGGAGGTTTATTTTCTACTTGCAATCTTTTAGATGCTGTAACCTATCTACTTATATACTTAAAATCATACCTACCTGCGATCAAATATCAGATTTTCTGCACCTTGCTATACCTAGCTATCTCCTCAGATAATACATACCGCGTTTCACTCAGTTGGTAGATGGCTTCCAGTTATTTAGTTCGCCTTCCATTAGTACAGAGCTTTGCTAAAACTTTCCATCAGCGGTCGAGGACTAGTCCAGCTAAATTAAGTTTCAACCAAACTTTTAGGAGTTTGTCGACGCAGTGGAATCCCAACGAAGATGTTAGTTACCCTGACCAAGTTTTGTTTGTTTTCTCTACGTGCGACTTTCTATAATTTGGTAAAATACTTTCGTAACCTTTTCTTGCATGCTTGTAAGTTAGCTAGCTTCATTCTCAATCAAGAATCATAATTTGATTTAATTCATTTAATATTGATTAGGCAGATCCAGAATTCAAGTCAGTGAGGGTTACGATTTCGACTTATTCGGAATTACATAAAAGAATTTAAAACGCTTACCTGTTAACAAATGACATTAATAAATAACAATGGAGTGTTTGAGTTTGAGACAATTTGGCCAAATGGGGCTTCCTCGACCCATCCCTAACACAATGCCAGTGGGGAGCCGCTGCACAGGACATGCGTCATTTGCTATGCGGTCCATCCTGCACAACCACCTGCAGTTTCCAGGATCTATACAATCCAATAACAGAGCCGTAGAGGTTCCAAATACTGGTAAAAAAAAAAGTTAGTTACAGTACATCGACACGAAAAGAAGAAGAATAAATAACAATAATAACTCTGAATGGAAATCATGGCCAGAAATCAGTCAGTGGTCTAAATAATGTACCTAAAGTCATTACAAAAACAATGTCATGAATAAAACTAAAAAAAAAGAATTTACACGATAATGAAGTTGATAAGCTACGAGGGAAGCAACATGTGTAGAAGTAAGTAGTCATTGTCAAGTAAGCTAGGCCTGTCTTCAACGTAGACTTTAATCATGTAATAATACGCTCTTTTAATAGGAACACGTTTGATGTGAGGATACATTTAATATAATTAAACTGCGGGTATTTATTTCTTGTATTTCATTCACAGAAGCTACTTATTCGACTCATAAAAAATGTGATAGCAAGGATAGGTTGCAAGAGTAAGCGGAGCGAGCTAGGAAGTAAGTATCATAGTCAGTAGGCTAGAAGTGCATAGTAGTATCTACCTATATACTTGTTTCGATATAATATCACAGATTGGTCGGAGGTGTCATGACCCCAATGACCGGCCCCTCTGGATGCACTTGTTCTCTGGTTACGATGAAAGATTTTTAAATATATCAAAAATTGAATCCAAACTCTTCAAGAGAAAAAATATAGCTTTATTTGAAGAAGACAGTGAGGCAGAAAATATTATACCAATGCGTAAACATAGTCTTCAAATAGTCTTCACAAGTAAAAGTTAAAATAGTTTTGCAAATGAAGTTGTCTGTAAGTGTGAGAGTTCTAGAAAGTATAGGATAGGTACTGAGGACTAGGTATGGTGTTTCAAGATATTCGCATTGCTACTTGTGTTTCTACTAATATTAAACTAGTTAAAAAATAAAAGGCCCGTTTAGACATTTGAGAAATACCCTAGAATGTAACTTGGAACGAAACTGAAACAATACAATAATAATAATAAATTACATAAAGTGTTTTAAAACATATATATATACATTTTTTGGCGCGTTAAATAGTATGATGGAATATATGGCAAGTATTATTTTTGCGTATTTAAGTATTCCTCTGCCAAAACGGAAGCAGTGAACAGTGAGAGCAGTGGTGGCCGATTGGTAACGGCTCCAACTTACAAATTGTAGGTCGCGGGTTCAAACCCAGCCAGGACCATTACTTTGTGTAATTTAATTCATCACCACTGCTCTCGAAACGGTGAAGGCAAACACATGTCCTACAACCAAAAAATTCGAAGACATTTGACATTCACCAACCCGCACTGGGCCCGCGTGGTGGATTACGGCCCATTCCCTCTCCTAGAGACTACAACGCGTAAAAATAACTCAAAATCGATCCACAATTGACGGAAAAATCGATGAACCTACATAAATATGTAGATATAAAAAAAATATACCTACTTACATACAAATAACTACAGTCGGACATACATATTAAAAACATTAAAGTTAAGGTTGACGTAAGTACCTAATGTAAGTAATGCTCTACTGTAACTACTAAACACTAAACACACCAGACTAGTAAAAAAAGTTTTTGGCTGCGTATTTATAACTCCAATTAATCAATCAAATATAGGTACGGCTAGACATCGGTTTGTACCCAAATTACCTAATCAGATTTTCCCCATCGCAGTCATATCTAAGGCTAAAGGGGTTGCCAGGGGTTCCCTTCGAAAATATGTAGCTTCAATGACATTAATTTGGAATTTGATACTTCTCATTCTAATTTCAGCCAATAGGCAGCTGGACTTACTGGCCAGGCCTCCCCTGAACTTCACTACATCAACAGGTCCTGTACTTCACTCACATTGGTGAAATGAGTTTGTATATGATATGGATTCCTTGAAACCTACGGCAGGTTGGTAACATTTTTCAAGCATGTAGCTACACACCCTTTTTTGAGGTCATGTATCATCAAATAACTTCATCCGTTTTGCGTGGAGTGAGAGGGCGTGTGCGAATTTTACTGACTAAAACCTGCCTGTGTTCCATTAGTTACCTAACTCTTTCAAATAATTCCGCAGCCCTTTCGAACTATCCCGCAGACCTCGACCGATCCCGCAACCAAAGTACTTACCCCCCTAAGTTTCAAAGAACATAAAATAGAAACCTCTTCTGTAGTTGACATTACATTAGTCTGTTGTGTATTGATTCTTATCAATGCCATTAAACCAGTGCTAAAGCCACACGTCTCGTGCACTATCGATTATGTGTCAGAAACAGTCGTGAGAGGGCGCCCCAACCAATACTTGAACATCTAAAGAGCCCTGTCTACAGCGCAAGCGGGACACGCACTACAATCGTAGTTTTGGAGTTATTCGGTCAACAATAAATAGCAAAGTACTTTTTTATGTTTTGAACAAGATATTATTTAATATGTTGGGAACACCTGATCATAAAGTACATATTTCAGAGCATATTAAGGAAAGTGTAACTGAAACACAAAATAATTATTTATTGATTTCTGATATACATATATACTCCTATTATATAACACATAACCTTACAAATTTTAAAACAAAGTCCCCTACCGCGTCTGTCTGTCTGTTTGCGGTAAACTCAAACATTACTGAATGGATTTTCATACGGTTTTCAACACAGATATTCATGAGGAAGGATTAGGTGTAAAGCATGTATATGTAGTAGAGATAAGCTAAACTTTAAAGATTTCTAATTCCCGAACGAAGCTGGGGCGGGTCGCTTAGTCTGAAATTGGTATATATCTGATTATCCATCGAGTCACCGAGCCTACTTAGTTCTTTCGATCAGTTCGAAGGTTGAACCTATTTATTTATTTTCTGAAGTAGACGAAGCCTGTGTCTCTCTCAATATCGATTGTAGGACATGTCCACCGAGCGGCTTTAGCGTCGATTAATTAAGTTCTGTAAGAGCAGAGTCACCCTATTTTCTAAGATAGCCCAACCATGACTCCGCGCTTTTAATTTTCTGGTGTCACGAGTTACTGGGATAAAGCCATCCCCCTTCTTCACCAGTTCCCCACTAATGAAAAGTATGCGATGAATGGGCTTCTTATTAAAAGTGTAGAAAAGTTTCGTCAAGACAAAGTTCTTTCTATTGTGTTGTTAACACCATAAAATAATGAAATTGCTGTGCAGATTCTTCTGAATTTTTGATAGGTTGTATACATTTATACATCTTAGTGACGAAGAACATTGATAGACTAAGCTAGGAGCTTTAGTACCAGAACTAGTCGCAGTACAGTCAAAATTTTCTAAGTACTTGGCACAGTATTCAAAAGTTTTAAAGGAACAAAGTATGACGCAATTAAAGCGTTGGTCGTATCTCTATAATCAGGACGGTCTCGTTTTGGTCCGACGACGCGGTCACTCCACTGAGGCTGCCATTGACAGGTAATCGATGCGGTTTGCTAGTTTATTTGGCTATCGGTTCCGCTCTCAGCATGTGTATCTACTCGATATAATCGATACAGACCCCCGGCTTAATACGATTATGAATCGGAGCGTATTCGATTATACCGATTCCGATATGACTGCGCGTTTAATAATGTGAGGGAAACTTGGATACTTACCTGTTTATGTTTCAGAGAGGTACTTGCTGTATTAGGTATGGGGACCTTTGGGATTCTTAATCCGTTTGGAGGGATAACAATTTACTATTTCGATTAGTAAAGGGACGCTTCACTAACTTCTGACGCCTCATTAACTGTTTTCTATCATCATTTTCTATCTTCCCTTATTTATCGTCTCTCTCCTTGAATACAAAAACTAATGAGACCACTCTGGGGTTTAGAAAAAAGAGCAATTTGTCATTTAAATTAAGTATAACATGCCATTATATCTTTACGTTGTCGTAATTAGCACTCCAAAAAATGATCTCTAGTTGAAAATTGCTACTTACTATAGCTATATAATACATATGCCTATAGCTTTCCGCTTTCACCGTCAATAAAATGAAAACCGTTAATTCCACAAACTATGATCGTAATGCGTAACCTACTAAAGTTTACACTTAGCGAGGCTTATTATCTCCTTTAGTTTGTGGTATGTACGAGTTTGCACTAAAATCGATGCACCCACATCATAATTGCAACGATGTTATAACTTTACCGTACAATGGAGGGCGCATAATGAAGTTTTAAAATATTTACGCAGATTTCTTTGTCCAGGGGTATAAAAACGGTAGGTTGGAATGGTAGAAGCTAGACTAGTTTCTTGTGTCATAGATATCTAGGAGCATCGAGCCGGCAGCTGCGTCGGACGTCTGAAGTTCGGTTCGGCTTCGGCACGCGCGCGAGATGGAACAACTTTTAGCCGACCTATTTACTGCACAACACCGGATTGGACTCGTGCCGCGGTACCTGTAACTTTGAGTGTCGTATCTGATGGATTCAGCTGATGTAGGTTGACAATCTTGCGTGTATGACTTAAAGTTTTGTAGGGTTGCATCGCTGCGAACATTGTGGTAACGATTCTGTTGCACAAGAGGAAACTATACCACTACTACTACTACTATACTATACTACCCTACTATATCTAGTATACTATACTATCGGTTTCTTTCGGTATATGAAAAAAAAGTAGTAAATTTTCAAGAATTTATAAATATGTTTATAGTTTAATTCAATACCCTAAGAATATTGCAAATTAAATTAGTAAGTAAAAATCAAATCAGCGCGGACACGCTTCGAATAAATTGATGTCAGAGACGATATCATTAACTTTATCATGATTCTTCAATTGATTGGGGATTTTTCGTCCGTGGCTGAGTTAGTTCGCAAGTATCCGCAAGTCGGAAGTGTGAAGACGTGCTCACCAGAGGGCTTGGAAGTTGGCGCGTGATTGGCCCCATTGTTAAACCTCAATAGTCCGTCTTGAGACCGCTAACTGAACCGTTTCATGCTTCATCCGTTGTAATAATTCTGACTTATCTGTTTGATTTTTGTAGGTTGATGTGGTATGTGATTGGGTTAGTAGTATACTTCAAAGATTAGATATTAGGTGTTTGACTAAACTGTTAATAATACTGTTTTGCTTTTTCCTCTCTTCAAATGTAAACCATTTGTTTAACTAGCTCGGTAGCACTTAAACGTAAATTTCATGAAATTCACTTCCACAACCTAGTTAAGACGCAACGACGCTTTTTTAATGGAATGTCAAAGCAGGCAGCGAAGTTATTTTAATTAAAAGAATAAAAACAGTACAAAAAAGGTAATTGAATCCGTCAATACCCGTGATTACTCTCACAATAACACAAGAAAGAGAGTTCAATCAGGCAGCCGCACCCGCCGCCGTCGGCTGACCGTTTACCAATATCTCAGCTGAATGGACCTCAATTAAGCCACACAGACTAACCTAGAATAAATCTCTCGCCCTTAAAATCCAATCCCTTAGAATAACGCAGATGACAATCGAAATGTAGATTACATCCTATCACGAGATGAATTTTTATGAATTATAATTTTGCAATCGACTCGCACTTTCGAGTCACGTTTGGGAGTTTGAATTTCTCCTCTACGTGATGCTGCCTCAATCATTACTCCGGCTACTTATCGAGAGTACTGCACTTGCATGGTTATGAATCTTTTGTTCAAAGATATTTTTGCCCACGATTTCTGTTTGTGTCTAGAAAAATAAAAGACCTGAATGTGTGCATTTATTTTCAATATTCATCAGTGTGTAGTGGCTTTTTGTCTTCGTATCGGACCATCCGCGCGGTATTTGGGAAAGATCCAAAGAGACAATGGCCGGCTTTTACTAAAATGACTGTGAGCGTCAGTGGCCACTGGCCAGCGTATTTGCTGATCAACCACTGTGGGTCTACCAACCTACTGTGATATGATAACTTATAAAGTAACCAGCAATATTTGTTTTCTAGTCCCTGTATTTTGTACCAGTGTTTGGTTCTGATTTTTAAAACTTCTAGGACATAAGACGTATCAACATAATAATAATAATATACATATATAGGTTATAAATATAATAATAATATATAGGTATGTAAATTATTGCTTATCTATAGTATTTGATTAATTTGTAAGCAGTACACAGCAAACCTACCCCCTGTATCATTTTAGTCCTTTCGATCCATCCTAAGGTTATCTGGTAGATGTCGCTGTCAGCGATAAAACCGCCATTTATATATAAGTTGTGTTACTTTTTTGTGTACCTACAATAAAGTTTCTATAAACTTGGGGATCTACCTACACAACTACGTAATTTTCCCAGTGTAAACTGCTTTGTGATCTGACCAGATTCTTAAATAACGCGTCTGTGTTGGACATTTCTAAAGAGGTTTAGGCAAAAGGCTGTTGGAGGAAAATCTTCTGCTAAAAGTTACAGCGTGCAATGACCGGAAAACGGATGTCACAACAACACGCTATTAAATAAGCTTTTGTTAATGTTATATGAAACGTGTGAATTACATCATTTGTTCCATTTGATGTACCACTAAAGAAAATGTATTATTTTTTATCTACTGATGTCGGTTGTAGAAACATAATATGTTTCCGTTTAACCTTAGTAACTAAGAGCTATGATCACGTCAACGCGCACTATCTTGCCACCTTAAAGTTTGGTAGGTTAAATGGTCTGTTCCAAAGTCGCAATAGGTTAAGACAAGTAAGGATAGCTCTAAAAAGATAAATACATAAGTAAAATGTTAACAGATTGATCTGGAATAATATTACTATCGAATTATAGCCAACAGGTACACGTGGAATCACGACCGCATACATCATAAAGCATGTCACACGCTCTCCTTCGACTGAGTATTTGGCACAAGAAGGCACACGTCAAAACGCCAACACTTACAACACAATGCAGTGCTTATCCCTAGTCAGGCGGAGTCCACAGTACGATAATACTCCTTCAGTGAGAGGATTATGCCGTGAAACGATTCTACTTATCGTCGCCTACCGTCTCCGTAGCTGCATTGCCAAGTAAACAGCGACCAGATAGTTCGTTGCCGGCTTATGCTGAAATGCTAAATTGTTTTAAATTTTATAATCCGGGCTTTTCTGTCTTTTTTGACACAATTAAATTAATTATGAGACAATTCAATAGGTTTAATTGTGCAATAAAAATTTATAGCTAATAAATATTTAAGTGTGTTTTTACTAAATCGTAGAGAGAGCTACAATAAAAGTATGAAAATGCAGCTTCAGGGTGTAGGAGGAAGCCGGGCGGGGGAGCCGCTAATGCCTCTCGGAGTGCGGATTACTTCATGAAATGGTCGCGCTTAGCGCCACTCCAGCGTGAAAGCTGGCTGGCGATCTGTTTGCGCCGCCCACTTCACAGTACAACCAAGTGTCAGTCAAAAGATACCGCACCACGAATTATACTGTCCTACTATCAAGTAACAGAACGGATGTAAAATTCGGAATGAACTTTTTCATAAAACAATGAGCGGGCATAGGTACAAGGAGGGTTGATTTTTACGGGAGAGTTACTTTTATTGTCGTCAACGGATATCTACAAACTCGGGCAAATCCAGAGGTCCCCAGGGACCAGCAACCTTTTATGCAAATTGTAGTGGCTTTCCTAAAAGACCTTGTGTTTATTATATCTTGTTTGAAACAAAAAAAAAACGTAGTAGACGATGTTCCAGGAAACATTTCCTTACTCTCTCGCACGTCGATTGTTGAACTTCAGTTGACACTTCGAGCGAAGTTGGAAAGGAACTTTTTATTTTCCTTTCCTCTATTGGCTTCCTTCAGTGAAACTTTGTCTAGTGGCAATGGAAACCAACATTGATTTAAAACAGATGAAACTTGTCAGCGAGTTACTGTAACTTTACGAGTTTTATTGACAAGTTGAAAAACGAAAAAAAAAATATACGACTCTTATGTTTTCTACATTTTTTGCTGTAGACCCTGACTATTAAAACAGAATTGAGTAAAAATTTATTTATTTGATTAATCATCTTATCCTAACTGCAATAGTAATGCTATTCCGTGATTCTTAAATGAGGATTATGAATATGCTGTAGGTGTGTTTAGGTACTAGAATTAACCAAGTTCGAACACTTCGAACCAAACACTAAACGTAGTGTTTTTCCGCCTTTTCCCGAAAAGTTTAAGCATATTATTATCATTTTCACCATAAATCCTCCGCTGTTTAGAAATATTCTCCTAAGTTCTCGTTCCAATGCACGGTTAGACACACCCAAGCCGTCTTTACTGCAATAAAGGATCAATAAATCCAAAACAAACCCCGATACGTAAGGCTCAACAGGAAATGTCCCTGTACCTATATTTCACGCGGGTTTTTGTTTATTTTTTCTTTATTGCGTAAAAAAACGAATCGCCATTTCCTTTGACTTTACCCAGATAAAGTTGTTTGCTTTAGTTTATATATAAAATGTAGTTTTGCTTATGGAAAGCTTATTTCTTCATCTAGTCGTTAGATACAGGCGGGGTGACTGCGAAGCCTGGATTTGTTTTGCTCTGCTGCAATTACCTTTTGTTTCTGTTGGATTTTCTCAACAGTTCCTGAAATAGGAAATGTTAAAATCATTATTTCATGTTTCCTTCGACGTTAAGCTTTTAGTATAAGAAAGTTCGATGAAGAAACTAATACATTGTTGGTAGAATACGTAGTACCTAATGTAAGCGTCATCTGTAGCTTAGAGAAAGTTCGTTTTTGCGTTTGGTCTTTTACTTGACGCATTTGCATTTTAAAAGTAAATTTCTGATAAAAAATTATCACATGATTAGATGTTGGCATTTGTGAAATGGCTGAAACGACTAAATGATTTTATGTCGAAATAGTTATCATTTTGACGATACAATACCTAACTCTTTAATACGAAAATTCCTAGCATGTCATTAGCACGAAAATGAGAAAATAATTAAAAAATATCGTATTATTTATTACAGAACTAAGATTGTTACCAATAGTAAACATTAAACTATGTTTATTATTCATAAAACTCGCGAAGCATCTCGCTCGGAGCTATCGAGTAGAAAAGTTGCTTCCGTTTAGTTTGTTCTCAGCGCCGACCGAATGGAAAATTGCATTGTTTATAAAAAGGTTAGTATAAAATAGGTAAGTCTTTTCTATTTGTATTTGGACTTTCTAGCTAACAAGAAACTGTATTTTATTTACTTTACTGGGTAATTTTTCGCAGCAGCTTCGTTTTGGCAGAATTGTGGATAGAATGGACGAGAAAACACTTTTCTCTTTAAATGTACAAGAGGGCATTACCCTAGTCTAAATGTTATTTTACGGTTATCAAAAAATCTGATAGGTTGTGGTATTGACATGAGTTACCGAAATGTAAGGGCCTGCGCACGCTTGGGACAAGACTGTCTTAGACAGAATTGTCTACGACGTCGCAGACTTGTTTACGATGTCGCAGACATGTCTACGACGTCACAGACTTGTCTACGACACCGCAGAATTGTCTGCGACCAGAATGTTTTGAGACGTCCCGTGTTGCTAACAAAATCGCAAAATTTCCCACAAAAAAATATGTGTTGTACGAAATAAAATAAGTAGGCATATAGGTTACTAGTTTCCTTTAATAATAAGTGATAAAAATTAACAATCAGTTGATCAAAATACCATTTGTGGGTAAATTAACATTAGTAGGTAATTCAACATACAAATTATTCAATAAAAGCTATGTATCAATTCGTCTTCAGACGAATCATTTTTGTTTGCACCATCATCCTCGGAATCAGATTGATAATTATGGATTCTATGGTGCTGATTTACACCCAAGTTATCGAATTTTAGGAAGAAATATAATTTTACTAAAGCACTGGAATAATCCACTAGCCACTAAAACCAATATATATTACGCAATTTAAATGGGGAGTTAAAACCACCAGTTTTAGTGGAAAATCTACTAAGTTGGCAACACTGGCCGTACGCTGCTAACTGTTTTGTCTTGATAGTGTGCGCCGTGACGTAGAGAAAACAGTTTTGTCCCAGACGTCGTAGACAAGTCTGCGACGTTGTAGACAATTCTGTCTAAGACAGTGATATCTCAAGTGTGCGTAGGCCCTAATGTGGAGCTTCGTGCCCCTCTCTGTAGGGAACTCATTTTTAGGGGTCCGTCCGTCTGTCTGTCTGTCTGTCTGCCTGCCGTCAGTCAAGACCCTTTATCTCGAGAACGCATGAAGGTATCGAGTTGAAATTAAAACCATATACTCAAGTCTGCAGCCTCTTAAAGCTGTAAAAAAATCAAACATCTGAGTTAACGGAAAAAAAAGATACGGCCGTTCATGTCGCAAAAAACGTGTATTTCACAATTTTTTTGTAGAGCTTTTTTTTAATGGCGGTAATCATAAAATAACTTTTTCGCTCTGGGCAGATAAAGAGGGAGTATCAGACTATTACTTACTAATACGCACCCGTATTCCTTCAGTTGCCCTTTGCGTTCCAGAGCCGCGGTGACTCTTTCAAACAATCCCGCAGGCCTTTGTATAGAGCCTTAAATCCTATTGGTACCGATTTTATAAACCGCATAATTATGTATATTATAGTACCAGGAAAACATGAAGTACCTAATATCTAGTAGACTAATTAGTTTGCAGATCTCGTACTCAGTGCTCATGCATGTTAAAGCGACATATTCTGACGTCGTCATCGTCACTTGTTATAGAGTTGTAAGTCGACCTAAATTGTAAGCACATATTCCATCTCTTTCCTATTTTATGTGCAAGTAAAAGATAGCTTATATTCTTTTACCACTAGGAAATCGGTACCAATACGTCTTTACGTCTTCCGTCTTCTTTTTAAACTTTAAACTGAATGGTCACATCGACCATAACCAAAGTATTAAGGCTGTCACACACGATGAAGATATTATAAAATATGCAGTATCTTAGAACATATTTCAATATTTATATCGCAAGTCATGTTTTAATGAAGCGATACACATGACGCAGATAATATATATTGTATATTAAATAGTGAGTGAAGGTTTATGTTAATATTAGTATTTTAAAATAGGTGAATATGCCATCTTACGATATTATTGTGGAAGGAATGAGGAGAATTCATAGATTATCGTATCTTAAGAGGGTCCCTCAAAAATGCAGAATGTAGATTGATTCTCGGGGGAGCCTCACCCCTAGAGAACGCATCCTCAGGTGGCGGATAGGCAAGCTCGGTAGATATGCCGGAGGGAAATAAAATACCTCCCGCGGGCCAACAGGCCGGAGAAGGATACTCCGATATCAAACCCTTGCTGCAGGCTTCTCTGAAATTGTTGGAGCGGAGTCTGCAGTCAGTGCTGTGCGCCTAGGTTGGGGTGTACAGAAGGGATGGCGGCGGAAGAGCCTACTCCAGGCCATCGGCGGCGCCCATATGTCTCCACGAGAAAAACAACCTTGGCGTCAGGTGGCAACGTGCCGTAAAACTCCAGTCAAAAACTCAAACTCCTTGTAAATAAAATTAAAGCCTGAAAAATGAGTAAGTTAAATGCTAGAGCGTCCCCCGCAAGCGACCCTGATGCGATGAATGCGAAAAATGCGATATATACTAGGGCGTACCCTAGAAGTGACGCAAAGGACAAGAGATTCCAGCGTTCGCAGTTTTATTTTAGGTGGGAAAATCATCTAATGACATCAGACTTTTACTGACTAAAAACCCACTACTGTTTCTTCTTTGCTTTCGTCCCAGGGCCCCGGGTTTCACTTTTCCACTACCCGTGGCCCCAGTAGGCTACAACCCTGCTGGGCCCCTACTGCCTACCCCCCTGGGTTTGCTGACATCTCCTTGAGGTGCACTTGGAACACTACGCGCCTTCGAAGACTTAAGCTCGGTCCGGACAGTCGGACGGCAAGCTACCCATTGCTCGTTGTCCGCAAGCCCGCACCTACGGTGGTTGGAAATTGGGATCCCGGTGGCTGGGGCGTGAGAGCCGCTTACTCGCACGTGCACCTGCGGCCTCCTTTCCTAGAATTACTGCTTTGCAGAAGGAGGCGACCGCCTGCTACTCCTCCTCGCTTCGGACCATGGCCTGTACCAAGGCTCGGCGCGAGAGATCGTTGCCGCCGATCGCCCCCATGAGGACGCGGTGGTGCTCTGCCCAAGCGGGGCACACCTCTACCGTATGCTCCACTGTGTCCTCCGGGCGGTCCACATAGTGATGACACCCGGCGTTGCTTTCAAACGAATCTATGCAATGCAGGAATTTCCCGAACTGACCATGTTCGGTGAGAACCTGAGTCATGCGGAAGGTGAGGACCCCGTGAGGTCTTTCCATTCACACCTCAAAGAAAGGACTTGCCGCCATAATTATGGCGTGCCCAAGCGTTCGCACTTAGCTTTTGACAAACTCAGACTCGCAACATGGAATCTCGGCACAATGACTGGACGCAGCAACGAACTAAGTGATTCTAAGAACCAGGCAAATCAACGCCTGCTGCATCCAAGAAACAAAATGGAAAGGGTCAACATCTAGGGATATTGGAAATGGCTACCAGTTAGTATATCAGTGTACTAGCGCATGAAGTCATGCCAACAGAATATGTTCTCATAGGAGGAGACCTGAACGGGCATGAAGGGGAAAGGATGACCTCTTTAACAGGGCCCATGGGAGATATAGGTTCGGCATTTTAAACTAACAGGGTATAGATATTCTAATTTCACAGCCAAGAACTCCCATAAAATTATTAATACGCACTTTCGAAAGAAACGAGAACACCTTATTACTTACAAATGCTTAAAACAATAACTTTAAGCTTTATAAAGATTGCAAAGTGATCCCAGATAACGCTCTTACATCACAACATAGAATTCCAGTCTCAGTAATGGCAGGCCCATTACTGAGACTGGCCCAAGCCTGACTACATAGACCAAACGCAGACTATAAAATGGAAAGAAGTACACTTCCCTAATGGTATCACAGCTCCTTGAATGGGTGTACACATTACATAACTAACGACGTGGAGTCTGACAAAACGGCAACTCAGATGTGGCCTGATTTTGAGAAACTATGTCTGAAGAAAGCCAAGGCAACCTTGGGTGTGTCACGTGGAGCACTGCGTCTGAACAAAGAAACATCTTGGTGGAATGAAGGCGTTAAAGATTTAATAACAGCAAAGAAAGATGCATTTAAACTGTGGCAAAAATCCAAAAGTCAGACGATGACCGCTTAAGAGTATAGAAGTCTCATGAAGATAGCAAAATCTGCTGTGGCACGATCCATGGTCCTATCTAGACAAGAATTCTATAGCAAATTGGAAAACGTAGAGAATGAGGACATCATTTACAAAATAGCTCGACAACGTCACAAATCTACTCTTGATATTAAATCCAATAAATACATTAAAAACGCCGAAGGTAGACTTCTAATGGCCAATAAGGATATTAATAGAAGATTGAAGGAGTACTATACCTAACCATATATCTAACCATCGACGCCATACAGACAATTAGAGTTGTGATGGAAAAATACTTACTTACTTAGAAAACCGTTTCGATAGGGTGCCTCGAAACCTCGTATGGCAAGCAATGAGGGCCTAACAATCAACATATTCTATAGTGCTACGTTACGTTAGTCCAAGATATGTATTGAAACCCCAAAATGCGCGTTAAAAGCCCCCTCTAGTCTTAGTGAGTAATTTTACGTAGAGGTGGGGTCCACCAGGGATCTGCAATGAGTCCGTTGTTATTTGAACTATGCATGGATTACATTACACATGACATACAAAATCCAACTCCAGAATGTATGCTTTACGCATATGACATAGTTCTAATGTCAAAGAATGTAACTGATCTACAGGAAACACTTAATCGATGGGTAACGCATATAGAACGCCATGAGTTACGCATAAGCCGGAGTAAAACCGAATATTTAGAATGCGAATATGGAGGGACAACAGTAACGGGACGTAAAAAATTATGTATGTTTTACATCCCGACAACTATGATTTATCCAAATTCAAATACCAAGGTTCTGTGCTCACACTCGACGGTAATATGGACAAAGACGTATCAGAAGTTCTTTATGATCCTAAACGGCCAACAGAGTGAAGGGAAAAGTGTACAAGACGGTACGGTAGTACGACTAACCATGACGTACGGAGTAGAGTGCTAGACCATGAAAAAAGCACACGAACAGCGTTTCCACAAGAGCGAAATGAAAATGCTCAGATGGGCTGGAGGTGTAACCCGGCTAGTGGCTAGACAAAGTGCGAAACGTAAATACATAAGAGGATCATTTAAGGTGGTACTGATTGCCGAAAAGTTGAAAGAAAGTCGCATGCGATGGTACGATCATATCCTTAGACAAAATTATGACCAAAATGTAGCTCAGGTTGGACGCTCTTAACCGTGTGTAATAGTATTTTTTTTTTTTTTAGATGGGATTTCATCCAATGACTTCTCCTAGTCTAGAGCGGAGCGCGAGGATGTAAAATACATTCTTATGTTCCTTATTTGCCTTCGTCCTAAGGTCCCGGGGTTCTCTTTCGCACAACCCATGACCCCAGTACGCTTCAACCCTGTTGGCCCCCTACGGTTTTGCTGACATCTCTTTGAGGCGCGCGGGAAACACTACGCGCGGTTGACGACTCGAGCTCGGTCCGGACGGTAGTAACCGTCCAGTAGGACGGCCGGATGAAAAGCTACCCACTGTTCGTCTTCTGCAAGCGCACGCCTACGGTGGCTAGAAATTGGGGTCGAGATCCCTGCGGCATGCGGCAGGGGCGTTAGGAAGGTCGTTTTCTCATGCGTGTGGCTGCCTGCTTCGCTAGGATTCCTGGTTTGCTGATGGAGGTGATCGTCTGCCATTCCTCCTCATTCCGGACCATGGCCTGCACCAGGGCACCCGACGCGTGTTCTTGCGGACGGTCCCGATGTATTTTTAGTTTATACGATCGTGTCAGGCATGAATAAACGTTTTTTTTCTTTCTTTCCCTCACACGTCTCGTCAAATTATGTCACAATGCCTTAAAACGACCCCGCAACAGGCTCTTCCTGTTGGTTGGTATTGCACCAACAGGTTTACGAAGGGATGCCGCTAGTACATTTGAAAACAAAAGTCAAGAATCTGATTTCCGACACTCAGGAGTATCGGCCACCTGGATGTGAATTGGTCTATATGGTCTACCCAGGTAGGCCGCAGCAAACACAACTTGGCGATAGGGGGTTTTGTATACCCGTCTTATATACAGTGTGAATGCTGTGTTCCTATTCAGAACAAGTGCCACTTGTTGGAGTGCCCTAAGTGCCCGAATTACAGGTGAATTCGGAAAACATAATTATTACCACCGACGCTGCATTTTCGTAGTCACGTACTGGGTCAAATAATTTAAAGAGTTTACCGTCGACTAGAAAAGATCTTAATATGAAATATTATAGTATCTTCACCGCGTGTGACGGCCTTTAGTTCCAGGACAGAGTAAATACATAAAGTATGAGCAATCTTATAAGCTAGGAATGCAAAAAGACTATTACGAAGAACGCTGACTTTTCCGGAACTGGTAATGTTACGAAATTTAAATTAAATGGTAGGTGCTGACATTATATTGGGAACAGGGAACCATGTTAAATGCTGTTAATAATTTAGCAACTAAGGACTAAGAATCTATATATTCTGTGCGTATTGTAGGTATCTCCACAGTTTAAAACCTAGTTATTGTCTACGTTCTAGGTACTTACTACGACTGAAGTACGATTACATTTTTACGAATGCCTCACATTACCTATTGGCTTTCCGGACATTTTAAATACAAACACATATAATTTTCGAATTGTAGCAAATGGAAAACGTTATCACGGCGACGGTAACGTTTCTTGTGATCTCCTGTAAGCCGAGATTAGGTCGGATTGAGTCGAACCGTGCCACCGAACCCGTTATATTGAAGACGTATGTAGGAAGTCTGAACACACCTTTAATACCTATTAACTCGTCAAGTTAATTAATGAAAATATTCTTTTGATGATTCGTTGTTCTACAAGCGGAAGCGACTGTTTCAATTCGAGTGAACGTTTATGTAGAAAATTCTTAGAAATATTTTGTATTTTCTGAAACCAACCTCCATTTTGCAAATTTCATTCGTCTCATTTGTATCTTCAAAGGTATTTAAATCCTCTATTACTTGTACAAACAAACATGTAGCATGTGTATTATTATGAGTAAGGTTCAACATGAATAATGCGAGTGGGAAAATTAGCAGGTAAGGCACACTAAAATATTCCTGCACCAACATACTGAGTGGCGTACAATTTGAACGGAATAATCTCCACATTTAGAATTAGAGGTTCGCTTTAAGTCGTCGTAAATATAGCGCAACATAGTTATTTTGAAAAGGCTTGCACGCCCTGCCCGCGGCGGTTCGCTTGGCGGAATATAATAATAGTCGTCGGGCCACCGCGGAATATCATCTCGGTACATTGTGAGAGGCAGGATGCTCATTAGATGAACGCCCCGGGCCGCCGCCCGCACCCCGCGCCGTGCCTACCTTCAGACACACTGCCTGCATGCGCACACTGTGCTTTGCATTCTAATTAGTTTTACTTTTTACTCTCTCTCTAACATTAACTGCTTGCCAAAAGCTACAAATTGGTGTCTCCGTGCCCTACTTTTTCCGTCCACTGCACCAATAATATAAATTTCAGGATCCTTCCCAACGACGTTCTGATAAGACCGAAACGAGCAACTGAAACGGAAAGTGTTCATTCTGAAGTTATATCTTACGATAAAGTTTTAGTTAGAACCTATTATAGGATATACGGCTCACGGATCTAATAGGCTTTAACCTCTTTATGTTATCGCCTAAGTTGAGTGCGGTGTTAACATTATAATTATAATGACTACTGTAACTCACGACTGGAATAATGTCTGAGTGAGTTTGCGAAGCCGATGTAATATTTTAATCTTATCATTCGAGTCAAGTTTCATGTCTCGCGAGGAAAGTTTGATCCGTGGTTCAAGTTTCGAGACGAACGACGAGCTTACAACTGTGACTGTGAGGCTCTCAGATCTCTGTACTTTAATGGGGCCGACACCATTATGGATGTATCTAACTGTTCCCATACGTCATCGAATAGCTTTTGAGTTTCCTACGTTATTTAGGGAAATAACAATACCCGTAACAAAGTGATGAAATTGTTTCAGTTGACAATTGCTAAGTAAATACAAAAGGACAGAGTAAAGTACTTATTTTCATGTTTTGTATGTTCAGCAAAATTGTTTATCTACTCTGTCGAGTGGCGTTGTTTTCTGAAACAATCTCTTTCGCCCAAGCTCGGCGGTGACTAAGCATTTTCAAAGTTAAGAAGCCTTGTTTGGCCGCTTCCGATATTTGTTAAGCCCGTGTCGGTTTTACAAGATGCCAGCTCGAGATAATTAATGTGTAGCCTCGTAAAACCCTTCTTAGTAATTTAACAACTTCTAATTGAATAAAACTTAACAACCTTTGTCCTGTTACATAATAATTTAATTATATACTGCGAACTAAACAGCTGACACCTTTAGATTGTAAACTTGAAATCGCCATAATGCTTGCTAGGTAAACGACTGGCTATTGCTGTGCATTGTTATTAGCCCAAAGGTTGGTTTAGTTGAGCATCATCGTTTAAAATTACTGTACCTACTTAGTTTAGTGATAGAGAATGAAAACTTGTATATTTGGTTTAATTAAAAGTATTTTCACTAGAATTAAATTGACGATACGATTGGTGCAGCGGTTAAGCGATTGGCTGCTTTGCTGCGTGTCGCGAGTCCGACTCCCTTGATATAGTGTTCCGATAGTGGTCCAGAACTCACATACACAATGCACCCAGGTCCGGTTTGTGAGCGCATCCACGATACTGTAGTTATTCCTAGTGAGGGGAAACGTTTTTTTTTTTAAATAAATTCTACCTAAATGTAATACTTTAAACCAGCAGAGTTAAAAATTGTGAGCTGAAACAGTACTAGTAGTAAATAACACAAGCACGGTATTGCGGATCACGGTCGCGTAACGTTAGTCACCGATTTTCATTTCAAATTAGTTGAAAACAACTTGTTCGAACTGGCTTCAAAATGTATCAGCATTTAGAATCCCTGCTGCAGTTCAGCCGTATCTAATACAAGAAAATAAATTCTTGCTGCAAAAAATTGTAGCCAAAACGATTTCATGTCGTTTTTTTTTCCTTAATTTGCTTTCGCATAAGACTTAATCAACGTAACTTGATATTTTTTGTCTCCTTTTCGTTCCTTTCTAAAGTTTATTTATTTAGGAACTGCAACTAAGGGTTTACACATAATATATCTTAATTAGTGTATAGGAATCTTGTCGGCGTACTCCTTCAAATACAGGAGACCACAGCATGCAGAGAAACAATTTAAATAAATAAGATAGTAACAATTGTAAAAAAATGGGTGTGTGATCATTTATTTATCATAACTACCATATTGGATTTTTACATTTTTACAATAGCTATGTTACTCGGGACGTTCCAAGGATTCTAACGATACCTCATACATGTAAATCAGTCCAGTCATTTAGAAGTTATGGTGGAATAAAAAACTCACATACATACGTACACGAACCCTGAAAACATAACACTCCTTTTTTGGGGCAGTCGTGTAATAAATTGTTAACCTAACATTTGTTTGATAAATAAGGAATTGAAAACTAATATGGATTATAAAATTGGAAATAAAAATTGATTAAAGAATAATAATCAGTGAATATTCCAAAAGTTCAAATTTTAAATTAAATTGAACCTTTTAAACATTTTTATATCTTGACAGACTCGCAGATGTCTAAGCTTGTAGTTTTAGCCACCGTGTTATATTGCCTACAAAGCCTTGTCACAGCGGAGTAATGACCGAGGTTAGTTTATTACATGTCTTCTTATTTAATTTTCCCTTCATGGTGCTATAACTCTGTTAGATAATTTTTATGGGGTTGCCAAGAAGCATGTTTACCTCGCCTTTTCTCACTTATGATGGGGTCGACCAGTCTTATCAGATGCAGCTGCATACCAGTATTTTACATAGAGCGACCGCCTATTTATGTCCTCTACTACTTAGTAATTAGTAATACGATACCCCCTTTTTTTAGGTGGGAAAATCATCTAATGACAAATCTCGCTCTTGGGCGGAGCGGGAGATAGTGTCAGACTTTTACTGACTAAAAACCCACTCCTGTTCCTTCTTTGCTTTCGTCCCAGGGCCCCGGGTTTCACTTTCACGATACCCCTTTGCAATTGCCAAAAATACTACATACCCCACACAGCCGAATCCCAAATAAAAACGCAAGCAAAAAACTTAAATTTTCATAATCGGTCTTAAACAACAAAGAAGCAACCAGAAACATCGATGTTGATGAAACTTATACTTAACTCTAAGGTAGTAAAAATAAGCTAATAAAAAATAATGGTCACAATCCGATTACCTACTAGTCGTCGTTTCGGAGAATTGTGTGGAAATATATACAAACAAACACCTTTGAATTGTTGAAAATTTTTGTTTGGATGCTCCAATAGACTATCATATAATTATTGCAGTTCCAATATTATTACATTTATGTACGAGTTGCATTGATAATATATTTTTTGGAATAGGTTAAAAATAGACACCTAAATCTAAATTCTCATATGTTACTAAAGTACAGTCTGCACAGGGAAGAGATTGACATTGTTAAGAGGTTTAGTAACGGATGCGCTTGCTCGCTTACGCCATCAAGATGACATAATAAATGGAGGAGGGCGGCACAATTAATTGCTTCTAAGGAATGCGCCCAGCTGCAGCAGTGATAACATACATATAAGATGAATGGCTTCCGCCCAATTCGCTGACGATTATAATATAAAGTAAGTACTTTGCCAACAAAAAATCTGAAATGTATTCAGATTTTTTGTTGGCTTCTGGGCATTTTCGTCAACTCAAGGTCAAAACGTCTCTTGCTAAACCCGCCTTTCATCAAAATTGGAAATTTCCAAAACGTCATTGTTTTACGTAAATGGATATTACAGACGCCCTTTACTATTATCAGAACATTGTAATGAGCGTTCAATATTGCTCCGTCGCACTACTACAGGCTCCGTAATCTTAAAACGCCACTTTACTTAGAGTCATTCGAGGTAACGAGACCATAACTCCGTCTTGTCTGGATACGGACTAATCCGGCGCTCACGAAACTCCGCAGATCCAGATAGAGAATAGAAATACGATTAGTGGGGTTTGTTTAGTTTGATTGGCGCCGCCTAAGCCTGCATTACTTGGAGATAGCACGATTTCTTCGCGTCCGTGGTTGATAACTCCAATTCAGTGTAACAGCGGGATCAGTGACAGTTAATCTGTAAGCCGAGGTTCACACGATACACATCTAAGTCAGATGTTGTCTATCTAGCTTAGGACGGGTGGGAGTGGGTTAATGACTCGGAAATCATTCGGGTTAAGTTCCTACGGGTACGGATTGGAAGATAAGGGACCAAAAGATTTGTTGGTGGCGTGTCTCCATCAGGATTCACTGAAAGATTTAAGGATATTCACTTTCACTTTGACAGCTATTTCTTTTGTTTTAATTGAATCTAATTAATTTAACTGATTCCCGAATAATCCAATCAATAAAGCAGTAGAGAAACTTGGTTGTCGGGTTTAGATATTCATTGTTTGATTAACAACATTGTGGTCAAAACAAATAGGTTTTGGTGTGAAACCGATATTATGGTGGGAGTAGTTTACAATTCGTTTGATTTTGTGGTATTAGATTTGTCAATAACAGAGCTAAGCTTTGAAGGTGACGATAATTGATAACAATGAACAAAGGAATTTGAATTAGGTATATTTGGTAACAGAATCGCAATGCGAAAACAATGAGCGTAAAATTATAAATGTTGATTTATATTAGATATATTTTCGTACGTACTATAAAACCTACGTTTTCATGCAAATTTATTACATTATTAGGTGAGTTTAGGTGAGTAATCATCTAATGACATCTCGCGTCCTTGGCCGGAGTGGGAGGACGTGTTAAACTTTTATTGGCTAAAACCCACTCCTGTGTGAAGGCAAAGAGTGTCCTCCACTTCCACGCGTGGAATACTACGCTCCTTCGACGACTAGGGCTCGGTCCAGACGGTCGAACGGCAAGCTGCCCCTTGCTGGTCGTCCCCAAGCCCGCGCCTACGGTGGCCGGAAATCGGGATCGGGATCTTGGCGGCTGGGGCGCGAGGGCCGTTCCCTCGCGCATGCGTCCGCCTCCTTTGCTAGCATGACTGCTTCGCAGAAGGACGCGACCACCTGCCACTACTCCTCGCTCCGGCCTGTACCAAGACCCGGTGCGAGAGATCGCTTCCACTGATCGCCCCCACGACTTCACGGCGGTGCGCTGGCCAAGCGGGGCACACCTCTACCGTATGCTCCACCGTGTCCTCCGGGGAGTCCACACAATGGTAACACCTGGGCGTTTATTCCGCACGAAATTATTATAGTAAATTGTATGTAGTAACATTATATTTCGTTCTTATCGATTTAGTATTGCGACTACTTTATTGTTTAAGTTTACGAAAGAACAAATAAAGTTTAACTTGATGGCAAAGGGTTATCTGAGATCGAGATCTGTATTTTGATGGCAATATAATATTAGGTATTCTATCTTTTACACTTTTGTTTTGACCATTTTATATTAGCCTGATATATTTTTATTCCCAAGCATTACTTAATAAACATAATATTTTTCTGTTCATTCTAAACTGAAATTAACTCCATCTACTGAGTACACAGTACTCTGTAATGCTATCTTAACACGCACAGTGCACACACCAAACGCTGTTTAACTGAGATCTGTAACTTACCAGAAAACTAAATTCGCCATTTGCATAATTAATAACAGAATTTGTTATATTATTATATCCAATGGATTCCATAGGGTAAAAACTAAGTGTCTGAGTATGGGGACGTCCCCGCTAGATGGCACTGAACTTAATTTTTAGGGTACGGAACCCTAAAAATAGCAAAAAACGGAACTCTTATAGATTCGTCATGTGTCTGTCTGTCCGTCCGTATGTCAAAGCACCTTTTTTCGAAACTATAAGAGCTATACTATTGAAACTTGGTAAGTAGATGTATTTTGTGAACCGCATTAAGATTTTCACGAAAAATAGAAGATAAAACAATAAATTTTTGGGGTTCCCCATACTTAGAACTGAAACTCAATTTTTTTTTTCGTCAAACCCATACGTGTGGGGTATCTATGGATAGGTCTTCAAAAATGATATTGAGGTTTCTAATATCATTTTTTATATACTGAATAGTTTGCGCGAGAGACACTTCCAAAGTGGTAAAATGTCCCCCCCCCCCGTAACTTCTAAAATAAGAGAATGATAAAACTAAAAAAAATATATGATGTACATTACCTTATAAAATTCCACCGAAAATTGGTTTGAACGAGATCTAGTAAGTAGTTTTTTTTCATAAATCGTAAACCGCAATTTACCTTTTAAGTTTGTACGGAACCCTCAGTACGCGAGTCCGACTCGCACTTGCCCAGTTTTATTTTATTTTATTTTGTTTTTAGTGAACAGGGGCATTATTAAGTTAAGAAAATGGTATTTCCAAAAATGTGACACATTCCTCTTTATTGAACTTAGTCAAATTATTGCCATAAAATCCACCTAATTATGACTCCATGGGTAGTGTGAAAGCGAAGCCCGGGGCCCCGGGATGAAGGCAAAGAGGGAACAGGAGTGGGTTTTTAGTCAGTAAAAGTCTGACACTATCTCTCGCTCCACCCAAGAGCGAGATTTGTCATTAGATGATTTTCCCAACTAAAAAAAAACCTAATTATGACTGTTCATGTCGCTAACTATAGATACTGCATAAGTAATAAAGCACTATAGTTCTTTTTGATTATTTTTGTAAAAATAAACTTGCCAACAAACATGTAAAAAGACACCCAAACCTTGAACAATTATCTCTAGGCTATCGAACCCGCGACACGCAGTGCGGCTGCCACTCGCTCAGCCACTACTCCAATCGTGCCGCTAAATAAAATGAATAATAGACATGAACAGCATAACTAATAACAGAATTTGTGATATATTCAATGAATTCCTTCTTAATAATACTGAACTAGACCGCATCCAGACTACTCAGTGTTCCCCAACTCTATCTTCTCCGCTAGTGCACACACAAACCGCTGTGTGTAACTAAGTGAGGCCAGATTTCCGGTTCATTTATCTGGTGTCTCATCATAGTTCCGTTGCAGCCGGATGCAGGCGGTCAACGGTTAATTGATTACCCGGTAGTTAACCGGGTAAAGGGCCGCCTTTTACACATCAAATACGGTTATGTCTGTAAAGCTCAATGCAAATTATTTAAACTAGTTATGTGCCGGTAAATTGGATCGATCCAATGACAATTTGTTAGATCCTCTGAAGGTAGGAGATTTAAAGTTGTTATTATTTGTATAGGTATATTTTTTTTTAGGTGGGAAAAACATCTAATGACAAATCTCGCTCTTGGGCGGAGCGAGAGATAGTGTCAGACTTTTACTGACTAAAACCTACTCCTGCTCCTTCTTTGCTTTCGATCCAGGGCCCCGGAGTTCTCTTTCACACTATAGGTATGTCACTGGAAAATCGCAAACGCCGTAAGATTATAAATATCGCGAGAAATTGTGAATTATTTTTTCTAAATAAAACACGGTTATGTTGGATACTAATGAATTTGGATGTGATTTATCGTTTATTAGACGATTATCTCATAATATATTGAGAAATTATAATTTAATAAAGATTTATTACAATCACGCCAAGTCTGCAATTTTCCGATGACAGAATCGAGGTTACGTACAGTTAATAAAGGAGATAAATAACCAGGGACGTCAGATATAGTCGAAGTTTCATAGAAACCGATGGATATGAGTAAATTTATTTGTTTATTTAGGATGAATCTAGTTATATTTCATTCATATACATCCATCGGTTTCTATAAAAACTTCAATTATATCTTGTAGCCCTGATTATTTCTTCATCTTTTCGTATCGGTGGACTATTTTTTTTTTCAAACCAAAATTTTGCCATCTGTCCAGCTCTGTTATTGGCCTCGTATAAATCTCGAAAAGTGCAGGTTACTAATGTACTTTGTGGACTTTACCTACGTACTGGAAGCGAAGATTGTTTTTTTTTTCTATATTTTCTCTATGATGCGTTTAAGTTGGGGCAAGTTAAAAACAGCTATACAAAAAGAGATTCTGCGTTTGTCAGCCAATATTTTAGTGAATATTTGCACTACACACTACAGCTATTTTATGCACAATTGTTAAGCTTTTGCAATTTGCAACAGACTTTACACATTAAAAAGAAATAGTCTTAGCAAAAGTCAAGTCAAACACGAACTGGATACATTCAGACTAAATAAACTAAAACATACGATACACACGACTTTGACTGATGTTGTAGTTTACATACACAAGCGTTTGCTTAACTAAGTCAATCCCAGTTAATGAGGCGGGAACGCTCGTTCAAATAGAAATAGAATAGCTACAATGAAACCGTTTCGTTTGATTTTGTAGTATTAGTGGCATAATTTGTAATACGACGAAGTATCGTATAAATTACGAGCGATTAGGGAAATAAGCGTGAAGTGATTTAGTCGTAATAGGTCGTATCGTAGTATTAAGGACCGGCTTAGTGTATTTTAAGTGTTTTGTTGTTCGAGTCTTTTAGGCAATTATAGCCGTGATTTTATTAAAATTGATTTAGTACCGTTGAAAAATACTATCGGTTGATACGTTAAACGTATAACAGTTTTTATATTTATTTTTAATGCACAGAAAATAGTAGACTTCGTTTCCTAGACTAGGATTCTATCCTTCCTACGCTGTTTCTACTACGTACACTGCTACGAGGGGCATTGCTACACGACCATGTCTACTAACTACTACTACGACATTGCTACACAGACTGCTACTCAGACGACTTGTGTGTTGTAGACAGACTCTTGCTATTTAGACTGTATGGTTCAGAGAAAACACATCTCTATTGGCAGCAGACATAAAATACAGAATTGCACTTAATATTTCGACACCTATCACAAACCAAAAAACAATAATTTAATCAAAATTCAACCAATTAATTTCCAAAGTTCAAAAACGTCAACAACTGCGTTATTACGTAGCGAACCTTATAATAAGGTGTTATCAAATGTCTTGACAGGAGCCCTCGACCGAGTCGCGTCTCTGATAATTGACGCCCGGGAAATTACATGTCGGGCCGCAGACAGTTGTTGATGACGTCACAGCACTTGATTATAAACGATTTATTTCATAAATGACGCCGCGATACTGTCGCGAGTGTGCGTTATGTGGTTAGTTAATAAAAGTTGTATGCGTGCGGCCATATGTTGTACTTATTAATTAATAATAGGGGTTAAAGTATGAAAATGCCGTTTTATTGTAATAGGTTCTTCGAATTGACATAGAACCTTCATGGTTTAAGATTGTTGAGTGAAACTTTTTTCACATGGTACCTATGAAGTTCTTCTTTTAAAAAATGTGCAACATTCGATTATCGACTATTAGTTGTTTTTTTTTTTATTCAGCATAGACAAGAAAGATGGGTAGTTCGAAAATTCGAGTTATTTTTGAATACGAGTTCCAACTCGGAATTAACGCGGCTGAAACAGCTCGCAATATCAATGAAAGGGGACTGCTATTGAACGCACCGTGCGATTTTGGTTTAAACGTTTTCGTGATGGAAACTTTGATTTCAAGAACGAACCACGTGGGAGACCCCACACAGTTGAATAACAATGAATTGAAAGAGATGGTTGAAGCCGATCCGAGCCAAACTACGTTACCTTACCAACAATAATGACTTTGACATTTGCGTCAAATCAATAAAAAAAAAAACTATGAAAAATTGGTGCCTCATAATTTGACTGATTTGCAGAAAGAAACGCGTTGAAACTTGTGTTGCCTTATTGAATCGATACAGAAATGAAGGAATATTGGATCGAATTGTGACATGTTATGAAAAGTGGATTCTTTAGGATAATGGTCATTAATGCCGGGGTCCACCAGGAGTCAATGCTCTCGGCAACACTGTTCTTGCTGCACATAAATGATCTGCTTAAGCCCGGTACGGTACCTTTGGTTATGCAGATGACAGCACAGTTGCTGAGAGTTACATATCCAGCGCGCAAGCTAGTGGGTCACAGATCCAGTCACTCTGAGAGGCTATGGTCGAGCGCTTGAACTTGTCCTTGGAGGCAGTCTCTGAATGGGGCGATGCCAATTTGGTCAAGTTCAATGCTGCTAAAACCCAGGCGTGTCTATTTTCCGCTAAAAGGAGCCAATTCAGCACTGCTCAAACTTTCCGGGGCGTAACCGTGCTGATAACCGACCATCTTGATCTCTTTGGTGTTACGCTGACGTCAACACTCAACTTTGGGCCATACATCGAAGTAAAGGCTCAACTGGCAGCAAAAAAGCTGGGAATCCTCGCGAAGGTCAGACAGTACTTCACGCCGGAACAGCTGCTCAAACTTTATCAAGCGTATGGATTACTGTTTTCATCTTTGGGACGGATCTGCCCGATACCAGCTTGATACACTTTAGGCAATTGAGAGGCGAGCCAGGAGGATCATTGGCAATGATGCACTCATTGAGTCGAGGCTTCAAAGTCATGAGCATCGACGCCGAGTTGCTAGCCTGTCGGTTTTTTACTGGTTACATTTCGGGGAGTGTGTGTCGGAATTGCATAACCTAATTTCGCCTAGCCCGCCATCATCGGCCTACCAGGCGTACGGTAATACGCCACCGGTACATGGTGGATATCCCACCTATACGCATAAAACGTTTTGGGAACACATTCATCGTGCGTATAGCTAAGGAGTGGAATTCCTTGCCGGAATCTGTGTTGCCTGATGGCTACAACCCGGGAATCTTTAAGTCAAGATTAAATAGGTTACTTTTAGGTAAGTGCGCTACATCGTCGACCGCATTGTCGCTTTTCATCAGGTGAGATAGCAGTCAAGCGTGAACCTATAAAGAATAAAAAAAACGATAACCGTAAGCAAAAAATGCAATGGCTGACCCCAGGTCAAATGCGGCAACAGTGTCCTAAAGCAAAGTTTACCAATAAAAAGGCTATGGAAACTGTTTGATGGTCTCAGCATGGTGTTATTCACTCTAGCTTTCTCCGATCTGGTCAAGCAATAACGGCAGATGTCTACTGTGCCGAACTCCGAACAATGATAGCAAAACTAGCAGTGAAACAGCCCCGACTCATGAATCAATCTTCACCATTATTGCTCCACGATAACGCGAGATTTCATACAGCACGAGAAACCGTTTTAACACTACAGGAACTGCAATTAGAAACCATTCGTCACCCTCCGTACTCACCAGACCTTGCTCCAATGGACTACCGTTTTTTTCATTATTTGGACAAATTTCTACGTGATAAAAAGTTTTCTTCTCAGGAGGCAGTATAAAATGCTTTCACACAGATTGTCGAATCTAGATCACCACAGTTCTATCACAAAGGCATAAATGAACTTCCTATTAGATGGCAGCAATGTATAGATACTAATGGTAATTATTTTGATTAAATAAATAAGTTAAATTTAAAAAAAAAACGAATTTAATTTTTTCAGTACAAATCAGCAATTTTATAGTTTAATCCGTAAATATTTGGACACAAAAATTGTTTTATTTTAAATCATACTTGTAAAATTGTAAATTCATGTTTGCCGTTTTAGTTATTAAAGTCAAAGTTTCCTTTCGCTGAGCACGCTTTTAAAATTATTGAATCGCAAACGTAGTCCTTTCATATGCTTTTTAATTTTACGTTGGGTAGCTTTTTACACAGAGCTCTACGCCATTGAAGTTCCAGAAAACCTTTTGGTAGCAACATGTCCTCTATAGAACTAACTAACGATTTCATCACAAACATAATTATATTTTGATTTAATTTTATTTTGCATCATAACATGTTTAGTGCTTATGTGGTTGGACAAAGATATCCTACCCTTATTTTCCCACTTTAGATGATTTTCCCACCTTAAAAAAAACCCTTAAGCACAAAATGTTTCGGGACTACTTTAATTGATCGCAAACTTAAATAGTTGAATTCCCTGTCGGAGTCTGCGTTTCCTGATCGTCTGATAATCTGGGAGTTCTCAAAGCTAAAAGTGAATGGTGTCTGTTCCGTTGCTTGCCATTTGGCCTTAGAGGTAAAACGCTCTCTTTTCGACCATAGTGGTCAAATGTTTATCATTATTGATAAAAAAGTCACAGAACGACGCTAATATTTCCAAATTATTACATACCATCCATGGCCAAATTCATACTGGCACAATTCAGGACCACATTATTCCCTCACCAACGCACTTTAACTGAATGCCTTATTATAAAAACGATAAAAACAAACGACAACTATCGGTGTCGGTTATACCTACTTATCATAAAACAGTGATGCCGCATGGCGTACCCGGTTAAGTGGCCGGGTAATTAATGTCCCGCCAAACGACTGCCCCGGAATATCCGGATGCACCCGGCCCGGGTATGGTAAAATTCCCGACTATCATGCTAGTGCAATAACACTGAATGTTCGCGTCGGCGCCATGTTTTGAACACAATTGTATCAAGAATAATCTTTGTTCTACATTATATTTAACGTGTTTAAATGTAGGTTGGTTTAATTATTTGTATTTACAGTTCATACTATTAATATTATAAATATAAAGGAAATCTGTCTGTCCGTATCACGGTTAAACTATTAAACCGATTTTGATAAAATTTGTTACAAAGTAGGTAAATTTGAACCCCATGGAAGGATCCATGCTTTTTATATACCTGCTTAGCGACTGCAATAATTGATATTCACACGGATGAAGTCGAGGGCAAAAGTTAGTTAAATTTAGGTATATTACTAGTTTCAAAATGAAAATAGAAAAGCATAGTTTTTCGTTTCTAATTGAATTGTTCGCTTTTCTTAAAGACATTCAATTTAAATTGTCGCTGTATTTAAATTGAAGTATGATATACCATTATATTTATCTGTAGTACTGAACCATAGGATAGTTTTCATTTCCTTTTGTTTTTAATTTTTTTTTGTCTTATACCATGGGTCTCTAAGATGATGTCCACGAATATAGTTAAACCGATTTAATTTTCTGTAGGAGCTGTAGTACTGATTCTGTAATTAGAGGTTGTACGCTGAAAAGTTCTGATTTGATATTCAAGCACAATAATGTAAAATTTGAACCCATCAAACCTACATAAGCCAAACCATGAAAACAAAGTTCTAGTGCGCTCAATATAATATCGCTATGTAAGTAGTTATAGTAACATACCAACTACAAACGCTGCATGTACCGAGTGCAGTGTCGGACACGGAAACGGAACAGCGAAATTCAATAGCGCGCGTGAGTAATAAAACGTGGCCTGTTGACAACGGTCCGTTGCACCATAGTTGAGACTTCATTTCAGTTGGTAAATTTGTCGAGCGTCCGTCCGAAATTGCGAGCTTATTGCGTCCACGGCTTGTTTGTTTCGACGGTCAAAGCTTTGTAAGCTACAAGGTGCGCCCGCAATCAAATAAATGTCGCAAAATAATGACGTTTCACTGCCGCTCTGTAACCCGCAGTTGTTGATGCAACAGATGCAATTACGCTGTCGGCTAATGACTTACGTAATCCGTACTTTATAGCTCTTTTAAAGTTCGTTCGGCCATCACAGGACGAATATGAAATTCAAAGAGCAGGCAACGAGATAAACAGGAAACTGAGTAGCTTTGATACTGTATATTTTAACTTTTTATAGTCCGCTCGATATGATTCAAAATGAAGACGAAATTAAGCTACTTTTAATTAAAATTTAAATGAGTAACCTACTTACTTTTCATATATAACTTAATATCACACAAAAATAATGTATTAATGAACGAATTCTAATTTCCAATCTAGGTAAATTGAAAGTAAGGCTTTATTAATCTTAGTTTAACAGACGCTGGTTCTGCCTGCGATTTATATTATGTTGATGTTTAGACTTGAAAGACTGGCCAGTCTTTAATAAAAGTCTAACTTTTTTTTTTGAGATGTAAAATCATCCAACTCCTTCTCTGGGTGAAATGAGTGGGAGTGTAAGACTTTTACTGACTAAAACCTACCTGTATCCTTCAATTGCTCTTTGTGTTCTAGAACCATGGTATCCTTTTCAGGAATTTGTCTTGGCCCTAATAGGCATCGGCCCTATTGAGCTCCTACGGTTTTACTGACAATCCTTTTGAGTCGCGCGTGGAACACTACGCGCCGTTTGCTCGTCGTCCGCAAGCCCGCGCCTATGCTGGCCGGGGTGTATTCTGTAGTGGCGCTTGGGGCGTGAGGATATCCAGTTCTTAACGGTTTTCAGCCATCTTCTTCGCTAGCATTACTAATTCGCAGAAGGAGGCGACCTATTCTCTCTCGCCCCGGACCGTAGCCTGAACCAGGGCCCGGCGCAAGAAGTCGCCGCCGAAATGATTTTATTTATGTTAACATTGAAATTTTACTGATTGAATAAATAAAAACTATCATTATTAAGAGCGTTAACTCCTAATTACGCGCTATTTGGTTTAAAAACCATGATTTTGAGCCAAATAGTGTGTAATTGAGAATTAACGCTCTTAACTAGGTATTAAATATTAACTAGCTAACAACTTCGTAGTTGTAATTACAAATTTCAACAAGATTCTTCCGACAGTAGATTGTTATTTATATGTTGCAGGAAAGTTTATAATTGATATGTAATATTTTTGTTATTTTTGTTTTTGTCTGGGCCTGAAATGATGATGATGATGATGATGATTTTTGTTGTAGGTATATTATGTTTTCTTTTTTTATTTGGAACTTGTAATACGTTTACGTATTTCTATCTGTATCTGTTGTGCTGCGTTACAATTTCTTGTTTCGTGGTTGGTTCAAGAGTTACCGCGGCCCTGGAACGCAAAGGGCAACTGAAGAAACACGGGTAGGATTTAGTCAGCAAAAGTCTAACATTCCCACTCATTCCACCCAGAGAAGAAGGAGTTGTTTCATGATGAAACAACTCAAAAAAAAAAATGCTCGACTTTATGAATATTTTGCTATAAACGGTCCATTACACATTTAACTCGGAAAATAAATTTCATATAGTTTAAATAACAGAGAAACGACGCAGTATTTAATTAAAATTTGCAGAATGATATTAATATGCTTCTTTGAAGTAAAATACTGACGTAGTTTTTTTAATAAAACCGTGTAATTTTAAATCCTGTTTACACTCCAGAGTTGTAGCGATTCTCTTATTTCTAAAAAATAAAAACGGTTTCTTGATAGCACATAGATTCTAGAATGTATCACATCAACAGTATGACGTCACAGCTTGCTCCTGCCGTTTAGTTTTTATTTATAGTTTGCAGCAAAATCATTACGTTCACGATACACAACAACTTTTCCTCAAAACTGTCATTACACCCACCATAACTAATATTTATCCACATTACCGACCGATCGGCTCTAGTCCGCAGTCGCGGCACTTGGCGCAAGTTAAATGTAGTGTAAACAGAGGTAGTTATCGCTGCCGCGCGCCACTAAATCTTGCACTACCGCCGGTTGGCCCGCGCCCGTTTGTCATGTCACCTACCGTCGCTCATGCTGTACTGGTACATTGTGCGTGATTATGATAAGCATTTATCAATTATGAGCATGAAATTTATTATTTTAAGGAAGACCAAAAAAACGATGGAATCCATGCATCGTATTTCGATGTAAGAGTGTATGTTCAAGAGTCTAAGATGTATAAAACGTGGAATGGAAGTAACTTTTGAGAATACAGTCAGCAGATATGTGTGAAAGATGATAACAATGAACCCAAATAAATTAGGTTAAATACATAAAAATTATAAGTAGCATCGTGTCCAGTAGATACATCAATACTTTCATAACTTTCAATATAAGCGCACTAGTTTTGGCTACAAAGTCAATGACATCTCCTTTGCACCTCTGTCGAGAGTTGAAATATAATTGTGAATAATCTAAAAAAAAAATAGTTTTCATTCCTAAAATGCGGTGTTTTAAACGAAAGGACGAAAATGTTCAACATGCAGATATTTGCAAAGGAGGCGGCCGATGCAAAGGAGGCGGCCGATCGCGTGAGGCAACGGTCCTCACGTCCTAGTCGCCGCCGGGATTCCGATCCCGATTTCCGGCCACCGTAGGCGTAGGCTTCCGGACGGCGAGCAATGGGTGGCTCGCCGTCCGACCATCCGGTAACCGTCCGGACCGAGCCCAAGTCATCGACGGCCACTCGGAGAAGAAGGCGTCGGGGAGGCAACCGCCCTGATGCTTAACACGCCGAAACCCTGCTTGCATCATCCAATACAAGTGGGACTTTGGAACCACGGGCGCTCAGAGTGGGGACTCTGCTCGTCCATCGAGTGATTCCAGGGAAGACGGTGGCACAGTGATCACGTGCTGCCGTACACAGTGAGGTTCAGGGGAGACCGTTATACAGTCTCTTCAGGGATGTGCCGAATCAGGCGTTGCACAGAGGGGGTTCCGGAATGGTCTTTTGAGAGGTAACGGGGCCCCTTCTACGTGTTGATGGTGATCACCGAGGTGGTTTTAGTGAGGTAAAAATCCCACACTCCCCGGACTTATCCCCAAATTCCAGGCGCCTTTTGAAGGTTTCCCCTAGAAAACAAAAAAAAAAAAAAAAGTCATCGACGGCGCGTATTGTTCCACGAGCGCCTCAGGGTGATGTCAGCAAATCGTAGGGGCCCAGCAGGTTCGAAGCCTACTGGGGCCATGGGTAGTGTGAAAACGAAACCCGAGGCCCTGGGACGAAGGCAACGAAGGAACAGGAGTGGGTTTTTAGTCAGTTAAACTCTGACACTATCTCTCGCCCCGCCCAAGAGCGGGATTTGTCATTAGATGATTTACCCACCTTAAAAAAAACATGCAGATAATTATTCCAGTGTTTTTCTCGTATGAACATTTACATACCAATTTTCTTTCCAAAATCAATTACGATTCGATTGGAAAACGCATATCTATCTAGAGTCGTCGAGCTGTTGCAACCACGTTATGTTTCGTATAAAGGTTTGCTTTTCACAAAGGAAAGCTGATCTAAAAGCAAATATTGCCACGATATTGCGTCGCTTTCAAAAACTGAATTGTTACAAATGTAACAAACGATGGTTTGCGAACGACCACGAAAAAGATTGGCATCAAAAATGTAAGTGATCGTCATCAAGGCTTTGTGATGAAAAATATGATTTTAGTTCGCACATCTTTGTATATATATAGCTTCCTCATTACAGCATTATGTTTTTAAATATAACACCATACTTTAGTTAGGCGCCCCTCCTATAGATTATTACTTTATGTGTATTTTATTTTTGTATTCAGTTTTTGTAGTAGGAATAAATGATCATTTTTTTCTTTCTTTCTTACCGTAAAACACAAAATAATGGTCGTTTCGCTTTTTACATTGTTAAGTCGAAAATTTTATAGGCAAGCCTCTCAATCAAATTGCGTGATCAGGTCATGTAAAAGGGCCTGTGATCCAGTTTGAAACTTTTAGGGTTATCCTGAAACATCTAACGTAAAACAGTAAACAACAACAAACGCCATTAATGGGCATTATTTCCTAAAATAGGTTGTGTGAGCAGGAAATGTATGTTGTGTATGTGCTTAGAGCTACAACTAGAATACGCGACTATGAATTATTTCATTGTACTGTAATCATTCAACATCATAAATCATTCGATTTATAATTTCATTATTGACGAAAGTTATTCATTTACCTACTTGATATCAGCTCGAGTTCGACTAAACTTGTACCTACATTCACCAAATACTTTGGTCATTCAGCGATCCAAAAGAAAGTTTTCTTTTTTTAGGGTTCCGTACCTTAGTCAGAAAAACGGGAACCTTAAAGGATTGCTTTGTTCAAATCAAAACATTTTATTTGCCGGTACACACACAAAAATAATTAAAGTACATTACATTCTACTCGCAAGCATACAAATTCTATAAATACATTTTGTGATGATGATTCTTTAAAACCTCATTAAGTCAAGCACTAGAATGAAATAAAAATAGTAAACAATGTCAAATATTAAAATGGTTGTCTCTCAGTCAAGACACTTTTTCTAAGGAACGCGTGGAGGTATTAAGTTGAAATTTATATCAAATACTAAGCAATGAATAAATCGGGAATCGAACTAGTTACACAGGTAAGTTTGTGCGGAGCCCTTAGTGCACGAGTTGGGCCGAACGAGAGATTTAAGCCATGAGGTTGTTTGCCGTGAGGTTTTTAAACCGGAATTGCCTGTGGCGACCTTAATAAAATTAAAACTTCCAACTCGGATATAGAGAAACTAAATTAAAAACTAAGAGATCAGACCCCCCAGACCCCTGGGGGTGCGGATTTAAAGCGTTTAGTCCCGTGAATATCTGGCTGGAACTAAATGCACACATACCTACTCGTAATGCCTCAAAAATGTCTTACGAAAAAATCATTTATGGTAATGTTGTAGGTACATGAATCTATAATAAATATATATTGTTTTCAAAATTATTGACCTAGCCGTTACCGAGGATTAGGCTTCAGAAAGTCACTGTTTTATAGCACTGCAAGGGAGTTATGGCCTTAAGACTACAGCCTCAGCAGCACGGGTAGGCTCGAGCAAAAGACAAGGTGGATCCAGAAGATCGAACTATTTTTATTCATAATTTATTCTAAACTTCCAACTGCCTCTGACCTTCGTGCGGAAGCGACGCCCGGGTGTCGCCACTGTGTGGACCGCCCGGAGGACACGGTGGAGCACACGGTGGAGGTGTGTCCCGCTTGGGAAGAGCAACGCCGTGTCCTCGTGGGGGCGATCGGCGGCGGTGATCTCTCGCGCCGGGCCTTGGTACAGGCCATGGTCCGGAGCGAGGAGGAGTGGCAGGCAGTCGCCTCCTTCTGCGAAGCAGTAATGCTAGCAAAGGAGGCGGCCGATCGCGTGAGGCAACGGCAACGGTCCTTACGCCCCAACCGCCGCCGGGATTCCGATCCCGATTTCCGGCCACCGTAGGCGCAGGCTTGCGGACGGCGAGCAATGGGTGGCTCGCCGCCCGACCGTCCGGTAACTGTCCGGACCGAGCCCAAGTCGTCGACGGCGCGTATTGTTCCACGCGCGCCTCAGGGTGATGTCAGCAAATCGTAGGGGCCCAGCAGGGTCGAAGCCTACTGGGGCCAAGGGTAGTGTGAAAACGACACCCGGGGCCCTGGGACGAAGGCAATGAAGGAACAGGAGTGGGTTTTTAGTCAGTAAAAAACTGACACTATCTCCCGCTCCGCCCAAGAGCGCGATTTGTCATTAGATGATTTCCCTACCTTAAAAAAAATTAAAAAGTAGCTATCTACTTATTACGAGTACCTTCTAGTTAGTAGTCATCACTCAATAAAAATAGTCTACAGTATTTCGAATGACGAGATAATTTACATCTTAAAACAAAGAAGTAATTAACCATTTTAATTCGTATTCTTACTAAAGCAGTAGTGAGTCTTTCGATTTGAATAAAATAAATATAGTTTCAAATTTAAAAGTTTACTTATAGCGGTCCGGCCTATCCGTAAGCTAGCTTTTTCGTTAGAATAAAAAATTGAAAACCACGTTGCAGTACCGCCTACCGGGTTTGTATTTGAAATCATCCAGGGATCCGCTCAAAGACACAAAATTCCATCTAAAGCGGTCAAGCCGTTTAGAAGAAGTTAGGTGACAAACACACGTATAGAAAAATTATAATTATTTATAAAAATGTCAGTTGACGCTTTAACCGCCAAAATTTTACAACAATTCATCGAGAATCTGAACTTCAGGATCGATTGACGACCTTCTAATGATTCATCTGTCAGTTCTTGCGGAATAAAATATTGTTATTTAAAACGATACCCTAACTAAACGTTGTTTCCTTCAACGTTGGACCTTCAGAAATCTTCTTAGGAATTCCTTGGGAAACGCCTGGGGCATCCGAAAAATGTTATAATCCGCGTTAAAAGCTGTTTGGAGACCTTTTATTTTACTATAATGTTATAAACCCCACTTAGAACCCTTTTCTAGGTTTTTATTCCTATATAACTCTTGGGTTACTATGAAAATTCAGTACCTACTAAACAGCCATTATACTTACCTCGTAACTACGCAATGCTATCAAAACGATACGCTTTGAAATTAGGTACGTTAGATATTATCTGATGATTTCAACGGGTTGTTTAACCCAGAATTGACTAGAAGACTTAATTAGGGACTTACTTAAGGTATTTGTTATGAAAACTAAATTTATCCAAAATTGCATAGAGAAAAAAAAAAACATCAAATCCGTTTAATATTAGGTAAGTTAGTTAGAAACCTTTCAAATATGGTGGAAGAGGAAACTGTGGAGTAACAGAATAAGGATGCATATACTGAAATGTGACTTCATCGCCATTAGGTTACGTGTGTATAAAAGCGATAGCGAGATATTGCAACCACGCTCCCACTTTTCATCATATCAATATTTAAAATGCCAATTGCTGAAATGCCACTTTTTAAATCCGGGGACAGTAAAGACACTAATAATTATAGGAAGGACACCGGGCTATAATTATTAGTGTCTTTACTGTACGTTGCCGGTTTTTAGCAAGATAATTGAAAAGGTAATGTTAAATGAAATGCTTAATCATTTTAACACAAATAACATCTTACACGATAAACAGTATGATTTCACCAGAGGACGTTGTACAACTGACGCTGGTGTCACTTTACTAAGACACATTTCTAATGCGTAAGAAGAGGCACAAGATGCTATAGGCATCTTCTGCGACTTATCTAAAGCGTTTGATTGTGTGGTTCATGAATCATTACACCTAAAACTTGAGCATTACGGAATAGGCAAAACAGCGTTAAGCTTATTAAAACCTTATTTGAATGACAGACAGCAACTAGTTCAAATAAACGGTGTCAATTTGTCGGGATTAAATGTGAATATGGAGGTACCCCAAGGTTCAATTTTAGGTCCTTTTTTATTTTTAGTTTATATTAATGATTTACCCTATTTGTTGCAAAATAAACTTAATATGGTGTTATTTGTCGACGACACTTCTTTGATTTTTAAGATAAATAGAAGGACTAATAATCATGATGACGAAAATAACGCCCTACTGCAGGTCAAAAACTGGTTCACTGCTAATAATCTAGTTTTAAATGGGAAAAAAATTTAATGCATAAGATTTTCCTTACCTAATGTCAAAAGTAGTGCTTGTGACAAAGTATTTAACAATGAAAAACTAGAATTGGTCGATAAAACGGTTTTCCTGGGGATTACGCTTGACTCAAGGCTACAATGGGGTCCTCATTTAACATCTTTTGCAGGACGGCTTTTTTTTTTTTAAGGTGGGAAATCATCCAAATGACTTCTCGCGCTCTGGGTGGAGCGGGAGGGCGTGTCAGACTTTTCCTGACTAAAACCACACCTGTATCCTTCAATTACCCTTTGCGTTCTAGGACTACGGGTTTCCCTTTCAGAAATTCTCCGCGGTCCTAGTTAGCGAGCATCGGCCCTGTTGGGCCCCTACGGTTTGCTGACATCTCTTTGAGGAGCGCGAGGATCACTACGCGCTGTCGACGACTGGGCTCGGTCCGGTTAGTTACCGAACAGCCGGACGGCGAGCTACCCAGTGCTCAACGTCCGCAAGCCCGTGTCTACCGTGGCTGGTAGTCGGGGTCGGAATTAAGGCGGCTAGGGCGTGAGGACCTTCGTTCCCTCACGCGTGCGGCCTCCTCCTTCGCTAGCATTACTGCTTCGCAGAAGGAGGCGACTGCCTGCCATTCCTCCTCGCTCCGGACCATAGCCTGAACCAGGGCCCGACGCGAAAGGTCGCTGCCACCAATTGCCTCCACGAGGACACGGCGGTGCTCCGCCCAAGCGGGGCACACCTCCACCGTATGCTCCACCGTGTCCTCTGGGTGGTCCGCACAATGATGACACCCGGGCGTTGCTTCCGCCAGAATCCGATGCAGGAACCTCCCGAACTGGCCATGCCCGGTGAGGACCTGCGTCATGCGGAAGGTGAGGACGCCGTGTTGTCGCTCTAGCCACTCCTCAAAGAGGGGACTTACCGCCATAATTGTAGCGTGCCCAGTACTGGGTTGCGACAGTCGTCGTCGCCATTCCACCATGAGATCCCGTCGGAACTGTGTCCGCCATGCCGCGACTTGGCGCGGCAGCGGAGTTTCGCCCCGGCGTTGCATCTCCACGCGCAAATCGTGCATGCATGCAAGGACTGTTGCTTCCAAATCCCATGGTGGCAGGCCAGCAAGGAGGCTCGCCGCTTCGCGGGAAATCGTGCGGTATCCCCGCACCATCCGGATGGCCATGACCCTCTGGCAAGCGTTCAGCATGGCCGCCGGTCGCTTTTGCAGCGACGGCGCCCACACCGGCGCCCCGTAAAGAGCCATGGACCGAACAATTCCCGCGTAGAGCCTCCGGCAGGAGGCGTCTGGACCCCCAAGGTTAGGCAGGAGCCGCTTTAGGGCAGCCGCGGTCCGTTCCAGTTTGGGAGTCAGACGTCGAAAGTGCTCCACAAAGTTCCACCGACTGTCGAGGACAAGACAGACATAATTAAGGCGATATACATAATTAAGTTACAAGAAATAGGGTCAAATTAGTTCAACCAGTTTTCAGACTGGCTAAAGTGGCCTCTTCTTTTTTCATGGGGTACTGTTTGAAACGTTATAATAAAATACTTCTCCAAATATTAGAACTCAATGAAACGAAATTAAAATCTTGTATTAAACGCACACTATGCAGGCATCATATTATGAGTGGAGGATTATATTCAAGATAAATATGCCTGACTCAATGCTGGTTCAGCTCCACTACCACTGTACAAATTGATGTGATTGGATTATTTTTTAACGTATTTTTTTTTAATTGGAAAATATTATAAGTATTAAATGGCTTCTCACAGAACCGCAAACACCCTAATCATACCGCCTTCCATTCATCAGCAAATAAGACTAAAGTTGTTGCTACTGCTTCAAGGATGTATGTGCCTTTGAACTTAGCCACTGTAAGAAGGCTTGCGGATGACAAGCAAGCAATGGTTAGCACGCCGTCCGGTCGTCCGGTAACTGTTTGCGTAGTGTTCCACGCGCGCCTCAAGGAGATGTCAGCGAATCGTAGAGGCCCAACAGGGTCGAAGCCTACTGGGGCCATGGGTTAAGTGAAAATGAACACACGGGGCCCTGGAACGCAAGGCAAAGAAAGAACAAACGAGTGGGTTTTAGTAAGTAAAAGTCTGGCACTCCACTCAAGAGCGAGAGAAGTCATTTAATGATTCCGAACCTTAAAAAAGCCTTTGAACTTAGATTATGTTAAATGGCCAGATGGTTATTGTGTCACTTCAAAATTTCACCCTTTTAAATAGAGGACACATATATATTTATCATATTTTTCACAATACGAGGCTCTATCTAGACACATAAAATAATCTATGAAAAGACATCTCATATAAAAATCCTTCATACTTAAACCCCACATAGTTAAAAAAAAACACGTATCCTATCCCATTTTTCCAAACCCATATTTACGACAAAATATTTGCCTGAAACTCACCTTGCGCAAATATTTTCGCCTCACCATAGACGTTAAGACCTCAATAGGGTAATATTTCCAATGCTAAGAAGTGCAGTGAGCGGTGTGCGCCTCGGAAAAGGCAAGAGATTGGTACATAATATTGCAATCTCCGTCGGCAAACACTTGCTATATGCGTTAGGAAGCAATACTTATTCGCGTCGAGCGCCGTGGTTAAATTTCCCAACGTACAGCGATTCGCTCTTTCGTATTTAACCACTGGCGGTTAAATTGTCTTGTGTTGTATGTGTGTACATACACATTGCCACGTTATAGAACTTGATTTCTGTTCTATGTTTATAAGGCTTTGGGATACTTTATTATAATTAGATTAATTGTTTAGATAAATAAATTCCTATAATTTTAAATCAATTAAACTAAGGATCGTACTTCTTCCAAAAGCTCTTGAAAGCTATCCATAGTTAGTTGATTCTACTCAAATACCATTATTAACTTGAAACTCATTAAGTTAATAAAGATAAGGAATAAACAAGAACATTCCCTAAATAGCTTCGCATAAATCTTTTTACGCTTCAAATTCATTTACATACAACATTATTTTGGAAGTACGCTTAAATTCCTTCATCCAGTTAAGATTCATGCCATTCTATTTTGAAAGACAAAATTTTAATATCCGAATTTATAGTTAACACTCAGGGACCCAATTCACGTGAGCTAACATCCTAGGATATTACGTGGCTTAGTACAGTTAATTTCTGGAATATATATTTTATCTTAACCATATTCTGTTTAAAACGTCTCTTAGTGATTACGAAATGGAAAATACAGAAATTAAGGCAAAGTTTCGGCGGGTGCCTCTTTTATGACGTGTTCTTATCTCCCGGGAACGGCGCGTGTGGCACGAGTGTGGAGTTACAACATTAAGTTTACCGCTTTAAACTTTCGTTCTCTGTTTCCTTACACAGTATTACCGCTGCATAAGGAATAAAATGCTTTATTTCCACTTTCCCAGTTGCATTGTTAACATGGCTGTTGTTGTACAAGTGGTACCTATTGTGGCAGTGCCGCTTTGTTTGCGAGTGTCGCCGATATATCTCGAAAGTTTTGCGGTGCAGCAACGCATCTCCACAAGGCCTGAGTTGATATAAACTCATATCACAAACAATTAAAATAATTTCTGTAGTAATAAACATTACAAAAACTTTTGCAAAAAAAATATAACCGACTTCGTAAATTCGGAAACCGGTGTTAAAAAATTAAGAAACAAAATCAGAAACACCGACTTCCGAAATTAAAGTTATTTTGCATTTTTTGTTAATATTTTTTATTTTTTTTATTTTTGAATTCGGTTGCATTTTTTTGTAAAAAAGTTTTTTGAAGTGAAAACTTCTTTAGCGGCGTTGAGCACTTTTTCTGTAATGGGTATAAAATCTTAAACTCGCGTCAGGACACGTGACCTGATCGAAAAAGCGTAAGACGGATGGTCGGAGAGATAAACTTTTTAATGTAAAATAATTGTAATAGTTTTAAAGTGTTAAATTTTTAATGTAATATAAATTGTCATGTTTGTGTACGATAGCGCAATAAATGAATATTGTATTCTACCACATAAATGATAGTATTTTTATACTGATAAAGCAATTGGTGCAAAATTATTCCCTAACCATTCCAAAATATCAAACATGCTCAACGTTAATAATCAAGTTTTCACTTCTGCCGGCACTCCCGGAGTGCAACCCGTCTTTTTTTTATTTATCACTTTTGGTTGTGGTATTCCACAGCTAAAAGTAAATAGTGAGCAAGTTCTTTAATAAGATAAAGTACCTTTTTAGAGGTGGGAAATCGTCAATTGACTTCTTGCGCTCTAGAGTGGGGCAAAAGAGCGTGTCAGACTTTTACTGACTAAAATTCACCTATGTATATACTTTCATAAGCTCTTTTGCGTTCTAAGGTCATGGTATCTCTTTCAAACGTTCTCGCAGCCATAGCAGGCATCGGCCCTACTAGGCCCATTCAGTTTTGCTGACAACTCTGCGAGGCGCGCGTGAACAACGCACCGTGGACCTGCACCCCTAGCCAAGTTGATAATTTGCAATCATTAACGCTAGTCGAAAACTAATCAAATGTATGGGAATGACATCATCTCAACGTTAAGTCACGTGGTCAAAACAAACGAATAGAAAATTCGTAGCCAAGTTCACATCGTTTAAAACGATAGAATGAAATGTTATCGTTTCTACAATTTTCAACGCTACATCCTTTGTTATTGTAGAACGAATGGCCGACTCAGGCGCGTCAACATGGCTACCAACTTATCATTTTCTACAATTGCTGACACCGAGGCTGGGCTTGGTCTTTAACTGATGACTGGACGGAGAGCTATTCATTGTTTTTCGTCTACAAGCCCGCACCTACGGTGGCCAGCAATAGCCTTGCGACTCCGAGTTGGGTTATGAAATGGTGTTAACAATAAACAGACATGCTATTGCACTTTATTAAAAAGTCCAATTTAAATAATAAGCACTCGCAATAAAAGATTCTATTAAAAGTCAATTTGTATTCTGTAAAATATTCAATCGATTTGAGTGTAATCGAATTCGAATGGAATTGCCGACGAATGATTTAAAAAATATCGCGATTCGTATCTGGAAAATACCGCACAGCTTTTAATGTGTACGTATGGAGTGTTCGATAGAAGGGATTGCAATGTTTGTTTCAATTTCCTGAGGTGTGAGAGCAGCCGCGCCTCGCGTATCATAGATCCTCCATGTTTTGGAGAGAAGTATTCGTTCATCAATGTAAACTCAAAACTGTAAGGCGAACTGTAATCGAAATCGAAAAACAATTTAATCTGGTTGTTTTTAACGAGGACTGACATATCATCAAATGTTAACGTTTAAACGATCTGGCCAGTTTTAGTTGGCCATTTCATGAAGTGATCAATTCTAAGATCTGGCCACGACATTTACAACTAACTGACCCGGCGAAATTCGTACCGCCTAACAGTCAATGAATATATCTTTCGATTTAGTCAACCGATTGCGATGAAACAAAGCCTAAGTAATATATCATGTTACACACAATTTTGATATTTAAAAGTTTTCTACAACGATTTCGTATATTTTACGTGTTGTGCGCACAACTGAAAACTTCTTCACATTAATTATATGTATGGGATTTTCATATCACCTTGTTGACTGTCTTTTAAGGAAAATGCCAACAAAAAATGGTTAAAGAGTCATGGTAAACTTCTTGGCAGACGATTTCCAGATTGCAACATATCGTTGTCCTTACTTACACAAAGAAGGGTTTTTTTTATTTTCGGTGGGAAAATCATCTTATGACATCCCTCGCTCTGGGCGGAGCGGGAGATAGTGTCAGACTTTTACTGACTAAAAACCCACTCCTGTTCCTTCGTTGCCCTTCGTACCAGGGCCGAGTCTTCCTTTCAGAATCAGACCCTTGGCCCCAGTAGGGTTCGACCCTGATGGGCCGCGCCGTCGACGACTTGGGCTCGGTTCGGACGGTCACCGGACGGTCGGACGGCGAACTACCCATTGCTCATCGTCCGCAAGCCCACGCCTACGGTGGCCGGAAATCGGGATCAGAATTCCGGCGGCGGTTGGGGCGTGAAGACCGTTGCCTCACGCGATCGGCCGCCTCCTTTGCTAGCATTACTGTATTATCGGTTTCTGTTGGATTAAGATTCTTGCGTGGCCAGTACTTATGGAAAAATAAGGGAAAACTACCTACACGATATGATTTTGATGAGTAATTGGATCGGTAGCAGAAGTAATGTAGTTCATGTTACATTTTTATTGAGGATCCGGATTAAGCGATGTGTTCTATTTATTTATAGGAATTGGTTTCCCCTATTTTCTTTTTATTTCGTCTATTTATTTATTTTCAATATACACTCATGATTATATTTAGAAGAACGATTCGCGAAGTTCGATTTCGTTTTTTTTTTCGGCTATGAGGTAACGGGTACTGTAAGAAAGTATGTTGATATTTTTTAAATTCAATATCTTAATATATAAAATTCTCGTGTCACAGTTTTCGTTGCCATACTCCTCCGAAACGGCTTGACCGATTTTGATGAAATTTTTTGTGCTTATCCGGTATCTATGAGAATCGGCCAACATCTATTTTTCATCCCCCTAAATGTTAGGGGTAGTCCACCCCTAATTTTTTTTTTTATTTTTTAGACAAGGAAATTATTTATATGGCAAAACAACGTTTGCTGGGTCAGCTAGTTACCTATAAGTTTTTCGTCTTTTTTTTGTGGTCGTTCTAATTAAGTAAACATTATTAGTTAAATTGAAGTAATAATGCCGGATCTCAGCGTAGCTCAAGTGTCTAGAGCTGTAACTTTTATTGAAAATGGTTACACTTACAATTAAATGGCTCAAACATTGAGAGTTTCAAGTCTGCAATTTTACACAATGTTTAACGATATCGGCACTGGAGAGTATACAGAACTAAGCAAGGTCGCAAAACAGTCACAACAAATTCGTCAAATGACAGCACCAGCACCATACGAAGAAGACTTATTACGGCTAGATTAGGGGCATACTTGCCAGCCAGAGTTCCTTTACTTATCATCAGGTCAGGTCATCGAGTAGTTCGGTCCAATTTTGCTCACTTACATCGAAACTGGGATGATGATGATTGGAAAAAAGTTCAGTTTACTGACGAGTCTCGGTTTTGCCAGAACTGGCTAGCTGGTTGCTTAAGCCAGATGATGGTAGGTCTAAGTTTGGAGGCAATCCGGAGAAAGATACGCCCAATGTATCAACATTGTTGGAAGAGACTTATTGTGAAGGGTTTTGTATAGACAGGTTGAAATTGAAGTTTCCAAAGAATGGCCAATCTGCTCGCCTTATCTTAAGCCTATAAAGCATGTTTAAGATAAACTTGGAAGGCAACAGAAACAAAGAAATCAAATTAAATCAGACTAATATAAGAGACCTTAAAAGTACATTGATAGAAGAATGGAATCTAATACCCTAAAGTTTTATTGAAGATTTAATAAAAAGTATATCCGAGTGACGGCAGGCGAATATTAAGAAAAAAAATCAAAGGTTAGAAAAATATTCAACATCCTCTATAAACGGACAAAAGTGATAATTTTTCGTACAATAAAAATTATATAAATAAATAAGTAATAAAAATCAATTGAAATCGTGTTACTTATAATAACGAGAATAAATCTTTCTCATACCTACGTATTATTTGCTGTTGCCCAGCAATAGGCCAGTTTAGAGTAAAAATCTCTATTGCCAATCTAGTAGTGCTCTACACATTTTTGCAAACGAGCAAAAAGGTTTTACTTTATTAAACGTGTGTTGACAAGTGCTGCAGGGCATTTAGTTATTCGTACAGCTAGTTCGTGTGTTAGGAGTAGTTCGCAGATACTCCACGGCACAACTATTTCCATCAGGCTTTGTGCCCAATTGTTCGTAACATAGAATTCTGAATAATGCATGGATATGTTAACTTTACAAAAAGGAAACTACATTTCGAAAGTTGCTGTTGGACAAAATTTAAACCATAATTTAGCGTTTAAACCAAAGTAATCGGAATTGCATAAAAATCCTCAAATTAAAACGTATCAAAACAAAACGAAAACACCTCTTCAACCACCCCATAAAGCTTCAATTCAAAATGAACTTTGAATTAATCAAAACATTCTCATCTACGAATTCCTAATAAACGGTTTAACAGTGAATTTCGCAGAAAATCAGGCGTTAACGGGCTGTTCATCGGGTGACAATGAAAGTGTTTCATTGAGCTGTCCATTTGCGAGGGGTGGTGACTGGTGACTGGTGTGGTAGGCACGTCGCAACGGGTAACGCAGTGACGCTGGCGATGCGGAAGGCGCGTTAATGGGTCCTTCGCCCGCACCTGTCAGATGACTGTCGGCCTGCGCTTGCTTCGGATCGGGCGGGCGCGGACGCCATCGAGCAAAGTTTCGCTCTTTACACTTAGATGTTTGAACGGCGAAGGGACATTTTGCGAAATGTGACGCGGGATGACGCGATGGAAAAGGGTTAATAAAAATGAATATATATTATTGAAGTTTGATATAAAACATTAGAGTTTCCTCAGTGGGTAAACACGTTTAGGATGCAAAAAGATTACACGTGACATTTTCCTTATTTTGCGAAAATGTAACCACAGGTGTTTATCTCAATCGATTTGATAGATAGCGTGTCCTTTATCGGACAAAATGTCGAACTTTAATTATTTTTGTCTTCAGAATACTTCATTATTGTACTTCGCTGAACTAGGCAAACACAATGAAGTTATTCAGGCCAATTCATTTGTGGGCAAAGGAACACAGAAAATCGAGTGTCATTCACAATGGCGCCTGTTCGATGTATTCAAGTCATGTTTGTTGATCATAAAGTGCGAGTACTATCGAGGTCAGGTCATGTTATTTTGTTCAGAATAATGCATATTTTAAGTATGAAATGGCTGGTCTTGGTTGGAGTTTGATTTGACATGAAGTCTTCGTTTTGTGGAACGCTAACTCATGGAGCATTCATATTATTTCATGACTGACATTTTATTTTTAACGTTTGCAAACTAATTTAAACTATTCAAATAGTTTCAGCGTTACACACGCCCGTTGCATATTTGAATAAAAAACATTTTAAACTTTGAAACAAATCAGAAAACCTGCGTCGCGCGAAGCAACTCTGGTCTAACAAGCAAAAAACCATTTCCATCCAACTTTTCAGCTAGATTTACAACGGAGCTCGCTCGTCCACAGTTCAATGGAATTCAGGATTCTATTCCAATGCAGTGTTAATAAATTCGCATAATGAAAACTGTACGTAACTAGTTTGATTAGTTCGAAATTAAATGTCACTGTAACGCCGATGGGTCGGGTGTTAGGGTAACAAAACGGATGCTTATTTCACAAAACTTCGCTAAACTGTCCCGTCCACGAGTCGTGTAGCAAGTTTTCGACATGTTACTGAGATCGCATTTCGTATTCATCAAACATCCATTCTAGTCTCAATATACGTGCCGAAACTTGGTATCGCTCTGGGGTTCATCTTAGTTCCCGCAATGGGTACAACTTGTGAACTCGCACCACCGAACTTGCAGACCGCGTGTTTACAGCGCAGAGCAAGGTCAACTTAAATGTTACACAAGAGTTACATTTACCAATGACATTTGTTTCTTGTTGTTATCTGTACATAAAATTGATTGAAAAGCGTGGCGATAAATGATTAAAAATAGTTAGAACCATAACTATTTCAAAGAAGATTTTTTTTTTGACAAAGTAGACGTGATACGATAAACAAAAAACCCAGAAATACCTAACAGACCTAACACGTTATTATATTTATAACGAAGCAAGTCAGTGAGTATCGTAAGAGTATAAACACAGATTCGCGGTCGGTCGTTCTGGTGAGAAGGGTATGAAAGGAAACACGGCATTACAAATATAATCGAATAATTCTATATCAAGAACACTCAGCTTTTGTCTGTAAAAATATGAAACAACCAATGAAGTGTGAAGCTTTCGCCGCAATATCTGAGTTTTTTATGAGACCGCAGGTGTACTTTATTAAACACTTTTGTTCCTTTAATGCTCACACCTTGCATTCTGCGTGTTTTGGTATGATCTTTGTAATTTCAAAAAGATATTGAAATAATCCAGTTAACCAGATGTATTTTAATATTGCTTATTAAGTCGAACTAATTTCATACCAAGTTACACATTTATATCTAAAACAATAAATTGTGTTTCACTCCCATTCAAAAATCAAGTCTTTTAAAAATAATATACTTACTTACAGCTAATTCAGTCCCGATTATAATTGTGACTTAGTTCGCACAAAATCGTGCAAAACTTAAATCATTTGCAATATTCGAATAAAGTTCCAAACAATCGACGATTAATTCAATTAAAATAGGCTTAGAGGATTGTAAATTATTTTGGGTGAAGTGTGTTAAGTTAATTTAAAAGTCTATGATTAAAAGCTGTAAATATTATTTTATTATAAAAAGTTTATTGCATACTATAACTTGTACATTATACTTTATATCTTTGGAGTGTTTTTGATGATCCATGGAGTCAGCCTAAAATTTTCGCGAACAAGTAATTCGGCCCCGAGCCATTCGTGGCATTTTCGCTGGCTGGAATAAAACATTTCGATTTCGATTTAAAGTGAGTGGAAGGAACTGTAAAAGCTCGTAACTTTGAATTTCTAAAAGGCGATTGTAATGCTATTATTATAGTTAAAGTTTGGTTTGTCCTTCTTTAAACATGATAATAAATAATATTTTGTGTAGATCTATTTGACTTACTTTCACTCTCATAGTATTGTATAGTAAACAACCAGACCAATGTTTAAAACTATCGATTGAAACTTGCTATTTGTGTGTATAACACATGTCTTTACAGCTCTACAATATTTGTAAAATGCAATACATTGACAACTAAGTCAAGAAGACTAGGACTGTCTAAAATGAAGAAATAAATATCAACAGCTAACTCACTTTCTTTGCATCCAAGTGATGTGTCTTAAAAATAGTATTCTTGACCTATTTATTACTTGCACTGATATTATGCAATAAAAAATAATGTCACATCCAGCTGGAGGTCCCAGTGCCAGGTCAATGTGATTCCGGGCAGCGTCGCTCGGTCACGTCCCAGAGTGCGGACCGATGTACCGCGAACCACCACTCTACAGTAAAAAGACTCGCGCCATTCTCCATTTAAATAATATATAGCAACTCTTTGATTAGACGCTCCGTAGTGTCTGAAAGTAACGACGATATATGGACCGAAGCCTTTATAGCTTCATACATTTTAATTGTTACTATAAAAAAGATTTGCTTAAATTTTGAAATTTGATTTTCCATATATGCAAAGGTTTACTTCATAATATCATATCTCATTTATTTATTTACGATCCAAATTACCAATATTGAATAGCGAAATTCGATCAACACATCGTTTATAAGAGTAAATACAACAAATAAATACCATTATTTGTTTTCATAACATTGTGAATCAAAATACAATCGAATGATTAAATTGGAAATTCAATAATACTTCTACTATATCAGACAATAAAACGAAGCCAAAGATGTGAAAGGGCATCATAAATAAAAGGCTTGAGTATAAAAGTGTTCTTTATGAAGTGTCGCCGCAGTGGAGTGGAGGCCACACGCCGCCGCCGCGCCACCCGGCCGGCTGTCGTTGATACCTATTTGAAAGTCCTGTAATATTAACTGGGCCGCTCCTTACTACATCACCATTATCGATAGTTTCAAGAAAAACGTAAACGTACTACCTACTGACAGATGAAAAATAAAACCTTATTGTTTTTCTTTATTTTAAGCGTTGTAACTTTTGTTCTTTCTTCGCATTTGCCGGAAAACAAGTGACATATAACAAAATGTAATGTTACCATTCTTCAGTTACGAAACACAATAAAGATTGTTGGATATAAATATTTTATTGGATAACCCCGCTTAGTATAAATATAAAGCGTGATCGTCGTAAACATACTACATCTTAATCCCACAAAAGGACTAATAAAAAATAGTAGTTTTTGATATTGTTACATAACAAAGTTTATTAAAACATGTGTGTAAGTTTATAGGTAAACTGTGCCACAGGCAACGTTTATAATATTGCCATACGAACGTTTTAATATCTAATTCTATGCAGTTTCATACACTGCTTTATCTAATTTCAAAATCACAATTTAAAATGTCGTCAATGTGATGGTAAATTGTATCATTCCTCTACGGTGTTACATGGAGGTACAAATGGGCGCGTACTCAACAGTATAACACATAGAAAAGAAGATTATTATACCTAATTGTTTTTACTTATTTTTTAATCACAATAATTTCATTGAGTTTTTTTAATTAAATATTTTTTTTTTAGATAATGTCTAATTAAACAAAGAAACTGATGAAAGCTCTATGATCGTGTTATAAAAAAAAAAGTTATTATATAGCATTAATTTGTTGGGTTAATTAGCATTATTTTATACACACCTTGTGTTACAAACATCTTTTCTTTTATTTTGTTCCAGTTGTCTTTGGATAATGTGTATCAATGCGCTAATTGCTCTTGATTTTATAATTTGAACTTTTCGATATGAGAGTAGACAAAAGTATAATCTTTAATGGTAGGCGTTCTTATTTATTTATTTTATCATTAAAGTAATATGTCACGACAAGTGAATATTTTATTTGGTTATGATTGCTTTGAATAATATTAAAAGATAAATAAACCGACCGATGTGCAAATGCAACATCGGTAAAGCAAAAATATTAAATAAAAATTAAACCAGATATTCATTTTATCAAAGCATAGGCACCAAACAGTTTTGGGTATTATTTTTTGCCATAGAGAGTAACGACAGCGTATATTCCCAAACTGGTGAAACCGTTTAGGTTGCTGTAGATTTTTTTTCCGGTTTTTCATCAATCATTTTCGGTTTCAATTTTTTTTTATGGTGCAAAAGTGAATGGTATCTAAACTATGTACCTAAACTTCTTTTAAGTTAAGTTAACACCACAGAAATAAAAAACATTTGAAAGTGAATTTTACTTGTCAGAAAAATTGTTAGTAAATATTTATGAGTAAAGGGGTTTTCTTCGACAGTTAGATGTAATCTAAACATCGATACGTCTTCCACGACACGCAAGTGCATCACTAGAGAGAACGGTCCCGACCGACAGAGGGTCGCAGTCGGCGAGGGAGACTCTAATAAAATATGTAGATTTGATGACTTGTCACATTTTTTTGTTACAAATCTGAGATTCAAAGTTTTTTAGTCACTTTACCAGACCCTTCGGTTCTTTTCATTAAGACTTTATTAATGTGGAATTGGGTACTTAATCTTTCTCATCGAGGATGTGTCGTTGAACTCGATTCTTCAGCTTTTAATTAACTTACAAGCATTTCTAATATTCGTTGGAATAAATTATTATGGGGCTTGATGAGATTTGATACTTGCAATTTAAAGGCATCGTTTTTTTTTATCTGTTTTATGTTTTAGACTTTTAGTATTGGAATATTTGTGTTTTGTAGCATAGATATTATTGATTACCTTAGTACCTACCTAGATTACTTTAAAAAATTTAGAGGTAGGTAATAGACTATTCATATTACAATGAAAGAGAGTCCTGCGACTATATATCTGATACTTTGAGAAGTGCAGTAAACGTCTGTACTTACTATGGTTTTAGATCTTATATCTACTTGCAAAGTACAAGTTGAACATCAGTATCGTAATAGGAGCCGCAAGAACACGACTAGGGTTAAAATGACTAAGCCTGTGATTAGTTGCTGGCGTAGCGTGGCTACGGCGGCTACGGCCTACGCTATCTTGACCTACGAGGTTACGAGATTTTGGAGCTAATACGAGTACCTACGCCTACGCGGCTAAGCGGCTACTACAAACTACGTCTGGTTATTTGCTCGCTTTTAATGTGTTGTTTTTGGTATTTTATTTGACTCTGGTGGCCTTTAAAATAATAATAATGTGAGTTAAGTAGATACGAAGTGATACTTTTACATTTGAAAATGCTTCTGTGTATTTTAATTACATTTGTAAAATGATAAACCCAAATACGCAATTGTGTATGAAACCATAGTAAAAATTCGACTTTTAAACGACAACCATCTACCAACAGCATGTCCTTGCACGCATGCACGATTTGCGCGTGGAGATGCAACGCCGGGGCGAAACTCCGCTGCCGTGACAAGTCGTGGCATGGCGGACAGAGTTACGGCGGGATCTCATGGTAGAATGGCGACAGCGACTGCCGGAACCCAGTGCTGGGCACGTCGTAATTATGGCGGTAAGTCCCCTTTTTGAGGAGTGGCTGGAAAGACAACACGGCATTCTCGCCTTTCGCTAGACGCAAGTTCTCACCGGAAATGGTAAGTTTGGAAGGTTCCTGAAAAGTCCGTGTGTCACATTTGTGTGGACCGCCCGGAGGACACGGTGTGCTCCACCGTGTCCGGTAGAGGTGTGCTCCGCTAGGGCAGATTACCGCCGTGTTCTCGTAGGGGCTATCGGCGGCAACGATCTCTCGGCTTTGGTACAGGCCATAATCCGGAGCGAGGAGGAATGGCTGGCGATCGCCTCCTTCAGCGAAGCAGTAATGCTAGCAAAGAAGGTGGCCGCACGCGCAAGGGAAAAGCCCTTACGCCCAAGCCGCCCGGATCCCGATTCCGATTTCCAGCCACCGTAGGTGCGGGTTTGTAGTCGGCGAGCAAGGGATAGCTCGCTGTCCGACCGTCCGCTAACCGTCCGGACCGAACCCAAGTCGTCGATGGCGCGTAGTGTTCCTCAAGGAGATGTCAGCAAAACGTCTGACTCTGATGTTAACAAAGGCAGATATAGAATTGTTTTTCAGACTGCTGAAAAAGGGCCAGTTGTTGTGTAGGCGTAGAGAAGGCTCACAATCATTTGAAGTAAAACATTAAATCGTCAAGGAGATGGTTACTTATACGCCTATGTACTTGCTTTAGATGTTTTCTTAGAAATTCTCAACGCATGTTTTGATGTGATAGCAAGTCTGTACCTTTTGAGAGAAATAAATCGATATTATTATTATTATTATTATTATTAATTCGAGGAAACTAATCATAGCAAAACAGTTTCCTCTAATTAACGCTTTGTAATTATGTTAGGTGAAACTGATCAAAGGGATGCTTTGAATGTAAATATATCTTTTTGATGATTGCAGTACTTACGTGACATTTTGTTGTAAAGTAAGCGTACGAAAATGTATATTGTTTTGAAATATAGTATAAGCATAATCAGCCTTATAATATTCCCACTGCTGGGACTAAGTACTCCTCCGCGCTAGCGGTTGGGAGTGTCATGCTCACTCAAACACGGTTTCTTTTTCTTTCTTTTTTTTTTTCTTCAAACGTCTTGCCAATAGCGGCACATGTGCTGGATTATTCGGTTCCCTTCAAAGTGGTTGAGCTGAATGGTACTACCGCATGTCATGTTCGTGAACGGGTGCCGTCAGTTGGGACAGGTCATCTCTCAGCTGCCTCGGTTTATTAAATTATTTATTTGTTTTTCGAATTGTTTTAGTTTTACGTGCACATCTTGTTACATCAATCAATAGTTACCTCCTTCATGGTTACATCCATAATTTTGTTAATATTTATTTAAAAGAGTGTCCTTGGAGTTTCAACGTCTCTGTTTTAGTAACTGACCGATCTAGACAATATAAAAGTGAGAGGGAATGGGCCGTAATCCACCATAATCCCAGCGCGGTTTGTTGCTTTGACATAGTTTTGAATATTTACTAAAGTCACAAAAGTAAGTAAAAAAACGTTACCCTATAAAATCTTCCAAGGAAACGCATTCACAATGAACACCGTCTCAAGCGAACGAAGCTAAAAATATTGTAAAGGTTTTCCTGTTTGCGAACCACATGTGGCCGGGCGGAGTCGTTTAACAATCTCGAATATACTCTATTCATTGTAAACCATTTGTCAGACTGATGGATCGGTCAATTTACCAATCAGTGAGTGTTAGAATACTTACATTGTTAGACAGTTTGTACTATAAATTGCCTAACAAAACGCATAGGATTCTCCGAGATTTATAATGCACTTGTTTAAACTTCGGATCTTGAACTGAGCTCTCTATTGTTATTTGTGACTTCGATTTGTACAGCTGTAAGTTCTATAAGCTCGGTATGACTTTAAAGTAGGAACTAGTCTCATCGGCGTTTGATTGCTAGGAATGCTTCTGAGATAGGAGGATGCCGATTAAGCTTAATTGGTCCAATGAGTGAAGGAACCCGTGCGATTGCAAGATATAGTTAACTTGTTATGCTCTGAAGTATTTATTTGTAAACTTAATTGGCTTTGAAATTGCGACTAAAAAACCGGTCAAGTGCGAGTCGGACTCGTACACCGAGGGTCCCGTATAGCTATGTAAATAGTTTGATTCCTGATTTGAGTTTTGAAGATTATTCAGAGTCGAAAAAAAGCATTATTTTGTGATGCTTGTGCCTTTACTTGTACTTCATAGCACAAGTACAAGTATAGCACAAGTATAGTATCTTGCTTTTTGCCATGGACTGGCCAGGATCGTAGGGAAGTGCCCTATAGTTTTGATTTCTTTGCGAGTGGCAAAATATGCTTTATTTTTAGATTACGTTGACCTAGAAAGTTCAATAATCTCTGTTCCAAGAAATAACAAATCTGAGTATTTATATTAATTTCAGCTTATGCACTCCTGGGAAAAACGGTCACACTGACAGATGGACAACAATCCTATGTGGGTTCCGATTTTACCGACTGAGGTACGGAACCCTAAAAAATAGTGGGTAGATCTGCTTCAATTTTGGTACTTATATTATTGTACAACCTGATGATTTATTTCAAAGTTTTTTTAATTGTAGAATATACGAGTATTAACAATGATTAGTAAAGAGGTTTTCAGTTTTTCGATTACACGCTATAGAATTCAATACCATGTTATAAGAGAAAGCTAAACTTCAACAATGGCCGTTTTCATATACCTACGAGTACCCACGAGTGCTTATGTAGCTTCGGCATCAATAGTGGAAGGCACGTGCAACGCATTGTTACTGGATTGAACCACACTAAAAGCTGTAATTTTTCACGAAAGCCAAAAGAATACTAAAGCTGCATCTAAATTGTGGTGTATTGATGATATCGACCGAGGTGAGGAGAGCCTCAGAGACAGCGATTGTCAAAAAGTTAAAAATGTTGACAGGTACTCTCGAAACCCTCATAGAAAATCGGCAATCACTACAGCTATTAGAATAACACTTTTTGGCGTGGACGCTGCATTCATCAGTCCGCGTACGCTTTTGGCGCTCCTAATCCGGAGCCGGACACTCTGGTTTTGATGTGCAGGACACTGCCTTGTCCGGAACAGGCATCGGATTAGGATGAAAAATCATTTTGAAAGAAGACTTTTAGCTGCAGGGCGTGGTGTTCCATCGCTTCCACGGACAGGTACCATAAAACAGCACAAAGTCAATAATATGGAGTGTGAAGTGTTACTCACATAGTCCTAAGTCCTCAGTATCATTATTATTTTATTTATAAATCGACCTTCGATTACATTTGAGGTAATCAAAGTCGATGTCGATCTACCACAACCTAGTTGCACCAAAAAGCCGAATTTAAGAAACCTTTAATAAACTCACGCTAGGAACTAATGCACACACAACATCGAACGTAAAATTACAAGGGAGATGTGTGTACTGTGTACACAGGGGCTTAGCTACGCGAAGGGTGTCCACAGACGTCATAAATCGCTGCGTGCCATGCCGTTGCACGAGTCATCGACGATTGGTTTGACCTCCGACTAGCCCTTCCAATATCACGGACCTTGAGGAGGGAACTTGTGATATGAAATATTGGCCGAAGGAGTTTAGTGCTGCATTGTGTTTTGATGTGAATTTTGGAGTGAAAGTTTTGGTAGATGTGAAAAATAGTATAAGGTATCATAAAGTTACATATTTAGATCTGTGAAATCAGAAAGTCTATAAAGACTAGAGTAAGTAGTATGGTGTGTTACTGTCGGTCCAAAAACATGACAATATAAGAGAAAACTTTCTAATCTTTCGTAAACTGTTAGCCTCAGTATCAATTCTGTAGATCAGCTGAGCGAAAAATGATTCACCATGAACTACTTTCACATGGGCCGAAAAGCTCGTGCTAACGAAAACTTTAATTATATTCAGGGTTATTAAAACGAAACATATGAGGAGTACAATATTCGTTATATTCGTAAAACCGTGCTTCATACAGCCAAGTATACAAATTAAGCCATCAATTTATGGCGTACTGCCATACACTACCTACGTATTTACGTCGGATCGGCCTGTAGATGGTAGCGAATCAATAGTCCAATCGCTGGCAAGCGCGTACTCTATCAGCGATTAGTATTGGTCTAGTGGACACTCGGCCGTTCCTTGCCGTTCCGTTGGAACAGGGAAAGCTCCCCGTTCCAACGGCCATGGGTAAATTACTACTTACGTCGGTAAAGCTTTTGCCGTGAAACATGTTCATGTGAGAACTGCTTTGACCGATTTATTAATTATATGGTGTTGAATTGATTTCTCATTGAAGTAGTAATGGGAATTCTGTTTGGGCTGCATGCGGGTTTCTATTATACTGCTTCACACGGTGCATTACGGCTGTTTGTCCGAAGGTGGAATGAGACCTTTTGTTTAGCATTTGAAATATCTATGGGGATTTAGCAAATTCAAATTACTATTTCGCAAATCAGTTGTAATTGGAAACCATGTTTGATAAAAACCTTTTTTTTTCAAACATGGAAGTCGGTGTTAAATAACGAAGAGACCAAACTATTATAGAAACACCGACTTCCGAAATTAAAGTTATTTTGCACTTATCAGTGTTTTTTTTTACTTTGAAGTCGGTTGTATTTTTTTTGGAAAAGTTTTTTATTTTATACTTTTTAGTTATGGTACCACCACTAAAAAGTACCCCTCAGCCAAATGTAAATACCTTATTGAGACAATTCTAATAATCCCAAACACGGTTAGATTACATTAATTTATTACAGAGTTCCGGTGCCTAACTTCAGGCTTCATCATCAGATCAGTTTGATATATTCCCCCTCTACTTTTAGTCAGTCATCGACTACACGTATAAACAAAACAATTTTACTTGTTACGTCGATTCTGCTGTGATTCTGTGAGGAGTTCTGTTCCATATCTTCGAAGTTCATGATCAGATCATAACAATATTTCTATGGGACCAACTCGGAAGCATAAACTTTCAATAAAAAAAAATAAAAAATCGGTCCACCATTGACCGAGAAATCGGTGAACATACATAAAAAAAAACATACATTCAACCGAACATATAACCTCCTCCTTTTTGAAGTCGGTTAAAAATAGCAATAACTGCTTGGATAAATTACATGTTTAATGAAGCAAACGTAAGAGAAAATGATTATCATTCATTTTCTTCTAAACATCACGCCCGAAAAAATATATTTCGTGTTCTTAAATTAGGTAATAAAGAATGTTCGAAAAGAAATAAACAAAAGCCAGGTATAAAAGATAAAAGAACGTCTCGTAAAACGTCAACTAGAATCCATCCTCGGCTCACCAACAAAGAATCGGCCGAGGTCCATTATGATAATGAAAGTGACTCCCGTTTGTCTTAAAGTCGTAGCTCAATTTGCAAGGCGAGAGATAAACGCTGTTAAACTGTCGAAGTTCGTGACAAAGCCTGAATAATGCAGATTACACTGAGAAAAATACGGCCGCAGTCAAATCTGCATATTTTATTGGTCCCTTTTCGATGTCCGCTCTCGCATTCCAGTAAAAAATTATATCTAAACGTAAGTCTGCTAACGCGTTCAAACGACTTTCTACACGTTGAGCGTTTCTTAATCGCTTTAGTTTGTACCCACAAACCGGTGTCTTTGTAAAGTCAAAGTCGTTCAACGAAACCTCATCGAACTGTTTCTCGTACAATCAGAATAAGGTGAATTAATTTCTCGACAGGTTTAGTGTTTAACTATTTGCAGAGATTCAATTTCTGAAGTCAGAGTACAAATTACCGCAAGTACAGGTGAAGTGGTTCATTGGAACTCTCCGAGGCTTTGTGTGACTTGCTGAAGCTGTGCTCTAAATATTTGACGGCCTACGATTAAAGCATTCAGCTTATGAACGAATTTACGTTTATGAGTTTCAATCTCGTATTTCCAAAATACACAGAGATTTCGAAGAATATCTTTGTTATAGAAAAGCCTGAGCGAAATCTGCGGAATTTGGAATTTCCACATTATCTCTGAGATTATAAGATTAATTTAATTACCAAAATATATCTACAAGCGGGTAGACTATATCCAGTACAGAGGATTTAGCAAATGTGTTTCGGCCCAATAGTTATTTAGACGTCTACATTTGATTTTACACACCTGTGCTTACGACCAACCCTTTTAATGTCTTTAGTTCGGTTCATTCACTGCAAGAGTGAAAGTAGTAAACAGATATTTATGTAAGTAAACAATTCTGTGCCAATTAGGTAGAAACAGGATTTATTTGTTTTTGCATACACGTGTCGGCTTACAAGTTGTGTAGCTATCGCAAACTAAATACAATAACGTTCGCACACGGTTACGTGATTTCATTTCGCATAGTATGCGGGTAACCACATAGGTACCTTATTGATATAATGTTTGGTAAATACTATATAGAATACGAGAATTGCTTTTCGAGAAAATCGATACGATACGGATGTGTGAACGTTACATATTGGAAATTATTGGCATGCAATATGTACAAAACCTTTCGTTGATAGACAGAAATAATTGACTGATTGCGATTGTGATTTGGAATAACTGCTGTCTGTTTGGGGATAAAACATTTCATTGTTATTTAATTATTTTTTCACTCTAAAGCTAACTGTTTTTTCTCTAATTGCCTGCAATTCGCAATACAAGAGCCCAATCTCTACAAATCTAACACTGATATTTTTTAGTAAAAAATATTGTGAAGAAATCATGGACAGTAATCGGTAGTATGCGGAATAATGATTAATTAATCAATTTTGAAGACACTGGAAATAATTTACTAAAGGTAATGGTTTCCAATTTGTAAAGTTTTGACAAAGATTAATGACGAAGCGAAGGAGTACATGCTACACCTAATAAGGCTTTGATAGGTACACAAAAGTTAAGAAAGGATTTCTTTCCATTTAGTTATTATCAATTCTATGGCTACGTACAATTCTCGTTAGTAAACATAAAATAAATTGTTTTTTTTTTAACAAAGTTAAGGGAAAATTAATTCATAAATGTTGAGTGTTAAGCTGAGTTGGGAATTGAGCTAAGGCTTACAAAAGCTTTAAAAGCGAAATGTGATTATACTACAGGTACATTTCTGCCACTCTTCCGGAAAATAACAGCGTGATATTATGTTAACTTAGTGTCACATGAAATTGGCTGCGGGAACGTTCGAAAGAGTTACTGTGGTCCTGGAACGCAATGTGCAACTGAAGGAACACAGGTGGGGTTTAGTCAGTAAAATTCATGACACCCCTCTCGCTCTGCCTAGAGTGGAAGATGAGGGAGTGATGATTGCATCATCTCAAAAAATAAGTGTCAGATCAAATTATTATTACCGACATCCGGCTTCCATGGGCTAGCAGACCTTAAGTACGCATACTTTCTGATACGAATAGGTAGTTAATAAAATATATGTAGGTTCGTAACCTACATATATTTTGATCAAATTAAACGTACGAGTATCTGACACATTTACGGAAGCTATGCTCAAATAACAGATGTCTAAAAGGGAAAGTTAAATTGAATTCACAGTAAGCCGTAGGTAACTAACTATACCTAGTAAGATGTAACCTTTGTTGGTTACTATACCATGGTTGTTATTATTTTCAAAACCAAAAATCATGCTGTGGATGATGAAAGTAGATCGACTTCGACTACCGTTGGGCACAGAGGCATATTCTTTTTTGTGACGCTCTCTAGTGTCAACCACGTAGGTTTTACCTCCGGAGCGAGGAGGAATGGCAGACGGTCGCCTCCAAGCAGTTATGTTAGCGAAAGAGGAGACCGCACGCGTGAGGGAACGAATGTCCTCACGGCCCAGCCGCTGAGATTCCGACCCCGACTACCAGCCACGGTAGACGCGGGCTTGCCGATGTCGAGCAATGCTTAGCTCGCCGTCCGGCCGTCCGGTAATCGACTGGATCGAGCCCAGTCGTCAACAGCACGTAGTGATCCACGCGCTCCTCAAAGAGATGTTAGAAAACCGTAGGGGCCCAGCAGGGTCGAAATCCACTAGGACCGCGGGGATTTTCTGAAAAGTAGCCCATAGTCCTAGAACGCAAAGTTCAACTGAAGGACACAGGTGTGATTTTAGTCAGTAAAAGTCTGACACGCCCTCGCGCTCCGCTCAGAGCGGCAGAAGTCATTGGATGATTTCCCACCATAAAAAAAATAGTTTTTACTTGTTATGGATGGTAGGTACATTGATAGGGTTCATTTCATGCTTGTCATAATAATATTTCTATAGCTAAAGGAACACCATGAGTTATGTCAAGTTTGTGTAAGCTAATTTGGCTATGCTCGGAGTTTCTTTGCGTCATCGCGTCAGAAATGAAGATATCCGCAGGAAAACCAAGGTTACAGACATCGCAGTAGGCAGGGCACCTTGTTCGCAGAACAGATGGTAGATGGGGACGAAAGGTTCTGGAATGGTGACTACGTACCGGAAGACGCAGTGCTGGAAGGTCACAAGGTAGACCGATAACCTGGTGAGGGTCACGGGAATCCGATGGATGCGAGACGAACAGGACCGGTCATTATGGCGACATTTGGGGAGACCTATGTCCAACAGTGGACGTCTTTCGGCTGAAATGATGATGATGATGAGGTACAAAAAGTTATTACATATAACGAAAAAAATAAAATTGTAATTAGCAATTATTTCGATGTACCTATATGACAACTTATTTATTTTATGTTATAACTGTAACAACAAAAGAAGTCTCATTATAATATAGGTACCTACATCAAAGTATATAAAAAATTACATAATTCTTAAATTACTTTCCTCGATATATTTGCCGGTCAAGATTTTCCCTGAATTATTTGTAAGTAATAAGTAGGAAATCATCTAATAACTTCTCCCGCCCTAAGGCAGAGAGGGAGGGCGTGTCAGATCTTTACTGATTAAAACCACATCTATGTTCCTTCAGTTGGGCACGCCATAATTATGGCGGTAAGTCCCCTCTTTGAGGCGTGGCTGGAAAGACCTCACGGCGTCCTTGCCTTCCGCATGACGCAGGTCCTCACCGGAAATGGTAAGTTCGGGAGTTTCCTACCCCGGATTCATGCGGAAGAAACGCCCGAGTGTCACCATTCTGTGGACCACCCGGAGGACACGGTGGAGGTGTGCCCCGCTTGGTCAGAACAACGCTGTGTCCTCGTCGGGGCGATCGGCGGTGGCGATCTCTCGTGCTCGGCCATGGTCATGGCGAGGAGGAGTGGCAGGCGGTCGCTTCCTTCTGCGAAGCAGCAATTCTAGTAAAGGAGGCGGCCGTTCGCGTGAGGCAACGGTCCTCACGCCCCGACCGCCGCCGGCATTTCGATCCAGATTACCGGCCACCGTAGGCGCAAGCTTGCGGACGGCGTGAATGGGTAGCTTGCCGTCCGACCGTCCGGTAACCGTCCGGACCGAGCCCAAGTCGTCGACGGCTCGTAATGTTGCACGTGCGCCTCAAGGAGATGTCAGCAACTGTAAGGGCCCGGCAGGGTCGAAGCCTACTGAGGCCAAGGGTCTGATTCTGATAGGAAGACTCGGCCCTGCTACGAAAGGCAACGAAGAAACAGGAGTGGGATGAACAAAAAAAAAAAAAAACGATGTTTTGTTGTCATAGATTTTTTTAAAGGGGTACTCGTAGTAACTACTACGAGTACACCTTTCAGAAGTCGACCCATAGTCCCAGTAGGCAAAACTGCTGTTCTGTTGGGAACTACTGTTGGGAAAAAACAACAAGACAGAGAGACATCTCCCATGTCTCTCTGTCTTGTACGTACTCTTGTATGTACCTGCTTAGATAAGCTTATTCTAATTATAAAGAAAAAAGATTTAATTTGTCCTTCAGTTTTATGTAACCTTGTCTGTTATCAGTTTGAGTTTATAAATACTTCTTTTATCAGTTGTTCAGTTTTGTTTTTATAACGGATGTTCGAATTAAATTTTTGTACAAACATGACATTAATATTTAAAATTAACTGAGCCGACAGTGTCCGGTCTTAGCTATGAATATTCTGTCAAACGCGCTAGGGATCTAATCAGATAACGATTATTTAAAATCGTTATCTGATTTTTTCCAATTTTCAGCGCAATTTTCTTATTTTTCTTTTCGTAAGAACCTTCTGCAAAGTGTTCAGAGACTCAAAAAAAAGATAACACTGATAACAGAGAAATGTAACAGAAACAAATTATAATATTAACACACATTTATCCTGTTAAAGATCCATTTTTTATTTATCTTGTTTTATATTATAAGTGATATTTAAAGAATTCTCTTGAATCGTTTCATTCGGCGTCATACTTTTGCGAAGGTACACATTTCTCTTTATCTGAGAAATCTTTTCTCAAAGGACGAGTCTGGAATGCTCAAGGGTATTCATTCATCTGATTATTTTTCTTAAAGAAAAGACAGCGGAGCTTATAATTAAGGCGAACTAAGAAAATGATCAAAAAATATTCAGCTAATACACCATTCACATTTAAATTAATTTTTGTAAAACCAGATTTTTTAAAATAAAACTTTGCGGGCTTGAAAATCTGTCGTTTCATTTGTCAATTTGTTTTAATTATGCAGGATTAGGTACTTTTGAAGAAACAGAGCCGTTTTGCATTTATCTTCAAAAATATCGTTGGTACGCCTGGTCTTCGGCTTAACTGGCGCTATTAGCCCTGCCATAAATATCTGGGTAGCGTATTTAAGGGATTTAGATTTAGCTTGTACGGCCCTGATGGAGGTTCAGCGGGTTACAGTCAGCCAACGAGCGGGTTTTATGTTTTTTAACTAGCCTGAGCTTAGATTCACTGCCAGATTTAATATGACTTCGTTACGGCTGTTAGAACTTACGCTTGCATGAAAATTGTGTAAAATACAAATATAGTTTTAAAAACATGAACATTGTGTAAAATATAAATATTTAGTTTTGTATTTACGAAATGTTCAATTTGCCATATTATGTAAACACAAAAAATAAATGAATTTCAATAGGCCAACGATTAAATATTTTTTTGGTTAAATATTAAATTGCAAGGAGTCATTTTTTAATCTCAATTGCGCGCCAAACGTCTTGGCCAGTCGAGCGGAGTAGCGTCTCGCGAGCACAATGCATCTGTCGCTTCCCGCAAAAGTTGTCCTAATCTAAACGTAGATCATCGCGATTGTCGGAAGATTCAGCGGCGATTAAACGTATTCATAGCGTTTACGTTTTGACGTTGTGCGGCCGTCAGAAGCAACAGGGCCGCGATTGGAGGGCGGCGGGACGCCTGCGCGCTGGGGCCGAGTGAAGGCGCGGGGGGAGGTCGCCCATCGCAGCCTCCACGCTCGCTCTTAATGAATCGCCGGTACCCGCGGCTCGCGCTGCGCTCGCTCCATTCGAGTGCTCCCTTTAAAAAGTTGTTAAGGAGCTTTTCTCGCCGTCTCCCTCGCGCCCTCTCGTGTTGCAACAAAATAATATCCGCGGGTGGTGGCTTCCGACGCTGCAACCGTCACGAGGTAATGCATGCAATCGTGCTTAAATACACTTTTGTTTTATAATAACTTTTTATAAGTTTAAGCGAATCAAAGGATACCGCGCAACTTTATATTTTTGCTTAGCAAGTTTGGTGTTTTTATTTTAGTTATTATTCTTTTTGGTGCACTTATTTGTAAGTTTACAACAATGTCACTGATTGAACGAAAGTTTTAAACGGCTATTTATTTCGAATAATATTTATGTACTAACTTTGATATAAGTATGTTTTGGAAGTGAACCATGTTATGGAAGAACATTTACTTCGATTATAATCTGGGATGTAAATAACGAAAGGGTCGAAAGAGGTCGGTCTCGTGACGATATTAAACCGCGTTGTTGATTATTTCGTTTTCATATCGGTGGCACTGTTTATACAATATTTTGTGTACAGAACGTTAATACCTACTTTTATATTTAAGCCGAACACATGCTCGTTATTTACAACAATAAAATGGAAGATTAATTAAGAGCGTTTTAATTTAAGGGCGGGAATGATAAATAGCTACAGTTAAATCACGCGGCGTTTATTAACATTTTCTGCGTCAAAGTAAATGCTATCAAAGATTGAATACAATTCGGTAACAACAAAACGCTGTATTATCGCAGCTATTCGACGCTTTAGCGTCGTATTATGAAAAACGGTCCTTACAAATTTGTATGGTGCCGCTACCATTGTTCGTAGTTATAATGGATCTGTCAATGTTTCACTGGAGATGAATGAACTGTCGATGAATAACAAAAATGACGCTACGCCATTTTCTCTGACATTTTACATTTAAAAAATTTTAAACGCCTAGACTTCTTGTTTGCCACTTCATAATTTTTTATGCCATGAGAAAAATGGTATCATTGAATTCTTTGTTAGTTATATATTTGGTAGGCCGAGAGCCCTTAAATTCTTTTTGTTCATGCAATACAATGGTACAAATTATATTCTCAAAGGCATTTAACTGAATGCTTCAATTAAAGCTTAAGCTTAATGGCTTTACATTGACTTGGCACGTGCCTGGAGGGCCTGATACGTCTATCTAATGATTTCCTCATATGGAAATACTCCTATGGAAGAAACACAAGTAAAACCTCAAAAACAGAGTAGGAACTGATATAATACTAGCTTTTGAGGCGCCTGCACCCGCGAGATAGCAAAAATATCCTATGAGAAAGTACTGTTGAGATAAAAAATATCCTAAATCAGGTCATAGACATTTATCAACCTATGTTCTAAGGTTCACATAAACCTGATCAGCCGTTGAGTTACAGGTGTTTTTACAAACCTCCAAATATCTAAACGTTCTTACACATTTTCACATCTATACTTCTATATCTATACTAGTCTATACTTCTATACTAATATTATAAAGAGGAAAGAATTTTATTTTTGTTTGTAATTAATAAACTCAATACTACCGAACCGATTTTAAAAATTCTTTCATCAGAACAATGCTGCTCTGTCACTAAGTGACATAGGCTATATATTTCCTACTTTCACACGGGTGAATCTGCTGATAGAAGTTAGTTTATAATATTGGTAGTACAGGATACTTTACATTCAGGTGTAGACCAACCCTAGGTGAACACCTCATTAATTCGGCAACGTGTTGGCAAGGTATAATAAGCACCTAGGTCAGCTTAATATGTCCTAAGCTCCCTTTATTTGCCGAGATATTGAACGTTATCGAATCTCCATACTCGTGCTACATCCTCCTCCACATTCCAATTCCTCATTCTACGTTCTCCCGGAATATTTAAATACAGAAACATTCCTCTCTATAGGAATCCATGAATCTTTTAAGGCAGCACGCCCCATCCAATAAGGGTTCCCTCGAGCATGTGGTACCCATATGTAACGCTTTCCCTATATTTTCCTTATCAATTCCTCTCGGCAGTTATGGTGAGTTCGTTATTGCGGTATCATTACGATTTTTATTGCGATGCCTCTCCCTTACTTACAATATGTGTGTAAGTAATGAAGGAGTGTGTAAGAAGAACAGTATATTATCTAGTACGTTATTTTGTCGTGTCATGATTTTGTACTTTGTAAATCACTATTTTTTTAGAAGAGTATGATTGATTCTAGGCACTGACACGGATCGTATTCGAGGGCAGTGGTAAACATAAAATACTATTTCAAATCTTCATGTGTTTTATTATATTGTTAGGTTGTGAATTCAAACCCGATACAAGTATCTAAATGATATTTTTTTTAATATTCATATGTATTCTCTAAGTTTATGTTAGACATAACTGACATCGTTTGGTTAAAACATCGTAATGAAACTACAATCCCCAATGTACCATCGTAATAAATGGGGCATTTATCATGACGCTTGGTTGATGATTGTGTTCTTTTGCATGAAAAGAGTAACCATCATCGACGATTACATCATCGCTTACCAACAGTTGAGGTAGTGGTTTAATGCAAGCCTATCCATGCTAATATAATAAAGCTAAAGAGTTTGTTTGAACGCAGCGATCAATAATAAAAAGAGGCCTTTACAGTGGGGCAGTAACAGACCGGTCTTATAACACCACTAGCTGCCACCCCGAGGCTTTACCCGCGTGTTTTGATACTGTCCACTCCTTTTGTCTGTAGCGTAGTGTTGTAGCTTATAAGTCTTCTAACAGTATTTCAATTCGAATCAGTAGTTCTTGAAATTAGGCTACAAACAAAATCTTGAGCTTTATAATTTTAGTATGATGCCTATCGTAAATTATCTTAGGCCTTGTAACGCTAATATGTTGGTAACATTAAAGAAAATCATCGCAAACAGAATCCATTACAAAACCATCCACATTATCCATCTAGAATCAATCTGCTATCAACACGGCGGTATCAAACGCAATCTAATGTAACCGACGATGCTGGCATGATCCATGCAATACCGGCCCTGCATGACGGCAATCGATCATAGCTTAGCTAGCGTGGCTACAATATTTTCATTATACTTCCTATACCATCGAGTTTCAAAGTGACTCCTTTACATCGCTACTCTCTTTTCTTAGAAACATTTTTAATAAAATAGTTTGCACTATCTTAAAGTGAACTGCGACATAGCGCGAGCTATAGATAATTTCGGTGCTTTAGTAAACTGCTTATTATTTTCCGAGCCGTTTTTATGCACTCAACGACATTAGCAACATATTTCAGCAAAAGCATCACAAACTTTCGGAAGTTTTACGAAATGTTCCATCAAAACAACATCAGTATATCCCGGCCGACATGTTTGTGACCCCTGAAATATGAGGCAGGAGCGGGCTGCGGTACACCCCTAGTTCACCGATGACGTTATTAGGTGCCATGTAATAGGCGGCGAACTTATCGCCATTTATCGGGCACAGTTCCAATCCCAGTATAACTGGGCATCTTTCTAACGGGAAAATTCAATTATATTTTTTGTTCGACCTGCGAATCAAATAAGATAGTTTAAGGTGCAGTGTTCTAATAAACTGAAAGAGTTAGTTGAATAACTATTTCAACTTTTTCACTTAACTTTTAGTTTGTTCAAAGAAAATTGTTTGGTGAAAACCATCATGAATAGATATTAGTATTATGCATCCGGAAAATACAGAATTAGAGAGTTTAGGTACTCATACCTATTAGCGTGACCATGTTCATCAGTTTAATTCAAGTCATTGATTTTCTTAATGTCACTATCCTATGTTTTTCTTTCATCATCATCATCATCATTTCAGCCGAAAGACGTCCACTGCTGGACAGAGGCCTCCCCCAAGTGTCGCCACAATGAACGGTCCTGTGCGTCACGCATCCATCAGACTCCCGCAACCGTTACCAAGTCATCGGTCCACCTTGTAGGAGGCCTTCCAACGTTACGTCTTCCGGTACGTGGTCGCCATTCCAGAACCTTTCGGCCCCAACGGCCATCCATTCTGCGAGCAATGTGCCCTGCCCATTGCCACTTAAGTTTGGTGATTGTTCGTGCGTCTTTAAGGTTCAATTAATTTCTGTACCAAGAATTATCAAAGTGAATCCAGTAGTAAATAGTAACTCATGACATTTTTAGGGCAAAACCTAAAAATGTCATGAGTTACTTTTTCTTTTATAATATTAGTATGGATTGTAAATAGGAACCTACCTACCCGCGGCTACAGTTACTTATGACAGACTATTAATTGTAAATCTTCTCAACTAAGTGAAGATTAAGGATACACCTGAAGATAATTGATTATTATGTTGTATTGAGTACCAGATGGGGCAACTTATTGTGTTACTATTAAACAGTAATCCATTTGACAGTTTTCAGTTGTTCTAGAAGCATCTGCTCATAAATTATTTTTTTACTTGTTATTCTGAAGGCGTTTCATACCATAAGGCAAAACTATAACGTTACATAAGCAAATAGGTAATATAAGCAACGTATAGAAGAATAGGTCAACCCACTAGTATATAAAAATAAGACATTATATCAGATAGAGGGCAGCACGCGCGCCTTCGCAGATAACATCATATTGGGTTTCCAAAGGTTGTGGAGGTCAGTCGGCAGTCACTTCACGTAACACTAAAAAATAGATACAGATAGATATTATATCCTCGGAAGTGTGGAACAATATTTCCTTATGACTCTGACTTTTTGGTAGTATATAGCTTTCGTTTTATTAAGGAAACATCTATGAAATATCTAACACAATACAAATAGATATTACATATTATATCTTCGATATTAACAATCATCACGACTGGCCTGTTGGTCTAGTGGTTAGTGGCCCTGACTGCTATGCCGGAGGTCGTGGGTTCGATTCCCACCCAGGACAAATGTTTGTGTGATAAGCACGATCATTTGTTCTGTGTCTGGGTGTAATTTATCTATAATATGTATGTATTTAGAAATATATATGTATGTTTATCAGTTGTCTATTACTCATAACACAAGCTCTGCATAGCTTGAGACTAGACGGCGTTGTGTGATAGTTGTGGAATATATTATATATATTATATTATCTTAGAGCCTAAATCAATACTTATATACTTGGGATTGGAACAACATGTCTTCCTTTCCTACAATTCATCGAAAGGGTAGACTAATTGCTTCTTACTGCTCCGATAATAGTATCACAGTGGCTGGCATTATTGCCAGCCACTGTGAACCTGACAATGACTGACCTGTGAATGTCTGTGAATGACTGCGTGAAACTGACAATGGTCTGTCTTATTAATACGAATATTTACATAATCGATGAAAAAATAACATATGTTTAAATAAGAAGTCATTCGCAAGACAACTGCACCGCGAAAATTCGCTGCAGCCACGCATTCTGGAGACCAGGTCTCCAGAATGCGTGGCTGCAGCGAATTTTGTAGAATGTGGCTGACTAGATCTATTTGCCACTATGGAGAGCCTTTATTAGGCGGATAATTTGATGTGTTTTAATTTTATTCTAGTTTGATTTTGTTGTTGACATTTTATTAAACAACTTTGGGAAACTTATGCGAAAATTAGACTACCCTAATAATTGTGAGGTATGTAGAAAAATGGAAGACGTACAGCATGTGTTGGTGGAAATTGTGCGATACAAGGTCAAGAGAAACATCCTTTTAAAGTCTGTGTGTTTTCAATGGCACATTAACTAAGCGTAATTCATAAATTTAAGAAAATAGACTATGTTTTTTTTATGAAAGTGTATATAGTACGATGAGATCGACATCATCGTATTAGTGTAAAAAATTCCTTAAATAAAAAAGAACAAAAAAAATACTGTTACATACGTAGATATGCAGGAAAGCTCGTTTTAATTATTTCACGAACATCGAACGAAGTTACAATCCCATTATAGACGGATAACTACGCGATAGGTTGTTGCCACGATACAAATAAAATTTATGCTTTTGCAGTAATTGAAATTGCACCACAGAAATAACTTGGGACCGCTTCGCCTGCGATACGGTCAGCGATTGGTTAACGCACAGATAACTTTTAATGCTGCAAAAATGAATTGGAACTGTAATAATGATTAATTTCGGCATCGCTTTAAATGATTAAAAACCTTTAGCGTCATTGTGAAATATATCAAGCTCTCTGAGTACAATATTGTGTATTATTTATCAACTTGAATTTGCCAGCTGTGTACATGGTATTCGTTGACCTTGAAAAGGCATATGACCGGGTACCTCGTGAGGTTCTGTGGTGGGCCCTTAAGGAGAAAGGTGTGCCTGGGAAGTATGTACAGTTGATCCGAGCGATGTACAGTCGATGCAGTACCCAAGTCCGGTCTACAGTGGGCACCACTGGCAGCTTCAATGTGGCTGTCGGGTTACATCAAGGGTCGGCGCTCAGCCCTTACCTCTTCCTGATGATAATGGACGCTCTGACGTCGGACATTCAGGAAGAGGCTCCCTGGTGTATGCTGTTTGCCGATGACATTGTGTTGGTTGCCGAGAGTGGCCTAGAGGTTCAGAACAGATTGGAGGTGTGGTGGCACAGACTGGAGAGTGTTGGCCTGAAATTGAGTAGAACCAAAACGGAATACTTGTTCTGCGATTTCGTCGGTCTCTCCAATCCAGTGCCTTTAGCTCTCGCTGGAACGCCCATACCTCCACTCACAACGCTCCGACTTTCGGTACCTCGGGTCACTCGTCCAAGGGGATGGTGAGGTAGACCGGGACGTAACACATCGGATCAACGCAGGATGGATGAAATGGCGACAGGTCACGGGCACAACTTGTGACCCACGGATGCCCCTCAAGTTGAAGGGTAAAATCTACAAGTCCGTGATAAGACCTGTCATACTGTATGGATCAGAATGTTGGGCTGTGAAAAAGACGGATGAAAAAAGATTGCACGTAGCGGAGATGAGAATGTTAAGATGGATTTGTGGTGTGACGAGAATGGATAAAGTGAGAAATGAGTATATTAGGGGAAGTTTGAAAGTGGCGCCAGTGACTGAAAAATTGAAAGGGAATCGTTTGTCTTGGTATGGTCATGTGAAGAGGAGGGATGAAGCGCATGTTACTAAAAGAGTTATGAGTTTACATGTGGATGGATGGAGAGGGAGAGGGAGACCAAAGAAAAGATGGATGGATTGTGTGAAGAGTGATATGAAAGAAAAGGAAGTTAATGATAACATGACGAGTGACAGGGCAGAATGGAAGAAAAAAACATGTTGCGCCGACCCCAAATAACACGGGACAAGGGCAGGAAGATGATGATGATGAATTTGCCAGCTGTGTCCACGAATACAAAAAATATTTATCGTTCTTATTTCATCATTAGAACTGATTGTCGATGTATATGTTTGGAGAGTTTTCATTCTCATATTATTAAACTGATTTTGATAAAATTTTGCTACAAGGTATTTTTTTTTGGTGTGAAGTCATCAAATAACTCCTTTTGCTGAGTGTGGAGCGAGAGGGTATCAAACTATTACTGACTAATACTCGCCCGGGTGCCGTTTCACGGCCACAGTGACTCTTGAACTATCCCGCCGCCCTTGCGAAAAGATAACTTGACTTAAGACCCAAGCGGTCTCAGGGCTTATAGTTAGTTTTACAAAAATAGCCAAAAGCAACAACCCTAGCGCAGTGCGTTGCCATAGGAACAACTAATCATCGTCGTTTACGAACTCTGCACACCCCATTAGCTTCCTTTTTCGTATCCTACCTCCATTCATAGCCATAGCTATGCGTTTAAATATATTTATCTTCCCTACAACCATAGACGGTGGTATTTGCTCGTTACTGGTTGCGGGAAAAACATGAGTGCACAGCATGCGAAACGTTCAGGGAATTGTAAAAAAGTTAAATAAACCACTACACAATCACTAAAATTGGTTTCGTTTTAGCGAATAAACTTCGTGCAAATATCAGAAATCAATATGGCTTCGCTTAGCTTAGTATAATTGGCGATTAATAGAACCGATCAACAAATAATAGCTTCTTATAGAAGCTATTATTTGTTGAAACCGGCTTTGTGAAATCGTTATATGTTGATTTAAGTTTTTGGTCTTCACATTTCATATTCATCTTTCTACATACCAAAAAACACTCGATTTATTTAAGTAAATGAAAATATAGCAGGTACTTACTGTAACGTATGTGAAAGTAAACTTAGCCTGTTAGTTATATAATAGTTCCCTTTAACACTTGGGCAGTTCATAAAAAGTAAAATTCCCCGCGTCTTGCTACGCTATGAGCTACGGCGTAGCACTGACTGCTACGTTCGTGTAGTTTTTGCGCCTTTGAACAGTTATGAGACGCTTTCTTTATTTAGTAAATTTAAACCTAGCAATTGGTTTTCAGTAAATTTAGTTGCGGTTACCAAAAACTAACGCTCATAGGAGCAGTCTTTTAAAGCAGGAAATGATTGCTCGTCAATGTTTGTTTACCCCAAATAAATCGTCATTATAACCATTATAATTTGACCACCAGTCTTGACTTTGACAAAAGAGGCATTTTTTACGTAGCCAATAAAATATTTTATATGGACCGCAGGCATAAACGGCTTTCATGAAATAATTTTAGAAATCCAATAATTGCCCCGACGAGCTTTTGATTTGCGACCAGAGGGGAGTTGTTCAATTTTAGGTGCCCACAGTCTGTTTCCAATATAATTCATAAAAGTTGGACCTTTAATATTGCAATGTTCAATTATCAGAAAGTTGATCGACAGACTAGTAGAAGAATTAAAACTTAGAACTAGTTTCAATTGCTGAAGTCTAAAGTTAATAAGAAGGTCTATAAAAGCTTTCAGATTGGACCTTTTTATACGTAGTAAAATAGAGCAAAGAGTACCGTCTTGTCAGACATGTAATATAGTGAGGCCGTCGATAACTGAGCCAATAAAATCTTTGCTGACTCCTGACAATGTGGCACTTTTTCCGAACGAGCCAAGCCTAGGGTTGTAGAATCCGCCGTATCCTTTCGGTTCGTGTAGCCAGGTCGGAGTTAGCGGGGCATAGCTATAATAGCAAGCGGTTGTGGCAAAGCGCACAGATGCAAACATTGGTATCGCCGAGTGCGGTCGGGCGTCGGAAGCATTTTGATAAAACGTTGCACAATTTCCGTCTGCTGCGGTATCGCCCCACGATCCTTGATTACAAAATAGGCTTTAATAAACTAGGATTTCACTATGTTAACAATTCATTTACTTATCAAAATAAAGAGTAAATTCCTATCCTGGGATTAGACAACAATCCTTGAAAGGTCAACACGTTCTTAAAGTTCGGGTATCGCTGGAATTATGTGGAATTCTAAACCAACAGAATTCTAGGATTAATGGATTTGTACGATTCAATTTCAATATATTAAATTCTATAATAAATGCTACTGAAACATGATATTTTGATGAGGTTTCGTACTCGTTTACAGGAAACAAGACTAACTAGGAATAAATAAGTCAAATTCCTTTGCGAACAACACCAAGTATAAATGGTATTTTCTAATAAAAACTTTAATAAAATGTACAACACGACGGGTATTAGCGCCGCGAAATTCCTCGCTGCGTAAATAATAACATAAAGATTTTCCAATACATGTCCCAATAAGAGGCCTCCGCCGCCGCCGCCGTCACCCTCCGCGCATTAGCTAACTGTCGCTGATACACCCGCGTCTCCCCGGGAACTTGCCTGTAAAGATAATCATAATTTACAAAAGTTTTATTCTTTATCTTTGTTCTCTCTTGATTCTGAACTTATGGGTTTAAAATCCAGCCTCGGCTGATATTTTAAACATTGTTAACATTTTTCGCTTTAGGAAGAAATAAAGGAATGTTGAACTTTCTTAATAAATATCAAACTCTTATTTACTTTTTTATATTAGCGATAATAAATACAAAGAAATTCTTTATACAAAGGAAGAAGTAACAACAAGTAGAAGATATAAAATATTATTAGTAGCACGAGAAGTTGTTTTAAAATAAGCTCAGTTGTATAGACGATATGAAAGGATGGAAATAATAAAATAAGGTCTCGACAAACGAGAGAACAATAATTTAGTCGGTCGTGTCGGAGAACAAATACAGTGTCAACAGATAATAACGGCAGCGCTGGCCGGCACCGCGCGAACCCAATATCATAGAGCCGCCGAACGTATAACTACCTATATACTGCGGACCTGTATAAGGAAAGGATGTCGCCGCCGTACTTATTGCTCCAAACTTGGGGCCGACCAGATTTGAGCCGAATGCGTTCATATGAAATATCGAAAAGCCAAAATATGGGTAAACAAGCCCGTTTATTGAAAATAATATTGAGATATTTTATCGAGACCGCAACAAAAACTAAATAAAACCGGGATGTTAGACCGTAATGTTTAATCAACCGTGAAAATCGGCACTCTTAACAGCTGTATTCAAGGACTCAGGAATTTGTCTTAGTTGCCGACTATCTAACGGTTCGGTACATACTTGGATCCCTTTCCGAGATTCTCAGAATTCCATGGTAACCTCACTCAAATTAACTCATTATTTCCTAACATAGTTTTGGTAACAGAAATACCTATATTTTCTTCCTATAATTATTTCGTAATTGATGCTGATAAAGATTTATTCGAGGAAGATACAATCGCACACGTGTCTACGTTCAAATAAGGAAGAATGGATGAAGTACCTAGATACGTTTATAAATGTTCTCCCAAGTCGTTTTTTTATTGACTTCGCATTTACCAAATAACCATATTTGAATGTGAAATAACGTCGATCCCACACAGAGAATAAAAATAACTTGAGAGGAAAATTTGGTAAATCTCATTGACGCTGTCTCCGAGGAAATCACTAGAAGTCGTCGTGACATCGTGCCGTCGAGCACAAACAAATAATATAGTGGAATTCTTAAAACATTTCGTGAACTTGCACGAAAAACAAAAGATTTAATGGAAATACTGACAACCTCTATATACTTAGGTATTCTTTGCCTTTCTCAGAGATTACACTCATTATTTTTATTACGTACATTACGTTTATCCGACAATGAATAAGATGTTAAATTAAGATGATTCAGTTGATTTTAAATGTAATTACTAAGGACACATCCACAAAGCTTATCTTTTGCAAACACAGGAAGGAATTAAGATAATTTGATATAGATAGCGATTATTCCTGTTTCCGTGAAAGTCCTCTTTTCCTTAGTAAGGAGTTTGTATTCGTGAAATTCTTTGGGCTGCAAAAATAACGGGTCACGGTAAAATGTTATGTTATAAGGAGATAAGTAGTGCTTATTATAAGTCTCAGAAGAAGTGTTATTTGTACAAGTTATAGCTTTAAGAATAGATGATCTTCATTTTGAAAAATAACAAAATTCAAAATTAGGGAAAGAATATTTTTTTCCACTTTTGTTTTAAACCTAGCTGCCGTTATAAACTTCGTGTCGCTAACATGTGAAAAATGAACACGAGTTATTACCTGGTAAAAGAAGGAAAAAGTCAGCCTTGTACTGCTAGAAAAGTACTCCTACAGTTCTAGTAGTACAAGGCTGACTTCTGTACAATAAGTTCTCTAGTAGCGACAAGAAGACCACAGAAGACCAGCACCCCTAGTCAAGTTGATAATTTGCAATCGTTATGGCTAGTCGAAAACTAATTAAATTTATGGGAATGACATCATATCAACATTAAGTCTCGTGGTCAGAACAAACGATTAGAAAATTCGTAGCCGAGTTCACATCGTTCAAAATGATAGAATAAATTGTTATCGTTTCTACAATTTTCAACGCTACATCCTTTGTTATTGTAGAACGACATTGAGAGAGATCGAGAACGAGCGGCCGACTCTGGTGCGTCAACATGGTTATCAACTTATCGTTTTCTACAATTGCTGACACCGAAGCGTTACCAATAGGAGAACGGAATTCGACACGAAATTGTAACTTGGCTAGGGGGGCAGGAAAGTACAGGCGTTTGAAAGAGTGACCGTGAACCCTAGAACGTAAAGGGCTATTTAAGTAGGTGAGCATATAAGAAATTTATCGACATCTCAAGGTTGTTCAGGGTCAAAACAGCTTTCAAGGAATTCACCACTACAATGTGAGCCAGAGCTCACTGAATGATTCTGAAAAACCTTCGTAAAACTGATATAAAGCCTTATAGGCCAGCAAATTACCCTAAACGGCTCACCGAACATCGAGTTGCCAGGTTACGGTGTGCTCAAGAACACGTCCAATGTACAGATGAAACTTGATTCAAGGTTATGTTTTCCGATGAGTTCAAATTTTGTTTATTCATACACATGACGGAAGACGAAGAGTAGATATTTAAACTACCAGGCGAAAACACGCTTTATCATTCCATTATCATCAAGCGTGTTATGATGAAATAGATCTATTCGGTAGAGGATCAATAATGGTATGGGCTAAGATATCCTAAGAGTATTATACAGTGTGAGATAGGAAATAGTTCTCAGATACGTCGAGGGAATTGTAAAATTAACTACAATGTATGCAAAAACCATTTTTATGCATGAAAATGCGTGCTCCAGTTGTGCTCATTTGGACAATGCAAATACCTATTGAAGACGAACCGTATTACTTGCTTGGACTGGGCAGCTTGTAGCTTAGACACCGTAGAACATATATGGGATGAGCTCGGGAGATGCGTTAGATAAAGCTGTCCAGCTATTTTCCACGAGTTAAGGCCCTAGCTCGGGAGCTAGCCTGAAGCCTACTCCTCGGTAACGGCTTGGTCAGTAGACTTGAAAAAATAATATGTTTATTATGAATTCATGTATTGTATTGTACTAATACTTTTGCTAAAAAAAAATAATTTAACGACATGATATTTTTTCGCTTTCGCTTGTTTTCCCTACTTCTTTTAAACAGCTTTGAACTTTAGAAATATGTTTCCTCAAAAAATAGATGATTAAGTGTTAACATATGTAAATCAATCAACATTTCGCAAAGAAAATGGTTTTAAAGGTCAGCTGGACTCTATGCGGGCGCAGGCGGCAGTACAAGTATGTGTGCATTTGACTCCGGCCCAGATGTTCAAAGGACTATACACCTTAAAGACTGAGCTAATGGAAGAACTATCAAACATAGATCAATGCATTTTATAGCATGCCAAATATTAAAAGGTTTACGTCATATCCATCGAAGTGATAGGCTCGAGGTGGAAATTAAAGCGATACGAAACTTTCTTTTTTAAGATAACTTGATTGTATTTAATTAAAATACGTAAAAAAAGTGTTATATAATAATCAGTCATCTTCGATATACTACAGTTCTACGAATACATTTTTAGTATTTAAGAAAACATCACTCGTTTTATTAGCGACCCGGGATTTTTGAAGCCGAGCCCAGTGTATTTCCAACCAATTATTCTCTTACATTCCTTCCAGAAAATAATTCTTGTTTGTAAAGAACTTTAGTATGACCACTAGCGACCCACGCCGTATTTACACGGGAAGCACTAATTAATTATATCCTGATGACTTCTATTAGGTGGATGAGGACGCTATAAGCCCTGAATGACGAAATTGTAGAAGATAGGTACTTTGTGAGAGAGCAGTAGGTACTAAGCACGTAGTACGGCTGCTTACGAATACATTGGAACGTGGTTTCTATTTTACTACTCGCCAGACGACTCGTTTGGCTAAGCAAGCAACCCGCCAGTGATCTTTCGGCTCCCAAAGCCCCAAAGTCGGTCAAACTTAAGTAAGTACTTTAAATTTATCAACAACCCACAACAACCCTATCCTAAGACCAAAACTAAGAAAATAAACTCTTGAAATCAGTTCGAACAACACTATAATAGCAATTAAAAAATTCGGTAATTTGCGAGTTAGACTCCCATACCAAAGGTTCCATGTGGGCCATTTCTTCTTGCGAAAGTTACAATACCATTATAATAATAATTAAAAAATCGGTCATCTGCAAGTCAGACTCCCAACAGCAGGTACCCAATACATTTAGCAAGTGTCGAAAAATTCGGCATTGCGATCCTTTTGCCTACAATTCCAACTCGCTTTTCCAAATTACTTTAGTAATATACAGTAATAATACTAGCGTACACTAGTAACCCGCTAGCTTCACACGGGTGTTAGACATGTTTGAACTTCTCGGTTATCGTCTACTACAGTAAACATGTATTACTTTTAACACCTAAACCTTTCTCATGACTCATTTTCGTGACAGCTGTTTTTTTTTTTTTTTGTGAAAACCGCATGATAATACGTTTTTGAGTTTATTGCAAACAGACAGGTACAGTAGGCAACTTTGTTTTAATGTGTTTGTCATCATCAAGTTTTTTATCCTTATTAGGTATCGACTACATACAACAAACTTATAATAATTCAACATTACCTAAGCAATACATACAAACTTAATGTATTTCCATTTGTAAGATAAAGTAAAAACCAAAATTACGCCGACAAAAGCACATTTTTTCGGTCGAGGTCTATTTTAATTTTGAATTTTATCCTAGTTTTAGCAGACATACGAACAGAAAGCGGAGCCTTAATGATAACATTCCAGTGGCTGTTTTCGGGTGTGGAACTTTAAAAATAGTTTGAACTAAATAAAAACAAATAAAAATCAATAAAGCAGTCTTTTATACGAAACTAGCGTAATCCCGTTTTCTCCATTATCATAATTTTTGCCAAAAAGCGTCTATTGTTGGACATATGCCTCTCCTCTCTCTACATTCATAGAAATGCCCGCAACCCGCACCAGGTCATCGGTCCACCTTGTAGGTCTTCCAACGCTGAGCCTTACGGTTACGGTATAGCAACCTTAAAAGATAGTACACAACGTACTGTTTCTTCTAAAAATATTTGAGAAAACCTTTCTACCGTATATATATTATTTTCTTGTTACATTAACTATTTACGCAGCACACTCCGTAAAAGCTCTCAAACCGCGCGATAATTTTGGACTTAGTCGACAAATAAATTTTATTATAGCTTTTTATAAACGTATTTACATATAGCCTATGTCCATTTGCAACGATGTGCCTTTCAAATGGTGAAAGAATTTTTCAAATAGATGCAGTGGAACTCATAAAATTCAGACTCTCTCTTTATAATAAGACTGTTATCATTTCAAAGTTATTGGTAGAGAATTACTTATTGGATTACACTTCACTACTGTACATAAAGTTTAATTAAATACATAACATTAGCACTGCTGTGCATGTCTACTCCTATAATGCCAAGCTCTTTAGTCAATTCTTCTTATATGAATTCTTAGGAAGGAAAATAATTATTTTATGACTAAATATATTTCATCAAATATGCCAAGATTGGTCGGGTGGCATGTTTAAATATTCAAGGATTCCTTAATCAAGTTTAACCGAAATATTGAACTGACAGATAAATGAAACGAGGGTTCTCTTAAAGACAACGGGTTGAATCTGTAATCGATACTGGGCACGAATACTCAACCCTTTAGCCCAATAAGACCCTGACTTTGGAGTAGGCTATTAACGAACGATATTATCGGTACAATAATCATTCCCTAGTATTTATTTCGATAATCCCATGCTTAACAAAATTTAAATTTAGAACGTCAAAAATGTTCTGATTGGTATCGATTTAGTTATAGGGGTTTCAGAAGAAAGCAGTCTAGACGAAGCCTTAGATATGATTACTATTTGTAGCGATATTGAATAATCAGGTCAAAATAGACAATAACCAGAAGCAATATAAATATAGCCCCATCGATTGATACAAAAATTGTGTAGATGCATGACATACAATTTTTGTTAGATCTTTTTCGATAAAAGGTACTAAAGTTTAGGAGAATAAATTTTAAAAATGATATAACTTTGACCTTGAAAATTTGTATTGCCACTGATATACTCTTGACATTTCATTTATTAATATTTTACTTAAGAATTTCAAAAATGCTCTGCTTTATTCGAATTATTGTAATTTGAAATGTCTATTTTGACCGGACCGTGAAGGTCTTGTTATTGGTTTTAGGAGCAAAAACAAATGACTCAACATTTTTCGAACAATTAAACAAGAGTTGCTGAAAGTTGTTTAAATTTACTTGAAATATTGTAATTTAAAAAGCAGTGAAGTAGATTCCACTTTTTTCGAATCATTGATTTTATGATTCACTGATTTTATGAATTGAACGCACACTGTAATCGAATTTGATTGTGCTATGCGGAATCAAAACGTGGTATGCATGGTGTATTATTTTTTAACAATCGGTAGCTAAATCTATATGGTTGATTGTTCTACAGTTGGTAACAGTTTTACTCGCATTCAGATCACATGGCCCGGCTCAACTGATGCTCCAATATTTGGGATGCACTTGGTCCACTGACGGGCCAAACATTTCGATAAATGGATTTCGGTAATACCTTGACCGGTTCCGATTTGTACCGTAAATAGTTAACAGTCGCTAATTGCATTTTGTATTGGGTATATAGAATTGTGCAACATTTTAAATTAGTTAAATCTACCTTCCTTTTTCATGTAGATCCCTTATCATTAAAGTCCTTTTGTAAGATAATGATAACTTTAACTGTGCATTAATATTAATGATTTAATTTAATAGCTATGCAGAAAGCGTGACTCCTTAATATATTAATTCATTATCACCGTTCCCTGTTTTGTATGAAGGTAGAGATAATGAGAATCAGCTTAAGAATTTTAATTTATGATAAGACTTTGTGAAAAATCATCCTTTCCTGACCAAAAGATACTTTTGCATTATAAACAAGAAGTTTTGAGAATTATGTAAATATCCGTAAATTACAAAAGTATCGTCCTGTGCAAAACTTGGGTTCTTATCAATAAATTATTATGTTTCAAATAATAGAAACATTTTTGAAATAAACGAATCGAAATGGGTCTGTCTGTATTTTGAAAGAGATTAGTCGAAAGTTTTTGAAGCAACTAAAATATTGTAAACTTATTCAAAAACTTTGTGGTATATCTGAAATACTGTTTAATATATCCAACTAAGTACTGCTTTGTTATGAAGCTGCTCAAATCTTCGTCTTATTTAGTTATTTGGATCTAATTTTAGTTGCAAGCCACTTATTTGAAAGTCAATGATAAAAAGTTTCAATTGACTCGAAGGTAGCTAAAGGGTCCGTCTCTCAGGCGTGCCAGAGACAGATCAATACTTCTTTTGAAAACTTCCAAAAGGGATTTAGTACTAAGTTAAACCTGAATTGAAGAGAGTCGCCGGTAACGAGCGAAGTTTTTGGCCACAATGAATGTAATTAATCGAAAATTTAATTTTTAACTTTGTCTTCTTTCGTGATAGTGCTTGTCTTGGGTAGCACGTTTTCACGCAATTTGTATTTAAAAAAGTTTTGAAACGCTTAAAGTAGTGATTAAGTTCTATTAAAGAATGGGCTTAATTTAATTTTAGCAGTAGATCTTGAGGTGAAGCACAAAATAAGAAGGTATAGAACCGCTTTGTAAGATTAATCTCATCAACATATTTTACTAATTTTGTATAAAGCTGTTCTTGAATAATATTATTTAACGGAAACAAAAGATTATTTTTTATAATAAAAAGAAACTGCAGTATTAGTTTCATAGTTGTCCCTAATTTATATCAACATGATTTCGAGCCATATATTTCCCAGTTTCTAGAGGCCTCTGCAAATCCCTTATTAGTAATTCCATTTCAATATCTGTCCTTCTGTTAGCTAGCTTAATTGCTTGTTAGTATTCTGGACAACCAATTACCACAACTAACACGAGATTTAGCCAGTACAGCATTAGACATGAGCTTGATTATCTACGGTTCCGAAAACCAGTCCATTTTGCGTAAATATACTGGTTGGAATTGAAACAACGCCATTTTGTGAAGGGGTCATTGTTCTCATCGTTATAAACAATTTGTTCTGTAGTTTTAGCTCCGAAATAGTGAAATAAAACATCAACTGCATCCATTTTTTTTGAGGTGCGACATCATCAAATGACTTCCTATGCTCTGGCTAATGACTTTTTGAGGTGGAGCAAGAGGGCTCAATCCAGACCATGGCCTGAATCAAAGGTCGGAGACATTACCGTCGCCGATCGCCTCCACGAGGTCACAGCGGTGCTCCGTCCAAGCGGAGCAGACTTCCACCGTATGTTCCTCTGGGCGGTCCGCATAATGATGAGACACGGTTGTTTCTTCCACCTGTATCCGAAACGGGACCTCTCGAACTGACTATGTCTGGTGAGGCCTTGCATCAGGTGAAAGGTGAGGACGTCGACCGCATCGTCGTTCCATCAGGTGAGATAGTGGCGCGAACCTATTAACAATAAAAAAAAACGCTATGGCGTAGGGTGGTATGATGTAGGGGTTTGTACCCTACAAACCGCCGCAACTATGGTGAGTACTGGGTTGCATAAGTCACTGTCTCCATACCACCATAAGATCTCGCTCGAAACTCCGCGCGACAGGCCGCGATCTGTCGCGACAGCGGAAATGCAACACCATGCGCAAGTCGTGCATGTGTGCAAGGACTGTTGTCTCCAAATCCTACGGTGGTAGACATGCAAGGAGGCTCGCTGCTGCGCTGGGATATCATACGGTCCCGCCGTGCAGCATCTGCGCACCATCTGATGAATTAAAAGAGGCCTAACTAGTATTTGTGGATGGGAATAACCTTAATTAAGCATGAAAGGCAACACCGGGTCTTTCACGAGAGCCCCTACATCATTGGATTTAAATTATAAAATAAAAAACACAAATAAAAACTTATTTTCCAACTAACACATAAAACAACTAGCTTAAAAGGTTTAAGTGTTAAAGTTTTAGATTCAACTTATTCAGCCATAACAGGTCGGACGAAATAAGACAGGCAATTTAGGACGAGATTAACTAGATCTGTATTGATAACGAAAGCTAATCCAAGCTTTAATAACGTTCATTGTTTTGTACAGTTTATTACTAAATTATGAAAATAAATATACGTTGGTGAATATTAAAATTATGCGTAGGTATTGAGAGGGCATTTTAAGGACCTTGTTCTGTAGTGAATTTTTGTGAGCTATAATAACTGACTGTAATAGATATTGAAGATTTTAGGGCCTGTGCACATCACGTTTTATAAACGTGCCGTTTACGAGCGTTTTAGAACCGTGCATCGACGGCGCTCTTTTATCCTATTAAAGGTCTACAGGCTGCGTCTGACTCGCATTCGTATTGCGTCTGTACCGCTACAAACGCGCGTCAATGGCGCGTTTAAAAAACGTGGTGTGTTAATAGTCTCTTATAATTAATTAGGAATATTTTGTGACTTTATTTTTTAGGTGGAAAACCATCCAGCCGGCCCTAGCAGGTACTAGAACTGCTGGGACCCTACGGTTTGCTGATATCTCTTTGAGGAGCTCGTGAAACACTACGCGCTATTGACGACTTGGGCTCGGTCTGGACGATTATTGAAAGGTCGCATGGCGAGCTACCTATTGGTCATCGTCCGCTAGCGCGCGCCTTCCGTGGCTAGTAGTCGGGCCGAGGTCACGGCGACTGGGGCGTAAGGATGTTCGTTTCCTCATGCACGGGTGTCTCCTTCACTAGCATTAATGCTTCGTAGAAGAAAAAGACCGCCTGCCATTCCTCCTCGCTCCGGACCATGGCTTGAACCAGAGACCGGCACGAGAGGTCATAACTCATTAGAGTTTTATCGTGCGTTAAAATCATCGACAAAATTTAGCATAACCAAGATATCACACTCTAGATTAAAAACATCTGCGAAGAGAGTATAAGTAAATAAGACGCAAAGCTGACACTCGTCAGTGTTGCGTCACTCAAACGGGTGTGTGTGAACGGGCTGTAGGTATTTTATACTTAACTAAGTAAATCTGAGTCGAAATAATCAAGATTGCTAAATAGCCGCAAAAAAAAGAGAGATCCTTAAATAGCATATGAGCACTCGAACCCTACGGTCTAAGCTTTTTAATCTATCTATATAAAATACGAAACTGACTGACTGATATATCAACGCAGAGCTGAAACTATAGGGTCTAGGAACGCCAAATTTTGCACTTTTATGATGTAGGCAAGCACTAAGAGAGGATTTTTCAAAATTCATCCCTTAGAGGGATGAAATGGGCGTCCAAAGTTTGTATGGAGAACCCTACTTTCACGCGGGCGAAGCCACGGGCAGAAGCTAGTCACATATGTATATAGCTCGAAAATTTAAAGACCAACGAGGTTATTATAATATAATATAATATTATTCACACAACTATCACACAACGCCGTCTAGTCTCAAGCTAAGCAGAGCTTGTGTTATGAGTACTAGGCAACTGATAAACATACTTAAATATTTCTAAATACAGACATATTATAGATAAAATACACCCAGACACAGAACAAATGATTGTGCTCATCACACAAACATTTGTCCTGGGTGGGAATCGAACCCACGACCGACAGCATAGCAGTCAGGGGCACTAACCACTAGACCAACAGGCCAGTCAAGAGGTTATTATATTTTCATCGCTTGAAGTGTAATATCTAATATTAGATTTTGTAATAGTACATCATCAGAATAACTATAACAACAACAGCAAATCATAACAATCGATTCAGTTCGAGATTTGGCAAGAGACTAAATTGAACAGGGTTTAAATTCCGGAGGTTACTGCTGATACAAACATGCAAAACATTAATTACTCAACGGCCAGATGGCGGGTATGAACACAGATGCATTTCAAGCAAATACCTTGAATGTTGATCGCTTAGTCACTTATACAATGTAAGAGCCAGCGTACAACAATTGATATAATAGGCGTTAATTTTGAATTTTAAAGTAATTTGTATATCAACCACGGTGTAGGTCAAAGGTTGACAGGTAGAGAATGCCTTTATACATTAGGGCTGTGAAAAGAAAGTGATGTGTGACAATATAATGCTTGCAAATTATTACTTAAAAAAAAAATGTGACCATACACTAAAAATTACTCTTATATAGTATGTGCGTTTACAAACATGTAAACCAGGATACCTATACCCGGAATAACTATCTGTAAGCCATACAAATATTTGTTCTGTGAGGGAATTGCAGCAGCAGCCAATTGCTGATCGTACTGCGAACCGTGCCGTAAGCGTTTTATCAATTTACACAAAGGGTTCTTACCTGATGTGATCAGAATAAGATTCTTTAAATATACATAAAAAACACAAATATCTAAAGCTGGGTCTACGCTAGAAGAGCCGATCATGAGCGGAGCACGAGCCGAGCTCAAATTAGTATAGTGTGGACCGACTCTAGTGTGATTATTAAAAACCTAAAACAAACAGGGTTTGTATTAAGATTCAAGTGCTTTAATTCTCTTTGAAGATAACATATATTTTATTCGCAGCCTTAAACTAAATAGATTATAATTATTTTTTTTTAAAACTATTGACTCTTGAATTTTTGTGAAATATAATAACGGCGTCTTAAGTTCGCCAATGTAACTATGTACAGTCGACAATATTGAAAGCTGACGGATTAAATAAGTTTTTCAACAGACATTTTAATACAATTAGGCTTCCAATTAGGTCTGAATTAGGTAGAGAATTCCCCAGCTACAAACTAAAAACAGCAACAACTCGATTCATGATGGCTTTTGTTATTGGCAATTTTTTTTTAAATTTAATAATTTTCCAGGAGATTCTTTGGCACCAAGGTTTTGATGGGACACGATTTGTAGTTTTTTTTTCATCAACTGCACCACCCCAGTATCGGACCAGCTAGGCTACTAGGTTTGCTGCAATATAATAGATAGATAGATAAATATATTCTTTATTGTATACCAAAAATACAAATTACATTAGAAACTTAATATTAATATGTTGTCACAATGGGCGGTCTTATCGAAAAGCGATTTTTTTCAGACAACCTTTGGATGAATTTCACAGAGAAGGAGAAAAAAGATACGCAGGTAGGTCGTGGTGTACTAAATACACCACGAACGGTGGACCACCACCATCACCACCACCGCCGCCAACCGTGGTGTGTGTGTGTGTGTGTATAATACACTTTTCACACACATACATACTTCAAATTATATGACGATATATAGAAATTGAAAGAAAAAATATAAATCACAGTTTTTGCTTTTAGAATAATATCTTTTCATTCAATTAAAAATCTACTAGTCGCGGCATGGAGGACAGAGTTCCGGCGGGATCTCATGGCTGTGCTGGGCACGCCTTTGAGGCTTTGAAGAGTGGCTGAAGTGGCGCCATGGTGTTCTCATCTTACGCATATCCTCACCGGACATGGCAAGTTCGAGAGGTCGCTGATTTGGATTAGGCAGCAGCCCGGGTGTCACTATTGTGCAAACTGCCCATAGAACATGGTGGAGCATTTTAGTCAGTTAAAGTTTGACACGCTCTATCGCTCCACTCTAGAGCGAGAGAAGTTGGATGACTTTCTACCTCAAAAATAAACATAGAATTTAAATATTTATTTAAATGGTACAGACTTCTGACGCAGTATGCATGATGGTCACCGTGGGAATTGCAGGCAAAAGACCTTGCACGCATGCATGATCTGCGCATGGAGATGCAACGCCGGGGCGAAACTCCGCTGCCGCGCCAAGTAGCGGCATGGCGGAAAAACTTCCGGCGGGATCTCATGGTGGAATGGCGACGGCGACTGTCGCAACCCAGTGCTGGGCACGCCTTAATTATGGCGATAAGTCCCCTCTTTGAGGAGTGGCTGGAAAGACCTCACGGCGTCCTTACTTACCGCATGACGCAGGTCCTCACCGGACATGGTAAGTTCGGGAGGTTCCTGTACCGGATCCGTGCAGAAGAGACGCCCGGGTGCCACCATTGTGTGGACCGCCCGGAGGACACGGTGGAGCACACGATAGAGGTGTGCCCCGCTTGGGCAGAGCACCACCGTGTCCTCGTGAGGGCGATCGGCGGCAGCGATCTCTCGCGCCGGGCCTTGATACAGGCCATGGTCCGGAGCGAGGAGGAGTGGCAGGCGGTCGCCTCCTTCTGCGAAGCAGTAATGCTAGCAAAGGAGGCGGCCGATCGCGTGAGGCAACGGCAACGGTCCTCACGCCCCAACCGCCGCCGGGATTCCGATCCCGATTTCCGGCCACCGTAGGCGCGGGCTTGCGGACGGCGAGCAATGGGTGACTCGCCGTCCGATCGTCCGGTAACCATCCGGACCGAGCCCAAGTCGTCGACGGCGCGTAGTGTTCCACGCGCGCCTCAAGGAGATGTCAGCAACCGTAGGGGCCCAACAGGGTCGAAGCCTACTGGGGCCATGGGTGATGCGAAAGTGACCCCCGGGGCCCTGGAAAAATAAAAATGGCAAAGAAGGAACAGGAGTGGGTTTTTAGTCAGTAAAAGTCTGACACTATCTCTCGCTCCGCCCAAGAGCGGGGGTTGTCATTAGATGATTTTCCCACCCGAAAAAAAAAAAAAAAAGTATGTATGATGGTAAAAAGAAAACTATATCTGTTACCGGCAATCTGTATAATTCAGGTATTCTATGCAATACCTAGGCAATGTACGAAATACCTGGGGCGTCCAGGCAATGTATGAAATGTTATGAATATTATTGTCCAATACATACTTTACCAAGGTAATTTGTTGCCTTCGTTGCTTTTCATACCAGGGCCGAGTCTTCCTTTCAGAATTAGACCCTTGACTCCAGTAGGCTTCGACCCTGCTGGGCCCCTAAGTTTGTTGATATCTCTTTGAGACGCGCGTCGAACACTACGCGCCGTCGACGACTTGGGCTTGGTCCGGACGGTTACCGGATGGTCGGACGGCCAGCTACCCATTGCTCGTCGTCCGCAAGCCCACGCCTAGGTTGGCCGGAAATCAGGATCGGAATCCCGGCGGCTTGAGCGCGGGGGCCAATGCCTCGCGCGTAAAAATTCAAATTCAAATTCAAAGCATTTATTTCAAATAAACCATTTACAGGCACTTTTGAAATGTCAAGAAGTCAGTCAGTCAGAAAAAATGATGCTAATTGCACATTCCAAAGCGTAGATCTCTATGGAGAAGAATGTGCAAGAAACTCCATGGACACTCTTTTCAATCGTGTTTTGCAATTACAAATATCTCTGTTACATGTTTCTTGTCGCTATCATGTGAGAACAATGTCAATAAAGTAAAAATAAAAACTAAATATAGATATTAAAATAGCAACTGGCAGCTAAGAGATGACCAGTCTCAACTGACAGCGCCCGTTCACGGACCTGACGCGAATATTAGTACCACTCAGCTCAACCATTTTATACGTACGTACCCGTGAGGCCTCCTCCTTTGCTAGCATTACTGCTTCGCAGAAGGAGGCGACCGCCTGCTACTTCTCCTCGCTCTAGACCATGGCCTATACCAAGGCCTGGCGCGAGAAATCGTTGCCGCCGATCGCCCCCACGAGGACACGGCGGTGCTCTGCCCAGGCGGGGGACACCTCTACCGTATGCTCCACCGTGTTCTCCACACAATAGTGACACCCGGGCGTTTCTTCCGCTCGAATCCGGTGCAGGAACCTCCCGAACTTACCATGTCCGGTGAGGACCTGCGTCATGCGGAAGGTAAAGACGCCATGTTGTCTTTCACTCCTCAAAGAGGGGACATTGGGTTGCGACAGTCGCTGTAGCAATTCCACCATGGGATCCCGCCAGAACTTTGTCCGACATGCATTTATATGCAAACTGGAAACGCCATCACATATAGGTACTTAAGAAGTTTAAATTACTGTCGTACCGTAGTCCTCACATATGTATACGTTTGTACTACACAACAAAGAAAACATGATATGTGCGCCGAGTGTCGTAACAGGTTGGTAACTTTTAAATTATCAGATCTCGCACAAAGGTATTTTGGGTAAGGCATAAGGATGACTATCACATTATTTTTAGATTACAGAACAGGTAGTAGTTTTTGGTGGGAGTGACAGCTTTTATAGAAAAGGAGGTCAAGGTATCAGAATAACGATGAAGCCAAATTAATGAAGATATTAATAATAAATTATTAATTACTTAGGTTCCTTTATTATGTCTCCAGCGAAGCACGATAGACATATTTGCGACAAAATATAACAATTGATTGGTATAACCTACCGGTGACAAAGATCGTACCTACACGCTCGCGTATACATTGATACAAAACAAAAGGTAAACGCGCACGTCAAGTCGAGCATGGCAACTCAAACATCGGTTACAAAGTCAACCAAGAATTCGGATACTGTGATTTATTTAATCCAAGTTATTCACTTCGTTTATTAAGCAGAGTCGAGATTAATACTGAGAGCTTAACGTAAGACGTGAACTCGGCACCCCGCACCCCCGCCACCCCTCCCCTCCCCCCGCCATGGCCCGCGGGACCCGGCACCCCGCGTGACGCCGACAGATAAGCTAATTACTTATTGTGATTTAGCAACCGGTTCTCGGCAAATTTTTCATCAAATTTTCACAGAGCAATTCTGAATAATAAGTAGACGTCGTCCACCACAATGGCAGCAATTAACCGGACAATTTAACTTTTTAATTGCGAATTAAGAAACTGGGGAGTGCAAAGGTTGAACACGGCCCGTAAAATTAATTGTCAAGAAAGGTTTTACTGTCCGCCGGACCATTTTACATAGTATGTTCACACATAGCGCTACGACTCCAATCTGGAAGAGAAAATCATAAAATTCGTTCACTCCCATTAATCTACGTGAAGCTATTAACCAGACAAAGTACAAGAAATTTATTTAATATATACTTCCAAGGTTGGTTAACACCGCAGTTTTTAAACTTTTACCGAGTAGTTTTTTATCGGGTTCTTTGTTTTCACCCATAATCCTAGTTTTTCTTAGTGTCCGTACCAAGCAGAGGGAAACTTTCCGAAACTTGAATTCATAAAGAAAGTTTAAAGTTTGAACAAAGTTAAATAAAAACAGAAAAGCTTCATTGTGTAGTCAAAGCGCAGGCGGCATTACCTAATTGTGTTCGTTATCTACGTAACTTGTGTCTGCCCGAGAAACACTGTATTAATATGAAAGCGATTTTAGCTTTGCGTTAATCGGAATTCGGGAATGAGCATAGACAATGTAAACATGACAATAGGAGCAAGAGTAAGGGGCTGGTTGGCACTCGTATCGGTGGCGTGCCACTCGTGAGATAACACAACGCGGCGTCTTTGTGGACGGATGTAAAATTATTAAGCAACGGAATGCCGTAAATGGGGTTTGCCTCTGTAATACCAAGGGTAAGAGGCGACTCGCTCCTAACATGGGGTTTCATACGATTAAGTTTATCGAATTCCGGGCGTAGTACCTAATTATGTTTCATGATATCGCTGGGCAGCTACATTGTCTGGCCTCGACGTTGTGATTTTTTCCTTATCCACCAAATATTATAATGTATTTTAACGGCGTTGTGAGATGGTTTCCCCTCCCTTGCTTTTAGCTCAGACAAATTTTTTCGTGCATATTTCAAGCGGGATTAAATTGTTTCAAACTTTGTCGGACAGTCTGTCGAATGCGAGAAGGCTCGAATCGATTGACAGTCGGATGATTCTGTCGTTATGAAACCTCACAGATATTGAAAGTCGATCGTTATAAAAATGGCGGCCGTGTCAAATTGGCAACGAGAATAAAGCAGCCACAAAGTAAACACCATTCAATTTTATTACTGAGAACAGTCTCCTTTGAAAATCCCTCGGTAGCAATCCCGTAAATCTCTATTTGTCGCAACTAAAACAGGTCACGGCGGAAGGCTATTACGTTCCCTAAATGCTGCCGAACTCCCTGTAGAGCGCTCTAATCCACTACGAACGGGCTGGTGTCAAACGCAGGCCAGGGTTGTTTGTATTGTTTATTGTCGCGACGCTCGTTCGTACGGCAAAGACGCCGCCGCCGTCGCCGGCACGGGAGAGCATGTTTCAATTGATGGAGCCGAACAGTCCCCGGAGTGAACTATTATATTCCTGCCCACGAACGATACTTATCCTCACTTAATGTCTCCTTTACCTTACTTTGAAATGTCGGAGAGCTTTATAGTAAGTATTTCGAATGTGGAACAAAATCTTAAGTATTTACTTACGTACTTACTATAGAAATGGCTTTTCTACCAGGATGTTTGTTTTAAATGTTAAACTCAATGTTTAAGACCAATTAAAAACTAAATTGCCTAGTAAGAAGTCACATGACTCTCTAATAAAAGAAAAAGTTTTATCAATAGGGAGTTATTAGACGAGTGCGTAGTCACATCTAAGTCTGTACGAACGGCGTCGTCGTCAGTCAGCCGGTTTTTATGCGACAGTTCGGCGTTCGGGTGTAGATGAATAAAAAGCACTGAAGAGCCAGCAGAATGGAACAAAACACTTGAAACAATATCGCGACAGAGCGGCAATCATTCCTGTTTTATCTCAGTTTGTGCACGCTGCGCCGCGGAAACTGCTCTAATAAAAAACTACCATGTGTTTCTACGTACCTATACTGTGCACCGTACACACATATAGGTTACTGCAGTGCTGCACCTGCGTTGTTCCTTGCAGATATGAAGTAAAAAATATTACGCTTTCGTTTTTGTCCGGGCTTTTGAAATACCTATTCTATTTTAACATACCGATGTATGGCCGATTTTGGGTTTTACGAACGCGCTACCAGATAAAATATGTTTTAATTCTGAAGTTCGAAACATTTCTATATTGCACGATAGTGTACCGACTTTATTTATTTTTATATCCTCCAATGTGTTTATTTTCGAAAGGCAATTGAATAGAAACTGAAAAATATCGAACATTCGGTATTTTATTTTCCGCATCTCTCACAGGAATAGGTAAATATTTGTGCGCTTATTTAGATTTATTCAGGTAGTTAGATTTGTTTTGGCGCCATATTTTTAAACTACCTACTGTTTTAGAGTAATTTTTGATGCACTCTACTATTTATCTTATTCACACACGTAAAACTGTTTTAAATGGATGGGCAAGTATTTTTACGAATGTAACACAACTATGAATTAGGTTAGGAGTGCACTATTTGTACCAGTTACAGCCCATGCAATCTTCTGTCGGCAGCACGATAAACTTTTTGCTCCAGTTAAAAAGTTAAATCAGGTCATTAGATACCATACAATCGACGATTATAGCAATTGTCACCCACAGTGGAAATTATATTAAAAAACCAAGACACATGAGCGTATGAAAAAATAAATCAGGCTTTATTTAATGCCATTATTTTTACCGTAAAGTCGTGGTCTGACTGCGAGCGAAGACGCGTTACAGTAACCAGGTAACCCGAGATTATCTTCGGGACTCGGGTTCAACTTAGTTTACTTACGAACTTTTTCACGGTCAAGTGTGCTTTATAAGTTGTGTTTACAACTTTACTAAGTAGCGACCCAAGTCGTGGTAGCCCCTACCTACTTAAGTGTTAGCAAGAAATTGGGAAGTTGGCTCTAAATGTACCTAACATTTACACTATAATGTAACTATTTCATAAGATGGATGGGAATATGGGAATTTATTATTATGTTATTCAGTAATCCAAAAAAATCCTGTCATACTGTATGGATCAGAATGTTGGGCTGTGAAAAAGACGGATGAAAAAAGATTGCACGTAGCGAAGATGAGAATGTTAAGATGGATATGTGGTATGACGAGAATGGATAAAGTCAGAAATGAGTATATTAGGGGAAGTTTGAAAGTTGCACCAGTGACTGAAAAATTGAAAGGGAATCGTTTTCCTTGGTATGGTCATGTGAAGAGGAGGGATGAAACGCATGTTACTAAAAGAGTTATGAGTTTACATGTGGATGGATGGAGAGGGAGAGGGACACCAAAGAAAAGATGGATGGATAGTGTGAAGAGTGATATGAAAGAAAAGGAAGTTAGTGATAGCATGACGAATGACAGGGCAGAATGGAAGAAAAAAACATGTTGCGCCAACCCCAAATAACACGGGACAAGGGCAGGAAGATGATGATGAGTAATCCAAAAAAATATTAGACACTTTTGTAATGAATTTTCACTGGTCGATATCCATTGTACGAAGTGGGTAATGAATAAAAGACGTGAAGTGACGTTACCCGCTGCTTAAATCTAAAAGATTCATTCTCATTGTAACACACTTCGCATTCACAAGGCTTTGAATCCTGTTCTCTCGAAAAGGAAAAATAAATATTCTTTATACTCATTTGATTTCTCTTTTTTGTTCCAGATTTACCGAGCGTGGCTGAAATGAAACCATAATAACATTGTAATTTTACGAGACAATAAATAACCGTTTTAAATATACTCAACGTAGGATAAATGATGGTCTTAATATATATGTATTCTATTTGAAATTTTGAGACAATATACCTCAGAACGAGGCTTGTTATGATAATAACGCGATGTGAAGCAGGACCAAAGAGTTTACTGATGCCAAATGTCTTTTGACGCCATGACGTCGGAATCATCGCGGCGCCCAAGATCCGTTTCCATGGAAACCGGTGGCCTACCACTGGTTTCGACGTTTGCGCTTCTCACTATTGTCGCAGGTAAGCTTGTGAATACCTACCACCCTAAATATCATTCTTACAATGTCCAATCGATAAGTGTAACATTGATAATTACGTTAAGAATCACGCCACCAAGTATCTAAGCTTTTTACATAATTTTTTTTTGTTTCGCGGTAACGGGCGCTGTTGGCACAGTGGTTACGCAATTGGCTGCTGTGCTGGGTGTATCGCGGGTTCGATTCCCACTTGAAAATAATATTTTGTGTTGCCTACAGAAAGATGTTCCGGGTCTATGTGTATTGTATATGAGAGTATATGTGTTTGTGATCACACCCAAAATACAGGAGTAATTCCTAGAGTGGGACAATGTTTTTTTTTAAAGAAAAAAAACGAAGAATTTTAATTCCAGCTTGAAATATGAAACTTTAGATAGGCTAGCTCCAAGCCGGAGACATAAGGACTCAGAGAGAGAACCTCTCATTTGACGATTCACAAAGCCGTTCCCTTTATGTTCGCCTCTGACTTTAATTAGTTATAAACATTGTTAAACTTCAAGGCGGAGAGTTAACGCCCATTTTGAATAAAATTACCTCAATGTGCCTAACGAAGCTTGTTCCAATGTGGAATATTATGCCTATTATCTTGTAGGACTGAATAACATTACTTGGACTATTAGTCTACCATAGGGCTGTAGGACCCTTAACGTGGTGTTAGTTCTATTTTGTAGTAAAAAAGTGAAACTATTGATACAGACGAAGTTTTTAGAAAATTGTCGTTTGTTTGTTGTTCATACTAACAAATACTTTTTTTATTCAAGGAATATTCCCCTTTTTTGGAGTGGGATATTATCAAACAAAAGTAAGCTCTCCCGCTCTAAGTGAAGCGAGAGGTAGTGACAGATTTTAACTGACTAACACCCACTCGTGTTGCTCCATTTGAGCTTTGCGCACCAGGGCCGCGGTGACTCTTTAAAATAATCCCGCAGCCACCGTAGCCGTGGGCTTGCGGACGACAAGCAATTGGTAACTCGCTGTCTGGTCGTCCGGTAATCGTCTCCTCTCTTCAAAGTGATGTCAGCTAGGCCGAAGCCTACTGGGGCCATTGGTTGACTTTTGAAAGGGTTACTCCGTCGTCTTGGGACGCAAAGGGCAACTGAAGTGTGGTTTTATTCAGTAAAAGTCTAACAAGCCCCCGCGCTCCGCCCTAGAGAGGGAGAAGTCATTAGATAGTTTCCCACTATAGAGATATATAATATATATTTTATTAACTTTATTTTTTATTTACTGACACATAAGTTTATTATAAGGAAAATATATGTAGTAGTAACAAATAGGAACACATTAGAAGTGGCCGTGGGCCCCAAACTAGGCACAGCCTGTATCTTGGTCCCAGCATTTCATTTTAACTTTCATGAAATACAAGCACCATTACAAAAAAGCCTTGTAATTTACAAGCGAAGTTAACTACCACGTAGTTGAGAGTAATACATCTCGCAGTAACAATAATTACAAGTTTGGCCAAAGCTTTTTGCATACAGTTCACAAATTGGTGGAGGTGAGTTTCCAACTATTGGACAGGCGAGTAACTGAACACACTAATGAAAATCTGATGAAAAGCTTAACATCCTTTCGACCATCTCTTGCCGCTTTGAAAGCGTTAATTTTCTGTTCTATTTCTGTAATGTTAAAACTGGTGCCCCAAAGTCGGACCACTCCCCGGAAGTATTCGACGAATATTCTGCAAAATATATTCGTCATGATTTTCTAGGAAATGTTGGCTTAAATTCTGTGTCGAAGATTTAAAGCTTCATCATTTTCACCGACATTAACGACACACGTTTATTTTAATTTAGAGGACCGTTGTTTAGTAGTAAATTGATACTTCATTAAAACGTGTCAATATTAGGTATGTGCGAGAGCGCCTTTGAGGTTACACAACCGTGATACATCCGTTTTTTTCTATAATCACGAATTTGGCAAAAGGTCAGAAGTGTTATGAGCATGTTAGCAGAAAATTACATTATAATATGAAAGTTAAATTAAACGAACATCACCAAAAACAGCACTTATATAAATAAGAAAGTTTTGGTAGCAGACTCGTGCAGCGAATGTTTGAATTTTGCAAGCTCTAGGATTTTGTACTGTCATCGATTTTATACAAAAATGCAAATATTTAGGTATCAAATTTAAATAAGTGTTTTAAGTAGTCGGAAATTAAACAAACAAAGCCGCGTCACGAAAAATTACGTCGGCATGAAGGAACAACATGTCAAGTCACAATTCCATGCACGTTTAGTTTTGTTTCTTTCTGTACGTGTTTGTTCGGAACGTGAGTTAAAACTAGACCGCACTTCACGTGATGTAGCAAATTGTTGCACTTTAACGACTGTCTACAGTGGCGGCTGCAGTTTAGAAGTAATACCGCCCCAGATTCCCCCACGTACCGCGACGCGCCTCCGCCGCGCGGCAGACGTAAGGAACCCGCACTCAACGCTGCCCTACCGGATTCCAAGTTTAATTGAAAACGCTTTATATAACCTTTTCTTTTAATTGTTTAAGGCTTTCACTTCATCCCTGCCCCGTGCTCTGTGAAATGTTTAATTATAGTTCCTAATGAAAACTCCACAATTTAAATAAACACGTACAATATAAATAATGATGTTTGTGTGCAATGCGAACGATATGCGTTAAACCCACAGCGGATTACAGCTAATCATTGGATTAATTGTATGGAAATTAGTGATCGTACGCGTGGTGAATTAAACGTAATGCTATCAGAATGTAATTATAGACGCCGACGAGCGTGAAATAGTGAATAATTGGAACACGTAATCGAATATGGAGGGCTCGACCGGTGAAGTTCGCAATAATTTATGTAATTATGAAATTTATTCATATTGACTGATTTTGTATTGCAGCGATATATGTGAACATTTAAAAAAAAATCTTGAATGTTGTTAATGATATTTTTACGTGGTACAACGCGTAGGTGATTTATGACTGTAGATATAATTTTATCCATCGCTCGGGTGGTGAATATCAAGATAAAGGGGTCGTCGGTCGACAAAGTTCGCCGCGTAGCTGGCGGCTACTGGCCCCGAGTTATTAATTTTCATTTGACTCGGATAAAAGCCTTACTTATTGCTATTAAACGTCTTTGAGTAATTTGTTTTGTGACATCTCTGCGTTATAATTCTTATGTGGACATTTTGAAGTAAAAATACAATTCATTTTCATCATATTTAAGCTTTTAAAGCTTTATGCGCATTGTTAATTGACGTAATCATGAGTGTCATTTCACTCAACAAAGTATTCCATTAAAAATTAATTGTATTTTTCGGCTTTGTGTGTTCAATTTTGACTTAAATTTTAAGCTTTAAAAATATTTACTTTCGCTTTAACTCGATAACGGGATGATGTGTGACCGGAGACGAGTGACGAATGTTCCATATCGGAGTGTTATTAATTTTCATTTGACAGCTACGCTGCTTCACTCGGCGAGACCGCCGCGGGATGCGGCGTGACAAAGGCCTCGCCTCTACTGAAAACACTGCGTCGTTTTGTTCCATTATCGGCTCACTGTGGACTGTGATTCAGAGAATAGTGTAGCATTTGTAAATCTGTGGGAAACAGTACCTTGTATATCTATTTTTCGTGGAATAGATTTGAGATAGTGCGGTGCGGGAAAATCGTTCACATGTGAGCTTTATTGGTAAAAGAGATGGAAAATCGAATTTGTCAAAAGAGAAAGTTTGCTTTTAAAAAAGCTTAATACATTTTTTAATAAGATTCTTAACCCTGGAAGGGTTTACTTAAGCTGCAATTAATCTTTTTAAAAAGCAGGAAATATAAACTAATGCTCAACCATATTTATTAAAATTTTGCTTTCCTCGTACAAAAGTCAGTTAATCAACGCGTAAATATAGCAGCGGATGTTCAATTTGGATTGCCATTGCCTACGACGAACGATGCGATGTTGCTAAAAAAAGTTTTCAGACTTCTTTTTTCTAGCCCTTACGGTCCCACTGCTGGGCAAAGACCTACCCCAAGTCCTTCTAGACATTCTTCTCCCACACCGCCTTTTAGCTGTCCCCGTGGTACGCATCTAAATCATCTCGGCACCTATTTCTGGGCTGGCCTTGTATTATCATTATAATTTAAACTAAAATATAGCAGTCCATAATTTCCTTACATATATTACTTAACTTCTCAGCATAGATAAAGTTTTACACTAAAATTCACAACGAGCAAGTTGTGAAAGCGGCGAGGTAGAAAATCTTAAGTATTGAGCGAGTGAACACGTAAACAGCTAAGTTAGAAGCGTATTACTGAAGCTGGGTGAATCAGATCCATCCCCGTTTAATTTACAGGGGTCATATAACCAGTATTGATCCGGAAATCCATTACCCGACGGGCCGATGAAAATAATAATTTTAATTTTCTCTACGTCTTATCTTTTCGATACACTGCACTTTGCGTCGAATGTTCTAAATAACATTGAGATATACAATAAATCGTTTAAATGTATTATCATTTGTGGCTAATGACTAATGATTAACTTTATGATTACCCGCCAGATAAGTTCTTTCGTTTTTACACTAATGTATACTTTGTGTTTACCCACCAATAAGTTCCTTCGTTTTTACACTAATGTATACTTTGTGTTTACCCACCAATAATTTATTCGTTTTTACACTAATGTATACTTTGTGTTTACCCGCAAATAAGTTCCTTCGTTTTTACACTAATGTATACTTTGTGTTTACCCGCCAATAAGTTCCTTCGATTTTACACTAATGTATACTTTGTGTTTATCCGCCAATAAGTTCCTTCGTTTTTACACCAATGTGTACTTTGTGTTTACACGCCAATAAGTTCCTTTGTTTTTACAAATGTTAACTGCAATTTATTATTATTATTAATATTCTTGCGTCTGACCACTATCTCACCTGTTGGTAAGTGATGATGTGATCGACGGTGGAGCACGCCTGCCTAGAAATATCCTATTCATTCTTGACTTAAAAACCTAGGGATCATAACCTAGCGGTTGTAGCTATTAGGAAATAGATTCCGGCAGGGAATTCCTCTCCTTAGCCGTACGCACAATGAATGTGTTCCCAAAACGTTTTGTGCATGTGGGTGGGATGTCCACCATTTACTGGTGGCACAAACTGATTTGATTTGGCAATAACCCAGAAAGGTGGAGTGGGTTTTAGCCAGTTAAAGTCTGACACGCTCTCCCGCTCAGCCCAAGGGCGGGAGGTGTTATTAGATGATTTCCCACCTAAAAAAAACCCGGAAAGGATAGTTTATTTATTAATTTACTTAAACTTCATGTGCAGTAGTGGTACATAGGCGGACTTAATGCAACAAGGCATTCTCTACCAGTCAACCTTTGGGTTAAAAAGAAAATAATGTGGTAGGTTTGCACAATAAATAAATAACAGATATTTGATATTTGATAGTTGCAGATTTAAATGTCTTCATTTCTTACCTCATTCAATATTGTAGTCCAAAATTAGAAAAATTATTAGGTTTGTTCAAGATTGCCTCCCTATGTAGGTTTCATTTCGTTCCAATCTGAAATTCGGTGAAACCACTAATGCGAAAGTGGGTTGTAGCGATAACTCGAACAATTGGTGACAAGTAAACGTTCCGCAGTGAATATATTATGGGGTCAGTACCGGTCAGTATAAGCTCTGTGAATTCTGGGAACTGTGCACGTACTGATAAATTTCAGCCTCGGGACAGTCTACTTCCACACATTTCTATCGTAAAGATATAAAGTCGGACTATGAGTTATGAAACATCCAAAGCAAAAAATCGAGTTTTTAACAAGCGTTTTGAACTGAAAAGACAACATTTTATATCCTGTGCAGACTGTTTATGTTAATTCTTTGAGCTTAAGCTTTGAACTGCTAACCTTACTTTGCAGTTTATAAAGCTGAGGTATTTTTCAACCGCAGTGTTTGTAGGGGACGCTAATATACTGGTACTACCTATATAAGCTTTAATATATGACACTATCTATATGTTAGTGCCTAGTCTGGCTTCAACAACTTTTATTTTATTTTATTAAGTACATTGACAGCTATATTGACACTAAGACAATTAAGCACAGTTAAAACAACGTACAGTACATAAATCTGAAATCTAATTACTGTACACAGAATTCAATGTTTAATTATGCTTCATTAGTGACAGTAAAGGTGAAATAATATGGAGAAGTTAATAAATTACACTGTGGTAATTAGAATTCATACGAATAATTTCTAAATTCGTTATAACGTCTATTTTTGCAGCATTATATTTATTGCATTATATTGACTGTACATTCTGGATAACGGATTGTTTTCAGAAACGTCATCAACACTAGTAACCTAGCGGGAATACTGAATAATTGTTGTTGTTACTACCTTTATATATATTTATTCAACACACTTGCTCAGAAAGTGATTCTTATTGCACTGCACTTAGGTATGTAATGGCACTCGTTACCAAACTGTGACATTTTTATTACCATTACGCACTAGTGCTATAATGTAGTTAAAATCTTTTTGTTCAACCTCTTTGTTCTCAAAACAAATTTTGATTTGAATAAAATTATATAAGTAAATTAGTGTCTTACTTACATATTTCATCCCATTTACAAGTTAAAATGGACAAATTTAACTTGTACAAGCGATTTAATTTAGATATAAGAAACATTTAGTAAATAAATCGTACATTCAAATAAAAATTGTTATTTTTTGTGGTTTATGGCCGCCATTTTAAGATGCGCGCGGTTTTTGGTGTGTTTTTTTTTATTCCATTGAAATTCAGTGGCTGTATTAATTAAATAAAAATTAATACTTATATACTACTAAATCATTAGAAAATGTTACATCCGTATTCTATTGTCACTACGAAAGACATTATCGGAACAACTTTTCACGCAAGAAAACATAAACGTAAGACTAGGCAGTATGATCAAAATATCTTAGCCGTCCTCTGGGGGTAAATAAAAAAAAATGATGCGAGCGCCTTATGAAAACAGATTTTTTACCGCCATGTCACAGAAATTTTTTCTAGTTTTACTATTGTTTTCTTTGCAAGTGTATTGAAAAACGTCGTATGACACACTTGAGTAATTAATGATTACCGTTCTTGGCTCTCTTAAGACCCTCGCCACGGCTCGGGTCTAAATACCGCCTCGACGGTAATCACTAACATTACACACTTATATCATAATGTAGGTACTTCATTTCACCCTGACTCCTGTACTAGTTTGAACTGTATTACGGTGGGACAGTACTCCTCGTTCGCAGTTTATACAAAAATAATTAGACAATACAAATTCACCTAACCAATTATACAAGTAAAACTGTGGGTCATTATAAATTTTATATGTTTTATGGTTAGAAATGAAAATACTTGAAAGTGCAAGATTACAATGTGCAAATTACATAATGTTCATTTACCTATATGGCAACACTAAAACATTACACATCATTGTTAGGTACAACTAACTATACTTAATAACAGTATCAAAATTCGTGCTCTCTGTTTGGCAAGTCAATGATTACGGCCTACATGTCAAAAACATTTCAGCATTCTACCTTTATATTTGGGAATAACGCGCAAACACACTTTTGTTATAATTAATTAATGTATACTATTTAAATATCTTTTCGCCATTTTAGTTGGTATTACTTTAATTTTTCTTGACTATTAATGGACTTCTTAGTGATATTCCTTTTCTGCTTATAATTTTAATTACATCAGGCTATTTCAGGGCGTAGTTAATGACAGTAACGTATGCATTGTTTTTGGGATAGAAAATCGTCAAATACCTTCTCCCGCTCTCGATGGTGCGAGAGGGAGTGTCAGACTTTAAATAACTAAAACCCACCCGTGTTTTTTCAGTTGTCAATAAAAAAGACTCGTAGCTTTTTTTATTGGGTGGAAAAATCATCCAATTACATCCCTCGTTCTTTCGTGTCAGACTTTTACTGACTAAAAACCTACTTTTGTTTTTCGTTGCCTTTCATACCAGGGCCGAGTCATCATTCCAGAAGCAGACCCTTGGTCCCAGTCGGCTTCGTCTCTGCTGGGCTCCTATGGTTTACTGACATCTTCTTGAGGCGCGCGTGGAACAAAACACGCCGTCGACGACTTGGGCTCGGTCCGGACGGTTACCGGCCGGTCGGACGGCCTGGCGATCGCCACCTTCTGCGAAGCAGTAATGCTAGAAGGAGACCGCAAGTCCACGCCTACGGTGGCCGGAAATTGGGATCGGGATCCCAATTTCCGGCTGGGGCGTGCACGTGCGGTCTCCTTCTAGCATTACTGCTTCGCAGAAGGTGGCGACCGCCTGCCATTCCTCCTCGCTTCGGACCATGGCCTCTATCAAGGCCCGGCGCGAGAGATGGTTCCGCTGATTTTCCCCACGAGGATACGGCGGTACTCTGCCCAAGCGGGGCAAACCTCTACCGTATGCTCCGGGCGGTTCACAAAGTGGTAGCACCCGGGCGTCACTTCCGCACGAATCCGGTGCAGGAACCTCCCGAACTTATTATATCCTGTGAGGACCTGCGTCATGCGAAAGGTGAGGACGCCGTGAGGTCTTTCCAGCCACGCCTCAAAGAGGGGACTTACCGCCTTATTTATGGCGTGCAATATACTCGTAGCTTGTATGGCAATATTAATTGAAATCGCTATTCGTATTATAAATTAAATCATTCCACTTATATGAGCTATTCAGAATTAATCAAATTGAATGGAATGTTATCCTCACTAAATTAAACAAATCCGTCCAACAATCCAAAACTTGTTTATTAATTACATTTTCAGTTTTCAATTAATTTTACTTTTAAAGTATTTGTTTATTAATAACATAATTATAGTTTTTGAGTCATTTCTATGAATATTTACGACTGAAAAGTTGCGTAATGTGACTAATCAGGTGCAAATAACTATTCGAAGAATTATTATATTTATATGGTTACGATAGTCAGATGTAAATATTCGAAAAATTATTAAGTTTATAATGGTAGTGTGGTGATTTGTATCATTTTAACATAACAGGTTATATTTTATACCTACATATTTTTATAAAGCGAAACGATGGTTCTCCAACCATCGTTTCCATAAGATTCCTAACAAGGGTCGCGATAACCATTATGCCAGTTAACCCCTTCAACAAACCTGAATAATTATACTTGTTATGGGTAGTTAAGTATGCGGGATTGTTTGAAAGCTTTTCCGAGGCCCTGGAACGCAAAGGGCAATTGGAGGAACACAGGTGGATTCATTATTCAGTAAAAGTCTGACACTTCCTTTCACTTCATCCAGAGCGGGAGAAGTCATTTGATGATTTCCCATTTTAAAAAAAATGCTAGTTCAGTAAGTTCAAAGAACAAAGAGAATTAACGAACCCAACTCAAGAGGCGGTTGTGTACCTAAATGTTTTTTTTTTTTAATTGGCGGGGGGGAAATGTAAATTAAAACTAAATCAAGTTGATTATTGTGTAACCAACTCTAACCGAACACTTACTCCCAGGAAATGGATATAGGAAAGTAAGTTGAAGTGGAAAGTAGACAGAACCATTTTATTGCGGCAAATCGACGAATACAGAGAACGCTGTGTAGGCAAGGAAAATGCCGAACGGGTGGGCATTACTTTTCGTCTACATGAATGCGAGTGAAGTCACGAGCTTTACAAATTCTACTGCATAAAACCGTTTGATTTGACTTTTCACGGATATCTCTGTCATTACAAATGAATGGGAAAAAATAATGGAGGCGCTTCCATTTTTTTAATTGAATCGTTTTGTGGTTCGGCTAAAAAGTGAAAAATTTATTTAATCTCAGCCCCGCATTAGCCGAATTGAACGAAAATATTCGGCGTTCCGAAATCCCGCACGAAGCCATTAATCGTTTTGATGTCACAGTATGGGACATTTAGTGTGACCCTTTTTATGCGCCAACCTTTCTCGATTTACGTCCCTAATCGCCGAATACCGAACGCCGAAAACTGAAATTCAGGCGTTCATATGCTGGTCGCGTTAAAACGCCGGCGCCGGTTCATTGTGAAGGATTATACAAATGATGTTCTGGAACATGAGCTTCTGTATTTGTTTCGCAAATCGGCATTTTGCCGCTTCCATACTCTGGCTGGTTCTCCCAGACTTAGACTCGCTTACACTATGCATATCTTTTGTTCGCTATACGTACGAATGCTATTTACTTGAATGTAAAAACGTATTCACAGGAATTCATTTATTCTCAGCTTTTCAGAGTGAGCGTTGCCAATATTGAAAAAATGCTGATATTGTTCGATACGTAGTCTTGTTAAGTGTATGATGTGATTTAAATGGCTGGTATTACTTGCTGGTAAACAAAGTAGTTTGCTGCGATTTTTGGTATCCGTAACCAAAAATCGCAGAGATTTATTTGATGAAAGAAGATCAATTGCTATAGAATTCAGTAGCATCAGCAATTTCCCCACTTTTGTTTGTGCAAGCCTGACCCAATTTAAATCAATTTGAAAGGCCAATTCGACCTGTATTTCTTCTGATTGTATTTGGCTATCGTTGAATATAAAGCTGATCTGACTGTTCGCTGTATTGTTTATCAAGAGTGTTCGAGACCGACCATTTACTAAGCGTTATTGTTATATTTTTTACAGATTTTGACCTAGGTACTTAAGTTTTGATGATGTAAGTTATATAAATAAAATTTAAATATCACCGAATGATAGATGCATACACGAATAATTTTATAATGTGCGTTCCATTGCAACTTATTCAAGTATGATATTTGGCCCAAATCTCATAGAAATAAATCTAATGTACATATCTAATGATTATGGAGCGTGTATTGAATTTGTGCATCATGGCATACCTCGAAGGTAACGATCTCCTCAGTGACTGACAGTACGGGGCCCGCCGTAATCGGTGTATGCCACTCATGTTCACTCTCCGTGTTGTTGTCGACAAATGCTCATCGGAGCTCATGACGACTAATGCCGGAGTTCCTCAAGGGTCTGTTATCTCTGTAATTCTGTTCCTACCGCATATCAACGAACTGCTGATACCCTGTATCTATGGATATGCAGATCTGCCGAGTGCGCGGCTAAGTAAGCAGCAAATCCAGTCCGAAAAAAAGACTATGATAGAGCGCATAAATGTTTCACTTCGAGCAGATTGGCTTCGCGCATTTAGAGACTAAATGCGTGAAGTCAATCTGGTGAGCATAGCCAAAGTAGCTGCTGGAATCCTCGTCGTTCTTGCAATGGTCCGGCGGTATTTCACACCGGGTAACTTCTAATGTTATACAACGCACAGGTCCGATCGTGTGTGGAGTACTGCAGTCACATATGGGCTGGTGCAAAATGCCATCCAGCTGCTTTGAACTCTGTGGAAAAGCGTGCGAAGAGGCTAATTGGTGATCCAGATTTGATTAAGATCAATCTGCAAAGCCTGGAGCACAGTCGAGGGTAGCCAGCCTTTTAGCATATTACAGGATGCATTTTGGAGAGATTACGTGGGAGTTACACGACTAGATTCCGCCATCACCTTTTTACCATCCGGCGAGTGTCCACTCTTCTAATTTTGATCTCTCTACAGTCTGAACTAAGCATTTCGCCTTAAAAATTTGCCTGTTGCGGTCTTTCGGTCCGATTATAATTTAGATGACTTCAAAGCTAGAATAGGCTAAAAAGAGCTTGAATAGGCTCTTAAAAAACTAGTGCGCTTCACCATCAACGATTGCATCACTGCTAATCATCAGTTGAGGTCACAGTCAAGCATTAGTTTATCATTTAAAAAATCCGGGCAAGTGCGAGTCGGACTCACTTGCTGAGGGTTTCGTACAAATTTACCTACATATGTAAATAGTTCAATTCGTTTTGCGTTAATATAGAATTTCGATTTTTTCATAACTTCAAAGGGCCGCAGACCTGAGTATGTGGTTTTAATTTCAACTCGATACCTCCACCCATTCCCGAGATAAAGAGTCTTGACAGACAGACAGTCAGACGACAAAGTGATCCTATAATGTTTCCGTTTTTTCCTTTTAAGGTATTAAATAAGGTAGCAAGTGATTCGGGGCTCTCATCAAGGTAGCGTAACAGTAGTATAGCAGCTAGTATCATTTCTGAAGAGAGTCACGCCAAATCTCTCGCTAAAAACATATCGTTTGAATTTTCATTTTTGTTGTCAATATCCGTACTCCGAAAGTCTACCGGTTTGAGATAGCCATATCCCGTATAAGTCTGAACCTATCAGTTTAGGAGGACAGCGACCCCGTGCATAGCAGGGTGGTTTGATCCCAGTCGTTTTATATATTTCCGGGAAGACCTACCCCACCTAGACATTGTTCTAGACAATAATTTCCCTGCGAGAGCTGGGTTGTTTAACTTTTGTTTGAGAACAAATGGTTTAATTGAGAGGTTAATACCTAAACTTTTGTGTATACATGGTGTTCTTTTGTTTTAAGATCTTTTACCGGTTTCAACGAAGTTTTATTTTGACTTTAGTGCTGTTTACGGTGATTTGAAGTTGAATGTTGTTTGCAGGTCAGCTGCAAGGGTCAGGCTACAGTGAGCAGGAGCCCGAGTTCCTATCGCCGCTGGAGAACCTCACGGTGGCACAGGGCAGAGATGTGCATTTCACCTGCACTGTTAACCATCTGGGCACTTATAAGGTAAGATATTTTAGTACAAATAGACTCAAATAATAATATTAATATATATGTGTCCGACCCAGTTCTCGAAAATGACCATGTCACGTTGTTCTGGGATCGGTCTATCATTACTGACCAGACTATTGACACCACGGACTAATGGCCTTATAGCTAAAAGTTTCGACGACCATCTGTCGAAGCTGTCGTTGCGCGGTTGGATCAAGGGCCTGATAAAGAAGGCAGTACTCCTCGATACGACTCGCGTTGTGAGGAGGTTCCTGTCTCTGGAGCCGTAACCACCGGTAACTTGTTCCCGACACGGCGGACAACAATTTTTACATTTTTAAATGTTTTTCTATATGTATGAAAAATAAATAAATGGAATAATAATATCTTTATTTATCAAAAACATTGTAGTACATGATGACAATTTATAGGATCATTTTCAGTGTACAAAGGCTAAGGTTAAGGAGTATAGCGTCAGTCCCCAAGGAAAGAAAGAATAAAATCTAGGAATTTAATGTAATTAAATAAAAGAAAAACCTGTGATCCAATGGTCTTATCGCAAACTGGGATTTCTGTCATACAAGTTAATAGGTATTTAGATAGACTATGAAATATTGAACAGCTAGAGGCATTTGGAATACAACAACCGACAAACATGGCTATAAACTGATTTCAGAACAATTCTAGAGAACAGAGAACATTAGTAACGTTTCTGTGTTCGACTACTATTTCCAACTATGATGAAAGTTATTCCCTTTCTAAACTAGTAATATACGGCCACACATACATTACTATCGTGTTAATGTGAATTGTCATTGCTGTTTATCAGACCACGAAGTTTAATAACCCAAGCGGTAAACTGAAAACTAAACACATATTTACTAACTTGTAGTTTAAAGTAGTTTGCTCCATTCTATATCAACTTCAGTCAATATTTTATGGTGGTAGGTAACTTTAGTTAGTGATATTTATAAACTAATGAGAAGAAAATCTATAAGTTCTCTTTTATCTTAGGTCCTGTGACAGACAAACAAACGGCGTAAGCTCAGTGAATTCGGTTGGCACACTAGAAACACCAAATTATTAATTGCTATGATACAGAACTGGAGACAAGAATATCATAGTAAGGTATTACAATGGACGGTTTTATTACTTACAGCTTGTATAGAGAAACATTGAATTAACTTAAGAGTAATGCACATTTCTACTAATAATAGAAAACACCTAAATTATTGCACTTCACGTTGGTGTTGATAGATAAAAAATTTGTTTGTTGCTACACAAAACATACCCCAAAGCCCACCACAATTAAACTATAAGAAATTAAGCACTTACACAAAAACAAACAATAATAAAAAAAAATAAAAAAAGGAAAAAAAAAACAATTGTCGGTGTGTTACTTTTTGACTGTAAATGCTTAAGATCTCGATGAAAATACCAAAATCACTATATAGTTGCTTATAATATTTGAAGAGTTCCCTCGATTCCTCATGTATTCCATCATCAGAACTGGATTTTGAAAATGGGACTAATCTGAAGGCATATCCTTTTAGGGAAAAAAAAATTGCAAATCGGCCCATAAACGACGGAGTTCTGAGGTAACAAACATAAAAAAAAAAATACAACCCAATTGACAACCTCTTCCTTTTTCTGAAATCAGTTAAAAATAGGTTTAATCGATCACATTATTCTTTCTTTCTAAAACGAAAATACAGAAAACATTAAAAATTATAAACGAAAATACAGAAAACATGGGCACTAATAAAACGTCAGAAGCTAGTGCCCGGTTCCATATTTGTCGTTTCGTATGGAGAAGAACCGGCAATAAACTCCATGGTTACTTTTGAAAAAAATGATGGTTCTTACAATATTTCCATATTACAGTATTAATAGATATTATGGCAGGACAGTGTACACCAGTCAATATTGTACTCAAAAGCACAATAAAAGTAATCATAATAAAAAAGTGAGTCGTAATAGGAAGTAATCTAAGAAGTCTACAGTGTTCACACATTCACATTATAAAAATGATTAATGATATTTATTTTGCAAATAGGTTTTTTAAAAACACTTTTACACATCAATTTTTTTTGTCAATTTAAACTAGATGAAGCCAGTGTTTCCTAGCTGACGATTACCCTGAGAAGAAATACTGAAACAAACTCAGGGGTAAAAAAAGGCTGTATATAAAAAAAAGTTACGTATATAGAGTGAGTAATTAGCAAAAAAAGAAAGAAAAAATAGATAAGAGCCATAGTGCGGTATGCATCTTAATGTTACACAGCATGAGTATACAGGGGCTTACCATGACGTGTTAAAATGTCAGCCATGCGAATGAGAATGAGGGATGGATATATGCAGCCTATATAGCTCCATCCCTTTAGAAATTCAGTTTTAGTCGTAAAACGGATTGCGTTAAGTGTTCGTGGTAGGGCCACTGCTCAGTGTGTGTCAGGCTGATATTCTGTTGAATCCCTGTGATGACAGGGTGTTCAGTTGGTTGAAGGACGTTCAACGCTCAGCGCGAGTTACTACTACTAGGTGTCATCTACAATTTGTTAATAGAAAAAAGAGAATAGTAATTTCTATATATTTCTGTTTCCCAGGTGGCCTGGATTAAATCAGACACAAAGACGATCCTGGCGATCCACACACACATGGTGACGCTGAACCCTCGACTCTCCGTGACCCACAACGGTCACAACACCTGGAAGTTGTACATCAGCAATGTGGAGCCCAAGGACTCGGGCACCTATATGTGCCAGATCAATACCGACCCGATGATGAGTCAGGTTAGTGACATCGCTCGTAAATGTGGTAGCGGGAGAAAGGTTGTTTATCTACTTAATAAAATCTTAATGCTACATAAAAATATTATAACATTGTACTTAGACTACCTCCTTCAAACTAATCTATTACATTTATTAATAGAGAAGTCTGGATCCTCACTATGTTAAAAAAGTTTAAAAATTATTATATTGCAGCTTTATTCCTTACACGAGCAAAGATCCTGCTTGCTCCATGCTTGAAGACTTTTCTAAACAATTATCTTATCGATACATATTCGTATTGAATTCGTAATGATAATTCTTTTGTATTGTGTTTTTTGTGATTATTTGTAATAAATAACTTATTAAATTAAGTACCTAGGCCAATTAACATTTCTAGTTCCCGATATTATACGTATTCCTGAAAACAACTAAACTAAACCAACCATTATTCGTAGAGCAAACGCGAGTCATTGAAATTAATAATAATATTATAACACCTTTACTGTGAACCCGTGCGTAAATAATTGGAGTAATGAGCCTTTGGCACATACCAGTACATTAACATAGTTTAATTAGAATAGTATTGCTTATCAATAATGGGCAGTAATTGCAGTTGGTTTCTGTCTGAGCGGTCTCAGCAGCTGCTAATATTAAAATGTATGCAATCGATACAGATCGTCAGCTTGCATCGGGCTCCGGGACTATGTCACGTGCCGACCGTTTCATCTGATAAATTAAATCCGTATTCTTTGTATTTCGCTTCTACATTTTTCACATATTCTGTACTAGCGCGAAACGCGTTTCTGTTCTGTTCTGTTGCATGTCATACTGTTAAACTCGCTGACTTTTTAGTGATATGGCAAACGGCGAGCTTGCTTTTGTATGGATATTTTTCGGTTGCCTTATTCTCTGGGTAACATACATCCAGATTTGTATTTGGTGTTAGGTTGAGTTCACAAATTTGTGTCGATTGATTCCTGTAAATTTAGCTGTGGAGTATTTATTTATGTATACTGATACACTTAAATTATTTCAAATGAATAATGGGTGATAGGGATGAAAGGTTCTGGAGTGGCTACCACGTAACGGAAGACGCAGAGTTGGAAGGCCCAGAAAGTAGACCGATGACCTGGTGAGGGTAGCGGGACTCCAATGGATGCGAGACGCACAGGACCCCGTACGTTTAACACTGGACGTATTTCGGCTGAAACTATGATAATGATGATGAAATGAATCATACAGCAAATAATTTACCAATCTATTGAGTACTATGCTGTTAACGTGTCATAGCGTATGAAATAGCATTTTCAGTAAAGTTTTATTGCGTTCGGTCCAGTGTATCGGAAATATTGACTAAATTGACAGATTAATGATCTATCAATTCTAAGATAAGAATCTCGGACGTTTCTGCTTGGCTAGACACCCCGATATACGAGTGAGACATCGATGCGTGGTTCCGTTCTATATGTTGGTTAGTTCAGTGGACTATTCATATTGAGAACCATCCATATATGTATGTACTTGAGAACTGAATTTATTGTAAAGATAATAAAAACTCGTCAAGATGTAATTATTTTGTTTATAATAAAAATTGTATTAAGTTCAAAATATTTTCTTTTCTCTGGGATAAAAGGTAGCCAATGTCACTAAATAAAAGAATTTTAATCATTGGAACAGTACTTCCAGAGATTACAAACATGCGGGATTGCTCAAAAGAGTTACCGCGACCCTAAATCGTAAAGTACAGCTGAAGGAATTTCTACAGGTGGGTTTAGTCAGTAAAAGTCTGACATTCCTATTTGCTCTACCCAGAGAGCGAGAGTTATTTGATGATTTTCCAGCTAAAAAGAAAAGAAATTACAGAGGTAACTTGAGTCTTCCTTTCCTATTCCAGACCTTACAAATATTTTTGTTGCACGACAATCAATTTCTTCCATAGCTCATAAATCATGCAGAAATCGATCACTCACTATGTCAACTGAACCAATCAACATGCCTCTTGTTCTCAATAACTCTTCTACGTCAGAAACATTTTTAATCACCACCAACTCAACATTAAATAAACCACCATAAAACGGGTCTTTTGGTATATTCCTGAACACGTCATGTCAAAGTGTAGACAAAATTGTTACGGCGGCGTCGCGCCGTGCCTCGCATGCCTCGTACCTGTGACGGAGTAACTTTGATACAATATTATTATAACCGGAGGACGCGGCTTTCCTGAGCCGGCGATATGCTGCGATATTTTACTGCTAAGGGCTGTATTGGCTGATGTGTTTTTAAGTCTTGACTTTTTGTGAATAGGTCTGGGTGCGTCTCATATCATATAAAGCTATTTCGTATATTTTAATTTCAATAACGTTCACAAGATATAGTAAACGCGATATTATACGAAATGTTGATATAATTTCTTTACATATAAAATTTATATATTCTAAAACTTATTTCGTATAACGTTATTGGATATCACGTTCATTTCATAGAATATACTACTTTCATAATATATAAAACGATAGACCTAATTCTATCGTTTTAAATATGTATTTTCGTAGCCACATCGTATAACAACCTTAAATTTAATAAAAATAAAATTATCTTATTATTAGGTAATACACATTATTAAATCTAATGCAAAAATTAAATATTATATTAATTTAAATAAAATAAATAATTAAACAATTTAATACTTATGCAATTGGCCTGTTTTGTTGTGTGAGACTTTGCATAGATGTTTTTCTTTTATCATCTTCTCCTGGCTTTGGTCCTATTGTATTTGGAGTCCCTAGACTTTTGTCTGTTATTCTCCTCTGTCAATCGGTATAGCTTTTTCATTTGTATAATAATCCCCTCACACCATCCATTGATTGTTTTGGCTTTCTCTAATTCTCTCTTCATCCTTCAACAGTTATATTCCTTGATCTCATGCGTTTTAAATCTCCTCATCATATACCCATGTCTCTCTCTTTTTTTGTTCGTCTGAGGTCACATTCTCATAACAAAACGAACGAATTTCTGTCAAAAGGAGATGGATACGGTTTCATAAAACCTTAGGCCTTGTAGTACAATGATGAAAGAGATGTCGGTTAATAAGTTATATTTTTTTAACCTTTTGTATAAATTTTGCGGATTTTGTCATTCTACGAGATTTAGTAAAAGTGAGGTTATGCAAGAAGTCAATAACCGATTGTACTATACCTACAGTTAATTTTTGAAATGTGATTGATATTTAATTTTTATTGACTATAGTATTTTATTATATGTATAGGTGAAAAAATCTAAGGCAATATTAGGAAAAGTAGAAAATGATATGACGCTTTTTAAAAAAATATATTAACTTACACACACTTGACATTTAGTTCTAGAAATCTCCGTTCTTTCTTCTACTGGTGCCATTTCCACAGCTCACAACGAAAAGATGGTGTGATTCAAAACTAGTACAATTTCATATAAATGTTATGATAACCTGCATTTTACAAACTTTTCCTAAGCGGAAATATAATAATAGAGACAGTTGTGTTAGAACATTTTATTTTTATGTTTGTGAGAATACCCTCTTATTATTATTAAAATAAGGCATAAAGTTTCTTGATGCAGTATTATTAAAAATTGAAGATGTAGTTTACCTGCCTCTGAAGCAAATCGTACAATTGTAAGAACAACGGTGTTATTTACTGCGAAAGATTCCATCGCTTTCTGTGTTTTAAAATGTCTATTTTATTTTCGAGAAGTAAGTATGTTATTATTACGTCAACGTTCGCATAGACTATGTTGTAACTTTGATACAATATTATGATAACGGGACGGTGTTGCCGCACATACGAACGCTTTGCGTAACCTTATTTACAGCACAGCGTTTATTAAAATGGCATTGTCGTAGCGTTTTCAAATTTTCAACCAGGTAATATGTATACATTAACCTTTTGGGGTTTAGTTCCTATGAACATATGTGTGCTGGGGTAGCTTTAAGATAGGTTTTCCGCTAAGAAGTTTAATGGTAAAATTGTAGTAAACAACCTCATATTATATTGACTGCAAAATCATCATTATTGGCAGCATTGTTATCGTCAATGACAGCCTTATTCAACCCTTCTGAGTATAAGCTTCCTTTCCTTTGTTCTATATTCATTATAATACCATACAGTTATTGGCAGAATAACGTACCAATCTCTCAATCGGACAGGGGTTCTCAAATACCAAGGTTTCTTAGAACCCTCACAATAGATGTCATGGAGTACTGTTCTCTGCATTAAGTACTTGACCCAATCACTTAACGAGAGACTCTCAAGGCGTTTATCGACCCTCGTCGCTAATAGGATATCACACCTTATAAGATTGTATTATGCACAATGATTGTAATAGGTATTTGCCTCGAAGCGAGATAGCTTCATTCTTTTTTGGATTTACTTTGTCTATCTAAACTATTTAAGGCTCAAAGTTGTACGAAGGAAAATTAGTTATTTGACATAGCAAGGAATTTCTACCCGAATTTAGTTTAAAGTTAAACACGATCATTAGATTTAAGAGTATAAGTTTATTTTATTTTTAAATCATTTAGTTATCATCATCGTGCTGTTGTTTATAAAGTGAGAATGATTTATTGGGTAAAAAAAAAGAATAAAATCATTCTTGCATTCAAGGCTGTGCAAATCAGGCGCAATTTACCACAAAAGCGATTGATTTAGAATGAAACCCCTGAACGTAAAACAGTATGTCAGTATTATTTCTTTGCCTAAGTAATTAGCTTCCTAAAACAGTATAATTCTTCAACATCAAACCATTGGAACGGCGTTCCTTGACCGAATTTCCCTAAGACCTTCACCCGTTATCACCGCGCCATTTTCCCTAACCTTCCGAGAATCCGCGCCTGGTTATGTAAATGACAAAACATTTTACGCGACTCAAAGCTCTGTATGTTATTTTGGCTGGAACAGAGTGTCTTTCATAGTCATGCGGGCATTAAACGTAAACATTTTGCTTGGCCGCGGTATAAGTAGATACTTCCAATTTATTACACTTATAAGTTGTAGCGGAAAACTTTTGTTGTACGAGGTAACCCTTAGCGTAGTTTAGTTTTGTTTGCTCTCGTTATCTTCGCGGGATAAACAAGTACATATAGTAGGGTTGTACAAGTTGTGTAGTTACAGCTTGGGTGAGGAAAAGTTGAACGCATAGTCGGAAATATTAAAGAATGTTAAATGTTTTTGCTGGTGGTGTAAATTGTTTATTGATTTCTGACGGTAGAGAACATTTCTCAATGATTATTGCGGAAATATTGTTCTCTACTTTTTTACATAGTTTATTTTTCTATTTTCATATTTCACATATTTATGCAAGTAAACGAAAGATGTTAAAATCCTGTCAAATTTATACCATATAAAAAATGATTTGGTGCAAATCATGTGCCTTTGGCCGGTACATCTATAGATAGGTGTATAAAATGATTAGCTGTTCGTTAGTCTCGTAAAACTCGAGAACGGGTGGACCGATTTGGCTAATTTTGGTCTTGAAATATTAGATATAGTCCAGGGAAGGTTTAAACGGTGAGAAAAAATGGATTAAAATCACGAAAAGAAATCCGAATACAACGCCATCTTTAATTAAAATGTCATTATAAAATGAATTATGCTGTTCTGGTAATGCCACTATATGGCATTGTCCTTAATATAAGCGGTACGAAGTTCGAGGGTCAACTAGACTCTAGATATTTTTTAGTTTACATACGTTACATAACAAGTCCTACATATCGTGTTAGTCTTTTGTTTGTGTTTTTGTACTGCATGTGGTATGCAGTTAAACGAGTTGATCTATAAACGCAGGCCATGCCACAGCTTCGAAATATAGCTAAGAGCACTAGCCTTTATCCATTAGTGGTTCGATTTATAGGCGTCATCTTTGGCGCTCTAATTGAGTTTAGTTTCATTCCCCTTTGTCACAATCTCTAGAGTTCTGTTGCAGACCAGAAATAGGTCAGGAATACTGTATTATAAAGAAAAGCCACAACTGGGTACATTTATTTTTAGGGTTCCGTACCTCAAAAGGAAAAAACGGAACCCTTATAGGATTACTTTGTTGTCCGTCTGTCTGTCTGTCTGTCAAGACCCTTTATCTCGGGAACGCGTGGAGGTATCGAGCTGAAATTAAAACCATATACTCTAGATTGCGGTCCCTTTTAGTAGTGAAAAATCAAACTTATATAATAATAAGATAAAAACGTATATTTCGATACTTTCAAAGGAATCAAACTTCATAGGGTACTTCTCGTTGACCCAGAATCCTGAAATTTAGCATAAAGCAAGGTCTTATAGCACATATATAGGAATAAATCTGAAAATAGTAAATTTGTTGTTACCTACGCGACCCAAAAAAAAACTTTTTTGCAATTCGGAAAAATCTTCGTGACTCCATTTTGGAATTGTAGTTTATACCTCAGTGCGCGAGTCCGACTCGTACCTGCCCGGTTTTTTATTTATTATTTTATTATGGACATGCTCGCGTTTGACAACTATCTCACCTGATGGTAAGCGATGGTGTGGCAGACGATGGAGCAGGCTAGCCTAAAAGTAATCTATTCATTCTTTAGAAGACTTAGATTGAAAGTTTCCTATCAGGAAACACAGACTCCGGTAGAAAATTTCACTCCTTAGCTGTACGCACAATTAATGTATCTAAAACGATTTGTACGTATAATCTGTGATTACAACTTTTATGTTGGACATAGATTAGCAGGTGGTTGGTAGGTTTTTAAGGTAGAATTTTGTAGATAATGAACTCATTTAAGTACTTAAAAACACGTTACCTGCACTATTATCCTGCGCACGAACAGACACTTATTAAGTTATTTACCTTTTGCGGGTAGTCGTGGCACCACTGTTCACGGTACCTACCCTCGGAATTTTGTTAAGTCGTGCGCGGAATGCACGCGCTTGCCAAAGGGAGGCGCGGAATGCCACCACGACATCTTCATGAAGAGACAACTTTCAAATGTTCCACGTTGCTGTTTATGTTGCTGCAAAGCGTTTTACAACTACATAGTTGCGTTGCAGAATTTTGAACACGTTAGTTGCTTTGAATATGCTTTGGTCTGGAATTGGTGTGTTTGAGATAATTATTATGACTGCTGCTAAATTGAAAATGGTTCACATAGGTGGTGATTGACGTTATATAAACTGTTATTTTGTTTATTTATTTAAATATTAACGAATTTTTACCAACTACTTATTTTCAGAACAATGTTTTTTTTTTATTTTGTTAACAACATTTACAAGGCGATTTTGACATAAAATGCCATTTATTTAGGTTGGGGGTAATCACCCTGATATTACAAAGGCGAAAGTTTGTGACTGTTTGTGTATTCTTCACGTTTGAACGGCTGAACAGATTTCGGTAATACAATAATATAATAAAATATATTCCACAACTTTTATACGACATCATCTATTCCTAAACTAAGCAGAGCTTGTGGTAGCAGTACTAGACAAGTGATAAACATATCCACTTATACGTTGTTGAAACCTCTACGGTCCGGACTAAGCGTTTCATCTCGTCGTTTATACCGCGTACATCGAAAGACTGGAACAATTTGCCTGCTGAGGTCTTCCCATCCGATTATAATTTGGGTGTCTTCAAGGCTAGAGTGAATAGGCTCATAATAAAATAGTGCGCCTCACCATCAACGATTGCATCACTGCTTACCATCAGGTGGGATCGCAGTCAAGCTCTTCAGTCGCAGTCGAGTTCATAACAAATTAAAAAAAAAATCATATGCATATTTTACAACTTATATATATATACATACATATTATAGATAAATTACACCCAGAATAAATAATGACCCTGCTCATCACCCAATCATTTGTCTTTAGTGGGAATCGAACCACTAGACCTACAGGCCAGTCAAATGACGATGAATGATTGATTGAATGATGACTTGGTTCATGGGTAGACCTGGAATGGCAGGTGACAATAGGTTCCCTTGGGATAATTTCCTACAAACACGCGGGCCAAGACACTGACAACAGCTAGTCAGCAAATAATTCTTCCTTCTCTGGGAAGGGAGAGAAAAGGAGAGCATCAGATTTTAAAAATTCAAAATTCAAATATTTTTATTTATCCTTACTTGTTTTTTATGTTTAATTTTAATTTGTTAATCAATTATTTGTTGATTAATGTATCATGGTGTCACACATAAACATATTTTCTTTCTTTTCTTTTCTTTTCTCTCTTTCTATTAAACGTCAGAAGTCAGAAGCTAGTCCACCGTTCCAAATTGGTCGTTTCCTATGGAGAAGAACTGGCATAAAACTCCATGGTTAGGTACGACGTCTGGCTCCCAAACTGAATCGGACTGGGGCTGCCCTCGGGCGGCTCCTGCCCAACCTAGGGGGTCCAGATGCCTCCTGCCGGAGGCTCTACGCGGGAATCGTTCGGTCCATGGCCCTCTATGGCGCACCGATATGGGCGCCGGCGCTGCGGAAGCAGCCGGCGGCCCGGCTGAACGCATGCCAGAGGGTCATGGCCATACGGATGGTGCGAGGTTACCGGACGATTTCCCGCGAAGCGGCGAGCCTCCTTGCCTGCCAGCCACCATGGGATCTGGAAGCAACAGTCCTTGCTCTCATGCACGATCTACGCATGGAGATGCAACGCCGGGGCGAAACTCTGCTGCCGCGACAAATCGAAGCATGGCGGACGGAGCTCCGGCGGGTTCTCATGGTGAAATGGCGACAGCGACTGTCGCGACCCAGTGCTGGGCACGCTACAATTATGGCAGTGAGTCCCCTCTTTGAGACGTGGTTGGAAAGACCTCACGGCGTCCTCACCTTCCGCATGACGCAGGTTCTCACCGAACACGGGAAGTTCGGGAAGTTCCTGCACCGAATTCGTGCGGAAGCGACGCCCGGGTGTCGCCACTGTGTGGACCGCCCGGAGGATACGGTGGAGCACACGGTGGAGGTGTGCCCCGCTTGGGAAGAGCAACGCCGTGTCCTCGTGGGGGCGATCGGCGGCGGCGATCTCTCGCGCCGGGCCTTGGTACAGGCCATGGTCCGGAGCGAGGAGGAGTGGCAGGCGGTCGCCTCCTTCTGCGAAGCAGTGATGCTAGCAAAGGAGGCGGCCGATCGCGTGAGGCAACGGCAACGGTCATCACGCCCCAATCGCCGCCGGGATTCCGATCCCGATTTCCGGCCACCGTAGGCGTGGGCTTGCGGACGGCGGGCAATGGGTGGCCCGCCGTCCGACCGTCCGGTAACCGTCCGGACCAAGCCCAAGTCGTCGACGGCGCGTATTGTTCCACGCGCGCCTCAGGGAGATGTCAGCAATTGTAGGGGCCCAGCAGGGTCGAAGCCTACTGGGGCCATGGGTAGTGTGAAAACGAAACCCGGACCCTGGGACGAAGGCAACGAAGGAACAGGAGTGGGTTTTTAGTCAGTAAAAGTCTGACACTATCTCTCGCTCCGCCCAAGAGCGGGATTTGTCATAAGATGATTTTCCCACCTAAAAAAAAAAAAAAACATGGTTAGGTACTCTTTGAAAAAAAAATGGCTGTTCTTGCAATATTTCCATATTACAGTATTAATAGATATTATGAAAGAACGATGTAGACCAGTCAATATTGTAATCAAAAGCACAATAAAAATAATTATAATAAAAAAGTGAGTCATAATAGGAAATAATCTAAGACTTCGCGGAGTCTACAGTGTTTTCACACATTATTACAAGGAGGCTATATAAAAAAAACCAAGAAAAAACAAATAATTACAACTATTATAGGGGGTGTTTTGAACTAAACGACGGTAATATTGATAAAGGGTTTAATGAACACACAATGCGGTGGGTTTTACAGTTAAACAAATACAGGATCGAATATTAAGTAGGTATGAGGTAGGTAGGCCTCCGACGCCGCGCGGGGCGCGTGCGTGCGCGCTATCAAGTTGGTGGCTTACGGCAAACTGACGCTAGCGCTCTGCGCGTTACTAGAGCGCGCGCGCAGGCGCGCCGACCGACGACGTGGCATTACATGAGGGGTGTGCGGGGTACGAGGGGTGGCACGAGCTGGCAACGTGTCCCTTTTATTATGGCGCGCTATAACCTCCCCCTCCAAGTCACAAGAACGACCCGGCTGTGACTTGGCTGGTCTGCCACGCCGGCGCTGATGAACAATCACCGAGTTCGAACCCAAATAAGGTGACAGAGCGCTGGCATGATATTTCCCTTTGATCATCCCCTCACTATCAACAACTACGAATGATGTTGGACTAATGACTTGTGAGACACGATACGGGCCTTCCCGCCTTGGTGCAAATTTACTCGTGAAGCCTTTGGCTGCACTACTCATCAAGTGAGTCTCCACAAGAACCAGGTCTCCCTCTTTATAAGGAAGAACGTCCCTTCGACACTGATCGCCCACAGACTTCCTAATATCTTGCTGTTCTTCTACTCGGCGCTTCACATCCCGAAGGATGCGTGCGAAATCCTGCAAATACGGCGTGATTTGGGGAACATAATTCTGCTGCGAGACAATCTCTCGGAGATCCGTCTGTACGGTCAGAGGAGAACGCAATTCCCGAGCGTACGTAAGATAAGCGGCGGTGTGTCCTGTACTTTGGTTGTGTGCAGTATTGAGCGCGAATCTCACCATCGGTAAAGCGAACGGCCAACGGCGATGCTCTGATCCAATTAAAATGGCCAGATGTTTTTTAAGTTCGCGATTTTTGCGCTCTGCCGGATTCGCCTCCGGGTGGTATACAGGAATTAATGATTGCTTTACCCCAAGCACAAACATGGCCTTTTGCATAACCGATGCGACGAACTGACTCCCGTTGTCAGAAATGACGCGGCGAGGCAACCCATACCGGAGGAATACCTCCTCTATGAGGGTTTTTGCACATACCTCGGCAGTTGCATCACAAAGAGCAAACAGCTCTACCCATCGACTAGCTGTGTCCTCCACTAGAAAAATCCATTTTTCACCCTTTTTCCTTTCGGGTAATGGTCCAAATAGATCCATCGCAAGAACCTCAAACCTTTGCTGAAGCACTGGGGTCTGAAGCAGACCTGCAGGTTTCAGATTAGTAGCCTTGTATTTCTGACAAAGATCACATGACTTCAGGTATTGGGCCACATAGGTCTTCATGTTCTTAAAATAATATCTTTCTTTGATCTTCCTCAAGGTCCGCTCCAAACCCAGGTGTCCAGCAGTAGGCGCGTCATGAAATTCTTTAAGAAGTTCCGCCTGTAAAGACTGTGGAACCACTAACTGAGGTTCTTCGGAATCTCCATCCGGATCACAGCGGTATAATACACCTTGCGAAAGATAATATCCCCTATCAGTCCAGCGCATAGCTGCTTCTGGATTATTCGCATCTTCAAAATCTTTTATAATTTTGCTGACGTCAGAATCGTTCAATTGGGCATCACGAATATCCTCGGCCTTTTGATGAGGTAAATCAACGACTACCAGGCAAAGGCTGCAAGGACTTGAATCAAGTTCCTCGGATTCGGTGGTCACTGGGCGACTGAGCGTATCAGCAATGACATTGATTTTACCCGGTGTATATTCGATGACCAAATTGTATGATTGAATTTTCATTGCCCAGCGGGCTAACCTGCCACTAGGAGTCTTTAGGGACAAGAGCCATTTCAAAGGTTGGTGATCCGTAGCAACACGAACCTGGGCTCCCTCTATATATCCTCTAAATTTCTCCAAGGCCCAAACAACAGCCAGAGCTTCCCGCTCTGTTGTATGATAGTTACGCTCTGCAGGAGTCAGTAACCTGCTAGCATACTCTATTGGTCTCTCTTCATTATGAGTGTCGCCTTGCATCAATACTGCTCCAAGAGCATAGGCGCTAGCATCAGTGCGCAATACATATGGTTCTTCAAAGTTGGGCTGACGAAGAATAGGACTACTTGCAAGACGTAACTTGAGCTCTTCAAATGCTCCTTGCTCACTCTCCCCCCATTGCCAGCGTCGATCCTTTTTTGTCAGATTTGTGAGAGGACGCGCAACATCCGAAAAATTTGGAATAAATTTTCTAAACCAGGAACAGGTTTGTAAAAATGTTTTGAGTTCCTTTAGGTTCGTTGGCGGTTTCATATTTATTACAGATTCGACCTTTGTGGGGTCCGGTTCAATACCCCGAGTTGAAACAACGTGTCCCAGGTACGTAACTCTATCTCTAGCAAAGACACACTTATCCCGGTTCGCCTTCAAGTTAAACAGGCGAAGGCGCTCGAAAACCAGGTGAAGATCCTTCAGGTGCTGATCTAGATTGGGAGAAATCACAAGAAGATCATCAAGGTAACCAAGGACGCAGACATCCTTCAGGCCAGATCTCATGCGGTCCATCAGACGCTGAAAGGTGGCTGGGGCGTTCTTCAGACCGAACGGCATGCGACGGAACTGAAAAGTTCCGAATGGTGTCGTAAACGCAGTCTTGTGTCGGTCTTCTGGTGCTACCATCGTCTGCCAGTAACCGGCCTTCAAATCGATAGTAGACATGACACAATTAGGCTTTGTACTCTGCAGCAGCTCGTCGATCACCGGCAGCGGGTACTTATCAGTCCGAGTGACGCTATTAAGCTTGCGGTAATCTACGCAGAACCTGGTCTCACCATTCTTCTTCGGTATCAACACTACAGGTGAGGCCCATTCCGACTCAGCCTCCTCAATTATACCATCTTCAAGCATTTTTTCAATTTCTTTTCTGATTATTTCCTTTTTAACGGGAGTAACCCTATAGGGTGGACTTGCAAGCGGTGCGGCATCTCCAGTATCGATACGGTGGACTGCGAACTGGGTAGGTTCTCCCCCTGGAGCAAAAATGTCTTGGTGAACATTCAAGAGGTCGGACAGTCGCTCTCGTTCTTCCGAATCTAGATGGGATCCCTCGTCCTCACGAAGACCCACAGACGAACAAGCAAGTGAGTTCAATGACCTCGCTTCGAAAACAATTGGTTGAGGCGTCTTATCATGTCTCACAAACCATACCCCCCTGTCAAAGTCCAACACCATGCCAACGTCCTGAATAAAATTCATCCCTAGTAAACTTTCAGTTGCATTCGGCAACATAATAAAACTAACAACTAGTGCCCTCCCTCGCACAGTTACGTTAACGTGCGCCATTTCAACAATTTGCGCGCAGATGCGGCCATCAGCATATTTTAATTTAGTGAAAACATTATCGAACGAATGACCATTATTAACTAAATGAGATCTTAACGATACACTACCAATACAATGTTTTGCGCCTGTGTCTAACAACAAGCTACCTGTTACACCATAAATGCCTACATTTATTACAGGACGCACACGCGAATCGATTTTATCGTCACTCGCGGACACTGATTGAAACACGGATGACACTACACTTTTCTTCTCTTTACACGTCGGACAGTTGGAACGAATTACCCCGGGCGCTCCGCATCCGAAGCACGTGACCGCAGACGCAAGCGGCTCTGCTCCCTTCGAGTTGTCCTTGGCAGTCTTTTGTTTTGCGAGGCGCTCACAGGACTCTTTTAGGTGACCATACTGTTTACAGTAATTGCAACGGGGCCGCGTCTTATTAACACTAGGCACAATCGGCGACTGAGTAATCGGCGCAGCAGAAGACGTCGACGGTTTGACATCAGCCGTGGTCCGTGGACGGTTCTCATCCAGGATCTCTTCGACACGGCGCGCTTGAGTCAAAAGTTCTGTGAAGGTGGAGAAAATGGAGCGCGGTACCTTCTCACGGATATTCCGATGCAACAACCCATAGGTCATGTCTAACTGAACTTCCTCCGTAAGAGAAAAAGGCGGAAGCTGCGCGATTATCGCTCTAATATGACATACGAATAAATCAGTAGGCTCGTCTACTCGTTGCTCTCGTTCGAATATTTTCCTATATATTTGAGGCGGCGGTAATCGTGGTCCAAAAGTCTGCCTCAGCGACTCTACTGCGGCTTGCCAGGTCATGGTAGTATCCTTTACACCCTGCCACCACGTGGCTGCAAGCCCCGTCAACAGCATAGGTAGTCCACGAAGCGCATTATTATCGTCGACTCGAACACATTCTTTGTACGTTTCTATGGCGTCAATAAAAGCCAGGACGTTACTTGACTTTTCACCGTCAAAACGGGCCGTACACTTGGCAAAGTGGCCAGAAAAAGATGGTACTGGTGTACTTACAGGCTCGCTGCGACTTAACCTGTTTATCAGCAACATTAGCTGGTCGGTCGACATGGTGACCGAAGCAGGTGAGGCACCAACAGCAGGCTGCGGATCCACCACAGCCGCGGGGGCAACGGCGTCGGCGCCGCGCGGAGCGGCCGGCGCCACAGGCGCGGGCGCTGGATTTGGCGAAAAGTCTGCAGACGGAGCGCCGAGAGAAGCCGGACTCGCGGCACGCGATCTTGTTAGCACCATCGTAAAATTGTCCACAATTCGCGACAACAACAACGAAGAGCGTTGTTAGGTATTTAGGTATCCTAGGTTTTACCTAAACACTAAAAATGTTCACAACATCACACGATCACGCTGTAATAGTCAACAGTCAAGAATGGTTCGCGATACAAAACACGTTAGGTACTTATACTTTAGGTTTCTACCCCAAACACTAAACACAAGTGTTCATAGGTACCTAATTTATGTACGCGATCAAAACCATCACTAGATTGAGTTTTCGTTAAAGTTCACCACCAATTTTATAACGTAAAGATACCTACACCAGTCTTCAAATCGCGAGAATAAAACCGTCACAATCACAACTATTAGGTAGGTAAGTAACACGGTAGTTCGTTTAGGCACACGAATATTACTAACGGTCACTAGATTATATTACCTACGAAATTTGCACTAATTCTGCACCACGTTAGGCTGCCAGTTATAGGGGGTGTTTTGAACTAAACGACGGTAATATTGATAAAGGGTTTAATGAACACACAATGCGGTGGGTTTTACAGTTAAACAAATACAGGATCGAATATTAAGTAGGTATGAGGTAGGTAGGCCTCCGACGCCGCGCGGGGCGCGTGCGTGCGCGCTATCAAGTTGGTGGCTTACGGCAAACTGACGCTAGCGCTCTGCGCGTTACTAGAGCGCGCGCGCAGGCGCGCCGACCGACGACGTGGCATTACATGAGGGGTGTGCGGGGTACGAGGGGTGGCACGAGCTGGCAACGTGTCCCTTTTATTATGGCGCGCTATACTATCACTAAATGAGATAATTAATGTGGTCAGGGTCTAAATAATATAATAAAAAATATAGCAAAAGTAAAGTTAGAAAAAAAAATTATGTAATACAAGAAAGATGGCATGGATAGCATTTAACGCTAAAATTTACACAATATTTAAGTTACTAGGGGGCCATATGGGCAGAAGGAGTCATTGCCAAACAAGCGTCTCTTCGACATAGTCGAAACTTGTGATACACTTTTTTGGTTAGGACACGCTTAATATGGGTTTTGAACTTTCCTCGCTAAGTTCTGTCACCGCCTTTGGTAGCTTGTTATAAAAGCGTATGCTGTTTACTAGGAACATCTTGCTGGTCTTTGCTAATTTCCATTTGGGTAATATGTTTACTACTATTTTTACTGACTAAAACCTAGCTGTGTTCCATCAGTTATCCTTTGTTATTCCAGGGCCCTGGCAAGGACAAAAAGGGCCTAACTTACAAAAATACTAGATTTTGCCAGTGGTTAGTCCACATGGAATAAATAATTTCATTTCATTCTATAGCAGTTTACAGTAACGGTTTTCAAATAAACATTTTGAAAGTTAAATACACGTGCCGCTGAATAAAGTACAGGTGTAGAATCCATTTGAAAACGTTGCGTTAACTAGTTACAATTCTAGCAATAACTATGCGGAAATGGCTATTCATAAATGTCTGCCCATTTAAGTAAAATTAATTTCATAGCTCTGAATAACTAACATATTTAGTAACTGGAAATGTAGTGAAATTTTCAGAAAAAAAAAAAACAGTTTTTATCTTGACTCATGACTCCGTTTGTTTTGTTCGTTAAATTCATTACTTTAAATTGCAATTCCTTGCCAAACCTATATTCTAGTGTTTGTTTTGATGTTAAATAGCTTCTTAGTTAAATTAATTGTTAGTTTCGTGCATAATGAGGAGGGTCATTTGAGGTTCCTCGAGAAATCTTTTGCTCGTTTTTAGTCTACCACTCACACACATGCACAATACCTACACCTTAATAAAAAGGCGCTGTTTGAATAACAATGCTAGACGCAGGGCCGAAAGTTCAAAATTCAATAGTCGACTAATATTCAGGCATTGATTTGAATGTCGCTTAGTGCTAGTGATAACGGGCATCAGCTTGTCAAGGCGAGACGCAATCTGAAACCTAAGCAATTAACTATGTAGATAGCATGACTAGAGCAAACTACACAACAATTTTCCATTCAGATTCTCATTATTTACGCCCACAATAACAGCAGAACATTTCAAAAATTCTTTTCACATTTATTACACGTTGATATCTCTGTACAAAAGAGACTGCTCACTTTACGTCTCTTCGTATTTGCTTAGGGCCGCTATTACTCCGGCGCAAGCGAAAAGGCTTCTTATTTACACAAACTGCTACTAACACCTTCTAAGAGTTTAAGTAAAGAATCAAGTTACAAGCGCATCTTAACGCTGAAATGTTGACATAGTTGACACTATTAGCGCTTAATGCTTAAACAAACTGCTCAAGTTGACTTTCAATTAGTGAGAAAATGTATTTCGAACAGTGAGACTTATAAATACAAAAGTATATTTATTTTCATATCTTATAAACCAGCGCATATTAAGTATCACTTTTATTACAGACATAAATATTTTATTAGCTACTTCTCTACACTGAAGCCACATTAGTAGTCGCTCCATAGTTCCTCATATCATTACAATATAACAGCCTTTAACTATTACACTACTTACATTATTCGTGTGGCCGTTATGTTTAATTTATCGGGTAATTATAATATTTCCATCAACACAACAAATAAACACAACGGCTTTACCGGTCATCATTCACGGCCGGTCGGTTTCAGGCAATTAAATAAATATTGACCTACTAATTGTTTTTGCGGCATTGATGGGAAGCTGTGTTGACAGAGGTTGTGATGGACGACCGTGTTTTTTGTAATCCTACCCCTTTTCACGCCCCTCACAAAGATCACATTTCAACAAAGTCAAGTGGCTACTATACAAAAATAAAGCGTTTTTCTATCAATCAAACAAATTACAAACTTCCAAACTTTACCGTTCAAATAAAACTCAGTCGCAATTTAAATCCATTTTAATAGCAAATACTTTGCATAACTTAAACAGAAGCAATTTCGTAATTACAAATCAATACGCAGCAGTTCATAAGTCCGCCGGATTGTATTAAATTGTGAGTATTTAACGATTCAGAGTGACTCTAAATTTAATGTGGGTACCTAGGCAGTAGGCTGTTACGTACCCACTCCGAGGGGAAGTCTATACACGAGCGTATAAATAAGCCTTCAGCCGGCTGTTAGCGACGAAGGGTATTTTCAATATGGGTAATTTCGCCTGGAACACAAATACTTTAGCAGCTTTATTGCATACTCGAGGATTAACTCGGTATATGAGCGTTGAAAAACGAGAGCTTCTGGCTTCCAGTTACATACAAAAACTCCTGGTATTTTATCTTAATTACTTAGAAATCTTTGTGAGAGAAAATCCCTACCCTTATGTTGTCCATCGTCGCGTAACTTTATGAGCGGATTACTTTTATGACCGGGATTAAAGTCCCGTTTGCGAAATGTTTACAGCGCTGAACTCGGCGTCCAGTTGGACGATAGATGCTCTCTTACTATGACCACGATTTTAAAACGACCGGTATACTCGTAAAATATTAAGAAATCCTTTGAGGTTTTGCAAAAGGGCAAAGAGTTTCGGGCGATGCAAAATAATAATGAAATTCGTGAAGTGGAAGAATCTTCACAATTATAAAGTTTATAATAAATCGTTCCTCCACCTCATAGGATAATATTTAAGGAATTTTCATAACGAAAGCTTTGCAATTTAACAGGTAGGCAAAGGGCTTTTTGGTATTTGCGAAGGTCAGCAGCGGAATTACGATGGATTTGTAAAGTAAATCAGGAAAAAAGGTTTGATACCGCAAGAGGAATAAAAATGGTCCGAGTGTTGTTTGTTGTTCATTTAGGTGCTTTTATTTGCGTAACGTTGATGTATTGTATAGCCACAACATTTGATCATTATCGTTTCTCTTGCAGATGTGACACGGATGTGGGGATTCCGTATTTTTATTTCAGTTTCGCAAAGAAGTGTTCACAGAATATAAAGCCACAAAATACTATGTACTCTAGTGGGTAAAGGAAAAGGTCGGCAACACAAATGAAGCCGTTACCTCGGTAGGTACCTACCCCGGCGACAACACAGAATCCCGCCGCTGCTAAGGAGCTTCATTCTTGGCACCATAAACACATTCTTCGACACATAGTTGCCTCGTGATGTCGCAACTAAGGCCCGCCGTAACAAACACTTAGTAATACGCCGACGGAGGAATTTGAGACGCTCCGAGGAATCCTTCCTTGTAAAATGTGAACCTATTGTGCATGTTATACAATTATTTCACCTTCAATATAAAGCCGAAGCTTTGAAGCGACCGCCTAAAATTCAAGTGCTTCTAAATATTGTGGCAAAGCTTAGCTTCCTATGCGGGATTTACGATGCTTACAGGATTATACGTAAGCTCGTTGAAATATTATCTCGGGAAATGTTTACTAGGAATAGGCATAGTTGTTCTAGTTTGAGAGATGCCAGTACATACAGATATTGTTGTTGCTTGTATTATGGAATCTGGCGTCGGCTCTGTATGTGCTCTCGCTAACCGGATAACGTGCCAAAGCTCGTTGGAAGTAAAATAAATAATACATAAAAGGAAAGTAAGTAGAAAGCTAGAGAGAAGAATCAACAAGTGAATTATTTCTTAGCCGAAAAATCGGCAGGCGTTACTCAGCATTCTTTTGTTGTGCCGGGCTACAGGTGCGAGCTCAACCAAAGTATTTGCTTTTTCATAAGGGTTTGCCACTCCACAACTGAATATGGTGAAAGCCGTCTCGAGAATACATCAATATTTATAGAGTCTAGAGATTTTTCTCTTATTATACAAAGTTTTCCCTTTCACGTTTATTCTAACGTTGCGGATTTGGTAACACAATACGTGAAAAGTTGTTTTATTTCGAGAAGAGATTTATATTTGTGGTAGCTATTTACGCATTGAGTCGTAAATGCAGAGGTATAAAAGTCAAGCAGGGGTTCGGGTCAAGAGGGGGGGGGAAAAATAGGCGATAAAGTGACGGCTGTCGTCCATCATGGCGAGTGTCAGACGAGCGGCTTTGCCTTCAAATAATTGGTTGGACGCATCGAGTTTCCGCGAGCTAATCGTAGCTGGCCGGAAAAACGGGCTCCGTCCGGCGCGGCGCAAGGCTTCACGTGCAAATGTTTGCACAGCCAATCTCGTGTTGCCTTCAATCCGGCACAACTATAAAGAACTTGTGTTCGCCAGACGTTTATGAACTTAGCACTTTATGATGTTATTCGTTCAAGTCGGTTTATGGCATCGTAAATAAAATATCACAAAATTGTAAATCCGCTTTTAACCCAATTACTTGGAGCCAAGAACTAAATCCCAGTGTACGGTTACAAGATTCCTAAATAGGTCAGTAGTTTCGATTGCTGTCAAACCCTCTGCATACCAATTAAGCTTCAATTAACTAACCGAATTATAATGATAATCAATCAGGTGTATTCACGTAACTGCATGATACAATCAGTGCCTCTGTGTACATAATACGTAGGATGAAACACTGAACAAGTAACTTAAACAATTGTCCATTTACAAAAAAAAACAGTCAGGTAAATAAATACACAAGGAAAATAATGAGTAACACCATCAACATTGACCCACAGTGACGTGTAAAAATGGGCAACAGTTTGAACACGTGCTAGTTGCTTGTCCGTCTTCCTGATCGCTCCCGAGGCACACGTCAGGACCTCACTCAGCTGAGATGTTTCACTGGGAAAACAAATGACTCACTTACCTGTTGATGCCCAACCTACGGAGTGGAACGAGCCTTTGAATCTATAACTTGGAACGATACTACGTGACTTGCGTAATACCCCCAGTGACAATGTATTTTTATAGATAAGAATAGAATGGAAACGCTTTTAGATAACATTTAGTGTGGCATTTGCATATTCTAGTTAATCTGCCAATAAATAGTGCTGGCAGATGCGATAACAATTGAATACGCACGCTGCTTTCAAATCTACGTTATTAGGATTAATGCAAGTGGAACAATAGTAGCCAGAATAACTGTACTTAAAATCAATCCGCACAACGCATTGATTTTTGGAACCGTGAAAAATATGGACTTATTTATTAAAAATGTTTGATTTTGACAACTCATAGGACTTGAAATTCAGACAATGATGTTTCAACTCATAAGTCGGGGCTGTATAAAAATACAAATTAGGAACGTTTCTGCATAGTTGAGGTAGACGGCCGTGGTCTGCAGCTATTCATTACACAAAGCACATTGTATATTCAGTGACAATAGTATTACATACACTTATATTATTTATAGTGTGAGGTCGCGCGCTTCCATGATGTAAATCTCAGAGCCACTCGGTTCGCGGCTGCACCACGAATTTACATAATTCATGTGACACAAAACTGTCTTGAAGAATTTACACTGCAGAGAAAAGAGACAGAAAATGTACATAACATACCTACATACCTTCTTTGAAAGCCGGACATTAGAATGTGTTGAAAATATCAGCAAAAATGTAACGTGAACTTTATCTATTCACATATAGTTTAAAATGGCAGGAAGTTGAAATTATATCTGTGAATACTCACGAGAGGAATGCATCTCATTCAGTGGCGCTCAGTCGACCAGTCGCGAGGAATTCTGTCAAAGTCGCTAGTTTTCTGAAGGAGTCAGAGGCTCGGGCAATACGTACTGGTTTTTGGCATTTTATTACACACGTTATTGCTACATAAACTTTATAATTGTCACTGAAAATAAGTTATTGTTTGTCATAAAACATAATTGTAGATTTTATTGATTACTGAAATTATATTTACCTTTCGGAATAAATTTTGTCCCTTTAAGCTACTAACTTCGATTAAATTTTGAACTCCAAAACTTTTTTTTTTCACAACAAAACTCACAGCGTAAAAGTCCAGTGCCGCGTAAAAAAATAACAAACAAAATATATAAAAAAGTGAAATTGCTCTTTGTCTTTTACCATCAAAAGGGTGTTGTTTAAGGTACAAAAATATCCAAGTGGCGATTTTCGGCGTCTACCTGGCCCTCGAATACCGAGGTCGGGGTAACGCGGGGAATTTTGTCAAAGTCACTCCGCCGGGCTCAGGAATGGGGACAATACGTCTTCATGCAACATTCACGGACCCCTGACCTTACATTATTAGAATCGGGATGGAACTATAGGAATACAAACTATGGGATTCTTATCCTACATTCCAAAAGATCTGATCGTTCCTTACTTTCCGACCAGTTGTAAATTTTAGTCAGTTAAACTGTTAGACAAAGGACTTGTGTAAATGGTATCTTAGTGCTATTGTGCTTAGTGCATGAGATAAATGATGCAATATGATGTTACACTGCAGCGGTGTTCTCTATTAAGTAATGTGCAGAGGTTGAGCCAGTTAAGTTGACATCTGTGTTGCTATTTATGAAGAACGAAGTGCAATTTAAAGTAAACAAAAATGACACTAAGAAATGACGTAATAGAAAACAAGCATTTGAATTGATTCAAATGTGTACCATTTCCTTAATTTTTACAGCAGCAAAGCAATTAAACACTAGCAATTCGTGTATGAAACTAATATAATAGCCGATTTTCCTCCAGCAGCGACGTTCTACGTTAAGTTAGTTGTTTTCTCGTGGGAGCGCGCGCCGTAATGACTGTGTTTTCCTTTGTCTGCAGCGCGGACCAAGTACGAGTATGTCAGTAATGTCCGCGATTAATATCTGTGTGTGTTGCGTGCGACTCGAATACGTTCAAGTTTTTACAGCCCAGTAGCCGGCTTAATTGACTTCAACAAATGGGTAGCATGTACCAATTTGTAACTTGTAGCAGTGCTACGTGTTCGTAGCATCGTAACCCTGCTCGTAGCGAGGCCGCTACGCTTCCATCGTTTAGCCGTCTTGCTACGAACGCCCGACGGCTACGGTGCATTTAATTCAGTTTAACGAGTTTCACTTCATCTCATTCCATTAACAACACATTTTATTCGTACGGGTTGAAATGTTATGGGAGTTTGTTAGTTTTAATGGGCTGTGTCATTCAGCTAAATGGGTGATTCCATAATTCAGAATTTTACTGAAAGGTGGATCTATTTTGTGGGAAAACATTTAGCTTGATTTACGATAGCATGTCACGTGTAGTTTTCAATAAAGGGAAAACTTTAACGTTTTTAATTTTTCCTCGCAATTTTTTAAATATACTGAATAATTATACGAAAAATATACCTCTAATGACTATGAAAACCACGTGGGCTTTATTATGGCAATGAATTGTTATTCTCTCAGCAAAATGAACGAGTATATTTTGCGTCGTTAATTTGTATTTTAATGAACTTAAAACATAAAGTGACAGGTTGTTAATATTCTCTGAAGTGGGTGTCATTATATTAAAATAAAATACTGACATAAAAACCAGGGCCATGTCGAGGGGAAAGTTTCAAGTATACTTAAGTGTGGACAACTATTATAAGATTAGGGAGCGATAGACCGAAACTGCGTTGGTTGGAATATTTGAAGGATGAATGAAAAAAGAATGTTTGGCGCAGGTTGCAGCAGTACAAACATTTGTGTGCCTTGCAGATAGTGGTCCTGGGTTGTGTTGTGCATGTGAGTTTAAATGGTTGTAAATGCAGTTATTATACAAAAGTAATTCTTAGTGTAAAGTCTTATATATATTATATTAAGATAAGTCTTATATATATTATATATATATTTTTTAATTTTTTATTCTTGATACGTTGGCGCTTGACCGCTATCTCACCTGATGGAAAGCGACGATGCGGCCGACGATGGAGCGCGCTTACTTAAAAGCAACCTTTTTAACCTTGACTTAAATATTCCCGGGTTGTAGCCATCAGGAAACACAGACTCCGGCAAGGAAATCCACTCCTTAGCTGTACGCACAATTAATGTGTTGCCAAAACGTTTTGTGCGTATAGGTGGGATGTCTTAGATTTTCTTAGGGATTACGCTTGACTCAAGGCTACAATGGGGTCCTCATTTAACATCTCTTGCGGGACGGCTTAGCTCAGCTGCATATGCTGTTAGAAAAATCCGCCAATTTACGGATGTTGATACCGCTAGACTAGTATATTTTAGTTATTTTCATAGTATCATGTCATACGGTATCCTACTATGGGGACGGGCTGCAGACATCGACTCAATTTTTATTATACAGAAAAGAGCTATCAGAGCTATTTACAATCTCCGCCGGTGCGATTCTCTAAGGGAACTGTTTAAGTATATTAACATATTGACGGTGCCTTGTCAATATATCTATAAAAACATCATGTACGTTAGAAAAAATCTTCATCTTTTTAGCAAAAGAGGCGATAGACATAATTATCTTACAAGAAATAGGGACCAATTAGTTCAACCAGGTTTTAGACTGGCTAAAGTGGCCTCTTCTTTCATGGGGTACTGTTTGAAATGTTATAACAAAATACCTCCTCAAATATTAGAACTCAATGAAACGAAATTTAAATCTTGTATTAAACGCACACTATGCAGGCAAGCATATTATAAGTTGGAGGATTATATTCAAGATAAAAATGCTTGGCTCAATGCTGGTCCAGCTCCACTACCACCGGGGTGTACAAATTGATTAGTTTTGAAACTATAATCTGTAAAATATTATTGTTGTTAATTATTATTGTATTTAGTATTGTATAATGTAGATGCATTTTTTTTTCAAAGTTTGTAAATGTGAGTACCATGGAGCTATTTTATGGTTTTTAGGTTATTATTGGTCCTGTTTGACATAAATGAGCATGGCAGTTGAGAGTTTGTCATGCTCACTCAAATGTCTCACTGATGGTGGCGCGTGTGTTGGATCATTCGGTTCCCTTTAAAATGGTTGAGCTGAGTGGTGCTAATATTCGCGTCAGGTCCGTGAACGGGCGCTGTCAGTTGAGACTGGTCATCTCTTAGCTGCCAGTTGCTATTTTAATATCTATATTTAGTTTTTATTTTTTACTTTATTGACATTGTTCTCACATGATAGCGACAAGAAACATGTAACAGAGATATTTGTAATTGCAAAACACGATTGAAAAGAGTGTCCATGGAGTTTCTAGCACATTCTTCTCCATAGAGATCTACGCTTTGGAATGTGCAATTAGCATCATTTTTTCTGACTGACTGACTTCTTGACATTTCAAAAGTGCCTGTAAATGGTTTATTTGAAATAAATGCTTTGAATTTGAATTTGAATTTGAATTTGTCCACCATGTACCGGTGTCGTATCGCCGTACGCCTGGTTGTCCGATGATGGAATGGGCTAGGCGGAATTAGGTTATGCAATTCCGACGCACACTCCCCGAAATGCAACCGGTAGAAAACCGACAGGCTAGCAACTCGGCGTCAATGTTCAAGACTCTGAAGCCTTGACTCAACGAGTGCATCATTGCCAATGATCCTCCTGGCTCGCCTTTCATTTGCCACAAGTGCATCAAGCTAGTATCGGGCAGATCCATTCCAATGATGAGAGCAGTACTCCATACACGATCGAACTTGCGCTTGATAAAGTTTGAGCAGCTGTTCCTGCGTGAAGTCCCGTCTGACCTTCGCAAGGATTTCCAGCTTTTTTGCAGCCAGTTGAGCCCTTGCTTCGATGTAAGGCCCAAAGTTGAGTTTTGACGTCAGCGTAACACCAAAAAATCAAGATGGTCGGTTATCGGTACGGTTGCGCCCCGGAAAGTTGGAGCAGGGCTGAATTGGCTCCTTTTAGCGAAAAATTGATACGCCTGGGTTTTAGCAGCATTGATCCTGACCAAATTAGCATCACCCCATTCAGAGACTGCCTTGTAGGACAAGTTCAAGCGCTCGACCATAGCTTCTCGGAGAGACTGGATCTGTGACCCACTAGCTCGCGTGCTGGATATGTAACTCTCAGCAATAGTGCTGTCGTCTGCATACCCAAAGGTACCGGGCTTAAGCAGATCGTTTATGTGCAGCAAGAATAATGTTGCTGAAAGCACTGACCCCTGAGGGCCACCGGCATTAATGGCCATTTGACCGGACGAGCAGCCATCGATGACCATTTGGATGAACCAGTCACTCAGGAAATCTGCTATACAAGCACACAATCCAGCAGGCAAACCGAAAGAAGGAAGCTTACTAATAAGGGTTTCATGCCAGACCCTACCGAAAGCCTTCGAAATATCGAGAAAGACAGCAAGCGCTTCCCGATGCTTCTCGATGGTCTCACTCCAGATGTGGATGGCATACGCTAGAAGATCACCAGTTGACCGATTTCAGCGAAAGCCGTATTGACGGTCACTTAGAATGCCACTAGTTTCTAGGTATGGCAGGAGCTTAGTGTTAAGTACACGTTCCATAGTCTTACAGAGAATGGACGTTACTGAGATTGGTCTGTAATTAACTGGGTCAGAACAACTTCCCTTCTCGGGCACGGGTTGTATGTCAGCTTGCTTCCATGCAATCACTTTTCCAGCCTCAAATAAAAACCTAAATAGGCCTGTCAGAATCGGAGACATTTCAGGTGCACACGTTTTTAGAATAATTGCCAGTATCCCGTCTGAACCACTAGCCTTATTCACGTCAAGGTAACGTAGCACCCTACAGACGTCTCGCAACCATCAGGATAAACATGGGGCCGCGCGTCACCAGAATCTAGACACAAAGATTCCGCTAAGAGTGAGGCAAACAAGTTTGTTTTCTTCTCAGCGGTATGTCACACTCCGCACCAAACCAAGGGCGAGTTTAGCCAGACATTGTTACGTCGGAGAATGGAATGAAGTACTCCATCCTCCGTCACACAGCATGTGCGCACGACGATGGATCATCCAAAGAAAAGCAAAAAGGCACACGACAATCCGTTCAGTTGTTATTAAGTTAATCACGACCAGACAGATAGACAGACGCGGTTGGGGACATTGTTTTGTAATATGTATGTAAGGAAGTCTAAACTAACTGGTTATTAACTGTTAACTGCAAATAGCGATAACGATTATGGTAACTTTGTAAGTAAATAAAATTCTTTAATCATTCACAATAATGCGAATTTTAGAGCTTGAATAAACACCATTGGGCTGTAGGATTTCTCGACACAGTCACCACGACCCTTTTTGTTTTTACTGTTGTGTTTGACTTCTCTCTCTCTCTCTGGGTGGTGCGAGAGGGAGTGTCAGACTTTTATTTACTTAAACTCTCAGAGTTCCTTCAGTTGCCCTTTGTGTACAACATTACTTATTTTTCCGGCGTCAAAGAGCTTATCTTCTTGCATCATATGCGACGTCTATTGGGTATAGTCGCATACTTTTCAATATAATGAATATGTATATGTCTGCCATGTTCTTAGGATAGTTATGGTATACATCGTATGTAGTGGGTAGGTTCTTTACAAAGAAAAATAAAGGTTGTAGAATTATTTTTTACAACTGTCACACAACGCCATCTAGTCCCAAACTAAACAGAGCTTGTGCTATGAGTACAACAACTGATAAACACACTTATATATTTCTAAATACATACATAACATAGATAAATTACACCCAGACACAGAAAAAATTATCGTACTCATCACACAAACATTTGTCCTGGGTGGAAATCGCATCCACGACCTCCGGCATAGCAGTCAGGGCCACTAACTACTAGACCAACAGGTCCGTCAAAATTAGTTGTTTCTTGCATGTCGTGATTATGACATGCTCTACCATTGGGACCCACAGCACAGCGCTGATTTTCAGTGGTCGCATGAAGTAAGAAATAGGTACGGACAGTATCATCAACTGATTACGCCTATTTCTAAAGTTTTTTTTATGTAAGAGTAGAACCCAATGAGTACTACACTGTCGCAGCTCTGCGACGGTAGACTTCGGTAGGGGATCTTCTACTTGAATCAAAATCTTGGAAGGCTATCACGTTTTACTTATATTATTCTTCAGGATTCGATATCAGCCTATCGCGCTACAATGGTTATGTTCGTACTGCAAAAACTAGACATTTCTTTGGCCTATTCAATTTTTAAACCTATCCTAGAACTGCAAAATCCTTAAAAGTATATTTTACAAGCCAGTTCGTTAACTATAAAAAAAACCTAACTAATGCGATCTCCTTTCGATATCATAATACCTATAGATACTAAAATTAACAAAAGCTAAAATAAGTTTTTATCATGCTATATTCTTTTATTTAATATTAAAAAACAAATTAACGTGAACTCTATTTAGCCTTTTGTGGTGAAGTTAGTGGGCTTGCGTATTTATTGAGGCAACAGAGGTATATTTGCTTCGGGATTATTTGTTTATGTACCCACGTAATAGGGTAAGCTATACCAAGGGATAATAAAACAATGTATACCTATAATGTAGTAACACTGACATAATTAGCGACTTGATTATTTATTTATTTTATAATTTATGTACACACATATACACAGAAAAGATACATCATTATAAAAAATTGGACTGTAAAAGGCTGCTTATTTCTAAAATAAATTTCTTCCAGCAGACCTGCGAAAGGAGAGATTGGAAGAAATTTAAACATTTTGTATTTTGATAACAGGCATGCACAAGTAAACACAAATTAGATCTTTATTCATAATCATGTCGAAAAAACGCATTTAAACCTATATTTATACACACCCCTCGAGCGCACAGCGATTGTACATACGGTTGTACAACTCGAATGACCTAGAAAAATGTTTAATTGTCGTATTGTACACACGGGTGTACGAAATTTATTCGGCCGAAAATTTTGCTCTCTATATCTTCGTTTTTTCTGGGAATAACCTGAAAAAGTTTTTTTTTGTGGATTTACGTAAAAACGCGCAATTACGTAATAATAATACCCCCGTCACGCGAGGGGTTTAAAAATATACATAACACAAAACAATTATTATCTGCCAGAAGTCTACAATACTAAGCCCTGGGGCTCAAACCAAAGACCTAGTAGGTTAGGTACTTAATCACTAACCATACTTGATAAATGTTTGATCAATATGCTACCACCAAGTATCTGAACGTTATTAAATGAGCTTAGGTACCTATAAGCAGATTGCCAAATTAACAAGCGACAGGAGGAAGTTCTATTTCATGGAACTTGCCACATGTTGTGTAATTAAATTAATGTTCTAGAAACATCTAGCTCATTGTTACTTAGTATGGATCAAGTATTGTAGGTTATAAATGGAAAAAAATATTGTGCATTCAAAAATAATTATACTTAACATATGAAAGATTTGTTTATAACTAGCTTAGCTGCCAGTGGCTTCATCGGCGTGAAAGTATACAAAACATACTCCCGGGTTAAAGGTATCCTAGGACCTGTACCAAGACATGGTATACCCGTGTGTGAAGTATCATCCAAATACCTTCTGATGTTTAAACGTGAAGAAGTAACATGCACACGCACTAACATACATAAGTACAAAGTTCCTCTTTATAATACTAACTGTTGCCACCTGCTTCACTCGTGTGAAAGTAGAAAACTGTCCCAAGGGAACATCCCGAGATAAAAAGTATTCTATGTACTATTCCGGAACATAGTCAAACCTGTTTGATTAGCTTGAAGAAGGAACAAACATACATTCTTGACAGGCCTGTTGGTCTAATTGTCAGTGGCCCTGACTGCTACGCCGGAGTTCGTGGAAGCCATTCCCACCCAGGCAAATGTTTGTGTGATGAGGACGATCGTTTGTTCTGTGTCTGGGTGGATACTTACATATTTATCTATTTCTAAATACATACATATTATCTGTATTGTATTGTTATTCTGTATTTAGAAATAGATAAGTATGTTAATCAGTTATCTAGTACTCATAACATAAGCTCTGCTTAGTTTTGGACTTGATGGCGTTGTGTGAAAGTTGCAGAATATTGAATATGTTTGATTAGCTTGAAGAAGGAACAAACATACATTCTTGACAGGCCTGTTGGTCTAATTGTCAGTGGCCCTGACTGCTACGCCGGAGTTCGTGGAAGCCATTCCCACCCAGGTAAATGTTTGTGTGATGAGGACGATTGTTTGTTCTGTGTCTGGGTGGATACTTACATATTTATCTATTACTAAATACATACATATTATCTGTATTGTATTGTTATTCTGTATTTAGAAATAGATAAGTATGTTAATCAGTTGTCTAGTATTCATAACATAAGCTCTGCTTAGTTTGGGACTTGATGGCGTTGTGTGAGAGTTGCAGAATATTATTATACTCGCACACTTTCGCCTTTATAATATTAGTGTGATATATAACAATCTTTTTCTCTTTAAAATCTTCATGGTAAGGTGGTCTGGTGGTTTCTTCCGCTTTAGTGCATACCGTAAGTATAGCAAACAATTGATAAATAAATAAATAAATAATGGAAATTAAGTTTAGGTTTGTCATGCTCACTCAAATGTCTCGCTGATGGTGGCACGTGTTATTGGGTCATTCAGTTCCCTTCAAAATGGTTGAACTGAGTGGGGCTGATGCACGCGTTATGCTCGTGAACGAGTGCCGTCAGTTGAGACTGGTCATCTCTTTGCTGCCAGTGACTTAATTTCAATTTCTATATTTTTAAATTAGTTTTTATTTTATTTTTTATTTTAATTATTATTACTTATCTACATTGTGCTCACATATTAGAAGTGACAAGAAATATGTAACCAAGATTTATGTAATTCATAATATGATTTAAAAGAGTGTCCATGGAGTTTCTTGCACGTTCTTCTCCATAGAGATCTACGCTTTGGAACGTGCAATTTAGCTTCACTTGTATTTTTTTTTTGACTGACCGACATTCTTACAGTTCAAAAGTGCCTGTAATTGGTCTATTTGAAATAAACGTTTCTGATTTCTGATTTCTAGGATTTTTTATCAGAGTAAACCTCCATCCAGCGAAACATTGGCTTAACACACAATCAATGGTCTTTCATTTTGACAATTCACATTCATTGTACTACTTACGTCGTCGAGCAAAGAAATTTCAATGGTGACTGTATAATAAAATCGTTCCATTATAATAATTAGAATTACTCAATAACTATTGCATGTTACGGTAACTTAAACTTTTATAACGAAATAGGCTCATCGGTGCCCTATGTACTCCAGCCCAACCAATAACCCTTGGATCTTAATTACAAACAGTGACAGTTATTAAATAGAACTTGTAGTGACGCTCACCCCATAATTAATAACGGTTACAAGTTACACATACCTACATCAGCCCGGTGACTTTGAATGCTAACGTAGGCCTCCACTATAGAACGCTACGTACCTATAACTATTTTGTATGGATATTAAGACTAAGGCGCTGTGCAGACGGATCAGTTTTATTTTTCGAGTTTCAACAGTTCGTCATTAATCAACATTTCAGCCGAAAGACGCCCACTGTTGGACATAAGCCTATGCGTCTCGTATCAATTGGATTTCTGCAACTCTCACCAGGTTAGCGGTCTACGTTGTAGGAGGCCTTTCAACGCTGTATTTTCCAGTATGCCGTCGCCACTCCAGAACCAATATGCCCTACCCAATGTAACTTATGTATGGCGATTCTTCATGCTATGTTGGTAACCTTAGTTCTCCTGTGGATGTTTTCGTTCCTGAGTCGATCATGGAATGAAACTCCGAGCATGGCCCTCTCCAATACCCTTTGGGTAACTTGGCAGTCGTTGTTAACCCTCAAATACTTTCAAAAAACTGGACAGTCGTAGAACTTACCGTTAATGGAAACCATTAAAAGTTGACATTGCGTCAGCTAAATTTGTTACGTACCTACGCGCAGCGCTTAAGCTGACAAATCGTTTAGAAGTAAACACGTAGATACCGAAATGCTAATGTACTTTTTTTTAAATAAAGACACTTGCCACTTATCAAGTCGAATAAACGTCGTCAATAGTAACATTGTTGTTGCTGGGTTATTTTTTAAAATGATCTGCCCAATTAAGAAATTTAGCTTTCAGCAGCACGTTAGGATTTGAAATTAGGGCTATAAATAGCCGTAGTAGTAAATTAAAACAGAGTAGGACACTGGCCTCTTAAAACAATTTTTTTATCTATTTGTAACTTTAAATACCTAAATGTTTTCCGTATGATGTTCGGTGTTCATGGTACCATCCCATCTCTTCCCGTGGGTGTCGTAAGAGGCGACTAAGGGACATACCAGAGAATAGGCAGTAGCATCCTCTGTGCATTTCAACAACTACACTGCGATCGCCAACCCGCTTGCCAAGCGTGGCGATTATGGCAAACCCTCCCAAACATTAACAGCACAATAAAAAGATGGCTCTTAGTGCCCGGCAGCCCGTCTAACCTTGACTCCGGTAGCGGTCAAGGCAATGGCGAGGCAAGGGGTGCCAAGCGTCACCGAATGAGTTCCGTTAACACCTGATAGTTACCTACCTAATATACCAACTAACCCTCAACCTTCTCCACAGATGGGTCACCTATCAGTGGTAATACCACCAGACATTGCTGATGAAGACGGATCCGAGGCCAGCGCTCCTGAAGGGGGCGCCGTGGAACTGCGCTGCACGGCCACTGGAGTACCAGCCCCTATAATATCCTGGAAGAGAACTGGAGGACGGAACATTGTGTTCCGAGATGAAAATGGAAAAGAGGTTAAAGGTAAGGAATTCATTGTTGCTTAGGTTTTAGACCTACAAACGTAAATGAATTATTTGAACGTCAAGGATGTTGCAGGATTTGGTATATCTGTTGATGATGCAGACAGATACCTAGTAACCTTACTGGTTACCCTTAGTCTAAAAGCTCTTATAACGGTTCGTGGATGTATATTGTAATCATTATTATTATTCGAAAGAGCCACCGCGGCCCTAGAATGCAAATGGCAGCTGTAGGAACATGGCTGGGTTTTAGTCAGTAAAAGTCTGTGATGACACACCAAAAAAAAAAATGCTGGCAGTTGACAACTAAAAGCAATAGAAATGCTTTATTATACATTCTTTATCTGTATTTATTGTTATTTTTAACAAATTCTATATACCTATATATGTATATTTAAAAATAAATAGCTGTTCGTTAGTCTCGCTAAAAATCGAGAGCGGCTGGACCGATTTGGCTAATTTTGGTTTTAAAATATTCGTGCTAGTCTATATATATAAAAATGAATAGCTGTTCGTTAGTCTCGCTAAAATTCAAAAACGGCTGGACCGATTCGGCTAATTTTGGTCTTGAAATATTCGAGATACCTAGTCCAGGGAAGGTTTAACGGTGAAAAAAAAATTAAAAAAAAACACAAAAAAAAAAAAGATTTAATGCCATCTCTAATTAAAATGTCATTATAAAATGAATTATGCTTTCTGGTAATGCCAGTAGATGGCGTTATCCTTACTACTAGGCGGTACGAAGTTCGCCGGGTCGGCTAGTACATTTATTTAGTTATTAACAATAAACTAGTACGCCTCACCAACAACGATGACAACACTGCTTACCATCAGGTGGGATCGCAGTCAAGCACTAGTTTATATCAATTTTAAAAAAAGAACTATCGGAGACTAGGGAATCATAAATAATTTCATATTACGGATATCCGTATCTGAAACCGGTGTTATATTATTCTTATATCTATATCCGTATCCAAACATAAATAATCTAAAAGTCTAAAGTTTTTATTTCACATAGGCCTACATGGACACTTATAAAACATCAGTAGCTAGTGCACGATTCCAAATTGGTCGTTTCCTACGGAGAAGAACGCCAAGAAACTCAATGGTTACTCTTTTAAAAAAAGTGATTGTTTACAATTTTCATATTACAGTATTAATAGAGCAGATATTATGTAAGAACAGTCATTATTGCACCCAAAAGCACAATAAAAATAATTATATTAAAAAAAAGTGAGTCGTATGTTATTACAAAATTAAATACACTTTGGCGTCGAAGTACTTATTATGTTCTTTTTCAAGACTATGTAGTTCCTATTCATATTTCATTATAACAGTTACATCTATATATATAAAAGCGAAATACCACTGTGTAATCACGAAATCTCAGAAACTATAACACCTACAAACTTAAAATTTGACAGGTAGGTTACTTATAGGGTGTAGACATCCGAATTTTACGAAACTCCACCCCTACGGGGGTAAAAGGGGGGTTGGAAGTTTGTATGGAGAAACCTATTTTCACCGGGCCTTTTCTTCTATATAGCTTTATATACTTTGGAATAGGTACCTAAATGATTACAAAAGCGCTTAAAAATCTTTTACCTTTCCTTAAAATGCAAACTCTAAAAGATAAACGTCCTATTGACTTGGGCTGAAGAATTTAGATATATGATCTAAATCCTTCCAATTGAGAGAGTTTTAATTTCTTGATAGGCTTACTTGCGACAGTGATTGATTGAGGGGAATCCTTATTTTTTGACTGAAAATAAAATGAGAAAAGAACACCCTAGCATTTTCATCGTGTAGGTGAGTGAATATGGGATGCGGGAATGATCGAAAGAGTTACAGTCGCACGGGAAACAAAAGACAACGTAAGGAGCACAGGATTCTAGTCAGTAAATCTGACACGCCCTCTCACTCCACCCAGAGCGCGAGATTCTGGGTTGAGCGGAAGCGAGCTTTTTTGACTTTCCACCTCGAAAAAAGCAAGTGAACATATCTCGATAATAATATCAACAATCGATTATTTCAGTAATAAATAATTTATTTAAAATATGATCATAAAATACACTCGCATTTGACAAACAAGCGAACTTCCGATACAAAATAAGAAATCATTTATCTTTCAAGACGCAATTATTTCAAATAAAAGATAATAATCAACGTACCTTTTAAAGGCAAAAAATAAACCGTCAATTTTCCGTTGAATTTTATTCGCATCAGTGAGATCCGGCTAAGTGGTAAAAAAGAAACAAGACTAATTTTGCATTCAAAGCCCGCCCAGAGCGGGCGCAGGTGCTAGAGCGGTTAAAACATTGGAGTTTTATGGGATTTATTAAGATATTGCCCTAAAGATATTGGAAAGAAAATTTCAATCCAATATAAATGTACAACGTGCTCACAGAATGACATCTAAATAATGATGGAACGACACGATAGCGTACACATAATCATGCAATATTTATTTATCGTCTCTTACGGGTAGATAAACAAATTATTCACATCGACAGGCCCGATGAGGCGAGGCAACGTTAAATAAGAAACGCCCACCCAAATTGCCTGTAAAACTGATTTATTTTATAACATCAATAAATATTTATTTTTGTTCAAAAGCTTTAATTAAAACCTATGATAATTCTATATAATAAATCATTTTATAAAACGTTCACGTAATTTTTAAATTCAATGAGAACGTTTTTTGTCTGTTAAAAAAAACACAGGGCTGTCAACATTAAACAAAAGAAAGCGACGTCTGATGCTCACGGCAGGAATTCATTTCCGCGGAAAAAACGTGTTCAAAGAACTCAATTACTACTTAAACGAAATATTGTAGCTATCCGGGTTTCGGTCAGGAAATTAAACGAACGGCTTAGTGACCGGCCTGACAAAAGGTTGTTATCTCTTATAGTTATAATGACGTACCCTTTACAACGTAACGCAACACTAGGTGAAAAGACACAGAAGTTAAAGTAATTATAGGACTAGTCATTTTAACACATACGCACACTGTTGTATTTCTAATAGTGTCTAATCCCATGTTCTAATTTATACCTTAATATAAATGTATTAGGCCCAAAATTGCCAGTCCCTGTTGTACTATTTAAAACCTTTTCGGTGCGGTGTTTTACGAATTTGACCCGTTTTATTTAAGCCATTAAGCGTAAACAAAAGACTGGCGTCCCTCTGTAAACGGAGGGTGGTTGTAATAGTTAACAGAGTGGTGGAACCGGCTCTGCCTTTGTATTAATTGGACATGTTAAACACGCTTCACTAAATATGTAAGAATTGCCTTCGCTGTAGCTATCCGCATTTCCCTTTTTCTACTTTTCTTGTTTTCCTCTTTTGCGGCGAACGGGAGTCGGAATGGAATTATTGAGAATTTGTTTCTGAGCGCATTAGTAACTGTAAATCATTGATTCTGTCGTGATAGCAGCGCCGTTAATTAACAATTTGTGCACTTTTTTGTATTTGAAAAATGTAAACAAGAAGGGGAATAATTTGAGGGTTTTAGGAGAAAAAAGTAATTCTTAACGAAATGGTATCATTACGCTTGGGAGGGAAATTGGTGATCAACATTAGTTGTAATTAGGAGACGTAAGGAAGCTATTACTGCTAATGTAATCTTATCACCGTCTTTTGTGAATCAGAGAAGGAGAAAAGAGCTATTGCTAAACAGAGCTCAAGCCCTAAGTCGAGACCTATCACATAGTAACTAAAATTAGCAACGCAACGGGGAAGCAATAGCTTAGATACAACAACAAAATGAAACATAATATTTTTCCCAACATATGGCTCTGGAACAATAATAGGTAGTTATGAAATGAAGTGAACCTTATCGGTAGATATTATCGCTTATATCTCGAAAGGAGACTTAATTAACTTTGTAATAATAAAACAGCGTAAATGTATCGTTAAATTAGATTAACGGAGTATTCAAGCCGAATTAGATTGTCTTTGAGATTATTTTATTGAAGACATCGAGAGGTGATGTAAAGGGAGAGTGAAGTGGAGTTTGAGTGCTTCAGGATAATTGGGCATAAGATCAAAGTGGAATCATGAAAAGAGGTATGATTTTAAGAGCAATATATAATCAGATGCTTATACCAGGCTTAACCCAGGACCTGTGCGATGTTCTAAAGAGTTACCGCTGCCCTGGAGTGCAAATAGCACTTCAAGGAACACAGGTGGGTTTTAGTCCGTAAAAGTCTGACACTCCCTTCCACTCTACTCTTCCTTGAACACACTTTAAACAAAAAGGTTTAACACAGGACATTTGAAACAAACTATGTTTGTCATAAAAAGTTGTATTTCAATTAATAACTATAAATATCGCAGCAAATGAAAAATAATTTCCAGATATACAAAACCATAATTGAATGCCATCGCTACTAGATATCTTTTCACATGGTTACAGGCTAATTACACTGTAATTAACGTCCCTCAACAATGGCGCAATATCATCATTTAAAATACGTTCAGTAGCAGAAAATATTTCAGCCAGAATGAAATCGGAAAACAATTAGTCTCGGCGCAATAATAACGGGGAATTGCTGAATCAGAGCCGACGTCTAGAGTAACAAGTTAGCTACGACATGTCGCAACCCAAGTTTATATCCCTTTAATAAAACACAATTTCATACAATTCCCGCTTCTGATATTGTACACGTTACGTAGTTACAGTATTTTATGTGCCCCTAGTATAGCGGGGGTCTTATGCTATAACAAAGCGATAAATTATTTCCATTTAAATTTAATTTGACAGCCATCGTGAAACGAATAGCTTTCGCAAGTTATGTTTTGATTAAAGTGTGAGAATGTGATTTTAGATTTGGATGAAATTATCGAGACTTTATTACATGTGTTTATTATTATTATTTTTGTCACATACATCATGTCATATTATGTTAGTAGCACTTAAAACTATGTTAGTAACATTGCTCATTAAAACTAGAATAAAATAAAATAAATTTATATATATTCATGTGCCCGCTTGCCGCTGCACCAGACCTGCAGCTGTGCAAACGTGTCCAGTGCCCCAGGAAGGGGCAATCCGGCTCATCAGCTATCACCCTCAAAATGCTGTTGGTGCTCCTCCTAATCCTTCGCAACAGGGATGCTGTTCTCTTTCGCATAATAGCTTGAAAGCTATCTATATGTGCTTCAGCAAACATGCTGTAATGCATGCGCTACAGAACCACGGGAGCCCCAACAGCACCCTAAAGTCGTTATATACGAATAACGTTGTAGGCCCTTTGCGTATGTCTAACTCATAGGTTGCACGTGTAGAAAGACTGGCAAAACGCCTTGTACAGAGTGAGTTTCACTTCTCTAGTACATCGTGCAAACCTACGGGCCAGCATATTACATCGGATCGACCACGCTCTTCGCTCCCGGTTATGTGAATCACAGCGTAACAAAAATTATACCAGATTCTTACACTGGGTGTCATGACATATGTGTGACGTAGTTACTAAGCAGTGGTGATCTGAGAAGCAGTCGCTCTATGTACAATTCTGCTATTAGGTAGTTGCATCCACTAACTTACTTGACCAAAACATAATTGGCGTCAGCTTTTTAAAATTTCTATTATTTCAATCAATGCTCTTCAAGATCAGCTTCTTCGATTTTTCCATTTCCTTCTTTCTTTTTACATCAACTTTACGTCAAAGTTAGGTCCGTGAAATTCTTTTCAATTACGGAATTTCAATCAGAACTAATGAAAACAGAACTTGATACGGCGTAGTAAAACACAAGCAATAAAAATCGCACTAGAGCTCAAGTTATCATACCTTCCTAGTTCATTCTCTAGAAGCTCGTTTGCAATTCTTATTACGTCATCGACACTTGAGACCCTGCCAAAGAATTCTAATAGCATTATTCATTTGTTCTCTTGCTGAGGACCCCTTAACGTGTCTAGTAAATTAAAAAGGAACTTAGGTTTCATAGTTCATCCCCACATTGCTTTCATTCTGATAGCGTAGTATTTGTTTTATGTGCTTATAAAATAATACACAAATGAAATAGTAGAAGCATTAAAGCATAAGAGATTAGTTTTCAATTACAATTTAAACAGATTAAATGTCAGTGTTTAAAGTTATCTCTACAAATAAGCTTTTACTTTAAATTAACATTTTTTCTTAAGATTAACGCTGGCAGTAGCGATTGTGTAAGTACATCTCATTGTAAGAATAAGGCATAATTTTTCAGACCGAAATGTATCTCCTGGGCGTTGCGCACTCAGTTACGAAATTGTTGTAATAAATATGGACCAAGATTTTGCCGCTTTAGTAAATTTATTCATGTAAGACGCGTTTCGCTTTATTCATAAGTTGTGAAGTGCTAGTTTGTTTGATGTGCCGTATTATGAACGTGTTGAAGTCACGTATTCTGTGGAATGCTATATCAAAATAATATACAGACGTCAATGTCCTTGCCTTGTATGTGACATCTGCTTCTTTTCGAACCATGCATCCTAACTTTATTTCATGTGTCTCAGTTAGCTTTAAACATCTACAGAAGCTATGAATGAAGTATCTACAATCAACAATGTTTTATAGTAAATAACAAGATATTTAGTACATTTTATCAAATACAAATTAAAAACTTATCGCCTTTTAACTGAAAATTTTTGGCACAAAATATTTTATCTCGACTTATGCCTGGCACATTACAAATTTTATGACTATGAAGTTTTTTTAAACGGCGGCCGTTCAATGCGCTTGTTAAACTGATTTATGTTCAGCAATAAAGAGACCGTCTTTCATTGATATCAGGCCTAGATCATAACTGTTGACGGTATTTACTGATACAAGCTTCAAGTAAAGGTAATAAACACTCCTTTGGGTCGTTCTCACTTAGGCTATGTGACCTCAAAGTTTGCCTAAAATAGTTCAATGTTGTGTAACTATGCTCGTTGAATTTAATGCCTTGTCAATTTTGAGGACATCAATTTGGTTTTAATATAATTAATGAGTTACATGTAAGTAATGGAATATTTATATTGTAGTATTGTTGAAACTTGTTATTTATTCGAATTGGCTGGTTATGCGGTTACAAACCGCCGCTGATTCGGTTAGCTGTTTTAATAAATTAGGTACTTTAAGCAAAAAAAGAGCGTTATTTCAATCGAGAAATTGTAGGCACCGTTGTAGCAGTCGATCAGCGATTGGTTGCTACGCTCCGTGTCACGAGCTCGATTCCCGCACAGAACAAATATATGTATGGCCTTAAGATAGTTTTCTACGTATAACCATACGTGAGTTTACATGTTTGTGAGCGCATTCACGATACAGTAGTGATACCTAGTTTGGAACAATGTTTAAGAAGTAAAAATCTAATTGAATATTTTTGTTAAACAGTGGTAGAGAGCTACGTTGGTTCCACCTTGGCACTGAAAGGGCTTCAACGTTCTGACATGGGGACATACTTGTGCATCGCAGCGAACGGCATCCCACCGACCAAGAGTCGTCGGTACGAAGTCTCTGTGCTATGTAAGTATGCTTTACATACCAAACCCTTTTTCCTTTACGTAAGACGCCGACAGTGAAGAAAACGTATTTGCATTTTTTGTGAAGTTGCAGCAAGGGTCCGGACTTTTCTCCGTAGTCATTAGAACTAAATTTAAAAGCCATTGGAGAACCCCGCTGCCTACCCTTTGAATAAAACAAGCGTGGTGTGACTTGCAAAGAAGTTTTTGCATTATTGTATGAACAAAAAGTACGTAAACTTATGAGAAAATATAGAGATTCAAGAATATAAAGTGTGTAACTTATCTCTTTAACAAAACTGGCTGACTTTAAAGGCTTGCGTAAACCTAATTGAGTGGACTTAATTTCGTCTTAGTTAAACTTTGTTGATCATTTCTTTTGTATGGAAAATTAGGTTTATTTACTGTATATTCAGTTGCGAGGTAATGCTGAATTGTATGTTTAATGTGTTTTAAAGGGCCGGGAGTTAAAAGCATTTTCTTTTACGGGGCAATAGATTTATATTATATATATTATTCGTGGAATAGGTTTCCTTGAGTTTCGTCGACTTTAAATGGTATTTCTTTCGTCTAGTGTTAGTGGAGAAGTTAACTAAAAGGTTTTAGGTTTATTTCTAGGGTATATGCAATAAAGTACCTAATGTGTTTTACAAATTCTAAAAATTTATTTTGAGCAAGTCTGCAAGTTCCATGATATAAAACACCTCAAACTATATAAGCACCACTAATAAGTTACTAAACCATATTGATGTGACTGGAGGGTTAACAAAATAACAAATGTACTACTCCGAATTTATTTTGTCACTTAAGGAAAACGTCCATTATTCCACTACTCCGTTCGTTCTTTCAATCTAACCCCGTCCATTATTTGTGTCCAGTCGAGCCGATCGTGCGAGTGGGGAGTCCAGTGGTTCTCCGTGCGGCAGACATGCAAGTCACCCTCCAGTGCTACGTTGAGGCCTCGCCTAAATCACTCAACACCTGGCAGCGAGGAAAATCGCAAGCTGGTTAGTAATAATTCGGAAAAACTAAGCTTTTTTCTCTTTCTTAAATCAAAGTCCCATGTTGGGCGTCAATATAATTTTCTTGATTATTTCATGAAGTTAGAGCGGGACGTATAATTTTTTTTAATGATTTTGGTTTAAATAATTTATTTAAATAGCGTTATAACATTAAGATACCAAAATTGTTAGTCATAACTGGCCCACGCTGGGTGCCAATTTTTTTTATTGATGATTTGTATAACATTTGTAATATTTGTAATGAACAAATACTACTAGGGGTTTTTAAAGTTTGGTTCTATAACTAGTACATGTCTATCTCTTTTTTGCCAAAGATTAACAAATTGCTTATTTATATCCTAGGTGGAAAGCTGCTCAACAGTTCAAAGTACGTAATATCAGAAGAGATATTGAACGAGTATGCACTACGAATGAACCTCACTATAAATCGTCTGAAGAAGAACGATTTCGGTGAATACTCATGCTCTGCGGCTAACGGCTACGGTAAAGCCGAGGGCATCATCACTTTGAAAGGTAAATTCATTTTCCACTACGGTCATATTTAAGTCATGAATAGTTAATATCTGTAATAGGTTTTGCAGGTCAGAGTTTTGGTTTTGCATTTAAGGGGTGAGGGAGAAACATAGGTACTTAATAAAGGAAATTTCCTATTACATAATGGTTTAAGTGATTTTATTTTATTAATTAAGTTTAGTTTTGACAAAAACAAAACAACCTTGTCTTTCAAGATTGTGATTTTTTCGTAATGATTAGTTAATAAGATATTAATATTTAAATTCAAATACCTGATCTAATCAAACTCTTCTGTTCCTCAACAGAGACACCACAACGGACCACAACCACAACAACAACTACGACTACAACAACAACAACAACGCCGCGACCGACAACGACAACTATTACAACAACGCGGCCTCCGAAGCGTCACCTCAAGAAACAGCACGACCGCGGCAACCAGAACGCACTCGACGCTGACATGCGACAAGCGGAACTCAACAACGCTTTCAACTTCTACAACACAGCCTTCACACCACCCAACAACTCTATCAACGAATACGCCCAAAGAACCGAACGGCAGAAACTTCGGCCCACTGGCTCACCAAGACAATACATCGTATACAATAATGCCTACAGAACTCCATCTACAATTTTTTCCATGTTCACATTGCTACTAAAATTTGTTATATAGAAAGAAATTAGATTTCTGAATTATTTAAAAGAGATAGCATTAACATGTAGTGATAAAAACATGGCTGTTGAATTTTATATGTGTAAGTACGTATTTTGAGGTTGTTGTAAACGTTTTAGTGGATCTCGATGTTAATATTGTTATGTAAAAACATTATCGGCAGTTAATAAATTAAATAAATTAAAGTAATGAGTTTCAGCCTTAATATGTAAATTGAGACAATAAATACGAACTTCTTAAGAGTAAGGTTCCACTGTCTTTAAGACCTGTTTAGGTAGACCTTGGTTAATGTAAGTGATTAAATGGAAAGTAATTGAATTGAACGTGCTGACAAGGCAAAATTGATACGAGTTTCATAATAAGAACTCACTTTTAATAATTACTTACATTAACCGACACACAAACGGGCATTTTTCTGGAATTGTTGTTGATAATAAAAACTACGTAATGTCAACTAATGTTTTTGAAAATATCATTATTATCATATCAAACGGATATTTATTAAAAATGGAAGAAGAATTTGATAGACTTGAAGAGGATCGAACGTGTCGTGTAAGAGGTTTTAGAAACTCCGTTTAGCTAACATTTTTATTATTCTCGTATTTTTATTCTATACAATTCTTAATATACAATAATAATGGCATGATAAATTAGCATAGTAACTTGTATTTATAAAAGGAAATATGATAATAATAGCTATATGTTATATGATAAAAGCTAGTACGTATATGATAATTTGTATAATGACAATACGATTGTAAAGACAATAGATAGTAGAATTAAGATAAAATTAGAGACCAGTATTACAAACTTGTTACGAGTAGTTGATTCATATAATTTGCATTTTGTAGGCTCGTGTTATTTTCTGTTGAAGTTTGTTTACATTCTAAAAAGGGTTTTCTGTAGTGATGCAGGTACCCAAAACAACGAAATAAATGACCAAAATTTTAATAATTTTACAATAACTTAAATGTTCAACTTAACCTTTTATTCGCAATATTTCTTTGATGTATAATTTGAGTTCACATTGTTTCCAAAATATTTTTGTCAAATACGAGTATGTAAGTTAGTAAAATAAGACGCTTTATAATTATTAAGAATGTTTATGTTCATGTATATTTTAAAATGTATATGTTAAAAAAAGAACTCCATATTGATTTGTAGCAAATATAAAATTTAGTTCTAAATAATGGTCTAAGAATAAATTAGTTATTTTGTAAACAAAAAAGTGTTAGACGATAAAATTGGCTATAATAATAATAAATTTATGTCTTCCGGATAGTATATTAAAGTAATGTATTCGGCTCATTCGTGTTTATGAGTTAAATAAAATATTAGAAGAAGTTCCTTTTGGACTTCAGAATAACGTAGTCTTATGTAAGTGACGAGAAAGAATTTATTGTAGGAATAGTGTTACGATGAATATAAAAAATACATGAATTTTGATAAGAATCGATTCTACTGTAAAAATGAATGAACGTGTATTTAGTAATAATTCTAGAATTGAATATTTAAAGTTGTATCTTTATTCAGTTGGATTGAATACCATAATATGGATTGTAACATAACTTTTTTAATTTTACTTATTTTAATTCTCAATCTGAAAATGTTTACAAAGTAATACATAATATATTTATAATTTCATACAACGTAATCAAGTATCACTTTCTTTATGAATTACATTTTAATTATACAATGTATGTTGTACGTATGTACTAAGGTTTATTTCAAAGTTTTATAGTTAAACAATAGCTACATAATTAAAATAATTTCACTCCAAAGTAAAATATTGATAACATATTAAACCAAAATAACTGCTGAATTTCTGTTTTTCTAGCGTAAATATAATATTATTTTCTATAATTTGCTTTAACTGTTCTGTATTTGTATTTTAAACTAAAAAGTCGACTAATTGAAACTTGTATTTCAATAAAATAATGACAATAAATACGAAAATCATTGTAAATAATTGAATTCATGTTAAACCAATTTATTAGTATGAAATGCGACTATTTATCAATGTTAACTTTAAGATGTTGATATCATTTTATGACATTTTAAAATAAAAAATATAATCAAAGTAATCATATTGGCTAATGTTACTTATTTATTTACCTTTGCTTGCCTTTCATAGGTTTATGTGTATAGTAAGTACATCCGTTTTGTTGACTTGGGTATATTTATTCAAAGCAGGTACTTTAAAGATGACACCGTGAAAGCTAGTGAAGCGAGATTTCATTCCATCTTTTTTTGTTGGTGCCTGAAATCATCAAATTACCTCTCAGCTGCTTGTGGATGGAGCGCGAGGGAGGGATATCAGAATGATTAAAACCCACTTGTGTTCCTTCAGTTGCCCTTTGCGTTAGAGTGCCGCGGTACCTAACTCTTTCGAACATTCCCGCAGCCGTAATGTCATTCCATCTGGCACTACGGATTTGCAGTTCACTTAACGAAAGTGTCACGGTGAGCTTTTAACAGAGTATACCGCTTGAATGTAGAACGAACGACGACGACGATTCTGAATTCAGTGATGTCAAATTAAATCAAATAGTCCAAACAACCACTGTCGCTACTGACTGTTATTGTTGGCGCCACCATCAATCTTTCAATTAAAAACTACGTTCCTGACTACAAGTGACGATTCAAACAATCGTATCTTGACTAGAAATTATCCTCTAGCTAAAGATAAACTAAATATCATCACAATAAGGGTGTAAGTTTGTATGCATGTGTGTGTATGTGCAGTCAGGGATTAAAAGTGTAGTTGCACTCTATCAATGCTAAAGTCCTTGAAATTTCTTTGTTGTAGAAGTTTAATAGGCCACCACTAGTTTATTCAATACTTTAGATTCTATGATACCAATTAAATTAGTCATGAACCACTGACCCTCTTGCACATAGAAATTTTAGACGTTTTAGCATTGTTAAGGTGGAACTTTACTTTTGACCACTGATTGTAAGTTTGTTACTCCTTCACGTTTAGCTGATCAGATTTGAAAAACTAAAACAAAAACACACACAAACTATTCTAGGACATTCTAGGATAGTTTTTTTCTTTTATCTCCAGAGTATTTTCCCTTTTAATAATTTTCTACTTTTACGTGGGCGAAGCCGCTGCACGCAGGCAGGAGCTAGTTGCTTAATATATGATATTTATCGATACAGGATGACATATAACCAAACCACGTTTACTAGCTGACCCGACAGACGTTGTCCTGTATTAATCATGCGAGCCGGTTGACAAACGTATGAGGCTTAAATATTCGTAAAATTTTCTGATATTCTCCAATTTTCTGCGCTATTTTCTTAATTTTTCTTACAGTAAGAACCTTGTGCAAAGTATTAGAAAACTTAAAAAAAACCATGAATGAAATCTCAAGTTGTTTTTAAGTTTTAGCAAGACTAGATTTTTAAATATAAGAAGATATATAAGTATACTAGCGGTCCCGACAGACGTGATCCAATCCAAAAGCTGGCTTTTCTTTAGAAAAACAAATGAGAATCCGATTGCTGCGCCACCTGGTTTCAATTGTATTTTCAAATCATATAGGGACCCACTTACATATACACAAAAAGTTTCATCCAATTTGGTTAAGCCGTTTAGGAGGAGTTAGGTGACGAACACACTTACAGAAGAATTGTATATATATATATATAAAGATATTTTTTTTAATTTTTTTAAGTGGGAAAATCATCCCATGACAAATCCCGCTCTTGGGCGGAGCGAGAGATAGTGTCAGACTTTTACTGACTAAAAACCCACTCCTGTTCCTTCGCTGCCTTCGTCCCAAGGCCCCGGGTTTCGTTTTCACACTGCCCATTGCCGCAGTAGGTTTCTATCCTGCTGAGCGTCTACAGTTGCTGATATCTCCTTGAGGCGCGCGTGGAACAGTACCCGCCGTCGACGACTTGGGCTCGATCCGGACGGTTACTGAACGATTGGACGGCAAGCCACCGATTGCTCGCCGTCCGCAAGCCCGCGTCTGCGGTGGCCGGAAATCGGGGTCGGAATCCTGGCGGCGGTTGGGGCGTGAGGACCGTTGCCGTTGCCTTACGCGATCGGCCGCCTCCTTTGCTAGCATTACTGCTATATAAAGATAGATAAATAGTTCGTCATGGCTGTGGTTACGACGGCGACGCTGCAGACTTGATTTGTTCCATCAGGAGACAATCACCACGCATTCATCGAGCGCTGTAGAGCCGATGACAACAGCCGACATTTGCATCTTTATTCTATCTTTTTGGAGATTTCAGAAACTTCGTTACAATTATAAAGGTGGCGCCACATGCTACGTCGGATACCAATAATAAAAAATAAAAAAACAAAAAATATGAATATAAAGTTACTCTATTACTGTCTTTACGGATTTGAATGTAATCTGGCACATTAAACCATGTTCTGGAAGAGCAGATCGATTTTTTGTCTCGAAAGTATATTTCCTTTATAATTTTCAACTTTTACGCGAGAGAAATCGCTGGAAGAAGCTACTCATTTATAATCCGTTCCCCATATTTTATTAAATCCTACGCGATAATGATGTTGCTTAAATTTACCACACACAATGAGAAACTTAATTATTATTATTATTTATTATTTATATCAGATACATCCATATTATGTTAGTAGACCTTAAAACTATGTTAGTAACATTGCTCATTAAAATAAATAGAATAAAATAAAATAAATTCATAAACTTATACATATTATAAATGTGCCCGCTTGCCGCTGCACCAGACCTGTAGCTGATCAAACGAGTCCAGTGCCCCAGGAAGGGGCAATCCGGCTTATCAGCTATCACCCTTAAAATGCTGTTGGTGCTCCCCCGAATACTTCGCATCTGGATACATAATACAGGATAGTTGGAATCCTGAATCGTTTCCCAGAAAGTGAGTGAGGAGACAAGAAATGTGATTTATCCTTATCCTTGTACCTACATGTCCCGATACTGCAAAACAACAGGAAGGAGTAGGTACACATCTCTCGTGGGACATAATTTACCATTTGGTACATTATTTATCACTTGGAACATTACTTATGTCAATCCATCACTGTGTGACAAAAGTAACAACAGATAAAGAACATGAATTTACTTTTCCGAATCTTTTTGCGATGTATACTTTTTATTCCTATAGTTATTTAATATGTAGTGATCCAAAGTTTGTAGGATTGACGTTCATAGTATGTTGGTAGGTATTGACAACTGTAGCCCTGGTTTGAGTTGCAGGCTCCTGTTTTTTTGAGTTAGGAAATAATTAAATATCTCCCCTCAATCTGGGTGGAACGAGAGGGTGAGTCATACTTTTACTGATTTAAAACCACTTGCTTTTTTTTTTTAATATACACTATTGCTTGACTGCGATCCCACCTGATGGTAAGCAGTGATACAATCGTTGATGGTGAAGCGCACTAGTTATTAAAGAGCCTATTCACTTTAGCTTTGATGTCACCTAATTTATAATCGGACTAGAAGACGCACGTAAATGGTTACAGTCCTTCGATGAACATGGAATAAATGATGAGACGAAACGCTTAGTCCGGACCATAGAAGTGTTAACAATGTTTGGTGGACATTTGCCGTACGTCGGGTTGTCCAGTGGTAGAAAGGTGATGGTAGAATCAAGTCATGCAATTCCCGCGCACACTCTTCAAAATGCATCCTGTAAAATATGTGTTGTCTGTGCTTCAGGTTTTGTAGATTGGTCTTAATTAAATCTGGATCACCAATTAGCCTCTTTGCACGCCTTTCCACTGAGTCTAAAGCTGATAGATGGCATTTTGCAGCACCAGCCCATATGTGGCTGCAGTATCCATACCCGATCGGACCTGTCAAAGCACAGAACATTAGAAGCTGTCCCTGTGTGAAGTACCCCTGGATCTTTGCAAGAATACCGAGTTTTATAGCAGCTACCTTGGCTTTGGTTCAATGAACTGCCCAAAGTTAAGATTTGAGGAAATTTTAATTCCTAAGAGCTGAAGGCGGTCGGTGCACTCCAAGGATACATTCTGAAAAGCAGGAGCCAATGTGAACTGTCTTCTTTTGGCGGTGAACAGACACACTTATATTTTGGCGGCGTTGAATCCCAACAGATCGACTTTGCCTCATTTGAAGACTACCTGTGGTGACCAATTCTTACGTTCTACTGTAGCCTCTCATTCTTATTGGATTAGTTCCTTTCTTGCCCGAGCACTCGGCAGGTATCTCTCTGCAACTGTGCTGTCATCTGGTTATCCATAGATACCGGGCATCAGCAGATCGTTGATATGCAGCAAGAAGAAAGCTGCAGAGAGAACAGGCCCCTGAAGAACTCCGGCATTAGTCATGGGTTCCTATGAGTAACCGTTGACAACTATTCGGAGTGACCGTTCGCTCGGGAAATCTTTTACGCAGCCAGTCAGACCAGGATAGCGTGCCATACCCTGTCGAAGGCCTGAACTGAAGCACACAGGTCTTTAGATGTCTCGAACATCTAAAGACCTGTGATGCTTGCTTTACTCATTGCATTCCTGAGCCGCAAAAGCTCTTTCGAACAATCGCACTGATCTAGCGGACATCGACCCTAAAAAAAAAATTCCGTATAAACACTTTAAAATCCTAGATAAATCCCGGGACTACTTGTCTAAAACATAAAGGAATTGCTATAATAGTATAGAACGTACACTGGATCATTGTTAAAAAATACAATGGTACATACAACAAAAAAATAAAACTGGTTTTTGCTCATTTTCTCTCTACATTTATACCACAAAATAATATAGTTTCGCTGTTAGATAGAAAGACAACAATAGTAGCTTATTAGTACAACATACATTGTAAATGAAAAATTTTATGAAGAAATTTTATTTTAATGAGAACATTTGGGCAGGTAATTTATAAGAAAAACTGCTTGGTTTAAAGGTACCGAAAGGTTATTTAGTGAACCTAGACATAAATATTCTATTAGTGACAACGATTGACCAAATGTATGGAATTGATATACGCCATCCAATTGACTCATTGTAGTCAATTCCAAACACCAAACATTTTGACTTTTCAGGATTGTTTTCTCATTTTTTTTTTGTGAGGGGGGCAAAACCATTAAATAGCTTATTTCGTTTTGGGTGGAGCGAGAGGGACTGTACGACATTTACTAAATTGACATTCGTTATTGAAATATATATTCGATTATAATTTGGGTGTCTTCAAGGCTAGAATGAATAGGCTCCTAATAAAATAGTGCGCCTCACCATCAACGATTGCATCACTGCTTACTATCAGGTGGGATTGCAGTCAAGCACCAGTTTATATTAATTAAAAAAAAATATATATTTAGCCACATTTTGGACACAAATTACGAGTATGAGATCAGTATATCTGATTTCGATTTATAATACCTAGCTCCATCCTTCTTCTTCCTGCCTCTGTCCCGTGTTACTTAGGGTCAGTGCATTTTTTCTTCAATTCTATCCTGTCACTCTATCACTAACTCCCTTTTCTTTCATATCCAATACTCACACAATCCATTCATCTTTTCTTTGGCCTAACTCCAAGCTATAATGACTATTTAGCTAACAAGCAATTACTTGATATCATAACATATGAAAGAGTACCATTATTAATTAGTCCATGAGATGAAATACTGTGAGTTTAATACATTAATCTATTCAGTTTTACTTTTTAATTTTTATAAACACAGCCATATCAATTATTGGTGTCATGATGGCCCAGTGGTTAATGCACTTGCCTCTCATGCATGAGGTTGCGGGTGTGAAACCGAGCAAGTACCATTGTAATTTTGCAATTCATATGTACTTTCTAAGTTTATCTAAGTCGTAATGACTTAGATGCCACTCCGTGCCTCGGACAGCACGTAAAACCGTTGGTCCCGGTTGTAAATCGTAGATCTTTGACAGTCATTACAGGTAGTCAGAAAGTCTGACCATCAGTGTATCCAAGGAGTAAATATAGTGTTGCCTAGGGTAAAGGTTAGGTCAAACAGTTATATCAAATACCAGCTTTTTCCAGCGGTTTCGCCCGCGTGAAAATAGGTTTCAAACAAACTTCCAACTCCCGTTTTAACTTTTTTTAAATTCTTAAAATCCGTTCTTAGAGGATGTCTACACCCTCTATGCAACTTACCTGCCAAATTTTAAGTTTGTAGGTGTTACAGTTTCTGAGATTTTGTGATTAATCAGCGAGTGGTATTTCGCTTTTATATATATAGATTCGGTTTTCATTCTATTGCATGTATGCATTGTTTTCAAGTTATGCTTGTATAAAAGAGGTTTATTTTTTTTTATCAATCCCTTGTATCTCCGGGGTCTCATGTTCTAATGTTCTCAACAAGAACAACAAAACCAAAACTATTTATTATCTTATTGTAAAGTAGGTAACTTTATTTATTTTAAACGAATTGTCGGTCACTCTTCGGTCAGAAAAAGAAAACAAACAAAAAATGTTCGATATTAGTGTATAGTAATACACTACGATGGAGTACTTTTTTGTTTTCTTGTTTATTGTCTACATGAGACCCTTTACTCTACCTATTCACTACCTTTTATCTTTTTTATTTAAGTGGGAAATCATCCAAACTCACTCCTATGTTCCTTCTTTGCCTTGCATTCCAGGACCCCGGGTTTTCGAATCCATGGCCACAGTAGGCTTTGGCCCTGCTGGGTTTCTTTGGTTTTGCTGAAATCTCTTTGAGGCGCTCGTGGAACATTACGCACCGTCGAAGACTTAGGCTCGGTCCGGATGGTTACCGAACGGCCGGCAAGCCGCAAATCTACGCGGTTGGAGATCGGGATCAGGTTCCCGGCAACTATGACGTGAGAAAGTCCGTTCCCTCACGCGTGCAGCCGCCTCCATCGCTAGCATTACTGCTTCGCAAAAGGAGTCAACTACCTGTCATTCTTCCTCGCTCCGAAGGGAACATGATCTGTACCAGGGTCAGGCGCGTGCGCTCGTTGCCGCCGATCGCAACTTATTCACTACCTATTGATTATTTTCTTTCATGATTATTGTATACTAACATAGTTGTTAAGTTATTGTGTCTAGCTACTGACATCTGTATGAAATAAAAAGATTATTATTATATTATTATTATTTCAATAAAAGTACAGCAGTACTTTTGTTATTTTGGTATATACAGGCTGACGTAACTTATTATTCAGACGCGATATGGGTAGGCATTCATCAAGCTGATGGACAGTGGACACGCCATTAAATATGCATTGCATACCCTACAAGACTCAATACAGGTATCAGATATTTTAATTTTATTTTGATTAAAGGAATATTCTTTTACGTTATTTAAAGATTTAGATTTTTTATAGTCGTCTACTTTTTTTCCAGACTGTGGAAATAAATCAGCTGTTCAATACTTTTTTGCTCAAGTAACTCAAGAAAATGTAGGGATCAGCAGATTTTTATAAAAGTAAAGTTTTTGCAAATATTTTTAATGGTGAAATAAAAAAAATGTAATACACACTTTCAAGAAAACTAAAACGAATATCACTAACGCATTATTTAACCAAAGAATGACGATTACTTAGGTTACAATATTACCTACTCAATCCACCGGTAAATCTCTGTGAAAACGTAATAGGATCAAAATATCTCGTAATTAAGTTTTTGATTACAAAAGTAGGTAGCCTATTTATTTTGTATAAGATAGGTAGTCTAGAACCAACATTATTCTAATTTGTTTCTAATTTTAGTAAAACCGTAGAAATCTTTTATCAGGTACCGACATCTATAAGATTATTTTGAATCCTGCTAGTTAAGAAAACCAAGTAAAAATAACTAGCCCGCTAGGAGCCGTGTGTCAAGACTTGGCCTTTTTCTTAGAATTGAATTTATTCAACAAGTAGGTACCGAACACGTTTCTTTAATATTTATAGCTTTAATTTAACTTGGTTGTTTTATTAGAAACTTCCTTCGATCTTTTTAAAAAGGAAAACTTAGGGAATCATTGAATAGTTCTTCAATCATACAGAAAAGTCTTTACTATAACAGGCTTAAACCACTGATAACATAACAATACCCGTTCGAAAACAACCCATCTACACACCGCATTTCCTCTCCGCAACTAAATCGATACACTTAATCATTTTAACGCCGCACGCAATCGGCCCGCTACATTATAATATGCCGCCGTTATCACAATAAACAAGGACTAGAGACGTCTCAACTTATAACTCAATTATAATTTCCATTGTGATTCAACACGTTATCGCGGAAGACTTTGTTGGTATACCTACCTACGACGTACCGTGCTGTCGTACGGTACATCGACCACGTCACGTCTGTAACAAGTTCACCAGATTTATTTGAAAGTAATTTTCAGTGAGCATCTGGCAGCAGGCTATGAGAGATTCAGCTGATCAATATTCTGAAAGTCGCTTCGAAGAACTGAGAAATATGTCAGTCTCTCAATCCGAATGCAAGTTATTTGTAAGCGGACTGTATTATGGAACGTACGGACGGATGATAAATTTGAAATCGATGCGTACGAAATCTGAAGCGGTACGGGTTAAAATGAATTGGGAATTAGATTGGAGATTTTTATTGCTCGTTTTGTTATACTTTGCGAAATATTAACTTAAAGTGTGGGATGTCTGTTAACTTAAACATGAGTGTTTTCTGAGACACATGTGTATGTCTTATGAAACGAGATGGCTGTCTGAAATAATAAATTAAGTTATATTTCAGCCAGTTAAAATAGGTAAAGAAAGACGCAAAATACTAACAACAAATAAGTTTGTAATATGTTTAATCTACACTAATATTATAAAGAGGTAAAGTGTGTTTTTTTCGTTTGTAGGAGGTAATCTCTGAAAGTACTAGTCCGATTGCAAAAATTTTTTCTACGATTGATTGCTGCTTTAGTCCTGAGTGACATAGGCTATATTTTATGTAAGCGGGCGAAGCCGCGGGCAAAAGCTAGTAAGTAACAAAATTCAAACGGGTAATTAATCGAAACCGAGGCTCAAAGCGTCAAACTTTCATAACTACGTTAAAACGTTGTTATAACTGCCCAGACCTCTTACACTTAGCACGACAGCCTGCAACGATTTAATACAGTTAGTCGGACTAAGATTACGTGCAAGGCTCTTATCAAATTATACCCCCGTCTTCCGCCCTTGGCCCTTATATATACAACCTGAAGTTGTGCGTACACTTATAGTGCGTAATTGTAATGGTAACTTTTGAATATCACTAAGTGATCGTATTAAAAGAAAATGAATTTGTATCTTACCAGTTTGAGTTTTGAAGTGATGTTTATTCTTAAGTTTAGATTTTATAGGGGAAAATGAAAACTGTAATAACGAGCATTATTTATTAAGTTGGAAAATCAGCCAATGGCTTCTCTAGCTATAGGGCGGAGCAAAAGGGCGTGTCAGACTTTTACCGACTAAAACTACATCTATGTTCCTTCTTTGCTTTTGCGTTCCAGGATCTCAGGTTTCCATTTTCAGAAGTCAATCCATGGTCCCAGTAGGCGTTTGACAACTATTTGAGGCGCACGTGCGCCGTAGATGACTCGGGCTCATTCCTGACGGTGAGCTGCTCACTACTTGCCATCCGCAAGCCCACGCCTATGGTGGTTGGAAATCAGAGTCAGGCTCCGATGTCCGCTCCCTCACGCGTAAATGATGTGCATTCTTTTAACATACAGTTTCATGATCATGTCAGTAAAAAAAAACTCTAACAAACAATTCATATCCATTGTAAATTGTTTAGTTATCTTTTTTATTTATCGTGTTATGTCGAAAATTCAGGATGGACATGAAAGTTATTTAGGTTTGCACTTTTTGCCGTTGTCTAACCCCATAGGAAAAATGGTACAGTTTTATAACGAATAACAGTTCTATTTCTAGTGAGCACACTATCTATTTAATGCTTGCCAAGATGCACGCCACTATTACTCACATTTGAAAATTTATAGCTGTCTCTATTAATTAAAGGTCGTGCCTAGAAGCCGAAGTTTCTTAAACAATTAAGTGTCCCTTTACAAATATCGTGTGTTAGTTTTGGTTTCTATCCCAAGTTGTTCACTTGTGGTTTGTTTTATTAACATTGCACGTAAATAGGACAGAATAATAAATAGCTCCTCAATATATTGAACTTATCATTTACGGTCTAATTCACTTTGGGTTTGTTCAATGTTGGCCTATTATGTTGTTATATCAATATTGTTTTGTATACAGAGGTTTGAAATGGTTTGTGAATAATTGCTGAAATTATAATCAGAGCCAGATAGGAATATGGACAATAGTTAATTTTGTAAACGTATTCAAATGTTTTGGAATGGAAGATTGATATTGTGCTGAAACAGTAATATCATTTTCCACGTATTTGTCTGGAAGGTTTATATAAAGGATTATTGGCTTCAACTTGTTATTACAAATACTCAAAATGAAACAAACATTGAGTTTCTTACCTACATTAAAACTACCAACTATTAAAATTTATCATCATGTTCTAACAAAATTACTCTCAGTTACCCCACGTGCATATTCTGACGATAAATAATACGTGGCGATCAGAATCAGGAAGTGAAACACAACAGAGCAGCGAGGCAGTTTATCTTCCCCTGCTAATCGTACCTCAAGTTGGGGATACACAAGTCACTCTCCTGTTTATAAGGGATGGCTTAATCCACAATCCACATGTCACCTTAAATTAAATCTGATGCTACATTTTCGAAGCTTTAAGCTGTCTCTATACCTACCGATTTGACGAATAATGTTTGGGATTTATTTAAATACAAAATAAAATTGTGTGTTGGTTTTTGATACTTGCATAAAAGTCTTAAACGCAGACTTAACGAACAAAAACGGGTTATGGATGAAAATTAGCCAATTACATGGGTCGGCATAAAAATAAGAGCAAAGCTATGTTTAGTCGTACGTAGATTTAATATATTTAAACACAGTGAATCGAACTATGATTTCTTCAATTTAAGATCTGGAGATCTAGATTAGATTTTAGTTGTTATTTATTTATTACTGTTATTTTCATTTATGACATTGTTCTTAAAAATTATTTATATTTATTTTACTCAAATCTATTGGTACACAATACTGTTGCCGACGTCGGTTAGTCGATTAACGTCACCGGCCCACGCTGAAAACCAGCGCTGTGGACTCATCGCATTTCTGCGTTGTGGACACGGCATTATGCTGAGCGTTCGGCCGTTTTGCTTGGACGTGGCGCATATATGTTAATTTTAGTTAATTAGTTTTTTTGTCTTGCAAATTGTTTGCAATATGTTAGTTATAAGTTTGCGTCTTTTCCGGCAAATAAAATGTTTTTCTTTCTTTTCTTTGTTTAAAATATACGTTCCGTCATTACAATAACAGGGCAGACACGGACAAAGATGCAGCGGAGCTGGACTCCAGATACACTAACGCAAAATAGAGAAGTTTCGAAGAAAGAAACCCGGCCTTGGCATTGTAGTAGGGCAGAACAGTTTAAAATATATGTGTAGTAACTGCTGCCAGTGACTTCTATTTTAACTGCAATTTTTTTTTTTACCGGCCTGTGTTAGCGTGTTAAAGTACTTTTAAGAAAAGTTAACCTTTTAAAATGTAATTCTGTTTCCACAACACAAAAGTATCCTGCTGCACATAACCGATTTCAAATAGATTTAGTTGAAACTGTTTATTGCACTACTAGTACAGGTCCATTCTATTATGAGCTGCTCAACCAAATCTCCTATCAGATAGATATACTTAAAGAATGATCAAGTTTCCATACAAAGACAATATCTCAGTAGGTACGCGGAATAACTGTATTATCAAGTAGGCACAGAGCCTCGCCGCGGACATGAAATATAACGCACTTACCGTACCTCGTAATATTGCGTTCTCTTGCAATATGAAAATTTATTGCAACGTATGTGTGAGTATAGAAATAGATGGCTAACTAAGAAAAATGTGTAGCGCTCTAATAACTCATGTACTTATGCTGCCCCATTTTCGATTTTCTGTACGCGTTTCGAATATCAAAGTTGGCGTAAAAGCCTAGGCTTAGGTACTTGTGATTTAACATTTTTGTGGTACTGAAAGCGGTACTTGCTTTTGAAAGTGTTATATACTAGATATTTGATATTGATTTGTTGAGGTCATAAAAGTACAATATATTTTTTTTAAATCCTGTATTTCATTTTGACGACTAGCTGAAGTCTTGAAAGAGTCTGTACAAGATTATCTATTTTGCTTAAACATGAGTATACAGTTGCCTTTTTGGCGTACGAAATATTATTGAGTAAGAATAAATGTAATAAAATTATTTATTTATACATGAAATACTTAAAAACAATAATTAACAGCAAATTTCTGAACTATTTAATGTTAAAAATTATTTGTTTCATACATCGTAATCATAGCCAATAATTCAACATACATGTCAAGGTTTACATAAGTAATGGTACATTGTAAATTCTTGGTAACATTCGATCTGTTTTATATTTAAGTAATTTTCCTAAAATATATAATAGTGTGTCCTACTATTATAAGATCCCATCGAAACAAAACTTTACAAACAATCTAGTCTTATAGTTTGGTTTTCGTTAAAATAATTAAATTTTGAGTTTTCTAAATTATAATGTTTTAATTTTTATTAGATATTTTACTAGCTGCTGCCAGCGGATTCACCCGCATGATAGTAGAAAATTGTCCCACAGGAACTTATCCGGATCTAGCAGTGTCCCAAATTACATGCAAAACCGGTCGGGCGTTCAAGCGTGAAGAAGTGACAGTGTATAAGTTACATACACACACTCACAAACTTTCGCCTTTATAATATCTTAATATACCTTATTCTATTTAAAATATTATTTTTGCGCATCTAACATAGTGATGTCTTTTTACTGACTCAAAGGTTGACTGGTAGAGAATGCTTTGCTACATTAAGTCCGCCAATGCACCACTACTGTGCCAAAGACCACTGTCTCACCTGATGGTAAGCGATGATGTGGCCGACGATGGAGTACGCTAACCTAGAACTAACCTATTTAGTCTTGACTTAAAGATCCCTAGGTTGTAGCTATTAGGAAACACAGACGTAAAATATTATTAAATTAATTAAAAAGAAACATATTTATTTAGAAAAACAAATAAAAATTTCTAATTTTAGGTATAAATATAAATTGCTCCTCGCATAAAGATAAGCGTATGCACTTACGGCGTGCGGTAACATGCGCGTCTAAAGTCACACAACACCACACTGAAAACAACCCGTCTTCAAAGTTTCCTCTCAAAGTAATTCGCTTCGGCTCTCGAGTGCAAAAGTCCCGCTTTATGAACCTAATTAAGTGTCGCATAATAAGCTTCAATTAGTGCGATGCTTATTTTATGACTTATCCCGATCCTTTGTTTACGTTGCGTCTACAGGGTTAGCTTGTTTGGGTAAATGTGGGCTGTGGATTTATATCTTTGTGATTTTTTTGTACAATGAAACAATATGGCTGTAGGTATAGCTGGTTTGATGTGTGCTGTCTACAAGCTTTACTGCTTCAGTTTAAGATTATGTCTTGAAAAACGGACTCTACCGTTTGATTTATTTATTTATTAAAACTTTGAGCATTAAATAAAAGTTCCACAGGCGGATGTCTTAGAATTTTTTACCTATACTAGGTGATAGCTAAATTAGGTACTTCATGAATCGATTCATGGTTCGATTTTTACGCCAGGCTTCGCACCGAAGGTTTTTTCACGCATTTTTTGGATGTCGTCTCGTATTTGTGTTTATTGTTAATTTAATCGTTTTAAGTTTTTTTGCCCACATAAAGTGAAAACTCTGGACTAACAATAGCCAATATTATTTTATATTACATTTGACTGGCGATGACGATCTCTGCATAATAAATATCTATAGCTAGCTATTTACTAGCGACTTCGTTTGCAGGAATCTTTTCATAAAAACTTTAATACCTCATAGACCATAATTTGAGGGTAGTTTTAAAAAACTAATAATTACCATTTATATTATTAATTTAGGTAAGTATTTGTGCCAAATTTCAAGTTTCTTTAGTACCAGTAAAAAGAACTTCCAAACAATGTTTAACACGGTCTAAATCTTCATATTGGGGTAGTTTAGTTGGGCAAGTTTCAAGGACTTTGGTTCTAGCAATAAGATTTTGTATACAAACGAAATCCTCCCATTTCACCTACTAAATGCTGATTTTCTAAAAATCCTTAATGCTTACTTACATCTAATAAGGAAGCTTTGTCCAAAGTTACACGTTCTTATTCCCAGTAGTTTCAACTGTGCTGTCAACTGTGCGTTGATGCTCGTACATATATGTTAGTCAGTTTCTCTTTTTAACCGACTTCAAAAAGAAGGAGGTTCTATGTTCGGCTGAATGTATTTTTTTTATATCACATCTTCGCTTACCACCAGGTGAGATAGTGAACGCGAGCCTATCAATATTAATTTAAAAAAACAATCGTACATAAAAAAAAAGCATGTTTTATGTTGTACTTAATTTCAGCTAAAAGCTGCTTTGACGACGCCATTATACATTCAGATTTAAAGGCGTTACGTTTTTTTAATTAATAGCATTCTTACGCACTGTCATTGATAATGTCAGGCGTCTGACTATGATGTGGTGATAAATCCTAATAAAATTGATGTTTATTTTAATTTTTTGAATTAAAAGTCTAATAAGACCGAATGATCAAATTTTTTATTATAAATGACCCTAATATTATAAAAGTGAAAGTTTGTTTATATGTTCTTTTTTTAATGTTTTTAGACTGGATACTAAGTCCTTCAAGCCATGTCTGCGTGTGAATAGTATTTTTTTTTTTATCATTGAAATATGTACATTCTAATTCTTTTGTAGTATTTGGCAGCAAATGTATCAAGTCAACCTTCTCGGCAAACTTCGCTGAGGTAATCAACACTACAATAAAATTATCAGCATCATTTAACCAAGATCGCACCTGTTTTAATGATTCCACATATTGTTCAGTTTCGCAGACACTTGAGATACAAAACTACATCAATTTTACATCACAATGTCCACCAGGAATAATTAAAACAGCCACTGAACTTCACTCGATGAAGAAAACTCCACCAGTAAACTTAAAACATGGGGAATTTAGATATCATAATTATTAAAATAGCTGAATTTGAGCTAATTATGGCACTGGACTGGTCACATTGGCTGTAAAATCGATGACCATTGGGGTAGATTTGTTCTTGAATAGAGATCGTGGATCGGCCAACGTGTGGTAGGAACATTCTCATTGCTGGACCGACGGTGTTCGACCTACGACCTACGCAGTTTGATCAGGATTGCTGAGATTCGAAACGTCTATGTCCCGTAGAGGACTGTTGAAAGTTTATGATGAATTTGGGAAATGGAAATTCTTAGGTTTATCATTTTGATTAAATTCAATTTTTTTTTTTAATTCACGATGGATATTTTGCAGAGGGCTTTTAAAATGATGAACATGACGGGGAATCGGTGAAAACATTTATTTATTTATTTATTTGATTTAATTCATATTTTTGTGTTTAATTTTGATTATTTTGAGAGTATGTTTTCTAAACATATTTTATAGAGATGACGTGTTATTAAAGGCGTTTTTCAGAAGTTAAGCTAACGATCATATACAGCAGGTATTTCAGCACTCTAGAATTTCTTAATAAGCTGTTAGTTACAGTTTCTTGGCGTACGAGTAACAGTGTGTTAATTTTATGAGCGCTCTTGCAGTCAGAATACATTTTCCACAAAATGTGAGATAAGTTTTTAGTTTTGAACAGTTTATTACTTTGTGTTTTACACAATTGTAATAATTTGAAAGGATAAAGTGTTTACTCTTAAGTTGTTATTTCAAAAAACGTTCGAACATTTAGGGTTCAACCCTAAACTTACCCGAACAATACAAATGTCGGAATGAAACTAAAATGTTATTGTGTTACAAATACAGTCGTCGTAGTGCGTTAGAGAAGATCAGATCGGGTGGTAGTAATACAGGGCGTTAGATAATGTTTCCTCCCGGGAGGAATCCTCCGGTCACAGATAACAGTGGCCGCGATGCCTCCGACCTCGGATTTGTCTCTCGTTGTTACGCTCCGTAATAATATTACGAGCGGTTATTTAGACCTTTGTCTACCGTTTGTGACGTCACTACTATGATGTTTACACATCGAGATTGCTGTTTATGTTACCCTGGTAGCCTGATTTATGGCGCGGTCAAATTTAGTGTGGATTAGTAGCATTTGGAGTGAGGTCCTTATTTTGTGGTTAAGGGAAAAGTCAGGATTGTTTTTGTTGTATAAATCAATAAGATAAGAAAGAGGTTTCAGTTTCTATATTCTACAAATTTTTTGGTCGTTTTTTGTATATTCTCTAACTATGCGCTTGTAAGATTACTTTGACATTAAATCTCTTAACTTATCAAGTTATATTGAGCTTCACAAAAATTCTTTCCATATGTTTGGATTTGCGTAACTACAAAGCATATTACGATGCTCGTAACATATAAAATAAGGATCCTCTTGAATCGTAGCATCAAGGCTCCATTCAAGGTTCGTATTTTTGTGTTAAGTGCTTATACGGAATGCTTCTTTTTTCCATAAGAACAACTCATAAACTCAAGAGTATCCATATCGTATTTCCTCAATATAGTATTATGGTATGATAATACAGCGAGTCGGTCACATGAATCACAGGGCTCTTCCCAGGCGAGTCTTTGTATTCAGTTTGGCGGATGACGATAACCTTAATGTAAGCGCCGTCACGGCTGGTGGTCCGAAGAAGGATCGCTTTTGTCGTGGTCCCTTCCGCGCGCCCCATTCTTTTCTCTTTATACCGTTTCTCACTTGAGTAATTCGAGGACAATAAACATTTATTGTGCTCGTTTATTTGACAGACGATGAAGAAATATCGAATGAGTGAGTTTGTTATATTTGGCCGGCGGGTATCCTCCAAGTTGTTTAACGACCGCCGTAATACAAAGAGCGTTGGCGTTTTTGTCGAGTTTTCCCTAAAAGTAAAGGATAAGAAAATTATCCGGTCACTTTAAAGGCCGAACGTGAATTTGCGAAATGTACACGGAACCCGACCGCTCTCGCGCTCTCGGGGGAACGCTCTCGACGGGAGACATCCGCATTCGTTTTTGTGCGTTTCATTTTCTTGCGAAGAATGGATTTTACGACTTCCTCTTTTAATAATTAACGGTTAGCTTGGTTTATTTAAATACGAAAATCTCGAGTGACGTTTTCAAATTATGTCGCTACTTATCCACGCAGATTTATAAAACATAAAAGTGACAAAAGAATATTCTGCAAGTAAAAAAAAATAGTTAAATCAAAAATCAATCACTTCAACACAAAGCCCAGTAAAAGCCGTGGCCATAAAATCGGTCCTCGGCGTTCCATTCTTAACAGCAGCTAATCATCTTAACAAGGCACATAAGAGCCAACAACACGGGCCCAAAGCCCGGCGCCCTGCATTTGTATTCAGTTTGGCAGACTACGATAACTTTAATCCGGGTAAAGTGTCACCTTGAGTGGCTTACACAGAAAGAACCTTTGTCTGCGAGTAGGGTACTCTGACCTTCTTATTTTTTCCGTCAGGTTTTCCTCCATTGTCACGGGGTAATGTAAAATCTAGCCACTTAAAAGGCGAGCTTTTCGTCGGATTGCCGGGACCAAGACTATTGCGGAGCTCCGTACGGCGACTCAACTTGATGGATTGTGATCGAGAGCCTCGTTGATCATATTACACGTACTTGGTCATTTAACGTTGCGATATATCGGCGTGGTCAGGAGATTGAAAAAGACTATTTATTTTCTTATTTGCACTGCGGATTTGGACGTGACTCAGCGAAAAAATATGGGTGGGACCTCTTAAAATTGAATTCTGTAGGAACTTTTTGCGGGCTGTTCATAAGAGTTTCATTTAGTGGTGTATATAACATTACCTATTAATATTAGATGATAGTCGTTTTGGATGCAATTTATTCACAGCTGATTAAGTCGTAATTGCGGAGACAAAGTTCCGACAAAAGGTGAGGAAATGATACGGTTCCTTTGTAAAAGTTGCAATGTACGTGACAAATCTTCTAGTTTCGACTTCGGATTGAAAACTGCGATAGAGTCGGCCCCGACGTGCCTCGAATCTGCTATTAGCCCTCCATTTAGAAATAGGTGCACAGACTTTATAGGTATTATATTAGAAATGTTACACTTGGTGAAGTAATGTAACTTTGTTACATTGTAGTCACGTTTCATGCTCTTCATCTTGCGTAGTCCCGTTACAATGCAGTTACACTGCAAAGTACTTGTCTGTATTAACGCAATTAGATTAACCAGTGAGGCGAAAACTTACTGAAGCCTTCACTAGTGAAATGAACACAATCGCAATCAGAATAGTTTTAGAATGTTTACGGTGGTACAATCTCTCACAAAGTTATAAACACGCGACGATTGTTATAGCCGAAGGTATCCGCTCCATCAACTCTATTTTATAGGGGTCCACTGCATTGACAGGGCTTAATTGTTCCTCGTAGGATCTCGTAAGTGAGGTAATAGAAGATTAAGGTACGACAGTATTTGACGCGAAGCTGTCCGAAATTTACAATCTCAATTTGCTTTATACCTACCATTGTAATCCTGATCGTATCATTTTGATTGTACAGTAATTAACGTTACTGTACAATCAATATATGCGGTATGCTGGGAAAACAAAATAATTGTATATTAAATATTTATTCGTCTGAATTCCAAATTTATCCAATTGTAGTCAACTGCTACTGAAACATTGCCATTAATTATTTGCATTCTTTAGCCAAAGAATTAGCATTGCCATTCGACATGGTTATGCTGCCAGTCTTCTGGGCACATTTCTGGCGTGTCCAGATGACAGCGATGTGGAGAAGTACTTATACACTTATGTGTACATAATAGATTTTGTGTATGAACAAGTACGTAGTTATGTTAGAAGTAACTAATGATTAAATTAAGTGGTTAATATATTTTATTTATAATTTCAATTATTAAAACTAAATCCGACAATTGTTTACGTTGACTTAAGTGTAAAGATAAGTTGTTTGAATCGTTGATCTACTTATACGGAATTAGCGAATATGTTAGAGTACAAATGAAAAGGTTTTTACGCCAGTGATGCGAGGACCGCCAAACACAGAAAACCTTTGAAAAAATGTAAGCTGATTTACCGTGGCTGGCCAGGGGCTCTTGTGCCCGCTCGACCGGCAAATAAAGGCGACCAGACAAATGCTCGCAAATTGACTCGACGTTTTTCACTGTATTCCATATTTTTTACGCAAGGAGAGCATCTACGTAGTTGCTGAAACGTCAGAATGAAGGGCCTCGAGATAATTAAAAAACATTCGATGTTTACCGACGTTAATTAAATTTTATTATTAAAAAATGCCTGTTTGTAAAACTGTCTTCTTGCTTGCCCTTCTTTTGTAATCTAAAAATGATCCGTTCTTAATTTTTCCCATTTTAGCGTAACCTTCTACACGTACAAAGGGACCACTATTACATTGGAATCTGTGACTAGGCTGAACCGTAAACAATTGAAATAAAGGAGTAACAAAGCGACCATTGAGCGAGCATTGTGATGAAAATCAAATAAGGAAAGGGTCTTCATAAAAACCGCTTCATTACCAAGCTTGAAGGTATTAAGTCGCTACAACGACCAAATAAAGCTAAGATTACAAGTTAACCTCATGTTAGTCGGAAACCCCAATGATAAAGCATCTCAGGAAAATCGAGCCCGAGGAGGGTACACTAATCCCTCTTTAGCAAAAACGCTTCGTTCCAAAAAGTGATGGGCGGCTCACAAGGGATGGATCTTCATTACCCAACCGTGTTGTCAGTTAAGCCAAAGGGTCTCCGGATTACATACTACTTAATAAAACTTAAAAAAATGAGGACGTAATGGCTAACGAGCGGCTCCGGACTTTTAGTGACAATTTTCCACACATTTGTTCAAAGAACATCGTTAACTAAAGAAAATGTTATTAAATACACGCATGTTGTATTCTGGCTGGGTAGAATATTCTTAAATCAAAGGCATTTGGGGATAAAACGTTGGGTTATTCTGTTATTACTTTATTCGGTTTGGGCCAATCGTAGCGTTAGAATCAAGGGCCACGTCACTACTGAGCTCAGTGCGGCGGAAGAATCTCAGCTCTCGATAAAGTCACCATGACTAGCAATACCATGTAGCAACTAGCGCACTTCGGATTTGATATTTTAAGTGGTAAATCATTCAATAATTATAACACTCTAGGGTGAAACGAGAGAGTATGACAGACTTTTACTGACCAAAACCCACCTATGTCATTTAATTGCCCTTTACGTTCCAGGACCTAGGTATCTTTTTGGGTTAAATTTTTTGTGCAACAGAAAATAATGCGTTTTTTGTGCAGCAGAAAATAATTCCGTTTTTAGGTGGACAATCATCAAATAACTTTTTCCACTCTGGGTGGAGCAATAGGAACTTTCTGATTTTTACTGATTAAAATCCACTCGTGTTCCTTCCGTTGCCTTTTGCGTTCCGGGCCGCGGTAACTCTGTCGAACAGTTCCGAAACTCTAATAGGATGAAAATGATGCTAATGAATCTTCTTCATTCACTATTGTTTTAAACAACGATCGATGTATAGTTTTATTTCCTAGCAAGGTTTTAAAAATACAGTGAATATTATCGTCACAGTTCTTTAAAACGCTACTTAACTTTTTTTCTAAAATTTTTTGTTTTCTCTATTTGTCGTATGATCTCCTGTTTTGATTACTTTGTGAATTTGTTCAAAGAGATATAAAATGCTAGACGAAAAAAGTCGTAAGTACTTTGGTATAGTTTTTATGGCTATAATAAGCTCGTTAAGCAAGTTAAAATAAAAGTAAACTACGATTAACTAAACTAAGACACATGACTCGCCAAACTAGTGAAGCTTAGATTAACTGGGATTTAGGACCTAAACGGTGAAAATGACAGGGTAGTTTACCAGTCTCTCTCTGCAGAGAGAATAAAAAACTGTCTGGCAGCATAAAACAATCATTTCCTAAAATAATGACGATATTAATGTCGCAAGTTTATTTTCCTTTGTATTTAAAAACAGAACATCAAAGCTTTCACGGAAATACCAAGGACCCCAACAATTCTGCAGGATTAATACATTGAAAACACGTTACAATAACGCCCACTCCAAATCTCATTACTGGCAATGAAACATTATTAGGTCGTCGCGGCAAGTACCTCGTGTATAGCAAATTACTAAAGTTTTCACTGATGTACAGTCCTGACCCACTTAGTACGTTCCATCACAATGGAAACCCTTTGTTTCAAATTAAGTGCACATAACCAGATTTTACGGCAGAATCGAAACCATAATGGCTTCGAGAATATATATGAGTACAACCAGTACAGGTGAGAATTTACGCTTACGATTCTCTTCAATAACGAGAGCATATCATTTTTCCATACAATAGCGCCATAAAAAGATTCACGGCAGTGCCTTTTTCGTATTTACCTTTGAAAATTTATATTCCCATTGGGTTCAAGACCGCGGCCGACCGCAATAATACACAATGGGCAATCGAATTATCATATCATTACAGCCAAGAGGAAAATCCTAAAAACTTGCTATTTTCACGTCACCTATGCTATGGTGTACTTTTGTTGGAATGGGAACCGATAGTTTTCGTTATTGTTGCTACGAATACTTTTGTAGTTTTGTGTGATACGATTTTTTGGGTTACGGTTCTGAATTGCTTGTACGTGTGACACTTTCTACTGCTACCTACCGTGTTAAACGTTTTCTTGTATTGGAAATTTAACAGTCAAGAGCAACCTACATAACATGTCAGCTGTGCGAAGGTATTCCATTTTTTATTTCAAAATTGCTTGGTTTACTGGTACTTGAAAACACTCGACCTTCTGTTTAGTTACCCTGACTGATATTCTAATTTAGCTAGACTCTTGTTGCAGTTCTTTCATGGTTTGTTACCATTACTTAGACTATGTACCATGGACCATATACCTATGTAGATTCTATTATGTATATAGTACGTAATTAAATACTGCTGCATTTTTCTTGTGCACAAGGGAATTTAGCTTGGATGTAAAGCAAAATGCCCTTTGATGCGGGTAGTGTATTTCCTCCGAGCTCCTATCATACTGCCGTCGCTTGACACATTTCAGTATCAGTGTACTACTGCTTGTCATCAGCCGTTGATGGCGCAGTAACTTTGTAAGCTTTGACGATCATGGAGGTTTTCATATATTTTTAGGGTTCCGTACATATAAAGAAAAAAAAACGGAACTCTTATAGGATCACTTTGTTGTCCGTCCGTCTGTCTGTCAAGACCCTTTATCTTGGGAACGCGTAGAGGTATCGAGTTGAAATTACCACCAGCTTCCAAACCACCAACAGCTTGAAGAGTCTGCGAACTCTTGAAACTGTTAAAAATCAAACTTGTAAGTTAACGAGAAAAAAGATACTTTAGTTTATGTGGCAAAAAACGTATTCGGCACTCTCGAGGAAATCAAAATTCATTGGGTACCTCCCGTTGTCCCAGCATCCTGAAATTTGGCATAAAGCAAGGTTTTATAGCACAAGTATAGGAATAAATCTGAAAACTGTAAATTTGTTGTTACGTCACTTTTTTTTGCGATTCGGAAAAATCTTCCGATACTCCATTCCGGAATTGAACTATTTCAACATACTACATAGGAAAGTTTGTACGGAACCCTCAGGGCGCGAGTCCAACTCGCACTTGCCCAGTTTTTTTTTTATTGGTGTTTTAACAATAGGTAATGATTATGTGCGATCACTGTCCAAAGTTGGCAAGGTATGCCTCCTTAATCGTTACCTCTGTAGAGGGCTTAGAACTAATTGTACATCAGTACTTCTATACTAATACACTAATCTTATATATATATAAATATAGGGTGACCGGTAATTAGTGACCGATACTTAAACACGTGATTGTACTCATGATTACGGTTTTCCTTTATGACGTAGCCGAGCACTAACAGAGGATTTTTCAAAATTCATTCCCTAAGAGGTTGAAATGAGGGTCCAAAGTTTGTGTGGTGAAATCGACTTTTACGCGGGCAAAGCCGCTGGCGTAAGGTAGTATACTAATAAAATGAATAATATTTTAAGGAGGAAAGATTTTTATTTTAGTTGTAATGAGTAAATTAAAAAAAAACTGAACTGGTTTCAAAAATTTCTCTTCAATCCCTACAGTACCTCTCCAGTACATATTATACAGTACAGTATTATACTATACAGTACAGTACATAATCAGTAATACATGATGAACTTACATTCTGGAATTCTAGCAAACTGGGTGATGGTGCAACCAACCAACAATCTGATGAAAGCCGCTGGAAGAGAGAAGCATAGGATCGAGCGTTATGGCGGAACCTAGGGGAGGCCTATGTCCAGCAGTGGACTTAGTATAGATAAAATGATGATGAACATTATAACTTTGGAAAGAGGCACCAAGTTTGAACTCATTTTAGCAGTGTATAGAGGACTAAAAAAACATTGAAGTTTTAAAATCTTTAGAGTCGTATGCAATACGGTAATAAACTAAAACTAATGTAATTGCAGTATGATATTATAATTTATGCAGTAAGTTTGCTGAGAGCGCATTAATATTTTTATAGCGGGTAAAATTAATATTAGTAATGGATTGAAATAGATAACAGTTTTGATAATAAATATGAAATACGTTTATTTTAGAGCGCTTGGCATATTTTTTTTACCAGGTTTGGGTGATTTTTCGTAAGAGTTAACTCGGTCCTTATTATTATTATATTATAATTATAATAACCCAATTGATGTAGCTACCTGCTGCAATATTTTAGAAAATGGGCAAACCCGTTGATGACGCTGTCTGTACATGTAGTTTTTGTACCTAACTAAGAACAGAGTTTAATCATTTATTTTATATAGAACTTCATCATTTTAGCCGAAATGCGGCCACTATTGGACATAGGCCTCCCCGAAGTGTCGTCATAATGAACGGTCCTGTTCGTCTTGCATCGATCGGATTCCTGCAACCCTCAACAGGTCATCGGTCCACCTTGTAGGAGGCCTTCCACCGCTATGTCTTCCGGTACGTGGTCGCCATTTCAGAATCTTTCGGCCCCAACGGCCATCCGCGAGCAATGTGCCCTGCCCATTGCCACTTAAGTTTGGCGATTCTTCGTGCTATGTCGGTAACCTTGGTTCTCCTGCGGATATCTTCATTCCTGGTTCGATCACGCAAAGAAATTCCGAGCATAACCCTTCCCATTGACATATGTGTCATCACTGGCTACACGCACTGGTCATAGACTTTCGTCTTGAGACCCTGTGGTATATTGGACGAGAAGATACCGCACAGCATCCCAAACGCCGCCCAGACGAGTCGGATTCGACGATTGATCGCTTTCCTAAAGTTAGACCTACCCAACTGGACCGTCTGTTCCAGGTAAACGCAGTCGTCCACAACTACGAGTGTAGAGTCTCCAATCTTGACAGGAGTGGGTGTTACATGGCTGTTTACCATGACTTTGGTTTTATCCAAGTTCATTTTAAGTCGCACTTTTTCGGAAGCTCTACTGAGGTCATCAAGCATTGAACTGAGCTCCTCCGTAATCTCAGCTATGACTACTATGTCGTCGGTCGGTCTTCGGTTTGAAGATGAGTGATGTACTCGCCATTGACATTAATGCCTAGCCCTCTGCATTCCAGAACCTACTGAACTAACTGACGTTATTTCTCCGAAACTGTTCACGGCAGCAATGGAGGATGTCTTCAAATAGAACTTATCATCTTAAAAATAGTATTTTGAAAGCCGTTGCCAAAAATAGATAATTTTGTTTCCAGTCTATAGAATTTATGTATAAGGTAGCGGTAGATATTTTATAGACAAATTAATTAACTATCAAAGTTCCTTGCTACCTACATTAAATTATTATTAAGAATAGAAATTTCTTATAGAAATTAGCTTTTATATAAGAGGTATTGTTTTTCAATTATAGGTATTTTACATTGGCACAAAACTGCCAAGCCTAGATTAGTTTGTTAATTTGTTAGTTTGTTAAGAAAAATATGCTGGGGTTGGAATCCTAACTGTTCAGATGTAGCTGAGTAATATTATTTTACACATTACATGGAGCGACTGTCAATCTTTACTCACTCAGTAACTACTGTAAAACGCTTTCTCCCATTCCCCTCCCTCCTCTCCCTTCTTTCTCTCTCTCTGTACTAAAATATTTTTCTTTCTTTTTCTTTTAAAAGATCTACGAATTGCAATTGGGTAAAAAAGCTTTTTAAAAAAGTCGGTTTTTTTTTGTAAAAAGTTTTTTGTTCCACACTTTTCAGGGTTGTTTTTAACACTAGAAAGTGTCAAATAGAAAAATAATACATAGAAATAGGTAATCTGGCTATCCAGAGTACTTATTTCTCAAGACATTTCCAATTAATTCCGACTCTGCTTGGATACATTATTTTATTATAAAGTTCCCATGTCTACCTTCCACCTTCCGGTTCCATCATCAGATCAGTTCGATAGTACCTTATAACCAAAGTGCATCTCATGACAATTCTAATAAGTCTATACACGGCTAGGATAAAATGATTAATTACGGAGTTCCGATGCCTACCTTCCAGCTCCATCATCATGAACATCAGATTACTTCGATGATACCATTTTCGATATAACTATTCAGAACCAATTATTTCTTTGTATTTTCATAGATATTTAACTATTTTCATTGTGATATATGAGTACGTGTGATGTTCCGTTTGCCAATTTTGGTCTTCTTCACCAGTTATATTTCATCAAATGTTACTTTTTGACAGTAAATGCTTAAGTTCTCGATGAAAATACCAAAATCACTATATAGTTGCCTATAATATTTGAGGAGTTCCCTCGATTTCCATGGATCCTATCATCAGAACTGGGTTTTGAAATCGGTCCATAAAGGACGAAGTTCTGAGGTGACACACTTAAAAATACAACCGAATTGAGAACCTCCTCCTTTTTTGGAGATCGGTTAAAAACGGTTTAAAGTCGTTTCCGAGTCACCGGAAGCTCGACAAACCCTGCTTAACCCTGAAGATCTTCTGAAGACTAGCACAAAAGTGCTAGTCCACTTTTATGTACAATTTTATTTGTTTTAAGGTTGTTGAGTCTGTGCATGTCAGTATATTATTATCTTATAACGTGATAATGATCCGTCCACAACATAATCCAGCGACTGAATGACGTCATGCTCCTGACAATGAGTAATGAAGATTTCATTTATTATAGCCATTTAATTTAGACGATTCAATTTATCTTCATCTCGAACAAATAAATCATAATATGACTTTTATAACTAATACTTCAGAAAGTCTTTACACGGATTTATTATAGATTTATTTCATTAGGGGTTTAACAGGAGGATATCTTGGATGTTAAGTAGGTTAAACAAGTTGGTTATCTAAGAGAATTTATCTGGAAATTCTGTTGTGAGAGTCAAGAATAGGGAATATTATTTATTACTATTTAATTTAATTTAGACATAGTCCACACATTATATACAAAATTAAAATAAATAAAACATTAAAATAATTAAAAACGAATAACATTACATGTCATCATTTAACTAAAAATAAAATTAAAATACAAAATCAATCACAAAATTAGACGTACACAATAATTACAATTTTGGAAGTCGGGTAGGTAGGCGGAACAGAGAGTAAAGTCCCGCAAAACTTCCTTTGAAAAGGGAGGAACCTCCGACCAGACGGGTGTTATGTCTGGTTCGCTACTGCGCGATCGACGATTTCGGGCAGTTCTTTATGTTCTAATCGCGCGGAGAACTTTGATTGCGCGATGCAGAATTAGTTCTTATGTGACGCCATAGATGTCGCTACACAATTATCATCACACACACGACGTCAAATTATACCAAGAGAGCCGCTAACATGATGCTGTATCCACCTTTGTATGAGGAACAAGTCCCACTGCTCGGACAATGCCCTCAGGAGACTGTTCGACCTGCTTCGTAATATCTATTTTTTAATTTGCTAAATTAAATAAGTTTTAGCTCTAGAAACACTGTAAATATTAAATATTTTTTAAATATCTTCATCAACAACGATTTATAACATCGTTCGTTCATCGCTTCAAAGTAAGTCTTTTGTTAATCTACCTTTACTTAAAACAATACTACTATAATGAGGGTGTTCTAAAATGATGTTCACCAGGTGGTAGCACTGAGGCCTCAGGTCCAGGCACCTGTCAAAACGCCTATGTTAATGAAGTTAGTTAGACATCAACGTCAACGTCATGTATACGTTTTCAACGGAAAAGACCTGACGACTAAGTGGCGCCAACTGGTGGTGTGAATTTTTCTGAACACTCTCATTATATTAATATTATAAAGATATTTTTTTTATTTTTGTTTGTAAAATCATAAACAACTGGACTGTTGTAAAAAATCTTTCACCAGTGCTACTTTGTGACTGAGTGACATAGGCTGTATATTTTGTAAAAATTGTTGCCCCCCACTAAGAATAATTCCCGTATTTTGGGTGCATTCACAAACATGTAAACTTACATACACAAGACACTCAGACCCAGAGATAAACAATCTTTCGGCCATACAAATATTATTTCCGAGCGGGAATCAAACACGCAACACGTAGCACAACGGGCCATGGGTGATGCGAAAGTGACCCCCGGGGCCCTGGAAAAAAAAAATGGCAAAGAAGGAACAGGAGTGGGTTTTTAGTCAGTAAAAGTCTGACACTATCTCCCGCTCCGCCCAAGAGCGAGGGTTGTCATTAGATGATTTTCCCACCCGAAAAAAAAAAAAGCACGTAGCACAACAGCCAATCGCTCAACCACTACGCCGACCATATCGTGCGTGAAAGATGTTGAAATGTACATAATTGTTTAGTAGGTAGTTTAAAACTTTCATATTTTGGAATGCGGATAAAAAATGTATCGTGACTCAAACTATAAACTCTCGAATAACGTCAACGTAAAACTATTCCCACTACTAGTTCACAAAACCCCAATTTTCACAGAGGCCCTCAACATTTTATTATGAACCGTACATCAAATGCTTCGCTTCAAATGATGTAGTTAACACTGATGTGGGGAGCATATAAATAAAGAAGGCTTATAAAAACCTAAATAAATAGCCACCGCTGTGACTGACGATATTATAAATTTGTTCAGATAACATTGGGGGTGACATTAAAAGCACCCCTGTTCACCCCCAGGCGGATTTTGTGTCCCTAGTGCGAAAATAACGTGTGGTTACCATTTTTGACTTTTATCTCAGGTAAACCAACTAACAGTTGATAAGTTGTTAGTGGCCATGTACCTATATATATTATTAGGATAATTGTAATTGCCAATGGTAAACAAGTGACGTCATCTGACATCTTCTATAAATAGAACGTTGTAGGCGTGTTTCGGTCATTTGCTCGTTGGCTCTCGGACGGTAAGGTTGTCAGGTGATCGGCGCTGTTTGCTATCGTGCACATTTAGTGATTTAATTAACGGTTGTTGGTAGATGTGATTATTTTGTGTTTTATTAAAATTGTGTAAATCAGAATTTAACTATTTAAAGGTTAGAATAAACGTTCAGTTTTCTGTAGATTGTTTTTTTTTAATTGATTTCACTTCTGGTTCCTAAAATCAGAAGTGGGATTGGCCCGTGCCCATTTTCAAATAAAAACAACCGTTAATTTAAAAAAAAAAAAAAAAAAAAAAAAAAATGCCGCGATCTATTCGTTCGAGTAGCAGCTCTGAGGAAACTTCACCTCGTAGAATGCATAAAAGACATGGCAGATCGCGCCGACACCATCGTGTTTCAAAACAGCGTCGCTCTCGGTCCCGTAGTCGCGAAAGCTCCGTAAAACAAGCGTTGAGTGCAATTATGTCGCGATTAAACGCAATCGAGGACAGTACCGCGAGTAGGTCACATACGCCAGTGCCACCAAACCGTGCCATCACGCCTCAACGTGATAACCTTGGTAATGATGTGCCAAACGCAGCAAAGTTGCTGGCCGATGCGTTAGCCACTATCGGAAGTAAGCCGCAAAATTACTACGTGTCAAACTTTGATCCTGCTGTCCACGATTTTGAGGTGTGGTGTAACGAGGTGGAGCGTGCCAGGTTAGTGAATCGTTGGTCTGATTTAGAGTGTTTATCGCGAGTTGCTAACTGTCTCAAAGGGGATGCTAAGACGTGGCTAAATGAGTGGACAACGAATGATCGTTCATGGTCGAACTTTTCGAAAGATTTCAAGTCCCTTTGTCCGCGGAAACAAGATTATGCCAATATACTCTTCGACGTCATGAATACCACGTCCGATAAATATCCAACGTTCGCGGAATATGCTCGACGTTCCTTATTACGACTTCGCGTTATTCAGGGCTTAAGTGATGACTTAATGGTCCAGATTATCATACGTGGTATCAATGATGCTCAGATTCGCGCGGCTGCCGCAAATGCAGACCTTACAGTCGAAACTATAGTTTCGTTTTTAGCTATTTATGTTAAGCCTGAGCGTACCAAAGACAATCCTCGCCGGCCTGCTAACGCTTCGGCCAATAAACGTCCTAATGATCAATCCGTAGGCAAGTGTTTTACGTGCGGCCGGGCTGGACATAAAAGCTTTAACTGTACCAAAAAACGTAAGCATTCTGATAACGGTAATACAAAAGTAACTTGTTCGTTTTGCAAAAAGAATGGACACAAAGAGAGCGAATGTTTTACTAAGGCGCGAGTTGAGGCACAAACCAACAACCAGAAAAAGGTTAACCTTTGCAGGGAGATATCTAACGCTTCCCGTAATAACGATATTAGTACTGCTGTCATACAGGGCATACCGGTTGATATTTTAATAGATAGCGGTGCCCTTAACGTTTCCCTTATATCGTCTGACACCGTAAAATACTTTTCTTGCGTCCGAAAGCCAACTCACTGCGTAATTAAAGGGATTAGTTATGACGGAATTATTGCTCACGAATATGTCACCCTTACGGTCGAATTCAGCAACATTGCACTCGAAATAGATTTTATCATTGTGCCTTCATCTTGTATGAATACGCCTATTATTATTGGTACTGATGTCTTAAATAGGGATGGAGTGACCTTTGTCAGAACAAAACAAGGTCAGTATTTGACTCATTCCACCAACCAGACGCTATGCATTAACGCCGCTAAACTCGACTGTTTGAGTGATGTAAATACGCCTTTGCAAGGCGAAGACCTAAGCTCGTTGTTATCCGTTGTTCGTGATTTCTTACCCTTTTTCATATCTGGCACAGCTGTTACAACTGTCAAAACGGGAAAAATGCAAATTAATTTAAATAGCGACGTTCCCGTAGCCTATCACCCGTATAGACTATCCTATCAGGAAAAATTGAAAGTCCGGGATATCGTAAAAGATTTATTAGATAAGTCTATAATTAGGGAGTCCAATTCAGAGTACGCGAGTCCTATTATCTTAGTAAAGAAGAAGGATGGTAGCGATAGGATGTGTGTGGACTTTCGGGCACTCAATCGGGTAACTGTAAAGGATAGATATCCACTCCCTCTCATAGAGGATCACATAGACCGATTGGGAGGCTCGAAATTCTTTAGTGGCCTTGATATGGCCTCAGGGTTCCACCAAATCCCCATCGAGGACGGTTCGATACATAAAACAGGATTTGTGACACCGGAGGGGCATTTCGAGTACTTGAAAATGCCATTTGGTTTGTGTAATGCCCCTACGGTATACCAACGCATTATTAATAAAACCCTTCGAAGGTTCATCGAATCTGGTAACGTACTCGTGTATATAGATGACGTGCTCCTTATGAGTATGACAGTTGCTGATGGGATTCAACTTTTACGTGAAGTTTTAGAAACTTTAACACAAGCCGGATTTTCGATTAATCTTCGAAAGTGTTCGTTTCTCACGACCGAGGTGGAATATTTGGGACGTATAATTAGCCATGGGCAGGTTAGGCCGAACCCCGGTAAAATTGAAGCATTAACTAATACTCCTGTACCCAGTACCGTTAAACAGGTCAGACAATTTTTAGGTCTAGCGGGTTATTTTAGACGTTACATCGAAGGGTACGCCACAAAAACTGCGAGTATTTCACGGTTAACGAAAAAGAATGTTAAATTTGAATGGGGACCCGAACAAGAACGGGTTCGCCTATACCTTATTAAACAGTTGACCAGTGAACCGATACTGGCAATTTTTGATCCTAAATTAACCACGGAATTACACACAGACGCTAGTAGTGCGGGGTATGGGGCTGTACTCATGCAAGTCCATAGCGGTGGTAATAAGCGGGTAGTCGCCTATTATAGTAAGGTCACCCAGGGCGCTGAAAGTAGGTACCACTCCTACGAGCTAGAGACGCTGGCGGTGGTCAAGGCGTTGCAGCATTTTAGACATTACCTAATTGGCATAAACTTTGTGATTATAACCGACTGCAACGCCCTGAAAGCCACGGAGCGTAAGAAGGACCTGCTTCCACGCGTAGCGCGCTGGTGGATTTATTTACAAGACTTCAATTTCACAATTGAATACCGAAAAGGAGTCATGATGTCTCATGCTGACTACCTCAGCAGAAATCCACCAGTTGCGCAGGTGAACCAGATCGATAGACCGTTAAACTGGGCCCAAATGGCGCAAGCTGCCGACAGCGAAACACAGGACCTTATACAAAAATTAAGAGATGGTCGATTAGATTCACGTCGTTATGTCAATCAAAATGATTTACTCTATTATCGTTACTCGCCAGTGGGCGAAGAAGCGAGATTGTTGTGTTATGTCCCCAAAGGACACCGCCTTAGTTTATTGCGACTGTTTCACGATGAGCACGAGCATATCGGTGCCGACAAAACATTAGACCTTATACTAAAGCATTTTTGGTTCCCAGGCCTGAAAAACTTTGTTCTCAAATATACTTCCCATTGCCTCGTTTGTATCTCAAAAAAACGAGTGCCTAGGGCACCTCCTCAACCTATTACGTCATGGGAGAAACCTGAAGTTCCTTTTAACACTATTCATGTGGACGCATTAGGCCCTTTGCCGGAATCAAATGGTTATAAGTTTGTTTTTGTACTAGTAGACGCATTCACAAAATTCTGCTTACTGTATACCATGTACCGGCAGGACACTAGCGAACTTAAGCGTGTTTTCAATAATGCAATTTCTTTATTTGGGGTCCCTAAATTAATTGTTTGTGACCGAGGTCGTATGTTCGAAGCAGCTGACTTCACCAGCTGGATATCAGATTTAGGTTGTGACATCCACCACATAACTCCCGAAATGCATCATGCTAACGGGCAGGCAGAGCGTTATGTGCGAACTGTATTAAATCTTATTCGTGTAGAAAGTCGTAATAAACATGTAACTTGGTCAGATTCACTTTGGAAAATTCAGCTTGTATTAAATATTACTAAACAAAAAACAACACAAATGTCGGCACTAAACCTACTGATTGGCACTGATGCGACCACTCCTGTTATCCGTGCGCTGGTCCGCGACGTGGCAATCGACAACGCAAACCCTAACCGTGAAGCTTGGAGGGAAATCTGCAGGAGCCGGGCAAAGGAGCTACTTGACAAGAACCAAAATAAACAAGATTCCCATACCAATCGCCAACGACACCCCCCAAAAGTTTTCAAGACTGATGACCTGGTGTTTGTTATTAAATACTCGCAATCGACCGGTAAACTGGACTCTGGAATGCGAGGGCCCTATAAAGTTATTAAGGTTCTCCCAAGCAATCGCTATGAGCTGAAGCTATTGGGTGGAGCCAGAGGCAAAACAACTCAGGCTGCAGCACAATATATGGTGCCATGGAAAGGGGAGTGGTGTCCCGAGAGTTGTTCAGCTTTCTTTGAAAGTAAGTGTACCTTTATGTTGCAGATATGGTGTGAACTTTTTATGGATGAGTGTGCACGTGAGATGGATAACAAATTTCCGAGTGGATAGAACCGGACGTGCACCTCGAGCTGAGTGAACAGACGCACTGTTGTGTTCACGTGTATTGGACTTAATGTCCTGCAGACACATATGTTGGATATGTGTAGAGGCACATAGGTGGCCTAGCAGACGCGTTTGTTAACGTGTATTGGACTTAATGTCCTGCAGACACATATGTTGGATATGTGTAGAGGCACATAGGTGGCCTAGCAGACGCGTTTGTTAACGTGTATTGGACTTAATGTCCTGCAGACACATATGTTGGATATGTGTAGAGGCACATAGGTAGCCTAGCAGACGCGTTTGTTAACGTGTATTGGACTTAATGTCCTGCAGACACATATGTTGGATATGTGTAGAGGCACATAGGTAGCCTAGCAGACGCGTTTGTCAACGTGTATTGGACTTAATGTCCTGCAGACACATATGTTGGATATGTGTATAGGCACATAGCAGACATGTTGGTTAACGTGTATTGAAGTGTCCTTCGGACTCATGCGCAAAGATATAGTGCGAACGATTGTGCCTGATGATGTATGTTTTGAGAACGAATGTATTTGCTTAGAAGAGTGATTCATTGAATGAGGGCCTTGGATGTGAGACGGATGAAAGAATAGTTGTTTTTTTGTGTTTGTTTATGTGTACAACCACTAATATAGCTGCAATCTCATTTCTTTAAGGTACTGACGATGAAGGTGGTGATGGCAATGAGGCTGGTCCATCTTCCGTAGGCCCTGCAAGTACCTAACAATGAGCGACGAGGTGACAATGGGCGATCGATGTGGCTCCGAGGACGGCGCACGGTCAGGAGAGGCCGTATTAGGATAATTGTAATTGCCAATGGTAAACAAGTGACGTCATCTGACATCTTCTATAAATAGAACGTTGTAGGCGTGTTTCGGTCATTTGCTCGTTGGCTCTCGGACGGTAAGGTTGTCAGGTGATCGGCGCTGTTTGCTATCGTGCACATTTAGTGATTTAATTAACGGTTGTTGGTAGATGTGATTATTTTGTGTTTTATTAAAATTGTGTAAATCAGAATTTAACTATTTAAAGGTTAGAATAAACGTTCAGTTTTCTGTAGATTGTTTTTTTTTAATTGATTTCACTTCTGGTTCCTAAAAATATATATATATTTAATATGGACAATATCCCATCTCTCCAGGGCTCATCTGAAAGGAAACCCATGGAGAAGCAAGACAAAGAAGAAACATAGAAGTGGGTTTTAGTCAGTAAAAGTCTGACGCGCCCTCTCGCTCTACCCTAGAGCACGAGAAGTCATTGGATGATTTCCAACCAAAAAAAAATCATTTTCTACCAGTCAAACATTGGGTTAAAAAACTACACACACACTTTGGCATAATAAAGATTTTTTTAATTACTCTATTTTGTTATATTTCGGGCTAGTGTCCGCAACTTCATGACTAAAGCGCGTATTTTGCGTACGGGTGGGATAAATGTGTCATTCGATTCACCCCAGCTGCTCAAGGAAGACCAGTAGCGTCTTGGTGTTACTTACTATTTCACGGGAGGTACCTGGGTTTCCGAAGTACTAATCTAGCGACCACTAGGCAGCTTAGAAGCAGATGAGCTGCTGTTTAATTACCCTATAAAACATTTGAAAATATAAAAAGCAGTACTTCGAGGCTCCTGGCTGTTAAGTCATTGGGCGTCATGACTGAAAGCATGCACAGCAACTGTTGTAACCAACTCCCACATGTAGATAACCTCGCGAGTCAAGTCAAGATATTTAGTTTATTTATCTTTTTAAGCTTTTACAAGATTGACATCATGAGGGACTGCCATATCAACGACCATTATGCGATGCTCTATTAGATCTAACACCATTATATCAGGCTTATAGGCAAAAATAGTCCTGTAGGTGTGGATAGACCAATCTCAATATACCGTGATATTGCCTTATTATTATGAAAACCTAAGAGTCAACTAGACTCCTAAAGAAGAAGTCGGTGCCCAAGTTATGGGGAAATTAAAAGGCTGCTTATGCTTATGCTTATGCTAAGATTGATCTACTACTCATATTTCAAAGGTTACTCAAATCTATCATGGCTTAAAGTTTGACATTTTATTTGCGTAAATACCGGCGTAATTCCATAAATGCTCTTTCCCGAAAATCCACGCACGAGTACTTTATACCATTTATTTGTTGAAGGTTGAGTGTAGTTATGTAAAGAAAATATAAATAAAACGGAGCAGTGGTTTCTGAAAGGCTAGGGTATAGGTTCGCTCGAGTGATCAAAACTGTGAGATCTGTCAAACACAGATTGCTTCGGAAAGGAGTTGGACAGGCGAGCAATATCCGTTACCGACCGCGAAATACGATCATAATACGTGAACAAGCCAGTGCCTGCACAAAGCCGGACTAATGTGAAACTTTATCATGAATTAACTGGTACCCGCGACTTCGTTCGTATCAAGTTCGTGAAACTGTTAAAATCGAATAGGTGAACATCTCGTGTCCTCCGAAACGGCTTAACCGATTTTTTTTTGTGTATATTTGGTAGGTCTGAGAATAGGTCGTAGGCTATTTTGTACTTCCCGTTGACCCAGAATCCTGAAATTTTGCATAAAACAAGGTCTTATAACACAGGTATAGAAATAAATCTGAAAACGGAAAATTTGATGTTAAGTCACAAAGAAAATTGCGATTTGAAAAAAATTCGAGAATCCAATCAGGAATTTAAATCTTTACATAGGTAAGTTTGTACGGAACCCTCAGGGCGCGAGTCCGACTCGCACTTGATCGACTTCTGAAAATGTTACCCGTGGTTCTAGAACGCCATTGGGCAACAAAGGTGTGGTTTTTGTCAGTAAAAGTCTGACACGCCCTCCCGCTCCGCTCTAGAGATTGATGATTTCCCAACCTATCTCGTTATAAGCTGACAATGCGAAGATGATAGTGAAATTACAGCGGCCCATAGACACAGAACTCAGGGGCTGATAAAAAGCAAAAAGTTTTTTAATAAAAGTTCGTTGAGGAAATGCCTACGAAATATCCGAGATTCTTGTGCTGATTGTTTTATAGTTATGGCTCGTACAGACGAGATATGCCTCTCATAAAATACACTTTAGAATATTTTAACGCATCCCTACAGAATAGAGGTCATTTCATTACTCTTTAATTTGACAATTTAACCTTAAAATAACGCATAATCTGTACTCAAAATAAACACGCTCAAAGTTAAATGTAAGCTTTAGTGTTTTTAGAATCATTAAGTTCTTTTGCTCCATAATCTTTAGGATTACTGCGGCTTACATTAAAGTTTTAGTCGCGCGCCATTTAATATTGAAACAATAAAATTCATTTCATTTTATAACTTGAAAGGAACGTTTTTGACGATCCTTTATTATAAAAACACCCGAAGTCGCTTGTCAGGCTTGTCACATCACAACAGAATTAAATGAAATAAGCTCCGGATTTTCAATAGCGGCATTTTTTCCGTGAAGTCATTGTCAGCTATTCTCATGCCTTGTTTGGCGTGTAATTGAATAAGACGATTGCCATCACCAGTCGCGAGGAAAAGAATTTAATAACATGCGATATAAACGTGCCCTCGAATACATCGCACTCTGCCATTTAACGACACTTCTCTGCGACGGGGACTCGCTTGCCGAACGCCGTATTTCTCCAGCCATTCAATAGTTTTTTTATTTAAATGATATTCCAATAATTTAAACGCTTACTGTTCAGTGCGTCGACACAGGGAGAATTCACTGTGTGAATCCTGAACACGGCAGATATGCACGACCAACAGTAAACAATTCTAATAAAAATAAAGGCATTCATTCGGCCGAATTATTTTTGAAGCTGTTAAAGGAAATCTGCAATCACAACGAATAATTGGAATTTTCATCATAACATGCATATTTCTGTTAACTGTATTGAATCGGTTTTTTATTTGGTGAGCGTCTTTATGCGTGGGTAATTGGTATCAACGCCTTTAAATGCGCCATAAATCGTCTAATATTACACTTTTACTGTCACATCTTCAGATGTGCTCGTTTCCATTTCAGCAGATATTGTTTGTACTTATCGATATGCGCAATGAACGCTTTCCTATATCATTGTTCTTTTGAGAGAAAATAATAAACGGTAACCGGACAACACAATGCAATGAAAAGGGTAAATAAACAATGAGAAAAAAACCCATTGCGGAATAATTTGTAAAGATAATAAAAAATCTCTATAGACATTTACGAGCAACGAAGTGGACGTAATTTGTTTTACGGAGCAATTAAATGTATAGCCTGAGTACCTACTGGAGATTGAGTATTTTTTAGGTTCCTACTTCAATTGACTGTGATAGAGAGTTATTTACAGCCAGATGGACGGGTAGTCGAGATACTTAAACATGATGAGAAAAACAAAGAATTTATTCCAGTGCCGTGTACAAAGCGTGGAAATGGCAACAGAGGAAATGACTGTATATTAGTCTACCTGTAAATTCACTTTAGTTTATGAATGAACTTATTGCATTCAACTCAAGAGGGCTTATTTTCGAGGTATCGAAAAACTATTGGACGAAAAATATGAAGAATCAAATCCAAATTACAAATTCCGGAGACGCGTTTCAATTCAATAAATTACGTCATCATAAGTCTTTCGTGGAGTATGGAATAGCACATTTTCTGTAAACGTTTTTATATAGAACAGGAGTGCGTTGGGTCAAATGGAACGGCCAATAAATCTGTTAAAGTGACAGTGCGGGCGATAACACGCGATCGTTGGTGTGTGTATTTGATAATGGCCGCCCGACACCTGCCGTTGAAACCGCAAAAATGTATCTAGCGATACCGCTTCAATCGTTTCGAATATTCAGTTGAGATTCAGTTAGCTATACAGTTCGATTTACAGTTATAGAATTTTATAGATAGGAAAAGTACCAGTCTATGTCTATCTTTCAATTCATTTAAAATAAAAATTTTAAACCATTTGCGTGTGTGGTTTTTTATTTTTCTGTTTCGAAGTTTTTCGATATTCTTTGAATCGTAACCACAGAATAATGCATGAATATCGGCAAATGTATGTAAAGTTGAATGAACCGACTAACATAATCATAAAAGTAATTTTTAACCGACTTCAAAAAGGAGGAGGTTATATGTTCGGCTGAATGTATTTTTTTTTAATGTATGTTCACCGATTTCGCGGACAATTGTGGACCGATTTTGAAAATATTTTTTTTTGTTGAAAGGTTATCCTTCCGAGTTGGTCCCATAGAAATATTGTTATGATCTGATCATGAACTTCGAAGATATGGAACAGAACTCCTCATAGAATCACAGCAGAACCGTCATAACAAGTAAAATTGCTTTGTTTATACGTGTAATCGATGACTGACTGAAAGAAGAGGGGGAATAATTACATGAAACTGATTTGATGATGAATCCTGAAGTTAGGCACCGGAACTCTGTAATAAATTAATGTAATCTAACCGTGTTTGACATTATTAGAATTGTTATGAGATGCACTCTGGCTATAAGGTATTTAAGTTTGACTGAGGTGTACTTTTTAGTGGTGGTACCATAACTAAAAACTGTAGGTAAATTAAAAAACTTTTTACAAAAAGAAAATACAACCGACTTCAAAGTAAAAAAATACTGAAAAGTGCAAAATAACTTTAATTTCGGAAGTCGGTGTTAAATTACGAAGAGACAAAACTATTATAGAAACACCGACTTTCAAAATGAAAGTTATTTTGCACTTTTCAGTGGTTTTTTACTTTGAAGTCGGTTGTATTGTTTTTTATAAAAAGTTTTTTTTTTTACTTTAAGATTCCAGTGCGCTCAATTCAATAGTTTTTACTTTACTTTTCAATTTTCTTGCAGTACAATCACGAGCTTAGTGTTAAGTTTCTACGTTATCATTTGATTTTGGGTTTGATGTCATGAACATTGTTTCTTATTATTATTGATGATTGCCGTTGGACATGATCTCACCTGATGGGAAGCGATGATGTGGTTAGCGTTCGAACACGCTTGCCTAGAATTAACCTATTCAATCTTGGCTTAAATACCCCAGGTACTACTTCCTGCGGTTTTTAAGTCAAGATTCAATCAAGAAATTCAGAACATACTATTACATATTTTCTCTTTTGTCAGTTGTGTTAGATGGAAAAATCACTCCCACGTGATTACTGATACAGGTACTCCTAAAGGTTACTTCAGTCTCTGCCTTCTTGCCTATCGCTTAAAAGCTTTTCACTAAGGTCCATTCTTGAATACCAGCTCCAAGCTAGCAGTCGAATCAACTAATCCGAATGCGGAACGCTCTCGGCCATTCACATTTAAAAGCACCCATGTCTACACTCACATCTACGAGCAATACCACCTAATCCGGTTTACTTTTCAGCTTTCAGATCGTTCCTATAAAACCGTAAAAAATACAAAACGCCTACATTTCCTACAATCGAAGCTAGATTTGCTACAATCGGGTCTCTTGTTCCTTAGATTCATTCAGGCCAGTATGAATGAAAGTATAGTACTGATTGAGTGACATAGACAAAAGACTTGCATTATCCTGTAAGTGGCGTGATCCGGCGAACGCCTATTCGGATCTCTTTATATCGGGAGACTATCCAAGTACGGCGATTTTTCACGAACGTGGGATAGGATCGTATAAAACAGTCACGTATTTTTTAGTGTCAGTGGCTTCGCTAGGACTCGGTCCTTAACAATATCATAACCAGGGTAAGGAGCATCGTGAGAGCCCCGTACACCGGCTTATTGAATTTCTCAGTGAAAAGGGTTCAGTGACTGTAAATTCTTAGTTTCATTGCGACTTTCCTTGTAATCGGCTTTTTATTATCTCTTGAAAGAGAAATTTACATGTGAATTGCTTTGTTGCCTTTTGAGTCCCTATATGATATGCAGTTAAGAGACTTGCTTATCACACTGATATTATAAAGGCGAAAGTTTGTGTTTCTGAGTTTGTTACTTCTTCACGCTCAAATGGCTGAACAGTTTAGGATGGAATAGGGCAGGCGGGTAGGCTATGTCCTGGAATAGCACATAGGATCCTTTTATCTCGGGAGTATGTTCCCTTTGGACAATGTTATAATTTCACGCTGTATAAGGACCCGTGCACACCACGTTTCTTAAACGCGCCGTTGACGCGCGTTTGTAGCGATACAGACGCGATACGCACTCGAGTCAGACGCAGCGCTGTAATAGAATAAAAGCATGCTGGCGTCGCACATTTCTAAAACGCGCATCAATGGCGTGCTTAAAAAACGTGATGTGCACAGGCCCTATGCCGCAAGCAGCAGCTAGTATAATAATAAATAGAATAATGGTATACTTTATTCAAGGGGCTTTAGTCAGGTACTTATAAGTATTTCTTGTCTTAATATCTCTAACTTCTCTCAATGTACATAAATACGAGCAGGAAGTTAAACTAGATTTTGAGCTTAAAAATAAAATAAAAACTTGGTTTTAACTCTGAAAAATGTATTTCAAATATGGAACAAAATACGTTATTAGCTTTAAAAATCGAATGAATTTGGACTGTACAGTTAAACCATAGGAGTCGTTAAACGAATTTTGTGGAAATCGTTACAAACTGGAGCGACGCGACGGGAGAATTTTCTAGAACTTTGTTTTGTTCTAACGGAAGTAAGTAATTGATTTTAATTCCACCGGCAGGACGTAGAAACGCAACCGAGCGTTAATGAAAAATAATTTTCTCATCTGAAGTTGCAAGTTAAAGAGTAAAGCGAACTGCGCAGACCGGGCGCACTAGCTTACAGAAATATTGTCCATTAAAAATTCTCCTTTGCTAAAGGAATATAATAGACTTGTAAATTAGTATTTTCTTAGCAATTTGTCACTTGTGAAACTAGCAAGCAAGCCCCTGCACTTTCGTAGTTCGTGCTCGTTTTGATGAGACGTGAATCTTAGGGTTTTCTGATGCTTTATTACGTTTAAATTTCCATGCTAATGACGGAATGGAGGGGAATCTTAGAGGCTATCAGCTGCCTGTCAGCCGATGCAAATAGCTGGTCCCACGGGTGTAGTAAATGGCGAGTAGGCTTATGCAGATCGGATGGGTAGCAATTCTGCAGCGCACTAATAACGCTATGTAATCAAAATCTGTTTGACAAGAGTGCTTTTGGCAATTCCGACGTTTACAGAAAAATGGAACGTGGAATCGTAGTTAGTTACCTATAACCTTTTAACAACTAAATTACTGAATGGATTTGTCATATAGGTTCTGTAGTGTCATTTTTATACTCACAGTTGTATAACTTTACTTAATCTTTGTTCTCATCTCTTTTTTATTGTCATAATATCTTCCGTAGTTCCGTCAGCTTATACTTTAATTCTTATAATTTTCTGAGTTTGATATGAAGTTGTCATTACTCATTTTCTTTTCACCGGAGTGCACAATGACGTTCTGATGATAGGTCACTGATGAGAGGAACTGTCATAATTTAGCAGATTATCGTCATACGTCAGACATTCATTTGTCCATATATACGAGATCACCATTCTATGCCACATCTTTTAATGAAGTGTCAGTGTTTGACCATTGGAAAGTCATACTGACGCCACTATATTAGTCATCGATATATATGTACTACGTACTAGATTACGCGTGCCGTACACTCACTTCAACCGACTCAGGAGCAGTGTCTTGTATGCACCTTGATATTGATAACATTAGTACAGTTTTTGACGTTCATGCAGTGTGAGAACGGCGCTTATAAATTCAAATTAAAGTGAGTCTGGACGTAAATAATAATTATGTAGTAATTTAAGTAAAATTATTGGTTGTCTAAGCAATATAGCTTCTAATATCGTAATAGTATGTTAGAAAACATATTATTTTATTTAAATGTTATTTTTAATGTTATTTCTTTTTTGTATAAATGATATCAATGAATTCCGTCAATTTCAAAAATTATGACGACGTGTGTTTTTTGATACTGTAAAAACTCAGCAAGAAATGTCAGCAAATCATTGGGTATCAGCTTTCATCGGTAAGTTTTGTCGTTAGGTAAGCATTCTGTCATTCGTAAGCACTTAGGTATTACGTATCTACCTAGATATCACGTGCAGATTAGTATTCAAATATACATTAGGATCAGTTGAATTTGTAGTCTTATGTGTGATATTGCATTACTGATATTGAGATTTCGTTCTTCATACACCATAATTATATTCTAGATTTGTTTATACTAGTCAGCCGAAAAGGGAAGAATGGATAAACATTCTTCAAGAGGATAGAAGTGAAAACACGTGGCTTTCTACAAAATATTCGTTTATCTGCTCTGCACACCTTCAAGCTGATGATATTTAAGTTAAAAAAGATTTTAAAAAAGGTTTAAACGGCAAAAAAAGTTATAAAATTACAACAGAAAAATAAATATCACCGAAAAAAAAAAAACTGAATATTTAACTGGAATTGTTAAACATGTTAAATATAAATTTACCGTTGCTATTTGTTTTGTTACTAGATATTAGCGACGCAGTCCTGATCTTCATTCACTCAGAATAGCTGTTCTTCAGAATGATGATTACAATACAGGGTTTAAATATTTTACGCGATTTTGAATTCACTTATTTATTAAAGTAGTAGAACGCGGTTTTTGAATTTACACTAACGAGGACTATTATTAAATTTTGAAATAGAATGTTATTTTAATGAATTGTAGGCAAAAAGCTGTGTCACTTCTGCGGTATAAAAATCTATACGGATAACATGTCATTACACTATGTTGAACGAAAAGCGTAAGTGCCGCAAAATTCATGGCGCTTAAGACATTTTGGTCGTGAAAAAGTATCTCTAAAAGATATCTAGGCGCTGTATGTTTTAATAGTTTTGTTAGACGACATAATGCCAGTCTAGCGCTGCAGCGAACTTTTGTTTAAACTTTTCAGTATTTTGACAAATACTTTCCATGAACGTGCTTGTCTATCGCTAGAATATAAGTCGATGATATTAGTAGATTACCGAACTTGTCAAAATCAACAATTATGAAATCAATGATAGACCATTCTGACATTATTGCAATAGCAGACTTAAGGGCCAATACTTCGACAGCAGACATATTTCTGATTAAGGGCGCCCAACCCGAGATACTTTTTCATACAACCGCTCTTACGTGATTATGATTTTATTACATATCGTTCTCCAGATATTTTGGAAATACAATAATTATAAACCTCCACGAGTGCCCGCAGGCTGTAGTTCCCTTGCGGATACGTCCGAGGTGAAGGCCAGTCTACGGGACGGTGCACCCTATGTGCCGGATAGGCTCGCCGCGGAGGGGCGTCACCCTGGAGCGGCCAGTGCTGAGATGGACCTCTCGGGGTCGTCCGGCAGTGAGCCAGACACCGCCATCGACGAGGCACTCGACAGGCTTCAATCGGTCCTGGCATCCGCTCTGAATGGCGTAGCCAAAAAAAGGGAGAGGTCCTCCAAGAGGGGCGCTATATCCCAGGCCAGGACCTCTCACCAGGAGGTGGTGGACCCAATCCGCAGAGGGCTCACCAAACTTCGGTCCGACAATGCTCGGCTCCAAAAGGTCTCGGTCCAGCAAGAGTTGCCAAAGGGCGACACTTATGGACAGGCAGGGGGACGCGAGCAGGGGCAAAGACCGAGTCAGCCCAAGCCCCAGCCCGAGCCGGAGAACCAGCTGCTGGTGCTGGTGCGGCAAGAGCTGGCTGCCTTCCGGCAGCAACAACAGGAGCAGTTCCAGCAAAGGATGCAGCAGCAGCTCTCCGTGGAGAGCATCGTGCTGCGTCCTCCGCTGGCGGCCTCTGGCCAGACAAAAACGGCGTCTTATGCTGCCGCCGCGGGCTCGGCGGGCCCGTCGGGACTAACCAGATGCGGGGCCGTGGCGTCGGAGCTTGCGAGGCCGGCCCCGCCGGCCAAGCAGCAGCGGCAGCAGAAGGGCAGGGCGGCGCCTGCCCTGGTAGCAAGGATCAGGGCATCCCTGGATGCGGAAGAGGCCCGAGTTTCCAGGCCCACCAAGTGCATTGATATGCTCATCATGGGCTTGGACGACTCCGTCAAGGTGGACGAGGTGGTGGCCGCTATCGTTAGGGCGGGAGGATGCACTGCCGAGCAGGATCGGACGGGCACCATCCGCGCTGACAGCACGGGCATGCGAGCCATGACGGTTAGCTGCCCCGTGTTGGCGGCCAAGACTATCACCGGGGAGGGCCAACGGCTTTTGGTGGGCTGGGTCTCCGCGCAGGTGAAACTGCTGGAGTCCAGACCTCTGCGGTGCTATCGCTGCCACGTGGGGCACCACGTGGGGGCCTGTTGTGCCGCGGAGGTGGACCGCAATGACCGCTACTTCCAGTGCGGTAAGCCCGGGGTAGTCAGTAGTCATGTAGTCAGGGGTCAAAATGCAGCTGCAGTCTACCTATGTTAAAGTGCCTAGCTTGATTTATTCCGTTTTAATACCACTAATAAAACTTAAACTAATACTAAAATAAATTCAAGGATCTAAAAAACAGTCAACAAAAAAATATTTTCAGCGGTACTTGAGTCACTTTTTAGGTACCTAACCCACTCCTGTTCCTTCTTTGCCTTCATCCCCGGGACCCCGGTTTTGCTTTCACACTACCCGTGGCCCCAGTAGGCTTCGACCCTGCTGGGCTCCTACGATTTGCTGACATCTCCCTGAGGCGCGCGTGGAACAGTACGCGCCGTCGACGACTTGGGCTCGGTCCGGACGGTTACCGGATGGTCGGACGGCGAGCCACCAATTACTCGCCGTCCGCAAGCCCGCGCCTACGTTGGCCGGAAATCGGGATCAGAATCCCGTTTCGTCCGACCACCTTTTTTGCAGGTAAAAAAAAATAGCAAGATAATTCACATAAATTTTCCCTATAACTTAGTCCCGGGTGTCGTCACTGTGTGGAACGCCCGGAGGACTCGGTGGAGCACACGGTGGAGGTGTGCCCCGCTTGGGCAGAGCAACGCTGTGGCCTCGTGGGGGCAATCGGCGGTGGTGATCTCTCGTGCCGGGCCTTGGTACAGGCCATGGTCCGGAGCGAGGAGGAGTGGCAGGCGGTCGCCTTCTTCTGCGAAGCAGTAATACTAGCAAAGGAGGCGGCCGATCGCGTGAGGCAACGGTTCTCACGCCCTAATCGCCGCCGGGATTCCGATCCCGATTTCCTGCCACCGTAGGCGCGGGCTTGCGGACGACGAGCAATGGATGGCTCGCCGTCCGACCGTCCGGACCAAGCTCAAGTCGTCGACGGCGCGTATTGTTCCACACGCGCCTCAAGAAGATGTCAGCAAATCGTAGGGGCCCAGCAGGGTCGAAGCCTACTGGGGCCACGGGTAGTGTGAAAGCAAAACCGGGGTCCCTGGGATGAAGGCAAAGAAGGAACAGGAGTGGGTTAGGTACCTACTGGGGCCATGGGTACCTAGTGTGAAAACGAAACCCGGGGCCCTGGGACGAAGGCAACAAAGAAACAGGAGTGGGTTTTTAGTCAGTAAAAGTCTGACACTATCTCCCGCTCCGCTCCCGCTCCCGCGAAACGAAGGTTGTTAAGTTTAAATCCCGAAAATTAGTGAGGGATTTATATAATTAACTCCCGAACATTGCGACGGAGTTAATATAGAAACCTGAGTGAAGTGCGCCTAAGACAAAGACAGTATTATCCCTGTGTTAGATACTCTTCTTTTTACATCATCTGTGAGATAATTAAAACACAATTTACTAAAACAAATTATATATTAGAGAACTCTAAATAAGTATTATTTACAAGTTAATCTTAACTATCACTCGACATATATAGAGTAGTGAATTTTGTTTGTTTCAAATCTCAAATAGATGAGGCCGATGTTTCCCGTGTTTTGAATAAACTTATTTGATGCACGTACACTATCTTTTTTTTTTAAATTTCAAATAATGTTTTTTGACGTTCCAAATTCAAATCTCATTATTCTCTAGGGATCACCCATACTACATTATCTCCCTAGGGATAGATTGACTTGCTTTAAGTGATTGTTGTTTGACATATAAAAAGCCATTATCGAGTAGGTGGTGTAAAAAATTATTAAAAGAGTGGTATTCGTTCAGAATAGAATATTAAAACGCGAGCAAACAAATACCAGTGGTCTTAGTTTTTTGGTATAAGATAAGATAAGATAAGATAAGATAAGATATATTTATTTGATCAAACACATACAATATTAAAAAAGTGCATGCAGGATGACATAAAGAAACAATATTTGGTTCAGACATGTTTGCCACATACTATGGCGTGCAAATGTTTAGAATAAGTACTCATTAAAATTTTTACTAGGTACAATAATTTGAAAAATAAATCAATGTCAAAATTAAACATGTCAAAATTAAGAAAGTAAAAACATTTAGTTTAGGAAAGTAACATCAAGTAATAAAATGTCAAATATGATACATGTCAAAAGAAAAGTAAAAATTATAATAAATCAATGTCTATCAATTAAATAAATAGTAATAAATGTCAAAGTATACACACTCATGTCAAAAGTAATGACTAAAATCATAATTGAATCTAAGTCACTCTAAATGGTTCTGTCAGAAATTCATTAATGTTATAGTATGCTTTGGCTGTTAAGAATGACTGTAGTTGTTTCTTCAATTGTACATTATTAAGCTCTCTCCAACTTTTAGGTAACTTATTATATATATTGGGAGCCATGCAGAAAACAGTTTTGCGCATAAGTGCAGTCCTACTCCTATGCAGACACAGCTGAGTTTGATCACGCCTGTTTCTGGGAAATTTATCTGCCATTTGCGAAAATAAGTTACTATTATTTCTAACGAACATTACTGTTTCCAGAATATAAAGGGAGGTCAGTGTCAATATTTTATAGCGTAAGAAATAGGGCTTACAACTATCGGTGGTTTTCAATTTAAACATGGCTCTGATACATCTCTTTTGAGCTTTAAAAGCGGCTTCTTTGTCAGTCGAATTGCCCCAAAAGATAACCCCATATCTGAGTACAGATTCTGTTAGCCCGTAGTAAGCAGTTAACAATGCATCTATGTTAACCTTTCGTGACAAAATGTACAAAGCATATGCATTACTGCTGATTCTTTTAGTCAGGGTCTCTATATGTGCCTTCCAATTTAAATTTCGATCTATTGTCAATCCTAAGAACTTGGTTGTATTAACTGTGTCAATTTGGTTGTTATCATATGTTATGTCAAGATTGGGAAGAGTCAAAGCGCGCTGGCTAAAGTGCATAATTACTGTTTTATTTAAATTTATTTTTAAATTATTAATGTTTAACCACTCTATAGTTTCCTTTAATGTATTATTTATGTCCTCTTTATAGAAATGTCTTTGCGTACACGGAATAGTTATCGTGCTGTCATCCGCGAACAGTGTCATAGGATATTTGATTGCCCTTGGAAAGTCATTAATATATAATGTAAAAAGCGGTGGTCCTAGTATACTTCCTTGTGGAACTCCGTAGATAACAGTACGTTCCTCCGAAAGAAAGATTTCTTCTCTTTTGGTGCTTATATTTATTTTCTTAATTTCCGTTATTTGTTTTCTGTCATTTAGGTACGATGTTAACAGCTCAAGTACATTACCTCTTATACCATAAGCCTCAAGTTTTTTTAATAAAATATTATGTTGTACATAATCAAAGGCCTGTGTCATGTCGCAAAATATTGCGCACACTGGAGTGTTTTTATCCATATTTGTCATAATTGTAAGCAAAAAGTCATAAATGGCCATGTTAATTGATTTGTTTTTCCTAAATCCTTTTTGTTCGTTGCAAAGAATATTATTCGCCTCTAGGTATAAATTGAGTTCTTTATAAATATACTTTTCAATTATTTTTGAGAATATTGATATCAATGAAATTGGCCTGTAGTGTTCCATTAACTCTCTATCTTGTTTTTTGTACAATGGCTTTATTACAGATTTTTTTAGGGCCTCTGGAAAAATACCTTCGCTTATACACAGATTTATAATATGACTTAACGGGCAAGAAATTACCTCGGCTACTGCTTTTATTATTTTTGTACAGATACCATCGTAACCTACACTGTTTGTGTTCTTAAGAGATAAAATTATTTTTAATATGTCGCTTGGCAAACTTGGAGCCATGAACATGGAATCTTTTCTATTTGAGATGTGTTTTGTGACTCTGTCTCCCGAATTAATCATAGGCTTAATTTTATCAATAAAATAATTATTAAATACATTAGATATACATTTTGGTTCCGTGATAATTTCGTTATTGTTAATTCTAATTTTGTCAATATTATTCTTTGGCATATTTAAGTTTGTTTGATTTATTATTTGCCATGTTGTCTTGGATTTATTGTTTGACATTTTTATGTTATGGTTATTTTGAGCTCGTTGAGTTAAATGTATAATTTTTTTAAATAGTTTTGTGTAATTTTTAAATTGTATTTTATTCTTTTGAGTCGGTTTTAGACGATACTGCCATAGTAAGTGCCGTTTCTTTTCGCTGCATTTTTTAATACCACGTGATACCCATTTTTGCTTTTTATGGACATTTACTGCAACAACAGTTTCGGGGAAGCACTGTTTATAAAGCATTAAAAATATATCAGAAAATGCGTTAAATGCTTCGTTTGGGTCATTTGATCCATACACTTCAGAAAATGTTAGACTACGCAGATGGGCTTTAAATTTTTTAACATTATCATTGTGATAATCACGTCTTGTCCTACTCCACCGATTGATATTACACATTGTACTGATTGGGCATTTCAGTAACTGGGCTGTGTGGTCCGACAATGCTAACTCCAATACAGAAGCCTTACAGAACCTATTGAAATTATGCGCAAAATTGTCAATGCATGTTTTGCTCTTAAGTCGAGTCGGTTGATTAAGTGCCAGTTTCAAGTTAAAGCTTAATAACATATTTTCGAATTCAATTGATTGATTATTACGTTTAAGTACATCTATATTGAAATCTCCTGCCAAAACAATGTTTTTGAAACCTTTTTTCATTAAAATATGTAATATTCGTTCTAATTTACTAATACATTCATTGAAATTATTGGAATTTGGCACTCTGTAAATACAAACACATACTATTTTGTGCGTGATTAGTTCAATGGCACAACATTCAAAGATACCACTTGTAGATATTTTAGCTATATTTGGTAGTTCTCTCCATTTATGACCGGACCTTACTATTATGCACGCTCCACCTCTTTTCGTTCCTTTTCGGCTATAACAAGCCGCTAAATAGTAATTATTCAAATTCAGGTGTTTTTCATATGTTTTCATCATAAAGTGCTCTGTAATGCACAAGACATCGACACTTATCTTTCTGTCAATTAATTCATTGAGACAGACTGCCAGAGTATCACATTTAGCTAGCAAGCCTGCAATGTTTTGATGCATGATGTATAGATGATTAGTCAAGAAAAAAATGGTCTTCTGTTGTATCAATGTCATTCAAATTGTGATATATGTCAACGTTTTGCAAAATGTCCGTAACTAACTCTAGTAAATCCTTAAATATAGTACGTAGTCCTAGTTTATTTATTTTGCCCGAATATTTACTAAATATGCTGCAGTCATATTCAAGATTCAAGTTACTATCCAAAAGGAATGCATGCTTATGCGTCAGTATGTCTAAATACAGAAGATTGTTAAATGTCTCAACTCGACAGTTGAATAAGCTTGTGTCAAATGGATACTTATAAGTTGGCAAACAAACAATTATGTTTGTGTGTTGCACTGCTTGAAGTATCTCACGTATATGGAAAATCATGTCATAATAATCATTTGTCCTCTTGAAGTCTTCTTCCCCAAGTAATATAATGCAACAGTCATTCATATTGTAATCTAATAATTTTGTCTCTAGTCCACTTAGAAGCTGTTTTGTATTTCCATGTGATATCAAGTAATGACATAGATTGCAGTTACTTTGGAATGTACTTTCAGCAATAGACAGTATGTTATTTCTATTATCACTACTGAGTAAACATATTTTACGTTTAGATCTATATTTTAGGTTTGTTTTTTGGTCATCACTACTTAAGACAAGGTAAGGATCTTCTTGACTTACCGTTTCTTGCGAAGTTTTCGGTTTCTCCAATGAGTGGTCAATAGGCTCTGGCGGTAGTGTTGACGGTGTATAGCATGGAACCTGAATCCTTGAAGTACGTTTCTTCTTGACCGATTTAGGTTTAGGTGTCCGAATAGTTTTTTCAGCCGTACAAACTTTTTTATAATTATCGATCACATGTTTACATTTTGTTAACTCTTGCTTTAAAGTAGTGTTTTCTAGGTTTAAGTTAGTCACTTCTTGGTTCGCGATTAATAACTCTTCTTGTAATTGATTTATTTTATCGTAAAGCTCTTTATAGTTTTGTGATTCGTTGATAGACGTATTAGGTAAACTTAACATTGTTGCGTCAAAGAGGGATTGGTTTGATGACAAATCACACAGCGAACTTGAACGTTGCGGTTTTCTAAATGTTATATGGTCCCTTTGCTCATTCTCCATCATAATATCTTTGGTCAATTGCTTAGAAATGAGTCAAATTACCGAAAGATATTAATAAATAAATTTTTGAAATTCCAAAAACTTTCACACTGCGCTGGACGCGAACTCGCGGCCTGTTGTATGCCTGGTACACGATATAGCCTCTCGACTATACGACTCGTTAGACAGTGAGTTGAAATTACGTGTTGTTTTCTAAATGTAGAAATTAAATTAGTGAAGCGGTTAGATGATGACTCATGAGAAATAATATTGTTCTTCTGTTTATTTTTGCACTAATGTACCTTGTATTACTTCAATTTATAATTATCACTATCACTTAGCTTAAATTTTATTGAATTACAAGATGATTTCGTTGAGTAATGATATTTTTCTTTGACACTAGCTGACCGTCTTCGATGTTTGTTTTTCACTGATTGTTTATTTTTTTTAAAGATAACACTCACACTTCGTTATTGAACTATTCTGAGTTTATTTACATCTGATTTGGGCTAAATACATGCTATTTACAGAAATAAGAGATAAAATTATTGCGGAGCTGTATACTTTAGTTTTAGAGGAGTACCCTCAAGTCTGACCCTAAGTACCCTAAGTATTAAAATGGAATAAATCAATTTCTTTGTAGCAGAAGTTCAAAGGTTCTACAACTAGTTTATTCAATACTTAGGTTCGATGTTACAAATTAAATCCGTTATGAACTATTGACACTCAGAAAAATTTTAGACACATTGGTAGAGGGCCACTGGACTTATGACCCCTGATTGTGTGTGAATTAAATTAATAAATGACTATTGTAGACGTTCATTTCTTAATCCCTTGAAGTATATAGTTCTAAAGTAGTACTTTCACATTTAAACACGCCCTTAATTTACCAAGTTTTGTCTATTCTATTCTAAGACTAATAATGTAAACACTAAAAGTTCCCATTAGGTCTTCAGGTCTCCGAAATAGATTGATGAGTCCGTTTGACGTCGTCATTAGGTCTCGGTCTGACCCGGGCGTTTTTCGTGCCGACCGCTCGGCCCGGATAATTGGACCGAATGTTTTCGTTCGCTCAGTCTAATGACTGGCAGTTTTGTTTACCAACGGGACACGCTGGCTTTTATTGAGCCGTTTGCGTTTAGCCCCCGAACAATTGGTGACTGGTTTTATACTTTTTAAACTTTCGACTCTGGAAAATGTTTCGTCTATTTTTAATGTTGGTTGGGCTTATTGAATTGAAGTTGCGAGTTTCTGGCGTTTTTTGGACAGAGGTTTTTTAATTAAATATACTCGGTACGAATTACCGAAATATTGGTATACCTATGTAAATATTGCATTTACTAAACTAGATTTCATCGAATTGTTTTTTCATTTCATTTTAATTAATAAAAAACTTACACACATTCATATGTGTGTAAGTCTTGTCTTATTTGGTTTTACTCACCATCGTAAAATTAATTCTAATTAAACGAACCAGTGCTAACTTGGCAATCAAACAAACCAAACCATCGCACTTTTATATATATCTATCATACCTAAGCATATCGAAAACTTTATCTTCGAACATTGTCTTTCCTTGACATTGCCAAAACCTTAAACCCAGCACCACTTTTCTTTCCTAAATCAGATTACAAAACACCGCTTTCCACTATGTGTGAACCATACCAATCTCAAAGCCTAAAACTACTCTGCGAAGAAACTCCCAATATCGCTGATAGACACTCGGAGTGAATCGAAAATTCGTACAATATGTACTACCGAAGAGTATGTAAAAAGGATCTCTACTCGACTGTACCAATCTAAGTAATTGAGCGATACTAAAATATGTACGCGTCTATACTTACGTGTTTTTGCGTAGGGTCGCGCGGGTCTCGGTATCGATATATTTCGCTGTCCATCGATGCGTCACTTCGGCGAAACCGATAGATTGATCACCGCACTGAATGACGTCCTCATTCCGGCCCACTGTGCCCACGGTTCGGCCGCCATTTTCTATATATATTTTATACAAATGTGAATATTTTAGGCCTTATCTTCTTATATATTCTAATTTATACGTAAACTTACTAAAACTTTGTGTACGAAAATTAGATATCTCAACAAGCAAAGAAAGTTTGTAAGATTGAAAACATTATTTTTTATGTAAAGCTAAATAGGTACTACGTATTCCAATAAAAGGGGTTTTCGAGCGATTACTGTCGCGTTAGTGAATTAGCTTTCTTTGTGCCACATGAATACAGAACAGTTTTTCTCCCTTGAAACATAAATGTAAAAGAAGTAAATAGCTTAGTAACTTATTTACTTCCTGCTCCTAGAAGAGCTTTTTAATCTAATAACCTGGTTGCAACTACGAGCTTGTTCTATTTTTTAGCTCCGTGATACTTACAAAGCAATATCTGATAATTTACTTATCGACTAGACCTGCTCCGACTCAGACTACACTTTTTTGATACTTATCAAGTTTAACTTTTTGTTGTTTGACTTGTGCAATTATCCTAATGAATCCGATGCCGGATAAGGTTTTTTCCAAACAGACTTTTTGGCAAAGAAATCGGTTTTATTTAAGATCAAGATAACGCGACGACTTACCTTCAGTTTGTTTTTGTTTTTATTCCGTCGTGACGCCCGCCTTCGCTATTCATCTGGATTTTAAGATTATTTTTGATGTTTATTGTTTGGTTTGTAAATTGCGAGTGACAAAAAGCCTCGATCTCATTTTGCCTACAAACAAGGGAGACAAGCCGGTATACAACATTGAGCTATAAATGTCCGTTTAGCTAGCTAACATCGGGTTTGTTTGAATGGCTTTTGTGAAAAATTTCTAGTCGACCGCTAACGTTTCGTATGACATAGTAAATCCCATTCCAGTGCAGAGGCGTCGCTTGCGGCAAAACTGTCAGGAGCGTTTTCAAAGAATTATTGTCGCATGACAGCATTGGGCGCGCGGACGAATGTAACAAAATGCCGCAAATCACAATGGCCGCGTTTGTTTATCAGCGATGTATGCGATTTATTGGTAACAGTGCCAACGATCGTGACAACGTGCAGTTTTGCGAATATTTATCGATTCCTTGCTAAAGTGTTATGAGAAATTCAGGAGGTAAGCGAGGGCAATATTTTCATGAATCACTATTTTGCTAGATATTTTGTAAAACTAGATTCAAGTCACTGCTCTATTTTTAATAATCTTAGAATTTTATAACCTATTTTCCTATTAGAATCGACACCTACTCTATATAAGCACTGTATATGAAGTCACGTTGTTGGTGGCTATCAGCACAGGCCGCAGCACATAAGCACGCCGGGGGCTGCCTATGACATTATTAAACTCAGGCGCATGTCTGCTCGAGTGACGCTAAAAAACTACGTGACCGCGTTGCACAATTGAAGTTCCCTCTGAAAAATCGTCTGCCCAAAATTCAGAGCGTATCCTAAACGAATAAAGAAAAAAATAGCGCCGGCCGCATAGGCCACTCGGCCGAGTGTCCCGAATAAATTATGTTGATAAAACTTTTAGTTTGAGTGTTATACCGAGGTCCGCCATTCCTTTTAATAATCATTAGATATGAATCCTGAACTTTTGTAGTTGACACGTTAACTAGCGCTAATAAATCTGAAGGCCGTTACTTTTTATATATTTTTATTATAGTTTATCCGTAGTTTGCGTTAATATTTATAATTTGAGTTTGTTTTTCATCGGAATAGAATTTTCCATTCAAATACTGAAACATAATTTCTACCTTACAAATTTAAAACTACACTAAAAGGTTTTCTAAGAAAGCGGGAGGCGGAGGATACTGAAAGAATTTTAATAAGTTTCCAACTTGTACAATCGGGAACAGGGATTCAGGGTCTATTAGACATTTAAAAGGAACTGAACAATATTTTCACGTAATTTCGAGGCCATTTCAAACGAATTTTCGGGTCAGAGCTTGTCATTTGTGATTGTGCGGTCTGCCAATTATTAAGTAGATTTGAAGAAATTTTACTTTGTGGAATATTTATTTGAAATAATCACTAGAGGTACGAAATATTTATTTATATAATATTTACTTTATTTACATAAAAAAGTCCTTCGCAAATCATCAACTCCATAGAAACTTTCACGAAAAGAACTAAAGTTGTTTATGAAAAAACCAATAAAAGTAATTTAAAGACAGACTATATCGCACATCATATCGTATCTCAAAGTTCACATAATATATACGAGTACTGTGACGTTATCGTAAAGTGGAGTATTCCAGTGGCAGGTTGAATCAACGTATCGGGACGAGATAACTGAACGGCCAGTAAACTTCACGTCGAATAAAATGATTAACTTTATACGACCTTTTCACGGTTATTAAACCCGCCCATTGCCGGCACTCCCCATGAAATGAAACTGGAGACACATTAATTCAAGTGCAACACGAAAAATGCATTAGCGGGTCGGTTCGACCATTCGTCATTGTCCTGCAATACCTATCTAGTTCGGGATCGGTCACTGGAATCTCTGGATATTGAATTAGCTTTAAAGTAAAGTCGATCACATTTTGAATGTGGATTGATTCTTTTAGAGCGGTAAAATAAACATTTTTTCGTTCTTTCTTTCATACGCTTTTTGCTTTTTGGCTTTTAGCTCTGATGTAATGGAGTGGGTAGAGTTTAAACTTTTGTTCAAGTAAAGGGATAACTAAATACGTTGAGTTATACGCCAATTTAAATACAATATTTTTGTCGTTAGCATACTCGCAGGGCTCATAAATGTTTTTAGCATAAATCTTTAGTAATTTACGAAGCTCATTTTATTCAGCGCAGCCTTTTGAAGTCGGTGTTTGTATGCAAAAAGTTTCAGTTTAAAATCAACACATTCAAGTAGGGTTTCATAAGGACATTTATTTCAATATCATATTTCATAAATTACACATTTATTGTCAAAGTCAACGTAACGTTAGCACAAGATTTCAAGAAAGGTTTAAAAACAATACGAATATTGATCGATTTGAAATGTTCCTAACGATATATAACTAGTTGCTTACATTGTAACTTACGCTAGTCAGTTAAATATTTTAATCGATTATTACATATTATCATTAGATTTTACATAGAATCCGGCTATTACAATTGATATTTTAATATTAGTTCCTATGGAATTTCTTATACGTTCTTAATTAATATAGTTTGTAAGTATATCTGACAAATTCAGGTAGAATGCAATACTGTTCTATTATCGACGTCACTGGATCATAAAAAACAGAAAAGAATGCAAATAACAAATGAATATTGTTAGCAATTTCTTGTTTTACTAACTGTAAACCCTTTTGTGAGAAAATCATTGTACAAAAGCAATTACAACTAAATTTCATGTAGGTAATAATAAGTCACAAAGCAAGTATTTTAAAGGAATTTTGGTAATGAATATTAAATGCATGTTTAATTTCTAGTTTACAGTAACCTTTTAGCTTAATTTAATAGACTTCGTAAAATTTTCGAAATACACTGGGAGCCAGTCAACGAAATTGGGTGAACAAGGCAAATAAAAATTAATTGAGTATATAAAGTAACTTTTATGGATACCTACTCATATTAGCTCACACTAAAGTATTTTCAGTAAAAGGGATTTTCTATGTAATATTGTTTCTCTGAAAGATGTTACGATAATATTGTTAACATTTCATTTACATATCTTTGAATATCTGTACAATAAATATGGCACATACTGCTCAACTTTTGGCGCAATTTGTATAGAAAAGACGTAGACGAATATATTATCAAGGTGACATTTAATTCATGAGTGATCTTTCAGTGTGTTTTATTAGGTTTACTCTAAATACGAATAATATTCACTATGGTTGCAACTCTGACATTACTGCCGCCATTATTTGAGGTGCGATACGTTCATATTTGGTTATAGGCTGTCCGCATGTCCAGCAGTGTTGTCACCAGCTAGGTAGGTCCAAAGTTTTTTTTCTTGAGGTGGGAAATAATTTAATATTTTCTCTCGCTCTAGTGTGGTTTGGGAGGGTGTGTCAAACTTTTACTGACAAGAGACTCGCAGTTACCCTTTGCGTTCCAGGACTACGGGTACCCCTTTCAGAAGTCAATCCATGGCCCCAGTAGGCTTCGGCCCTGTTGGGCCCCTACGGTTTTGCTGACATCTCTTTGAAGTGCGCGTGGAACTTTAGGCGCCGTTCAAAGCTGGTTCTTGTGACTATCAGTCATCTACCTTCATCATTTTTCAGTCTTTTTCCCTTATTACTTGGGGTCGCCATAACACGCTTTTTTCTTCAATTCTGTGCTGTTGACCGTCACGATATCACTGTTTCTCTGATATCTTCCATATCATACATCGGTTCACCTTGACATTTACGAAAACAGGGAACCTGTGGTCCATTACTGATATTTTACCGAATTATGAGCATAGAAGAGTACTTAATAGCAGATTGTTTTTAAATTCGTCAGGTGGTTCTTAGGATCTGTCGTTGCGTTTTGATCATTTTGAACCAATAAGATTTTTTATTAGCGATCATAACTCTAAAAGCTCAAAATGCCCATACATTTTGGACTTTTTGACAGTTGTGATCGCGATCTTTTCATCGATTTTCCACGTCAACTCTATACAAAATAACCGACTTAAAAAGTATGTATATATCGCAGCACAGTCAGCAACAGAGCATACAGCTGCGGCGGTAGATGCTGCGCGAGGAAGTACTGGTGAGCGTGCGAGGCGGCCGGGCGTGCGCGGTGGGAGGGAGAGTTGCGCGCGCGCTGCCACGCTGCGCCCGACACCATCGGCTCTTCGGCACCGAAGCCGTTCATGCTTAGTTCTAGTCCTGTGAATATAATAAGTGACTTTAGTTAAGGAGAAAATTTTGGTGGGAACTTCTGTCTTTCATAAAGATGCATCCAAAGGTTGTCTTTAAAATATCGCTTACAGGACCACAGTTTTTTTTTCTTTTCCCCAAACTAAGCGGCACTCCTGTATCGTGAGTGCATTCACAAACAATTAAATTCTGCAAACTTGATTTTCCCACCTAACAAAAAAAAAAACTGATACTCGGACCTGGAACAACTATCTATAGGACATAAACATATTTGTCCCGTACACAAATCGAACTCGCGCACGTCAAATTGAATCGTCGTAATATTTCCTTCATCTATCTTTTTTAGTACTTATGTGGTGATATGCTGTACATAATAAAGAGCGGATTTATCTTCTTTATTTGTTTTCATAATCTGTTTAAGATACAAGAGGGAATTATATAAAGTTGCATTTGCGGTAACGATTGTTAAAAGTTCAAAATATTAGAGATTGATTCGAAGAACCGTTTAGACGTATTTTTCTTTTGAATTTGGGATCATTCTCTTGTTCTGGGTGGAGTGTGAGAGAGTGACAGACTTTTACTGTCTAAATGCCACCTTAATTTCACTTTTTTATTGTCTTATGTTAATTACCAAGGTTAGTAAATAACTTATAAACCAAGCCCCACAAAATGGTAGTAATGGTTTGACTGTGGGGTCTGGTGAGTCTAAGTATATTCACTCATTCTTAAACATATTTAGGACTACTATACATATTTAAAGTGCTTCCCATATTGCAGTAACGCATCCTAACAATCCCGTAGCCACATTTTAAATATTAGACAATCGTTATCGCTAAATCAATCAATATAATATCAATAGTTTTTTGTAAAAGTACGTAAAACGGGTAGGTGTTGGAATGTAATTGATAAAAGAAAATATTTATTTTAAGTCATATGACTTGAGACAGCTGTCAAGCCACTAGACGGATTGAAATTTGATATAAATAATACGATAAAGTGCAATGCAAACCACAACAACAAACCAGACAATTAGATGCACAACAGTCTTTAATTAGTCTCCGCCCTTAACATATCATATAAGGACTTTGATTAACTCGGACGTGAGTTTTATTCCGAGTACCAAGTTCAGTCTATTGAATGTTATAGCAACATTACCGAACTAACGCTACGTGTATGTGTTATTCTGCAGGAGGTACATGGTACTAAGACGTATAATGAAATTGGCCACTTACTATGCAAACTGACTTGGCTCTCCATCTTTCCGAGCGCATTGACAGAAGCGCACACATAAGTTCCGTAGTCCCCTGGAGCCAGAGATTTTATCGTCAAGTTTATCCAGAGCGAGTACTCGTTCATTATTGTTTCTGATACACGGAGCTTCGGGTTCTCGGTCAATTTGTCGCTTAATAGCGCTGTGGAACGAAAGATCGATTAGTGAGTGAACTTACAGCACTTACACGTACCTACTCAAGGGAATATACTGAGACCAATAGTGGGTATACTATGTCCTAATTCAGGTCATGTCCTGCCTCCCTAGCCAAGTTACGATCGTTTCGTGTACGATCACGTGAATGAGCGTTGAGATGACGTCAGAACAAAGGAATCGGAGGCGTGGCCTACTCGAGGCGTTCGACGCAAACGAAACGATCGTAACGTGGCTAGGGGAGATGCCTGTATTTCAAGTTATAAACAAGTCTATTCGCCAGTTGGGCGAGATGATCCAATTTTAGATAAAGTTGCAATAGGTTCTGTGTAACTGCATGAAGACAAAGTTTCAAGTAAATTTGATGTTCATTGTCGTCTTCGTGCCCTTATCCCATTTTACTTGATGTCCGTGCAACACGTTCATTTTTTCAAAGGGTTACGATTTTCAGTCGGACCTACGGAATCCTATAAAATAATCTTTTCTTTTTCTTTTAATTACTATTGGTTTTTTATAGGTTTGGTTTTAATAGAGAATTTTCGACTAAAATGAAAGCATTTGAACTTATTTAACAACTTTTGTTTTTGCCGTCCAAACGCTTTTATTGGTATTGGCAGTTTCATTGATTAAAATAAAAATTGTTACTAAAACAACATTCAACGGCTGAATTAGAAAAAATATAACACTTATTACTGTAGACACCCGCTATTTAGCTCATTTAGATACCCGGTGCGTTTAGATACCTGGTTCATTTAAGTACCCGATTCGCTCAGATACCTACTTATTACAATTTGGTTTTGTTTGCGTGATAGCTGAAGCGAGAAAAATAGTTACGAGCGCTCTTCAAAGTTTAGCAAGGAAAACATTTTTGAACGTGCTCCCTTAATTTTTCAGGTATGTGTATAAAGTTACCCTGATACTTCTCAAGGATTTCGTTTCGTAAAACGGAAACCGTCTTCATTTTGACTTAAAAAAAAGACGGGATAATACCTTGTTCCCTGTAAACACGGTTGGAGGCGGCACTTTCAACGGATTATTATTTACTTAGCGATATTCTTGTAAAAGCAACGCCTAAGTAAATTCAAAAGTCTTTCAGGATTAAAATCTCAAAGTATCAGTAAAATAGAACGGACAAAAAGCATTTTTATTTATTGTCTATTTAAAATTAAGCATATGCCTCTATTTTTCGAAAAACCAACCAATAGGGAGCGAGCTTAAGCATAAGCATAATCAGCCTTTTAATGTTCCCACTGCTGGGAATCAGGCTTCCTCTCTAGGAGGGGGAATGGGCTGTAATCCACCACGCGGGCTCAGTGCGGGTTGGTGAATGTCACATGTCTTCGAATTAAGGGGGCTTCGGGGGCGAGCTTAATGCTATTACACGGGTACAGGCCTAGAAACACTTTGACGCTGCGTTATTTATTTTTATGATCGCAGCATATGCAAGATATGAGCCTTTTTGAACTCTGTTAGCTTGTATTTTACTCGAATATTTTACAAAACTTGTTCCAAGATATACGTGTTTTTTTTTAAACCCTTAAATGTTTTTGAAAAAAGTTGTCGTCATTCAGAATCTTGATTAAATTTGCTAGGCTTATATTGTTATACTTTTTTGAGTTTTTTAATTTTTGAGTAAATTATGAAGTGTCAAATTTCATGAAAAATAGCAGGTTTTCAGGATTAGTTTTACACAAATTTATATATTGATTTCAATAGAAGATCCACAAGATATTGTGTTTCTAAAATATCGAATAAAAAATGTGTAATAACGTCATAATCGCGTAAGAGTGGTTGTATGAAAAACAGTGAAAATGTATGTCGAATTACATCCATTAAACGATAGATAACCGATAGGCTAGCAACTCGATTGACAGGCTAGACTTTGGAGTTTTGAGTTGAAGATCATGGTTAATCTGAACCAAGATTTTCTAGGCTTATTTTTCAACCAACCGTGAGACCAATGAGGCAGTCACCTATTGAGATAACCTATTGCTTAATTAATTAGTTATTAGATAAAAAAAAAAAACTTGGAATAATTACAGTTACCATCTTCCCGGTACCAAGAGTTCATAGCCTTTGGAGAGGCTTCGATGAAGCACTGTAGTTCCACGTTGCTGCCGAGAGGAGCTCCTACTAGTTGATTGGTCACCTTCACTTGTGGTATGACTGTTAAACAGATAAAAATACATTAAATCAATGTTCATATAGATAGACATTTAGTTAGGCCTGGTCTTATGTTCCATGAAAAATAATAAAACATTATTATTTGCAATAAAATTCTGGAAATAATAAAGCTAAAATAATAATCCTCCCAATCGAATTTCGATCACGGTGGCCAATCTCAGCGGAGATAGCCAGGTATGCTGGAGATATAATAGTTCTCAAGAGTGCGTGTAAACACAGATACACTCTCTATTCCTTTATTTTCATAGTCCGGTAGGAAGGCAGTTCAGCACGACCGGGGAGAGATGAGGCGCAGGAACAACAGCTTTACGTGCTTTCCGTGCTTTCCTAGCTTTCCGAGATATCCCACCACCAACTTTCAAACTGCGGGTAGCTATAGAGTAATTCCTATTGGATAAACACAATATCGTTTTTTGGCGGACCTGGACCTGCATCGAACCTCGTGTTCATTAGTCGCGCTTGCAAATGTAGGACCAACAAGTTAGTTAAGCCTACAGTACGTGTTAGATAAACACATACACTAATCTCTCTCTATCTAATCTGGCTCATTGAATAATTTATCATGAAAGCTATTACTATTCAAATTCTAATGTGCTAATTTACCCAGTTTTTGTTCGTACTCATTACAATTTACAAAGTACAAAACGACCATAGAATCAACTTTACTGAAAGCGATTAAGTTTTTATTAGGTACGTTTCAATTGAAAATTGTATTTTCGAATACTTTTGTTTTAAACTCACATACTTTGTCGTCAATTGAAAAAAATAAATTTCGTTCGTTCAGTGTGTGCCAGACCAACAAGCTTTTAGTTCAATTTAACAGACTTGTGAATATATACTTAAAGTAACGTTGAAAAGGGTGAACAGTCAATTCCATTAAATGTATTCTTTTAACGAAATGCGAAATAAAAAGGAGTGTATCTTTCACTTGTACTCCTTTAAACGTAAATGAGACATACCAAGGCACTTAATTTATCTTTCTTGAATATTTGTCACATTCTGACAGAAACGCTTACGAGTAGATCTTTCAATGATCCATGCATATTGATACAAATTTTAAATGCTTTAATATCAACTAAATTACAGTAGCCTCCCTAGAATTTCTATAAAGTTCTGCTTTTTTAAAAGTAAATTAAACTAGACAGACAAGACAAACAAAACTGCAACTCTTTACCATTTGCCGTCTTTCATTCATTGCCGTTTTCATTTATTTTTTTGGGGGTGAAAATCATTAAATATCTCCTCCTGTTCTGAGTAGAGCTTATCTAAGTTTATCTAGGATATTAATGACACCCCGTGCCTCGGAAAGCACTTAAAGTCGTTGGTAGAAATTTTACAGTCTTTACAGCTAGTTGGACACCAGAAAGTCTGACCATCAGTCTGTCCAAGGAGTATCGTTTTGCCCAGTAACTGAGTTGTGGAGATCTTTAGGCAGTTGTGGTGGCCCGTTCTTTAGCTGAACCGCTTCTTACGACCCGAGGAGTGAGTTCAAACCCAGCGAGCACCACTGTGACTTTTCTGAAGTCATACGTGCTTTTCTACGAGGCATAGAACCCTAGACCACCACTGACTTGACGGTGAAGGAAAACATCGTGAGGAAACCTGGACTTTGGTCTGAAATTGTCAATCCGCACTGACTAAGTGTGGTGATTAAGCTCATGGGAAGTACGCCTTGCATATGGAGCGTTATAAGGCAACAACCCAAACAATCCCCTTTTTGAGCAGTGGTGGCTGAGTGGTAACGGCCCCAACTTATGAGTTGTAGATTACGGGTTCTAACCCAGCTAGGCGCATTTCTTTGTGTTATTTATTTTCATTACCACTGCTCTCAAAACAGTGGAGGAAAACATCGTGAGGAAACCGGCATGTCCTAGAACCAAAAATTTGAAGACTTGTGATATTCACTAATTCGCACTGGGCCCGCGTGGTGGATTACGGCCCAATCCCTCTCCTAGAGACGAGGCCTAAGTCCCAGCAATGGGAACATTATAAGGCTGATTATGCTGTTATGCTAATAGGCAGTCGATCCATGTAAAACACGGGTATTTAACCAAATCCGGCTTTACTGGAAGCTAGCCCCAAGCTAGTTGGCAAAAGGCTAGGGAGATGAATCACTAAAGGCGAGAGAGGAAGTATCAGCCTTTTACAGACTATACAAACCCACCTGTATTCCTTCAGTTACTTTTACTATAACTATACGAACCCACCTGTATTCCTTCAATTACTTTCACTGACTATACGAACCCACCTGAATTCCTTCAGTTACTTTCACTGACTATACGAACCCACCTGTATTCCTTCAGTTACTTTTACTATGACTATACGAACCCACATGTATTCCTTCAGTTACTTTTACTAACTATACGAACCCACCTGTATTCCTGCAGTTACTTTTTACGTACCAGGGCCGTGGTAACCCATTCGAAGGATCCCGCAGCTCTTATTTTCTCAATGATCATTAACTTTAATAAAAAAAATATTTTGGAGGAAGCTTGTTATCCTTTCAATCAGTATCTGAGAGACAAGAGAGTATATTTTCATCTTTCTATTTTGTGAAATTCAAACTGCGGTAAATAAAGACCCTTAAGTCCAAAGTAAAACATTTAAACGGAATAATAACTTGGGTAAAACTTGAGCGGCAGAGTTCTTTGCCCTCCTCCTCAACGCGAAGTAATCGAACGGGCGGATCTTTTGACATTCATAAAGTGTACTTCATGTACCCATTTTGGAGAAAAGAAATAAGTTTTTCTTACAATACAATATCTTCTTTAAATTCTTGGCTGTTGTTGGGCAGTTTACGAATTTGGAGTGAAAACAGGGGCAAATTGGATATTATCGACAGACGATCGAGAAATCGTGACGCTCTCAAAAATGCTTTCGTAAGAACACAATTGTCTGTTCTTTTGTACCACAATTCTATGCTCGCTTATATTTACTTTTTGATTTCGGTCGTTAAAAATAAGATTGGGTTAGCACTTTTGATTTGTTAAGTTTATTGAGTTTAATATTTTCGTGACTTACAGTGTACTTCGACGTGGTACCGGCGGCTGACAGTAGGCGGGATGCCGTTGCTGGCAATGCAGTAGTAGGCCCCCATGTCTGTCCGCTGAACATGCGCCAGCTCCAATGTCTCGCCCTTGTGGCTGTCCACCACTGGAACAAGAGATTTCATTAGCACTTCTGAACTGTACAAGTAGAGGCAACAACGAGGAGTAGTAATCAGTATCTCGTTCATTTCCATGTGAATAAAAAGAGACGGCAACACAGTCATAGAACCTTTTAGTTTAATTATATCTTTTAGTACATTTATGTGTAAAGGGGTTATAATGTATATGGGTTAGCTCATCGCTTAAAACGTTCTCGCGCCAAACAGAGCCAGAAAAATAACCGGCTAATGCACTTTATACATTTATCTCATTTCCACGTAAAAACGAGCAAAACGAAGCTAAGTAGGACGCTTTAAAAACCATTTTATATCAGTTCCAGTAAACAATTTACGATTTAAGAGTGAATTTTAAAATACGTAATCAATCCAGAAGGTTGAAACACCAACAAAAATAAACCACATAGGGGAATATTTTATGCGCTAAAAGGCTTTTAGGATTGTGATAGGGATCTACAGAGGAATTCACTCACACGGATTTATTTTAAGCAGTAGAAGAGCGCCAATTCGTGTATTTGCAAAAAGTAATACATTGTTCGAAGAAAACTATTGTTTAAAAAGAAGTTCTCGTTTTTTTTCCTCCATTGAGCTTTACTCAGATTGATTATTTCTTTATTGGACAATTTGAGACTCGTCACATCCTACAATCTCGATATATATCAGTGTTAATTAAATTTATGCTATTCGCTTTCTTTCAAGTCTGTAAGTAAAATTTCAAGTGGTGTCTCAGTGAGTTCATTTTGTAGTACTGGTTTATTTTGTTAAGAATAAGCATTGTATGAAGTTTCTACAACTTCAGCCACCCTAGCCAAGTTACGATCGTTTCGTTCGCGTCGAACGCCTCGAGTAGGCCACGCCTCCGATTCCTTTGTTCTGACGTCATCTCAACGCTCAGTCACGCGGTCAGAACAAAAGAATGGCCTACTTGAGGCGTTTGACGTAAACGAAACGATCGTAACTTGAATAGGAGGCTGTAGTATAGAAAACTTGTCGTTACTCATGTACTTCTATGAGAAACAATGAACGCAGCTCAACATTTTTAGTGCTTATTTTGGAAGCGCTGTAGTATCTGTTATATTATGTTCGAATGGTTTACGGATTCTGAGAGTAAATTGAACCAGTAACAAATACTGAAAAAGATCAAGTTCTATAGGCTTCATTAAAATTTTATTTTGGACAGAACCACTATTTGTTTAGTAAATACGAGAGTGAACTACACAGTCAGTAAAAGGTTTTTTTTTCATAAAAACGGAATTCTCTTTAATTAACGAAACCGTGATGAAAGCCGGAGTATACGAACCTTTGATGATGAGTCTGGCATGACATGCTATAAAAATGAAGGAGACTTTTTTCGCATCGCTTTTGGGCAGTAATTAGCCACTTTTAGCTAACCTGGCGTATCTAGAAAGAGGAATGTTTATTTTGTGTTTTTTATATTAACTTTGAACGAGAATCGAGGATTATGAAATGTCCTGCACTGACTTAGGCCAACTTAATATTGTGACAGCAGAAGTAAATTTTCACGGAACTTTTTAATAAACAAGCTCACTTTACCAGAGCATTTAAAGTAATTTGAGTATTATTTGTATGTGGTGTTTTCTTAACTTTATTTCATCGGAATTCGGAATCGTTCGAGCGCGAAAAAAATATTCCACCGTTACTAGAGACGAGATGAAGCGTCGACGTGGAGTGCGGCATTTTCTCGTTTCACGGAAATATCGTCCATTCTGAAATCGCTTTTGAGTATAAAATCTTTTATTATGCGAACACGGTTCATTTAACGCGGCATTAAGTGAATTTGTCGAACATCGTATTTTAAAAATGAACGGGTAAAAGAGCTGTAAAATATGGACGTAGCGGGGGGAGGGGGGAATTACGAGTCCGTGCCGAGGTATTGTGCTTAAGTTCCTTTTAGCGCAGTTTACCGATGATTTATTAAGCCTCCGTTGATTGTGGGAACTACAATGTGCAAGCCTACCCACAAGTAGGCTAGCTAGCAGTCTCGGCAAGCAAACATTGCGAATGATTAATATCGAGGTTACGTTTTCATAGCATAGTAATATAAAGCATTCAAGCTCATTTACAAAAAATTAACGTGCAGTTACAATGTTCACGTATTTATTCATAATTTTCTGAAGCGATTTTCGATACGATTAAACAAAGTAAATATTAAAATGATATTAGCTTAGTGAAGACCATTTCAGACTAATGTTTTTCATTTAAAGTAAATTTCCATTCAAACGAATAATAAAACAAACAATGAACTTTTATTGAATTACTAAGCCGATTTACTATAACTAAATATAATGGTAGTTATACATGCGCCAGTTGAAATTTAACCATCCAACATTCTGTTTTTCATTGAGAATGTTAGCTAAACGAGTTCAAAAACTATTTCGCTAATTCGCGGTGAACCGACAAGTCAGTGTAATAGAGAGATTGTACAGAAAAGTGGACAGTAACAAACTGTGCGTTATTTCGGACGTGACGTATAGAGGGGAAGAGCGGGGGTGGCGTGAATTAGTCGCAGTCGATGCGTGAAACCGGACATTAGCGTTCACCACGGTATTAATGTCGACCAGTCATTCATTAGGCACACATCATCATTAGCGGCTTGAAAAATATGTACCGACATTATACTAGGTCGGTATAGTGAGCAACAAAAGTCCATTATATGATACTGTTATAAAATTATTTAAAAATATAACGTATGTACCTATATAATAGATGAACATTCATATCCTTTAAAACCTTTCGTTCCCAAAATATTTAAAATAGAATAGAATAAATTTATTGTACACCAGAATAGTAAAATAATTTTAATTTTAAATTTAACTCGATATCAAGATTTATAAAAAAACTGAAGTAGTAATTAATCAATTGTTTTCGCTAATTATAGATATTGTTTCTATTTATACTACAGACAGAAAAAAGTAAGAAAAAATGTATATTTGTGCTTTACAGTTACTTAAAATAACTAAAAATACAAAATAATTACGAAATAAAAAACAGGCTAAGCCCGAGTTGGACTCGCACACGAAAGGTTCCGTACCGTCTGTAGCAAAAAACGGCAAAAAAAATCACGTTTGTTGTATGGGAGCTCCTTAAAATATTTGTTTTATTCTGTTTTTTAGTAATTGTTGTTGATATTTGATGACTCAAACTGCACTGTTAAAGAGATGTAGTTATATAGGATGTACAGCTCCATACCTCTTTCTCGCTCGCATGCCTGACATTTCAACACATCATGGTAAGACCCAAGACATGGTCTACGCATGTGGCATAGCACAGCATAATCAGCCTTTTAATGTTCTCACTGCTGGGACTCAGGCGTCCTCTCTAAGAGAGAGAATGGGCTGTAATCCACCATGCGGGCCCAGTGCGGGTTGTTGAAGGTCACATGTCTTCGATTTCTTGGTTCCAGGACACGCCGGTTTCCTCACGATGTTTTCGTTCACCGTTTTGAGAGCAGTGGCGATGAAATAAATTACACAAAGTAAAGCGCCTGGCTGGGTTTGAACCCGCGATCTACAACTTGTAAGTCGGGGGGTCGTTACCACTCGGCTACCACTGCTCTCGTGTGGCAAATAATGTATGTGATACTCATTAAAATCCGTTCCAAAAAAATCCAGAGAAATACACACATACAATCATACATACAAACTTTTGCCTTTGTTTGTGTGATACGAAATTTCCAAAATGGAACCCTAAACTAATAATTTTATTCTATTGTTTAGTTTCACTTGCTTTAGCTTACCTAAATTAAATTAGGAGTTTTATACAGGTACGTGTAAAATAATTATCAAATAAAGTGTTAAATATTGTTATTCTATTGTTATCAAAAGTTAGGGTGCGTTTCCACTGACGCGGAGCTGGGCGGAGTGGAGAGGAGCGGATTGTGAATTGGACAATCACAGTGCTTAAAATCTCCACTCCACATCAGTGAAAACAGTGTAAGTCGAGCGGAGTGGAGCTGAGCGGACTTTCAAATAAAATAAATGATTATGCTATCCCGAGTCGAACAAAATGGAGTCGAGCGCTTCGCTGCGCATCAAAACACTTGCTCTTTCCACTGCTCTTCTCCGCTCCTCTCTGCTCAGCTCCGCTTCAATGGAAACGTACCGTAACGTAAGATGGTTGCGATAAAATAATTGTCAAATTGTTAATTAGTACACTAGTCTACATTTTAACACGTTAGCCTGAGCTTTTCAAGGCTATCAATCAGTTATGTAGTTGAAATTCTATTTTCGTATTTGTTTTATTTTTAACCTTATGAATCTGCCTCTAATATAGTCAGTACGTAAGTATTTCTTTTTTAAAATGATTTTCCAAAAATATATATGTTTACAAGTTACACTGTACTTTGATGTAGTTTCTTTGAACATTAATGTACTATATTTTGATCATCTAAAATAAGTGAATAGCTTTGTTCTTTCGTAAGTGCTACGGCGTAGGTGCGTAGGCGATGCGATGACGTCTCAGCTACGCAAGCTATCCCGTAACAATTACCAGAGCAGTCACGTAATAACTACCAGAGTTATATAATATAGAACTTGTCACGAGTATTTGAACAATAAGGCGTTTATTGTATAATGTTTTTTAACTTCAGTCGATTTTTAGGTTGAATAGATTTGATTTACGAGCATTCCATAAAATTTTGTCTCAAAAAATGGTGACGATGTGAGGAATCTGTTCAGCTGTATAGCTCAAATAATTCACTGGTTGTAGAGTCTGACCAGAAATTCACACACAAGTGGGTTATAAAATCTATGCTAATATAGCTGAAGACTTAATTTATTTGTTTGAATGCACTGATCTCAGGAACTACTTGGTTCGAATTGAAAAATATTTTAGTATTGGATAGCCTGTTTATCGAGGAAGGTTAAAGGCTATCTAAACCATGTTGCGCTGCAATCAATAATAGCAAAAACCAAAGACGTGGGTGAAACCATGGAAGACAACTAGTTCCCTAATAAAATAAAGAAAGAAAAATATTTCAAAAGGAGGACTATATATTTATGAACCACCAGAATGAATCTGTGTTAGCTACGTTAGCCCAAATCTATTTTTTCCTAACTTTGTTACATTTTGTCAGTCTCGTTGAAATTCATCTGTAAGTGACGTTTTAATCCGAAAAAGGAGACTGCCTCAGTCGACTATAAAATTCCGAACGTGACCAAAATAAAAATGCTATATTAAGTCAATCCTGTGATTTTCATAAAAAAAACAGACAGCGAGAACGCGCTGGTCTATGTTTTGTTTCTAAAAGGGACATTCAATTCTGGGTGTAGTATAAAGTCCTTTCCAGCTGCACAGGTTTTAAAATGCGCTTCGTTTACTTTATTACCATTAGTATAGAAAATCAATTATTTAAATCAGATCAATTGATAGTATTACTATCTATAATAACGTTTCCAATAGTGAATTTACATATAATTTGACCTTGGGCTTACAGGCGACGAGCAATACGTATGTCACCGTCTGGACCGAGCCCGAGTCATCGACGGCATAGTGTTCCACGCGCGCCTCAAAGAGATAGAGGCCTAGAAGGGCCGAAGCCTACTGGAGCCATGGCTAGTCCGAAAGGAAACCTCGGAGTCCTGGAACGCAAGGCAAAGAAGGAACTTAATAGTGGGGTTTAGGCAGTAAAAGTATGACACGCTCTCCCGATCCGGTCTAGAGTGAGAGAAGTCATTGGATCATTTCCTACCTAAAAATAAATAATAATCAATACAAAAAAAAAAAATATTATTATATTAGGGTAAGGGTTCCTGTCTATGGAGCCCTAGCCACCGGTAGCTTGGTATTTGAATAAAGGAAATAATAATTTTAATTGAATGATAAAAAAATAATATATAATATTAATAATCATAGTAATATTGCTGTACAATAAAGTTTATATAAATAATATACTTAACAATAAAAACATAATTTGACAAATTAAAACTATTCTTCCCAATAAAATAATAATACTTAGTTTTCATTTTAACTGTTCTTATTTGATCAAATTGAAGTAATTAAAACAGTTTTGTTAGACAACGAATAAATCGCTATGACGTCACAGTGTAAATGATTTGGTATTTAATATTCATTAACTCCGGTGTCTGTTTACCAACGTCACTTATTACGAATTCATTGTTTGAGTAAGATACACAATGTCCACAAATGGTATTACAATTAAATTGTGTTTGTGTGAACACAGATTTACTATTTACGGTTAGCAATTTGATTTTTGTTCGTCAACCATTACAACTAAGATCGTCAATAATATGTCATTTTTCATTTGCACTTATTCGTTCTAAATGGTGTTCATTTAGACAATTTTTTTTTTTGATGTGAGATATCGTCATATTCCTTCACTCGCTCTAGGGTGGAACGAGAGGGCGTGTCTGACTCTTACTGACTAAAACCCATGGGTCTACTTCAGAAGCCTTTCGGGTTCCAGGGCCGCGGTCACTCTTTGAAAAGTTCCCACAATTCTAGCAGGCATCAACCCATCTAAGCCTCTTTAGTTTTACTGACATCTCTTTGAAGCTTATGTGGAAATATAAACTGACTTTGACTTTGACTTTGAAAACTACGCGCCATCAACTTGGTTCGTGTCTTGGTTCGTGTCCTTACTGGACGGGCGGACGGCGAGCTACCCTTTGCTCGTCACCTGCAAGCTTGCGCCCATGGTGGCCAGAAACTGCCATGGGCTTCCCAACGACCGGGGCGTTTCCTTTGACGCTGGCTGGGGCGTGAGGACGTCTGTTCCCTCATGGTTGTGGCCTTCTCCTGCGCTCACATTACTGCTTCGAAGAAGTTGGCGATCACTTTCTATTCCCTCTCGCTTCAGGCTATCTATTCCCTCTCGCTTCAGGCTATAGCCTGAACTAAAGCCAGACGCGAGAGGTCGCCACCCTCAATCACCTTCACAAGGACACGGCGGTGCTCCGCCCGAGAGCAGACTTCCATCGTATGGCCCACTAGTGCCCTCCGGGTGATCAATCAGTACAATGGTGACACCTGGGCGTTTCTTCTGCTTGAATCCGAAACAGCAAACTCCCGAACTGGCCATGTCTGGTGAGGACCTTCGGTCAGGAGGATAGTGAGGAAGTCGTAGCGCCTCTCTAGCCACTCTTCAGAGAGGGGACTTACCGCCGCGATTATGGCGTGCCCAGCACTAAGTTGCGACGGTCACTGTCTCTATAAAATATAACCCCCGAGATCCCGCTGGAAATCTGTCCATCATGCCGGGATGTTTTGTGACTTCGACAAATACGTATTCTGTAGATAATTTTCTTGTATCTTGGTTGCAACCGTACTTATAATCAACACATGGTTCAGTTGAAATGGTCATGTGAAGAAGAGGGATGAAACGCATGTTACTAAAAGAGTTATGAGTTTACATGTGGATGGATGGAGAGGGAAAGGGAGACCAAAGAAAAGATGGATGGATTGTGTGAAGAGTGATATGAAAGAAAAGGAAATTAGTGATAGTATGACGAGTGACAGGGCAGAATGGAAGAAGAAAACGTGTTGCGCCGACCCCAAATAACATGGGACAAGGGCAGGAAGATGATGATGACATGGTTCAGTTGAAAACCAGCATCAGGCAACTACTGCTACGTAGTTTTCCGACCGAACTGTCCGAACGTTGAACCGAACCTATTTGACACAGTTGGGAAATGTTTTTTTTAATATACCTAGATACCTACAACTACATATGCTTTCTTTCGTACCGAAGTCATTGTCTTGATCTTCCTGCCCTTGTCCCAAATTACTTGGGGTCGACGCAACATGTTTTTTTCTTCCATTCTATTTTGTGAGCAGTCACACTATCATTGACTCCCTTTAATTTTATACATAACCCTCCTTGTCCATCCATCGACAAAATTATATATTCATTCTTTAGAGTCATTGTATTGTATACTCCTTAAATTATTTAGGTCCAGTAAGTGGCTACACTAACTGAAGCATCAGTGGCATTCACTAGTGGCTGGAAAGGCAACACGGCGTCATTACCTTCCGCATGACGCAGGTCCTCACCGGACACGGTAAGTTCGGGAAGTTCCTGCACCGGATTCGTGCGGAAGCGACGCCCGGGTGTCGCCACTGTGTGGACCGCCCGGAGGACACGATGAAGCATACGGTGGAGGTGTGCCCCGCTTGGGCAGAGCAACGCCGTGTCCTCGTGGGGGTAATCGGCGGCTGCGATCTCTCGCGCCGGGCCTTGGTACAGGCCATGGTCCGAAGCGAGGAGGAGTGGCAGGCGGTCGCCTCTTTCTGCGAAGCAGTAATGCTTGCAAAGGAGGCGGCCGATCGCGTGAGGCAGCGGTCCTCACGCCCCAACCGCCGCCGGGATTCCGATCCTGATTTCCGGCCACCGTAGGCGCGGGCTTGCGGACGGCGAGCAATGGGTGGCTTGCCATCCGACCGTCCGGTAACCGTCCGGACCAAGCCCAAGTCGTCAACGGCGCGTGCTGTTCCACGCGCGCCTCTAGGAGATGTCAGCAACTGTAGGGGCCTAGCAGGGTCGAAGCCTATTGGGGCCAAGGGTCTGATTCTGAAAGGAAGACTCGGCCCTGGTACGAAGGGCAACGAAGGAGCAGGAGTGGGTTTTTAGTCAATAAAAGTCTGACACTATCTCCCGCCCCGCCCAAGAGCGGGGGATGTCATAAGATGATTTTCCCACCGAAAAAAAAAAAAGTGGCATTCACTAATTCGTCCTTTAAAGTGCAAGTGTAAGGTCACTTAGGGAAGAATTATTTTGGTGGATCGCACAAAATATCACTACAACACACTAAAAGCAATCGGATGGTTCTTACTTGTCATTATGCGAAAATAAATGTACTATTCAGATAATTATTACTTAATTATTTTATTTCAAACTTACGTACTTTCAGTCTCAAAACTTACCAACAAATTATAATTCATCCTTTAAAATTCCGATGAATTAATAAAGACGCAGGTCCACCTTAAACTCAATAACTCAATCAACCTCTAATATTCCCACTGCTGGGACACATACCTCCTTTCTGTAAAGGGATAATCCACCACGCACCATGCTGATAGATAATCTTCGTTATGGGTTATAATACCCTAGCAAGTGGGTGAATTATGGGCGTATCTTGATATAACTCATGTTGTCCGGATGTTTTTAGTATCCCCATAATAATTGGAACGTGTTATGTAATAATCAAATAGTAATAAAAGTACGGGAGTTTTAGATAGACGAGTAGCCTATTTAATATATTTATATTTATGAGAAGACGTGAGTTTTGCGAGTATGAGTTTGTTATTTTTTATATTGTTTAAGTCCGAGGTCATGTGCTTTCAAGGCCCTCGGAGTGCGCCGCCACGGCGTTCCCAATTAACGGTAGGAGGCGGAGTCGACAGCCTGTGGAATTCACTTCCGACGTCTGGCTTCCAAACTGAATCACACTGGGGCTGCTCTCAAGCGGCTCCTGCCCAACCTAGGGGGTCCAGGCGCCTCCTGCTGGAGGCTCTACGCAGGTATCGTTCGGTCCATGGCCCTTTATGGAGCGCCGGTGTGGACGCCATCGCTGCGAAAGCGACTGGTCACCCAGCTGAACGCATGCCAGAGGGTCATGGCCTTATGGATGGTGCGGGAATACCGCACCGTTTCCTGCGAAGCGGCGAGCTTCTTTGCTGGCCTGCCAGCATGGGATCTGGAGGCAACAGTCCTGTGCACGCATGCACGATTTGCGCGTGGAGATGCAACGCCGGAGCGAAACTCCGCTGCTGCGACATGTTGCGGCATGGCGGACAGAGTTGAGGCGGGATCTCATGGTGAAGTGGCGACAACGACTGCCATAACCCAGTGCTGGGCAAGCCATTATTATCGCGGTAAGACTCCTATTTGAGGAGTGCCTGGAAAGATCTCACGGCAGCAAAAAAAGATACAAAGTAGCCTATGTAGTTCCTTAAGGTTCCAAGCTTAGTCCGTAAAAAACCGTAATTTTATCAAAATCAATTTTGTAGATTAACTATGAAAGCGTAACAGACAGACAGAGTTACTTTCACATTTATAACATTAGTATGGATTCCAAATATGTAACTAATACAGCTTTGGAGCAGAACTGTTTATAATTAATGATTATAGCAGCCAATATAGTTACATTAATTTCTACTAAGGATACCTTTAGCCATCAGCAGCATCATTTTTTTTATTGGTGTAATAAGTTATTATTATTATTAATGATGTTAAATTCCGATTCCATTAAAAAATAAACATATTTCAATCACAAACCAAAAAAAAATAAAGTACAAAATATAAAAGCTGATCTTTTATTCGTGTCCCGTTTTATTGTTAATTTTTATTTTCATCCCCCCGTATCAAATATCGTCAGGTTTCATAAAAGCACTTAAGTATTATGACCGTAGATATCCGATCACTTTTACCCTCGTATGATAATATTAGCATGAAATGTCTATGAACATTTACCCTTGACCAGAAATGAAAATTGAATGGTGGGCACTTATCTTGTATGAGATCGTATGTATGGAGATTTTGAATTCATAAATTCTTTAATGTGACTATATAGTAATGCATTCGTATCGTAGTTCTGTATCGTCAAGGCGGGTTGGTCTGGAATGTGTGTGTAGGTTCATGTATACTTTGTTATATGTGTGTGTAAGCTTGGACCACTCGGTGTCATAGAAAATAGCTTACGCATTCAGAAACAATGTACACGTAAATAAACACACACATAATAATCTGCCTTTATGAAATAGAATATATATAGGTATTCTATTTCACATGGTATTTTCCTAAATTGGCCGAAAGACGTCCACTGTTGGCCATAGGCTTCCTCAAAGTGTCGCCATAACGACCGGTCCTGTGCGACTGGCATCCATCCGAGGATTCCAGCAAGCTTTACCAGGGTATCAGTCCACCTTGCGGCAGGCCTCGATCGATTATCTGTTCTGCGATCAATGGGCCCTGCCTAATGCCACTTAAGTGGCAGTTTTTTGGATTATAAGGCCATGGAATTATATTTTATTTACGTTAAAGCTTTCTCTCATTAATAAAAATATGTACCCACTGAAATCACCAATCTAATTGTAAAGTTTTATGAAAATATATAAACATATACATGTTCATATTGTCATCAAGGCAATGGATTATTAGATTCAAAAGTTTGAATTCTCGTTTAGTTATTAGATAATACCTAACTCTGATAAACTTCACGTATTTCCTAACACGCAAAACTTTAGAATGTATCATAATTAGTTCGGGGAGTTTGTAGCAAGATCTCAACAAGCATAAATAACTTAAATTCAATACACAAATTAACATGGCTCGAATAAACAGGATCCTAATTATTATTTTTAATCTTTTGACGTGATGTTTAATGAAGGTTTTTTGTCTGAAATATGGCGACGTTTCACTAATAAGTAACAAGTAAACGGCAGGCCGCACGCGCGATAATCTGGACCGGTTCATGGAATAAGGGACCAAGAAAACCCTTTGACACAAAGGCAGATAAATTCTTGTCACATTGTTCGACTCATTATGGAAAACAACGTAGTTTGTTGTAGGAATATTTGAGGTATTAAGGTTACAATACTCGGTTTTCCTGAAATGTCAGATTAAGTTTAGAAGGCTAATTTATTGAGTGGGTAGGCCAAAATACGCCTACTTATAGTCCATTTTCAAAGTAAATTTAAGGCTGGCGTATTATACTATATAATAAGTAACAAAAACTATTAATTTGCTTATGACAACGTAACAAAACATTGTACTAAAATCCAAAAAACAATCACACAAAAATTCTGTAATTTTTTAACATTAATATATTTTATTGTAATATTTTTTAAATATTTATTCTTAGAACTAATTTTAACAGTAATCAGACGTAAAATATAATATATTTTATAGAACTTCAATAACTCAAAAATAACGAGAAATTGTTAGCGATACTGGCAGCATATTGGCATGCTTCCATTGGCCACTGAATTGGCTAAAAGCACGTGGTGATACGATTTGAAACATATAGAGATTTTTACTATTTCGTGTCTACGCCTCACGGGCCGGCTTTTATATTTGATCAATTGTTTCTGTTTTATTTTGAAAGCCGATGTGAAAACAATATTTTGGTTTCGTAATTATGAACATGATTACAAAGACATGTCTGTATCACATACATATGCCAGCCATAGAAATGGTGACAATTAGCGCTAAGTGATGGGTGAAGTACCTAGGTTAGGTGATGGTTAGGTTAGGTTTATCATATTAAAAAGTCAAGACATGAGTACCTATTCCTAACTAATTACTTAAATGATTTGAGACCATTTTATTATCCCATAGAAACAGGCAAGTACTAGCTAGCTAGGTACTTGGCAAAATCCTCTGACTAGTATTGCGTTTGATAATTTTTGGGTATACCATTAATATAAATTTCAACAGAAAGGATTACACTAGGAAAATTTATAATATCGTTTAATTCAAGTGGCAATACGCCACTTCCGAGATTGTTTGTTTTGGCACTTACAAGATCAATTAATTAAAATATTTCCGTAAACTGGAAATATCCAGTAAATCAGTTTAAGAGGTAGGAGTTTTCTCTGGCAACACTAATTGTCGTGCGATCTGACGTACTAAGCTAAAGGCTCTCAGAGATAGGTGCGACGCAACCACAACGCGTGTTTTATCATTTTAGAAAAATCAAGGACTACGTCGAATAAACCTTCATAATTCATCATCATTTCAGCCGAAAGACGTCCACTGTTAGACGTAGCAGAGTTAGTTATGCGTCTCGCATCTATTAAATTCCTGCGACCCTCACTTCGACGGTCCGTCTTTTGGGAGGCCTTCCAATGCTAAGTCTTCGGGTACGCGGTTGCTACCCCAGAACTTTTCAGCCCCAACGACCATCTGTTCTGCGAGCAATGTGCCCGGACCACTGTCAAGTGACAGTGGTCAGGGCACATTGCTCGCAGAATTTTGGCAATTTTTAGAGTTGTATCAGTAACCTTGGTTCTCCTGCGGATATCTTCATTCACATTTAGAAGATTAAACATTTTCTATAATTAAATATTCACTATGTAAACATGTAATGTAAATGTATAAATTTTGAAAACAATTTTCTATAAAAATAATAGAAATCTAAACGATCTTTCCACCAGATGCAATAGTACGTAGTGTTCGAAGCCAAAAGAGATTATAGTGACAAGTTAAAGCGGTTACCCAATAGCCGTTCGGCTGAACTAGGGACAGGCTATTAATACTTAAGAATCTTGTAATCCCCTGAATTATTACATTAGTCCCGACGGAGAACTTTGTACTCGAACCATATTTAAAAGCGGGTCTTTGAAATAGTAAACAAAAAAAAAGTTTAAAATAAATATATCAAAGTATTTGGTATTCATTCGACGTTTGTGCATAAACCATCCATCCCAGTAACCGAGACCTTACGCATAAAATAAATTATTGTGGGAAATCCGAGCGCCGCGATGTATCTTCGATGTTATCGCGCTCTCACTCGGCCCTGGTTATGACATTATTAAACTACACCGTACGGATCCTCTGACGCTAAAAAATACGTGACCGCTTTACACAATTTTTCCACGTTGAAAAATAACCTTCCACAAATTTAAGACCGGCACTGACAGGCGCGAATAAATTATGTTAATGAACACTTTGGAAGCGCATTCGTTGATTCGGCCGATTGGGCAAAGGCTTTTTTAAATTTACATAATAACCAGGCGAAGGCATGGCGCTGTGGCCGCGTGCAATCGCAACCGACACTTACTAGCATTACACAGCAAGTTCCTCGAAACTAAAACTAAAAACTGTCTTGTAATGGGGTTAATGTCTGTTTTCATATAAAATAGAAAGGAAACGTCTATTTAGGTACCTACACAACTTCGCTGCAAAACATGAACATTGAAACTTTTCCTCATGATCATCATGAATGGAATCATTAACAGTGCGGGGACGTTGATCCAGCACCGCGTAATCAAATTAATTTAGTTAGTTATACCACTGCTACTTGTTGAATCAAGTTAAGGCGAGTTTCGTGTATACTATCTACCGAGTTAATTAAGACATCCAACAGTTCATTTGCTTTCATAAAGGAAGTAAAATGAAGAAAAAAAAGGAGTTTATTTAAGCCAGTTGCACGATAACGTGTTTGCGGGGAGCTAGTGCGATTATTTTGTATGAACTAAGTCCTCTAAATGCAACTTACACGCTAAATCCATTAGGCTTATGTTCGCATTGTACTCGGAACGTGTAGCTGGGAAAAATACCAGTTTATTTACTGAGCTAACGCTTTCTAGGAAATTAAACTGTGCAAGGAACCCCATAACCGATTTATAAGCGTTTTCATAACGCTGGCAACGCATCCTATTACGTTATATGTGCCTCATAAATTGAAGTACGGCTATGAGCTCGTTTATGTTAAATAAAGTGAATACTTTTCTCTTAGTCTTTTGAAGTTTTAGCGAGTCATATAGACGTAATTATTGTGTAGACAACTTTTCAGCATAATCATGTAACTGTGGTTTGTTTATTGGATGGGCTTATTTTGTATGTGACTTTTATGTTCATATCTAGGCAAGGGCCTAGGGTATTTTGTTAATTAGGGAAAGTGAGGTGAAACATGGGAAGCGGGTAATTAGGAACAGTAAAGGTTTATGGTTTATACTACCAAATTATTTAAAAAGTTGGTCAACTCTAATTGGTTTAGTGTAAAACATAAATTTCAGGTATTTTTAATACAAAAACACTATTTATTTTTCAGTAAACTTAGAATTTATGATTTTCAGAGCGATTATGAAAAAGATATTTTTTACAATTATATTATGAGGAATTATAATAATCTGTTTTGCTATTATTTTAATAAATAATGTAAGATCTCTAGTGAAGTATTATTAACAGTATTTCACTCGCTAAATAACTTGGTTGTGATATTTTCTTTAAAAAGTATTATTTTGAGATTAATAAAAAAAAACAATTATGATATAATGACTGACATCACTATAGTTATACCTTTTTTTAAAATTATTATTACCTATCTACATTCTGCTCACATATTAGAAGCGACAAGAAATATGAAACCAAGATTTATGTAACACAAAATATGATTTAAAAGAGTGTCGATGGGGTTTCTTGCACGTTCTTCTCCATAGAGATCTACGCTTTGGAACGTACAATTTAGCTTCACTTTTTTTTTGACTGACCGACATTTTGACAATTCAAAAGTGCCTGTAATTGTTCTATTTGAAAAAAATGTTTCTAATAACTAATTCATAATTGATTAATGTATGTAATTATGTTATCAATCTAAATTAGATTTTTTGCAATAGTATGAGCCTAAACTCTTAATTAAAATTGTCCAGTAGGTTTTGCGGAATTACTCCTGTCTACTAATTTAAAAAACTGAGACTATCTCTATATCATGAATATATTTTTGTAGTTACAATCATCACAAATGCCACTATGAATCAGCTTTTATTACTTCATATATTAACGGAACACCATAAAATACAGGTACATTTCCATGGGAAAAGGTGCAGCTGATGTGTTTTTCTTTCATTAACAGATCTGTGGTCAAACTAAATGATAGTTTAATGGAGATAAAACTAACTTTAATTTACCTAACCCTTGTCCAAAACTATGGAAATTTTAAAGGGTCGAAATCGGATCGAATAATACGCTATGCGATGATTATGTTTTCACAATGACAATGGTTACTTTTTATGTTGCACTGTTCCAGTAAAAACTTAATAATTTTTTTATCTCTGGATACGACAGTTTCAACTATTTAAATGAAAGGAGGAGCTGACTGACCGATATATCAACGCACAGTTGAAAGTACTGGGACTAAGAATCGAAATTAGTGTGTTCGATGGAGGAAAAGTTTCTCGAGAACGAAGTTGCTGGCAAAGTGCTAGGTAGGTATAAATAGTGTGCTCGATGAAGGAAAACTTTCTCGAAAACAAAGTTACTGGCCAAGTACTAGGTAGGTATAAATAGTGTGCTCGATGAAGGAAAACTTTCTCGAAAACAAAGTTACTGGCCAAGTACTAGGTAGGTATAAATAGTGTACTCGATGAAGGAAAACTTTCTTGAAAACAAAGTTACTGGCCAAGTACTAGGTAGGTATAAATAGTGTGCTCGATGAAGGAAAACTTTCTCGAAAACAAAGTTACTGGCCAAGTACTAGGTAGGTATAAATAGTGTGCTCGATGAAGGAAAACTTTCTCGAAAACAAAGTTACTGGCCAAGTACTAGGTAGGTATAAATAGTGTGCTCGATGGAGGAAAACTTTCTTGAAAACAAAGTTACTGGCCAAGTACTAGGTAGGTATAAATAGTGTGCTCGATGAAGGAAAACTTTCTCGAAAACAAAGTTACTGGCCAAGTACTAGGTAGGTATAAATAGTGTGCTCGATGGAGGAAAACTTTCTCGAAAACAAAGTTACTGGCCAAGTACTAGGTAGGTATAAATAGTGTGCTCGATGAAGGAAAACTTTCTTGAAAACAAAGTTACTGGCCAAGTACTAGGTAGGTATAAATAGTGTGCTCGATGGAGGAAAACTTTCTTGAAAACAAAGTTACTGGCCAAGTACTAGGTAGGTATAAATAGTGTGCTCGATGGAGGAAAACTTTCTCGAAAACAAAGTTACTGGCCAAGTACTAGGTAGGTATAAATAGTGTGCTCGATGGAGGAAAACTTTCTCGAAAACAAAGTTACTGGCCAAGTACTAGGTAGGTATAAATAGTGTGCTCAATGAAGGAAAACTTTCTTGAAAACAAAGTTACTGGCCAAGTACTAGGTAGGTATAAATAGTGTACTCGATGAAGGAAAACTTTCTCGAGAACGAAGTTACTGGCAAAGTGCTAGGTAGGTATAAATAGTGTGCTCGATGGAGGAAAACTTTCTCGAAAACGAAGTTACTGGCAAAGTACTCGGTAGGTATAAGTAGTGTGCTCGATGGAGGAAAACTTTCTTGAAAACGAAGTTACTGGCAAAGTACTCGGTAGGTATAAATAGTGTGCTCGATGGAGGAAAACTTTCTCGAAAACGAAGTTACTGGCAAAGTACTCGGTAGGTATAAGTAGTGTGCTCGATGGAGGAAAACTTTCTCGAGAACGAAGTTACTGGCAAAGTATTAGGTAGGTATAAGTAGTGTGGTCGATGGAGGAAAACTTTCTCGAGAACAAAGTTACTGGCAAAGTGCTAGGTGGGTATAAGTAGTGTGGTCGATGGAGACAAACTTTCTCAAGAACGATGTTACTGGGAAAGTGCTGGGTAGGTATAAATAGTGTGCTTGATGGAGGAAAATTTTCTCAAGAACGAAGTTACTGGCAAAGTTTTTGGGCAGGTATAAGTAGTGTGCTCGATGGAGGAAAACTTTCTCGAGAACGATGTTACTGGGAAAGTACTAGGCAGGTATAAGTAGTGTGCTCGATGGAGGAAAACTTTCTCGAGAACGATGTTACTGGGAAAGTACTAGGCAGGTATAAATAGTGTGCTCGATGAAGGAAAACTTTCTTGAAAACAAAGTTACTGGCCAAGTACTAGGTAGGTATAAATAGTGTGCTCGATGAAGGAAAACTTTCTCGAAAACAAAGTTACTGGCCAAGTACTAGGTAGGTATAAATAGTGTGCTCGATGAAGGAAAACTTTCTTGAAAACAAAGTTACTGGCCAAGTACTAGGTAGGTATAAATAGTGTGCTCGATGGAGGAAAACTTTCTTGAAAACAAAGTTACTGGCCAAGTACTAGGTAGGTATAAATAGTGTGCTCAATGAAGGAAAACTTTCTTGAAAACAAAGTTACTGGCCAAGTACTAGGTAGGTATAAATAGTGTGCTCAATGAAGAAAAACTTTCTTGAAAACAAAGTTACTGGCCAAGTACTAGGTAGGTATAAATAGTGTACTCGATGAAGGAAAACTTTCTCGAGAACGAAGTTACTGGCAAAGTGCTAGGTAGGTATAAGTAGAGTGCTCGATGGAGGAAAACTTTCTCGAGAACGATGTTACTGGCCAAGTACTAGGCAGGTATAAGTAGTGTGCTCGATGGAGGAAAACTTTCTCGAGTACGATGTTACTGGGAAAGTACTAGGCAGGTATAAGTAGTGTGCTCGATGGAGGAAAACTTTCTCGAGTACGATGTTACTGGGAAAGTACTAGGCAGGTATAAGTAGTGTGCTCGATGGAGGAAAACTTTCTCGAGAACGATGTTACTGGGAAAGTACTAGGCAGGTATAAATAGTGTGCTCGATGGAGGAAAACTTTCTCGAGAACGATGTTACTGGGAAAGTGCTGGATAGGTATAAATAGTGCGCTCGATGGAGGAAAACTTTCTCAAGAACGAAGTTGCTGGCAAAGTGCTAGGCAGGTATAAGTAGAGTGCTCGATGGAGGAAAACTTTCTCGATAACGAAGTTGCTGGCAAAGTGCTAGGTACTTATTTATTACTTATTTTCAACCGATATTTACTTCTCGACGTTTAGTTTTAGCTGAGTGTTGTCTATCAAAGAATGAATTTTAGTTTTTATAACTTATAAATGAAATGACTTCTTCTTTCTACAACTTATTTATTGGATGTTACTGTCTTTGTGAAATTTAAATTCATCTTGAAATAATTGCTTATTTATACTTGCCTTAGATATCGGTTAAAGTCGACAACACATCACCATTCCAAGTTTCAAATAACTAATATGAACCACAAGCAAGATGAACACAAATCCATAACAGAACAATATACGATACACTTACCCGAAGGAATTCGCTCAATTTAGTAATTCACAAACGCGAACGCCAAAGTTCTGAGATTACATTCAGTAAACCTCATTTCAAATCAGATGTACGTAGGTACATCATACGTAGAATAAGGAACTAATTTAGGAAGTCCTAAGCCGACGTGATCAAACGTTGACAACGTCTCCTAGTGGCAGATACTCGTATACCATATTAAACGTATGGCAATGATTGGCGGTGCTATTATACAGACATTATTACATTCCCGACACGTTTTGCGCACGCTTTTATCAAATAAATGTTCACGATACATTCGTAATGTCTCGTGATTCATCCAATTTGGGCTTGACAAGGCTTTGGTTTGACTCAGCTATTTTAGTCGCAAATTCAGCGTGAATCTTTCAACCCTTCCGACCTTTATGTCGGGAGGAATTCGATGGGATTTGTGAAAATATGTTTTGATATAAGTTTGTTACAGAATGATAATGTTGCTGTTTGTATTGTTTACGTTGATTGGTGGTTTGGACATTTGGGTAGGGCTGTCACTTAACATTCTTTTGTTTAAAATGAAAAAAAAAAGTATAGGTTGTTTCTGTGTCTAATTAGATACACATTTTATTCACATTGTACAATTAATGTATTATTAATGGACAAACACCTTCAGTGATAACTCATTGTCAATACTGCTTGACAAATGTGGTGATTTGACGATAGCCACTCCTCTGTATCACATTGATATAAAAAAGGCGAAAGTTTGTTTAAGTGACTCAAAATTTGTATTTTTTATTTCCTTTTTCTATCCAGATCTATTTGCACACGGTGCAGCCTTTCCGTCTTTATGTCGACACCGCTACCGGCCCACGCTGAAAACCAGCGCTGTGTGCTCATTGCATTATGCGTGAGGCCACAGCTTTATGCAGAGCGTTCGGCCGTTTTGCGCGGATGTGACGCATATCTTCCCTTTATAATGACTATGTTCGTTAGCTAGTTTTAAGATTGCGTCATTTCGCGTAAATTTCTTTCTTTTCTTTCTTAATAGGGTAATTGGTAATTAGTGATCGCAAACATATCGTCAAATTAGAAACTGAGTTTACTAGTTTTTTTACGATAGTCAATAATCATGGTTTTGTTTTTTTTTTGGCTAAACTGAACTTTTAATGTTGACACTAATATAAATTATGGTCAAGTAACATAATATGCTTTGCTTTCTGTATTGCATTAATATACTTAGGAAATACATTTCCGCATTAGATAATAAACATAAAAATAAAAATAACTGTTTGTGCTTAGAATATAGTGGTTATAACGACTCATAAACATCTTAGAAAAAAAACATGGCATTAAGACATTTCAACTTTCATCCAGCCTAACGATTTATAACAAAAAAAACATGACATTATGACATGCCATCTTGTTGTTTGTTCAAAAATGCGTTTATTGATTTTAAAAATTCATAAGGAGGTACGTAGGTATTATTGGCATAATATACGTAATTTTACCAACTTTAGACTGGAATATTTTTAATACGAGGATTCTATTAACAATAATGTCTAAGACAAAATTGTTTACAAATTTAGACTATATACTTTGGTCTTTGATTATAAACTTGTCTAGACAGAGCAATACAAACAAACGACGCGCTAAAACTGTCCCCACATTGCGTAACATGTGTGAGTACCACACGTGTACTTATTGTCGTAAAACTGTCAAGGTGTGCGTATTGAGGGATGCCTGCTCAAAATTATTAATTTTCCTTTTCTACATTATTTATTATGGCGAAAGTTTAACAAAATTGGTTGATTGAAATAATTATTTTGTAGATTAAAGAAATAAAGAAAATACATTTATTTAGCACAGACTTAAAGACACACAATACTCCAGTTACATGTAATTACATAAACCCAACAAATAAAAAATTATAAAGTCCGATGTAAGGCACACATTTCTACTATATAGGAATGTGTACCAAACAGGCTGCACCAAACAGGCCCAATTCAGCAAAAATCTGAAACTCAAAATATTAGAAAAACTAAAAAAAAAAATATTTAGTGTATGACGTCATGGGTTTCTTTTTTTTTGTAGGTATAGATAAGTTATCATTTACTGATCAAATAAATAATGTAATTTTTAAAATAATAATGTTCTCCTGATCGAAAGATGATGTTATGATATTTGTATTTGGTCTCCCATAGCTTCGCCAAATCTCCCTAGTAATAAACTGACAACACTGGCTAATTAGAATAACATACAAAAAAACGGATTAAAAAATCGTGTTTTCTATAATAATAGTGGTTAAATAACAAAAATTACCGATGAAAAGTGATCTTAGTGTTATTATATTGTTTTTCCACATAATTACTGCACAGTCTGACAGCACAAACCCGGCATAATTAATTATTTTTCGTGAGCACATTATCCTTAGTTGTTTCAAATGACACTGACGTAAGGGAGAAGCGAGTCTACCAATTTTAGTAGACTTTATTTGGGCCGTTTAGTACGGCCAATGTGGCATCTAGACAAGTATATAATCAAAGACTTTTGTATATTTTTCATCGCTATACGCTTAAAAAAGATGCCGGCAAAATTTTGTTAGGGACTTTGCCATGATTCTTTGGTACACGAGTAGACCATGTTGGTTTTTATCCCAGCAGTATAGTCCCTCGGATAAATGTCCTACTACTAAATTCATTTGGGCAATACCGCTGGCTGAAGCTAGTACATTGTTACAGCTTCATCCCATTTTAATATCTAGAGATTTTTGGCTGCACGCGTAGGGAACGGATATTCTCACGCCCAAGCCGCCGGGATCCCGACTCCGATTTCCAGCCACTAAAGGGCGTGGCCTTGCGGCCGACAAGTAATGTGTAACTCGCCGTCCGACCGTCCGGTAACCATCCTGACCGAGCCCGAGTCATTGACGGCGTGTAGTGTTCTACGCGCGCCTCAAAGGGATATCAGCAAAACCATAGGGGCCCAGCAGGGCCGAAGTCTACGCGGGCCATGAGTTGACTTCCGAAAGGGAAACGCGAAAGGGGTCCTGGAAAGCAAGGTAAAGACGAAAAATAGGTGTGGTTTTGTCAGTAAAAGTCTCACACGCCCGTGTGCTCAGCCCTAGAGCGGGAGAAGTCATTGGAATCATCCAATGACTTACTTAATTTTTTAAGGTTATTTTATCAATCCTACTATAAAAAAAGAAACAAATTATTTTCTTGAAACAACCGGGTACAGGTAAGTATTTCAAAATCGATAAATATGATTGACCTTTCCTAGGTTCGCCTGTGTATTAGATAGGTCAAAATTACATACGTAACGGCTGTGATACATATCATATATTATTACAAGGATTAAATAATATTCGTCAATCAATTTCGTCAGACTAATAATGTATTCTTATTAATAATTCAATGATAATGAACTATTACAGCCACCAGGTCGATTGAAGCTAATCATAAGCATAGTTAAGTGCCGCGGGTAGGCTTGTCGGATTAACTAATAACAGGCTGAATGCGGTCACGTTGGCAAACGCAGCTGTAGCCGTTCTATTTAATTGCACTGTGTTATTTGTTTAAATGAGAACATAAGGTATTCGATTCGATACATAAGGCATTGTTATATGTTACTAGTTAACTCTACAGACGTTGTGCCTCGGGGAGATGTCAGCAAATCGTAGGGACCCAGCAGGGTCGAAGCCTACTGGGGCCACGGGTAGTGTAAAAGCGAAGCCCGGGGTCCTGGGATGAAGGCAAAGAAGGAACAGGAAGGAGTGGGTTTTTAGTCAGTAAAAGTCTGACACTATCTCCCGCTCTGCCCAAGAGCGCGATTTGTCATTAGATGATTTTCCCACCTAAAAAAAAAGGCGTTATGTTCCGCCATATAAAATATCGAAGAAAAAATTGGGTGGAGGAGGTAGGAGGGTAAAAAATTGCCTATGACCTATCTCAGACCTACGAAATTTATACAAGAAATTTAATGAAAATCGATATATCCGTTATGTTATATTATATATATTCTTGGCTTTTCTTTACTGTAATATGCATATGTATACACTTGAACCTTCCTCATGAATTATTCTGTCTATTAGTGTAAACAGCATGAAGATCCGTTTAGTAGTTAGCGAGTTTAGCGCGTCCATACAAACGGACAGAAGCGATGAGGGACTTTATTTTATAATATTTAACGACGTACGTAATTATAAATCAACCTACCTTTTGTATCTTTGACTTTAAGCTAAAGCCTGTGTATTTTCATGAACTTTGTTTATCAACGTGTAATTCATTATGTTTGGTGTTCAATAAAGAATTAGGAATGTTTGTAACCTACTGAACAATGGATTGATTCTTCATGTCTGATAAGTCTTACGGAACACCCGAAACAATAAGCCATGCAACCCTAAAATGTGTTATAATAAATTGATATTTTTGATCAAATATTCGTAACGACTGTTAAAATTAGATTAATTTGCACAATTTACCAAATACTATAATTAGTATTTGGTTAGATATATTTTACTAATATATATAAGGTAATCCTTATATATATTAGTAAAATATATCTAGAAGATCAAAAGGCTATCTGATAAACGAAGGTTCACATCTGTAGCCCCACTAGCCAAGTTAGAACCGTTTCGTTTCGATTCTCTATTCGTTGATCGCCTCGAGTCGGCCACGCCTCCTATTCCTTTGTTCTGAACACGTAACTGAGCGTTGAGATGACGCCAGAACAAAGGAATTGGAGGTGTGGGCTACTCGAGGCGATCAACAAAGAGAGAATCGAAACGAAACGGTTGTAACTTGGCTAGGGGGGTAGGTATATATAAAACGCAGTCTTGACTCACCGACTCATCAACGCCTAGCCCAAATCCTTGAACCTAGAACGCTAAAATTTTACAGAGTTTCCTTTTGCAATATGTTTATAGGTTAAGAATTTTTTTTTTGATAATTCATGTTGAAACGGGGGTCCAAAGTTTGTATTCAGACACCTATTTTCACGCGAGTGAAACCGCTTGCAGAAGCGACATTCTAATATTAATCAAGATACAACAAGAACAAGGGTGCCAGTAAAATGATTTTCAGGAGAGTGCATCTTCAGCACCTCTTCTCGAATATAGTTTCCATATATACAGAGGTGGAATTAGCTATATCGATTTATGCAGAAAAGCTTAGGAACCAAAGAACAATGCGCGAGCGAGTGAAATACGGTGGTGGTGTGCCCCGCTTGGGCGGAGCACCGCCGTGTCCTCGTGGTGGCCCTGGTACAGGCCATAGTCCAGAGCAAGGAGGAATGGCAAGCGGTCGCCTCCTTTTGCGAAGTAGTAATGTTAGCAATTGAGGCGGCCGCACGAGTGAGGGAACGGACTTCCTCAAGCCCCAGCTGCCGGGATACTGATCCCGATTTCCCGCCACTGTAGGCTTAGGCTTGCGGCGAGTTACCCATTACTCGCTATCTGGACCCAACCTGAGTCGTTGATGGTGTGTAGTGTTCCGCGCGCGCCTCAAGTGGTTTTCAGCAAAACCGTAGGGTAGGGGCCCTGCAGGGTCGAACCCTACTGAGGCCAGGGGGTGTGGATGGATCTGTAATAATTTTATTTGAACTTCATGATTATTAAAACATGAACGAGGCGTTCCTACTTTTTATTTTTGATGACACTGTTGGCGCAGTGGTTGAGCAATTGTCTGCTGCACTGCGCGTCGCGGGTTCAATTCCCTCGCGGAACAAATTTGTATGCCTACATATAAGTACCTATTCCTGATCTGTGTATTTGAGACGTGGAGGAAAGTTAAAAAAAAAATACATTGCACTTAAAAAATTTTTGGTTATATATATTATTGAAAGCCAGGGAGATGCAAGTACCCCCTAGGACTCCCCTCCAGCGCTGATAAACAAGAAAAATAATCAAATACATGTAATTACAATAATACATAACAGTCGTGAAGTCAGCCAAGAGGCCACTTAATTAATAGTTACAAACTTCGGCATCAAATTAGTATGCATAATTAAAAAGCGTGTAAAATATTTTAAAAGTCAACTGTGTAGGGTCTGAAGCGGATATTTCAGTTAATTCGTAAACTTCATACTACTTTGCTCGCTGGCACCGAGTTAAGACGATAATTAAAACACTTTACCCAACTTTTAGTACTGAATTTCTAAAGTACAGCAATCAAGTTAATGGTTCAATCAAAGATCAAAACAACCCTATCACAATAAATATATAATTCCGTCCGTTTGTTGAAGCCAGATGCTGTGGATTGCTTCGATATTGTTTTAAATATTTTTGCTTAGTTAATTGAAATTGTATTGGGGTTTCGAATATTGTTACTACGAGTATTTCTGAGCTAAAATATTTAAGTGTACCTTTACTTGATCCGAGTTTATTATAAAACAATGTTAAAGGCTAAGTGTATTTGCGATTTAGTTTTTTATTTCACCCTATTGCTGTAATTTCTTTTCGATTTTCCTTTTGTGTTTATTTATACGTGACTTATGCCTTCTTTTCACGGCTTTAGTTTCTGGGGACTTAAAGATTATGTCAGATCAACGGCCAATAGCAACATCTATCCGATCCGTTCCATAATGAGCGTAGCTTAGCCTCTTTCATAGCAATTAAGAAAACGCGCGATAAAAATACACGAAATAATACCTAATTTATTTACTTATTCTTCGTGTGTTTATTTGTTCAAAGAATAAAAGATATATTTGGTCAATGGCACTTGATTTGGGGGCACGAACAATTTACTCGAATTTTGCTCCGACCCGAGTTATGGCTAAGAATACCTACAGGGTGAAACAGTAGCGCCTAATTAATACAATTAATCTTGTTTTTCTTTAGTACTGGCTTGTATCTTTAGGCGTATACAAAGATTACGTCGTTTCTAAACCAATAGTTCATAAAATCATGTTGATTTAGAAAGCTTTTTTGCCACGTTTCAACAAAAGTTTTTTGAGGTAGAGGTTTTTGTTAAAATAAAATAAGCCTGTAAATCGAGCTAGCCCAGTGTTTCAAATTTCACGGCCTGTCGGCAACAATTATTTGCCCGAACGAAACAACAAAAAAAAATCACGAACCTATAATTTTAGTTTAACAGTTACTAGTATGGAACTGGAAACTATTAGTTTGCGCCCTTTGTAATCAATTTGTACACATGGGCAGTGGACACATAAACGAGGTTATGTGTGAGTAAATAATAAAGCATTGACAACAAAGCGCATGTGTAGTGCAACACTGCGTCAGGACGTTTTTAATATAAATTTAACGCTCCGCTGGCGGTAGTTATACGCCACGCCATTATTACTGCAACCACTATTCTCTATTTGTACTTGGTGAAGCTTACAGCGCCGGTCAAACCGAGGGATGTGACATCTTGACGTTGTATCGATATTTAAAATTGAAATTAAAATTAAACGTTGCGGTTTTCTGTTGGAAATTTCTCCATTATGGCTCGGGATTGGAACCGTGCCCGGTAAATGGCGATAAGCTCACCCGATATCAGATCGGGACTGACCTAATACTGTATTGGCAAACAGAGTATGTACGTTTCTGTCTGCCCTTTGGGAATTACCTACTAAACTGGAGTTGACATAATTCAATCTGATTATACCAACGTTGTAGAAAATTAAACACATTTTCACAAACTCAAAACTTAAACTTGGTTTACAAAGGAATAACACGAAACAAAGAGTAAATACATAATTTAATGTTAATTTCTACTATCAGTATAATATAAACAAAATCGACTCACAATAACGCTTCATTTAGCAAAATTAATTAATTAATGGGACCAAGTATTACGATGAATCTTCTAAAACGTAATTAACTGGAAAGGTCATCTGTCTGGAAAAAGTGTGTCTATAGCTTGTAGAGGCTTAAGCGGTGATAGTGGACTTAATTATAGTCACATTGTATAGAAAATCAATGGTCATGCTTGTTTAAATATAAATAGACGCGTATGATGTAACAATATTATTCTCATTGCGTATTTGCTGGCCAAAAGTTTATCTTCACACTGAAGGAAAAGGAACCACTATTGGTTGTTTCATTTGATCAGTTCATTTTAGCTTATTAGTAAAACCATTTCAATACATCTGGGTTCCCTAAAAGTACGTAACTCTAGGTCAGACAGTCAAGTAATCATCGGTCTTTTTTTGCATGTTATATTATTCTATTGATAACTATTTTGTATGTACTTATTTTCCTATTACTGTTACACACGGTGTCTACATATCCATTTTCTTCCAACTCTCCTTTCGTAGGTGTGCTGGAAGAAATTTCATTAGAAATGCACCGCCTCTGTACCTATTTTCCTGTTTCCTTCTTCTAATCTTTTATTTCTGTGTGTGTACATAGTATAGCATAGCATAGTCGGCCTTATAATGTTCCCACTGTTGGGACTCAGGTCTCCTCTCTAGGAGTGGGGATGGGCCGTAATCCACCACGCGGGCCGAGTGCGGGTTGGTGAATGTCACATGTCTTGGAATTTTTGGTTCTAGGACATGCCGGTTTCGTCACGATGTTTTCTTTCACCGTTTTGAGAGCAGTGGTGATGAAATAAATTACACAAAGTAATGCGCCTGGTTGGGTTTGAACCCGCGACCTACAACTCGTAAGTCGGGGCTGTTACCACTCGGCCACCACTGCTCTCCCACTCGGCCACCACTGCTCTCTGTGTGTGTACATAAATCGTTAAATAAATAAATAAGTAAAAAAAAAAAGATTAAGTTCACTCAGTTAATTACCTGGCTAATTTTCAGCGCTACCTTCTTGCCCTTATCTGATATATACTCGTGATACCTTCGAATGTCTATAAGAAAATGTTAAGGTCTCGGTCACTCGCGGTCAAAAGGTCTAGTATTCTATAACCTTTCTGTGAAGTATGCAGCATTACTTAGTGCTTACAAGGGTTTAATCCGTAAGTGGCCTAAGTGAGGCTAATCCGTTGCCTTTGGTCTGAATGACCCGATCAGCGGTTTTTAAATGAAGCAGCAAATTAGATAGAGGTCCGGTAGAAAGAGGTTGCGATTACGATTAAATATCGAAATAGGGTATGTATATCTACAATAGTTACTTATAGTACTATTTCTCACAAGTAATTTTAAGAGGAGGCGTAACATCAAGTTAATTACTTAAAAAGTGTAAACAAAACTAATGCATTTTTAAATATCTCTTATTTCATCTAATCGAGTCCACTTATTTCAATATGTTAATATCAAGTCTCGACACCACTTCAAGTTGAAATCTCAGATAAGCACCTAATTACTAAGTTTTTTTTTTATGAACTAACATATTATGTAATTTATTTGCTTATGAACATCAAAACTAATGAATATTAATAACTTAATAGGAATATATACAAACTAAAAATAATAATATTTATAAACGGGTAGAAAAAGAAATTATTGCATAGTCGGCCTTATAATGTTCCCACTGTTGGGACTCAGGCCTCCTCTCTGGGAGAGGGGATGGGCCGTAATCCACCACGCGGGCCCAGTGCGGGTTGGTGGATGTCACATGTCTTCGAATTTTTGGTTCTAGGACATGCCGGTTTCCTCACGATGTTTTCCTTCACAGTTTTGAGAGCAGTGGTGATGAAATAAATTACACAAAGTAATGCGCCTGGCTGGGTTTGAACCCGCGACCTACAACTCGTAAGTCGGGGCTGTTACCACTCGCCCACCACTGCTCTCACTCGGCCACCACTGCTCAAAACTAATAAATATTAATAACTTAATAGGAATATATACAAACTAAAAATAATAATATTTATAAACGGGTAGAAAAATAAATTATTGGGCATCAAACAATTCATCCACATCGATATCAATAGGAAAAGTGCCCAGAATGCTGGCAGCATTGCCACGTTGGATAGCAATGCTGATTCGTTGTCAGATGAAAAGCCCAGCCCTCTGGTCACGCGAAGAGTCGACCAGTTGTTTGCTGATATCACGAACAACTCGATGAGCGCTCGGACCCCATGGCCCTAGTGTTTCAACCCCAAACGAATAAATATTATTTATTAAATATATTATATAAAAAAAATCTTATTTATTTATCGTTAGATTTATAGACCTCTCGAATTAGTTTGAATCTTTTTCTTTCCAACGTCAAGATTTTATCGATAAAAATAAAAATAAGACATCGACATCTAATTGTCCAGCAACATCTAAACGGTTCAGCTGTCTTTAATAAATAGCGATATTTTTCCGTTTGTTGTAATAGAAGGCTATGTCAGCAATCTTCCACATTATTCTCGCAATTATTACTATGACTTTGTCTACCCTTTTTATTATTTGCTTTGAAGACAAACAAGTGGTTCTTCTAACGTTTACAAGTACCTATTAAGGGAGGCTGGCATTATTAGTTTCTTTATATTATTGCGTATCAATATTGTTACAAGGGGAGACGGTGTTTTTATTTACGTCTGAGTAACTTTTTTTTAGGTGGAATATCTAACAAATTCTCCTGCTCTAGGGCGGGGTGAAAGGGCGTGTCAGACTTTTACTGACTACAACCCACACCTGTGTTCCTTCTTTGCCTTTATTCCAGGACCCCAATGTTCTTTCTTGAACCCCGGGGTTATACGTCGCAGTGAATTGTAGACTAGTTTTTATTTGTTCAAGCGTGAGACTGACGTCATAAAGTTAATCGTCACGCTTATTGTCTTGAGGGGTAAGTGTAAGTGGCGGAAGACTGTTCCTTCATTAGGAGTGGTCATTGCGATGAATGTTTGGACTTGGTAGCTCTGGTCTTCTCATGACATGTTAGACAAAGCTGGGTAGATTTGTGTAAATAATATATTTATTTTTTCATAAAATTGTACAAAGGATCATGCAAAAAATCGTCCCAACCCACCAACAGAATTCAAGCGTATCTCAATTAATACATCTTGGCACCATGATCATTTTTTATTATGACGACATCGCCGTAGGTTATTTCGTCGTTAATGGGAATATCGCGCAAAAAAATGCGTGTACCTACATACTTTTCGGTGCAGCTAATTATAAAAAAAAATGTACAGGAAAACTATTTAACTATAAAAAAGAACTATTGATAGATTGAGCCTGTATTTCAGGACGCATTTCTCTTCTCAGAAATACTACTCAATATTGACATCGTGCAGTGGTGGCCCAGTGGTAACGGCCCCGACTTACAAGTTGTAGGTCACGGGTTCAATCCCAGCCAGGCGCATTACGTTGTGTAATTTATTTCATCACCACTGCTCTTAAACCGGTGAAGGAAAACATCGTGAGGAAACCGGCATGTCCTTGAACCAAAAATTCGAAGACATGTGATATTCACCAACTCGCACTGGGCCCGCGTGGTGGATTATGGCCCATGCACTCTCTTAGAGAGGAGGCCTGAGTCCCAGCAGTGGGAACATTAAAAGGCTGATTATGCTTATGCTTATTGACATCGTTTACATTATTATTTAACAATGTAGACTAGCTGCGGCCAGCGGCTTTGCCATATTCATAGTAGAACATTATCACAAGTTAACATACTTACGGGATAGAAAAAAAAGGAGGTTCTGTGTGCTATTCCAGGACATGGTCTATCCGTGTGCCAAATTTCATCAAAATCCGGTCGGCCGTTCGAGTGCAAAGAAGTAACAAACATACAAACACACTAACAAACTTTCGCTTTTATAATATTTAAAGTGTGATTAACAATAGAAATGCTATTTTACAATGCAAGTGAGTGTTGTGTCAAATTGGGCAAAAAGGGTAAAAAAATATTGAATGAACAAATAAATTATTTCCATTTAATACTTCTTTTGATTAGCTATTAAACCAGTGACTTACATTTACAATACTCTACGGGTTACAATAAAGCTTAACTGTATTCAGCATTTAGAGAGTAAATAACTATGCCAGACAAGATTATGTACGAAAGTAATAAACATTCTGGCGTTTTAAGACGCAACATTCACTTAACAGACGGATCGTAATAATCTTAACTGAGCTGAACACTGGGAGGAGTAAACGTTAAACATTGAACAATTATCAAGTCGCTTACGGTAATGCGCCTTTGTGCAAAATGATTACAATGGCAAAACTGAAAAAAAAGAAAATCTGTAAGTAGGTATTTTGTTTCTTTTTTATGTATTTACTAGCTTCTGCTAGCGGTTTTGCCCGCGTGAAAATTGGTTTTTCTATACAAACTTTGGACCCCCGTTTCATCCTCTTAGGAGATGAATTTTGGTAAATCCTCTCTTAGTGCTCGCGTACGTCATAAAAGGAAGCCTTGTACAGAATGTTCCTAGTCCCAGTAGTTTCGGCTGTGCGTTGATATGTCAGTCAGTCAGTTTCTCCTTTTATATATATAGGTATATAGATTTATTTCACAGTGTATGATCAAAACACTAACTATTCATACATCTTAAACACTAAAAACAAACTTATTACTTACGCGACATTATTTACAAAAAACTTAAAATTAAATTAATCACACTTATATTATAAAGGCGAAAGATGGTAAGTGTGTGTATGTTTGTTACTTTTTTACGCTCAAACGGCTGAATGGATTTCATTGATACGAAGGTAGACCATGTTCTGGAATCAACATTTCACCAGAAAGACTTCCATTGTTGGATATAGGCCCCCACCAAGTGTCGACACAATGAACGGTCCTGTACTTCTCGCATCCATCGGATTCCCGCAACCTTTACCAGGTCATTGGTCCACGTTGTAGGAGGCCTTCCAACGTCTTCGGTCCCAACGGCCATCTGTTCTGCGAGCAATATGCCCTGCTCATTGCCACTTAAGTATGGCTATTCTTCGTGCTATATCGGCAATCTTAGTTCTCCTGCGGATATCTTAATTTCCTGGATTAGCACATAGAAAACATTTAAACCCAGGATTATGTTCTCTTGGGATAAGTTTTCTATTGTCAGGCGGGTAGAAGCTTGTATAATATATTTATAAATTTGGTACGGCTTGTCAATTAAAATATCCAGATCTATGTGCTGACCGAACAAAGAGTTGAACAGTGTGACTGCTCGAGCTGTGGGTGCAGTAGTAGCTAATGTGTGTTTTACTATACATCTGGTGGCGCGGCGGCGATCAGATTCCTCCGACGACGAGGACCCTCCACGCTTCCACCTCCGCTGAGGTGTATTATTGTTGATAGGCTCACATTTAATCAATATCTTATCTGATGGTAACGTACGATGTGGTTGATCACATCATCTCATAACCTGTTAGTAAGAATTCTTCATATTAACAATAACAGTGTGTGGTCAAGTGTATTTTCTGGTAGGGATAAAGGCATTAACTAAAGTATGTCTCGTTTATTAAGTTATAGACTTAAAGTTATTTTTATTCTCTAACTGGCGTCTTGGAGCTACCTGCTTAAAAGTATGCTACTCCTAGAGATAGTCTACCCATGTGCAATAATTAGCGTGAAGGAGTAGGTAACAAACATTTTCGATTACCGACTCATTGTTCGGTAATAAAGTCGGTAATCGAAAAACTAATTTTTACGATTACCGACTTATTGCCCGGCGACGTCGACATATACACTTTCACCCTTATAATATTAGTGTGATTAAACATACCTGCTGTAAAGTGTGCAATATTATTTGTGTAGAGAATAGGAACAAACTTCATCCTTCGGATGCCGTTAAACACATTGTACCAACCTACCCAATGTTAACCACGCTATAACCTTCAAACCTCATATTGCTTCTCACGAAAATGAGGTACCTCCAGAAACTTCAAATGTGATGCTTCCAGCATACAAATTAATTTAACAGAACAGGTCTAATTAAGGAAAACACCTTTCATCACATTTCACATTATCGTTACGAAATTATGAACACGAAGCAATTAATTTTGTAAAGTCATAATAACATCAATGTACCATGGATGTTCCACGTTCAAGGCCAGTTTACAGGGGGAGAGTTTCTCGCTCATCGAGAGGCGAGAATGGCCATGCAAGTCTCATGAAAGGAAAATCATGCCTATGATTATGAGCAGGTCGCGTCAGGTGGTTTTTCCAACTTGATTTGAAATTCGTTTTTTTTTGTACTGTCGCTGCTAGTTTTTAAAACTATCTTTCATATAAACGGCTCTAGAAAAGAATCATTGTATCAACAATAGGGGTTGTTAGACAAATTGACGTAGAATTGTGGAAAGCGTTATCTATCACTAATAAAATTACATTTTAGACCTCTTTTTTGGGTGAGAATTCATCAAATAACTTCTCCCGCTCTGGGTGGAGCGAGAGGGAGTGTCAGTCTTTTATTAACTGATAACCCACCTGAGGTCTTTCAATTGCCCTTCCAGGGCCGCGGTAACTCTTTCCATTCCACAATTCCACAGCTCTGGAAGGCATCGGCACAAACGGGCCTCGTCAATTTTTCTAGAGCCTAAAATTTTATGTCCTATCGATAATACAAGACGAGTAGCTGTCCTCTTGTAAACAATCCTTTACTCGAACTCGAAAGGAACAGCATGAAATATAGTGGTGTTGCTGACTCTTACAGGAACAAAGTGCGGGGGCTGACAAATGTGGTAGTACTTTAGTAATAATAGCTGGCTAACCGTCGCCTACGGCCACTGTAAGCGACTTGTATTCGCTTCCATTAAGCCTTATGGCTCTAGAACGTTGGGCCACACTGCAAATTCTGCTGTGAATTAAAAAAATAAATAAGTTTAAGTTTGTAAGAGAGAATTTTCGGTTATAGATATTAGTCGATAACTATATTTGGTAATAAGTCGTTTTATCAAACTAACGAGAGAAGAAAATATCATCATTATCTTCCTGCCCTTGTCCCGTGTTATTTGAGGTCGGCGCAACATGTTCTTCCATTCTCTCCTGTCACCCGTCATGCTATCACTCCCTTTTTCTTTCATATCATTCCTCACACAATCTATCCATTTTTTCTTTGGCCCCACTCTCCCTCTAGATAAGTATACTCATAAAAATGCGCTTCGTCCTCTTCTCATCACCATATCAAGAAACTATTTCCCTTCAACTTTTCACTCACTGGCACCACTTTCAAACTTCCTCTAATACTTAAAGTGGATTTAGAAAAGAGTACTTAATCAATAGCACGCCTTAGTAATTCTAAAATCGCATAAGTATACATACACGTAACACAATAAAAAAAAAAATCGTATCGTTTTCGTAAAGTCGCGTTACAACAATCCGCAGGCGCCCTAAAGGTAAACCTTCTAGATATCTCTAGATAATTTGAGCTCGGATCGTGCTCTGCTCGTGCCCATCTCTTCTAGCATAGACCCACCTTAATATGAACCAATTAAAGGCATATAACTCAGAATAGCGTCAAGTACAATACTTTTATAAAAATATCTGACGATACATCGTCCTTGGTAACATCAAATAAATGGAAGCCTGATTCAATATAACAAAAGAACCAGTAGTTATTATCTCCTGTTACTTGTTTGGAATAATAAACAGACAATAGATATAACATATTTTTATGCCCAATCAGCGAGAAAACAAAGTATCCGTGCTACATCAGGCGTCTGTAACGATGTGATCTTTTAACTAGGTACCTAAAAAAATACGTATAAAGGTATGGGATGTTGTTGTAGGACTCTGTAGGGAAGGTACCTTAAATATGAGTGCTACCAATTTATTAGCATAGCATGCCTAGCTGGCCTTATAATTTTCCCACTGTTGGGACTCAGGCCTCCTCTCTAGGAGAGGGAATGGGCCATAATCCACCACGCGGGCCCAGTGCGGGTCGGTGGATGTCACATGTCTTCGAATTTTTGGTTCTAGGACAAGCTGGTTTCCTCACGATGTTTTCCTTTACCATTTTAAGAGCAGTGGTGATGAAATAAATTACATAACGTAATGCGCCTGGCTGAGTTTAAACCCGCTACCTACAACTCGTAAGTCAGGGCCGTTACCACTAGGCCACCGCTGTTCTTACCGATTTATTACATAAAGTAAATATTAGATTAATTATTATTAAGGTTGCTTGCTTGAATCTGGAACCGAAACAATTCAAATGCAAAAAAATATGTAAGCTATTAAAACCAAATGTTGCCCATAATAAGATGAATGGCCCATTCATCTGATCATCCATCTGATGATGATTATGATGAAAAAATATATCTATCTATCATCGTCATCGTCATCCACAGCTGGACAATGGCCTCCCACAAGCGTCGCCACAACCACCGGTCCTACATTCATCGATCTCCCAAGTTCCTCAACAGATCTTCGGTCCACCTTGTGGGGGGATTTCCAACGCTGTGACTTCTGGTACGCTGTCACCACTCTAGAACCTTTCGGTTTTACTGGAGTTTCTTGCACGTTCTTCTCCATAGAGATCTACACTTTGGAACGTGCAATTTAGCTTCACTTTTTTTTGACTGACCGATATTTTAACAATTCTTCAAAAATACTTTTATAGGGTCTATCTATAATAAAAATGAGTAGTTGTTCGTTAGTCTCGCTATAACTCAAAAACGGCTGGACACATTTGACTAATTTTAGTCTTGAAATATTCGCGATATTCCAGGGATGAAAAATTGTCATCATAAAATGAACTATGCTGTTTTGGTTATCCTTTCTGTTAGGCGGTACGAAATTCGTCGGGTCAGCTTGTTTAAAATAAACGTTTCTGATTTCTGAATGTGTCAAATTACAGATAGTCATAACAATGTAATAATAATTTTACAATACATAAAATGACAAAATAATCTAAAAATGTTGAATTCAGCGCCACTATGCGAAAATATGGCCACGCTCAAACCCGTTGCCTTCTCCTTAAGCTGCCATTTGTATCATCAATATTTAGAGTATTTCCTCTCCAGGGTACACTTCAACTTTTCATCACTGGTAGCGTCGTTCTTTGTTCAAAAGTTATATAGTAGACAAAGCAAATGAATATGCGGTTTACTACATATTCTGTCTGTAAAATGTTTAGTGAGTTTACAGAATTGTCAAGTTCTTATCGCTGTTTGTCTGAATTTGTTTAGAGCACATTTAAAGGGCAAATGATTAGTAGCAATTAGCAAAAAGCTAAAAAAAATTGAGATTGATAAGAGTTATCAAAATGTGACGCGGTCAAACACTGTGGCATTTCCACCCAATGCTTGGGCTAGTTACCCAAGATTTGACAAGACGAATGAAAGTTACCATGTCTTTATTTTTTCTTTTGGTTTTGTTTGGTTTGTTCATTCAGCCAGCGTCATGTTTAAAAACGTATTTAGTTTACGATATAGAATACAGTCACTATGTTTTCCAATAGAATGCGGATGTAACATATTCTAAACATTTTACAGTTTTCAGCAGCAAATGTTACGAGTCAGCTTTCTTTTCGCTGAGGAAGTCAATATTATGATAAAACTCCGTTCCAATAAATTTACCGATCGAGCCTGTTTGAATGATTCCACATATTGTCCAGTGGTGTTGACACTTAAAAGTAAAAAAAAGGTATACTAACTTCACATTACAATATCAGATTCAAAACAGCTTACGATTTTTTAACAATGCTTCAGAAAAAGTGTTTTTTTTTTGCATATCACAGTATCTTAGATACGTAATTCTTTAACATCGATAAGTAACTCCAAGAAAGTCTTGGAGCTTGTTATCTCCACGACAGACATTTTACTTCACAAACTCTAACTTTTTATCTTCAATTTGAATTTGATATAAAAATTTACTTCTATTTTCTTCGGCGTATCTATTTTACTCGAAAATCCTCGTTCTTGAATGCACTCAAACGATTTACGTAGTTCCCATCAGACGTAATTTATTTCAAATGATTCTTTAACAAGCGTAGACAAGACATACTTTGAATGTAGTTTCCTTGCAAGGAACCACTCAAGAATAAATGTAGCGATGCTCTCTGAAGTGCTTACATTACCTCATAAGCGTGTAAGAAGATTTATCTTTGCTTTTATGGGAACATTAGTTTACTAACACACTGCAACATCAAGTGATACCGTTGACTAGCTCGAAGGAAAGCAAGGAATTGTTTTATGGTTTCGATAAAAACGCCATTTCTTTGAAAATTAATAATTCTGATATTTTTATCTACAATGGTTCTTCGTTTAATACCGTCAGAATGAGAACATAAAACAGAATCATCCCGTAGAGTTACCCCGTATTTTTTTCATCAAGTTAGAATTACATTGTTTTTATTCATCAAGTGTTTTCCTTCAGTAGACCCTACCGATTCCAGAATCGAGTTTCCAAATATGCATAGCTGTTAATGACATCACACAGAAGAATGAAACTGACTAGAAATAAGAAAAGTACAAAATATTTCAACACCTCTAAAGCTAAGCAGTCCGGGTGATAGAACTGCTCACTTTAACTCACACTTGCAGTTCGTGTACAAAGCAATGCTATTATATCAACATTAGAACGGAAGAGAATGAAGACAGTGGGTAGTTTCAGCAGCAAATTGCAATTACCGTTATTGCGGTAATTTGGAGGCCCCGACCGGGCCGGGCGGCGGTGGCGGCGCGGCGCAAAACTACTAACATCTTGGAACGGTTACCGCTCACAATTTATAATAGAACATTACTGTTCACTTTAGTGCAACATCTATAATATATCTCTAAGAGATATGTTCAATTTTGTCCCTGATTTGGAATTTTAAATAATTTATCAAGAACTGAAAACTAATTAATTAAATCAATAATAATTCTGCCAAACCCTTTCCATCATCAAACCACAAGATGTATGGTAATGTACCACCGGTACATGGTGATCATTCCATCCATACGTACGAAATCTTTGGATACCCTTTCATTGTGCGTACAGCTATGGCGTGGAATTGTCTAAAAATCTGTATTTCCTGTTAGCTACAACTTAGGACTCTTTAACCCAAGAGTAGGTAATCGTAAAAAGGTAATTTCTAAGCAAACGGGTACCATCGTCGACTACATTACCGTTTACCATCAGGTGAGATGGTAGTCATACGCGAGCCTATTAATAATAATAACAAAATAATAAATTATCTCCTGCCTAGTCAAGCTTTTTATATGTCAACGAAAAGTATTCAAGGGTACATCCGTATAACACACAACACCACGGAACCCAAAAATTTTATAGACAGATCATAGTTTGAGTCCACTTTGGTTTTGCCTAGATTTGAATCCTTTAAGCACTCTGCTGGAGAATTCAGGCCTAGGCTATCGATCGAAGAGAGATGGTCAGGGTATATCTAACGTCTCAATATGAATGTCTTGAAACTTTTGTCCTCAACAATCTTCAACTGTCCATCATTTGAAAATACTACTAAATTGCTACTACTGAAGGTAATTCAGACCTAAATAATGCTGTCTGGATGGAGTTTGCTATGAAGAACTGTGATTCAATCCAAATGTCGAGTAGCCGACTTTTGGATTCCACTAAAATCCCTCTCTCCAATTTAACTAGAGGTATGTCAAAAGCATTAACGGAGATTTTTTGAAAAAGAAAGTCGTAGTCCTAGAAAGCAAAGGGCAACTGAAGTATAGGTGTGGTTTTAGTAAAAAAATGTCTAATGCGGCCTCTCGCTTCACCCTAGAGTGAGAAAAGTAATTGAATGGTTTTCATTTTGGAAAAAAAATAGTACGCTGTCCTTTAGGCGGCTGGATCAAGGGCTTGATTTAGAAAGCTGTACTACTGGACTCGACTTGTTTTGTGAGGAGGTTCCTCTCTTTGAAACTCTGACCACCTACCCTTGGACTTGCTTGGACCCTGTTCCCGATATCCTTCTATTTTCAAAGAAGACACAAATAAACCTGGGTAAACTGACATACGCAATTCAGTTACATTTGAACCAATCAATCACATTGCAATTATTATTGGTGGCGCCAACGTCAATTTCACATTTTAATAGCACTCTAATTAATGTGTCTGCATGATAATGACTGCACGTAATATATGAAAATAATTAAAATTAATTCTAACTTCACGCTTCAACTATGTTATAGAAACATTGATAAAACAAAATTTCTAAGACAAGAAAATTACATGTTAACTTTCGCTCTTAATTTGTATACCAAAAGGTTTTATATTACACGTTTTCAGGGAAGTATTTTGTAATAATTAAATCTTACAAACCCATGAAACTGTGTTTTACGTGAGTCGAGTAATGGGTAAAGTTTCATTGCGAGCTTTTATCTAATTTATTTTTATTGTTCTATGAGCCAGTTTATGCCCCATTTTATATCCTTTGCAGTAGTTACAATCAAGAGTACTGAGCGTGATATGTTTTGTTAAAACGACCCTTTACTTAGGTTTATCTGTCCGTATGTCTTTTTTTCTAATGCTTTATTCACTTTTGTATACGACTAAATTGACCACACAAATATTTTCTTTTGTGTTTGGGGTGGAATCACAATAACTCCTTCCGCTATGGGTTTTTTTATGTGGGAAATTATCCAATGATATCTATTTTACTGACTAAAATCCACTCGTTTGTTCCTGCTATGCCTTCGTTGCCCGGGGTTCTCTTTTGCATCTCCTTGAAGGGTGTGTGGAACATTACTGCTTCGCAGAAGGAGGCAACGGCCTGCTATTCTTCCTCGCTCCGGAACATGGCCTGTACCAGGGCCTGGCTCCCACTATGAGTAGACTGATTACTGATTAAAAGTCACCCATGTTCTTTCAATTGCCCTTTGCGTTCTATGGCTGCAATGACTCTTTCGCAGGACTGCGGAATTATTTTCCGCAGTCCTGATAGCCATTAGCCTTAGCGGGCTCGCACAATTATTTGAGGCGCGCAAGAAACACAACGCACCATCGAGCCGAGCTCGGCCCTTGTCGGACGGTGAGCTATGTATTACTCGAAGTCTACAAGCCTGAAAGGAATCGCATTGTGACTTCCGACGCCCAGAAATTCTTCTGAGGTTACTGAAGTGTGACGATTCATACTCCCTGATGCTTTCCGCCACCTCGTTTGCTCATCATACTGCTTTGCAGAAGTAGGTGATTGCTTCCCATGCCCTCTTGCTCTGTACCAAGACCAGAATCCAGATCAGATTTCTTTTAGAATAACGACGGTACGCAAAACTCGGCTAAAGAAAAACTAGCTAATAGGATGTTGAAATAACTCTTACCTTAACAAAGTAAAAAAAAAAAAACAATTTACTCCCTTCTATAAACCAATAGAGATACCATTCAATTAGGAAAAGCTACAAAAACGAAAACTGATCCAACACGACTGATTTACGAATTCAACTGTACGTATATGTGTAAGTTGTAGGTAACACTATGTGTAGTTTGAGCGAAGGTGGATAAAACCAAAGTGAAACCCGAAGAGCTGAATCGCAAGTGACAATAAAACAAGGTGGTAGAGTCTGATGCTATTGAATTTTATCGGCGAGTGTACCCAGGCCCCGTCACAACTATACTGGATAAGTGCAACTGTGCCCAATAATATATGTGACACTCACAGATTTATACTGGCTTTTGTCGGAAGCTATTTATTACGACCCCCTTTGGATTCTGTGTTATGATGTATGGTGTTTTCTGTAAATGAAAATTGAGAACTTGAAGATACGAGTATTATTATTTTGTAGTCTCTGATGTTTTGAAGAATAATTCGATACTGGTGAATAAGTGACTTGATTAATACTGACGATATTCCATTGCATTTAATCTAATTCATTTTTTATTAATTAATTTCTATAAAAATCTTGTATCACAGAGTTTGCTATCGAACTCCTCCGAAACAGATTGTCCGATATTCGAAACTTTTTTGTGTATATTTGGTAGGTCTGAGTTTAGGTCGTAGACTATTTTTACCCTCCTACTTCCATCCCCCATTTTTTTTTTGATAATTACTAAGGCAGAACAACGTTTGCCAAGACAGTTAATGTTTTTTAAGATTCACTCAAATAAATATTTTCACTCTCACCCAAATTTAAAAAAAGTGCACTACCGTTAATGGTAACATGAGCTAAAATTTCCTTGCACTTTTCATGCAAAAAGAGATAAACAACAAAATATTTTATTTCATTGTGATTCCCTCGCACTGGGATTGTGTTACAGTGTCGAGGGAATTGGAGAATTATCGATGCTCTCAGTAGCGATCCGTCACTATTGGCGCATTTTTCAGACTTTCAATCCAATGTTTTATCACTCCGGTACAATTTATATTCGTACGTATTCAAGTTCATACAATCATTTCTGATATCTCTGTGTTCTGCGTCAATGCACCTCGTATATTGTTCTAAACTGTTTAAGGAAAATGTGTTCTGTTGGAAATCGAGGGGCACGGCAGTGCCCCGCCAAGCCAAGCGCAAAGCAAACACTGCCGTACCATCCTTTACTGGAACCATTTCGCCGCATTTTCAGGCCCCTATTTGAGAATCTCTGGATATGACCAGAACGCAGAAATTTTCGTCATCTAGTAAGCTATAATTACATAATTAAAATCCAAAATTTCAAGTCTGTAGGTCATTTACTTCCAAAGTTAAGCGAAAGCAAAGTTTTGGCTAGTTTTTTACAGATTGTTTTTGGTGGGATATCCTTTACAATGATTAGTGCAGCATCTAAGTGCTTGTTACACGATGCAATAACGCAATAACTTAGAAAGAACCATCAACACAACAATTGTTTAAAGCAGTTTAATTTTTAAAATTGAAAATTCCAAGCCTTCCCGTTCTCCTAGCTCTTGGCTGTGAAAAACTATATTGCTTTTTTTTATTAAAAATACGAAGTGTTCCAACGAGGGGCAAACTGCCACTAAAACGTTATGGTTACTGCGGTGACATTCGCACGAATACCTAACTTATAAAATTGGTAATCCCCTACGCAATAGCCACCCTTCTCGGGTACCCGATAAAGTATTACCTACGATGTATTAAGGATTATTTCGGTTCTACGCCGATATTGTTTAACGTTATTCCGACTCGTTTTTTGCTTTGTATTCCTTTTATTTCTCCCTGTTTTGGGTGTTTGTACGTGGAGTTTTATCGTTGTCTAGAAATAGTAGAGACTGACCGAAACTGATAAAATACGCCTACGTATATAGAGCTACTCGGCTCAAAGCAAAAAAAAAAACTTGATAATAAAGTTTTCTCGTTATCTCGTGAAGTACAATGCGTAAGTACTTAGAAGATATATTGATATTACGTTCCTAAGTACCAATTGTAGGGAAATGGAGTTGGAAGAGACTAGCCAAACTGCGATATCATTACGTAAAACAATAATGTTATATGATTTACGAGTGATTTCTCGAGTGTAACTTATGAAATACTCTTCAATAATATTTCTGCTGTGGAATAGTTTTACGTACCTATAATGTAGGTTATTGTTGATCGTAATAACATAAATAATGGTAGCGATTCGCGCAGTGGCGTCGATCGTGAAACAACACATTTACATTAAGAGAGCCAATAGCTGCAGCGAACGTTACGCGAAATTTCCATTTGGTATGTAGCAGTTTGGTGGCGGAATTATTAGTCAATTGTTTGGATGCCACGCTATTGTTACAACATAAACGTAACGATTGTGTTCATTGTCTGTAACCGACTTTTGTAAGTCCTAAGTTTAGGGTTGAGGTACTTATGCCCTGAAGTATGTCTACCTAACCGTGATAAGTTGCCTCAAAGTTAACGACTTACAAGATGATACTGTATTTATCTATAATATTCCACAATAATAATTTTCCACAACTATCACACAACGCCGTCTAGTCCCAAGCTAAGCAGAGCTTGTGTTATGGGTACTAGACAACTGATAAACATACTTATATATTTCTAAACACATACATATATAGATAAATTACATCCAGACACAGAACAAATGATCGTGCTCATCACACAAATATTTGTCCTGGGTGGGAATCGAAACCACGACCTCCGGCATAGCAGTCAGGGCCACTAACCACTAGACCAACAGACCAGTCAGTCTATGTTTGGTATTAGGCAACTGAGCGCATTTAATCAATAAATAACCCAACTTACTGGTACTTTTTTACAGAATAGACGCTAGGCTATCCTCTGTTTTATTTTTTTGCCCTGACACCCGTAAACAAAAAGTAGTCCTTTTTCTATGTAACACATTATAAAAATGTAAAATACGTGTCCTACAGACACGTCCTAAGACAACAACTGAGAAAAACTAGGCTACAAAGTGTCTTTAGTTAGTATATGCAACTATATAAACAACTTCGTAATATGAGTTATAACGCAAACATAACAGAAAAAGCGAAAATTCAAAAAGAAACTTAATTTACAGTTTCCTTTAAGATGCAGTGCCCTTTCAGAAACCGGCCCGCGGTGATGTTACTTAACATTTCGTCTTAAAAAGGCAAACAAAAAGTTCATAAAAATTCAGTCGAGAGGCGGTTGTCCTTTTTTGGTCGTCGCTCCGCCAACGGGACGATGTAAAAGAGTCCGACAGAAACTTGTTTGAAGAAGTCGATTTAAGTTACGAAAAGAGAGTACCTAAATTACATTTTTAGTACAAATTTTCTTTAAACAATAAGTGTATGGTGCGGTAAATAATTCAGGCATTTTTTTGATGAAATAACTTGCTTATAGGTTGTAGGTAACTACATTATATAAATTACAGACATCAATAATGCAACTAGCTTTCAGGAGCATGAAAGATAAATAAGGTCTGTTATTTGGTCAGGTAAGGAACTACAAAATACCTTCGGCAAAGTTCGGCCTCGGGTTCCCAGCGAACACAAACAAAACTTCAGACGCCTTATCAACTTTCGCTTCAGTGATTAGTAAATAAGAGAAGCTGGATACATGCGTAGGACGGGATGGGTATCAAATTATATCCATCCCATTGAAATTTGAGACCCTATTATTGTCATAACAACGATCCCAGTCCGTAAGCGACAATCATTATTTTCACACTTAACAAAGTACTCCTCACATAAAAAAGCGTCCATAAGCATAAACTCCGCGAATTATTCGATTCATTTCAAAGGAATCCTACTAAAAGGAACGCGAGACTAACTCAAAGCTTTTATATCTCGTTTGGAGGCGCCTTATTGTCTTCAGCGGTATATGTATTAAAGCTTGCTTTCTCTTGCGTAAATAAAATCCATTGGAAAGAGAAGTGCTTAGGAGCAAGTGCAAGGGTAGGGGGCGCCAAGGTGTAATGCCTCATACGAGTGTCGGGGACAATGCAAAGTAGATTGAATTGGAAAAAAGACTTGAACAGAATGGCGGCTTTCGGCACCCCGGGGAAAAGGAAAACTCGCTCTGAAGGGTTAACAATGAGAGCGGTGTCCATAGATGTTGCCGCTTTGCAGAGTTGTGAAGTACAGCTTTTGGATTCATTTTCCTATTACGGGAGAGGGTATTGAGGAAAAATTTGCTTAAAATTTTGGTCGAAGACAAAAAGTACAGTAAACACCTCTCAATACGAGAGTTATTACCTGTTTTATGACAGGAAGTAGGTACGTAGGTATTTAAATATATATAAGTACGTTGTATTGTACCTATAACATTAATTTTTCTTTTTAAAATTGAATAATTTATGTGGATAAGGGTTTTCACATTCATATTGGCATCCAGTCGTTTATCGGACAACAACCATTTTGCATTGCATTACCATAATTCAATTTAACTAATCAGTTTAAGCTGCGTATGCAATATTAGCGCGAAATTATTGGACCTTTTGTATTTTAAGTTTCTGAAAATTTTGGGTAAAATGAAAAGGGAAGAAGCTTAGAGCCTTTTTATTCGTAAAAAAATTTCATTGTCAGAGCAAAGAGTGTTAAACTAGCTCGTTTTATAAGTCCCCATGTAGGCCTATGTGAAACAAAAATTTTTTGACTTTGACTTTGACTTTGACTAGATTTAATAGAGATCCTTATAATGAACTCTGGCCAGTAAGCCCTGCTACTACAGAGTATAAATACATTTTGTCACGTAGTTCATGAGAGGAAGTTCTATATATACGGTGAAATATGCATGCAGTGACTAAGAACCAGTATATAAACGAATTCTTCCAATAAATTTATGTAGAACTGAATAATTCAACTACAACTGAATAAATTCCGTAGAACTTTTCTATCACAGATATTCTTTGCTCTCATTACATTTATGTTATAAACTGAAAGGCGGCTCATTTACACTTTAAGTTTTTATAAAAAATGAGAACGGAAAGGAACGAAATGAGAAATTCCTTCGTATAAATAACTAGTAATACGAAGCAAACCATGAGAGGCACTTCTAGTATTTTTTCTTTTAGTAAGTTTTTACGGTTGCGGGGTTTTTGGTTTGCCCGAGTTTTATTTAATATATTGTCGACGGCTGCCAATAAATGTTTCGCAATTATTTTTTTTCCTGAATGTTTCTTTATTTAATTAATGGCAAAATATTTTGGCTGGTTCTTTGGATTTTTTTACTACGTACTTACGTACAAAAAAACATATTAAAATTAACCAAAATAAAAAGTACAATGAATAACGCTAAAAGGGTTTCAGCTCATCATAATACTAGATGGCAACACTAGGCCACCACCTGACGGCCCAGAAGTGCCATAAGTTCGAAAACACAAACAAATTTATTTAAAAGTCTACAATATCTTGTGCAGAAAAAAAAAACTAAAAAACCGACTGAATGTCGATGCCTAGTTTTTACCAAATACGTTGGGGTCAGTTTTGGGTCGAATCGATTGCAGTTTAGTACCAACCAGTCATCCCATTAACTGGGTTGTCACCCAGTTAATGGTTTAAGGGGTAGATATCGTGTTCGATACCCCTTTGGCAAAATCAGTATCCCTGTAGATTCCCTGGCTTCTAACTACCCGTAACGACTGCCAAAGGTCTTCAAATAAGAGCCTAAATCGACGGCTTAGCATAATAAGCATAAGCATAATCAGCCTTTTAATGTTTCCACTGCTGGGATTCAGGCCTCCTCTCTCCAGGAGAGGGAATGGGCCGTAATCCACCACGCGGGCCAAATGTGGATTGGTGAATGTCGCATGTCTTTGAATTTTGGTTCTAGGACATGCCAATTTCCTCACGATGTTTTCTTTCACCGTTTTTGAGAGCTGTGGTGATGAAATAAATTACACAAAGTAATTAGTGTCAGATTCCCTGGCTTCTAACTACCCGTAATTACAGTCAAAGATCTTCAAATAAAAGCCAGAATCGACAGCTTAGCATGCTTTATGAGAAACAGAGAAATTTCGGTATGTTAAGATGTTGGTCACGGTGATCATTATTTTAACATACCGAAATTCCTTCGTTGACCAGGTCACCCATTTATGAACCAAACTCAGCAAGCGTTGCTTGAAGATCTATTCGAAAGGCTGAACGAAGATAATTCTCTCCTCATTTTCATTGAAATAAATGCTACATAAGACATGCCGCTTCATCTTTGAATCAATACACAAAGCATAATATCCTGAAAGGGCGGATTATAAAAATCGTCAGGATTATGTCAATGTGTTTAAAAAAATTCTCACCAGTTTTAGAGGAAGCTAAACAAAAGCGTTATAAATTAGCTGTTTAACATTTCAAAAAGTAGTGCATGACGAAAGGTTTCATACACTAAACCTCTATTTTTATACTTGACACGAAACGAAACGCTAGTGTTGCACGGAGTCACAAAGTATGAGTGCCGTTAGGTTAGTGCTGGTTAATGATACTTAAATCTAAAAAAAAAATACATAAAGAAACTATATGAAATTAAAAAAGTATACACAACCTATTACATAATAAACGCACATCATAAAAGTTTAGGGAATCGATATAAGGTATTTTGAAATTAGGTAATTTTTTTTTTTCTGGAATCATTTTAATTAAGAATTATTTAAAAAAAAATACCTTTTTTGATAAATTCTCCATACATTTGGGCTGCGTCAATAGCATATTTTTGTGTGCATGTGTACTAATGCGTTACCTACTCATGTGTATGGTCGATGCCCGTGTTAATTGCTTACAATAAGGTTAATTAATTTCTTAAAAAAACACCACGTGCATGTAAGTAAAATTTCAGTGCTTAAATTAAATTATTATTGTAAAATAATTTTTTTATTGCGGTGTATGAGGGTGTCATTCCAGTTACTTGTATGTGATCATTCATTGTGTCAATAATCTTAATCACAAGGTATGAGATATCAATATGTAATCTATCACTACAATATAATATAATATGTCTGTCCAGTGTGTCCAGTACCAGACCCATCCCATAAAACCCATTTCTATTCTTATTCCTTTCAGTCAGAACAGATTTTATTTTTAGTTTCACAGTCGCACGGCTTAAAAAAGAAGTTATTCATTTTCAACTGTGGAACTCACTTCCAGCAAACATCAGTGATGCTTAAAAATATATCTGTCTGCAAAAAGTTAGCCAAAGAACATTCTCCCCCCCCCCCCCCCGTATATCTATTTTTATAAATCAATTTGTGTTTCATTTTTTAAATTGTACAATTATTTACTGTTATTTGATATGTAATGCATGAGTTAGTTAAGTTATTATAGTATATTTTAAGTTTTGTAACCTATTTACATATTTATACACATTGTGTTTACAGCTCTCACACAACTCTTCTGTCGCAGATCTGCTGAAAAAAATTTCTTTTGAAACGAGCAGCTCGTTTGTGCTCTTCTATCTGTATTTATTCTTTATTTTTATTTTGAAGAGTTTGTGTGTACATAAATAGAGCGAGGCTTGTGTACTAGAGTTAGCTATTCGTAACTCTTGCCATTAGTACGGCTCAGTAAGTCGATTTATTTATTTATTAAAACTTCATGCAATACAAAGGTACAAAGGTGGACTTAACCTTAGGCATTCTCAACCAGTCAAACAAAAGTGGTGAAAAAAAAATGGCCAGTGCATAAAAAAAGATAAGATTATTAAGAAAACTAGATATACATATATATGTTTTAAACAAATATATATATACCAAGATACATATTAAATATTTATTTAAAGTAAAAGAAAGAGGTTTTCAAGACGACTCTCTCTTTCGACTGTTGAAAATAATTCCACAAGTTCCGCTTAAATGAATACTGACTGGTGACTATCCGGATGTCGAGAGGAAGCGCATACCACAGAAAAGTCAGTATAATAGTCAATATATCCTAATATAAATATATTCTAAGTAAATCAATGTTTTGTTCCGCTTGTAAAATTTGCTTTTATAGAGTTACGAATTATAATAATGAAATCGATGTTTGTATACTCATCATATAGTGGAGTTACTTAACTTAAATAATTCATAAAACATTTAAGCGCACTATGAATACTTCTCAAGTATTTCCAAACAAACAAAAACTTTTATGTTACAATGGGACAATGTGTGTTCAGACAAAATTAGGCACACATACAAATAAATCATAGGTGCCATGGCCATAATTAATGTTTGCGGGGAAATGATTAATTTACCGGCCCTCTACTTATTCTTATAAAATAATAATAAATTAATTAACCAGATTAACCTATTTACAGGTGTCAGTTTCATGTCACAGGATGTTAGGGTTTCAGTAATACAAGAGAGCAAAATCTGTGACAATTGATTTGACACGTAAAAGCTAGAGCGTTCGAGGATTCAGGTCAAGTAGAAACAGCCTTAGCCTAGATTCTAGAACGTCTTGACAATTGGCATTGAAATAACTTTGACCAAAGTATATTGTTTCTGTAACAACCACAGCTGAAGACCGCTCCATTGTTTTCAATCCCTTTCTGACTCAAATCAGATTTGTAATTGCCAGTATTAAGTAAGGAAATAGGAAGCGTACAAATCAAGATATTTTCCGAGCTATTACAGCCGTTGGGTGCACTCGTCTGCAGTTCTCGTCTCACCGGCACTCTGCACAATGAAGCTAATAGTTAACGATTCTACTTTGCCTTCAATTTTATTGGATACTTTCAACAACTAGTTGTTTTACTTGTAAACCCAACTTTATTGCTACAGTAACATAGCAGTCGCCCGATGGATTTGATGCTAAAACAACAAAAAGTTGTCGCAATTCGAAGTAGGAGTTTCGTAAAAATGCTACTAGTTGGTACATTCAAACGGAACTTTTCCATGATAACTGAATAAAAAAGCAGCTTGAAAATTCAAAGCTCTGAAATTATAAATGTAAGTAACTAACAGAGCTTAATGAACGACAGCTACAAACTTTTGAGTGGCATATTTTTATTAAAAAATTGTTTTCAGCGTTATTATTTAATTTACAAATTGAAACCATCCACGGTTTCAATTTGTAAACTATTATGAATATTAAGCTAAGAACTGGAGAATATTTTCGTAAATTCCAACAAAGCTTTTAACTGTTTTAGCGACCTGGTAATTTAATCTTACATTTAAAAGTGTGTGTTTGCATTTAGACCAAAAGGCAAACAAACTTAGAGGTAATTTTCATTCTCCTCTTCGTTTACTTAATACAGTTGATTATTAGAAGTGCCTTAATGTTTTACATTACTATCTAACCTTTTGGTCCTATTGTCTGTCTGTTCGCGTAACAAAGAGTAAAAGGTAACGTCTTGTCTCACACCTTAAGTTTGAAACTCTCTAGCAGTTGCAAGAGAGTTTACGAGTTCATAAAACGACAAAATGAACTTACCTCCGTAAAAAAAACATCTGTATATAAAAATGGAATGCAATTAATTTCTCTGACATTGTAGAGACAGAAACATTTAGGTATTGGCAATACTGTACTATCATCAACAACAAAACTAAGACTCCATACAACACATCTTCAGATAGATTTCATTGATGCGGAGAGCACTCAGTAAATATTGAGCAGTGTGCATGTACTACATACGCTGTCTCTACGCCTTAGCTCGTTACAATTCAAATATAATCCATTGTCTTTTTTGGCTAATGTTATACATAGCATTAGATACACTCTTTAACAATTTAATGAAATTTTAACGTATTATAATGATCACTTCTTTTTTTCCATAGAACGAAGACACTCATTTAACTACAGTCATTTTCTTCGTAAAGTATCTTCGTAGGAATCCAGACAATCACCAAGTCTCGTTAATATTTCCATAATAAAAAAATCGATTCAAAATTATTTCGTCTATAAACCCGTTTTTTTGTTAAGAACTAAAATAGCTGGCCTGACAGAAGTCGTTCAACTAAATGTAAGGATTGAGAGGTAAACCGGAGGTTTTCTGTGCAATTCATAAGAACCTTCTTGAGACTTCAAGAAATAGCTAAAAACTTCTTCCAAATAGGTCTAGCTGTTATCGCATTAAGCGCCTAATAACACATTTAGCCATTAATTTTATTTAAATAGAAATGCCAATAACTGTAGATGGGAGCAAGGACCATTATTTCCATGTTAAACGCATAAATTATACCTACTTGTATCTCATGAGCCATACCTATTAATCTTATTCCAAGAAGTAATTAATCCAAAAATATGTAGATATGATATTGAAGTAGCGAGTTGAGTCATGAAGCGGTATAGTTCATTATGCACCACAATACCGACTGTTGATTACTTCCGACTAGATATGACGCCGGCTATAGCGTCTGCACTGTCTTTAATGACACGAAACTTATGTTCAGTTTGATTGAATGTGTTTTATAGTTAAGAGCGCCCAACCCGAGATACATTTTCATACAACTACTCTTACATGATTATGACTGGGCACGCCATAATTATGGCGATAAGTCCCCTCTTTGAGGAATGGCTGGAAAGGCAACACGGCGTCCATACCTTCCGCATGACGCAGGTCCTCACCGGACATGGTAAGTTCGGATGGTTCCTTTACCGGATCCGTGCGGAAGAAACGCCCGGAAGACGCGGTGGAGCACACGGTGGAGGTGTGCCCCGCTTGGGAAGAGCAACGCCGTGTCCTCGTGGGGGCGATCGGCGGCGGTGATCTCTCGCGCCGGGCCTTGGTACAGGCCATGGTCCGGAGCGAGGAGGAGTGGCAGGCGGTCGCATCCTTCTGCAAAGCAGTAATGCTAACAAAGGAGGCGGCCAATCGCGTGAGGTAACACGCCCCAACCGCCGCCGGGATTCTGATCCCGATTTCCGGCCACCGTAGGCGTGGGCTTGCGGACGGTGAGCAATGGGTAGTTCGCCGTCCGACCGTCCGGTAACCGTCCGGACCGAGCCCAAGTCGTCGACGACGCGTACTGTTTCACGCGCACCTCAAGGAGATGTCAGCAACTGTAGGGGCCCATCAGGGTCGAAGCCTACTGGGGCCAAGGGTCTGATTCTGAAAGGAAGACTCGGCCGTGGTACGAAAGGCAACGAAGAAACAGGAGTGGGTTTTTAGTCAGTAAAAGTCTGACACTATCTCCCGCTCCGCCCAGAACGGGGGATATCATAAGATGATTTTCCGACCGAAAAAAAAAACATGATTATGACGTTATTACACATCTGTCTCTAGATATTTTGGAAGTACAGATATCTTGCGGATATTATCTAGGTTTTTATTGAAAAAGTAAAGACTTCTTAAAAAATCTGCTACTTTGCATGGACTTTGGTCATTCACGCACACTCGGCGCACTTTGTACTTTTGTTTTTTTTTACTTTGTGTTTATAATTGTTGTGCTGTGTCTGTCCCTAATAAAAGTATTTCAATTCAATTCTATAAAATCAAGCATTTTTTTAGAAGAGTAACCATGGAGTTTCGTAATGCTAGCGAAGGAGGAGGCTGCGCGCGTGAGGGAACGAACGTCCTCACGCCCCAGCCACCGATATTCCGACCCCGACTACCAGCCACGGTAGACGCAGGTTTGCGGACGTTGAGCAATGGGTAGCTCACCTTCCGGCCGTCCAGTAATTAACCGGACCGAGCCGAGTCGTCAACAGCGCGTAGTGATCCATGCGCTTCTTAAAGAGATATCAGCAAACCGTAGGGGCCCAGCAGGACCGATGCCCGCTAGCTAGGACCGCGGGGAATTCATCATCATCATCATCATTTCAGCCGAAAGACGTCCACTGCTAGACATAGGCCTCCCCCAAGCGTCGCCACAATGAACGGTCCTGTATGTCTCGCATCCATCGGACTCCCGCAACCGTTACCAAGTCATCAGTCCACCTTGTAGGAGGCCTTCCAACGTTATGTCTTCCGGTACGTGGTCGCCATTCCAGAACCTTTCGGCCCCAACGGCCATCCGTTCTGCGAGCAATGTGCCCTGCTACGACGCAGCTTCCTGACCGCTGCCCAGCCGAGTATAAAATAACCTATAACCTAACGATAACCTAAGTAAATAAATAAAATTTTATCATAATTCGTTGTTCAAAACTACCACTTTAAAATGATTTAGGGAGTGTTAAAAGTTTAAACAAACTTGAAACTTGGCACAAATTCTAATGAATACGAAATATAATTCGAATAATAAAGCCTGTCAATATTAGTTTTTAAAGCAATCCACAAAATACTATTTAAAGGGTGTCCGTCTGCGCCTACGGTGGCCGGAAATCGGGATCGGAATTCCGGCGGCGGTTGGGGCGTGAGGACCGTTGCCTTACGTGATCGACCGCCTCCTTTGCTAGCTTTACTGCTTTGCAGAAGGAGGCGACTGCCTGCCACTCCTCCTCACTCCGGACCAAGGCCTGGCGCGAGAGATCGCCGCCGCCGATTGCCTCCACGAGGACACGGCGTTGCTCTGCCCAAGCGGGCCACACATCCACCGTGTCCTCCGGGCGGTCCACACAGTGGTGACACCCGGGCGTCGCTTTCGCACGAATCCAGTGCAGGAACTTCCCGAACTTACCGTGTTCGGTGAGAATCTGCGTCATGCGGAAGGTGAGGACGCCGTGAGGTCTTTCCAACTATGCCTCAAAGAGGGGGCTTACCGCCATAATTATGGCGTGCCGCACTGGGTCGCGACAGTCGCTATCTCCACTTTACCATGAGAACCCGCCGGAGCTCTGTCCGTTAAAGTTTTTATGAAAACATTCTCGCGAACAAAGTTGTTAGCTAGTGTTAGTATACGAATAATAACACAACCAATAATTTCGGTTCCAGAATTAAAGCGCTATACATTATGTTTACAGTTTCATGATACATTGTATTTGAATATAATTTTTATCACGATATGAACAGAATTTATCAGCACAGCTTATCATTTGATTTTAGTATAGTTATTTCATGAAATCAATGTGTATAATTTGGCTGATGCTTTCTACTTTGTTTGTTTGTCTTTGTAGAGCTTAGTTTATGTCACCAATTTACCACCTATCTAGATAGTTTAAAGATGTAAATAAATTACTATCGGCTTAAAGCCTTTAATCTTAAAAGTAACGACTATGAAAGCAACGCTGGACGAGGTCGGTCTGTAGATGACTGCCTTAACAAATCGAGATTCATCCGTGCCTCAAAAAGCAATAATCTATGGTTTCAAACGTTAAGCGGGATTCATTGATCCCGTCTGTCATTTGTATATCTTTGATATTCATTTCAGATAGTCAGAAGCCAGAACCAGCCTTGACAAGTGGTAGCAGTACTCAATCAATCACTGGGCTATGGAGGTCAGATAATCGCTCTATGTATAATACTGGTCAGGCTGGAAGCCTACCCCATATAGTTGGGAAAAGGCGAGGCAGATTATCCATAGAAAATGTACTTATTTATTATTTCTACAACAAAACTAATCGTTTTGTTCTTGGACTTGTTGTTTTGTTGATGGAGTCTAGTAACCTTTTTGTATTTCCGCAGCCTAAGCGGCTTTACGTTAACCAATTACAACCACAACAGTAGTCCAATCAAACTCCAACACAAAGATAACCCTCTGTCGCTGCCACTTCTAAATAAGATCAGTATTAACGCCGGCACCACTGCAAAGTGAAACCTAATATTTATTGTCTATACTAATATTATAAAAGGGAAAAAATTGTTTTTCTTTAACTCAAAAACTGCTGGACCGATTTCGAATTCCTTTCACTAATACTATGCTGAAATCGCACGAAGGGGTTGCGGTAGACCAAGGAGATGGTGGGAGGACTTAGATGTCTTCCTTAGGATTGTCAAGAAGTGGCTCAGAGCCGGGAACAATGGAAGGAATGGAGTGAGGCCTTTGCCCAGCATTGGTACAGTATAGTTTAGATATATAATTATAATGTAATAATAATAGAATGCTACTTTATTACTGAGTGATTATAGCGCGTTTAGGATGCTGATACGGTTGCTGCGGCACTGTAGTGCATCTGGCAAGTTCACCGATGAGTGTATGCGCGTGTCCGTGGAAGTAATAACAGCGTTCTTATGGTCCGTTCACGAGCTTGCTGCTGTGAGCGGTAGCTAAGCGCGGGGCGACGAGCGGTCAGAACAAAAGTATGAACACAACACAAGAGGGGTCTTGTGGCGTGCTTCAAACATTTTCATACTTTTGATGAGCGGTGGCTCATAGCGGCGTGCGCCTGCCTACCGAAGCCGCGGCGCTTGCCGCGTCGCTCGTCGCTCGTCGCTAAGACTGAAGTCGTAAACAGGCCGTTAGCGTTATGGCCATTCAAGCAGATTGCCCAATATTGTGGCATTGTCAATTGTGTACCATAGAAAGGTGTGAAAAACCAAACCAGAAACACGGTTCACGATTCACGATTTCAGAAACACGAGCGGTGATAACTTGAAGTTGAAACACAATACCCACTTTGAAAAGTTATCACAATAAAATGGCGTTATTTTAAATACACGTGTCTCTAACCATGGTACCATTATTTTGAACAAAATATTTTACTGACTCAAATACCGCAGGACATCAGCATAGCTAGGTCAATCTTTTGTAATTAGCTTAATTAATGTAACACCATTCTTAGAAGAGATTCTGTTATCACCTTTATAATACATATACCTGTTTCTACCAGCGGCTTCGCTCGCGTGAAAGTAGAGAACATAGGCTATGTAACTCAGTAAAATAGTGTGCTAATGGAGAAAAAAAAAACGGGCAATTGTAAGTCGGATTTGCGCACTGAGGGTTCCTCAAAAACTTACCTATGAAAACAGTTCAATTTCCGAATTGAGTTACGAAGATTTTCCCAAATCGCAAAAAAAGTTTTGTTTTTTTTTTATGACGTAACTACAAATTTACTGTTTTTCAGAATTTTCCCTATACTTGTGCTATGAGACCTTGCTTACTACCAAATTTCAGGATTCTATGTCAACGGGAAGTATCCTATGAAATTTGATTCCCTTGAGAGTGACATAAACAGCCTTATCTTTTTTTTTCTTAAAATCAGAAGTTTGGTTTTTTCACAGCTTCAAGGTACCGCAGACTTGAGTATATGGTTTTAATTTCAACTTGAAACTTCCATGCGATCCCGAGATAAAGGGTCTTGACAGAAAGACAGATGGACAACGAACTGATCTTATAAGGGTTCCGTTTTTTCCTTTTATTTATTTATTTATTTAAACTTCATGTACAGTAGTGGTGCATAGGTGGCCTTTTTAGGCACGGAATCTTAAAAATTACAAACAAAAATACAAAAACCAATCCAAAAACCTTTCATAATGTTGGTATCTATACTAACAACCCGCCCCAGCTTCGACGGGTGTAAGAAATCTTTGAAATTCTGGAATTTTCTCTACCACATACATACATATATAATGTTTCCACCTCTGAAACGCAGGCCTCCTCTCTAGTAGAGCAAATGGGCCGTAGTCCACCACGTGGGCCCAGTGCGGATTGGTGGATGTCACATATCTTCGAATTTATGATTCTAGGATACGCCTTTTATTTATTTATTCATTTATTTATTGAAGCTTTATGCACAAGTAAACACTGTACAAAGGGGTCTTATTGCTATTGACATTTTCTACCAGTCGACCGTAGGGTGGTGCAGAAACATAACATAGTAGGTGCAACGTAAACAAACAAATAGAAAACTAATACAGTAATAAATACATACTTATTTATATAAATACATGCATATAACCAAAATTATTTTGAGTAACGAATCTAACGTATCAACGCTGTGATGATTCTACCAATTTTATGCCCCGTTTACACGTGGGCCCAGCCTCGGCCAATCGACATACCTAGCCATTGTGTAACAATGGCGATAGGCCAGGGCTGGGCCCACGTGTAAACCCACCATTAAAGGAGATCCGACTGGATTCCATCCACCATTTCAAGAATAGTGTTGATCTCAGCCAAGCGCACTACTTTGTACCTGCGACCAATTAAGTCGGGGCCGTTACCACTGAGCCATTACTGCTCTTTTCTCTATTAGAGTAATTATTTTATTACATATTGTACTATTAACTTTATTATAAACCTTCCTCAGGAATTACTTTGTATATAATAAATAAATGATGTGATGGATGGATTTCCATTCAGTAGCTTTTGAGTTTATCGCAAACAGACAGACAGACACGGTAGGAATTTATTATATGACACGGTAGGAACTTTTTAATTTATTTTCTGCTTTGACGAAATAGAATAGTCTACGAACTAAAAATAAACTTACCCTTTCTCTCCTTGCCACCTTCGTGTCTAAACACTATAGGTCGGTTGTGTTCCCGCCGCCACAACACGGTGGGCGGTGGCACCCCGGTTGCGGTGCACGTCAATCTTATGCTGCCGCCCTCTTGCGCCGAGCTGCCCTCCGTCACGCTGTCCACTATGTCCGGAGGGATCACCACGGATAAATGACCCATCTAGCAAAAATAATTGTGCTTGTTAGGCTTTATTAGTGACGTCTTTTGTTTCGGCTGTGGAGGGAGTGTCGTGATGTTTGCTGGATGATGGTTTAGGGTTGGCAGACTGTGCACTATATAGTATTCCTTTGTTTTTCTTTTTTGATGAGATGAAAGACTTTTTAAGTGCGCTGGACGATTTTTTTTTGTATTAAATGAGACTGAATATTTACTCTCGGTCATGTAACGCTCATTCGGGTAAGGTCAGCTCGAGCCTGCCGACCTTGCCCGAATGATTACGATTTTGTATTATTTACCTCGTCTTAATGAAGTGTTCACATCTGTCGTGAAGGAACAGTTTTTTTTTTCTATAACATAGCAGCAAAAAGCTTTAGTTTCATATAACGATATTTCTATTAACCTCTTAGAAATTATGTTTGTCTTAACATATCGCAAAATCGAACTACCAATAAACCTAGAGGGTTTTACCACACTAATCGATTGACCATCGATTGATGCCACCGATCAATATCACCAATCAATTATGAAAGGATCAGACAAATCATACATCAAATCAAAACCAAATACCAGAACAATTGAAAAAATCAAGTCAATTTCATCTATCGCCGGTAGATCGACACATTTGTCTCCCGTTTTAATAAATTACAACATATCACAACGCATGTAGGTATACCATTTCGAAACGATGATGACAAATTACATAAATCTGATTGATATCGAGTTTGTGGTGAAAACTAATTACACCCTAATTTGATAAACACCTAATATCATCACCTACATTTTGAAGTAATTACCTGCTTAAATATTTGGATAGGATTACATCGAGGTTTTAATGTAAAATGTTTGAAACATGTCCGTGAGTTAGAAAAAGTAAATAAAGCGCTTTATAATCCTTGACGCCGTACCCATAGTTAAAAACGAACAATATTTATATTTTCAGTAAATTTAAAATACTTTATAAAGTCAGAAAAAAATGCCCAGTATCTAATATGTTTCCTATTGACTGAATACGCTTCGAGATAAAATTCTTGAATGAACAGTGACATAGCATACATTCCTCTTGAGGAATGGAAGTCTAATGAAATATCGAACTTTATATTAAGTATATCGTTATATTGTAACTTCACTATTATTGATTTTTGTACTGCACTTAATCAGACGTTCATTCACCCTTGCAGTCTGTTCCATTATAATTTATTGGGAAATGGAATAAGTGCTTGTAGCACTCGCTGTTTGATTGAACACTTCTAGTTGTTTCACAACTTCACAAGTATTGCTGTGTTCACAAGTCCTCTTCAAAAAGGAAACGAATACTATCTTGTTTACAAATGTAACATTTAAAGTTTTAGAGCGTTCTCTACGAAATAACTTGATACTTTGTAAACTTAAGTATGTAAGCTTAGTAGGTGACAAAGTGTAGCTTACCTGACTCTTCATAGGGTCTGTGTTGACTTGGCACATGTACGTGCCCGAGTCGTTGGCTTGCACGTTGCTGACGTGCAACTTCCACGTGTTGTGGTTATTGTAAGTGACGCCCAGCCGCGGGTTCAGCGCCACCATGTTTGTGTGTATCGCCAAAATTGCCTTCGAGTCTGACTTAATCCACGCCACCTAAAAATAATATTGGCATTATTTCTCAGTTCGACCAAAACCTTATTGGATTCCTTATAATCTGTTGCGACAATATAAATATTGACTACGAGACAATACGAACAGAATTGGCTTCATATTGACACAAACAGTACACATTTATAAAACAGACGCACCATATGAAGTTTAATCAAAGCCAGAATATCTGAAACAGCCGGAAGCTAAATTTAACAATGTAATTAGAGCGGGTGTCTACGAAACAAAACGGTTCTGTACCGTTGCATACGAGCGTGAAATTTCATTTTATATCTAGGATTAATGTCATAAATCGCTCGCATTTCCCGGGAGCTCTCGCGAGTTTTAAATCGTTTGTATTGTTCACAGTGAAGACGAAACTTAATGTGACTTAAACGCTATAGCAAATGTAAAACTGAGGGTGCGACACGTGAAATTGTGGGGAGTTCCGCGGGAGGAATGCACGGTGTCTCATCCGCGCCGCTCCCAAGCATTTTTCATGTGACATCTCGCTTTGTTGCGGTTGGAAAATAAATTAGTAACAATTTCATTGTTTGTGAGAATTATTTCCGCGGAGTTTCAGCGTAAGCGCTAGTGCTGCCGGCTGAATGCGAGCACTTGTCGCAACTACCACTTTTTGTTACCGTGCAAGCTTTCATAGTTAGATGTTTACATACTGTTTCATTTGAGTTATAGACACAATTTATGCTTTGCAGTTCTTGTGTTTAAGTTTAGAGTAGTTCGTTAATTAGCTTTAGTATTAAAGTTAATTTATTCTTCCGTGTAAATTAATGGTATTAACTAACATAGTTAATTTTTGCTTTTAATTGCAAACATAAAGAGAAGAACAATGTTGCGACAAGTATCTGAAGAGATTAGGTAGATAAATGATCCAGGATATAAGATTAGTATAGAAAATATAATAAGAAATAAGATTGTTTTGTAGAAAGTCAAATACAAATATTTACCGGATTTGGTGCAAATATTGCATATATTTAAGATTTGACGTTGGGTCATGATCGAACTACTGTTGTTTTATTTAAATCACTGGTTCCATTTTAAATAAATCTGGAAATAATGGAACCAATGTTAAATCACTATTTCCACTATATTATTTTAGGTACTTGTGGATTTTTTTAAGGGTGGAAAAGGAATAAAGATAAAAAAGCACTTGTGAATTTTTAAAGCCATAAAAATACTAGATGTAAAATGCACTTTGTTTTTATTATAATTATTTTTAATAAAATCATCTACTATTTCTTTCTTTAATTCTTTTTCTTTTTTCTAAGGGAAAATACAAAGGTGTCAAATGTATTACAAAAAATAAGGAAAGTTAAATGGAACTGGACTAGTCATATATTGAGGACGAACAGTGGAAAAAAATGGACGAAGGACGTAATGGAATGGTACCCTAGAAATGGGAAAAGACAGAAAGGACGTCAAATCAAAAGATGGGAGGATGATCTGGCGAAAGGATGGAGGAGAATAGCTCGTGACAGAGAAAACTGGAAGGGAGGAGTTCTGTGTTGGGGAGGCCTATGTCAAAAGACAACTAGACTAAGTGATTGCAAAAATTATGTTTATTTAAAAAGTTAGATTAGGTTTTTTTTTTATATAAGTAGTACCTATAAATCAAAACTGTAATATGGTCAGTGAATAAAGGCTTTTATTATTATTATAACTGTAAAAACCTAGTATGTATTACACGGGTCTTTTTTATTGTTGATAAGTTCGCTCTTAACCGCTATATAAAAAGAACATACGTTACTAATCTCGAGTGCCATGATATTATAATGTTGTGCCTTATTTTACATTATTCAAAAATAGCGGAAAGCGCTACTAGCGATCTAGAAAGCATATTCTATAGGAGAAACGCTGAAAATAGTGAGGCTAAATCCGATTGCTTTATATTCTTCACATTATTTTGATTCACACGTTTCAAATTCAATAAAATGGTGTTATTCCAGAAGTGTCTTCACAATTTTATTTTGTTTTAAGGCAACGAAAGTATCTGGCCTTTCAGTCAATGTATATTGTGAGACCAAATACCTAATGTTTTTGTATACTTAAGGAAAACGAAAATATATATTGTATTTGCTTAAAGTACGGAAAGACATGGTTTAGAACAATAGAAATTTGGGGTAGCAAAGTTGTGAGTTTTTAGGACTTCGTGGTCAGTCATTTTTTTTATTACACAAATTTCGTGGAATAACAAAGATGTTTTTCACTTTTGCTTATTTGGCAGAAATTCACAATATTTTTTTTTTGAGGTGGGTCACAGAAGTCGTTTAATTACTCATCAGTAATCAAATGACTTCTCCTGCTCTAGGGTGGAGTGAAACGGTGTGTCAGACTTTTGCTGACTAAAACCCATCTGTATCCTTCAGTTGCTCTTTGCCTTTTAACACCACGGTAACTTTTTCAATAATTCCTGCGGCCCTATCGAGCATCGGCTCTACTGGATCCTTAGGGCTATATTTCACCGGGACACCATGGCAGCGCGACCAGTCGCCGCTACCAACCAAATGTATACAGCTCTATAGAGAGTTACTCACCTGGTGTAAGTTTGGTTGCGCAACCAACTCGGACGCGTGCACTTAAGATCCATTTTGATACTGTCTCAGTGTAGTGTAGCGACTCTGGTGTCGGTATGGTGTCTAGTTTGGTAACTTACGGACACCGACCGACCAGTTGCACCGCCATGGTGTCCTGGTGAAATATAACCCTTACAGTTTTGGTGACATCTCTATGAGGTGTGCGTGGAACACTACGCGCCGTTGACTCTGTTTTGGTCATTATCGGACCGAAGGTAAGCTGTCTTACTGTTCATATTCATTATCATACAAATTCACTATATCTACTTACCTAAATAGTAAAAAAAACTTGGTACCAATAAAATGTGCAACACAGTAACCGAAAATCAGTTTTATAACAACTATCTACGCTATCCTTACACTGACACTACATCTGATTTGCATTGTAATCAACTAAAATGTGCATCGTTTACGACTGTTGGTGCTTTATACACTGACTTGAAACTATAAAATGTAAGATTTTTTATAGTTAGGTTTTAGTATAGTTTAGTTAATATTTAAGTTTTTTATGTCAAAGATTCATTTATAAATAAAAAACGTAAAAAAAAATTAAATTAAAAAATAAGTTATATTATATTTTTTATTGTTTTTGTATGACTGTAAAAGAAGTTGAATTTTAGTTACAACTGTAACTAATATTGCTTACTTTAGAGAAGAAGAATTTAATCCATATTGAATTTAGAGAACATCATGAAAATCAGTTTCTTTGCTCTGCGCACAATAAAAATCTTCGATCCACAAATAATCGTCTTCTACGATGTCCGACACACCGCTCTGGGTTTGTCCATTCCTCTTTCTTTGTCCAGGCGATCTTCCTTTGGAATGCGCTCCCTCTGAACATCAGGATGGCAACCAGTCGGTTGTCCTTTAAAATGAAAGCACGAGAACACTTTCGCAAGAAATTGGTAGATTCATCACACTCTTGATTTGTTGTATTTGTTTTTTTTTCTCAATATCATTCTTTATTTGTATGTATGTATCTAAGTATATATTTATTATTGTTCTTGTTTCCTCTCTGACAGTCTTTAATTAAGTTGCACCTGCCATGTTATGTCTCTGCACCACCCTAAGGTCGACTGGTAGAAAATGCCTAAGGCATTAAGTCCGCCTTTGTACAATGTTTAGTGCATAAAGTTTTAAATAAATAAATAAAATCATGATGGAGTTAAATCTATATACGAGTATGTATATAAAAATGAATCCCTATTTCCCTTGGTCACGCCATCACGCGTGAATGGCTGGACATATTATACAATTTTTTTTTTGTTGTTTTTGTTATTGTCAGGAGAAGAATCTTATGAAAAAAAAAATTATAAAATGGTAGTAGGGTAGAGTAGGGTAGAGTAGGGTAGAGTAGGGTAGAGTAGGGTAGAGTAGGGTAGAGTAGGGCAGAGTAGGGCAGAGTAGGGCAGAGTAGGGCAGAGTAGCTTAGAATAGGGTAGAGTAGAGTAGGGTAGAGTAGAGTGGAGTTGGGTAGAGTTGGGTATCTAGAGCAGAATAGAGTAGTCGGTTGATGGGAGCAAAGCTGCGGGCATAAGCTCAAATTTTCTCAAATAGAAATGTATTTTTGCAACAGGCTATTTTTTAAAAAGTTATTTGTTTTATTAGTTCAATCTTAATAGCTAGAAAGACTTTTGTTCTATCTATTTAACGTATTGATAGCAATCTAAATAGAATTACTGCTTACCATCAGGTGGGATCGCAGTCAAGCACTGGTTTATATCAAATAAAAAAAAATGGAAATATTTAGAAATTTTTGGCTTTTTCGGTAGCGTCTATTAGTTTCTGTAACATGCTGGTACAAGGAACACAAGACACGATATTAAGTGTCTTATTATATTTAAAACAGCACCATATATCGCACTCCAGGGCAGAGTCATTAATGAATTTCTACCTGAACAGTTTCAAAACAATTTTTGTAATTATTTACAACTAGATGGGTTGGACTATATTTTTAATATGTCTAGATAAAGGGTGACTACTTCTTCTTTTTCTTTTGTTTCGATTTGTCCGACCAATATTTAGCCACCTGGATAGATCTGTCGTTGGCCTCGTCTAAGTCGTGGAATGGAGGTTGTACATGCTTAGCAAGCAGTAAGTCACGCGTAAACTGTGAAGAGCCTCCAGTATGGAACTGGCACTGTATTTGCAAAGAATTAAGTATTTATTTATTTATATATATAGGCATACCAACGACTTGTTTATAATTTATATTCAATAATATAATAATAATTAGTATGAAGTGATCCTGTGTAAAAAAGTCACTTACAGGTATGCACAACATTCACAAAAGTCTAACTAATTAAATAGGTGAGAAACCGTTAAATAATAAACACATAAAATAATAGAAATTAAAAACCTTATGTCCAAACTTAAAAATAAATAAGTTATAATACTAAAATAACATTATTCTCAATTTAGAATTAAAATCAAATTACATTATTAACATATCAATCAATCACATCATTATTAAATTAAATTACATAAAACAAACAATTATCTAAATTAATCAAAATATCAGTAAATTACAGTTTTATAAAGTGTAAAATTACAATTTTTATAATGTTACAGGCAAAAATAATAATAATAATTAAGTTAAAGTAAAAGTAGGCGGCTGATCACAGGTCAATTTGAATGATTTTGGCTCTAAATCTTGGCAGACTATCAAAAAAGAAGTCAATGTTGCTGTCGACAGAGCAGGCCTTGTTATAGAAGGTTAACATTCTATTTAGAGGGGCGTGCCGACCCAGGTTGGTTCGGCATGGCTTAGTGGCAAACGTTCTATTGGTACGCTTGGTCCGAAGGTGCGAATGACGAGGTACGTCTATGTTGACTCTACTTAGTAGGTCTGGCGTTGACGATGTCCCGTTGATAGTTGTGTAAAGTGTGAAAACCCTTCGTAACTTCTTCTTCTTCGACTACTGAGATGACGACTAACGAAGTAGTTTGAAAGATGAAGACACATTGTACCGACCCCAAGTAAATTGGTATGTGTGCAAGGTGATGCCCTGGGCGTAGGGAGTCGCAGGGCATTTTCTGGCCACCACGGGAGCGTGCACCAGGTGCGGACTTACGAACGGCGAGCAATGGATGGCCATCCGACAAAGACCAAGCCGGAGTAGATGGACCGTTCTATTTTACGCGCTCATCAAAGAGATGTCAGTATAATATACGGGGCCCGCTAAGGCCGATGCCTGCCAGGTCTATGGGATTGTTCGAAAGAGTCACCGCGGCCCTGAAACACAACGAGAAACTAAAAGAACACGGGTGGACTTTAGTCAGTAAAAGTCTGGCACTCTCACTCGCTCTACCTAGACCTGGAGAAGTTATTTTATGATCACACCTTCAAAATAAGGCCAACCAGGTATAATGAAGTAACCCAAAACAAACAGTCACAATAGTGTATCTTACTAAAGAGTACCCAATTCAAAATATTAATGTAACCAATTTTACAGGTAACTAAACGCCTGCAGCAGTTAACTGAGGCACTTAATCATTCGTCTATTAAGATGAATGTTGGCATTCGCTGTGGTAACTTGCGTCTATAGTTTATGTTATGACAGATAACGTTACATGACACTGTATTACCATTATAGTTTAACTGGAAGATATTGTGGTCAGGAGATTGCCGGTGTTGGACAATGATCGGCCTAAAATGTTGTTAAGAAAGTTGTTTTTTTTTTAATATAATATTTGAAGGCGCTTGTATTTTCAGAAGGATAAAACAGAGGTTACTTGTATAATATATTCTCATTTCGCAAGTTTGCTAGCTTACTGCTATCAACAGGGTACATGTAAAGATTCCGAGCTGCTTTTCAAATAAAATTTAGTGAAAGATTGATTTTATTAATTTATGCTTCATATACAGTATTTAGTGGTACAAAGGAAAACTAAAGGCAACAAGGGATTCTCTATCAGTTAACCTTTGGGTTAAAAAATAACACTGTTAAAAAATTGCACAATAAATAAATATTACAATTCGATGGTTGAAAGGCTAATTGATCTAAACGACATTTTTTCCAATATTGAGTTATATACATATTCGGAATCAGCAAATTTTTTCCGTCGTTTGAGACGGGTTTAATTTTTTTTTTTTTAAGTGTCGCTTAGATCAATTAGCCTTTCAACCGTCGAGATATTTATTTTATCAATAGATTTAATATTAGATTTTTTCTTTTGATTTCCTTTTTAGTTAATTCTTACGAGTTTTTATTTTACTTTTGTTTAAATGTGTATGTACCTAGTAAGCATAAATACTTACTTATTTTTAAATAATTAAATATGAACGCAGAATATCTAATACGAATATAAAAAAATAATATAATTAATCTTATTATAATAAAAATAAAAGTTAATATGTAACTATCATCATTACTTAAAAGTAATGATTATAGTTATCATCATATAACTATCACCATATCATCATATCATATCATATAACTATCATCTTTACTTAAAAGTAATGATGATAGTTAAGTGTTTCTTTAAATATGTACCCATGTAAATTCTTGTATAAATAAAAACTGTATGAGCGAATATAAAAAAAAAAACAAATCTAAAAGAATATTCTATCATAACTTGAGAAATACTATTGATATTAGACTAGGGAGACCCAGTATATAATATTTTTATTTATTTATTTTACACTTTATTGGGCAGATACTCCCACCTTAAAAAAAATACACCTCATAATGTGGAGCTCTCACGACGGGGGATGCGGTGTCCCAAGGCAGGTGTGTCGTGGCGGTGTCTCTGGACATCGCCAACGCCTTCAACTCCCTGCCTTGGAGTAGCATTAGGAGGGCACTCCGGTATCACCGGACGCCCGACTACCTCTGTCGTGTGGTCGAGGCTTACCTGTCGGACAGGTACATCATCTACCCTGGTCACCAGGGAGAGTGGGAACGTCGAGAGATGTCGTGCGGTGTTCCGCAGGGACTGGTACTAGGGCCGCCCTTGTGGAACATCGGATACGACTACGTGCTGCGCGGAGACCTCCCTGGCGGGGTCAGCGTGGTCTGCTACGCAGACGACACGCTGGTCCTGGCGCGGGGAGAGTCGTACCAGGCGGCGGTCGAACTAGCGACACACGGGGTTGCGACAGTCGTAGGCAGGATCCAGGAGTTGGGACTCGAGGTGGCATTGCACAAGTCCGAGGCCATGTGCTTTCACGGCCCTCGGAACGCGCCACCACCGGGTTCCCAGCTAACGGTAGGAGGAGTCCACATCGGCGTCGGGTCAACGATGAAGTACCTGGGACTCGTTCTCGACAGCCGATGGGATTTCGAGGAGCACTTCCGACGTCTGGCTCCCAAACTGAATCGGACTGGGGCTGCCCTCGGGCGGCTCCTGCCCAACCTTGGGGGTCCAGATGCCTCCTGCCGGAGGCTCTACGTGGGAATCGTTCGGTCCATGGCCCTTTATGGCGCACCGATATGGGCGCCGGCGCTGCGGAAGCAGCCGGCGGCCCGGCTGAACGCATGCCAGAGGGTCATGGCCATACGGATGGTGCGAGGTTACCGGACGATTTCCCGCAAAGCGGCGAGCCTCCTTGCCTGCCAGCCACCATGGGATCTGGAAGCAACAGTCCTTGCTCTCATGCACGATCTACGCATGGAGATGCAACGCCGGGGCGAAACTCCGCTGCCGCGACAAATCGAAGCATGGCGGACGGAGCTCCGGCGGGTTCTCATGGTGAAATGGCGACAGCGACTGTCGCGACCCAGTGCTGGGCACGCCACAATTATGGCAGTGTGTCCCCTATTTGAGGCGTGGTTGGAAAGACCTCACGGCGTCCTCACCTTCCGCATGACGCAGGTTCTCACCGAACACGGGAAGTTCGGGAAGTTCCTGCACCGAATTCGTGCGGAAGCGACGCCCGGGTGTCGCCACTGTGTGGACCGCCCGGAGGATACGGTGGAGGTGTGCCCCGCTTGGGAAGAGCAACGCCGTGTCCTCGTGGGGGCGATCGGCGGCGGCGATCTCTCGCGCCTTGGTACAGGCCATGGTCCGGAGCGAGGAGGAGTAGCAGGCGGTCGCCTCCTTCTGCGAAGCAGTGATGCTAGCAAAGGAGGCGGCCGATCGCGTGAAGCAACGGCAACGGTCCTCACGCCCCAACCGCCGCCGGGATTTCGATCCCGATTTCCGGCCACCGTAGGCGTGGACTTGCGGACGGCGGGCAATGGATGGCCCGCCGTCCGACCGTCCGGTAACCGTCCGGACCAAGCCCAAGTCGTCGACGGCGCGTATTGTTCCACGCGCGCCTCAGGGAGATGTCAGCAATTGTAGGGGCCCAGCAGGGTCGAAGCCTACTGGGGCCATGGGTAGTGTGAAAACGAAACCCTTAGTTGGGAAAGTCATAAGATGATTTTCCCAACTAAAAAAAAAACCTCATAATGTGCACAGGATAAACATTTACAAAAACTACAATGGGCGGTCTTATCGCACAAGGCAATCTCTAAAAAAAAGAAATATGTTTAAACAAGTATGATTTAATTATTTTAGTCAATCATATCTTATCTTATTTTATCTTGTTGTGGGGCTGGCCCTAGGCCAGAGCACTTCGACCCTTCTGGGATTAGTCAATCATAGATTTGATGCCATCAACTGCATCAGATAAAGTGATTTGTTTTAAACTTTTTACTCTTTTTTGCGGTCGGGTTTTTTAACGATGTGAACTATTTTTTATTTCTAACTTTTTGAAATCGTCTTCTCGAGTCATTTATTTTGATACTCTACACGTTCCTCACAAAAAAACTAACTAGATTTTTTGGTAATATATAATTTGGCAGGAAAAATCTGTCCTTATTTTTTATAATTTTGATTAACCCAGTGTCAGTTGTGAGAGACAACTAAGATAAAAATAATAACCCCTTTGAAGCTAAAATGCAACAAGTCGTTAAGGCTACATACATACATACTTACATACATTAAACCACATCACACTCCTTCTAAAAATCGCATCTTGTGGGTTAAAAAATCGCATCTGTCACTTTGCTACACTTTGAATCTAAGTTATTAATGTAAAGTCATTTTAAGTGAACCTTGTTCTTTACGAGTAAATAAACTCTTTAAACCTTAATTCCTGGAGAAAATAAGCTCAATACCAGTCTCTTCAACCCGAGAATCGAACCAAAAAGGAAGTAAGTAAAAAAAATACACAAAATTATGTTTAAGAAACCTTCTAGATGAGGGGAAAATAGAACATAATAGTTATTTTAATTTTAATTGTTTTGTTTTGGCTTCCACTCGCGTTAAGGCAAGGCTGCAACTGTAATGTCAAGGAAACAAATGAATGCATTTGTTTTTAAGCAAGATGTTGTTCTTAAAAAACTAAGTCTTTATTACCAGCTAAGAACCATTTCGTTTTGGTCCTAATCGTTCTTTACTTAATTTGAGAACACATCTGTCAAAATCGCTGTGTTTTATTACTTGAAAATAAATAAGTGACAGCTTTCTATATTTTTGGAGTAATAATATGAACAAACTTATAAAATATGACAGGTTTATTTAGAACGTAATCAATTTATCTTTTCTCTTGTCAAAAAATGTGTTATTTCAGTCTATTTTTTACTTTTCCAAGAACATGATTTCTCTTAGTGTAAAGAGCGAAATGCTTCATAGATTACAAACTTTATGATGGATGAAGTGTTCGTTTCAGTTGGATGCAGCGGAGTGTGGATCACTTATTTTACACTTGGCTTGTCATCTGGTGCACGTGAGGTTTTGTTTGAAATATGCCCCATAGAAGGTCCTCCATCCGTCTTGACTTCTCTAAGGTAATTTAAAGATAGACCCACCGATGAAGTCAGTATGTTTCTTACTTTTTTGCACTAATTTTAATGTTACAGTTTTAATAAATAAATAATATTCCACAACTATCACACAACGCCATCTAGTCCGAAACTAAGCAGAGTTTTTTCTGTGAGTACTAGACAACCGATAAATATGCTTATATATTTCTAAATACATACATATTATAGATAAATTACACCCAGACATAGAACAAATGATCGTGGTCATCACACAAACATTTGTCTTGGATGGGAATCGAAACCACATTTTGTATAGCAGGCAGGGTCACCACTAGACCAACAGGCCAGTCAAATTGTAATGTGTATTAGGAAGGGAACTGTCTCCTTAGATACGGGTTAACAACCTAGTATAGAAGGCAGAGCTTTTATGTAATAGTGACACTTTGCAAATAAATGAATTTTTATTATTTATAAAATACTTGCAACTGTCCACGACTTCACCCCCGTGCTATATCACACTAATATTATAGGCAATGTTTGATGTGTGTGTGTAAAGTTAGGCTTGCAATCTATGAAGGATTTCGTTTGTTACTTGTTCACGCTTAAACAGCTGAACGAATTTGGATTAAATTTGATACACGAGTAGACCATTTCCTCGACCATATAATTTATTTATTTATTTAAACTTCATGTAAAGTAGTGGTACAATGCGGACTTAATGCAACAAGGCATTCTCTACCAGTCAACCTTTGGGTTAAAAGAAACAACACTGGGGTAGGTGTGCACAATAAATAAATAACAGATAAATAATCTGTAAGTTCTAAATTTCCGCCTTGTTCCGCCAAATAAAAAGTTTTTCTTTCTTTCTGTCTTTCTTTCTTTCTTTCTTTCTATAAATATCAAGTATGTAGTATCAATAAATTAATAATACCTACATAAGACACTTTTAATCTTGGGAGTATGTTTTCATGGAATTATTTTCTATATATATATGCATACATTATATAGAAAATAATTCCATGTTATTGGCATGGTTAAGCCGCTGTAGTTTAACATAGATATGGCGTACGACCTTAAAAATTCAGATAATATTTCAATCTGTTAATTAAATTTTCTGTCCTTTTGAAGTTCTGGACTATATCTATATTTGTTAAATATACCACACAGTGTAGCAATTTAGGCGTAAACATGTAACGAACAAACAGACAGACAGTATTTTATTGCAGTTTTATTAAATCTGGCGCCTAACCTTGAAAGGTTGTCAGTTTTAATCTAGCTTTTAGAGAGCTAGACATCTGTGACGGATAACTAGACAGAAGTTTGTAATGCTAAAGCTGCGATGCGATTTTTGATACCAACGATAAGAATCCCTAAGATTAAATAAATAAATAACTTTTGAGATATTAACTTTATTTTTTGAATATTCTAGTTCATGAATATTCAAGTTCAATTTCAAGATATTATATTTTAAGTGTATACTCAGTTGCTCTCGTGTCTGCTAGTAATTAGATAAAGTATTTAATAAATATCAAGAATAAAATAATGAAGATCATTTGAAGGTATTTCTGAATTCGCACTTGCCCAGTTTTTTATCCTATAATTGATTTATTATGTAGGTAGGTTTGTGTATTATTTTATTTGTAATTTTAAAATTGTGCACTGAATCATAGCCTCTGTTGTGATCTCTCTCTATCACTCAATAGTTTACTGGAAGAAAACTCAACTTTGAGTTAAGCTCGCCTATGCATGAAGTCTGTTATACACATATATTGTAACTTTTTATGGTACACAATAAAGAATATAATTTATTCTTACACGCACACTTGGACGGAATTTACCAATAAAACTAATCGCGTTTTAACCGTCACTAGTGTCACTTGTCTGTATTTTTCTTTTGCTGTATTTTTACAAGTGACACTAGTGACAGCGGCTAAACGTGATTATGCGAGCCAAACGTTAAAACGTGATTAGTTGTATTAGTGAATTCCGCCCTTAAGCTTACTTTTTTAAATAACTACACGTTTAGTAAAGCACAATTGTGAATACAACGAAGCAGTCCTCAAACTTCGGAAAGAATTCAACCAAAAAGTCGTCTTGTGCTCCGCTTTCCTTTCAACATAATCCTTCAGAGATTTTATAAGATATTCGAGTTCCACCGATATGCCACAATGCACTCGTCGAAATGTCCTTTTGTAGCCAACAAGTAAGGAGATTCGAGGCATATATACGCTCCGTTATAGTGTAAACGGGACAAATAAACAGGCAAAAGAGCCGATATTCTTGCTAAGGAAAATGTTTTATGCTTTTTAAATCTCTCATATAAGTGTGATGTTTACCATGAGAACACTCAATACTGAGTTTGTACAGAAAACGTCATTAACTGGTTACCTCTTTTTCTAAAGTATTTTAAGGTGAGAGAGGTACCCAATTGATGCAATTGTCCGTAGAATACTAGTAGAAACAAATAGCAAATATTCTGCTGAAAGGATGGTTAAAAAGTCTTTCACCTAGAAATAGGCACCTTCATACAAACTACGGCCCGAGTTATTGAAAACACGGGAAAAATAAACATAAGAGAGAAAAAAAGTACTTTTTAAGTGAGGATACTGCATTTTCAATTATGAGGAAAGAACATAGTACTTAGTATTAATTCAAATAATTTGTATTCTTGTTTTTTTTGGTGAGGAGTTATCAAATAACTTCTTCTGATCTGGTTGGAGCGAGAGGGAGTATCAGACTTTTACTGACTAAAACCTATCAGTGTTCCTACAGTAGCCCTTTGCGTTTCATGATCACAGTAACTCTTTCTTCAATCCGTCTTTTCGACCTCTAAATATCTATTCACATCCACTCCCCTTCAGATACCTACTCAATCTGGTAAGGAAACTCACCAAAGATCTACACCACAAATTAATGGCTGCTTTACGAAACCGGCTCTATGGCTAGCTAAACTTCAGTTTCGCAAAGTCACAGCCGTTATAACTGGCCACGCACCACGCCACCACGCCACCACGCCTTAATAAGCACCTTAGTCATAGGAGTAACAGACAGCCCACTCTGCAGTGCCTGATGAAGAAAGACGAGACAGCTCGTATGCTTCTAAGCTGTCCAGTGGTCGCTGGATACAGGGCAAAGTGCTTCAAGAACCCAGGTAACCTCCGCGAAAAGGGTCAGTAACACCAAGGCGCTGCTGGCCTCCTTTGAGGAGGTGGAGTGGATCGAATGACACATTTGTCCCACCCGTACGTAAAATACACGCTTTAAACGTGGAGTTGCGTACACCAGCCCGACATACAATAGAATATATCTCAATATCATCATCATTTCAGCCAAAAGACGTTTATGGTTGGACATAGGGCTCCTCCAATGACCGGTCCTGTGCGTCTCGCATTCATCGGGTCCCCGCGAACGTTACCGAGTCATCGGTCGACCTTGTGGGAGGCCTTCCAATGCTGCGTCTTCCGGTATGTGGTCACCGCTCCAGAACCTTTCGTCCTCATCGACCATCTGTTTGACGAGTAATATGCCCTGCCCACTGCACTTAAGTTTGCCAATTCGTCGTGCTATGTCAGTTACCTTAATTGGTTCTCCAGCAGATATCTTCATTTCTGATACGATCACGCAAGGAAACTCCGAGCATTATCATTGCCCTTTGGGTGACTTTAAGTCTTTTGATAGGGCACATTGAAAGCGACCACGTTTCAATATATCTACTTTCATGTTATTTAGTTATGCATGGCAAGTCTGTACCACAAAGTACTTGATGTTAATATTGCATGTTCATATTTGTGTTTGACTGAAGCTCTAGGATTGATTAAACATGTTCGAAGTAATGCTGCTATTGCAAATGATATAAACTCATTCTGGAATAACTTTCATCGTACTCAATATCTGAATTGGTTGTCGTAATGCTTTTCATTATAAATATACATATAGTTATGCGATGCTGAATGGTAAAGAGTAGATAAGTATGAGGGAGTAAATATAGAGGCGCCTTATATGGCCTAGTACAGATTTTTGATCAATTGTTTTTATTGGTTGTTTTTCATTATTATTATTTTTTAAACTATACTGTTTTTATTCAAGTTCATATTTATGAAACTGTAATAAAATAGTACATGTTTTTACTCACCCTATAATTCGATAGGTGGTTGACGACACATGTAAAGTGCACGTCGCGTCCTTGTGTGACTGTGTGGTTCTCCAGAGCCTGAAGAAACTCAGGTTCCAGCTCCGCTTGGATCGGCATCTCACCTGCAAGTATACGAATTTCAGATTTAAAGGCTACCTGTGTAACATAACACCAGCCTGTGCTCCTAACTTCGAGAAGGTAAAACTTAAGGGGTGACCAGATGATTGCAAACCAACGTCCCAACCAAGGTGATTTTGCTAGTTTCAATTCGTGTAGACAGCAGTTGTAAACCGTGACCTTCAACGCCCTTTGGTTGGGAGGCGCGTTTTGCCAATCCCCGAACGTGTTAGCGCGTGGTTTACATCCATGTAGCCGTAACACAAACCAAACATATAAACCAAGGTGACATTGGTTGGTACGCTAGTTTGCAACCGTCTGGTCATCCCTTAAAGGGGTGACCGGTTGCAAACCAACGTCCCAACCAAGGTGACCTTGCTAGTTTCAATCCGTGTAGACAGCAGTTGTGAACTATGACCTTCAACGCCGTTGGTGGGGAGGTGCGTTTTCTCAATCACCGAACGTGTTGGCGCGTGGTTTACATTCATGTAGCCGCAACACAAACCCAACACATAAACCAACAAGGTTACCTTAGTTGAAACGCTAGTTTGAAACCGTCTGGTCACCCCTCTAAAGTGACATACTGGTAATAGAATAGAATATTATATATTTAATTATACCTCATAGTAATAGTTAAATAACTTTAACACGAACTTAAATTCAGAAACATTCAGGTAAGATCTTTAACAAAACATGACTAACTTTGAAAAATACTTCTGCAAACAAAAATAGAATCATCAAAATTATTTGACCATTTTTTGAACAACGTACAAAAAAAACATTTAGTCGAATCGAGAACCTCGTCCTTTTTTGATGTCTGTTTAAAAAATTGTAAAACAACTTCATCCTACATATACTTTATTGTTGTATAGGTTTAATCAACAGTAATTAATGATTTACGGAGTGTTATTTTTGTGAATTCGATACATTCAAAACCGTTATTGAACGACCATCAATTTATCCATTTTTAGCTTCTGCCAGCGGCTTCGCCTGCGTTTTCACGCCAACCACTTGTACTTGTGTTTGTATGGAGAAACCTACTTTCGTAACCTACTTTCGTAGGTTACTCCATACAAACTTTAGACCCCTATTTCATCACCTTGGGGGGAAAATTTTGACAAAATCCTTTCTTATTGCTCGCTTGCTTCATAAAAGGTAACTTTGTGCAAAATTTCACGCTCCTAGGCCCGGTAGTTTCACCTGTGCGTTGATATGTAAGTCAGTCAGTTTCTCCTTTTTATATAGATATAGAAATAAACAATTAAAATCCTCACCTATAAATAAAGTTCTTTCAACTTAACTGTAATTATTATGGGAGGTATGTAACATGCTTAACCTCATAGAAACTATTTCAATTGCAATACTTTGAGTATGTGCAAATTGTTCTCAAATTCTCGATATATATTAGCAACAATAACAAAACAATGTACGCATTGAAACTAAAACAATGTAATTACACAGGGTTTTGAGTCATAATTAATTATGCAATAACAAAACTGTCTAATTAACTGTTGATGAAGTTTCAAACTCTGCGATATCATTTTATTATAATATAAATTAATTTGATTCTGATAATGTCAAGGGGTTTTATGAGAACTATTTAATCCTCTTCAAACAGTTTTCTAATAAATTATTATTCAATTATTTACTACGGCACGAGTAGGTATTATATTGTCGAAACGCTACTTGTTCGCGCGCCTTCTGCTTACCTAATTTTAGATATAATACTTTGGAACTGGGATTAGTAGCTATTTATTTATGAAATTTAGTTTAGATGACTACTCTAAAGACAATTATGTATCATTAAGGGGAAAGTACTTAGGTATCTAACTAATTTGGTGTTAGGTTTTTTTTACTAGTGATTATAAGTATATTAAAGTTACATAATATATTGTAATAATAAAATGTACCTACGAATATGTAAAATTAAGTTCAATGTGAAACAATTAACTAATTAAAACTATATACATATACTAAAGGCAAAAACAGCTAGCTAGAATATAGCATCATAAAACTCCTCCGCATCGCTGTCGCCAGGAAGTGTGCCTAAAAGGCTGGCGGCACTGCCACGATGTATGGCAATGCTTAATCTCTGACCGAGGTAAACGCCAGCCCTTAGATCACTTGTCAACTAAGCATTTGGATAATTCTTTAAAGAGCGTATGAGCGCTCGGACCCCACGGCAAGAGTTTCAACCCTAAACGGCTCAAAAATGTAAATGCCGACGAGATTGTTATATTTCCGCCCCTTGATGTTCTCCGCAGCCGCAGCGGCAGCACCAGCACAGCACGAAGAGATAGGAAGATGGGATGGCGCAAGAGTGTCGACACAGGTAGCGTCCCACACTAAAGGCCTACCCATCTTCCACGAAAACAAAGACATACCGCCCGGTCTCTTACCATCGTCGCATGCTAGGCTATGAGGTTCCAAAACAGCCGGAACGCCTACTGTGACAAGGGCTCGTCGGATGATGTCGTTAATATTCGCGTGCCGAGTATCCGTCCCGCGCTTCGGCTGCATGACAGGCCGTGGTGACCAAAGCTGTTGACCACTTCGCCACAGTGGCAGCGATGAGGAGAACAGCAAGGTGCGCCTAGGCGTAGGCATGTGTTTAATTTACGTGTTAATTGTCTGTAAAATTGGTACTATTTTGGTGTACAGTACAGTTTATTCTATTTTATGAATATTCCTATAATCTCGTTTAACCAAGGATTATCCTGAAGACAGTGTTAAGTTATCGTGCCGTTAAGTTTTACGGCTAAGTGTTGACAACTTTTTAAGTATCTTGTATACTCCTAGTTTAATTAGCAACTCGTGAACAAATCTTTTACTATCTTCCTCTTCCTTAAAATAAACTCCGTGCAAGTTCGTGTCTAAGATTTTTAGTTACCCGTCAGGTCTTTCATCATGTTTTTTTTTTTAATGATATAAACTAGTGCTTGACTGCGATCCCACCTGATGGTAAGCTGTGATGCAATCGTTGATGGTGAATCGCACTAGTTTATTAAGAGCCTAACCTTGAAGACAAAGAAATGGTACGGTGGAGGTTGAAATTATAAGCGGACAGGAAGACCACTGTTGGCAAATTGTTCCAATCCTTCGATGTACGCGGTATACGACGAGGCGAAACGATTAGTCCGAACCGTATAGGGGTGGACACTCGCTGTATGTTGATATCTATTTACTGCCAATTTTTTACCCGACTGGGTTATGTTTGCGCGCATTTCTTGTATGTAATATTCCTTATTACCTCGTGTCTACCAAACGGCTCAATGGATTTATATAATCTAGACAATCCTATTGAATAATCTAGACTAAAATCATTCTACCCAAATGTTGAAGTCAATGATATGAATTGATTTTTTGTTTAAGTTATTTGTGTGCCGATTATGAAATTATTTCAATGAAGATGAATTGCTTTTTACACTCCTGGACTGAACTTGTTTTCTCTGTTTACTTTTTACTTAAAGTTATTTTTTATGAAGTCAGGTTGTTTTATTTTCACTTTATAACCCATAGTGGGTTGATTTCCGAAAGGGAAACCCGGGTCCTGGAACGCTAGGCGAAGAAGGAACACAGTTGGGTCTTAGTCAGAAAAATTCTGACACTCCCTCTCGCTCTAAGCAAAGTGGGAGGAGTCATTTAACGATTGCCCACATTAGAAAAGGCTTACCTACATACAATTTTACTTTAAAATATAAGCTATATAATTATAGCTGGTTTTACAGGCACAGACTTTAAACAATTATCAATTAAAGAAACCTGTCTCATTTAAAAATAACATGTTAATTTAATGAAACCGCACACCAACAAAATTCAAATAAAATCCATTACCGCGGTCATATCTAAGCGCCCAGTTATTTAGGGTACAGTCGCCGAGTATTAGCCGCGCACTCTAAATAAGGGTAGGCTTTGAACCGAACGGCGCGGCGGCGGAGCAGTGTGGATAAAATGTAACGCAGCACCGGTCGGATTTAGCCGAACAAGTAAACTCTACTAATAGGGGTTAATACCTAAGTGTTGTGCGAAACAGGTGCGGGTCGGAGAGGTTTCTTACGAAAACATTAGCATATTCCGTGATTTTACAAAGGACACGTGACTTTTGGTTAGGAAGTGAACCCGTAAAATTTCGGTTTTATTTTGAAGGAAACGGGATAGGGAAAATGAACTGTGATAGCAGGCGAGGTTACTCTGAAGCTGAGGGATTCAAAACCGTTTACTGGAATGAGTCTTAAGGGGATGCTTTTTCTGGTAGCGCACATTTCACATAGTCATCGTAAGGCCGCTAAATTGATGTGACTCATTTTTATGAATGTCATCGGGCAGTTATTTATTTCAGTTACTCTCTGCAGGCACAATCAAAACTAACACGTACAAACTCATTTATTATTCTATTATTGTAAACAAATTTGAAAACAAATTTACAAAAAAAGAAAAATTATAAAAACAAACAAAAAGAAAAACATACACAAAACAGGTATTTGTATGGTCTACGATTAGTCGTTCTGTGTTTGGGTGAATCGTATATTAACATTTTAGTGAACACACCCAAGATACAAGAGTGATTCCTAGTGAAGGGCAAATTAAAAAAATAAAAACTTCTAGGTATACAGAACCGGTCACAAAAATGTATCAATTATTATGACAACTTTTGACGAATCAGTCGTGTTGTCATATTAAACAGGGCTCTGAAAACACCAAGATCATGGCAACTCTTTCACAATTTCCGAGAAAGAAAAACAGTGTGACCAAGCTCAGGTCCCAGACACATAGTAAAGGTCACCCGAGTGGAATTTATTTGTATAGTACACTCGGGCAATGGGGTAGTTGCACGAGTTACTGTCCGATGCCGCTTATATCCGCTTATACCGGTGAGTTACATAAACAGTGCTAACACCTCGTGGTTTAGTTCAAATATTTATTTTACGAATGGGACGATCTAATTTACGAGGTCTTTAGTTGCTCTTCTATCGTGTCGTTAAAAGTTTTATGGGAAAATCGAGTGGCGTGTTAAATGGATTATCAATTATTTAAGTGGTTGGGAAGTTTGTTAAAGGGACTTTTTTTTGAGGTTTTAAACCATCCATTGACATCTCTCGCTCTAGAGTGTAGCGGGAGGGCGTGTCAAACTTTTACTGTCTCACTACTCTACTGTTTCCTTTTCAGAAATCCACTGGGACCGTACTGGCCATCAGCCCCGCTGGGCCTTTTGGGTTTGATGACATTTCTTCGAGGCGCGCGTAGAACATTACGCGCCATCGATGAGTCTGGTTTTTTTTTAGGCGAGAAAATCATCCAATGACATTCCCCGCTCTTGGGTGGAGCGTGAGGGTGTCAGACTTTAATGACTAAAAACCTACTCCTTTTCCTTCGTCGCCTTTCATACCAGGGCCGAGTTTTCCTTTCAGAAACACAGAAACAAACCCTTGGCCCCAGTAGGCTTCGATCCTGCTGGGCCTCTGCGGTTTGCTGACATCTTCTTGAGGCACGCGTGGAACAGTACGCGCCGTACGACTTGGGCTCGGTCCAGACGGTTACCGGACAGTCGGACGGCGAGCTATCCGGAAATTGCGATCGGGATCCCGGCGGCTGGGGTATGACGGCCGCTCCCTCGCGCATGCACTTGTGACCTCCTCCTTTGCTAGCATTACTGCTTCACAGAAGGAGAGGAGGCGACCACCTGCCACTCCCCCTCGCTTCAGACCATGGCCTGTACCAAGGCCCGGCGCGAGAGATCGTTGCCACCGATCGCCCCTATATGGACATGGCGATGCTCTGCCCAAGCGGGGCACACCTCTACCGCATGTGTGCATCCTTTGGGCGGTCCACACAGTGGCGACACCCGGGCGTCGCTTCCGCACGAATCCGGTGTAGGAACTTCCCGAACTGATACTGTCTCACTACTCTACCTTTACTTACTACTCTACCCTTTCAGAAATTCACGCGGCCATCAGTCCCGCTGGGCCTCTAGGGTTTGATGACATCTCTTCAAGGCATACAAAAATATCTTTAACTTCAGCGAGTCGATTTCTTGAAAGGAATCTTCGTGGTTATTGAGAACAATTTTAGTAAATAGTTATTTTCGGATTTCGTATCCTCTATGAATCATAATCGGCGCTATAAATAACGTTGCGTTCATGGTTCGAAAAATCAAGAATATAAATATTTTCATGAGTCTTCTCAGATTTTTTAACCAGAAAAATATTTCTTACAGTAACGCACACATACCTGTTACAAATACACTAAAAAACGTGGCCAGCCACCAGGCCGCTTTCGTTGATGACGGCGAAAACATGTGTCCGTCGATGATAAGTCTGAAACAAAGAAATACAAACTTTAATTTCGAAGAAATTATACCATTTACATATTAGATAAAAAAAAAATATATATCTAGACTAGCTTCTGCCAGCCACGGGTAGTGTGAAAGTGATACCTGGAGTCCTGGGACGAAGGCAAAGAAGGAACAGGAGTGGGTTTTTAGTCAGTAAAACTTTGACACGCCCTTTCGCTCCGCCCAAGGGCGTGAGATGTCATTGGATGATTTACCCAACTAAAAAAAAAGACTAGCATCTGCCAGCGATTTCATCTACACTAATATTATAAAGAGGTAAAGTTTTTTTTTTGTATGAGGTAATCTCTGAATGTACTGGTCCGATTGCGAAAAATTTTCCACCAATACTAAGCTGCTTTATTCTTGAGTGACAAAGGCTATAATACCTTGTGAACGCGGGCGACGCCGCGGGCAAAAGTTAGTCGGAGATAAAGTAAAGATTGATTCCAAAGGAACGTCATTCTCTTGGAATAAAAAGTATTTTATGTACTATCCTAATGCTGGATCTACTCGTGTTTCATCTAAATTCGTTCAGACCTTTGATCGTGAAGGAGTAACAAATATACCCACAGACACCTACACACATACAAGCGTTCGTCTTTATAGTATTAAAGCGTGTGTTGGATCATTCAGTTCCCTTCAAAAAGGTTGAGCTGAGTGGTGCTAATATTCGCGTCATGTCCGTCAGTTGAGACTGGTCATCTGTTAGCTGCTATTTTAATATCTATATTTAGTTTTTATTTTTAATTTATTAACATTGTTCTAACATGATAGTAGCGACAAGAAACATGTAACCGAGATATTTGTGATACAAAACACGATTGACAAGAGGATCCATGGAGTTTCTTGCACATTCTTCTCAATAGAGATCTACGCTTTGGAATGTGCAATCAGCATAATTTTATCTGACTGACTGACTTCTTGACATTTCAAAAGTGCTTGTAAATGGTTTATTTGAAATAAAATGTTTTGAATCTTGAATCCGAATCTTAATGTGATAGTGTGAAGAGTGACTTGACTGGCCTGTTGGTCTAGTTGTTGGTGGCCCTGACTGCTATGCCGGAGGTCATGGGTTCGATTTCCACCCAGGAGAAATGTTTGTGTGATGAGCACGATCATTCGTTCTGCGTCTGGGTGTAATTATGTATGTATTCAGAAATATATAAGTATGTTTATCAGTTGTCTAGTACTCATAACACAAGCTCTGCTTAGCTTGAGACTAGACGGTGTGTTGTAGTTTTGGAATATTATTATTTTCTTTATTCATTCATTATACATATTAATTATTATTATTATAATTTCTTAAATTTATGTCCGGTGAGGACCTGCGTCATGCGGAAAGTAAGGACGCCGTATTGCCTTACAGCCACTCCTCAAAGAGGGGACTTACCGCCTTAATTACGGCGTGCCAACCCAGCACTGGGTTGCGATCGTCACTGAGCCATGCCCCACTAAGAAAATTACAAAACTTACATTATGCTTAGGTGGTGGGCCGTAATCCACCACGCAGCCTAAGGGCTGGTTGGTAGATGAAACTATCCAGTACAGTATAGTTATCAAAACGTTTGCCAAGAAATCGTATGAAGAAGATTTAGAACCGGTTGATTTATTTAATATTTATCTGGAAAAAGTTATAAATTAAAGCTTCTAAGCAGACATGGTGTACGTGTGTTTTCTACGAAAAGGGAGATACAAAGAGTATTCCAGCCACCTGCCTATTTACCTAACTCTTTACATACGGATGTTGATTTATTTCTGTATCCTTGTTTACTTATATTTCCATGTTGATCTCGAATGGAATGAAAACAAAGTTTACGACTTTGTCATTTCAACGTGTAAGTCGATTGAGGGAAGGTGTTCGACTTTGTTTGTTTGTGCTACAAAGATGTATTGGTGTTGGGAAAAAATCCCGACCGTAAATGCGGTACATTGAGTTATAGATGAGTAAGTAGATTGTCTAAGTGACTGCTTTGTCTCAAATAGGTACAGACAGCTACAGGACAATTCAAAAAAATCAAATTTCAAATGTTTTTATTTCATGCATAATCATAATCATCATTTCAGCTGAAAGATATCCACTGCTGGACATAGGCCTCCCTCAAGTGTCGCCTCAACGACCAGTCCTATGCGTCATGCATCCGTAGAATTCCCGCAACCCTCACAAGGTCATCGGGCTACCTTGTTTCAATTCCAATGCTACACCTTAAATATCGGCTCCATCTTCATTTCTGATACGATTGCTCAGGGAAACTCCGAGCATAGCCTTATAGCCCTCTCCATTGCCCTTTGGGTGACTTTAAGCCTTCTGACAAGGCCCATCATGACCGAAACTAAATGAGCGTCAATTGCTAAAAATTGCTGCTTAACGAGACATGACTAGAGACATCAGTTACGAACATCTAAACCCCTGTTCACTTACATAAGTCAGATGCTCAAGCAAGCACTTTCAACAAGGTACGATTTAACCTCAAGATCTCTCGATCCAAGTCAGGAAGCCTTAGGAGTTGGACGAGGCTTGTTTCAAAATTATAGGTGCAAGAGCAGCGGTCTGGCAAAGTTATAGCTGCACGTGACTTTTCGCGGTTGCGTTGAATTTTGTGCTCTATCCTAGAATATCCTTCCTTGAAGACAAGTCGAGCGAGGCTAGGCTACGTTTAAAACAAACCGAGTTGAGGTTTTGTGTCAAAAGTCGCTTGTTTTTCCCATTATTGTGATTTCTTTTTATATATTGGAATATAACTATAGTACTCACACGAACTCTATAGGTACAGTTGCATGTATCGATACGCAGTACGTTTTCAGTCTATTGCGAATCAAAGTAAACAACGATTTCCCACAATAAAGAAAGAAGATAATATGTAAGTAAAAGTTTTATTGAAAAAAAAAAGAAAACGACTTCTGTCAGTTGTTCTTTATACATTTTTACAATCGACAAAAATACGTTATGTGTGAATGTGACCGTAAATGTAGGGTGAAATAAATATGTAACGGGTAATTTATTTACGTTTTATGTGGGTATTTGGTTGTATTTTGATTATGTGTAGCAACATATTCAAACTAGCCAACTGGTAACTATTTAATAAAAGCATCGTGTCTAACTATAATTTTGTTTTCCACCCGCAGACTGCTAAATAGGGCTTTGTTATTTATTAGTTTTGTTTGTATATACAAATAAATGTAATGTAATACTGTTGTTTGTTTTAATTTGAGTATTATAATTTGGTTAGTAGCGATTATTAAACAGGTTTAATAAATGCCCAACAGAACATTACAAATTACGCTGATATTGCTTCCAATTTTCTTCGCTACAAGATCTGAAGATATTACAATATTCCTGCAATCACTCAGAATGTTACGCGAAATAATAGGAAACGGCTCAACAACCCTCAAAGGGGATGAGTTGATCCCGGCGTTGATAATTTGAGTTTTATTGAAACAGATGTCTTGAAAAATTGTACTTTTAATGAAAATGATACATTGTAACCAGGTATTTCTTTGGAGTCTTCAACTTTTAATATACCTGGCTGATATATTTTCTTCAGTTCTCTGTTCTCTGCCAATCTTGAATGGTGTCGTTACTGCCGGTATTAAACAGATACAAAGTTTTTAAACATCCAGCACTGGCTTTTAAGTCAGTCAGTCCTAGACTAATGGAATTAAAAACTTTTAAAAGTTGGACGCTTTCCTTTATTGTTTAAAACAGTAGTTAAATTTAATAGTTGTACATTTTGTGGAAAAAAGTCTACGTAGGTAAACAATTTGGTACTGAAATTGAATTCTTGTGTCTGAAATGCCCCCGACACAAGAATTCAGTTTCAGTTTTAATTAACGAATTAAACACTTTTTATTAGGTAGAAATTGGTAGTGAAATTGTCTCATTTAAAACACCCGCAGACAGCGACGCGACGGTTCGATAATGACGACGATTTTTCATAGAAATTGTTAGTTTGGAGAAAAAAAAAATTTACACACTCGAAAACCCACTTAGTCTTATCCCTATAGCTTTTAAGTATAAAATTTACTGTTTTTCGCACTAGTGCGGAAAAGTGCGCGTGCTCGTCCCCGCTACAATTTTTTTCAATTGTCTTATCAGACTGAACGCTAAGTGACCCCCACAAGTCGTGCGTCTACCCCTTTGTTAAGACCCCCTTTTATTTATGTCTTCGTAAGTGTATTGTAAAACGTCATTAGATACACGAAGAGTCACAGCAGCCCTAAGCCCTTTAACGCCACCTCGGTCGCAATGACAAACTTTCTTCACGTGTATCAAAATGTTGTAATAATAATATCATATTCCACAACTATCACACAACGCCGTCTAGTCCCAAACAAAGCAGAGCTTATGTTATGAGTACTAGACAACTGATAAACATACTTAAATATTTCTAAATACGTACATATTATAGATATAAATTACACCCAGACACAGAACAAATGATCGTGCTCATCACACAAACATTTGTCCTGGGTGGGAATCGAACCCATGACCTCCAGCATAGCAGTCAGGGCCACTAACCACTAGACCAGCAGGCCAGTCAAAGTTGTAATATTAATCTGCCCAGCCTTTTCCCAACTATGTTGGGTTTGGTTTCCCGTTTAACCAGATGCAGCGGAATGTCAATATTTTACACGGGGCGATGGCCCATCTGACCTCTACAATCCAGTAACTGAGTAACACGATACCCCTTGATAAGACCCCTCCCCTCCTTACCCCTTTGTAAGACTGTATCACATTTTCTGGCTTCTGACTATCCGTAATCCATATATATATGTCAGCCGTCATACCAAAAGCTTAAAGTGCTTTACGAGGCATGGGGAAATCTCGATATGGCACGATGATCACCCATCTACAGGCCGTCCTCGGCAAGCATTGCTTAACTTTTGAAGATAGACACATATCGCTATTATTATTTTAATTACGAGCTCCTTCTGTAAAACATTAGACTACATATATATTTATTATATTTTGTTTGACAAAAAAAGGGCTGCTTCCATTCGCATGCATTTTGGTGTTTAATTGATTACTGGCGTCGAATTATTCATGAGTTTTTGCGGTTAGAATCCAACCAAACATATTCGTGAAACACTATCTCGAAAGCTGGCATTTGTTGCCACTTGGATTAGGTATCGAATCCTGTTGATTTTGAACCAGTTGTTTTTTTAGGGTTCCGTACCTCAAAAGGAAAAAACGGAACCCTTATAGGATCACTTTGTTGTCCGTCTGTCAAGTCTCTTTATCTCGGGAACGCGTGGAGGTATCGAGTTGAAATTAAAACTATATAGGTACTGAAGTCTGCGGTCCCTTGAAGCTGAAAAATCAAACTATTTAGCATGGAGCAAGGTCTTAAAGCACAGGTATAGGAATAATTCTAAAAAAAAAACAGTAATTTTTTTTTTACGTCACTAAAAAATATCTACGAGCTTCGATTCAGAAAAATCTTCGAGTCTCACGATTCGGGAATTGAACAATTTACATAGGTAAGTTTGTACGGAACCCTCAGTACGCGAGTCCGACTTGTTCTCGTTTTTTTTTCTAAATATTCGGATAAGTGGATTTTTCCAAGATTGACAGTTTACAACTAAAATTCAATTCAGGAAGTCAGATGTGAGTTTTATTTTTTCATGTCTGTGAAAAGAACAAGAGCATATCTTACAAATTCGAATTTATATTTTAACCACAAGAAACAGTTAGTTTTTAATATTCGGCTATTTGGCAACTAGCAAAAATTAACGCGCCATAAATACATGTCAGACCCTTTCGGCCCCATCGATCATCTGTTCTGCGAGCAATGTGCCCAGTCCACTGTCACTTAAGTTTGGCGATTCTTCGATCTAAGTCGATCTTCAAGAAAGAAGATTAAAATAGTTTTTTTGCTCGATTTTAAATTTGACCTACAAAATGGGTCTTATTATATTGTGATTGTACACTAACATTAAAATAGAATTTCTTAGTACATATTATCTGCCAGTAAAGTGTCGAATTTTACGTGTCTCGACGTTAAAGGTCGTTGGAGAAAGATTAGAATTCAAGTTTCCAAAATAAAACCTCGTCTCAAGAAGATTATGTCACGAAAAAACAAGGAAGACTTACCTATTTATTTGGTTACGTTTTAAACTTTCACAAAAGCATTATTCTTTACCTTTAAAAATACGTAGGAAGCAGAAGTATGTGGGTTGACTATCCGAATCCGTCGCCTCAAAGCCTATAATCGTGCATAAATATTTAAAGGTGAATTTCTTGTATAGGACGCTGTTTTTACGTAGGTGTACATCACACTCTTTCTTTACATAGTGAATAGACAACGCCCACGAATGCTCAGGTAATCCATTCACTTTCCAGACGGTTCCAACTGACTAGAGATAAGCAACTTGTATGTATAAAATATATTATGCTCTTTTCCTTTAACGTGTGAACCTAACCTGCACTTTGTGAGATTTTCTTTTGTATTAGTATGTTATCTATGAGTTGGTGTTTTCGTAAAAGTGGTGATCTTTGAGAGCCTTGGGAAGGATGCATGTTCTGTGTAAATTTATATTCAGAAAAGTTTTTGACAAGAATGCAAAGGTGAACATTTTCTTTATATTTGTAAGAAAAAGCATATAACTTCTCCCGCTGTGCGTGGAGCGAGGGGAGTGTCAGACTTAAAGGTTCTGGAGTAGTGGTCGCGTACTGGAAGACGCAGCTTTTTAAGGCCTCTCATAAGGTATACCGTCAACTTGGTGAGGGTCGTGGGACTTTGGATATGGGACGCACAGGTTTGTTCGTAGTGGCGACATTTAGTGGAAACCTATGTCCAGCAGTAGACGTCTTTCGACTGAAGTGATGACGATGATGATGATGCTTAACACACACAGCCGTAGTTAAGAATAAAGTACCTTTACTCCCGTATTTTAGACAGCCTATCTATCGTTATTTTACAGGATGAATTTTGAAGAGTGTGCGCGGAAAATAACATGAATTGATTCCGCTATCACCTTTCCATCATTGGACAACCCGAAATACGGCGAGTATACCTTTACATTGTTAAAACCCCTACGGTCCAGACTAAGCGTTTCGCATCGTCGTTCATACCACGTACATCGAAGGACCGGAACAATTTGCCTGCTGCGGTCTTCCCGTTCGATTATAATTTAGGTGTCTTCAAGGCTAGATTGAATAGGCTCCTAATAAACTAGTGCACTCGATTGCATCACTGTACTAATACTAGTTTATACTTAATATATAAAAAAAACTAACCTAAAATGTTCATAACTATTTGGTTTGCAAATTCTATCAATAATGGTATCACATCGTCGGACATTGTTTGGCAGAATGTTAGTTAGTTATGAGCAAGTATCCGACGGCCAATACTTTTCAGATAGTATAATTTCCTGAAGGTATATTTAATTTCTTCTTCATCTTTTTCTTCCTGCCCTTATCCCATATTACTTGGGATCGGCGCAACACGTTTTTTCTTCCATTCTATCCTACTACAACTACTACCCGTCACACTATCACTAACACTAATCACTAATTTATCGGAGCTTTAATTGAAAAGAGGATTTAAGCAACCTACCCTTAAACCATTGATATGTATATATATATATGCTTTGCATGGTATTTACTACTTACATAAAAAAGCAACGTATTATAATGTAAATTTATGTTACCTCTATATAAGAGAAACTAACTGGCTGACTGACATATTGACGCATAGCCGAAACTACTAGGAGGGACTAGGAGCGCGAAATTTGTGCACAAAGCTTTTTTTTTATGACGTAGGCGAGCACTAAGAGATAATTTTCCAAAATTCTCCCCTTAAAGGTACAAAAAAAGGTAAAAGAGGGTCCAAATTTATTATGGAACGTCCTACTTTCACGCGGGCGAAGTCGAAATGACGTAGAAAATCGCAATAAAATCCATTGCAAAGTACAGTAGAAAAAGGCGTGGCTACAGTCAAATATGAAAATTTACTTTATTTTATAACGTTCCTTAGTTCCTTGGATACAGAATTTAAGGGTAATTGGATACTCAAGTATTATTTTTTTTTTTGAAAGATTAATCATTGCGAGTAACATTGAAGGAAAGAATCTCTTTGAAATAAAACAAGTACAGTCCAAAATGGAACTCGGTGTTTTAATAGTGCTACGCTTTTGCTACGTCGTAGCCGTCAATACTACGCCATAGATGGCATTGCTACGACAGTTACAAAGTCCTAGCAGTTTTTCGATAAATATATCGCCAACGCATTGTTGCATTTTTACCTGTCACAAAATCAAACTTTTAAATTTAAAAGTGCAAATAGATAAATTTGTTGCCTTGTAGCCTGGCACTAGCGGTCAGCGCGCTACGTTTATTAAAATTTTCCTAAAAAAAATGTTCAACGTAAGTAAAAATAAAAATCCACCCACGATCACTATAAATATCGATTCAACATTCGTGTTTGTGGTTTCGTACAAGATATTTGGGAAAGGACAATGACCAGCTCAATAATGCTAAAGTAATACAACTGTAGATAGAATATTTTTTAATGTTTTGTTTTTGCCTTAGGTAATATATTATTCCTTATAAAAATCGCGAAAACTGTGACCGCACCTTTAATCAAACAATAGCAATAGACGGAATCAAAAGAAATTCCGCTGCATTTTCAGAGCGGCCATAGCTCCAAGTTGAAATGCGTTTGTTTGCGTCTTGTAGTCACAATGCAGCATTGCTGCAGTTGAAATTGCAGTTATATCAAATGTCGTATCTCGCTATTAATTCGTTGCGGACACGTTAATGGTCTGTACGACGAAGAATTCTTTGGTTTAATGACTACCGTATCTTTTCAATTTGTGAGGTTAAGCTGCCATTTATGTTTGGGATGGGTGACCATCCTTTGTTAAGCGTTTTCTATACGACTTACTAGCTTCTGATATTCCCCTTTATAAGTAAGTTATGACCTATATATTCTGCTATATATGCAATCTATATATATAAAAGAAAGTCGTGTTAGTTACACTGTTTATAACTCAAGAACGGCTGAACCGATTTGGCTGTAAATTGGTGGGGAGGTAGCTTAGAACCAGGAGACGGACATACTTTTTAACGAGTAGGGTAGAGTAGGGTAGAGTAGGGTAGAGTAGGGTAGAGTAGGGTAATTTTTTTTTTACTAACTCCCGCTTTTGGGCAGAACAACGTCTGCCGGGACCGCTAGTATAATATAATAATTAAATTTTATTAGGTTTATTTTCACAAAGCACAATAAATAGACAATAATGTGTGTTACATTTTAGACTTAATTGCTAGGTTTTTTTTTAATCCCTGGATTCCACACTTGGATTACTTGTGTCATGAGAAGAGACTGGAGTCTCTTCCCAAAAACATGCATAATGCACATTTATAGGTAGGTAGGTTTATACTAAAATATTACTGCAAAGTTTAATCAAAATCCATTCAGTCGTTTGAGTGTGAAGTAATAACAAAAATACATAGTAGGTATCTATAATATGTATGGGTGTGTAAAGTTTATATGTATTACATACGTAGAATATATGAGAAATCATGTTAGTCCCAACTGAAATTTGTAAATTTTTGGTAGATTTTGTCAACTAACTTGGTACCGTGTAGGTACTCACTTACTGGGTTGTGGCGGTCAAGACAGAGACTGTCCATGAAGCGACAACTTAACTAACTTCCGAAAACCAGTAATTGGTAACCCAGGAGTTGCGATACTTCTTGCCAAGACTGGTGGCAGATTTCTTGTTTTCTGACTTTTAGACGACCCGTGCAGCTGTTACTAAAAATTTTTGTTAGGAGCTCCATGTAACACAGTCATTGTACGTACAGCTAAGGAGTGGCATTCCTTGCCGGAGTCTGCGTTTCCAAAAAATACTCTATTACTTTAAATGAGTTTCGAGTTATACTGGATCTTCACTTGGAGAGGAAGAGGGACGCCAAAAAATTATGGATGGAATGTGTGAGGAGGGATATGAAAGCAAATGGAGTTTGTGACGAGTGACCGGACAGAATGGAAGAAAAAAACGTATGCACCGACCCCAAATAACAAAATACAAGGACAGGAAGATGATGACGACTGCATCTTCACTTTGTTGATAAAATATGTCTTTTCTACGATTTCAAAAATGAAAAAAGGCAAATTTTTTTTGTTTAAGTTGTAAAATCATCTAATGACAAATGCGAGATTTGTCATTAGATGAGCTAACCCTCTAATCACGCAAAGTATCGATGAGTCAACGTGAAATTCCTTGAAAAGGAGACGCGCACTCGGACCCCATGACCCAAGCGTTTCGATCCGAAACAGCTCGAAACTGTAATTACCAATAAGGTGTATTTGCACCGTTTAAGGGTCCAGTAAAAAAAATAATATTAGAATGTGTTATGGAAAACAAAGTAACAGTATTATGCATCTCAAACTAAATACTTATTTTCCAAATTTAATTCTGGCTAAATACACAAAACATTGGAATCCAAGCTCTGGGCGGAGCGGGAGATAGTGTCAGACTTTTACTGACTAAAAACCCACTCCTGTTCCTTCTTTGTCTTCGTCCCAGGGCCCCGGGTTTCACTTTCACACTACTCGTGGCAGTATATATCTGCAATAACAAAAACAAGAACTTTCAAAGTTATAAATATTGCTGAACAAACACGTCATGTTTGTGCTCGTCTAGATAACGTTGTAGACGAAGCTAGCTTATATTTCAAGTATTTTATAGCTGAATATTATCTGAAAGCATTGATACGGAGTAAGTCATCTTATGTAAGCAATTAATAAAATCCATCCAAGTATTCAAAGTCCTACCAGTCTTGCCAAGAAGTATCGTGTTACCCAGTTACCGGGTTATGGAAGTCAGATAAGCCATTGCTTCCATGCAATGCAATGCAATGATGCATGCTTGCTTGCATGCATTGTTTTCATTGCTTGGCCATGTACTCGGTTGCAACTGGTTGGACTGGAACCTGACCTTAATCATCATCATCATTTTTCTACCTTTGTCCCATGTTACTTGGGGTCGGCGAAACACGTTTTTTCTTCCATTTTATAAACGGACGAAAAATTAACAGATTGTTATCTGTCCGTTATTTTCCGTCAAGAATGAACTAGTTACGTAATATCGGTAATGTGGTATCAATCAAGCACGCCAGTTAAGACTATTGACACCGCCCGGAGGACACAGTGGAGCACACGGTGGAGGTGTGCCTCGCTTGGGAAGAGCAGCGTGAGTCAACGGTCCTCACGTACCAACCGCCGCCGGGATCTCGATCCCGATTTCCGGCCACCGTAGGCGCGGGCTTGCAGACGGCGAGCAATGGGTGGCTCGCCGTCCGATCGTCCGGTAACCGTCCGGACCGAGCCTAAATCGTCGACGGCGCGTAGTGTTCCACGCGCGCCTCAAGGAGATGTCAGCAAACCGAAGGGGCCCAGCAGGGTCGAAGCCTACTGGGGCCAAGGGTCTGATTCTGAAAGGAAGACTTGGCCCTGGTACGAAGGAACGGCAGTGGGTTTTTAGTCAGTAAAAGTCTGACACTATCTTTCGCTTCCCCCAAGAACGTGGGGTTTCAAAAGATGATTTTCACACCGAAAAATAAAAGTTAAGTACGTACGTAAAGTTAAGACTATTGATCTTCCGATTTTCCCGGAATAATAGCAATCAATGACTATGGACAGGTTTCTGAATTGAGTATTTTAAATTAAAAACGTGTTAAATCCTACTGAAATGCCAAATTTTTTACCACTTCTCAGACTTAAGAAGAGTTTAAGAAATACTTCAAATGTTTAAATCAGAAATTGGCGGTAAAAAAAAAAACTATTTCTAACGATATTACTCAATCAAAAAAATTTTAATTTCATGTTATTACAACTTGAGTCCCCAAGCTACAGAATCTAGCTAGTTTGGGGACGACCATCCAAAAATAACTGTTGCCTAAACTAACTAGTGCGCCTCACCATCAACGATTGCATCACTGCTTACCATCAGGTAGGATCGCAGTCAAGCACTGGTTTATACCGAATAAAAAAAAAAAAATACGAGTAGTTACAAATAATAATGAGTGTGTAATCATTTTAAATGCATTTTTTTTGTAACAATGAACAAATGAAAGGTTCGCGCTTGACCGATATCTTACCTGATGGAAAGCGACGATGCGGTCAACGATGGAGCACGCTTACCTAGAAGTAACCTATTCACTCTTGACTTAAAGATTCCCGGGTTGTAGCCATCTGGAAATACAGATTCCGGCAAGGAATTCCACTCCTTAGTTGTACGCACAATGATAATACGCACGCATAATTATCAATGGAATATACACGACAAAAGTTAGAGAGAGAGACACATCCCTACTATTTCAAACTCCACTCAATTCAAAAATCAATCTGTGAACACATAGAAACTTTAATCTCACTGTTTCAATATTGTACGAGTACGTACAGATGAAAGAGAATATAGATTGTAGCAGGTGCATACGCTGCGAGTGACGGTGTGAGGCGCACGACACATGTGGGTTACTATGATGTTCTCGGCTATGCAGGCTTTATTTCTATCCGATAAGGGAAATTATTTTTCAGTATTTTTTTATGTTTATTCACTGCAGGCACCTTTGTCCATGGGAAAAATCTGATAGCTGTATCAATCAAGATCTTTAGATACAATCTGGTCTCTTTTCGTTAGTTTCTCTGGCACTACCTCTCGCTCCAGCCCAAAGCGAGAGAAGTTATTTGACGATTATGTATTCTTATCTTACGCTTCTGAAAGCGAAACTCATGGTTCTGGAACGGAAAGGACAACATTTAAAAAAATGGTAATGAGGTGGTTGACGAAAGAGCACGCTTCATCATTTCAGCCGAAAGACATTCACTGTTGGACATAGGCCTCCCCCAAGCATCGTCACAACGACCGATCCTGTGTGTCTCGCATCCACCGCACTCCCGCGACTCTCATCAGGTCGTCGGTCCACCTTAAGGGAGGCCTTCGAACGCTGCGGTTTTCGGTGCGCGGTCGCTACTCTAGAACCTTTCGGCTCCATCGACCATCCGTTCTAGAAGCAATGTACCCTGCCCACTACCACTTAAATTTGGCGATTCTTCAGGCTATGTCGGCGACCTTAATTCTTCATTCCTGATGCGACCACCCAAAGAAACTCCGGGTATAGCCCTTTCCATTGCCCTTTGGGTGACTGTAAGCCTTCTGATGAGGCATATTTATTTATTTAGTGACCATGTTTCAGTGTCATATGTCACCACTGGCAACACGCACTGGTCATAGACTTTCGTCATGAGACACGTCAGAGCACGCTTGCCTAAAAGGAACTTATTAACTTTTGTTTTGTACTCGTAAGTCTATAAGTGGATTTCGAGACGAATTTCGCACTTATATAATAAAAAGTTAGAGAGTGTTTGTATGCTTGTTACTTCTCCACACTTGAATGTCAGGACGGATTTAGATAGAATTTGGCCCACGGCTAGACCATATCCTGGAATAGCACATAGGATACTTTCTATCCCGGGAGTATGTTTCTTTGGGACAATTTATACATATTTTAATTTGTACTTTAATGCGGGCGAAGCCGGGTAGCTAGGCTAGTTGAACAATAAAGAGGAAACATCGAGTTATATTTCTTCAGCATTAAAAGGTCCTCGTTTATTTGGGGACGACTGCCTTTATAAGACATCCGTCCCAACTCCAAAAACTTGTGGTGGCAAATGGAAAAACGGAAGCACGATTTTTTGCGGAAATTTCCCATTTACGTAAAGTGGAGGCAAACTTACGTTACAACCCAAGTGAGGTATTGTGAAGGAGGCGGTAGCCACCGGGATCGTGACCCCGAATACAAACCACCTTAGGCGTGGGCTTGCGGACGATGAGCAATGTATAGCTCGCCGTCCGGCCGGTAACCGTCCAGACTGAACCCGAGTCGTCGACGGCGCGTAGTGTTCCACGCGCGCCTCAAAGAGATATCAGCAAAACCGGGGCCACTGGAGCCATGGATTGACTTCAGAAAGCGAAACCCATGGTCCTGGAACGCAAAGGGCAACTTAAGGAAAACAGGTGTGGTTTTAGTCAGTAAAAGTCTGACACGTCCTCCCGTTCCGTCCGGAGAAGGCAAAAATTGAGGCATTGTAAATAAACAGTGATCACAAAACTGTTTGCCAAAAAAAGTAATGACCTACAATCATCGTAATTTACTAGGTACCCATTTGATTTACCTAGGAGCTACTTTGTGATCCATGTCCAGCAGTGGAGGCTTAGCCACTAGTCATTAAAGTAGGATTATGGGTATTTATGATCACAATTGATAATCATAATAATCATAATCATTTATTTTGTTTGTAAAACATGGGTATTACAGAGGGTGGTATAAATGTACAGTGCGCTACGTTTTGCCAAAAATTGGCATACAAACTTATAGTGCCTAAATCTCAGTATCACAGTAACAAATATTTAAAATCATAATATAATGTCTAACCATTAAACAGTACCTGCTTTCAAAAAAATAGAAAAATCGAAACAGAATGTCAAAATAAAATAATTGAAGTGTCACAAAAATTAAATAGAATGTCAAAAAATTAAATACAATGTCAAAAAAATTAAATACAATGTCAAAAACAAAGATATTTAACTATTATATCCATCAATTTGCAATAAAATATAAAAAATAGTAGCCCACCGGCATCGGGAACAGGGTCCAAGCTGCCGGCGGTCAGGGCTGTATTTCTTACACTATGATTAATATGTACTGTATTTTCAAAGTAAACACCAAAGCGCATTCTAGGCCAAGTAATCATTCTTCTAGACTTGTGGTTTACTGCTCACTTTAAACCCACTAACGTTCGTGGTCTACGTGACTACAGGCTTCTAACTCGGGTTTTCCTGAAGTTTTACTTGTAAGTTTATTCTTTAGATACTTAGTGTTAGTGTATCTTGTTAGCATTTGCTGTTCAATTTCTAATCATTTGTATTGTTAACTGTAGTTTCTATTTGGAGAATAGATAGCCAAACATGATAGATTGATGGTGATTTTAAGATATTTTTAGGTAGTTAAGGATTGTGTGTAGAGAATATATCGTCGATAAAAATTTCGAAAAAGTCGAAAAACAGGTGTATGTCTTATGATACTATTTTTTTTGTTTATTGACAGTTTTATCATCTTCATCATCATTTCAGCCGAAGGACGCCCACTGCTAGACATACGCCTCCCCCAAATGTCGCCACAATTAACGGTCCTGTGCGTCTTGCATCCATCGGATTCCCGCAAACTTCACCAGGTCATCGGTCCACCTTGTAGGGGGCTTTCCAACACTGCGTCTTCCGGTACGCGGTCGCCACTCCAGAACCTTTCGGCCCCAACGGCCATCTGTTCTGCGAGAAATGTGCCCTGCTCATTGTCACTTAAGTTTGGCGATTCTTCGTGCTATGTCGGCAGCCTTGGTTCTCCTGCGGCGATCTTCATTCATTTGACAGTGTGGCTGGCTTTGTTTTTATTGAATTGTGTTTTTGAGAAGTATCATATTTGGAATAGGTTAGGTAAGTATCACATTTAGTATTTTTATCCATCTAAGTACATTTCTTTTTTGATGAGATACGATCAAGTAACTTCTACTAAACTCTGGGTGGAGCGAAGAGTATCAGACTTTTACTGACAAAAACCGTGTTACTTCAGTTGTCCTTTGCGTTCAAGGGTCACTATAATTCTTTCATATAAGTACTGTTTTGTTTTTTTTTACGTGAGAACTTATTAGATCACTTCTCCCGCCCTGGGTGGAGCGAGAGGGAATGTGTACTTTTACTGAATAAAACCTACTATGTTCTTTCAGTTTTTCTTTGTATTCCAGGGCCACGATGAGTCTTTCATTCAACTACCTAACACAGAAACTTTAAATATATCACCGACGCAGAAAACTGTCTAATCAATCAACTTTACCTCCCATCTCATTTCAAACAGATGCCGCAATAGACCGATTTTCATGTGACAAAACTGTCACATGAAAATCGGTCCTCAGTCACCAAAAACACGCACCGAGCAATAATCCTATTCATTCTCACGATAAAGTCGGAGCGAGCAGTTTTCATAAGCAATCGTCGCGTTGGGCTGCTCGCGCCGGACCCACAAGATTCAATTACTTGGGCGCTGACGTGGCAAGAGTAGTGTCAGAAGTTTAACCAGCGCCCGGCCGCGTCTGCAATCGAAAGGAAATACGACCGGGGACCTCCAGAATAAGGACGGGAACTCTTTGAATTATTGTAATATGGAACAGGTGGGATAGAGACAGGTTATTCGATTTTTTTATTATTATGTATTTGGGACAATAATAAACTTTTTTGTTTGTTAACTTTTTGGGGCATTAAGTCTTGGAAAAAGGTTAGAAGTTTTAAAAGTCATTCATATCTTTTTTGAGCGCAATAGTGCTAAACAGCTTCACTTAAAGACTGTAATCGAAGGAACAGAAATAAAATGCCACCATTTCTAAGAGATACATTCTAATGTTAAATTATTTAAATTAACATTGATTATTAGTATTATTTCTTTTGTTAAAGTTAGAAAATTGCTTGAAAGTCCTGATTTTTTTCATATATTTATTCTTTATTATACACGTATAAGTTACAAAAATATGTGGATAACAGAGTTCATGTGCATAGGTGAGCTTAACTCAAAGTTGAGTTTTTTTCCAGCAAACCATTGAGTGATTGAGAGAGATCACAGTAGAGGGTAAGATCCAGTGCACAATTTTAAAATTAAAAATAATGTGAATAAAATGATACATAAACATATTTACATACATACCTACTTATATTATAAAGACACGTAAGTAAAATAATAACTACACATTTATCATTTATATAAAAAATCAAGATATGTCGCAAATAACGTCACGAACATATTCCCCTATTAAATATAGACTACCTATATTTATGTGACGTTGAAAGTTTTGCAATTACTGTCTACATGCAACTTGAAGCCATTTCAGGACTACCGCATCTCGTATTGCTCGCTTCGAGTTCCTTTCCACTTACCTATACGTGCATACATTGGGTTAGTGGTAAATATTATGTAGATGGAGAAAATTACCTACGTTATAGATGTGTACAGTCAATGAAATCTATATTTATAGTTACTACACTAGCCAAAAAGAACTTGTTGGAAAATAATATCGAAAAAAATAAAACATGAAGAGAACAAATTTATACACTGTTCCGAACAGTGAACCACAATTTCCTTGCGGAATCTCACGCTTCAAAAATACTTCAACTCAATTAATTCTTTAACCGTAAACCGATGAAACCGATGCAGGAATGTAGTTTTATTTGATCTGAACGGCAATTAAACATGGGCCAAGAAATAAATATCCCGTGTGGGAGAATCCCGGGGGAACTAATTGCAGCCCTAGCTGTATTGATGGCACACTACCTACACCCCAGGATCAATGTAAATTATCTATCTCGGATCCACAAAATGCGATTATCGTTCATCATTCCTGTTTTATTTCGTTATATTTTTATGTTACAGTCTAATCAAAATGGAAAGAGATTACACTTTTCATCAGTAATTAGACATAACAATTGAAGATCGTAACATCACTTTTATCATTAGAATAAAGTTTGAAGCACGTAGACCGGCGGTACATTTAAATAACCCTGAACCAATTAGGAACAATAGCCAGCAACAAATAGCAATAAATATTCCTACAAGGAAAATCATTCGTGTCTAACAGAGGAACAAAAAATAAATGCCCTTTTTAATAATTATTAAATTGTTTCTGACGAAAATCTTACAAAGGATTATAAAACAGAATACGAAAAGGATCTTACAATAATTGTAAAGAAAAAAACTGAGGAGAATTATTACAGCTAACGAAGGTCTCCAATTAAAGGATTTAAACCTTGGAAGCGATCGCCACGCGGGTACAGAAGTGTAATTAAAACTTTGTTCCATAAACTATGATTAAAAACTCCAAGGGTTCGCGTACGATCCAGTTTTTTTTGTGCGAAACTTATGACTTTCAACTTCATAGTTTTATATTGTTGGAGTGTAATGTATTATTAACGGCGAACAGGTGACGATAAGTTATCTATTCTATGTGATATTATGTCCTGTTCTTTTCTTCTACTTTCTGCTTTAAGTCGTGATAAAAGCTTCTGATGACATTTATTAACGTACCTATATCGTTTTCTCGTGAAGTAATTATTGAGGTAAAAAAAAAGGATGAATTGTTTTGTTGATTTTGAATAACAAATTCTATTTTTTAGGTCACAAAACCTACTAACTACTTCATCAAGTAACATGTTCTTAATAAAGTTTACGAAATCCTAATTAAGTGTGCAAAATAAATCTAATGACGATGTCAAAAAGCTCTCAATCACAAGCGTCTCATAATTGCCTTTCCACGAGAAAATTCACAAAGTTCCGATGTAAGATTTATATACTTATTATAAAACAGTTTGTTGGAAGCAACGAGCCGTTTTAACGAGTCTATTAAATTTGTTGTTCAAACACGGTTTCTTTCATTCGATGTTTAAGAGCATAACGGCGTAATAAATTCTTGCGAAGCTTACCTTAATAAATCCGGTTCGACTCAGATTCTCTAGCCGCCATAAATTGTTAAATAAATCGTTCGAACAACACGGAACGGTTCGCCTGTGGACGATATCAAGTTGTAATTTGGGGACCAATTTTAACGTCCGAGTACTTTTAAATGAGGTTTAATGAGGCTTGAATGAAAATCTCGGCAAAATACGAACGATGGTAAAGAAAAAATATAGCTGGCGATGTTCCAATGCAATTTTATCTACCTGAATGGGTTTATCCGTAATCTTTTTATGATTACTTCTATACCTGAGTTCACTTACACTTTTAAGTTTTCCGGCTAGCTATTCGTTTTGTTTTCGTTTTTCTCCGGGTTTCCTGGCTTGGTCCTGCAGCGTAGATTGAAAGAATTAATAATAACAGCGCATGAATGCTATATGTCCTCTGGGGTTTTCGATCTGAAGTAGGTTATCGTTTTCGGGTTAATCATCGACTCAAAGACACACGATGTTAAGCTCGTTAACTTCTATAACACTATGCTTTGACACACGTTATGAACAATGCTTTTCTCAATTTTAGTTACATATTTTTGGCCTATTTTGCATTTTTTTTAATGTACCTTTGTTTTTGAAATAATTACGTTATAATATCACCAAGATCATTTTCTATTATCTTCGAATTATTTTTAGTTATCAAGTTTAATGACTGGTTAATTAAATCAAAAGCGAGCAACAAACATAAAAAGAATGAAAACAACAGAAACAAAGCTAGAAACACAAACAAACTAGTATTAAATCAAGCATCATCCACGACCGCGTCCGTAACTCGTCGTGCAGTAGCACAGTTTATATAGCACATAACCGACTACACACACATTAAGAGACAGCGCACATATTTAAACGTAGTGTCGGGCCACTGAAGCTTAGCCCGACAGTCCGCTGACAACTTGTCGGCTAACCATTATTCATGATGACAATTTTCCCACGTGTCACCAACAGCCTACTATAAATGATAAATACTTTTTTGTTTTAGCACACCCCGTATACACAGTCGCTTCTATTAATGGCGTAGTACTTTTTTTTACAAAAATATATTGTAGTTAAAAATTTGTGTGGGTTTTAAGTTTGCTGATAAAGGTAATACGCTGTTTTGGAGTCTGCTTGGCTCTGGATTATTTCTGTCTTTCCATTATATTGTTACAATGCCTTTTGTACTATTTGAGTTCGTTCTAAATATCCTATAAGACTTGGCCGTCTGACAATTTTACACAAAACAAACTTAATTTATAATTATCAAAGGAATTTAGAAACAAGTTATCATCTAAATAACATATGTACGTACCTACAAGTTGAATTCATCAACTCATGGTTACAGTTCCAAACTGTAATTTAACCAAGACAGTTATACAGGAAGAGCTTTGATCAACTAAGTAGTGACGTGTTATTCAAGTTCGTTTGGTGACAAAGCACTTAAGATTTGTTCACTAAGAAACTGTACCTTCCACTAACAACAACTCCTTTGTTATAATGAACAAGGTAAGTTTCACGTCGCTCCAAAATACAATGCGCCACTCTTTAATATCATTAATTTATTTTGTCAAAAGAAAAACTCAATGGAAATGAAAATTAAATTTCGGTGCTTAGCACTGCGCCATGGTAGACCCGTCTGTTCCCGTCGAGTTATCAGTATAAATGGCAGCTATAATATCGTATTATTACTCGCTCACCGTCATCTTATTTGCAATATCCGACCTGAGGTTGGATTCAGGATATTCAACCATAATATTTTCTTAGTACGAATGACCTATAAATTCAGTGAAAGGCGAGAACAGATATTAATAAGTTGGTCTAACGACTAAAGGCGACAAGAACAATGGTTGCTCTTGTGTCATGTGCATAACTCTTTGTCTTCCACTTTGAGCATTTTGTCTTGAAACAAAATATAATTGTGTAAGCTCTAGATGCGGAGCTCATCCGACAAGTCTATATCGCAATAGATGAAAAACAAACAGTAGCTGCAGCTAAATTGGAAATTGCTCCTAAAATACACATCGTCTTACCTAGATACATGAAGAGCTCGCATGCGGCGTAGAGGTAACGATCTTGACTTATATTTTTCGTTAAAAAATATATACTGAGTCAAGCTAAATAAAACCATTTGAGAACCCACCTGTTCTTTCAAAGGTCGGAGAAAAATGAGTATTCAGGGTTGTCCAAAACATGGATAAACGAATAAAGTGCGTGCATTACAACGTAAGCTGAAATGGAACATAAATCGGACTGGCCGTCTATTGAATAAGCCACAATTCTGCATGGACACTCCCCATTATTACACACCGCACCGTTCGGTTTCGTCTATTGTGTCAGTCAGAAAATCCATACTGAATCAATGCCACAGAAATGTAGGTTTTATTGGTATTTTTGTACGGCTACTGTTATTCTGCGGTTTTGACATTTCGTCACTTATACAATCATCATCACCATCATTTCAGCCAAAAGACGTCCACTATTGGACTTAGGACTCCCCCAAGTGTCACCATAATGACCGGTCCTGTGCGTCTCGCATCCATTGGATTCCCGCGACCCTCACCACATATAGGTACAATAATACCGCACAAGTCGAAAAATGGCCATATGACGTATTATATGTCATTAGAAAGATCTTTTTGTTGAGCAGCCAATGGCGTTTTGTCAATCAAGACACTTTTTTAAATAGTACTGGCTCCGCGTAAATCGTCGATGGAGTTACAACCACACAAGTCGTCAGCCCATGGCCCACCATAATATGAAATATTATTCTAGCTTCGTTCGAGGGCAAAGTATGAGATGTTTACTGGAGAAAGCAATGGATCTGTAAACATTTTATCAAAGTAGTAGTAGCAGTAGTGTGGCCCGTTCGGACCTCCAGACGTACAGCGATGCACCACCGATAAATGGTGGACATACCATCCATACCTACGAAATGCTTTGGAACCACATTTGTTATGCCTACAGCTAAGGCGTGGAATTCTCTGTCGGAGTCTGGTTTCCTGACGATCTTTAAGTTAAAAGTAAGTAGGTTACTTCTAGGTAAGCGTGCTCCATCGTGGACCACATCGTCGCTTTCTATGAGGTGAGATAGCGGTCAAGCTCGAGCCTATGAATAATAAAAAAGTTACTATTGAAAAGCGAATTTCGTTTTTAATTTTTCGAATTTAAAACATAAAATTAAGTGTGATTATTATTTTTACTACAAAATCCATTATATTTCGCCATCGAAAATAGTCTAGATATAACGTCACCATTAAATAAAACCTAACTCACATCAGTGAGGACGCTTACTAAAAAAACCTGCAAAGTGCGAGTCGGATTCGTGCACGAAGGATTCCGTACTATAGAGTATTAGACACTATAATATAGCCTGTTTTTTTAGTATCGCCTGTCGTGGTGTTGTTTGTTGAAAAATCACGTTTATTGTATGGGCGAATAACATTTATTTTATTCTGTTTTAGTATTTATTATTATAGCAACAATAGAAATGTACCTATTTATACTAATATACCATCTGTGAAAAAATCAACTGTTTAGCTATCACGATTCATGAGATACAGCCCGGCCACAGACGGACAGTAGAGTCTTAGTAGGTTAGGTCCCGTTTTTACCCAACCGACCGTCCGGTAATCGTCCGGACCGAGCCCAAGTCGTCGACGGCGCGTACTGTTCCACGCGCGCCTCAAGCAGGGCCTACTGGGGCCAAGGGTCTGATTCTGAAAGGAACACTCGGCCCTGGTACGAAAGGCAACAAAGGAATAGGAGTGAGTTTTTAGTCAGTAAAAGTCTAACACTATCTCTCGCTCCGCCCAAGAACGGGATTTGTCATTAGATGATTTTCCCACCTAAAGAAAAACCCTTTGGGTACGGAACCCTAAAAATGTATCGTTTTATAAACGAAAGATTACTTCCCCCTAAGCGCTGTTACTTTATTACCAAGTTTCGACATGGATCGAACGATCACATGGATCGAGTTAAGAACTTTTGATACTTTCCAAAGACTTGAAATGAATTTAAAAGTTCATTCTTTATGCTCAATTATTCTTTGGTTTTATGTCATGCCTATTAATTGTGTGCACAAAGAAAATTTTAATTGTGATCATCATAAATTATTTTCGACATGTCTTTGGACATTTTTGTTACTAAAAAAGGACAAACCTTGAGATAGGCTTAACTTGATCATTTTATAGCATGCCCTTTACCATACATAGTTTAGTGAGTAATTCTCAGAGTTACGGCTAAATACGGGTAAATCACGTTATAAAAAGCATGTGAATACATTAGCGTTTAATGATCACTTAGTGTCAGCAAAAAATATTTTCAAGTGTTTGAAAGATAACACTGAAAATGAATCAAAAGATGAAATATGAAAAGAATTATAAGATAAGCTTGTGAAAAGGCTATAAATAACTTTGAAAGGAAAAAAAAACACAACTACCTATATTACCAAGTAGCTACTTTTAAGTGATTTTTTTTTGTCGCGGGCTCTCAGCGTTTTAAACCTCATAGCTAGTGAATAGCACCTTTCTGTTGTTCTTTGAGTGAATTTACAATGAGTGTTTTATTTGTAATAAGCAGAGGTCGGAATTAGGTTAGATCTTGTACTTACATCGAAATGTTGATATTAATATGGATCTTCCCGGAATTTCTAATGAAAAGTCCCTTGCGGCCAACAATACTCGTATTACAAATAAATAATAATAATTACGAGTACATAACCCCATCGCCACCACAGTGTCTCAAGACGAAAGTCTATGACCAGTGCGTGTTGCCAGTGATGACATATGGCTCTGAAACATGGTCGCTTACAATGGGCCTCATCAGAAGGCTTACCGTCACCCAAAGGGCAATGGAAAGGGCTATGCTCGGAGTTTCCTTGCGGGCTCGCATAAAGAATGAAGATATCCGCAGGAGAACCAAGGTCGCCGACATAGCCCGAAGAATCGCCAAACTAAAGTGGCAGTGGGCAGGGCACATTGCTCGTAGAACGGATAGTCGATGGGGCCGAAAGGTTCTAGAGTGGCGACCACGCACCGGAAGACGCAGCGTTGGAAGGCCTCCCGCAAGGTGGACCGACGACCTGGTGAGGGTCGCGGGAGTGCGGTGGATGCGAGAAGCACAGGATCGGTCGTTGTGGCGACGCTTGGGGGAGGCCTATGTCCAACAGTGGACGTCTTTCGGCTGAAATGATGATGATGATGATGAACCCCATCGCCGTATCTCTACGTTGACGTCGTGGTGGGGCTTGCGCGCTCCAATAAACCCTAGGTCTGTACCGGTACAGTTTGCTTTGCCGTAACATACCTAGGGTCAGGGGCCAGACTAAGAGAGATACAATCCGCAGGGCAGTTTTGTGGCGAACTGATGGGCATTAGCGACACCACGGACCCGATCTTCCGGGAGAAATCTTGTTCCTTATCTCCGGCTTGCCTTTACTGGCTGGCTTGAGTGGAGATTCGCAAGAGCAAATGTGCTCAGGAGAAGGATGTATAATCCAGTAAGATGCTGGTAGGGATCTTGACCGTACTTCCAGGATTGTTCTGATAGCCGTGGTATACCTCTCCGCTCTTCAAGCACCTCAGGATATGTTGCCTTCTTGTTGCTACGTCACGTCGTGCTAGCGACCGTTTTTGGCGGCTCATTTATTGAGTGTGCAAGTCATCCCCTGTCTTTTTACCAATGGAAATGAATAACGTTGTTCAGGCAGTGGCCATAGACTTAACATAGTTCCTGGAAACCAGTCCACTTAAGACTACAAAAACCATAGCCCTATATCTTAGTGTCCCTTATGTCGCAATGGTTTCTCATTAACCAGGGGTTGTCCTTGGATGCACTAGTATAGCATACAGGGATAACCGCCGGTTGGTACCACGTTCTATTAAAAGCGTATAAGGGGCCTCTGCGAGTTGGTTTCGACTCCTCGTACGCCTTCCAAAGGTCCAGGACCCCAGGGTTCTGAGATATAATAACCCATTAACATACAATATTATTTAGTATTTTTTCATTGAAAAAGATCTCGTCAACTGAGGTGAGGTTAACAAATTTATACACTCCCTCCTCCTCGTCATTAATACAGGAATAATTTTTTTCTGCAATATTTCTGATAATGTCATCATTGCCTAGGGTTAGGTTTAACCCTGTAATGATAGAATTGAAAGTTGGAAATATAAATAAATAAATAAATTTTGGCTTCGAAACCGGTATCAAAACCGCCATACATATTTCTTAAGCTAATTATCAAATACCAACGTAATTACTGAAACTAATTAGTACCCACAATTAGTACGTATTTAATTTGAGGTTTCTATTGTGGTCTGTACAGACTTCCATTCATTACATTATCCTAACCATTCATTTAGGTAGTAAGTACACTTTGAATCAGAATTATTCTTTTAGAAACAAGAATAAAATCTAATGAAAATACTAGCTGCCCCGGTAAACAACGTTGTTTTCCATAGTAATTATCACAGATAAATAAATATAAAAATGAGAGGTGGGCGTAATAACCTAATCATACCAAATATAGATAAAAACCAGTGCTTGACTGCGATTCTACCTTATAGTAAGCAGTGATGCAATTGTTGGTGGTGAGGCGCATTAGTTCGATCAAACACTGTAACACAATTGTTTTATATAATAGATTTTATGAAAGTAAATATAGTCACACCAATGATAGCCCCATTTCTTGTTCAGGCAACTTCTGTTAACAACAGGTTGCTTGAAAGAGATCGCGGAATGCGATAAGGTCGCCCATTGTTTTACTTTCCTTTTTGTACGTGTGTAATGGTGTACAATAAATTATATAATAAATAAATAATCATCATCTTTCTGCCCTTGTCCCGTTTTATTTGGGGTCCCAATAAAACGTTTTTTTCTATCACCCGTCACAATATCACTAACTCCTTCTTTCATATCTTTTTCTTTCATATCGCTCCTCACACAATCCATCCATATTTTCTTTGGCCTGCCTCTCCAGCCATCCACAAGTATATTCATAAGTTTTTTAGTAACATACGGTTCATCCCTCGTCTTCACATGGCCATACCAATTCAACAAACGATTCTCTTTCAACTTTTCAGTCACTGGCACTACTTTAAAACTACCTTTTATATACTCATTTCTCATTTTATTCATTCTCGTCACACCACACATCCATCTCAACATTCTCATCTCTGTTACATGCAATCTTTTTTATAAATAATTTAATAAATAAATAGTAATCCTGTAAATTTTCTGAATATTTATTTTAATACCTCTGGAATGATCAGATGGTTGCAAACTAGCGTTCCAACCAGTGACCTTGGTTTATGTGTTGGGTTTGTGTTCCGGCTACATGGATGTAAACCACTCGCCAACACGTTCAGTGGTTGGCAAAACTCGCCTCTCAACCAAGGGCGTTGAAGGTCATGGTTTACAACTGCTGTCTACATGGACTGAAACTAGCAAGGTCACCTTGGCTGGGACGTTAGTTTGCAACCGTCTGGTCACCCCTTTACGCGCAACGCGTAATTGGTAAAATACTAAGACAGTTTTTATTTGCAATATGATTAGTGCAAATAAAAACTGACAAAAACGTGCTTAACCCTTTAATCCTCCAAACATCCATGAATGAATATTATAATAATAAATAAAACAGATTATTGTTCCCTAACGCATTTCTCCGATACCGCACTAAGGCTAAGAGTATTCTCATGTGAAGACCCTATGAGAGGGTTATGACGAAAATTTCTTTGTATCTGTATCCTTGTGATCTTATTTTGTATTTTTATCCGATGACTATATTTACTTAATACGTTTTGTTTTGTTTCATAAAAGTTCCGTTGTAAGAAAAAATGATGGAAAATTTTACCGGGAGCGGTTCTGCATCGTATGTTTTAGTCAAACATTCATTAGACTATTTGATCGAAATAGCCTGGTACACAATATAAGTGTATGGAACTCTATTTCAAAGTTTTTATTTATTTTCTAGCTTCTGCCAGCGGCTTCGCCCGCGAACTCGCACTACTTAATTAAGAGCGTAAAAATACAGTTTTATAAAATAATATAATAATAGTTCGTAGTAATAGTATTAAATATATATATATTTACGTCGACATATATATCTTATATTTACTTATATATAAATATTAAAAATTATACAACTAATCTAAAAACAATTATAAATTATTGTAATAATAAACCTATGCTACATTCCCATTGGCATGTAAATGCTAAGTATTCGATTCTATCGATCTATTAAATCGAAAATGAAATCACTTGGTTTGTAGGCTGTTTACAAACATACGAACATACTATTTGGTTTATCTAATACTGAATTATTATAATACTAAATTGCCTAAGCTTTTGCGCTAATGTGGTTGCCTGATAATAAATTGATATATTTTGTAAATGCCGTAATATTTCCTAGTATTATTTTGTACTACTCTGCACCGTTTCTACTGTTTTATAAATGACTAGCTTTTGCCCGCCGCTTCGCTCGCGTAAACGTAGGTTTCTCGATACAAACTTTGGACCCCCGCAACATCACCTTAGGGAGTAAATTTTGGAAAATCCTTTCTTAGTGCTCGCCTACGTCATAAAAGAAAACCTTGTGAAAAATTTCACGCTACTAGTCCCAGTAGTTTCGGCTGTGCGTTGATAGGTCAGTCAGTCAGTTTCTCCTTTTATACATATAGATAAATAATAAATGATATTTATTTTGTACATAGGATTAAAAAAACACTTTATACGTCAATTTTTTTTTCGTCATTTTTAAACTAGACGAGGCCGGTGTTTATTAGCTGACTACCCTGAGAAGAAACACCGAAACAAACTCAGGGGTCAAAGTCTCTTTTAAAGTCCATACAGTAAATATGTAATGGTCAAATCACATGACAACCATGCATATTTGTCTGAAATGGTCTTTTGAAGAAAGAACCATACAGATTTGAGTGGACCTATCCAGTAAGTGCAAGCATTTATCAGTATTCTTAAAGCTCAACTCAGGACGACTGAGAAGCTCAACGACTTGACGAACAATACCAAAGAAAGGACATTTGCATTTTTGCATTTGCAAATTGCCAGTCATACGTTAAAATTACCGGAAAGGAAAAAAAAAGCAATTAACATAGTCCTCACGTTCACAATTATTTTAATCAACATCACGATAACAATAAGCCGATATAATAATTACTAAGATTCACTGCGAAATGCCATGTTTTTGTCTTTAATGATCTCAAAGACAACATTTCAACACAAAATTTTATAGCTTTTCAACTATATACGTTTTTGCTCAAACTGTGTAACTTTTAAAACCACTGCAGATAAAAAATAATGACGCAAAAAGGAACAGACTTAAAAATATCCTCATATAACATCGTCTGCGCACAAAAATACCTTATGAATATTTGTTGGGCAGCGTATTGTTTGAAAAAGTTACCGTGGCCCTGTAACTTAAAGGGCAAATGAAAGAGCACAGGTGGGTTTTAGTCAGTCTGACACTCCCTCTAGCCCAGTGCGGGAGAAATTATTTGATGAAATTCCACATAAAAGAAAACGGTAGAGAAGTTTTATATATCCACATTTTATATATATATTTTTTAATAAAAATACTTGTAACGACTAAGCAAACTAATAAAATACCCACTGTAAAAACTTTATCTCGTTTTAAAATATTTTTTTCTTCGAAAAGGTAAACAGTTATCTTTTTTAGTTTAATAAATATAAGAACAGTAAAAGTGTAATAATATAGCAGTTCTATGTGGTGGTAACCAGTGTTTAAGCGAGGTAAGGGTTCCACTCTACCCGGTTATATCCCCAAGTCCTATAAATGATTCCCACCGCATATTGAAGTCACACGATGGAGGTGTGCCCCGCTTGGGCAGAGCAACGCCGTGTCCTCGTGGGGGCGATTGGGGGCGGCGATCTCTCGCGCCGGGCCTTGGTACAGGCCATGGTCCGGAGTGAGGAGGAGTGGCAGGCGGTCGCCTCCTTCTGCGAGGCAGTAATGCTAGCAAAGGAGGCGGCCGATCGCGTGAGGCAACGGTCCTCACGCCCCAATCGCCGCCGGGATTCCGATCCCGATTTCCGGCCATCGTAGGCGCAGGCTTGCGGACGGCGAGCAATGGGTGGCTCGCCGTCCGACCGTCCGGTAACCGTCCAGACCGAGCCCAAGTCGTCGACGGCGCGTGCTGTTCTACGCGCGCCTCAAGGAGATGTCAGCAACTGTAGGGGCCCAGCAGGGTCGAAGCCTACTGGGGCCAAGGGTTTGATTCTGAAAGGAAGACTCGGCCCTGGTACGAAAGGCAACGAAGGAACAGGAGTGGGTTTTTAGTCAGTAAAAGTCTGACACTATCTCCCGCCCCGCCCAAGGGCGGGGGATGTCATAAGATGATTTTCCCACCGAAAAAAAAAAAAAAAAAAAAAAAAAAAAAAAAACCGCATATTGAAGTACTTTGTCAAAATACCACAAAAATTATTATATGTTTTAACTTGTACTTAAAGGACTAAACTTCCCAGCGTTGCAGGATTTTTAGAAAAAGTCTCCGTGGCCCTGGAATAGCTACGAAAGGGTTTTTTTTTTAAGGTGAGAAATCATCTAATGACATCTCCTGCCCTTGGGCGGGGCAGCAGGGCGTGTCAGACTTTTACTGACTAAAATCCACTCCTGTTCTTTTTTGCTCTCATTCTAGGGCCCCGGGGTTCTCTTTCGCATCACCCATGGCCCCAGTAAGCTTCGACCCTGCTGGGCTCCTACGGTTGCTGACATCTCCTTATGGCGAGAGTGGAACACTTCACGCCGTCGACGACTTGGGCTCGGTCCGGACGGTTACCGGACGGTCGGACGGTGAGCTACCCATTGCTCGCCGTCCGCAAGCCCGCGCCTATGGTGGCCGGAAATCGGGATCGGAATCCCGATATACTAACTACTACTTACACTAACTAATGGTGATGGAATACGTATGCGTTTTAGTCGTTAAAATCCGACTCTCCCACTCACTTCATACAGAGTGATAGCTACAACCTAGGGGTCTTTAAGTCAAGAGTAAATAGGTTACTTCTAGGCAAGCGTGCTCCATCGTCGGCCACATCATCACTTGCCATCAGGTGAGATGGTGGTCAAACGTGAGCCTATCATTAATAAAAAAAAAGAGTGGTACAAGTTATTTGATAATTTCCCGGCGAAAAAAGTACACCAAAATTGAATTTCAGACAACACACATTCTTAATCACCTTTTTATCTGGTTTAAAAAGACAAACCACCTACGTTTCCAACCCAAAATCGGATGTGTTATTCTTGACATATTTTAGAAAATTAACAAATCAGCAACGAAATTACGACACCTCTGTGGGGAGGACTTAATTAACCGAGCTGCAAATAAGATAAATGAACTGTCAGAGTCGCTAATGCGCCCACTGATGGCGGACACACGGTCACGCCGGCTGGCACACGTATCATGTTTAGGGAGGTACGAGTAATTAATTAATTTTGAGCAACATAACAATAATTTCACTTTTCGTGAAAGTCAGACAAATGGACAGGCTAGGATGAACTACATATTTGCAAATGTGTTGGAGGACACGTTATAATTTTTCGGTTTTATTCAAAATGGTTTGGTAGTAATTCTAGCATTTTTAAATATATTTCAACTTAATATTAATTTACATTAATATTAAATTAATATATTTAAATTTATTCTTAATAATTATTTATTTATGTCATTAGTTGGTACATGTTTAAATCTTAAAATGTTCCTATCTAACAACGACTTTAATGCCTGAAAATTGTTTGTTGTGAAATATTAAAAAGACAAACACAATACTAATGTCTGTTGATTTAGGCACCTCATTATTCTAACATCTTTTACCTCAACTTACCGCATTTTAAGCGAGATACGATATAATGACCTACCTAATTGTTTATTTATCATGCACTTTTATAAAAATCCTTAGTCTGTAAAAGCTTCACACAATGGTTCCAAAATCGGAACAACGAACGAATATACATATTTCTGATGGATAGCGATCCGAAATACGATTTCTATTTTTTCCTGTAGGTACCTGTCGATTGCAAAGTGCAACGAATCAAATTCGCAGCATAGCTCATAGGTTGCAATAAACGCGTCGAAAAAAGGTCTGTGACACGGAAGTTTTTTACTTGCGATTTAACCTTTCGTATGCCGAATTACAGACACAATTAAAAAGCCATTGTGTCACACAACAGATTAAAAGACGTGCTCAGGACTATTCCAATCAATAATGGACATGTATAACACGTTTGATATTCACTTTCGTAAGAACGTAGTATGTGAGAAGTGGGTATTTAATTTTGATTAATTCCATTTATGAGGTCAAGACACTCCTGCCATACGATCAGATGACTATGGAAGACTTCCGTGATCCCTACCTAGAGGAAGCCCTCGACCCCATTAACATGCCCACCTTTACAATATAATTACTCAACGCCTTTGCCCACCTTCAAGAGTACAAGCAGTCATCATAATCAGCTCCAAGTGATAGTTGAAAGTTTTGTGAAATGTTGTCAAGGTTTTTTAGGAAGTTGCATCCATCTTGTTCAATTTATGTAAGAATACATGAAATCTTTACCAAATCTTTAAGTCTTTTAATTTCCAAAACTAGATAATATTGGAAGAACTGTTAGTCCGTGACGAGAGCTCTGATGGACATGCTTGATAAAATTATAAGTGCCTATTGAACTATGAAACTGATAAGATAATTTTGACCGATATAGAGTTTAAAGATCCCATTGAAAGCGAACGGAAAGCCCGGCTTAGTGGTATCGACTGCCTTTTCAGGCCGTTATCACTTTTGCGGTTTCTCTAAATTGAAAATTATATTGAAAGCTTTCAAGTGGAAAATATTTTGTGATGATTATAAGCACAGTCATAATCAGCTTTATTATGATCCTATTGCTGGGATTCTGGCCTCCTCTCTAGAAAAGGTTAAGGCTCGTAATTCATCACGCGGGCCCAGTGCGGGTTGGTAGCCCTTAGAAGTGCTAACGCCCTATAGTATTCAGCTGCCACCCAATAGATTGGAAGCTGAATGCATCATACGTGTGACATAAGGCTCTGATTGGTTGATTGATTCATATGTACCACATATTCTTCTTCTAAGTCAGTATACTCTTGCCAGAGTGGTCGTGATCATCATTGTGAATCACGATGAGTGATCATCTTCATACTTAGACTTCATATTTCTACAATCGTAAACCGAGCACTCAGTTGCGGCCTTGATCTGGTCTGTCCATCTCATTGGTGGTCTACCACATGGCCTGGTGCCTTCATCTTTGCCCTGCACTACTAGACGCTCTATAGAGTCATTACCATGACGAGATACATCGCCGAAGAAGGTCAAAATGGGTGACTGCACTGTGGATGATTGGCGCTGCCGAGTTCTTTTAATAGGGAGTCATTTATATGTTGTTTTCATTTATATAGTACTTCTGTATTGTACGAAACTCTGCCCACGATACTCCTAGCATCCGTCTCCAACATCACATCTCCAACGCATACAACTATTACATAAAGCTTAAGCATAATCAGCCTTTTAATGTTCCCACTGCTGGGACTCAGGCCTCTTCTCTAGGAGAGTGTATGGGCCTTGATTCACCACGTGGGCCCATTGCGGGTTGGTGAATATCACGTGTCTTCGAATTTTTGGTTGTTGGGCGCGGGTTCAAACCACAAAAAGTGAAGGAAAACATCGTGAGGAAACCGGCATGTCCTAGAACCAAAAATTCAAACTATTACATACATACAACAATTCCAACACATACTCCAACTCCCATATATTATGTCTTAGTCATAAAGATCTCTGGTTAACGAGCACGTGTGTATCTCGTGTGTGGGTCACGTCATGTGATGATGACGAATGCTAAGCTATCTCATTGGTCAGAAACGTTATTGCAGCGTATTTCACTCTGAGTTAACATCATCCATTTTTCACACCGAAGGCATGTGTCGATGGAAACGTTCGGAACACGCCGCAAAATATTTCGTGAAAAGATTTATTATTCCATTAATTGCAGTAAAGGCTGTAATTGTTCTGGTTTCCGGACTTAAAAGGGTTTTTAGCGAACTTAATAGATTTTAAAAGTATCGTTCTAATAAAGTGATGTGACGTGATAAATTGAGCGTCCAGATAATTGATTAAGTATCGCAGTATCCCTGTTTCGTCCGGAGGAACGGTTATTAAACGTGGCTCGATACATTTTCATAATTATTTTAAAGTAGCTAGCTAGTCTCGTAGCGGCTTTGCCCGTGTTAAAATAGAAAATTATCCCAAGGGAAAATATGCTGAGATAAAAAGCTTTACTATGTGTTCTATTTCAGGACATGGTTTTCTTCTGTGTCAAATTTCATTCAAATCCGATCAGCCGTTTGAGCGTGAATGAGTAACAAACATACATATACACATCTACATACAAACGTCTGTTTACAAATAAATGTAAGTAATGCAAGATAAATTTTAAATTAAATCAACAATATGAGTCTACAGTATTTATTTTAGGAAAATATTTATCTCTAAAACTTAAGTAAATATAATATTATAAAGAGTATTGTAAAAGAGCTTTTTTTAGGTTGGAAATCATCTAATGACTTCTTCCGTTCTAGGGCGAAGTGGGAGGATGTGACAGACTTTTACTGACTAAAACACACTCATATGTTCCTTCTTTGCCTTGCGTTCCAGGGCCCCGGGGTTTCCTTTCAGAAGCGAACCCATGGTCCCAGTAGGCTTCGACCCAACTGGGCCCCTACGGTCTTGCTGACATCTCTTTGAGGCGCGCGTGAAACACTACGCGCAGTCGACGACTTGACGATCACCAGGTGACCGGACGGCGAGCTACCCATTGCTCACCGTCCGCAAGCCCGGTTATAAAAGAGCTATGAGACACTTTTGACCAAAAAATAATGAATGAAAAAATGGTTATTTATGTTACTCACAACTAATTTACACTAAAAACAAAATAAAAATCTATGTTAGGTCAAAAAGGCGCTTAAATCATTATAAGCTGCAATATTCAAAAACTATAAAAAAAAAAATCTGGTGTTTTACTAGGGCCCACTGTGATGCCACGGACGCTCACGGAACGGAACTAAAATATAATAACGTCTACATTACATATTATAATTATATCACAGGTAAACAACAAACCCTAATTTACAAGACACTATTTTAAAAAACCCTTTCAATATAAATACGAAGACCCAGCGAAGCAGATATTATCACCAACGGTTCCCTTTTCTTCCACGTGGAGACGAAATTATTCAGACATTTTCTTCATTAATTACGTCATATGGTGAGGGACGTTTTAATGAGCCTCTTGTCTATGTTATTAATGTTGTTGCTAAGTAGGAATGCCAAGCAGAACTTGTACTATGTTAAGATTTATTTTATTCACCTTTTATAAGATTTCTGAGCAGTGGAGGCCGAGTGGTAGCGGCCCCGACTTACGAGTTGTAGATCGCGGGTTCAAACCCAGCCAGGCGCATTATTTTGTGTAATTTAATTCATCACCACTGCTCTCAAAACGGTGAAAGAAAACATCGTGAGGAAACCAGCATGTCCTAGAACCAAAAATTCGAAGACACGTGACATTCACCAACCCGCACTGGGCCCACGTGGTGGATTACGGCCTATTCCGTCTACTAGAGAGAGGAGGCCTAAGTCCCAGCAGTGGGAACATTAATTCATTTCTTTTAATTTTTATTTTTTTATTTTTTATTTTTTTTATTTCATTTGGATATATCCGCTTGGAAATATAGTTTTTGAGTTGAGGTTTTCGAAATCCCGAAATCCAAGTAAAAGCTTGATAATAAGTTCATTTTACTTTGTTAGAAACAATTTTACATTAATGAGGGTTTGGACAATTAAGAGCAAATCCTGGTTTTCCCTGTATCCTTTTCTCTTACGTACTCGTATAGATAATCTATCTACATACACGAGTATATAGGTATTAGGCGAACAAACCTCAAAGGGGACTATTACTGTTCATTGAATTCAACGTTCTTCTTTATTAAAGATGTTACTAGTTTGCAGTCAATTGTTGAGTTCAACTCTTCGGATCGATGCGATGTAGTGCTTGCAATCATCGACTCGATTGACCGTGGTTAAGTTTTGAGTCGATAAATTTTAACAAGTCTACTTTATAGCTTAATACCTAATGTTTTCGTAAATGGAATCGTAGGAACAACTAGTTTTTTATTATAAATTATTATAACTGTTAATAGGATTTAACTATTTACGGTTATAACGCCTATTTAAGCAGAGAACCACGGTGTGGTCTGAGGGAATTGTGGCCACGTCAGTGTACGTATAGGGATTATTATCTGTCATTGCTAGTGGACGATTTTGGTTAATAAATTCTATACTGTTCAATAATAAAATTTGTATAAAAAACTGGTTGAGGCTCTCTACTTCGAAATTCTCTGGTGCCTATACTCGTTTGTAATATTTTCAATATTTTGTTTATAGTGCGATTGTCATCCAAAAAAGCAGGCTCTTACGTATTGATTGGTTTATTTTCCTCATTAAATATAACGAGCTAATTATTTACAGTTTTTTTTTTTTGTTGGACAATCATCTTATGACATCCCCCGCCCTTGGGCGGGGCAGGAGATAGTGTCAGACTTTTACTGACTAAAAACCCATTCCTGTTCCTTCGTTGCCTTTCGTACCAGGGCCGAGTCCTCCTTTCAGAATCAGACCCTTGGCCCCAGTAGGCTTCAACCCTGCTAGGCCCCTACTGTTGCTGACATCTCCTTGAGGCGCGCGTGGAACAGCACGCGCCGTTGACGACTTGGGCTCGGTCCGGACGGTTACCGGACGGTCGGACGGCGAGCCACCCATTGCTCGCCGTCCGCAAGCCTGCGCCTACGATGGCCGGAAATCGGGATCGGAATCCCGGTGGCGATCGGGGCGCGAGGACCGTTGCCTCACGCGATCGGCCGCCTCCTTTGCTAGCATAACTGCTTCGCAGAAGGAGGCAACCGCCTGCCAGTCGTCCTCGCTCCAAACCATGGCCTGTACCAAGGCCAGGCGTGAGAGATCGTCGCCGCCGATCGCCCCCACGAGGACACGGCGTTGGTCTGCCCAAGCGTGTCCTCCGGGCGGTCCACACAATGGTGAAACCCGGCCGTTTCTTCCGCACGAATTCGGTGCAGGAACCTCCCGAACTTACCATGTCCGGTGAGGACCTGCATCATGCGGAAGGTAAGGACGCTGTGTTGCCTTTCCAGCCTCCTCAAAGAGGGGACTTACCGCCATAATTATGGCGTGCCCAAATTATTTACAGCTAAAAACGTTTTAAGTTTTTCCAAAATCTATTTACGAAAAAAATAGAATTCTATCAAGTTTATTGATAGAATTGGGTAGTTAACTCATTGTCTTTTATTATTTGTATCAAAAAGTAATTCTAACTGAAAATAAATTTTGTTATTTACAATACACAAAAAATGTTACACGATATGACTTTTTCGTTAATTTATAGATTAGAATTAAAATTAGACGATGATAACAAAAGAAAATAAAAAGCCTATTTGCCGAATAAGGATGCCAAAAATAGTGAGTTCTGTGCTAGTGCTAGCGTGAAAAAAAAGATATAAATCGAGATTAGAGAACCTAATATCAGTTGCAACGGCTAAACGGCCTGTAGAGTATGATTATAATTAAAATAGAATCCTACAAATACTAAATCCTAACACTAAATTTATCTTGACAGCGTATATAAAAAATATATCCAATAAAATATTCTCCCCGCGCGTCGGCTATAAAGAAATAAAAATATTATTATTCCCGAGAGTCCTTCCCGTTGTCGGCGGCTGATGATGAGCGGCTGTTGTGATTCCACTATTAGACTCCTACAGAGCAGCTCACAAAGTAATAATATTGGTAGTTGCAATAGTTCTATCACGCAGCTTCATTCAAAAACGCCTGCCTCTGCTCACGGACAGCTTGACAACGACGAGAACTTACCCCATTAGATATATGGTTAGTACCATATGACGGGGGGTGCAGGACCCAAAAAAAGGTGAGCCCTGCTCACTGGTCTTTATATCTAGAAACAATATAAATATATGAAACTATTGCCAGTAGAACCCCAACAAAATTAAAAGGGGAAATAATGATGAAGACAGCATTATAGGAGAACTGGAAACATTAATTTAGCCTTAAATGTATGTACCAGACAATATAAAAATCTTTTTTTATCTCATCACATAGGTAACGCACACAGAAATAAATTAACTGTATTTTCATAAATACTTCACAGCGTATTACTTCCAGAAGGAATTTCACTTTTTAATGCGACTTACCGAAAATACAAATGATTTTTCATCGAGAAAAATAGCTTCCAACTGACTACTGAATGACTATTTGACGACTGACTCTTTTCTTAGGAAGAAACAAAAAATATTTAAAAAAAATAAAAAAGATCTTCTTTAAAAATAACAAGACAAATTGAAAGAGTTTACACATTCATTGTACGTACAGCCAAGGAGTGGAATTCCTTGCCGGAATCTGTGTTTCCTGATGGCTACAACCCGGGAATCTTTAAGTCAAGAGTGAATAGGTTACTTCTAGGGAAGCGCACTCCATCGTCGACCGCATCGTCGCTTTCCATCAGGTGAGATAGCGGTCAAGCGCAAACCAAACAAGAATAAAAAAACAAATTTTGGACATAGAGTCATCATGCGGGGTTAACACTGCAGTTCCTACCCCGCTCCCACTCTTCCTCACACCAATATTTAAAAAAGTAATTGGTAGTTCACCTAATAATCAATTTTGATGCTGTTTTCAGGAAAAGATTTCTGCTATTTATTGTTCACTATAATTATGTATAATATTGCACAATTTTGATACAAAATAGGACATTTTAAACAACTTTTACATTCCAACCTTTTAATAAAACTACAAACATCAAGAAAGAGCAACATTAAACAAATGCGTATACGTAACACCCTTTCTAACAGATCATTTGTATTCGTTAATAGAACGGTCTACTAGAAACGTTGGACGTTTCCCGCGACGTGCGACGCAGCTACGCAGGATTGTTTGCGTGCAAAACTTCGTGGACGTTGCAATTCAGCGCGCGACAGGTGACGAGAATGGGTGTCGTTCCCCTACTGCCCACTGTCACATTCACAAGTCCTTTTTGTTCGGTTTTCCCCGCAAACTGCCAATTCCTTGGGTTCTATGGCTGTTTCATTGGGTCGTGCGTCGGATAATTTTGTTTTAGAATGTTTAGAAGATAATGTTTGTATTTTTTTAGTTGTATTTGTCGTTCTTTTAACAGTGAGTTTCTACGGAATCCATTCTGTATTATTCTGTTTTATTGAGGTGTTGTTTTGTAAATGTGCTTGTGAGTACTAGTAGGTAGGTACTAGTGAGATAATACTTAGGTAATGAAAATGCTTTACGTCAGTCATGAGCGTTACACTCATTTACATACTCGTTTTATTTTCCATCATAATTTTTTAACAAGTTAGAGTGCGTTCTAGAAAACTTGCATGGTCAAAGCTTCCTCTTCCGTCAAGAATCCTCGCCAGAGCTTAGTAAATTAAGCGTTGATTGGTGAGAGTTTTAGGATAAGTGCAGACAGAGAAGCGCGGCGGAGAGGATTTTATTAAGACAATCGAAAATTAACTTTAAAATTATTAAAGTAAAGTGTATGTATATGAACCTGATAAAAAATGGTCACGCATCCCCAAAGATACGCGGGATATGCGGGTCTAGTCGGCATCCGCAGCGTTCACGCATTGTTGTCAATGAGTTCAAAGAGAGAGAACATGATTTTTTAGATACTTAATCCGAAGTACCCAATCATATCCCAGTCCACCATTGTTGACGAACCGCGACAAACTGGCATGTTTCGGTTGAATGGTAACCCGGAACGGTTTACTCGCGCAGGCTCGCGAGGTCGCGCGCTTGCTCGAGCATACGCGATCCGTCAGAAAATACTCGAGACCGCGAAAGAATTATTCCTCTCTGTCTGCACTGACCCTTAGCCCAAAAATATACGTTTGTAAAGCCTGACATAATATTAACAAACAGAAACTTTGAACTAAATCTTTTAAACATAAGAGTTTAACAAGCAAGCTAAAAACAAATACTTTTACGTTAGTTACTACATTATGCACATTTTTCTGTAATATTATAAATAATTGAATCGATACTGTGTGTGTCACAAAATAAATAGGTTGAATCCAAGAAACGCGTGCAAATAAAATATAAAATGTTTTTCATGAAATCCAAGTCCAATAAACTAATAATTTGGGTAGTTAAACTTCTAACGCCAACTTGACGTAAACAAAACACGCCAGTACCTACACATATGTGTTTCCAGAAGCACACACTAATGAAATAATTAGAAAAGTTTTGGTCCCGAAACATTAACGAGGATTGAAAACGTACAGGTATCTTCATTACAGAATTAATTAACCTACCCAGTCGTAGCCTTGAAAAACTAACAATTGTTTGAAATTATTATTACAAAAATACGCAATCACGGGCTCATAGAATAGGATCAAAAGCTATTACAGTGAGCAAACATTTACCTCTTTACTTCTATGTAGCTACCATCAAACGCAAATCGGCTTTTTGGGTACGGTACTTAGAGATGCCGGTTGAACTATTATATATAATACTATTATAACCTACTCGTATTATATCATGGTTACAATATTTTCCAGTTATTTTGGCATATTTTGCTTTATGAGTTGAAAAAAGTTTGTGAAATATTTTATTATTCTACTAATATTACAATTGTGAAAGTGTGTATATTTGTTATCAATCTCGACTCAACGGCTGATTGGATTTGTAAGTATACTAATAATTTTTTTATTTTTTATTTAGTAAATCCATTAAATGGAAAAGGTCGATTTAGCTGTTTTTGAGAGATATAATAATAATATGATATTTATTTCAGACAAAAGTCCATAAATATTAACAACAAAACAACAAAAACAACACAACAACAACAAAAACAATACAATACAACAATATGAACAATTTCTTTTTCTCGAAATTAAGGATGATCTCGCGATGAAACTATTGGCACATTTATTTAGGTTCTATATATTTTTTTTGTGGAATTCAGTGCGGCATAATTTTAGAAGTTTTGAAAACTGTAAGAAGTTTTTCTTAAGGACTCTCCCCTATAAGACAAGAGTGAATAGGTTACCTTCTAGGCAAGCGCACTGCATCGTCGACCACATCATCGATTATTATCAAATACGATAGTGGTAAAACGGGAGCTTAACCATAATAAAAAAAAATACCAACAGATTTACAACTACAATGGTAAAAAAAATGAATAAGACACAGCAACGAGATACCAAATCAAATTACGTTACGATTTCATAAAACCAGTCATTCGAGCACGTCGTTGTTTTTATATTAAATCGAATTCAATAACATTAACATACCTTTTACAAGAAACCCGTCTCAAGTGGTAACAAAATACGAAAGCTGGTAAAGTTCTGAGTTCGATCCCTCATTCGGACAAAGTGATAATGTGATTTTCCTGTTGGAAAATTCTCAATTGACCTGGGCCAGGACCGGTGTCCGATAAATGGCGATAGGCTCACCCTTTATCACGTTGGACATTAATACTGTCATTGGTGAACCCTACTCTTTTGCCGACTAGAGATGCGACTCTGTGTATTTTAAAAAGTTAAGGGAAATCTGGTCTGTGTCAGTGATTGCCATTTTTGAAATGTTGTTATATTTAATTTGAAGGATCATGCTTGAAGGTCGGATCGCTAATTTTGAGTTATCAGTAAATAACATAGCTGAGTAGAAGTAATTACAGATGTGACTGTTTTGTTTCTGACATCTTATACTTAGGTGAAAATTTTATAAAAAATGTGTGTGGTGTAGGGTAGTCATTCCAAAATTATAAAAAAAAAATCCTACTAATTTGTTTCACAGTCATAGTAGGTAGTAGTCATTGTATTGTATATATATATTGGTAATGGATTCTTACAATTCATATATAATTATATTATATAAATGTCATAAAAATAATGCAAATACGTTGCATTGTATCTAATGTCAAATCAATAGAAATAAAAAATGTTAAACCAATAAAATTATAATAAATAATTTAAGTCAAATCAACCTTTTAAAATTAAAAATAAATGTAATTAATTTTCCTATCAAAGTTCAAGTTATCTTATATTAAAAAATATTAAAAATTCCAAGTGTTATTGTTTTTTGAAGTATACATTTTAGTCACCTGTCCTTAATTAAAACAGAGGGCAAATTTTATTTAAACCCATTATTTGATTTTAGATTGAAATCACAGACAACTATAGGTAGAATAAATTAATGTCAAGTAGATAAGTGCCTACTTATAAAATGAAAAATTCATTCAAATAAATAATGTAGCTAGTCTTCATTTCATATCTTTGAACAGATAATTGGGTGGGTTATACCTAAGGTTTCGCTTCTGTAATAAAAAAAAAAAAAACTAAAACCGACTACGACAAAAAAAACGACGCTGAAAAAGTATGAAAGAAGATTTTCAGGATACTGAAATAAATAAGGTTACTGGAGAAACAAGAACAGAACAAAAAGAAAAACCATAGTCACACGTTATTAAAGTGTTACGGTTGGTACCTAAATAACGTGTGACTACGGCTTTTCATTTTGTTCTGTTCTTGTTTTTCCAGTAACCTTAACCTTAAACTACAATCTTTTTTGTCGTAGTAACAAAGATTGAAGAAATATCATCAAAATTTTACGTTTAAAACGATCTGGCTAGTTTTACTTAGCGATATCATGAAGTGATCCATAAAAGTTGACTGGTAGAGAATGCCTTGTTGCATTAAAGTTCGCCTAGGTACCACTACTGTACTTGAAGTTTAAATAAATAAATTAATTAATTTCAAAGATCTGGCCACGGCACACAGACAAACATGCTAGTAACGCAATCAAAATTTATTAAGAATTTATCAAAAAAGGTATTTTTTTTATTCTTAAACAATCTTGATGAATGTTGAAAAATAAAATAAAAACTGGATAAAATAAAAAAAACCTACACTAAAAATAGCGTGAATCGATTCAATAGCTGATCCTCAACATACTTCCTTCAGAATGTGCGTTCATCTTATATATATATATATATATCCATCTTATATTATAAAATATATAAAAAAAACATAAAGCTACCTACATCACAGTGAAACAAATCTAAAATGAAGCCACAACACGTCACTCAGTCCCATCACAAGCTTCAAGTCAAGAATTAATAATTCTGATACTCAATTATATCCCTCCGTACTCTCTGTATGAAAACTTCTGTGTACCCTCGTTAAACACATCCGAATACGTTTTCTCGCGTACCGTTTATTTGAATTTTCCTTTGAAATTTACTTTCTGAGGTATCAGCGCTCGCAGCTTCACCTCAGGCTTATCATTTTACGCAAAGCAACCATACCTAGCCTCGGTAATGGCATTATAGTTTACATAATCGTCTTACAGCACCATAGTGGTGATATCTAAACCGAATCTTCAACATTTTGAGCTCTTAATGAAAATTAAGATTCGTAATTGCAGTCTCTGGAGTGGTTAGATGGAATTAACTGAAATGCGGAAACTTAAATGTTAGGCAGGTTAGTTGGAATTAGAAATAACAAACTATTAGGAGTTTCAGTAACTAATAACAAAAATATTTGGATGTTAAATAAAGGCAAATAATTTATTTACAAACATGGGTACATATGTAGGTGTTACAAGCATTATTTACTAGGATATACAATTTATTATAGTAACGTCAAATTTTTGACTGAAGTTTTTTTTTTTGAAGACATTATAAATAAAATATGTTGAAGTATCTTACAATAATTTAAAGCTTAGTCATTACTGCACCACAATGCAGGCATTAGACTAATCACGTATTTGATATGTACGCATATAATTTATTGTAATCCTGTAATCGCCAATCAATTTTGGATTGTGTATAAATTACCATGCGAAACTCTAGAACTGTTTACAATTCTGACCACAAACAAATGCATGAAATGTATGTATTAGTTGTAATGCCTGTAGATAACACTTACTACCCTATAATAATTTTACTCTACACTGTAAAAAAAGTCAACGTTTATAAAGTCACAAACTGTCGAATTGTAAAATGTACATAATTTTTAGTTAGTTTACAATCTTGCGAGATGTTTTATAAACTGACAGTGTTTGCAATTATCCGGGGTCAAACATACAACTTTTAGCAACCTTTTTGAATAACCTAGCACATTAAAAAAACTCCGTTCTAATTTCGAGTCTTTATCTTCTAAGGTTCCTATATTTTTTTGGCTACTTCAGTCAGTCGACATAACTGTGTGTATCAATTTCAGTTATCAAACACACCAAAATTTTAACTTTTTTTTTTTTAAGGTGGGAAAATCATCTAATGACAAATCCCGCTCTTGGGCGGAGCGGGAGATAGTGTCAGACTTTTACTGACTAAAAACCCACTCCTGTTCCTTCGTCGCCTTCGTCCCAGGGCCCCGGGTTTCGTTTTCACACTACCCATGGCCCCAGTAGGCCAAAATTTTAACTTGTGTATACAAGCTATAGGATATCGTTCTACGTTCCGTGTGTTGATTGGTTCGCAACGTTGCGCAAGTCAATCCAAACACAGAACGCTTGACCACAATTTACATGCGCACTGCAAAATAACTCTGTCTGCTATACCTAGTCGTCTATGGGTGATAACTAAGAATGTAATGGACGCCATTTTTGTGGAGACTGATTCAAAGGAGACCAACTTGATTTTTCGGAGATGAAGGTCTACACAGGTGGAGATGGAATGAAAATATTAAAATATATTTATTATTTTACTATTTAAAACATTTGCAAAGAATTTATTTATAAAAACTTCATGTACATAGGCTGACTTAATGCAATAAGACATTTTCTACCAGTCAATCTAGACAACGCTGTGGTAGGTTTGCACAATAAACAAATAACAGATACTTTAAACAGAAAAAAATAGGTTATTTATAATAATAAAATACATATATATTCTAAAATTATAAACTAATAAATGCTGTGAAAAATATCAAATCAGTAAGAGAACTTAATAACAAATCGAAGAGCACAGATAACCTAGCAACGGCAATGATTGAGAAGCAAAAACCGTTAATCTTTGTGTTACAAGTATATCTTGGCCACATTAAAATGTCTCCGCTTATTTGACGATTCTTTTATTAGGCCTCCACTAATAATATGAGGAATATGCAGTTAGCAATAAAAGATTTCTTGCAGAAGAAGAAAGAGAAGACAAAATGTTGTTACACGTATCGTAATCAATATTGCGATCAACAAAATATGTCTTGGAAACAGATAAAATTAACCGATCTAGAAGCTTGGCAACTAGTCGTACTAATAGTTATTTTATTACCTTCCTAGCAAATTGATTGTGTAGTAGCTCTCATGTACCCTTTTGGTACCCTAAAGCTGTATTCGGGCAGCACTTTTACACTATATATTTATAGTGCACAAGTAAAAGCGCAAACACAGATGCACTCTCTATCCCCTCACTTTCATGTCAACGACACTTCGTCGAACACACATGTGTCTTCGTTCGTTGATCGGAGAGAGATAAGGCGGAGGACCAACGGCTTAACATGCTTTCCAAAGTCTAGGCTGCCACTAAGAAATGTAAAGAAAAAAAAAACACCCAATAACACTATGCCCAATCTGTGAATGGAAACCAATACTCCATGCCCAGTGCTAGCAAAGGAGGAGGCCGTACGTGCACGCGCGAGGTAATGGACCCCGCGCCCCAGCCGCCGGAATTCCGATCCTGATTTCCGGCCACTATAGGTGCGGGTTTGCGGACGGCGAGCAATGGGTAGCTTGCCGTCCGACCTTCCGGTAACCGTCCGAACCGAGCCCAAGTCATCAACGGTGCGTAGTGTTCCACGCGCGCCTCAAGAAGCTGTCAGCAACCGTAGGGGCCCAGCAGGGCCGTAGGCTACTGGGGCCAAGGGTCTGATTCTGAAAGGAAGACTCGGCCCCGGTATGAAACGCAACGAAGGAACAGGAGTAAGTTTTTAGTCAGTAAAAGTCTGGAACTATCTCCCACTCCGCCCAATAGCGGGGATGTCATTGGATGATTTTCCTAACGAAAAAAAAATACTCAGTAGTTGCGACTGCAAAACGGGGCAGTTAATACATACGATGTTGGCCAAAATAAAACAAGCAACACCTTTAAGAGCTCTTAGTCACCGCAGACCTAGAACGCAAAAGGCAACTGAAGGACCACGGGTCGGGTTTAGTTACTAAAAGTCTAACACTTCCTCTTGCTCAACCCAGTGCAGAAGAGTGTGATGACTTCACACCCCAAAAAACACTCCATATGCTGAAATATTTACAGTCAGCGTCTCAGTTTCTTTGCCGTAATAAAACTTAAACAACTCAATGGCTACAGGCCTAAATGTAAGTGAATAGAAATCTTGTACTAACTTATGCTTAGCTACTGACTCTAAGTCTAAATGAGACTTCAAATGTTGTTTGCCTGCTGCCACGAATGACCGTTGGCTATTTATAAACTTTTGGAAATTACCAAAAGCCGTCCCCTGTGGGAGAACCTTAAGTAATTATTTAGATGTTAGAGTGCTGACAGGATCGAAATAAATGTCTGGTTTCTGGTTGATATTTTGATTTGGCACTCACAAAGGTAGGCCACCCTTTTTTAGGGGTCCTTACCTCAAAAGGAAAAAATGGAACCCTTATGGGATCACTTTGTTGTTCGTCCGTCTGTCTATCTGTCCGTCTGTCAGTCAAGAACTTTTATTTCGGGAATGCGTGGAGGTATCGAGTTGAAATTAAAACCATATAATTAAGTCTGCGATCCCTTGAAGCTGTGAAAAAGTCAAACTACTAAGTCAACGAAAAAAAAAGATACGGCCGTTTATGTTGCAAAAAACGTATATTTCGACACTCTCGAGGGAATCATACGATACTTCCCGTTGACCCAGAACTCTAAAATTTGGCCTAAAGCAAGGTCTTGTAGCATAGGTATAAATCTAAAAGCTGTAAATTTTTTGTTACGTCAACAAAAAAATATTTTTTGCGATTCGGAAAAATTTTCGAGACTTCATTCGGGAATTGAAATATTTACATAGGTAAGTTTGTACGGAACCCTAAGGGCGCGGGTCCGGCGCACTTGCACGGTTTTTTTTTTATATAAGGTGGGAAATCAACTTATAACTTCTTGTTCACTCGCTCTGATGGAGTGAGAGAGAATGTCAGACTTTTACTGACTAAAACATACCCGTGTTCAATCTTTTTTTTAAATTGCAATGAACTAACTTGACTGCAATCCCACCTGATGGTAAGCAGCGATGCAATCGTTGATGGTGAAGCGCACTAGTTTATTAAGAGCCTATTCACTCTAGCCTTGAAGACACCTAAATTATAATCGGACGGGAAGACCGCAGCAGGTAAATTGTTCTAGTCCGTCGGTGTACGCGGGACTGGAACAATTCTATATAAAGTCGCTCTAATGCCCTTTGTGTTGTAGGGCCTCGGTTACTCTTCTTGAAAATTGATGCAATGGTTACTCTTTCGCCCAGCAGGCTTCGAAAGAGTAACCATTGCATCAATTTTCTGACAGCTCTTTAAGGTAGTGAGGTCAATACGGACCTGGTCCTTATTGGGCGGAGAGCTAAAGGTGGCTAAATATTAGCTAGATAATTTATTGGTATTTTATTTTTTGTTTTCTCCTTACGAAAGAAAACACTCAACCCAGAAAAATGATAACGTTACGTTAACGTTTTTTCATTTTTCTGACTTTGCCTGTTTATAAACGGATAAACATAATAAAACGATTTTTCCTTCAGAACCGAAATGAATAAATGTGTCTACAAACTACCTTACTTCTGTATTCGTTTTGTGTTTGTGGCTGTTTCAACTGTCAAAAGTCCACGTCCGTAGTGTAGTTCTTACTGAGCAGAATTTACGAAACAGTTTTCTCATTCTTAACTGAACCCTACTATTCAAATGAAACTACTGAGGGGTAAACTCCATTGATTTTAGATATTCATATATAAAAAACTCGTACTATAACATCAATAAAACTTTCAGAAGTTTTTTTTTTTCGATGAGAAAATCATCTTATGACATCCCCCGCTCTTGGGCGGAGCGGGAGATAGTGTCAGACTTTTACTGACTAAAAACTCACTCCTGTTCCTTCGTTGCCTTTCGTACCAGGGCCGAGACTTCCTTTCAGAATAAAAATAACCGCTGTATGTTGAGACCAAATATACAAATTAGTGTACATTACCTACAGAACGTATCCCGCATGAAATCTCTCATTCTGATAAATCGTTCAATATTACGTTTGACAGGACTAATTAGCCAAACTCAAAAAACTTTTAATTTCCCCTATTAACAGTAATTGGAGATACACCATGATAACGAGAAGTTTAAATTAGGGATGACACAGATGTGGAGGCGTTGACCACAGAAAGTTCACAGTCATAAAAGAGAAAGACGTGGAGGACGACACATTTTACATTTCGCTCTGTCATTATATTACTTTAGTAAATATTATGAGGTGTAACAATGTCACTTACATTATCTGTTTATGCGTTTGTGAAAGGTATGACTGAAAGTGAGTACTGAAAACATTACTAAAATACTTTTACTATTAGTAGGTAAGTTACACTATCACAATACTTTTTATGAGGTCCTATAGGATAGACCACGTACACGAGAGCAAAACCATGGGAAATCACTAAATAATGCAAAATAACTTGAATTTCGAAAGCCGGTGTTTCTATAATATTTTTGTCGTATAAAAAAATCAATTTTACATGTTACGACAGTTCATGTCATTATATTAGTAGATTACCAAACTTGTCAAAATCAACAATTATGAAATCAATGATTGACCATTTTGACACTATTGTAATGGCAGACTTGAGGCCCTGTAGGCCATACAAATGTTTGTCCCGTGCGGGAATCGAAACCGCGTCACGCAGCACAGCAGCCGATCGCTCAACCTCTACGCCAACCGTGACGTCAAAATTATTTCAGGGAGCATGGATTATTAAATCGTATATTTTATTTGCACGGGGACAAACTTTGTCCTTGCAACAGAGGCGGAATACACGCCCGAGCCGAAAACGAGGTTGTTCTGGAGCCGAAGAACTTTATCAAATGACATTTTTAACACACTTTCTCCAAAATAGTACGTAGTAGAACTTCATAAACATAACAGTTTCAAATTATTTCGAGAAATGGCGGGCATATTTATTTTCGAACGCTTTGGTGGGTGCTGTCCGGTGACCTGCCAGATACAATAACTATAATAAATTGTGGCAGTATCTGGCCGCCGAACTTTTCCGCCCTAGTACGAAATACACTACACTACAAAGCGGTAGCAGTAGATCGAATTTTCGAGTAAATGTGTTGAAAATTACAACATGTCTGATAAGTATGTGGTCTAGGTACAAAAGGTATTTTAAAAATACTTTACTTTTGGATTAGAATTGAAAATGTTATTGACCTGTCTAATTAATTGAAAGTTTGTAACTAAATTGTATAGGTTACTTCGCTTACCATCAGATGAAATAATAGTTTTTTTTCAAAGGTGGAAAATTATGTAATGATTTCTTGCGCTCCGCCCTAGAGCGAGAGAGCGTGTCAGACTTTTACTGCCTAAGACCACACCTATATTCCTTCACTTGCCCTTTGCGTTCTAGGACCACGGGCTTCCCTTTCAGAATGGCGAAGCGCGAGCCTATGTATCAATTATAAAAAAAAAACATCAACAAAAGAACCGTCCTACCTCAATAGCCGACTACCTTCAAAACTTTGTTTACCTTAGTTGTACTACCCACGTTTTAATATCTACAGATAAAACTCTATTTTCTGTGCTTAGTGTTGTAACCACAATAGAAATGGCGACAAGTGTGCGACACTTATGTCGCAATGTGTTTCGCTTTGCTCGAATAGCAAGAGAAGTAAGATCGAAGACACTGCAAATAAAATGCGAGTTTCTTCCTCTCAGCGCACATTACGTGCATGGCAGTGCTTCACATTTCTTGGGTTAAAACAAATAAATATATATCTAGTTATTTTGAATGAATTATGATGTACCTACCTTTTTTTTTTGTTTTCGGGGGGAAACCTTCAAAAGGCGCCTGGATTTTTGGGGAAAAGACCAGGGAGTGTGAGATTTTTACCTCACTAAAACCACCCCGGTGATCACCATCCGCACATGAAAGAGGGCCCCGTGACCTCTTAAAAGACCACCCCGGAACCCCCTCTGTACAACGACCTACTTGAAACAATATTATAGTATTAAATATTAAGCTAGTATATAGTATTTTATAAGACTAACTAAGTACATTAGTTTATGTATTTTTCTTTCTCTGATGTATTTTTATGTAATAAATTTAGAAAAACAAAGACTCATTCATAATTTTAATTAATCAATGCCTACCTACAGTAATGCAATAAGTTTGATTTCCAACTATATTTTTTTATTATGTTTGTGTGTGTAAGTTTACATGCTTATGAACACACCCAAGATATAGGATTAGCGGAGCCAAGTTTTTATTTAAAAAAAAAATTAACCCTCATTGTATTTTTGTTAAAATATGTGACTATAAATTTAATGCATTACACTAGAAACGATGTTGTTTTGTGGATTGTAACCACGGATCTAACACTTGATTAAGTTTAATGCACTAATACTTTTTTAATTCAAGTTTTGTACAAACAAGCCAATAATTAATATAACTAATTATGTAATATGGTAATATAAAATGGGAGGTAAAACTCATTTTACGCCAAAAAATTCTTCCGCTTCGCTGTTCATGTTTGCACTGTAAGGAGAATTTCACCGTAAAATGTTTAAGAGCGTGCTCCCTTTTTCACTTAGGAAAATACAAGAAACTGTCATGACTTAAATGTCGACACTCTGAGATTAGTCTGAATGAATAGGGAAATAAAAAATATAATAAAACACCAGAATTTTTACAGTGTAAAAGTTAAACGAAGGCTAATGTAGACGTACCCAATTTCTACAGCCGAGTCACTCCTTATAACAATGAAGAACTCTGATAATTGTAATATATTAGTGAAAAGGGGTCTCTGCAAATTGGCGTTGGCCCTTACTCCTTCCAAAAGTCCAGGATCCTTAGATATATAAAGTAAAAAAGTAAATTAAGTGAGCAGGGCACATTGATGAGGCCGCAAGGTTCTGGAGCGTCAACTACCTATCAGAAGGCGCAGCATTGTTAGAAGGCCTCGAATAAGGTGAATCGCACAAGACCGGTAATTGTGGCAACACTAGGAGGAAGTCTATGTCCAGCAGTGAACGTCTTTCGGAATAAATGATAATATTAGTGAAAAGTAAAATAACGTGTGCATAAAAACAACTCAAGCTATCATTATTAGATACTAAACTGCTACGTTTGCTTTAGCAGGAAAGGTAAAAATATAAGGAGCCATTTTATAAAAGCGTAAAATGCTTGAATATACTTTAAGAATACTCACTTAATTTTATTTCGAATATAACATGTTATATAGAATTTTATGAAAGCTACCAGAAGACAATGGAATATAAAACATAGCTTGAACTTTTATGTTCTCATGACACTTTCCGAGGTATTAGAACTTTCTATTCTTCAGAGCAGTTTAAGATAAGATGGTAACGGTGGCTTAGATACTACTGAACACCGGTTAAACTAAAATACATTCGCTGTTAACTGGTAAAAGTAAAGCATATATGACAGACATTAAGAGGTCTCCAGCTATTATTATTATCTCGTTTATTGTTCATTCTAACTTATTGTACTTATACATTTTTAAATATTTCTTAAAAATATAAAAAAGGTACCCCACCGGTATCGGCCAAGTTGTCGGCAGTCAGGATTCCAGAGAAAGGCACCTTCTATCAATACAAACATAAACAGAAGAACCGCTTTCTAGATCAAGTCTTTGATTCAGCCATCAAACGGGAGCTTCTCAATATGTTGGTCAAGGCTTGAGTTGCGACTGTTTTTACCCTCAGCTATTTTTAGTTTTGGGCACGCCACAATTATGGCTGTAAGGGACTTACAGTCATCTCTTTGAGCGTGTGGAAGAAACGCCCGGGTAGCACCATTGTTTGGATCGCCCGAAAGACACGATGCTGATTGGGCATCCTGTATACTAGATAAGCGGTCTTACCACTGGTCTGGCACGCATCAAGAAGTATCAAGAAACGTCGATCTCCGATCTCCGGAGGGGAGTGATGTAGCGACATATATGGCGTCACATAAGAACTAATCCTGCGCTATTAAAGTTCTTCGCGCGATTAAAACATACAGTACAGCCCGAAATCATCTATCGGGCAGTTGCTCACCAGACATAACACCCGTCTGGTTGGAGGATCCTCCCTTTTAAACGGAGGTTTGTGGGACTTTACACTCTTCCGCATACCTCCATCCATTGTTCCACAGAAGCGCACTAAGCATATTATAGAAAAAATAATAATTCACATACATACATACATACATGAATCCTGAAAAATTAACACTCCTTTTTTCGAAAGTCGTGTAATAAGGCATCATTTTGTACAATAATGTGTCTCAGAAGGAAAAATAGAAATGAAATATGTATCAATCTTGGAAATGCCAGCTGACACATTTATAAAAAGTTCAGACAAACATTTAAAAAAAAAAAAAATTATGTAAGGTTGTAATTGTAATCTTTTGTCTGAGAAGTTAGATTATTTTGTTAAGTCAGGATGTTATTTAGTTATAAAGTAACAAAACTATCTATAACTACTAGCGCCATTCGCTTGATAAGTATGGTGAAAGATTTTAATCTGTATGTTTTACTAAGTAAAGTCTCTGTCTTTAAATAAAGTCATTCATTCCATTCTCAACTGAACTCCGTGTTTTATTATCGCCGTACGTCGGGTTATCCGATGGTAGAAAGGAGATGACGGAATCAAGTCGTGCAATTCCCGCACGCACTCTCCAAAATGCATCCTGTAAAATACCGAAAGGCTGACTACCCTAAGCTTGTGCGGCTTTGTAGATTAGAGCACAAACTGGAAGTTGACCCTAATATAGTTGGGATAAGGTTTTGTAGCATTTTCAACAACAGAGTCCACTGAGAGAGAGACTCTCTTGTATTTAAATACAGCTATAATTTCAGTTGAATTTCCTTGCCACCTGACTGTGACCAATGTATACAGTTGTTAACAAAAGTGTAAGAAGGCAAAGTTTTCCACGAATCTATTTGAATTCCACTAGCCCGGTGTCAAGTGCGCTCACCCACAATTTTGCCTGACGAGAAGCAAATATTGACCCTCTCTGTTCACTTCGAACCTTTCTGTTGCCTTTATTTGAACTTTGTATAAATAAAATTGACCATTTTCCCCGTGTCACACAGATTTTACGATAAACTGTTGTTTAGTTGAATACGTGGAATATGTTCGAGCTAAACGCTTTTATATTTTTCCCGTTACACGCTTTTCCTTTAACGTACAGGAAAATATAAACTGTACGAATTGCTTATCTACCCACTTAGGTTTAAAAGCCCGTTGAGGAACCGTTTCGTGTAATGTATTGTTAGTATCATTAGGACCTGTTCAAATAAGCGACGTTTCTAAGTAGACTTTGAAAAGATAGCAAAATCGTGACACTATAAATATTAAACTCAACATTTGAGCTGAGGCGTTAGTACTTTCTATTTATAGGTACAGCACGAACATTTCAGTTTATTTTAGTTTGGATTATAACTTGTCAAAAGATAATCCCTGGAAGTACTTACAGCTTACCCTGACCTCATCATGATTCCGGTGTTAGAAAGGGATTGGGTATTTTGTTCTGTACAGCTCCGTCTATCTCTCACACTAGAATAAAGATAATTTTAAGACGTCTTATTAGGGCTCCTGATCCGAATACAAAAAAAAATATTATTAGAAACCTACTACACTTAAAACGACTTTTTATTCCAAAAAAAATAAGATTCCTATGTGTTAGGTCACACAGGCCTGACCAGTGGTTACAGCCAATAGCTACGGTCTCGACTTACGGTCGTGGGTTCGAACCCAGACAGGCGCTTTTTTTTGTGTTGGTAATTTATTCATCACTAATAATCTCAATACTGTAAAGGAAAACATTGTGAGGAAAATGACATGTCTTGGAACCTAAAATTCAAATCCATATGATAGCCACCAACCCGCACTGGGCGCGTGGTGGGTTGTGGCGCATTCCCTTTCTTAAAGAAGAGGTTTGAGACCCAGTAGTGGGAACTTCTTAAAGTTGATGTTTTTAAGCAGGAACTACATTAGGCCGACGCACACGTAGGAGACATCTGAGGCGTATGCGGTTGGTGTGCACATTACTTCGACGCGACGTGGGCCACGTATATCCTATATATAGCCTTTCAACCTTTGATTTTAATAGTGGATGTCGTCTGTATAGTTAGTTAGAAATATACGGAACAGACAGTGAATTTGAAAAAGATTATTTTTAATGGCTTTAAATCGATTATAAGGTCACACGATAGAAACCGAGGAAAAAAGCATATATAATTCGACCACACATTTTTAATAGAAGCGGTAACAAGCAGTACCATCCAGTTATTTCTTCTGCATTCACTATGAAGGCACTTGGAGAAGCGAGTATTAATGGACTTCTGGATGTATCAATATTAATATTAAGGCTGGCGTAGCGAGTAATTCAATCAAGGTGAACAAATAGACCCGAGACTAAGTGATTTGTTACGTAAAACGTCTTTCTTTTCAGGTAGAGTAATAACGGTATTTCATAAAGCTGTTTCAGGCTTCCAAAAATAGAATCTGTTGAATATTTTTTATGTAGCAGTATTATACAGTTGAGTTAGTGTGTATATCGTAAGTGAATAAGTAAAATGCGTTTTTTAATTCCAGATTATGATTTGACAAGTGCAATTGTCAAATTCCAGAAATGTAGTCTTTATAATAAAAGTAATGTCTCCAAATTACATTTTTTATACCGGTTCTTTATGCGAAAATAGTACAAAAAGAGGACTTATGATTGTTTAATTTTAACTATTATTAGTTTTCAAACCGAAGTTCTTATTAAAACTACCTATTAGTAAAGTTGTATTAATCTGTCAGCAAAAATATCACTTTGAATAATTCTATGTTTTTGCCTGGGTTTGGTAATAATAAATCGAGATGAAAAAATAAAATTACGCAGCTAGTCTTTCATTTCTTAGGCTTAAATTATATTTTATTTTTTGAGTTATACATTTGCACCTATCAAATTACCTTCAGAAAATACAAAAACTGACCATTATTAGTTGCATAAATTTAAAACGAATTTATTTTTAAGAATATTTTCGGTTTTTTGTTCAATATCGGTGGCGGTACCTCACTATTAGATGATAGAATGGAAAAAACATGCAAAATTCGAATTGTCAAATCATTATCTCTAATTAAAAAACAGATTGTACATACAGTCACTTTTCACGTCTTTAGTCTACGGTTTACTGTTCAATTTTTAAAGGGACAAATTATGTGTTGGTTTAACTGGTAACAGATTGGAAAATAAAAATACTTAAAAATTATTAAATAACTATTTATAGATACTAAACCTTAATGCGTACCTTTATACAAAAATAAAATACACTCAAGCGTCGACTTAGGTGCACCTATCTTACAGATCGCTGTCATCCGAAAATGTGTCTAAAAGCGTAGCAGCATTGCCACGTTGAATGGCAATGCTAATTTTTTTTTAGTAAAAATGAACTAGCGCTCTGATCACGCAGCGTCGAGCAGTTGGAGACAAATATCCTAGAAAAGCAGATGCGCACTTGGATGCCACGAGCCAGTCTAGCAGTTTAATTGACCAGTCACTGAATCTTTGATTGTTCATCTCTCGCGGTGGTATCTTCCCTGGCACTACTGAAAAATCAGACGATCTACATGTACCCAACGCTTCCTTACATGGAGCAACTACCTAACTGTATGCAGATCTCTGGTAGTGTAGCACTTCAGGTAGTAACTAAATCCGTATTTGAGTTCGCATATCTCGCGCCAAAACCCTTTGATCGTATGTGGGAGTCAGATACTTCATCAGTGAGTGACCGATGGATAATATTGAATGTGGGTGTACGAAACGAAGACCACAAAGACTGACATTTAATTGAGTATATTATTATCTGCCCACACCCTAAACCTAAGCCGGACAAAATCTATTATTAATTCGTTTTCTACAGGTCACTTGTTTTCTACTCAGCATTTGTTTCCCAAGAGGTTTAAGGGTCAACGCTGCGTAAAGCGGGCGCCCGCGCGGGCTCACGTCGCGTGACGTCGCGCGTGTGTCGTGTGCGACGGTCACCATAGCGGAAACCGGATTATTACCTGCGCAATGTCACTAGTGAACTAGTGACATTGCGCAGGTAATACTACTACTAGAGACTTAAACGGTGTGCATGTAGTCATGTCGAAGGAGAACTTTAATGTATTATTACATAGTAAAAAGGGCGCGGGGTGCAGCTGCCCGCGACGGGTGCCCGCGCGGCGAGCTGTATACTTTTGTATGGGACCGCGCGGGCATCCGCTTAACCCATCGTCGGCCCTTAAAAGTTTACAAAGGGTTTATTCGTCAGATTTTCAGTCGTGGACGGTCTTGAGATCCTAAATGCAATAAATCAGAAGCATAAAGTTCCACCAGTATTTCCTGAAGGGTTAGTCAGATTTGTACTTGTAATATTCATATACTCCCACATTTCATGAGATATGTGCAAAGCCCATGTAAATAGAACATCATCCGGGCTGCTGATTTAGGAAATACTGGGAAAAGGTAAGCATGACTGCATGGTAAAGGTATCCGTTCGATAACTAGGGCGGGATCTCATGGTGGAATGGCGACATCGACTATCGCAACCCAGTACTGGGCAGGCCATAATTATGGCGATAAGTCCCCTCTTTGAGGTGTGGCTGGAAAGGCAACACGGCGTCCATACCTTCCGCATGACGCAGGTCCTCACCGTTCAGAAGGTTCCTGCACCGGATCCGTGCGGAAGAAACGCCCGGGTGTCACCATTGCGTGGACCGCCCGGAGAACACGGTGGAGGTGTGCCCCGCTTGGGAAGAGCAACGCCGTGTCCTTGTGGGGGTGATCGGCGGCGGTGATCTCTCGCGCCGGGCCTTGTTACAGGCCATGGTCCGGAGCGAGGAGGAGTGGCAGGCGGTCGCCTCCTTCTGCGAAGCAGTAACGCTAGCAAAGGAGGCGACCGATCGCGTGAGGCAACGGTCCTCACGCCCCAACCGCCGCCGGGATTCTGATCCCGATTTCCGGCCACCGTAGGCGTGGGCTTGCGGACGGTGAGCAATGGGTAGTTCGCCATCCGACCGTCCGGTAACCGTCTGGACCGAGCTCAAGTCGTCGATGGGGCGTACTGTTTCACGCGCGCCTCAAGGAGATATCAGCAACTGTAGGGGCCCATCAGGGTCGAAGCTTACTGGGGCCAAGGGTCTGATTCTGAAAGGAAGACTCAGCCCTGGTACGAAAAGCAACGAAGGAACTGGAGTGGGTTTTTAGTAAAATTCTGACACTATCTCCCGCTCTGCCCAGAGCTTGGATTCCAATGTTTTGTGTCTTTAGCCAGAATGAAATTTCGAAAATAAGTATTTAGTTTGAGATGTTTTGTTGTTTGTTTGTTGTTTGTTTTTTTTGTTTGTTTGTTTGCTGTTACTTTGTTTTCCATAACACATTCTAATATTTTTTATTTTTACTGGACCCTTAAACGGTGCAAATACACCTTATTGGTAATTACAGTTTCGAGCTGTTTCGGATCGAAACGCTTGGGTCATGGGGTCCGAGTGCGCGTCTCCTTTTCAAGGAATTTCACGTTGACTCATCGATACTTTGCGTGACCAGAGGGTTAGCTCGTTCTTCGCCCAAAGAATTAGCATTGCCATTCAACGTGGCAATGCTGCCAGCCTTTTAGGTACATTTCCGGATAACAGCGATGTGGAGGAGTACTTCGACGCCTCAGTGTATTTTGTGTTTTTGTATTATATGTATAAAGTTAGGATTAGTATAAAAGTATTTATAATTTAGTTAATATTTAAGTTTTCTACGTAGTTTGTTAAACCAATAAAATAAAAACCTTTTACAGGAAATGTATAAATATAATATTCAGCCTTCTCGGTAAGCTTCGCTAAGGTAGTCAATACTAGGTACAGTCAACTTTTTAGCTTAATTTTATTGAGATCGCGCCTCTTTCAATGATTCCACATTATGGCCTATCGTTTAAAAATATCCACAAAGAATAAATTTATCAATAATTAAAAAACTAGAAAAATATATACCAAGTTTAAATATCACCCGTTCATTTTTCGAATGCAATTCAAGTTTCAAATGCAGAACGTATTCGGGAATCGTGTGCTGTCGACCAGTACTCGGATCGTGCAAATATTTATTAGATATTTGCGACTCGATACAAGCTTTGCAAGCTGATACACGGAATGTGAATTTGTGTTTACATTTGCTTTACTGACTTACGTGTAAAGGTTATGTATATACTGCGGAAGTCGAGTACTTGAAGTTGAAACGCTCGTTTTTAACGTCATCGATCTGAAATGCCGAATTCTCGCCAACTCACTTGCAAACTCGGTGTTACGTTTTTTTAAAATTGATATATATAGTGCTTGACTGCGATCCTACCTGATGGTAAGCAGTGATGCTATTGTCAATGGTGAAGCGCACTACTTCATTAAGGGCCTATTGATTCTAGCCTTGAAGACAACTAAATTATTATCGGACGGGAAAACCGCAGCAGGAAAATTGTTCCATGGTGTTCAGAAGTCTTGCTCCTAAATAAAGTGGTAGGTGACATTTTTGTTAATCATTCTTGACACTAAAAAGCAGCTCATTAGCACCACTATATACACAAAACGGCCTTTAATCTCGATAAACATGTGAAGAGAAATGTCACCAGTCTGTCCGTCCGTCCGTCCGTTTCGCAAGTTGATGCGTCACGCAATATCAGAATGATTGATGACAGCCATACCCAAGTCCCGGATGACCGCAGCTTTGTGACCGTATCATACAGTCTGTTTACGCCCTGAATTAGTTTGTGAGTGACCAGTCGCCTGGAAAAAATGGACGCTAAATATCACGCTGATACATCGTGACCATATTTCATTTTATTTAGTTAGTGTGCATGTGAACTGAAAAGCAATTTATACAATATAATAGTACTAGCGGTCCCGACAGGCGTTGTCCTGTCCAAAAGAGGGCTATTCGTCGAAAAAAAATGAGAACCTGATTGCAGTGCCACCTGCCGGGTTGAATTGTATTTTCAAACCATCCAGGTACCCCCTCAAATATACATATAAAGTTTCATCCAAATCGGTTAAACCGTTTAGGTGACACACACACACGTACATAAGAATTATATATATAAAGATTTTGATAACTAAGATATAAATAAATGATAATTATGTTGGTTCTATATTCGGTTTTAATTGTTTATTAAATAAACTTTTTTATTCATATTTTAGCTGAACATAATTCATATTTGATCTTATACGAAAAATCGGAAACCCCACAATCCAATAATTGGACTAGTAGTAAGTATGTTTTGTTACGAAACTGGGTATTTAGGTCTTTAGTTAAAGAAAAATTTGCGTAGGTTCACACCAATGAGCTGTCTAGCTTTATGAAAACTTAATGAAGAAATCATGCTTTGCAAAAATATAATGCCTTTTAGTCTAAGCATAGTATAAACGTAATCCGTAAATTCGTAATTCACTACGTGGGTCTAATATGGGTTGGTGAATGTCACACGTCTTCGGATTTTTAGTACTAGGACATGCGAGTCTCCTCACGATGTTTTTTTTCACCGATTTGAGAGCAATGGCCATGAAATAAATTACACAAAGTAATCCGCCTGGCTGGATTTGAACTAGCAGTCTTCCAGTCTATTTATAAGTATGTATATATCATTGTAAGTAAAACACTCCATATTCTCAGAATTTTGATTGCAGCAGAAAATTCATAGAACTCTGCATGTAATACGATGTTCCGAATCCCATGACGTTGATTAGAACAAAAAGATATTGAAGCGTTCCCCTAGAAATGAGCGTGTATTTTCAATATCAGCTTTGTGAAATCCTATATCTATACCCAGAGGAAGGTTTACATCTCTATATGTAAATATCTCTACGTATACCAACAAATGTCCTCAACAATAAGTGAATTTGTGTACATAAGTAATTACGCAGTTTCAGAAAAGCAAAAAATTTCAACAGTGATTTTGTTGTTTTTTTGGCTCGGATTGGTTGATTCTTGAGAGATGAGCTCAACAACTACCGAAGGGCCTGGCTCGCAATGACTGAGGAAATATGTGTCTGGAAAAGGGAGAGGGAAGCCTTCACCCAGCAGTGAGATATAATAGGCTGATAACTACTACTTGACTCGGATATCGAAGAAGAAACCCGAATTGAGTACTTACTTGGGGGATGAACCGCTTGCGTCCGTAGCCCTTGCCTCCTGCTGTTTAGAATGTAACCCTGGATTGCACCGACCACCTCCAGGTCTTGGGAGTAGAAATTTCCTCAGACCTTAATTTTGGGCTGTTCATTGAGCCCAAAGCCAAGGTAGCTAGGTAGCTAAGAAACTCGGCATTCTTGCAAAGGTCCGGGGGTACTTCACATCGGGACAGCTTTTAATGTTGTACAAAGCACAAGTCCGATCGTGTGTGGAGTACTGCAGCCAAACATGGGCTGGTGCTGCAAAATGGCACCTAGCAGCTTTGGACTCGGTTGAAAGGCGTGCGAAGAGGCTAATTGGTGATCCAGATTTGGTTAAATCCAATCTACAAAACCTTGAGCAAAGGCGTAAGGTCTTTTGGTCTTTTACACGATGCATTTTGGAGAGTGCGTACGGCATGTGCGCGGGAATTGTATGACTTGATCCACCATCTCATTTCAACATAGTTTTTAAGGTGTGTGATTACTAACATAATATATATAGGCCACGGTCTAAAATAAAGTTTTTTTTTTATTTCTACCTTCGATCAACCCGACGTATAGCGAGTATCCACCTTTACGTTGGTGAAACCTCTAATGTCTGGACTAAGCGTTTCGCCTCGTCGTTTATACCACGTACATCGAAGGACTGGAACAATTTGCCTGTTGCAGTCTTCCTGTCCATTTATAATTTGGGTGTCATCAAGGCTAGAGTGTATAGGCTCTTAATAAAATAGTGCGCCACACCATCAACGATTGCATCACTGCTTGCCATCAGGTGGGATCGCACTCAAGCACTAGTTTATAATATATCAATAAAAAAATATTGCCTATGTTTATATTTGTACAATATTTTGATTTTAATTTGGTTATAAAAGGAAACGGCAATTAGCATTTTAAAATATTTGTATTGGAAAGAGTAGGCGCATAGTTTGAACATCTTGCCATCTCTTTTCTAAGCGCGTAAACGTTAGCATTCGCCTAGCAGTCTAGCCGAATGCGATCGCAATCTAAAAATCTCAGCGTTCTGACAAGTATCCCACATGAATTACGAAGATTGATTTCAAGTATTAAAAAAATGGCATTAAGTTCCACGTTTTCCAGCAAAACTTTAAAAGTAAAGCTAGATAAAAAGGGAGCTTCGTTAACAGGATTTTCTGACGGAATCCTAAAAACCAAAACGGTACGTCAGATCTGTCAGGCATACGCTATATCTGAGTGATAGATGGGCAGATGCTCCAGCCACACATCCGTGATAGAACACTTGCATTTACACATATCTGACGTTTTACGGACACGAAAAAATAGGTTACGAAACTGGGGCTATAGTTTGGTTTGTTGAATGTTTGCATTATTGATTAAGCATAAGCTTACACAGCTTTATAATATTTCCACTGCTGGAACTCAGTTCTCTACTGTAGGAGAGGAAATGGGCCGTAATCCACGACGCAGGTCCATTGCGCATAAGCGTATGTAACATGTCTTTGAATTTTTGGTTCTAGTGTATGGCGGTTTTCACACGTTGTTTTCCCTTACTGTTTTGAGAGCAATGGTGATGTATATATAAAAAGAGAAACTGACTGACTGACCTTGGCCTAGGAACGTAAAAGCAGCAGATAATCACAAATAAATAGTTGTTCCGGTATTTGTGAGTTTACATATTTGTGAACGCCACCCACGACACAGGGTAAATTCCTAGAGAGGGACAAAGTTTAAAAATATATATACCTTGATATCCTTAACTAATATAATGAGTTTAAGATGTTTAACTCATTATTAGGACACAATAAATGTGATACGAGGCCAAAAGTTCCTTATCTAGACGTATAATAAAACAGTAACAAAAGAAAAACTGTACATTGAGGATTTTCGAGAAAAAATAAGTGGCTTTTGTTAGAAAAAGTTTTGTTAACTGAAGACAAAAAGTGACTTTTTTCTACTATAAAAATGAATACCTGTTCATTAGCCTCGCTAAAACTCAAAAACGGCTAGACCGATTTGGCTAATTTTGGTCTTGAAATATTTGAGATAGTCCATGGAAGGTTTTAACGGTAATAAAAATGAAAAAAAAAACAGGGGAAAAAAATCCGCATACAACGCCATCTCTAATTAAAATGTCATTATAAAATGAATTATGCTGTTCTGGTAATTCCTGTAGATGGCGTTATCCTTATTATTTATATCATTAGGCGGTACGAATTTCGCCGTGTCAGCTAATTCTAAATATAAAAATTCTATGTACATTTCTAGATCCTACTTAACCTTTGACTAATAATAATAATAATAATAATAATATATTTATTTGCATAAAACATGGTATAAAATGGTGTTAAATAATATATGGCACAAACATGTTTAGCTAGGTTATAACAAAGCATGCAAATTTTTTATTTTTAATTTAGGCAAGCAGGTAGTAGACATCAACAATGAATAATTAAAAACATCAAAACTTTTTATCTACAAATTCTTTCAAACTATAAAAACCATATTCAAGCAACCATTTATAAAATTTTGCCTTAAATAATATAGGATTTAATGTTTTAAAATGCCTCGGTATTTTATTATAAATGCGCACACACATTGCTAGGCAGTTATTATTATATTTAGCTAATCGAGGCAAATCATTCAGCACTAGTTTGTATGGATCTCGTCTGTTCCGAGGGTTCACATCATTTGCAGTCTTAAATAATTTTTTATTTTTCATTACAAACATACATATTTCGTAAATATAAAGTGACGGTAACGGCAACAAACCAAGTTTCCTAAATATCGGTCGACATGAGTCATCAGGTTTGAGTCCACAAATTGATCTCATGCACTTTTTTTGAGCGATGAATGCTCTCTGGAAGTCGGTGCTATTACCCCACATCATAAGTCCATAACGTAGTAGCGATTCAACGTATGCATGGTATGATATTACAGCGGTTTTGACGTTAGTTACATTTTTAACTTGCTTAAGTGCATATACAAATTTATTGATTTTAGTACTAACATTGTCTATGTGCTCTTTCCAATTAATATCCTTGTCTATAATTACACCCAAAAATCTTGTATGCGTTACTTCTTTGATTTTATTAATATTGAGTTTGATGTCGTGTTTGTGATTATTGGATTGATTGAATTGAATGTACACTGATTTGTCTAAATTTATTCTTAAATGGTTAATGTCAAGCCAATGCAGTAATTTGTCAATTGTATTATTAATGTCAAGCTCATGATCTAAAATGGTATTATATTTTTTATTAGATGTCACTATAATGCATTTATGGTTAGTTATTGTTATGATGTCATTTATATAAATGAGGAATAATATTGGGCCCAGGACCTAGATTGGGCTAAGTACCGTTTTATCAAGATTTAGACAGAAACGTCACCTCGTGGGTGTCTGTTATGAATTGTAAATAATGTATTCACTTACCTAAGTTACTCTGTGTACAAATTAGCTCGTATCTCTAAATATAATGAAATATATATTTCTAAATATAGAAAAATATTGATGACAGTAATATTACAATCGCAAAAGTTTGTATGTGTGAATAGAATAGAAAATAATTATTTGACATAGACACATTAGACACAGCACAACGGTAATAAACACAAAGAAAATAAAAAATAAGTATAGAATGATACAACAAATTTACCGAAAGGGTTACTGCCTCAAAATTTGACACCCAGCGCTGACTTTCAGAGCACCCCGTATTGACGTACGAACGATGGTTATTAATTTTTTTTTATTAATAAAAAACTATAAATATAAACTAGTGCTTGACTACGATCCCACCTGATGGTAAGCAGTGATGCAATCATTGATGGTGAATTACACTAGTTTATTAAGACCCTATTCACTGTAGCCTTGAAGATACCTGAATTATAATCGGACGGGAAGACCGCAGCAGGCGAATTATTCCAGTCCCTCGATTCGATATACATAAACTAAATTTAAATATTTACACATTTACTTCAATGTTTGGGTTTTGGGTACATAGATAATAATTATATTAAAATACGTAAATAGCTAGTGTAAAAACATTATTTAATACCTAACTGTGATTACTTATTTCCCATAATTATCCAGTAAGAATAAAAAACTGCTCTGGGATATGGATAAACTGAGAAATGAGTATAATAAAGGAAGTTTGAAAGTGGCGCCAGTGAATGAAAAGTTGTAGGGGAATCGTTTGTCTTGGTATGGTCATGTGAAGAGGAGTGATGAAACGCATGTTACTAAAAGAGTTATGAGTATATGTGGATGGGTGGAGAGGGAGAGGGAGCTCAAAGAAAAGATGGATGGATTGTGTTAACAATGATATGAAAGAAAAGGAAGTTAGTGATAGCATGACGGTTGACAGGATAGAATGGAAGAAAAAAATGTGTTGCGCCGACCCCAAATGTGATGGGACAAGGACAGGAAGATGATGATAAATAAAAAACCACTCTAACATTTCACATCAGCCGACACGACGATCAACGCGATGACGTATAATCGAGACACCAGCCCGGTTAGCCAGCACCTAGGACTGACTCACGGGAATTTTTGAAATTGATGCCGTAGTACTGAAACGCAAAAGGCAACTGAAGGACATTGGTGAATTTTAACCAATAAAAGTCTGACACACTCTGGTTCCACCCTAGAGCGAGAGAAGTTATTTGACGATTTCCCACCTCAAAAAAATCTAAGACCACATAAGTAAATGTAAAGAGTCAAGGAACCAGTAAACACAAAAAAAAAAACTGCCATCTCGAAAATATTTCAAAGTGCTGTTCATCTAGTTATCTTCTAATATAGTTTTTGTATTGCAATAGGAATTGCAATTTGTGTGTGTGTTTGTTAATCCTTCACGCTCAAACCTTTGATCAGATTTGGACGAAATTTTGCACACGGATAGACCATGTTATAGAATAATATACAACATTAGTTTTTAATACCTAACTAAATATAATATGATGAAAAAATGATTGAAATCGATTCAGTTACTGATTCTGAACAAACTATATTCAGGTTTCGCATATACTAAAAATAATGTTGTATAGGAGCAATTTTTATCCTGGGAGTATGTTCCCTTGGGAAAATTTTCTATTTTCAAACGACGAAGCCGCTCTGGAACAAGCTGGTATTACATAATATATCAGACTGGTAGTAATAAGTAGGTACTTATGTTGTTAAACTTAATTGAGAAGAACGGCTTATTACCGCACTAACAGTTCACATGACTTCAATCTCCTCTATGCTTATACTGAAAATTACTTCTAAGAACCTCGTAGAGTTACTTAACTAGGATAGTTCTTCTAACTCATTGTGTCGTGAAAATCCTCTCAAAAGATTTACTACAGTTTTAAAACAATTTTAAGATGACAGATTCCTTCACAATCATTATCTTCCTGCCCTTAACCCGTTTTATTTGGGGTCGGTGCAACACGTTTTTTTTTCCTCCATTCTGTCCTGACACCCGTCACGCTATCACTAACTTCTTTTTCTTTCATATCGCTTCTCACACAACCCATCCTTCATTTCTTTGGTCTTCCTCTCCCTCTCCATCCATTCATATGCATACTCATAACTATTTTAGAAACGTGCGTTTCATCCCTCCTCTTTACATGGCCACACCAAGACAATCTATTTCTTTTCAACTTTTCTGTCACTGCGCCACTTTCAAACTTCCTCTAATATACTCATTTCTCACTTTATCCTTTCTCGTCACACCACACATCCATCTCAACATTCTCATCTCGCACTGCATGCAATCTTTTATCATCCGTCTTTTTCACAGCCCAACATTCTAATCTATAATATAAAGAAACGCTGTCGTGACTATTCGTACCTACTCCTTTTTGATCAATTGGAAAACAAATATTGGAAAACCATAGGTATTACCATCAGGTGGGACCGCAGTCAAGCACTAGAATATCATTTAAAAAGGCATCATCCGAAGGATTTTCCAACATTTTTGTATTTTGCCCAATTTTGGTTGAAAAGTAAATTTTTGTGTTTAATATTTTTTGTCTTTATCTATTGTTAAAATAAAGCAATGTAGGTAACTATTATGAAAAACGTTTTTCTGTGGTGCGTTTTTAGATTGATAGGGTCGCGCTGGATTGAAAGCGAAGATGTTTAACGTTAGAATAAGTTTGCCTAGAAGTAACCTATTTAGTTCTGATCAGCAGGAAATTCCACTCCTTCGCTGTACACACAGTAATAAATTAATGCGTTCCCAAAACATCTCGTCATAATATGTAGGTGAGATGTCCACCATTTACCGGTGGCGCACCACAGCACGTCTAGTGATCCGATGGTGAAACGGATTCGGCGGAATGAAATTATGCAATTCCGACGCATATTCCCAAAAATGCAACCGGTAGAAAACAACCATTCCTTGCCGGAATCTGTGTTTCTTGATGGCTACAACCCGGGCATCTTTAAGTCAAGAGTGAAAAGATTACTTCTAGGTAAACACGCTTCACCGTCGACCGTATCGTCGTTTTCCATCAGGTGAGATAGCGGTCAAGCGCGAACCTATAAAGAATAAAAAATCAAAAAACCGGTAGACAGGAAAGCAACTTGGCATTAATGCTCAAAATTTGGAAGCTTGAACTAAAACCTAACAATTATACACCTGTAGGAAAATAACTAAGCGTTAATAAACCCAGTAGAAACTAAACTGTGTCGAAGTTCTTAATTGCTATTTTAAATTTCTAATACCTTGTCACAATGACCTTTATAAAATGAATGTAAATAATTTTCGTGTTAACAAATTGGAGACGTTGAAATAAATACTTAATAGTAGACACATCGTTACTAAAGCTTTCACTTAAGGTTGGTAAAGGTTCTTCATGAAAGTTACCAAGTTTAATAAACAATTCATGGCTTTTGAAAGCGTGAGTTGCCCCAGTGGTCAAGAGCGTTAGGACGACAAGTCTGGGTTTATGTCATTGTAACTAATTAATAATTATTAGATAGAACCTGCGCATAATTGAAAAATGTGGGTGTGCTGAACGATATTCTTTATCTATTCATTAGTCACAAATTTATTTGACACAATTATGAAATGTAATAAAACAGGCATTTTGTAAGTACAAACAACAATTCACAAACATTTAACACTCACACAGACAAGACACCCAACTCATAAATAAAAACATTGATTGATTTGAACCAGTTCTAGTTAAATTTATTTGATTTGTTATTTTGGAATATGAAACCAGTAAGGTGAATAAACGGTTAGGTAAACAATAAAATCGATTCGAATTATTGAGATAAGTGGAGCAATTTTGTGTTTCCCCAATTATTTTTAACTGTTATTGAATTAAGGATAGTTAAGGATATAACTACCTACGTACATATATCTTAATGATGACAATTATTATTGTTTTTTTCTGGATATCAGCAATTTTTTTTGTCGTAATTCTCATGTAGATTGTTTTTCAAGTCTATTCAAATGAACTCTTAAAGAATACCTGAACAACAATAACAAAATACTTCTTTATAAAATCAACGAAACATAAAACCAGAAAACACTCGCTAATGTATGAAAATCCTCAACACAACACATATTCGGCTGTAATCTAGAAAGCGAAAGCTGTCCTCGGTGAATAGCTGTGAATAAATGAAACGGGACAATGGCACGTAATACAATTGCAGTGAAAAGACGCTCGCACTGTGTGCTCTAGTTCCAAACAAGAGGGACGGTGGCTCAGGTGCAACATCGCACAATGAGCACTGCACGGAGCGGCAACAATGCGCGCGGTGATTGCAACATGCGCGCGATTGCACTGCAGCCGCCATGCCACTTGACTGACAGTTGTTTGGGCGGGAATGCAGTATTGTAGATCTGTTTTAATTGGACTGCAGTACTAAAGATCCCATTGTGATAAAATATTAGCCATGAAAAAAAAAAAACTACAAGAAGCGACTTAAAACTTTGTATTTCTTCACCAACACGGTGTATTTTCTAAGCACTCAGTTTGAATACACTTTGGAGAGATTATTGCAGATAATTGAAATGTTTAAGTATTATTATTATCATCTCGATGAGTTCGAATGAAATCGAAATGATTATTAATATTATCTTGATGAGTTTCATTGATTTTGAATAGCCGGGCCTTGGTACAGGCCGTGGTCCGAAGCGAGGAGGAGTAGCAGGCAGTCGCCTCCTTTTGCGAAGCAGTAATGCTAGCAAAGGAGGCGGCCGATCGCCTCCTTCTGCGAAGCAGTAATGCTAGCAAAGGAGGCGGCCGATTGCTTGAGGCAGCGGTCCTCAGGCCCCAACCGCCGCCGGGATTCCGATCCCGATTTCCGGCCACCATAGGCGCGGGCTTACGGAAGGCGAGCAATGGTTAGCCCACCGTCCGACCGTCCAGTAACCATCCGGACCGAGCCCAAGTCATCGACGGCGCGTATTATTCCACGCGCGCCTCAGGGTAATGTCAGCGAATCGTAGGGGCCCGGCAGGGTCGAAGCCTACTGGGGCAACGGGTAGTGTGAAAGCGAAACCCGGGGCCCTGGAACGAAGGCAAAGAAGAAACAGGAGTGGGTTTTTAGTCAGTTAAAGTCTAACACTATCCCTCGCTCCGCTCAAGAGCGGGATGTGTCATTAGATGATTTTCCCACCTTAAAAAAAAGGTATTAAATACAGTACCAGTACGATCACAAAATCGGTAGATATTTTTGGCATAGAAAACGTTTTTCGTGCCTTCCCCGGCAAAGAGCGCAGCAAGCCAAAAGTTGTTAATTAAGCCAGAAAACAGAAAAATCTAGACAGTTACGGTCTAATGAAGACTGAATGTCTACAACAAAACATTCCATTGATTGGAGTTTTGGAGTCGATTAGGAATGGCAATGACTTTTTAGCTAATAGAATGCATTGAGCAAGCTCTACATGATATCTAATAGTAGTTTTTTTAGGTACCTAATCATCTACTGGATAAATTGTTTGTTTTAATGAATTATTTTTGAAAAATATAAGTATATTATAGCAAAATCAAAACTCAAGAATCACAGAGGTACTCGTATGTACATAAGTAATATCTCTGCAAATAAATAAGTTATGGAAAATTAAAGATAAATGAGAGAAAAAATTCATTGCACGCGGCGCTTCCGAAAGTGAAACAGCTGTTTGGTAAAATTAAAAAAGATACCACTAATAAATCCAAATCAAGCAGATGTACGTAAAATCACTAGGCCCAGTGCAAGAGCTCACGTGTGACGATCTCATCTAGGTAAAAAGACGACACCCTCCAATGAGAGACCGTGATCGTTGTGCGATATTAGCAACATCAATAAAGTTGTTAATTATTATTGAAAAAATAAAAATTAGTATTAAAATTTAGTATTATCCCTACACCGTGTTACAAGCACTATAATTATGTTAAAATTGTGATGTTTTATGTTAACATTCCAAATATTTGTTTTGCCTGTATGCAAATATTTGAGTGGCATGTGTACCAGTATATAATATACGCTAAAATGATAGTGGACTTTTTGTTACGAGTGAAAAGCTCAAATTTATTTTATTTATTCCATTATTTCGTGGAAATTCAACATACCTACTAGAACAAACTGGGAAAGTTTGTAAAACTGATCACAAATGTATCAAGTTTCCGAAATATTCTGATGATCAATTGAATTTTTAGAAATTGAATTGTTGATCACTTATGTAATTATTCAGTTACTGTTTTATACTCTTTTTTTCATCGACAAAGATGCCTCATAATATTAACGTCATATATGAAATGAAAATTCATTTTAATAATCTTAGCTCAGTATACCTATTTCGCCATACATTGACTTGAACAACAAACAATCAATAGCGTGAGTGGGGGGATAGTGCAGATGCACTATCCCTCCCCCCAACTACACCCCAATCTCCCTTCAAAGCCAAGGTATTGCATAAATAGGGCTAAATTGGAAACCCCAAAATTCAGCCACATATTAGCTGGACGTATCCTTAGGGCATAAGGGGGGCGAATGGGGCGAGCAGGCAAAGTTACAAACTTCAGAGTAAGCACTGTCGGTCTCGACCGCTGTGACTCGTACCGAATTCACATCGGGATTAAATCGGACACTATGTCCGCTACATGTGAATTAAATTTTGCCTTCTATTATGTATGCATAATTTAGAAGCATTTACCGATATTGATTAATTATCAATGTGCATGTTTTAGTTAATGTCAGTTTAACTAAAGTCTATTTAATATTGATACAAGCTCTCCTAACTGTGCTAGTTATTATTATATTTACTTTATTTCATTCATCGAATCATTAAAAGTTTTCAGGATAAAAAGTTGTAAATAATGCAACTAAACTCTAGAAACAAGATATGGAACACAATATGCATCTCATGTTTTCTTTTGAAAATAGTTGTCTGTATGCGAAAATAACTGGACCACGGAGTTCTTTAGGAAAATTTCCGCATCCAAATAGTATAAGAAGTTTAAGAACTTCGTGAGACCGGGACTTAAATCTCCAAGTTTATAATACTTATTTGCTTAATACATACCTACTTGAATATCTTAAAAAAGTTCCACCTTTCGAAGTAAAACACGTGGGTACAGTTTTAAAACTGTTCGCCAATTCTAGATTGCGCGCTCCGCCAACTCGAACTTTATCTAACAGCTGATTGCGACTCTTTTCTTTAGAAAAGTATCGTTAGAATGTTTCCTTTACTTTTCCTCTATTTTTATTGTGACTGCAGCCAACTAACTCTATGTTTATACATAACTGATCAAGTTTGTCTTTCACGCGTAGAGCTGCAAAAAAGAACTAAGATGCACTTCGATTCTGTGTCGACGAGTATTTTCTTTGAAATGCAACACTTTTATCAAATTTTTATTTTGTATACTTTTATCAAGACAATTAAAGATTTCTCTAAAATAAATAACAATGGGTAATTTCTTACTATACCATTCACAAAAATTTATTGCACATAAAAGTTAGACAGAACAGTCATTCACGTCTTTAAACATGAATAATGGCTTCATTGAACGTTACTCGTACTTCAGTCGCTGAAGCCGTGTGTAATTCTTTGTTCCCCATTCCGGTTCACGGACAAAGGCATTCGTGTTCAAATGCAGCTCAAAATTTCAAATACACGAAACGACTGGTGAGGTGACGTCCTATTTACAAAGACAACGGGTTCCGTAATAATTGTAGGAGCGTTTAACTTAACTCCCTCGTATTATACTTGGTGTTTATTTTGTTTGAGTTCAAGTACTTGATGTGATTTGCATAGATAGCCCGTGAACAGTTCCTTGAAAGCCGCTTATATTTAGTACTGGACAAACAAAGGAAGCTAGAGGAGGTGACGAAGTTACTGGCAGGGGCTTAACATTTATGGCGTGGAACACTTTTCAGTGTTCACAATTAACAGTCATTAGATATTTTAATGGAAAAGTAGAGCGTTTTAGGTCCATTTGGCATAAAATGATAAGAGTTACTTTTGTCGGCTTTTATGTACAGATATATTGAGATTAACGAAATCGTAATAATGATTGTAATACAGTACCGATGAACGATAAAAAATAACAAACAAATATAGCACATAGAAATCAAGCTTTATGTGGTAATTTTCGTTTACGTTATTTTAAGATAAGAAAAATCCAGTTGGCGTAGGTTTTAGCATAATAGCATAATCAGCCTTTTAATGTTCCCACTCCTGGGACTCAGGCCTCCTCTCTAGGAGAGGGAATGGGCCGTAATCCACCACGCAGGCCCAGTGCGGATTGGTGAATGTCACATGTCTTCGAATTTTTGGTTCTTGGACATGCCGTTTTCCTCACGATGTTTTCCTTCACCGTTTTGAGAGCAGTGGTGATGAAATAAATTACACAAAGTAATGCACCTGGCTGGGTTTGAACCCGCGAGCTACAACTCGTCAGTCGGAGCCGTTACCGCGTCCGTTAGTCGGAGGCATAGGTTTTATTCAACGTAAAATTGTGGATTTTATTTCTATATCAGCAAATTCAATTCAGCCATTCATGAAAAAAATAACAAAAACAGTTTTTATCTTATGCCAGTTTTTTTTTTTTCATATGCCTACTGTCTTAATGCTCGGCAAAGATCTCCAGACTATTTCAACTCTCTTTGATTATTGACTTTTCAGGCTAACCTGTCTGGAAATAGTCCAATCGTCACGCCAGCAATATTTAGGCCTGTCTCGGTCATGACGCTGTCTTCGCCTGTTTTTATGCACCTTCTAGAAGTGACTAGTCCAGTCCAATTTTAGCGTCGCAGATTTGCCATGAACTCTTGGAGATTATAACAGAACTGTGTAATTGGCTTAATTAAAGTTTTGGCTTTGAAGTCTCTCTGATTATTATTGCAAATTTTGTGGAATATGGACCTTGCTATTATATAGATACAATCTATTATGTATTAATCTATACTCAAAGAGCGTACAGTGCCCTACGGGTACAATATAATAATGCGCTTAGAACGATGTTGCGGCTGCCCCGCCACTGTAGTGCGTCTCGTATGTTTGCGGAGGCGCGCATCGATTGCTTCTACGCTATTCTGCGCAAGCGATGCGCGTCAATGCTGAGCAGAGTGCGGGCTAGTCGTAACATCGTTTTAAGTATGATAGCCAGTAGAGTGGACTGCCTGTACATGAGTCGTTGTATTAGTGCTCACATGAGTATTGATACCTCGATTCATGGGTCGGGCAGGGGTCGAGTAGATTAAGATTGTATTACTAACACTAGTTTTAAGTTTTTTATACTACTAACAAATTGGATCAAGGTTATCTTAAATAAACTATTATTATTATTATTAATCTAAAATAATAATATCTTTATGTATATAATTCCTCTGTACCTACTTTTGTTGGTCAAACTCTTTCTAAATAGCTCAACCGATTTGGATGAAATTTTGTGTGTATATTTGAGTGGGTTCCTGGATGGTTTGAAAATTTAATTAGACCCGGTAGGTGGCGCTGCAATTGGGTTCTCAATTTTTATTCTAACAAAAACTACCTTACGACAGGACATCGTCTGTCGGGACCGCTAATAAAGTATATAAATAAACCCAAGTTTTCTGAAGTTCTATTTTTTTTTGTTTTATATTTATCTAGTTATGTAATGGGTTTTATATAAATAATAAGTTAGAATGAGAGATAAAAATGCAACCAAATAGAGAATTGGCTATAACCTGGGGATCTTTAAGTCAAGAGTGAATAGATTACTTCTAGGTAAGCGCGCTCTATCGTCGACTGCATCGTCGATTTCTATCAGGTGAGATAGCGGTCAAGCACGACCCTATTAACAATAAATAAATAAAAGAACTAAAACAATGGATTGCTTGTTAGTTCAAGTCTCTTATTGAATTGCCAAAATATTTTTACTGATGGGAAACTAGACTACTGCCGAATGTAAAACAATTGAATTGAGAAAGAATCTCCTCCTTTTTTGAAGTCTGTTAAAAAAATACACGATTCACAAAATAGGTTTGCGGCAAAATCATAGTTGGTTACTCAAACAGTATGAGGCCGGTTTGTCGTTAGCTACGAAAGCAAGCTATTACTAAATAAGCCCGAGGCGAGGTATTATTAATTGCTACCTACATGATGCAGTTGAAACACATAGTAAACCAGCTATCATTTTAATAACTCAGTCTAGCGCTAGCTACTGCTGGGTGTAGACCTCTCTGAAGTTACAATCAAAGTTACTTTTACATGGAGAAAATCTCTGGAAGAAAAGTCATATATTTCGAAAAATAAACTCTATTCTAGGAAACTTTTTTTTGTTTCTGATTAGCTAGCGTTTGAACACTATGTATCACACCTTGATCTCTCATTCGGAAGAAACGCCCG